>OZ020560.1:29347805-30596780 GCA_963971465.1 Lepidochitona cinerea | reverse complement strand
ATAAAAAATACAAAGTTTAGTTTAGAATATGAAGAACACTAAATAACTTTAAACCATCTAACAATTAAAGTTGAACAGTATATAACATATTCCGTTGAACTGTAAACGTGTACTTACAGCTTGGGCCCTCTTTCGGAAGAAAATTCGCAATGAAAGATGAGGACGTTTCTCTTTTGGGGGTTTTCGGATTGAACTTTCTTTTCAATTAAATGTTCCATTATTAGATCCTTTGTGAAGTAATTTTTCGCACCCTTTATATGACCGCCTTCAAACTCGTAAGGGTAGCGGCAGTCCACCACCACACATTTCCCAATGACGTCATCATATTCGTTGTTGACAACCTTTGCGAGTGTTTCTGATGTGATGGATTTCAAATCTTGGTGTTTGCCTGGGATTGTCGGTAAACAGCAACTTTTGCTACCATCGGTGATTAAGTTTGTGTCTGAAGAAACTCTGTCCAAGGTTGATTTAATATGGTCTTCTGTATCCGTATCGCAGGACAGCGTTGAATGGTCAGCACAGGTCACTTCCGGCAAATCCAAACTGTTGAATCTCTTGAGTCTGTCAATACCTCGTCGTCGTTTTATAACAGGTGTAGTTTCTTCTTCTTCTGTGGTTGGACTTTGTCTTTTACGGATCCGGCGACTTAAGATGTCCTTATCTTTTCTCAATGGGGAGGCAATGTCTGCCAAAGGGAGTGAATAATCGTCCACATGACTGTCGAAACTCTGAGAATAAAATGAATTGTAAGTTGTAATTTAAAAAAGAGGCACATATTTTTTTCAGTTCATCTTGGTTCTGCGTAAAGGGTTTGATATTATCGAACAGAAAAATGTCTCAAATTAACTTACCAGACATCGGAACGGTCTGAAGTTAGTTTTCAATCCGGGTTTCTCAGAAATATTTTCAAAATGTACTGTTTGACAATCAAATGCTGGAGATAGACATTTACAGCTTCCACTATCGTCGTCACCAATTCCACTATCTTTTGAAGTCTCGTCTACAAAATTTACTGCAACATTTCTGCTTATATTGAAGAAGACATCGTCGGTATTCTCTTCACAAGAAGACATGTTGTGGTGCGCAAAAGATTTCTTAAATATACTGTTGGTATTCGTTGACTCGATCTCTAAGCAAGCAAGACAACGAAGTACATGTGTGGAAGGAGTTTTGGTAGTAAGATCGAACTGAAAGTGACTGTCTACTTTAGGAAACAGACTCTTTTAAATAGGGTTGGTTGTTTTGACAACCTGAGCGAATGTATGTCAGTGAAAAGAGAAATAAAGGGAAATTGCAATGTTGTAAATTGGTGGGTTTTGTCTTTAAAGTAATTTGAAAAGGACAACAAATACCCCACGTGAATCCCAGCTGCTGGTCTGAAAGTTTAATTTGGTCCTCAACAGTGAAGTGGTGTATAAGGAAGGAGGCTCTCTCAATCTACAACCAAAACTCACGTGGTAAACCATCTGCCTGCTGAGTTGCTCAAGCCGTTCGTGAGTGACACGGTCTCAAGGGGCAAGTTGAAGGAGTTGTCAGGTAGGCGAAAGTCAAGAAATCGTCGGTTAAATGGAGCTAAATAACTGAAGATTATGAAAACAAGGTTGTGACAAACCGGAAGGAAGTAATGGGTTGACTTTTCAAGAAGACTTAATTAAGTACTAGCGTGCCAACATTTGAAAACTACTTTTAAAGGGCACTGTGCGTCTAAGGCAAATTGCAGATCTAAAAAATGCCCACAGCATAATTACCGCCCAGCCTGATGACGTCACATAAATTTACTCAAGGCTTTCTTGGTGAATTATGTACCTGAGTTCACAATTGTTTTTACCGGTAACATTGGTGACATAACGTTTTTTTATCCACACATTTTCCTGGTAGCTTTGTGCCTTGTACGTCTTCTTCTTGGTACAGTATTATTCCTTCCGCCATTCTATAAATTTATCTGAACATCCCTCAATCCACCGAAATGCTTTGCACGTAAATTCCAAGTGACGTCATCAAACAATCGGTCAATTACGTACACATATTTGACAGATGTTTGGATGATCACCTGGTAAACTTTTTCCCCCCGATAGACCGTTTAATGAGGAGATTAATACGATTTGTGAATTCCTTTACAGCTGGTTTGTTTACTTCTAGTTTCAGCCGGGCGGGAATTTCTATCAGAGCCTATAGAACGCTTACAGCCTGGTCGGTCATTTCATCATCGTTCGACTTTTTGTGGGGGTTTTTATCCTGATTCAATGGTGTAGAAATAAGCAAAGCAATGTCGGCACTTAACAGTTTATCTGATTCATAATTATAAATTACACTTTCACAACTTACTACAATAAGGTTCACCCATGTATAAGACATCTTGTTTCATCTACCGAAACCGTCCATAAGACAATAAGCAATGTAACACGGTATTCCTACTAATTATTCATGAATTGTGCACTTTTCGCTGAAAATCGACTTTTCATCATTCATCAAGAAAACCACCCGTATGTTTTCGATTCATATAACTTTTTAAAATACAAACATTAATTCACGATCAGTCCCTTAAAAGAAAAGAACATTTTAACATTAGTTTGACTAGCTTACTTATTGAAAGAATTGTGACTGTTACTATCAACAAAATACTCTTTCTGGTATGAATGAGTAAATAAGTAAAATATACGCCCGTCTTTATATCTATTATCTTATTTCTGCCAATAAATTAATGGTGTGTTTAGCTGTACCATATTAAATATAACAAGAGAAGAACAGGACATTTTTAAAATGACAATAGCATCTATATAAATATTTTTTTTAAATCAATTGTAATTAGAGATTTATCAACGCGCCCAATATCCTTTGATATATCTGATCATCATAAACTTAAGATCCAGCGGAATTTTGGAATAAACTAATTGACGCTTGGTGGCTTATATTTCCTCTCTAATTACTAGTAAATGAGGATTTCTATCTCCGTCTGCGGAGGGATAGCAAATAATTGACCTCGATGAGAGCGCAACATGTTATGGTTCCAAAAGGTTAGACAATCTCAGAGTACTGGCATTGTGACGTCATAATGTTCATGACGTCACAGAGCCACTATCCTGAGCATGTGAATCCTTGGACTACAAACGTGGCGCTGACCTAAAAGGTAAATTGTAAGAGAGGGTATTGTTACATACTTAGCTTTATTTCAAACGATTGCATAAGTACACACAGATCACTTTACGACTTCAATTTCCCATACCATTAAATATCAATAGATTTTCCCTGTGCCCGTGTGTTTTAGTGATTATAAATTAAATATCAATAGAGGATATTATTACATACGTTTGTTTGGGTTTGTACACATAGTTCAGTTTAAGACTTCAACTTCCCAAACCTGTTTATAGTGATATCAACAACATTTTACAAATTATATTACTGTGTAAAAGACCAAAAAACTAGTTTTTATAATATAACAATTCATTTTATTCGAAATAATAAGGCAATATAACAACAACAAAAAATCTTCATATAAATAAATTGGCTAACGGCCGCCATAAAGAAATAAACAAATAAGCAACAATTGCACTTATCGGCACGGGTAAACAAGACAAAGCAACAAATTAGAGACCAGGATCGTAGTTTCTAGAAATTGAACCCTCTTCGTAGTTTCGGACGTTGTTTCTCGCCAGTCGGACGTTGTTTAATTTTTTTTTGAAAGTTCTATGGGATAGAACAAGCCCTACGGGGTTTTATTCCCACCATTTCTTCTGTTTAATCACCATCTTACACTACTGTATATATAATATGGTCAATAAATGAAAAAAAATGAAATGAAATGAAATACTTTGGATTTACCCGAGGTTAACAGCGAAAGTGGTTTTGCATCAGTGTTTCACCCAGCAACGGAAAACCATATCAAGACGACCTTAGACCGAGTATCTACTGACGCCAACTTGATCAGTGATGGAAGTAAAAGTTGTTGTCTTCCCACAATCCCCAGCAAACATCAAGATTTGAAATCCATTTCTCCACAAACACTTGCCGATGTTGTAAACAACGAGTATGATGACGTCATTGGAAACTACGTCATTGTGGACTGTCGCTACCCCTACGAATTTAATGGTGGTCATATAAAGGTATGACGGCATGAATTTATATTCGCTTTTCTGATAACCATTCATGCTACAACCGATTATGCGTATACGTTTGTTATTAATAATACGTTTTAATAATAGTTTGTAATTTTCTATCGCCAGGGTGCCAGAAACTACTATACTAGAGAACTTGTAATGGAAGAGTTAGTTGAAAGGCAACTTCATAGCGACGATCCAAATAAAAGATATTTCACTGTGAATTCTCATCGGAAAGAGGACCAAAACTGTAAGTATCATTCAGTTGTGCAATTACTTCGTTTTTGAAGACCATAAATACTCTGATTCAATTATCTAGTATGCCATTTTAAATAATTCCTTAATAAAATGGTAATTGTTTTTTTTTTCAGATCTCGTTTTTGCGATCAATGGACCGTGAACGTAATGCAGATTCCTACCCTTTCTTGTTTTACCCGGAAATCTACATTCTTCATGGTGGATACAAAGAGTTTTTCGCTACTCAAAAGGTAATATATCATTGATTTTATCATTTGAACCCAATCCATTTTTTTGAATTGATTGAAAAAAATCTTTTAACATCAGACAGCTTCTTCTCATTCTCGTTTCTCATGTGTTTTCTTTTGTAGTGAAGTTTTTATTTGTGCTTTATGAGTTATATGAATTTATCTTTTTGTTTCAGGATTTGTGTTTTCCACAGACTTATGTTCCAATGTTTGAGGATGGCTACAAAGAGGATTTGAAGAAATTCAAAGTCAAATCCAAATCCTGGGCTGGCGAGAAACAACGTCCGAAACTACGAAGAGGGTTCAATTTCTAGAAACTACGATCCTGGTCTCTAATTTGTTGCTTTGTCTTGTTTACCCGTGGCGATAAGTGCAATTGTTGCTTATTTGTTTATTTCTTTATGGCGGTCGTTAGCCAATTTATTTATATGAAGATTTTTTGTTGTTGTTATATTGCCTTATTATTTCGAATAAAATGAATTGTTATATTATAAAAACTAGTTTTTTGGTCTTTTACACAGTAATATAATTTGTAAAATGTTGTTGATATCACTATAAACAGGTTTGGGAAGTTGAAGTCTTAAACTGAACTATGTGTACAAACCCAAACAAACGTATGTAATAATACCCTCTATTGATATTTAATTTATAATCACTAAAACACACGGGCACAGGGAAAATCTATTGATATTTAATGGTATGGGAAATTGAAGTCGTAAAGTGATCTGTGTGTACTTATGCAATCGTTTGAAATAAAGCTAAGTATGTAACAATACCCTCTCTTACAATTGACCTTTTAGGTCAGCGCCACGTTTGTAGTCCAAGGATTCACATGCTCAGGATAGTGGCTCTGTGACGTCATGAACATTATGACGTCACAATGCCAGTACTCTGAGATTGTCTAACCTTTTGGAACCATAACATGTTGCGCTCTCATCGAGGTCAATCATTTGCTATCCCTCCGCAGACGGAGATAGAAATCCTCATTTACTAGTAATTAGAGAGGAAATATAAGCCACCAAGCGTCAATTAGTTTATTCCAAAATTTCGCCGGATCTTAAGTTTATGATGATCAGATATATCAAAGGATATTGGGCGCGTTGATAAATCTCTAATTACAATTGATTTAAAAAAAATATTTATATAGATGCTATTGTCATTTTAAAAATGTCCTGTTCTTCTCTTGTTATATTTAATATGGTACAGCTAAACACACCATTAATTTATTGGCAGAAATAAGATAATAGATATAAAGACGGGCGTATATTTTACTTATTTACTCATTCATACCAGAAAGAGTATTTTGTTGATAGTAACAGTCACAATTCTTTCAATAAGTAAGCTAGTCAAACTAATGTTAAAATGTTCTTTTCTTTTAAGGGACTGATCGTGAATTAATGTTTGTATTTTAAAAAGTTATATGAATCGAAAACATACGGGTGGTTTTCTTGATGAATGATGAAAAGTCGATTTTCAGCGAAAAGTGCACAATTCATGAATAATTAGTAGGAATACCGTGTTACATTGCTTATTGTCTTATGGACGGTTTCGGTAGATGAAACAAGATGTCTTATACATGGGTGAACCTTATTGTAGTAAGTTGTGAAAGTGTAATTTATAATTATGAATCAGATAAACTGTTAAGTGCCGACATTGCTTTGCTTATTTCTACACCATTGAATCAGGATAAAAAAACCCACAAAAAGTCGAACGATGATGAAATGACCGACCAGGCTGTAAGCGTTATATAGGCTCTGATAGAAATTCCCGCCCGGCTGAAACTAGAAGTAAACAAACCAGCTGTAAAGGAATTCACAAATCGTATTAATCTCCTCATTAAACGGTCTATCGGGGGGGGGGAAAGAAGTTTACCAGTGATCATCCAAATATCTGTCAAATATGTGTACGTAATTGACCGATTGTTTGATGACGTCACTTGGAATTTACGTGCAAAGCATTTCGGTGGATTGAGGGATGTTCAGATAAATTTATAGAATGGCGGAAGGAATAATACTGTACCAAGAAGAAGACGTACAAGGCACAAAGCTACCAGGAAAATGTGTGGATAAAAAAACGTTATGTCACCAATGTTACCGGTAAAAACAATTGTGAACTCAGGTACATAATTCACCAAGAAAGCCTTGAGTAAATTTATGTGACGTCATCAGGCTGGGCGGTAATTATGCTGTGGGCATTTTTTAGATCTGCAATTTGCCTTAGACGCACAGTGCCCTTTAAAAGTAGTTTTCAAATGTTGGCACGCTAGTACTTAATTAAGTCTTCTTGAAAAGTCAACCCATTACTTCCTTCCGGTTTGTCACAACCTTGTTTTCATAATCTTCAGTTATTTAGCTCCATTTAACCGACGATTTCTTGACTTTCGCCTACCTGACAACTCCTTCAACTTGCCCCTTGAGACCGTGTCACTCACGAACGGCTTGAGCAACTCAGCAGGCAGATGGTTTACCACGTGAGTTTTGGTTGTAGATTGAGAGAGCCTCCTTCCTTATACACCACTTCACTGTTGAGGACCAAATTAAACTTTCAGACCAGCAGCTGGGATTCACGTGGGGTATTTGTTGTCCTTTTCAAATTACTTTAAAGACAAAACCCACCAATTTACAACATTGCAATTTCCCTTTATTTCTCTTTTCACTGACATACATTCGCTCAGGTTGTCAAAACAACCAACCCTATTTAAAAGAGTCTGTTTCCTAAAGTAGACAGTCACTTTCAGTTCGATCTTACTACCAAAACTCCTTCCACACATGTACTTCGTTGTCTTGCTTGCTTAGAGATCGAGTCAACGAATACCAACAGTATATTTAAGAAATCTTTTGCGCACCACAACATGTCTTCTTGTGAAGAGAATACCGACGATGTCTTCTTCAATATAAGCAGAAATGTTGCAGTAAATTTTGTAGACGAGACTTCAAAAGATAGTGGAATTGGTGACGACGATAGTGGAAGCTGTAAATGTCTATCTCCAGCATTTGATTGTCAAACAGTACATTTTGAAAATATTTCTGAGAAACCCGGATTGAAAACTAACTTCAGACCGTTCCGATGTCTGGTAAGTTAATTTGAGACATTTTTCTGTTCGATAATATCAAACCCTTTACGCAGAACCAAGATGAACTGAAAAAAATATGTGCCTCTTTTTTAAATTACAACTTACAATTCATTTTATTCTCAGAGTTTCGACAGTCATGTGGACGATTATTCACTCCCTTTGGCAGACATTGCCTCCCCATTGAGAAAAGATAAGGACATCTTAAGTCGCCGGATCCGTAAAAGACAAAGTCCAACCACAGAAGAAGAAGAAACTACACCTGTTATAAAACGACGACGAGGTATTGACAGACTCAAGAGATTCAACAGTTTGGATTTGCCGGAAGTGACCTGTGCTGACCATTCAACGCTGTCCTGCGATACGGATACAGAAGACCATATTAAATCAACCTTGGACAGAGTTTCTTCAGACACAAACTTAATCACCGATGGTAGCAAAAGTTGCTGTTTACCGACAATCCCAGGCAAACACCAAGATTTGAAATCCATCACATCAGAAACACTCGCAAAGGTTGTCAACAACGAATATGATGACGTCATTGGGAAATGTGTGGTGGTGGACTGCCGCTACCCTTACGAGTTTGAAGGCGGTCATATAAAGGGTGCGAAAAATTACTTCACAAAGGATCTAATAATGGAACATTTAATTGAAAAGAAAGTTCAATCCGAAAACCCCCAAAAGAGAAACGTCCTCATCTTTCATTGCGAATTTTCTTCCGAAAGAGGGCCCAAGCTGTAAGTACACGTTTACAGTTCAACGGAATATGTTATATACTGTTCAACTTTAATTGTTAGATGGTTTAAAGTTATTTAGTGTTCTTCATATTCTAAACTAAACTTTGTATTTTTTATCAAATCCAGGTCCCGTTTCTTGCGATCAATGGACCGTGAACGTAATGCAGATTCCTACCCGTTCTTGTTTTACCCGGAAATCTACATTCTTCACGGTGGATACAAGGAGTTCTTTGCTACTCAAAAGGTAAAATCTCTTCCATAAATGTTATAAAATACGCATCTTGCCAATATTGTATATGTTTCCTTTTGATTAAGATAGTCATAACAGATTTTTATGAAATGAAAGTCAGAAAAGCTTTAACGATTTTTTCAGAAGTAAATTATTTACATTTAAAGTAAATAATATAAAGAACTATGAAAAGAACTAAAGCTATCACCCAATCTGTTTTTGAAGTTAATTGTTCTTCTTATTCGTGTTTTAGAACTTGTGTTTCCCCCAAACCTATGTCCCAATGCTTCAAGATGGTTATAAAGAAGATTTAAAGAAATTCAAAGTGAAATCCAAATCTTGGGGCGGCGAAAAACAAAGTTCAAAGCTTCGAAAGACCCTCAGATTTTAGACCCCCTCCTTCCCGGTTTTGTTATTTCTTCGAATTGTTTTCTGTTTGTTTATTATTCTATGGCGTATGTTGGCCATATATTTATAAATTTCTTGTTACACCTATATTACAAAGGTATAATTTATTGAGAAGCCCAATAAAACCCGACAAACTGTTGTTAAATTTAGTCTTATAAAATGTGTTTTTTTTATTTACAAGTAAAAGTATTTGTTAATCATCATTTATTATTGAGCGCCATAATTATGAGATGCAACCCAAAATCGAAATATATTTCAGTTTAGAATCTGTCCCCTGTATCAGAATGTTTTACATTACATTGATTAATCTTAATTTAAGTTGAGGGTTTCCAAATGTGGGCTTCAATCGAACAAGTTAGCAGAAAGTAAAACAATATGTTTGGCCAATTTGCTTTTGATAACATTCTGCACATTCTACTAGCATGTTTCTATTATTATGTGAAATTTAACGTTCAAAAGTTGACATCTCCTTAAAGTGACATGAGCTGCCGAAATGTTGATATTTTGACGTTAGAATAGAATGTGTAAACTATTGGCTATTTTTCGAAAGACGTATAATTCAGAAGCTTTTTAGTGCTTCTAGTCTCGAAGATGTATCATAAACTATTCTTTTGAACTAACTTTGGCTTAGAATGAATGAATGGTCGTCTCGGTTATTTAAGTTTTCTTTTCTTTTCAAACACGTTTTTGGTTCGTACAGGCCACATACTCAACGCATTTTCCTCATTCCAAAGCCAATCATTTAGTTTTTCGATGGCCTTCAAAGCCTCTTACTTTCGTGACGATCATACATTTTGAAAAAGTTTGAATTTTGGAGGCTTATGTCACTTTAATGTTCAAGTTCATTTATTTCGCTCAAACCACGCCAGGTGGTAACAAAGGTACATTAAATAGTATGTATAGTAACAGGTCAACATGGCGGTTGTCAGACATACGTCATACAATTATTTGGTACGCGAACTATATCGTGATGGTCGACGGAGCTGGAGAAGATATCAGTGTGGCTGGCCGTTAATAGGCTCTCTCTTAATGTCTCGAAGACTAAACTTATGCTTATCTCCCCTTCAAAAAACTGCCCTGAGATACCAAACCTTTTTGTTAACAATAGTCCCATAGATCACGTAAAGGAATTTAAATTTTTAGGAATTGTTTTTAACAATAGCCTTCAATGGTCATCTCATATCAGTTTTGTTTGTAGGAAATTATCTCAAAATATAGGTTATTTAAAGCATATTCAAAAAAAACGTTAATAAACATACCTTATTTATTCTTTACCACTCCTTAATTCATCCTTATCTTTCATATGCAAACGCTCTGTGGGGAAGCACTTATCATTCTCATCTCCAGTCTCTTCACTTACTTAAAAAAAAAGCTGTCCGAATCATAACATTCTCTCATCGACGTCAGCACACCGAAAACTTGTTTAAATCGCTAAAAATACTTCCAATCCATTTGATGTATAGATTCTGCCATCTTACTACCATACATAAATTCATGCATCACTCAGTTAATCTTCCCATATCTTTTAAAAACATTTTTTCGCGACAGTCAACCATTCTTACCTACCAAACAAGGACTTTAAATTTGAACCTATCTCGTCCATTTTATCATTCAAATCTCTCATACTATTCCATACGAGTAGCCGGTCCACGGGAATGGAATAGACTACTAGTAGCTTTTAAATCAATCAAATCTTTGTCTCTTTTTAAATCATCAATTAAAGACTTTTTATTAGATTTGTAGGCCGCCTTCATTACCACATCCGCGTTCCGCTTTATCTATAAATATATGTAATTTAGGTACTTTTAAAATGTATCTTTTATTTATAACATAACTTTGATTTTTTCTTTCTTTTCGTTATAAGAATTGATGTTTCCGTAAAAAAAATACTTTTTTAAGTTTACAGCACCTGCGACGTATGACCTATTAATTTATAACATGCTTTTATTACTGGGATATAACAAGTCCATTGGACTTTATTCCCGCCGACTAATGACCTCAATTATTATTTTATTTGTAACTTTTTCAAAGGTGAAAAAATGAAATGAAATGAAATAGACCTTCCTTTATAAACTTAACAAATTTACACAGAGTTGATTTACTTCCGTTTAACAACAGTTTAAAATGATTTAGGTCTTTAAACCTTACATAATAAGGTGGAATTTACATTTCTCTTAAATCATACAAAAGATTACATTCTACAACAATATGAAACTCGTCGCATAATTTTCTTTCGTTACAGAGTTTACAAAATCGTCCTTCGCGAGGAGTATTTGTATATCGACCAGTTTCAATTGGAAGGCAATGATTGGATAATCTAAATCTGGCTAAGACAAGACTCTGTTTGTATTGAAGATTTTTAATGTAATGTTCCATCTCGAAATCTTTTTTAAAAAGCTTATAGAGATAGCATTTTGGGCTTTCGTTAATTACAGACATCCACTCTTGAATATATTGATCACGGAGTCTTGTCTTTACTGATTTAGTGATCTTAGTGGGGTTCTTTGTTTTCACATCGCACCATAGATGTCCCATGCCACAATTGTTTAAAATATCTTGAACATACAAACGCCATGGTAAAGAATAAATCGTAGAGAGTACATAAATATTTAAACATTAAATGACTGAGTTTAGTTTCACTGTCATTTGCTAATTTACACCAAAACTGAACCATTCTAGTTTTTATTGTAAAGATAGTGGGTATCGACCCAATTCACCAAGAACCATTGCATTCATTGTAGATGTTTTTACACCAAGCATATGTTTACAAAATGTTAGCTGTATCTTATCTATTACATCTGTGTTAGTATGGCCCCACACTTCACACTTGTATGTAAGGATTGTTAGAACTAAAATATCAAAAAGATACAACTGGAGCTCAATAGATAGAAGATGTTCTCTGCTCTTTCCAATTAAAGCATACATAGCTTGAAGTACTCCACTTTAATCCTGACTGTTTAAATCTAAGGAAGTTCTCACGACTTATTGTTCACTTTACTTCCTCTCGCTGTGAGCTCTGCTAGTGGTATAACTTCGCCGTTCTATTCTCGCCTACGACACGAGAGTAACTCAGCAGGTAGGGAGTTTATTTGGTGAGTTATGTTTTCCAACTCGCGAGATTAAGTGAGATCCCCAGCAGAGAGATTGAGGGCACCTTAAACCAAGTAGACGGAGTGAGTTGTATTTCAATACGCTTGGATTTGTATGCCCTGAGCAAGAGTTCAATTCCGGTTGCCGCCTCCCCATGCTAGCTATAATGTGTGCTTTGCTCAATGTCTCTTTAAAACAAAAGAACCTACAAACACACGGTGTAATGTCCGCTCTGTGTCTCATTTAACTAGATGAGATTTGCTCACGTTGTCAAAACAAAAATTATATTTAAAGGGATCCGTTTTCGGTAGCTGACAATCACCTTTGCTGCCTCACTCCTTACAACACCTGATCAAACCCTGCTTTGGAAACATACATAAAAGATCTGTCAAAGCTATTTTCATAAAGAAAAATGTACGAATGTTCAGATTACAGTTCTGATTTGTGCGATGAGGTTTTATTTTCCAAATTTATACCGACAAGAATAGATTTTGATGATGAAAATTCTCGAGACAGTGGATTAGGAGAAGAGAGCTACAAGTGTCTTTCTCCATTATCAGATGACCAATTATCGATCAAATCCACTTCTACAAAATCACCATTAAAACAGAATTTTAGATTTATTCAAAGTTTGGTAAGTTTATAGAAGGATATCACGATCACGTTTTCTGACATTTTAGTTTGAAATAACAATAGCGTCTCTGTGTAAATGCTACTTGGTTTTTGTTTTCAAATACATATGTTGATTTTGTTTCAGAACTTTGACAGCCCTGATTCCAAATGTCGCTCGTTGTTTCTCGGATTTGATTCTCCTGACTTCAATTTATCCGCCTCACTTACTCCCTTTTCTTCCAGAAATCAGGTAAACATTTACGTGATGTAATGGGTTGCTTTTTATCTTCTCATTTTACTAATTGATACAATGTTGAATAAATTACTATTAGAATTAGAAATTATATGAATATCTGCTCATTTCTTCAGAGTTGTCCCAACTGTAAGAGACAAAGTCCATGTATCGACGAGGAAGAGACAACACCTCTTATAAAACGCAGAAGATGTCTTGATACTTTGGATTTACCCGAGGTTAACAGCGAAAGTGGTTTTGCATCAGTGTGTCACCTAGCAACGGAAAACCATATCAAGACGACCTTAGACCGAGTATCTACTGACGCCAACTTGATCAGTGATGGAAGTAAAAGTTGTTGTCTTCCCACAATCCCCAGCAAACATCAAGATTTGAAATCCATTTATCCACAAACACTCGCCGATGTTGTAAACAACGAGTATGATGACGTCATTGGAAACTACGTCATTGTGGACTGTCGCTACCCCTACGAATTTAATGGTGGTCATATAAAGGTATGACAGCATGAATTTATATTCACTTTTCTGATAACCATTCATGCTACAAACGACTATGCGTATACATGTGTTATTAATAATATGTTTTAATAATAGTTTGTAATTTTCTATCGCCAGGGTGCCAGAAACTACTATACTAGAGAACTTGTAGTGGAAGAGTTAGTTGAAAGACAACTTCATAGCGACGATCCAAATAAAAGAACCGTCTTGATATTTCACTGTGAATTCTCATCGGAATGAGGACCAAAACTGTAAGTATCATTCAGTTGTGCAATTACTTCGTTTTTGAAGACCATAAATACTCTGATTCAATTATCTAGTATGTCATTTTAAATAATTCCTTAATAAAATGGTAATTGTTTTTTTTTTAGATCTCGTTTTTTGCGATCAATGGACCGTGAACGTAATGCAGATTCCTACCCTTTCTTGTTTTACCCGGAAATCTACATTCTTCATGGTGGATACAAAGAGTTTTTCGCTACTCAAAAGGTAATATATCATTGATTTTATCATTTGAACCCAATCCATCTTTTTGAATTGATTGAAAAAAATCTTTTAACATCAGACAGCTTCTTCTCATTCTCGTTTCTCATGTGTTTTCTTTTGTAGTGAAGTTTTTATTTGTGCTTTATGAGTTATATGAATTTATCTTTTTGTTTCAGGATTTGTGTTTTCCACAGACTTATGTTCCAATGTTTGAGGATGGCTACAAAGAGGATTTGAAGAAATTCAAAGTCAAATCCAAATCCTGGGCTGGCGAGAAACAACGTCCGAAACTACGAAGAGGGTTCAATTTCTAGAAACTACGATCCTGGTCTCTAATTTGTTGCTTTGTCTTGTTTACAAGTGGCGATAAGTGCAATTGTTGCTTATTTGTTTATTTCTTTATGGCGGTCGTTAGCCAATTTATTTATATGAAGATTTTTTGTTGTTGTTATATTGCCTTATTATTTCGAATAAAATGAATTGTTATATTATAAAAACTAGTTTTTTGGTCTTTTACACAGTAATATAATTTGTAGAATGTTGTTGATATCACTATAAACCGGTTTGGGAAGTTGAAGTCTTAAACTGAACTATGTGTACAAACCCAAACAAACGTATGTAATAATACCCTCTATTGATATTAAATTTATAATCACTAAAACACACGGGCACAGGGAAAATCTATTGATATTTAATGGTATGGGAAATTGAAGTCGTAAAGTGATCTGTGTGTACTTATGCAATCGTTTGAAATAAAGCTAAGTATGTAACAATACCCTCTCTTACAATTTACCTTTTAGGTCAGCGCCACGTTTGTAGTCCAAGGATTCACATGCTCAGGATAGTGGCTCTGTGACGTCATGAACATTATGACGTCACATTGCCAGTACTCTGAGATTGTCTAACCTTTTGGAACCATAACATGTTGCGCTCTCGTCGAGGTCAATTATTTGCTATCCCTCCAGACGGAGATAGAAATCCTCATTTACTAGTAATTAGAGAGGAAATATAAGCCACCAAGCGTCAATTAGTTTATTCCAAAATTCCGCTGGATCTTAAGTTTATGATGATCAGATATATCAAAGGATATTGGGCGCGTTGATAAATCTCTAATTACAATTGATTTAAAAAAAATATTTATATAGATGCTATTGTCATTTTAAAAATGTCCTGTTCTTCTCTTGTTATATTTAATATGGTACAGCTAAACACACCATTAATTTATTGGCAGAAATAAGATAATAGATATAAAGACGGGCGTATATTTTACTTATTTACTCATTCATACCAGAAAGAGTATTTTGTTGATAGTAACAGTCACAATTCTTTCAATAAGTAAGCTAGGCAAACTAATGTTAAAATGTTCTTTTCTTTTAAGGGACTGATCGTGAATTAATGTTTGTATTTTAAAAAGTTATATGAATCGAAAACATACGGGTGGTTTTCTTGATGAATGATGAAAAGTCGATTTTCAGCGAAAAGTGCACAATTCATGAATAATTAGTAGGAATACCGTGTTACATTGCTTATTGTCTTATGGACGGTTTCGGTAGATGAAACAAGATGTCTTATACATGGGTGAACCTTATTGTAGTAAGTTGTGAAAGTGTAATTTATAATTATGAATCAGATAAACTGTTAAGTGCCGACATTGCTTTGCTTATTTCTACACCATTGAATCAGGATAAAAAAAACCCACAAAAAGTCGAACGATGATGAAATGACCGACCAGGCTGTAAGCGTTCTATAGGCTCTGATAGAAATTCCCGCCCGGCTGAAACTAGAAGTAAACAAACCAGCTGTAAAGGAATTCACAAATCGTATTAATCTCCTCATTAAACGGTCTATCGGGGGGAAAAAGTTTACCAGTGATCATCCAAACATCTGTCAAATATGTGTACGTAATTGACCGATTGTTTGATGACGTCACTTGGAATTTACGTGCAAAGCATTTCGGTGGATTGAGGGATGTTCAGATAAATTTATAGAATGGCGGAAGGAATAATACTGTACCAAGAAGAAGACGTACAAGGCACAAAGCTACCAGGAAAATGTGTGGATAAAAAAACGTTATGTCACCAATGTTACCGGTAAAAACAATTGTGAACTCAGGTACATAATTCACCAAGAAAGCCTTGAGTAAATTTATGTGACGTCATCAGGCTGGGCGGTAATTATGCTGTGGGCATTTTTTAGATCTGCAATTTGCCTTAGACGCACAGTGCCCTTTAAAAGTAGTTTTCAAATGTTGGCACGCTAGTACTTAATTAAGTCTTCTTGAAAAGTCAACCCATTACTTCCTTCCGGTTTGTCACAACCTTGTTTTCATAATCTTCAGTTATTTAGCTCCATTTAACCGACGATTTCTTGACTTTCGCATACCTGACAACTCCTTCAACTTGCCCCTTGAGACCGTGTCACTCACGAACGGCTTGAGCAACTCAGCAGGCAGATGGTTACTTTAAAGACAAAACCCACCAATTTACAACATTGCTATTTCCCTTTATTTCTCTTTTCACTGACATACAGTCGCTCAGGTTGTCAAAACAACCAACCCTATTTAAAGGAGTCTGTTTCCTAAAGTAGACAGTCACTTTCAGTTCGATCTTACTACCAAAACTCCTTCCACACATGTACTTCGTTGTCTTGCTTGCTTAGAGATCGAGTCAACGAATACCAACAGTATATTTAAAAAATCTTTTGCGCACCACAACATGTCTTCTTGTGAAGAGAATACCGACGATGTCTTCTTCAATATAAGCAGAAATGTTGCAGTAAATTTTGTAGACGAGACTTCAAAAGATAGTGGAATTGGTGACGACGATAGTGGAAGCTGTAAATGTCTATCTCCAGCATTTGATTGTCAAACAGTACATTTTGAAAATATTTCTGAGAAACCCGGATTGAAAACTAACTTCAGACCGTTCCGATGTCTGGTAAGTTAATTTGAGACATTTTTCTGTTCGATAATATCAAACCCTTTACGCAGAACCAAGATGAACTGAAAAAAATATGTGCCTCTTTTTTAAATTACAACTTACAATTCATTTTATTCTCAGAGTTTCGACAGTCATGTGGACGATTATTCACTCCCTTTGGCAGACATTGCTTCCCCATTGAGAAAAGATAAGGACATCTTAAGTCGCCGGATCCGTAAAAGACAAAGTCCAACCACAGAAGAAGAAGAAACTACACCTGTTATAAAACGACGACGAGGTATTGACAGACTCAAGAGATTCAACAGTTTGGATTTGCCGGAAGTGACCTGTGCTGACCATTCAACGCTGTCCTGCGATACGGATACAGAAGACCATATTAAATCAACCTTGGACAGAGTTTCTTCAGACACAAACTTAATCACCGATGGTAGCAAAAGTTGCTGTTTACCGACAATCCCAGGCAAACACCAAGATTTGAAATCCATCACATCAGAAACACTCGCAAAGGTTGTCAACAACGAATATGATGACGTCATTGGGAAATGTGTGGTGGTGGACTGCCGCTACCCTTACGAGTTTGAAGGCGGTCATATAAAGGGTGCGAAAAATTACTTCACAAAGGATCTAATAATGGAACATTTAATTGAAAAGAAAGTTCAATCCGAAAACCCCCAAAAGAGAAACGTCCTCATCTTTCATTGCGAATTTTCTTCCGAAAGAGGGCCCAAGCTGTAAGTACACGTTTACAGTTCAACGGAATATGTTATATACTGTTCAACTTTAATTGTTAGATGGTTTAAAGTTATTTAGTGTTCTTCATATTCTAAACTAAACTTTGTATTTTTTATCATATCCAGGTCCCGTTTCTTGCGATCAATGGACCGTGAACGTAATGCAGATTCCTACCCGTTCTTGTTTTACCCGGAAATCTACATTCTTCACGGTGGATACAAGGAGTTCTTTGCTACTCAAAAGGTAAAATCTCTTCCATAAATGTTATAAAATACGCATCTTGCCAATATTGTATATGTTTCCTTTTGATTAAGATAGTCATAACAGATTTTTATGAAATGAAAGTCAGAAAAGCTTTAACGATTTTTTCAGAAGTAAATTATTTACATTTAAAGTAAATAATATAAAGAACTATGAAAAGAACTAAAGCTATCACCCAATCTGTTTTTGAAGTTAATTGTTCTTCTTATTCGTGTTTTAGAACTTGTGTTTCCCCCAAACCTATGTCCCAATGCTTCAAGATGGTTATAAAGAAGATTTAAAGAAATTCAAAGTGAAATCCAAATCTTGGGGCGGCGAAAAACAAAGTTCAAAGCTTCGAAAGACCCTCAGATTTTAGACCCCCTCCTTCCCGGTTTTGTTATTTCTTCGAATTGTTTTCTGTTTGTTTATTATTCTATGGCGTATGTTGGCCATATATTTATAAATTTCTTGTTACACCTATATTACAAAGGTATAATTTATTGAGAAGCCCAATAAAACCCGACAAACTGTTGTTAAATTTAGTCTTATAAAATGTGTTTTTTTTATTTACAAGTAAAAGTATTTGTTAATCATCATTTATTATTGAGCGCCATAATTATGAGATGCAACCCAAAATCGAAATATATTTCAGTTTAGAATCTGTCCCCTGTATCAGAATGTTTTACATTACATTGATTAATCTTAATTTAAGTTGAGGGTTTCCAAATGTGGGCTTCAATCGAACAAGTTAGCAGAAAGTAAAACAATATGTTTGGCCAATTTGCTTTTGATAACATTCTGCACATTCTACTAGCATGTTTCTATTATTATGTGAAATTTAACGTTCAAAAGTTGACATCTCCTTAAAGTGACATGAGCTGCCGAAATGTTGATATTTTGACGTTAGAATAGAATGTGTAAACTATTGGCTATTTTTCGAAAGACGTATAATTCAGAAGCTTTTTAGTGCTTCTAGTCTCGAAGATGTATCATAAACTATTCTTTTGAACTAACTTTGGCTTAGAATGAATGAATGGTCGTCTCGGTTATTTAAGTTTTCTTTTCTTTTCAAACACGTTTTTGGTTCGTACAGGCCACATACTCAATGCATTTTCCTCATTCCAACGCCAATCATTTAGTTTTTCGATGGCCTTCAAAGCCTCTTACTTTCGTGACGATCATACATTTTGAAAAAGTTTGAATTTTGGAGGCTTATGTCACTTTAATGTTCAAGTTCATTTATTTCGCTCAAACCACGCCAGGTGGTAACAAAGGTACATTAAATAGTATGTATAGTAACAGGTCAACATGGCGGTTGTCAGACATACGTCATACAATTATTTGGTACGCGAACTATATCGTGATGGTCGACGGAGCTGGAGAAGATATCAGTGTGGCTGGCCGTTAATAGGCTCTCTCTTAATGTCTCGAAGACTAAACTTATGCTTATCTCCCCTTCAAAAAACTGCCCTGAGATACCAAACCTTTTTGTTAACAATAGTCCCATAGATCACGTAAAGGAATTTAAATTTTTAGGAATTGTTTTTAACAATAGCCTTCAATGGTCATCTCATATCAGTTTTGTTTGTAGGAAATTATCTCAAAATATAGGTTATTTAAAGCATATTCAAAAAAAACGTTAATAAACATACCTTATTTATTCTTTACCACTCCTTAATTCATCCTTATCTTTCATATGCAAACGCTCTGTGGGGAAGCACTTATCATTCTCATCTCCAGTCTCTTCACTTACTTAAAAAAAAAGCTGTCCGAATCATAACATTCTCTCATCGACGTCAGCACACCGAAAACTTGTTTAAATCGCTAAAAATACTTCCAATCCATTTGATGTATAGATTCTGCCATCTTACTACCATACATAAATTCATGCATCACTCAGTTAATCTTCCCATATCTTTTAAAAACATTTTTTCGCGACAGTCAACCATTCTTACCTACCAAACAAGGACTTTAAATTTGAACCTATCTCGTCCATTTTATCATTCAAATCTCTCATACTATTCCATACGAGTAGCCGGTCCACGGGAATGGAATAGACTACTAGTAGCTTTTAAATCAATCAAATCTTTGTCTCTTTTTAAATCATCAATTAAAGACTTTTTATTAGATTTGTAGGCCGCCTTCATTACCACATCCGCGTTCCGCTTTATCTATAAATATATGTAATTTAGGTACTTTTAAAATGTATCTTTTATTTATAACATAACTTTGATTTTTTCTTTCTTTTCGTTATAAGAATTGATGTTTCCGTAAAAAAAATACTTTTTTAAGTTTACAGCACCTGCGACGTATGACCTATTAATTTATAACATGCTTTTATTACTGGGATATAACAAGTCCATTGGACTTTATTCCCGCCGACTAATGACCTCAATTATTATTTTATTTGTAACTTTTTCAAAGGTGAAAAAATGAAATGAAATGAAATAGACCTTCCTTTATAAACTTAACAAATTTACACAGAGTTGATTTACTTCCGTTTAACAACAGTTTAAAATGATTTAGGTCTTTAAACCTTACATAATAAGGTGGAATTTACATTTCTCTTAAATCATACAAAAGATTACATTCTACAACAATATGAAACTCGTCGCATAATTTTCTTTCGTTACAGAGTTTACAAAATCGTCCTTCGCGAGGAGTATTTGTATATCGACCAGTTTCAATTGGAAGGCAATGATTGGATAATCTAAATCTGGCTAAGACAAGACTCTGTTTGTATTGAAGATTTTTAATGTAATGTTCCATCTCGAAATCTTTTTTAAAAAGCTTATAGAGATAGCATTTTGGGCTTTCGTTAATTACAGACATCCACTCTTGAATATATTGATCACGGAGTCTTGTCTTTACTGATTTAGTGATCTTAGTGGGGTTCTTTGTTTTCACATCGCACCATAGATGTCCCATGCCACAATTGTTTAAAATATCTTGAACATACAAAAGCCATGGTGAAGAATAAATCGTAGAGAGTACATAAATATTTAAACATTAAATGACTGAGTTTAGTTTCACTGTCATTTGCTAATTTACACCAAAACTGAACCATTCTAGTTTTTATTGTAAAGATAGTGGGTATCGACCCAATTCACCAAGAACCATTGCATTCATTGTAGATGTTTTTACACCAAGCATATGTTTACAAAATGTTAGCTGTATCTTATCTATTACATCTGTGTTAGTATGGCCCCACACTTCACACTTGTATGTAAGGATTGTTAGAACTAAAATATCAAAAAGATACAACTGGAGCTCAATAGATAGAAGATGTTCTCTGCTCTTTCCAATTAAAGCATACATAGCTTGAAGTACTCCACTTTAATCCTGACTGTTTAAATCTAAGGAAGTTCTCACGACTTATTGTTCACTTTACTTCCTCTCGCTGTGAGCTCTGCTAGTGGTATAACTTCGCCGTTCTATTCTCGCCTACGACACGAGAGTAACTCAGCAGGTAGGGAGTTTATTTGGTGAGTTATGTTTTCCAACTCGCGAGATTAAGTGAGATCCCCAGCAGAGAGATTGAGGGCACCTTAAACCAAGTAGACGGAGTGAGTTGTATTTCAATACGCTTGGATTTGTATGCCCTGAGCAAGAGTTCAATTCCGGTTGCCGCCTCCCCATGCTAGCTATAATGTGTGCTTTGCTCAATGTCTCTTTAAAACAAAAGAACCTACAAACACACGGTGTAATGTCCGCTCTGTGTCTCATTTAACTAGATGAGATTTGCTCACGTTGTCAAAACAAAAATTATATTTAAAGGGATCCGTTTTCGGTAGCTGACAATCACCTTTGCTGCCTCACTCCTTACAACACCTGATCAAACCCTGCTTTGGAAACATACATAAAAGATCTGTCAAAGCTATTTTCATAAAGAAAAATGTACGAATGTTCAGATTACAGTTCTGATTTGTGCGATGAGGTTTTATTTTCCAAATTTATACCGACAAGAATAGATTTTGATGATGAAAATTCTCGAGACAGTGGATTAGGAGAAGAGAGCTACAAGTGTCTTTCTCCATTATCAGATGACCAATTATCGATCAAATCCACTTCTACAAAATCACCATTAAAACAGAATTTTAGATTTATTCAAAGTTTGGTAAGTTTATAGAAGGATATCACGATCACGTTTTCTGACATTTTAGTTTGAAATAACAATAGCGTCTCTGTGTAAATGCTACTTGGTTTTTGTTTTCAAATACATATGTTGATTTTGTTTCAGAACTTTGACAGCCCTGATTCCAAATGTCGCTCGTTGTTTCTCGGATTTGATTCTCCTGACTTCAATTTATCCGCCTCACTTACTCCCTTTTCTTCCAGAAATCAGGTAAACATTTACGTGATGTAATGGGTTGCTTTTTATCTTCTCATTTTACTAATTGATACAATGTTGAATAAATTACTATTAGAATTAGAAATTATATGAATATCTGCTCATTTCTTCAGAGTTGTCCCAACCGTAAGAGACAAAGTCCATGTATCGACGAGGAAGAGACAACACCTCTTATAAAACGCAGAAGATGTCTTGATACTTTGGATTTACCCGAGGTTAACAGCGAAAGTGGTTTTGCATCAGTGTGTCACCTAGCAACGGAAAACCATATCAAGACGACCTTAGACCGAGTATCTACTGACGCCAACTTGATCAGTGATGGAAGTAAAAGTTGTTGTCTTCCCACAATCCCCAGCAAACATCAAGATTTGAAATCCATTTATCCACAAACACTCGCCGATGTTGTAAACAACGAGTATGATGACGTCATTGGAAACTACGTCATTGTGGACTGTCGCTACCCCTACGAATTTAATGGTGGTCATATAAAGGTATGACAGCATGAATTTATATTCACTTTTCTGATAACCATTCATGCTACAACCGACTATGCGTATACATGTGTTATTAATAATATGTTTTAATAATAGTTTGTAATTTTCTATCGCCAGGGTGCCAGAAACTACTATACTAGAGAACTTGTAGTGGAAGAGTTAGTTGAAAGACAACTTCATAGCGACGATCCAAATAAAAGAACCGTCTTGATATTTCACTGTGAATTCTCATCGGAAAGAGGACCAAAACTGTAAGTATCATTCAGTTGTGCAATTACTTCGTTTTTGAAGACCATAAATACTCTGATTCAATTATCTAGTATGTCATTTTAAATAATTCCTTAATAAAATGGTAATTTTTTTTTTTTTAGATCTCGTTTTTTGCGATCAATGGACCGTGAACGTAATGCAGATTCCTACCCTTTCTTGTTTTACCCGGAAATCTACATTCTTCATGGTGGATACAAAGAGTTTTTCGCTACTCAAAAGGTAATATATCATTGATTTTATCATTTGAACCCAATCCATCTTTTTGAATTGATTGAAAAAAATCTTTTAACATCAGACAGCTTCTTCTCATTCTCGTTTCTCATGTGTTTTCTTTTGTAGTGAAGTTTTTATTTGTGCTTTATGAGTTATTTTTATAGTTTATATAGTTATTTTTGTTTCAGGATTTGTGTTTTCCACAGACTTATGTTCCAATGTTTGAGGATGGCTACAAAGAGGATTTGAAGAAATTCAAAGTCAAATCCAAATCCTGGGCTGGCGAGAAACAACGTTCGAAACTACGAAGAGGGTTCAATTTCTAGAAACTACGATCCTGGTCTCTAATTTGTTGCTTTGTCTTGTTTACAAGTGGCGATAAGTGCAATTGTTGCTTATTTGTTTATTTCTTTATGGCGGTCGTTAGCCAATTTATTTATATGAAGATTTTTTGTTGTTGTTATATTGCCTTATTATTTCGAATAAAATGAATTGTTATATTATAAAAACTAGTTTTTTGGTCTTTTACACAGTAATATAATTTGTAGAATGTTGTTGATATCACTATAAACCGGTTTGGGAAGTTGAAGTCTTAAACTGAACTATGTGTACAAACCCAAACAAACGTATGTAATAATACCCTCTATTGATATTAAATTTATAATCACTAAAACACACGGGCACAGGGAAAATCTATTGATATTTAATGGTATGGGAAATTGAAGTCGTAAAGTGATCTGTGTGTACTTATGCAATCGTTTGAAATAAAGCTAAGTATGTAACAATACCCTCTCTTACAATTTACCTTTTAGGTCAGCGCCACGTTTGTAGTCCAAGGATTCACATGCTCAGGATAGTGGCTCTGTGACGTCATGAACATTATGACGTCACATTGCCAGTACTCTGAGATTGTCTAACCTTTTGGAACCATAACATGTTGCGCTCTCGTCGAGGTCAATTATTTGCTATCCCTCCAGACGGAGATAGAAATCCTCATTTACTAGTAATTAGAGAGGAAATATAAGCCACCAAGCGTCAATTAGTTTATTCCAAAATTCCGCTGGATCTTAAGTTTATGATGATCAGATATATCAAAGGATATTGGGCGCGTTGATAAATCTCTAATTACAATTGATTTAAAAAAAATATTTATATAGATGCTATTGTCATTTTAAAAATGTCCTGTTCTTCTCTTGTTATATTTAATATGGTACAGCTAAACACACCATTAATTTATTGGCAGAAATAAGATAATAGATATAAAGACGGGCGTATATTTTACTTATTTACTCATTCATACCAGAAAGAGTATTTTGTTGATAGTAACAGTCACAATTCTTTCAATAAGTAAGCTAATCAAACTAATGTTAAAATGTTCTTTTCTTTTAAGGGACTGATCGTGAATTAATGTTTGTATTTTAAAAAGTTATATGAATCGAAAACATACGGGTGGTTTTCTTGATGAATGATGAAAAGTCGATTTTCAGCGAAAAGTGCACAATTCATGAATAATTAGTAGGAATACCGTGTTACATTGCTTATTGTCTTATGGACGGTTTCGGTAGATGAAACAAGATGTCTTATACATGGGTGAACCTTATTGTAGTAAGTTGTGAAAGTGTAATTTATAATTATGAATCAGATAAACTGTTAAGTGCCGACATTGCTTTGCTTATTTCTACACCATTGAATCAGGATAAAAAAAAACCACAAAAAGTCGAACGATGATGAAATGACCGACCAGGCTGTAAGCGTTCTATAGGCTCTGATAGAAATTCCCGCCCGGCTGAAACTAGAAGTAAACAAACCAGCTGTAAAGGAATTCACAAATCGTATTAATCTCCTCATTAAACGGTCTATCGGGGGGAAAAAGTTTACCAGTGATCATCCAAACATCTGTCAAATATGTGTACGTAATTGACCGATTGTTTGATGACGTCACTTGGAATTTACGTGCAAAGCATTTCGGTGGATTGAGGGATGTTCAGATAAATTTATAGAATGGCGGAAGGAATAATACTGTACCAAGAAGAAGACGTACAAGGCACAAAGCTACCAGGAAAATGTGTGGATAAAAAAACGTTATGTCACCAATGTTACCGGTAAAAACAATTGTGAACTCAGGTACATAATTCACCAAGAAAGCCTTGAGTAAATTTATGTGACGTCATCAGGCTGGGCGGTAATTATGCTGTGGGCATTTTTTAGATCTGCAATTTGCCTTAGACGCACAGTGCCCTTTAAAAGTAGTTTTCAAATGTTGGCACGCTAGTACTTAATTAAGTCTTCTTGAAAAGTCAACCCATTACTTCCTTCCGGTTTGTCACAACCTTGTTTTCATAATCTTCAGTTATTTAGCTCCATTTAACCGACGATTTCTTGACTTTCGCATACCTGACAACTCCTTCAACTTGCCCCTTGAGACCGTGTCACTCACGAACGGCTTGAGCAACTCAGCAGGCAGATGGTTTACCACGTGAGTTTTGGTTGTAGATTGAGAGAGCCTCCTTCCTTATACACCACTTCACTGTTGAGGACCAAATTAAACTTTCAGACCAGCAGCTGGGATTCACGTGGGGTATTTGTTGTCCTTTTCAAATTACTTTAAAGACAAAACCCACCAATTTACAACATTGCAATTTCCCTTTATTTCTATTTTCACTGACATACATTCGCTCAGGTTGTCAAAACAACCAGCCCTATTTAAAGGAGTCTGTTTCCTAAAGTAGACAGTCACTTTCAGTTCGATCTTACTACCAAAACTCCTTCCACACATGTACTTCGTTGTCTTGCTTGCTTAGAGATCGAGTCAACGAATACCAACAGTATATTTAAGAAATCTTTTGCGCACCACAACATGTCTTCTTGTGAAGAGAATACCGACGATGTCTTCTTCAATATAAGCAGAAATGTTGCAGTAAATTTTGTAGACGAGACTTCAAAAGATAGTGGAATTGGTGACGACGATAGTGGAAGCTGTAAATGTCTATCTCCAGCATTTGATTGTCAAACAGTACATTTTGAAAATATTTCTGAGAAACCCGGATTGAAAACTAACTTCAGACCGTTCCGATGTCTGGTAAGTTAATTTGAGACATTTTTCTGTTCGATAATATCAAACCCTTTACGCAGAACCAAGATGAACTGAAAAAAATATGTGCCTCTTTTTTAAATTACAACTTACAATTCATTTTATTCTCAGAGTTTCGACAGTCATGTGGACGATTATTCACTCCCTTTGGCAGACATTGCTTCCCCATTGAGAAAAGATAAGGACATCTTAAGTCGCCGGATCCGTAAAAGACAAAGTCCAACCACAGAAGAAGAAGAAACTACACCTGTTATAAAACGACGACGAGGTATTGACAGACTCAAGAGATTCAACAGTTTGGATTTGCCGGAAGTGACCTGTGCTGACCATTCAACGCTGTCCTGCGATACGGATACAGAAGACCATATTAAATCAACCTTGGACAGAGTTTCTTCAGACACAAACTTAATCACCGATGGTAGCAAAAGTTGCTGTTTACCGACAATCCCAGGCAAACACCAAGATTTGAAATCCATCACATCAGAAACACTCGCAAAGGTTGTCAACAACGAATATGATGACGTCATTGGGAAATGTGTGGTGGTGGACTGCCGCTACCCTTACGAGTTTGAAGGCGGTCATATAAAGGGTGCGAAAAATTACTTCACAAAGGATCTAATAATGGAACATTTAATTGAAAAGAATGTTCAATCCGAAAACCCCCAAAAGAGAAACGTCCTCATCTTTCATTGCGAATTTTCTTCCGAAAGAGGGCCCAAGCTGTAAGTACACGTTTACAGTTCAACGGAATATGTTATATACTGTTCAACTTTAATTGTTAGATGGTTTAAAGTTATTTAGTGTTCTTCATATTCTAAACTAAACTTTGTATTTTTTATCATATCCAGGTCCCGTTTCTTGCGATCAATGGACCGTGAACGTAATGCAGATTCCTACCCGTTCTTGTTTTACCCGGAAATCTACATTCTTCACGGTGGATACAAGGAGTTCTTTGCTACTCAAAAGGTAAAATCTCTTCCATAAATGTTATAAAATACGCATCTTGCCAATATTGTATATGTTTCCTTTTGATTAAGATAGTCATAACAGATTTTTATGAAATGAAAGTCAGAAAAGCTTTAACGGTTTTTTCAGAAGTAAATTATTTACATTTAAAGTAAATAATATAAAGAACTATGAAAAGAACTAAAGCTATCACCCAATCTGTTTTTGAAGTTAATTGTTCTTCTTATTCGTGTTTTAGAACTTGTGTTTCCCCCAAACCTATGTCCCAATGCTTCAAGATGGTTATAAAGAAGATTTAAAGAAATTCAAAGTGAAATCCAAATCTTGGGGCGGCGAAAAACAAAGTTCAAAGCTTCGAAAGACCCTCAGATTTTAGACCCCCTCCTTCCCGGTTTTGTTATTTCTTCGAATTGTTTTCTGTTTGTTTATTATTCTATGGCGTATGTTGGCCATATATTTATAAATTTCTTGTTACACCTATATTACAAAGGTATAATTTATTGAGAAGCCCAATAAAACCCGACAAACTGTTGTTAAATTTAGTCTTATAAAATGTGTTTTTTTTATTTACAAGTAAAAGTATTTGTTAATCATCATTTATTATTGAGCGCCATAATTATGAGATGCAACCCAAAATCGAAATATATTTCAGTTTAGAATCTGTCCCCTGTATCAGAATGTTTTACATTACATTGATTAATCTTAATTTAAGTTGAGGGTTTCCAAATGTGGGCTTCAATCGAACAAGTTAGCAGAAAGTAAAACAATATGTTTGGCCAATTTGCTTTTGATAACATTCTGCACATTCTACTAGCATGTTTCTATTATTATGTGAAATTTAACGTTCAAAAGTTGACATCTCCTTAAAGTGACATGAGCTGCCGAAATGTTGATATTTTGACGTTAGAATAGAATGTGTAAACTATTGGCTATTTTTCGAAAGACGTATAATTCAGAAGCTTTTTAGTGCTTCTAGTCTCGAAGATGTATCATAAACTATTCTTTTGAACTAACTTTGGCTTAGAATGAATGAATGGTCGTCTCGGTTATTTAAGTTTTCTTTTCTTTTCAAACACGTTTTTGGTTCGTACAGGCCACATACTCAATGCATTTTCCTCATTCCAACGCCAATCATTTAGTTTTTCGATGGCCTTCAAAGCCTCTTACTTTCGTGACGATCATACATTTCGAAAAAGTTTGAATTTTGGAGGCTTATGTCACTTTAATGTTCAAGTTCATTTATTTCGCTCAAACCACGCCAGGTGGTAACAAAGGTACATTAAATAGTATGTACAGTAACAGGTCAACATGGCGGTTGTCAGACATACGTCATACAATTATTTGGTACGCGAACTATATCGTGATGGTCGACGGAGCTGGAGAAGATATCAGTGTGGCTGGCCGTTAATAGGCTCTCTCTTAATGTCTCGAAGACTAAACTTATGCTTATCTCCCCTTCAAAAAACTGCCCTGAGATACCAAACCTTTTTGTTAACAATAGTCCCATAGATCACGTAAAGGAATTTAAATTTTTAGGAATTGTTTTTAACAATAGCCTTCAATGGTCATCTCATATCAGTTTTGTTTGTAGGAAATTATCTCAAAATATAGGTTATTTAAAGCATATTAAAAAAAACGTTAATAAACATACCTTATTTATTCTTTACCACTCCTTAATTCATCCTTATCTTTCATATGCAAACGCTCTGTGGGGAAGCACTTATCATTCTCATCTCCAGTCTCTTCACTTACTTAAAAAAAAAGCTGTCCGAATCATAACATTCTCTCATCGACGTCAGCACACCGAAAACTTGTTTAAATCGCTAAACATACTTCCAATCCATTTGATGTATAGATTCTGCCATCTTACTACCATACATAAATTCATGCATCACTCAGTTAATCTTCCCATATCTTTTAAAAACATTTTTTCGCAACAGTCAACCATTCATACCTACCAAACAAGGACTTTAAATTTGAACCTATCTCGTCCATTTTATCATTCAAATCTCTCATACTATTCCATACGAGTAGCCGGTCCACGGGAATGGAATAGACTACCAGTAGCTTTAAAATCAATCAAATCTTTGTCTCTTTTTAAATCATCAATTAAAGACTTTTTATTAGATTTGTAGGCCGCCTTCATTACCACATCCGCGTTCCGCTTTATCTATAAATATATGTAATTTAGGTACTTTTAAAATGTATCTTTTATTTATAACATAACTTTGATTTTTTCTTTCTTTTCGTTATAAGATTTGATGTTTCCGTAAAAAAAAATACTTTTTTAAGTTTACAGCACCTGCGACGTATGACCTATTAATTTATAACATGCTTTTATTACTGGGATATAACAAGTCCATTGGACTTTATGCCCGCCGACTAATGACCTCAATTATTATTTTATTTGTAACTTTTTCAAAGGTGAAAAAATGAAATGAAATGAAATAGACCTTCCTTTATAAACTTAACAAATTTACACAGAGTTGATTTACTTCCGTTTAACAACAGTTTAAAATGATTTAGGTCTTTAAACCTTACATAATAAGGTGGAATTTACATTTCTCTTAAATCATACAAAAGATTACATTCTACAACAATATGAAACTCGTCGCATAATTTTCTTTCGTTACAAAGTTTACAAAATCGTCCTTCGCGAGGAGTATTTGTATATCGACCAGTTTCAATTGGAAGGCAATGATTGGATAATCGAAATCTGGCTAAGACAAGACTCTGTTTGTATTGAAGATTTTTAATGTAATGTTCCATCTCGAAATCTTTTTTAAAAAGCTTATAGAGATAGCATTTTGGGCTTTCGTTAATTACAGACATCCACTCTTGAATATATTGATCACGGAGTCTTGTCTTTACTGATTTAGTGATCCAAGTGGGGTTCTTGGTTTTCACATCGCACCATAGATGTCCCATGCCACAATTGTTTAAAATATCTTGAACATACAAAAGCCATGGTGAAGAATAAATCGTAGAGAGTACATAAATATTTAAACATTAAATGACTGAGTTTAGTTTCACTGTCATTTGCTAATTTACACCAAAACTGAACCATTCTAGTTTTTATTGTAAAGATAGTGGGTATCGACCCAATTCACCAAGAACCATTGCATTTATTGTAGATGTTTTTACACCAAGCATATGTTTACAAAATGTTAGCTGTATCTTATCTATTACATCTGTGTTAGTATGGCCCCACACTTCACACTTGTATGTAAGGATTGTTAGAACTAAAATATCAAAAAGATACAACTGGAGCTCAATAGATAGAAGATGTTCTCTGCTCTTTCCAATTAAAGCATACATAGCTTGAAGTACTCCACTTTAATCCTGACTGTTTAAATCTAAGGAAGTTCTCACGACTTATTGTTCACTTTACTTCCTCTCGCTGTGAGCTCTGCTAGTGGTATAACTTCGCCGTTCTATTCTCGCCTACGACACGAGAGTAACTCAGCAGGTAGGGAGTTTATTTGGTGAGTTATGTTTTCCAACTCGCGAGATTAAGTGAGATCCCCAGCAGAGAGATTGAGGGCACCTTAAACCAAGTAGACGGAGTGAGTTGTATTTCAATACGCTTGGATTTGTATGCCCTGAGCAAGAGTTCAATTCCGGTTGCCGCCTCCCCATGCTAGCTATAATGTGTGCTTTGCTCAATGTCTCTTTAAAACAAAAGAACCTACAAACACACGGTGTAATGTCCGCTCTGTGTCTCATTTAACTAGATGAGATTTGCTCACGTTGTCAAAACAAAAATTATATTTAAAGGGATCCGTTTTCGGTAGCTGACAATCACCTTTGCTGCCTCACTCCTTACAACACCTGATCAAACCCTGCTTTGGAAACATACATAAAAGATCTGTCAAAGCTATTTTCATAAAGAAAAATGTACGAATGTTCAGATTACAGTTCTGATTTGTGCGATGAGGTTTTATTTTCCAAATTTATACCGACAAGAATAGATTTTGATGATGAAAATTCTCGAGACAGTGGATTAGGAGAAGAGAGCTACAAGTGTCTTTCTCCATTATCAGATGACCAATTATCGATCAAATCCACTTCTACAAAATCACCATTAAAACAGAATTTTAGATTTATTCAAAGTTTGGTAAGTTTATAGAAGGATATCACGATCACGTTTTCTGACATTTTAGTTTGAAATAACAATAGCGTCTCTGTGTAAATGCTACTTGGTTTTTGTTTTCAAATACATATGTTGATTTTGTTTCAGAACTTTGACAGCCCTGATTCCAAATGTCGCTCGTTGTTTCTCAGATTTGATTCTCCTGACTTCAATTTATCTGCCTCACTTACTCCCTTTTCTTCCAGAAATCAGGTAAACATTTACGTGATGTAATGGGTTGCTTTTTATCTTCTCATTTTACTAATTGATACAATGTTGAATAAATTACTATTAGAATTAGAAATTATATGAATATCTGCTCATTTCTTCAGAGTCGTCCCAACCGTAAGAGACAAAGTCCATGTATCGACGAGGAAGAGACAACACCTCTTATAAAACGCAGAAGATGTCTTGATACTTTGGATTTACCCGAGGTTAACAGCGAAAGTGGTTTTGCATCAGTGTGTCACCTAGCAACGGAAAACCATATCAAGACGACCTTAGACCGAGTATCTACTGACGCCAACTTGATCAGTGATGGAAGTAAAAGTTGTTGTCTTCCCACAATCCCCAGCAAACATCAAGATTTGAAATCCATTTCTCCACAAACACTCGCCGATGTTGTAAACAACGAGTATGATGACGTCATTGGAAACTACGTCATTGTGGACTGTCGCTACCCCTACGAATTTAATGGTGGTCATATAAAGGTATGACAGCATGAATTTATATTCACTTTTCTGATAACCATTCATGCTACAACCGATTATGCGTATACATGTGTTATTAATAATATGTTTTAATAATAGTTTGTAATTTTCTATCGCCAGGGTGCCAGAAACTACTATACTAGAGAACTTGTAGTGGAAGAGTTAGTTGAAAGACAACTTCATAGCGACGATCCAAATAAAAGAACCGTCTTGATATTTCACTGTGAATTCTCATCGGAAAGAGGACCAAAACTGTAAGTATCATTCAGTTGTGCAATTACTTCGTTTTTGAAGACCATAAATACTCTGATTTAATTATCTAGTATGCCATTTTAAATAATTCCTTAATAAAATGGTAATTGTTTTTTTTTCAGATCTCGTTTTTTGCGATCAATGGACCGTGAACGTAATGCAGATTCCTACCCTTTCTTGTTTTACCCGGAAATCTACATTCTTCATGGTGGATACAAAGAGTTTTTCGCTACTCAAAAGGTAATATATCATTGATTTTATCATTTGAACCCAATCCATCTTTTTGAATTGATTGAAAAAAATCTTTTAACATCAGACAGCTTCTTCTTATTCTCGTTTCTCATGTGTTTTCTTTTGTAGTGAAGTTTTTATTTGTGCTTTATGAGTTATATGAATTTATCTTTTTGTTTCAGGATTTGTGTTTTCCACAGACTTATGTTCCAATGTTTGAGGATGGCTACAAAGAGGATTTGAAGAAATTCAAAGTCAAATCCAAATCCTGGGCTGGCGAGAAACAACGTCCGAAACTACGAAGAGGGTTCAATTTCTAGAAACTACGATCCTGGTCTCTAATTTGTTGCTTTGTCTTGTTTACCCGTGGCGATAAGTGCAATTGTTGCTTATTTGTTTATTTCTTTATGGCGGTCGTTAGCCAATTTATTTATATGAAGATTTTTTGTTGTTGTTATATTGCCTTATTATTTCGAATAAAATGAATTGTTATATTATAAAAACTAGTTTTTTGGTCTTTTACACAGTAATATAATTTGTAGAATGTTGTTGATATCACTATAAACCGGTTTGGGAAGTTGAAGTCTTAAACTGAACTATGTGTACAAACCCAAACAAACGTATGTAATAATACCCTCTATTGATATTTAATTTATAATCACTAAAACACACGGGCACAGGGAAAATCTATTGATATTTAATGGTATGGGAAATTGAAGTCGTAAAGTGATCTGTGTGTACTTATGCAATCGTTTGAAATAAAGCTAAGTATGTAACAATACCCTCTCTTACAATTTACCTTTTAGGTCAGCGCCACGTTTGTAGTCCAAGGATTCACATGCTCAGGATAGTGGCTCTGTGACGTCATGAACATTATGACGTCACAATGCCAGTACTCTGAGATTGTCTAACCTTTTGGAACCATAACATGTTGCGCTCTCATCGAGGTCAATTATTTGCTATCCTTCCGCAGACGGAGATAGAAATCCTCATTTACTAGTAATTAGAGAGGAAATATAAGCCACCAAGCGTCAATTAGTTTATTCCAAAATTCCGCTGGATCTTAAGTTTATGATGATCAGATATATCAAAGGATATTGGGCGCGTTGATAAATCTCTAATTACAATTGATTAAAAAAAAATATTTATATAGATGCTATTGTCATTTTAAAAATGTCCTGTTCTTCTCTTGTTCTATTTAATATGGTACAGCTAAACACACCATTAATTTATTGGCAGAAATAAGATAATAGATATAAAGACGGGCGTATATTTTACTTATTTACTCATTCATACCAGAAAGAGTATTTTGTTGATAGTAACAGTCACAATTCTTTCAATAAGTAAGCTAGTCAAACTAATGTTAAAATGTTCTTTTCTTTTAAGGGACTGATCGTGAATTAATGTTTGTATTTTAAAAAGTTATATGAATCGAAAACATACGGGTGGTTTTCTTGATGAATGATGAAAAGTCGATTTTCAGCGAAAAGTGCACAATTCATGAATAATTAGTAGGAATACCGTGTTACATTGCTTATTGTCTTATGGACGGTTTCGGTAGATGAAACAAGATGTCTTATACATGGGTGAACCTTATTGTAGTAAGTTGTGAAAGTGTAATTTATAATTATGAATCAGATAAACTGTTAAGTGCCGACATTGCTTTGCTTATTTCTACACCATTGAATCAGGATAAAAATAACCCACAAAAAGTCGAACGATGATGAAATGACCGACCAGGCTGTAAGCGTTCTATAGGCTCTGATAGAAATTCCCGCCCGGCTGAAACTAGAAGTAAACAAACCAGCTGTAAAGGAATTCACAAATCGTATTAATCTCCTCATTAAACGGTCTATCGGGGGGAAAAAGTTTACCAGTGATCATCCAAACATCTGTCAAATATGTGTACGTAATTGACCGATTGTTTGATGACGTCACTTGGAATTTACGTGCAAAGCATTTCGGTGGATTGAGGGATGTTCAGATAAATTTATAGAATGGCGGAAGGAATAATACTGTACCAAGAAGAAGACGTACAAGGCACAAAGCTACCAGGAAAATGTGTGGATAAAAAAACGTTATGTCACCAATGTTACCGGTAAAAACAATTGTGAACTCAGGTACATAATTCACCAAGAAAGCCTTGAGTAAATTTATGTGACGTCATCAGGCTGGGCGGTAATTATGCTGTGGGCATTTTTTAGATCTGCAATTTGCCTTAGACGCACAGTGCCCTTTAAAAGTAGTTTTCAAATGTTGGCACGCTAGTACTTAATTGAAAAGTCAACCCATTACTTCCTTCCGGTTTGTCACAACCTTGTTTTCATAATCTTCAGTTATTTAGCTCCATTTAACCGACGATTTCTTGACTTTCGCATACCTGACAACTCCTTCAACTTGCCCCTTGAGACCGTGTCACTCACGAACGGCTTGAGCAACTCAGCAGGCAGATGGTTTACCACGTGAGTTTTGGTTGTAGATTGAGAGAGCCTCCTTCCTTATACACCACTTCACTGTTGAGGACCAAATTAAACTTTCAGACCAGCAGCTGGGATTCACGTGGGGTATTTGTTGTCCTTTTCAAATTACTTTAAAGACAAAACCCACCAATTTACAACATTGCAATTTCCCTTTATTTCTCTTTTCACTGACATACATTCGCTCAGGTTGTCAAAACAACCAACCCTATTTAAAGGAGTCTGTTTCCTAAAGTAGACAGTCACTTTCAGTTCGATCTTACTACCAAAACTCCTTCCACACATGTACTTCGTTGTCTTGCTTGCTTAGAGATCGAGTCAACGAATACCAACAGTATATTTAAGAAATCTTTTGCGCACCACAACATGTCTTCTTGTGAAGAGAATACCGACGATGTCTTCTTCAATATAAGCAGAAATGTTGCAGTAAATTTTGTAGACGAGACTTCAAAAGATAGTGGAATTGGTGACGACGATAGTGGAAGCTGTAAATGTCTATCTCCAGCATTTGATTGTCAAACAGTACATTTTGAAAATATTTCTGAGAAACCCGGATTGAAAACTAACTTCAGACCGTTCCGATGTCTGGTAAGTTAATTTGAGACATTTTTCTGTTCGATAATATCAAACCCTTTACGCAGAACCAAGATGAACTGAAAAAAATATGTGCCTCTTTTTTAAATTACAACTTACAATTCATTTTATTCTCAGAGTTTCGACAGTCATGTGGACGATTATTCACTCCCTTTGGCAGACATTGCTTCCCTTATTGAGAAAAGATAAGGACATCTTAAGTCGCCGGATCCGTAAAAGACAAAGTCCAACCACAGAAGAAGAAGAAACTACACCTGTTATAAAACGACGACGAGGTATTGACAGACTCAAGAGATTCAACAGTTTGGATTTGCCGGAAGTGACCTGTGCTGACCATTCAACGCTGTCCTGCGATACGGATACAGAAGACCATATTAAATCAACCTTGGACAGAGTTTCTTCAGACACAAACTTAATCACCGATGGTAGCAAAAGTTGCTGTTTACCGACAATCCCAGGCAAACACCAAGATTTGAAATCCATCACATCAGAAACACTCGCAAAGGTTGTCAACAACGAATATGATGACGTCATTGGGAAATGTGTGGTGGTGGACTGCCGCTACTCTTACGAGTTTGAAGGCGGTCATATAAAGGGTGCGAAAAATTACTTCACAAAGGATCTAATAATGGAACATTTAATTGAAAAGAAAGTTCAATCCGAAAACCCCCAAAAGAGAAACGTCCTCATCTTTCATTGCGAATTTTCTTCCGAAAGAGGGCCCAAGCTGTAAGTACACGTTTACAGTTCAACGGAATATGTTATATACTGTTCAAATTTAATTGTTAGATGGTTTAAAGTTATTTAGTGTTCTTCATATTCTAAACTAAACTTTGTATTTTTTATCATATCCAGGTCCCGTTTCTTGCGATCAATGGACCGTGAACGTAATGCAGATTCCTACCCGTTCTTGTTTTACCCGGAAATCTACATTCTTCACGGTGGATACAAGGAGTTCTTTGCTACTCAAAAGGTAAAATCTATTCCATAAATGTTATAAAATACGCATCTTGCCAATATTGTATATGTTTCCTTTTGATTAAGATAGTCATAACAGATTTTTATGAAATGAAAGTCAGAAAAACTTTAACGGTTTTTTCAGAAGTAAATTATTTACATTTAAAGTAAATAATATAAAGAACTATGAAAAGAACTAAAGCTATCACCCAATCTGTTTTTGAAGTTAATTGTTCTTCTTATTCGTGTTTTAGAACTTGTGTTTCCCCCAAACCTATGTCCCAATGCTTCAAGATGGTTATAAAGAAGATTTAAAGAAATTCAAAGTGAAATCCAAATCTTGGGGCGGCGAAAAACAAAGTTCAAAGCTTCGAAAGACCCTCAGATTTTAGACCCCCTCCTTCCCGGTTTTGTTATTTCTTCGAATTGTTTTCTGTTTGTTTATTATTCTATGGCGTATGTTGGCCATATATTTATAAATTTCTTGTTACACCTATATTACAAAGGTATAATTTATTGAGAAGCCCAATAAAACCCGACAAACTGTTGTTAAATTTAGTCTTATAAAATGTGTTTTTTTTATTTACAAGTAAAAGTATTTGTTAATCATCATTTATTATTGAGCGCCATAATTATGAGATGCAACCCAAAATCGAAATATATTTCAGTTTAGAATCTGTCCCCTGTATCAGAATGTTTTACATTACATTGATTAATCTTAATTTAAGTTGAGGGTTTCCAAATGTGGGCTTCAATCGAACAAGTTAGCAGAAAGTAAAACAATATGTTTGGCCAATTTGCTTTTGATAACATTCTGCACATTCTACTAGCATGTTTCTATTATTATGTGAAATTTAACGTTCAAAAGTTGACATCTCCTTAAAGTGACATGAGCTGCCGAAATGTTGATATTTTGACGTTAGAATAGAATGTGTAAACTATTGGCTATTTTTCGAAAGACGTATAATTCAGAAGCTTTTTAGTGCTTCTAGTCTCGAAGATGTATCATAAACTATTCTTTTGAACTAACTTTGGCTTAGAATGAATGAATGGTCGTCTCGGTTATTTAAGTTTTCTTTTCTTTTCAAACACGTTTTTGGTTCGTACAGGCCACATACTCAATGCATTTTCCTCATTCCAACGCCAATCATTTAGTTTTTCGATGGCCTTCAAAGCCTCTTACTTTCGTGACGATCATACATTTTGAAAAAGTTTGAATATTGGAGGCTTATGTCACTTTAATGTTCAAGTTCATTTATTTCGCTCAAACCACGCCAGGTGGTAACAAAGGTACATTAAATAGTATGTATAGTAACAGGTCAACATGGCGGTTGTCAGACATACGTCATACAATTATTTGGTACGCGAACTATATCGTGATGGTCGACGGAGCTGGAGAAGATATCAGTGTGGCTGGCCGTTAATAGGCTCTCTCTTAATGTCTCGAAGACTAAACTTATGCTTATCTCCCCTTCAAAAAACTGCCCTGAGATACCAAACCTTTTTGTTAACAATAGTCCCTTAGATCACGTAAAGGAATTTAAATTTTTAGGAATTGTTTTTAACAATAGCCTTCAATGGTCATCTCATATCAGTTTTGTTTGTAGGAAATTATCTCAAAATATAGGTTATTTAAAGCATATTCAAAAAAACGTTAATAAACATACCTTATTTATTCTTTACCACTCCTTAATTCATCCTTATCTTTCATATGCAAACGCTCTGTGGGGAAGCACTTATCATTCTCATCTCCAGTCTCTTCACTTACTTAAAAAAAAGCTGTCCGAATCATAACATTCTCTCATCGACGTCAGCACACCGAAAACTTGTTTAAATCGCTAAAAATACTTCCAATCCATTTGATGTATAGATTCTGCCATCTTACTACCATACATAAATTCATGCATCACTCAGTTAATCTTCCCATATCTTTTAAAAACATTTTTTCGCGACAGTCAACCATTCATACCTACCAAACAAGGACTTTAAATTTGAACCTATCTCGTCCATTTTATCATTCAAATCTCTCATACTATTCCATACGAGTAGCCGGTCCACGGGAATGGAATAGACTACCAGTAGCTTTAAAATCAATCAAATCTTTGTCTCTTTTTAAATCATCAATTAAAGACTTTTTATTAGATTTGTAGGCCGCCTTCATTACCACATCCGCGTTCCGCTTTATCTATAAATATATGTAATTTAGGTACTTTTAAAATGTATCTTTTATTTATAACATAACTTTGATTTTTTTCTTTCTTTTCGTTATAAGAATTGATGTTTCCGTAAAAAAAATACTTTTTTAAGTTTACAGCACCTGCGACGTATGACCTATTAATTTATAACATGCTTTTATTACTAGGATATAACAAGTCCATTGGACTTTATTCCCGCCGACTAATGACCTCAATTATTATTTTATTTGTAACTTTTTCAAAGGTGAATAAATGAAATGAAATGAAATAGACCTTCCTTTATAAACTTAACAAATTTACACAGAGTTGATTTACTTCCGTTTAACAACAGTTTAAAATGATTTAGGTCTTTAAACCTTACATAATAAGGTGGAATTTACATTTCTCTTAAATCATACAAAAGATTACATTCTACAACAATATGAAACTCGTCGCATAATTTTCTTTCGTTACAGAGTTTACAAAATCGTCCTTCGCGAGGAGTATTTGTATATCGACCAGTTTCAATTGGAAGGCAATGATTGGATAATCTAAATCTGGCTAAGACAAGACTCTGTTTGTATTGAAGATTTTTAATGTAATGTTCTATCTCGAAATCTTTTTTAAAAAGCTTATAGAGATAGCATTTTGGGCTTTCGTTAATTACAGACATCCACTCTTGAATATATTGATCACGGAGTCTTGTCTTTACTGATTTAGTGATCCAAGTGGGGTTCTTGGTTTTCACATCGCACCATAGTTGTCCCATGCCACAATTGTTTAAAATATCTTGAACATACAAAAGCCATGGTGAAGAATAAATCGTAGAGAGTACATAAATATTTAAACATTAAATGACTGAGTTTAGTTTCACTGTCATTTGCTAATTTACACCAAAACTGAACCATTCTAGTTTTTATTGTAAAGATAGTGGGTATCGACCCAATTCACCAAGAACCATTGCATTCATTGTAGATGTTTTTACACCAAGCATATGTTTACAAAATGTTAGCTGTATCTTATCTATTACATCTGTGTTAGTATGGCCCCACACTTCACACTTGTATGTAAGGATTGTTAGAACTAAAATATCAAAAAGATAAAAAAAATACAACTGAAGATACAACTGGAGCTCAATAGATAGAAGATGTTCTCTGCTCTTTCCAATTAAAGCATACATAGCTTGAAGTACTCCACTTTAATCCTGACTGTTTAAATCTAAGGAAGTTCTCACGACTTATTGTTCACTTTACTTCCTCTCGCTGTGAGCTCTGCTAGTGATATAACTTCGCCGTTCTATTCTCGCCTACGACACGAGAGTAACTCAGCAGGTAGGGAGTTTATTTGGTGAGTTATGTTTTCCAACTCGCGAGATTAAGTGAGATCCCCAGCAGAGAGATTGAGGGCACCTTAAACCAAGTAGACGGAGTGAGTTGTATTTCAATACGCTTGGATTTGTATGCCCTGAGCAAGAGTTCAATTCCGGTTGCCGCCTCCCCATGCTAGCTATAATGTGTGCTTTGCTCAATGTCTCTTTAAAACAAAAGAACCTACAAACACACGGTGTAATGTCCGCTCTGTGTCTCATTTAACTAGATGAGATTTGCTCACGTTGTCAAAACAAAAATTATATTTAAAGGGATCCGTTTTCGGTAGCTGACAATCACCTTTGCTGCCTCACTCCTTACAACACCTGATCAAACCCTGCTTTGGAAACATACATAAAAGATCTGTCAAAGCTATTTTCATAAAGAAAAATGTACGAATGTTCAGATTACAGTTCTGATTTGTGCGATGAGGTTTTATTTTCCAAATTTATACCGACAAGAATAGATTTTGATGATGAAAATTCTCGAGACAGTGGATTAGGAGAAGAGAGCTACAAGTGTCTTTCTCCATTATCAGATGACCAATTATCGATCAAATCCCCTTCTACAAAATCACCATTAAAACAGAATTTTAGATTTATTCAAAGTTTGGTAAGTTTATAGAAGGATATCACGATCACGTTTTCTGACATTTTAGTTTGAAATAACAATAGCGTCTCTGTGTAAATGCTACTTGGTTTTTGTTTTCAAATACATATGTTGATTTTGTTTCAGAACTTTGACAGCCCTGATTCCAAATGTCGCTCGTTGTTTCTCGGATTTGATTCTCCTGACTTCAATTTATCCGCCTCACTTACTCCCTTTTCTTCCAGAAATCAGGTAAACATTTACGTGATGTAATGGGTTGCTTTTTATCTTCTCATTTTACTAATTGATACAATGTTGAATAAATTACTATTAGAATTAAAGCTGCTAAAGCAGTTTCCGGGGTCCAAGCGGAAGTCGTTTAGTTGTTTGCTTACATCTGCAGACAATGACGGTCATATATGTCAAGATTTGGTTTAATCCGATTTGTACTTTTTGAGATAATGCCCGAAAAAGAAACATCACAAAATCACAATAATATATTAAGGGGAGTTAATTTTTTCGTCTTGACACACTGGATCATCTCCCTTGTGTTTGGCCATAGATAATGCACCAAACAGACATCAAAGGACATCTCTATACAGCTTATCAGTTAATGTACTCAATAGCCTCAACTGTGGCCAGCTGGTCTTGACGGGCCATAAATCTTGAGGCAATAACTGCCTGACTGAAAAACTAAAAGCCTAAAAAAACATAAGATCGGTTAAGAAATCTGTTTTATTTATTACATATTCGAACAATTAAAGCGATTTAGCATATTGTGATATATTTTTCATTTCTGTAAGTGCATTAGAAGTAAAGATACAAATAAATTAGCTAAAAGCCTAATTATCGAACTAATGAACTTTAAAATAAGTACACACGTTCTTTTAATATAGCACTACTTATATATCAAGTTTCAAGTAGATATGTCTAAGCATTACAGAGTAAGAGACATTTAAACGTTTTTTGACTTTATGCTAATTTTGACCTATGGCGAGCTCCGTAGATATTGATCTCATCAAAATCGTTTAGGAATTAGATTTTAGGTCCATACCCGCACTACATAAAAATCCAAGTTTGACATATGTAGGTCCAGTGGTTTCAGAGAAGAAGTCGTTCAAATATTTCATTTTTTTGGACGAAAATCCAAGATGGCCGCCTTACCATGTGACCTATGACGTCATACTTGTTTCGTTTGCATCCCTAGTCTATAGCAGTCCTACATGTAAAGTTTGAGTTTTATCAGACGAATACTTTTTGAGATATTGTCCAGCAAAAACCCATCAGAAAATAATAATAATAATAATAATAACCCTTACAAAAATAATAGGGTTCCAAGCCATTGCTTGGCCCCCTAATTAAAGCTGATAAAGCAGTTTCCGGGGTCCAAGCGGAAGTCGTTTAGTTGTTTGCTTACATCTGCAGACAATGACGGTCATATATGTCAAGATTTGGTTTAATCCGATTTGTACTTTTTGAGATAATGCCCGAAAAAGAAACATCACAAAATCACAATAATATATTAAGGGGAGTTAATTCTTTCGTCTTCCAGTCTTGACACACTGGATCATCTCCCTTGTGTTTGGCCATAGATAATGCACCAAACAGACATCAAAGGACATCTCTATACAGCTTATCAGTTAATGTACTCAATAGCCTCAACTGTGGCCAGCTGGTCTTGACGGGCCATAAATCTTGAGGCAATAACTGCCTGACTGAAGAACTAATAGCCTAAAAAAACATAAGATTGGTTAAGAAATATGTTTTATTTATTACATATTCGAATAAGTAAAGCGATTTAGCATATTGTGATATATTTTTCATTTCTGTAAGTGCATTAGAAGTAAAGATACAAATAAATTAGCTAAAAGCCTAATTATCGAACTAATGAACTTTAAAATAAGTACACACGTTCTTTTAATATAACACTACTTATATATCAAGTTTCAAGTAGATATGTCTTAGCATTACATAGTAAGAGACATTTATACGTTTTTTGACCTTATGTTAATTTTAACCTATGGCGAGCTCCCTAGATTTTGATCTCATCAAAATCGTTTCCGAATTAGAATTTAGTTCCATACCCGCACTACATAAAAATCCAAGTTTGACATATGTAGGTCCAGTGGTTTAAGAGAAGAAGTCGTTCAAATATTTCATTTTTTTGGACGAAAATCCAAGATGGCCGCCATACCATGTGACCTATGACGTCTTACATGTAAAGTTTGAGTTATATCTGACGAATACTTTTTGAGGTATTGTCCGGCAAAGAACATCAGAAAATAATAATAATAATAATAATAACCCTTACAAAAATAATAGGGTTCCAAGCCATTGCTTGGCCCCCTAATTAGAAATTATATGAATATCTGCTCATTTCTTCAGAGTCGTCCCAACCGTAAGAGACAAAGTCCATGTATCGACGAGGAAGAGACAACACCTCTTATAAAACGCAGAAGATGTCTTGATACTTTGGATTTACCCGAGGTTAACAGCGAAAGTAGTTTTGCATCAGTGTGTCACCTAGCAACGGAAAACCATATCAAGACGACCTTAGACCGAGTATCTACTGACGCCAACTTGATCAGTGATGGAAGTAAAAGTTGTTGTCTTCCCACAATCCCCAGCAAACATCAAGATTTGAAATCCATTTCTCCACATACACTCGCCGATGTTGTAAACAACGAGTATGATGACGTCATTGGACACTACGTCATTGTGGACTGTCGCTACCCCTACGAATTTAATGGTGGTCATATAAAGGTATGACAGCATGAATTTATATTCACTTTTCTGATAACCATTCATGCTACAACCGATTATGCGTATACATGTGTTATTAATAATATGTTTTAATAATAGTTTGTAATTTTCTATCGCCAGGGTGCCAGAAACTACTATACTAGAGAACTTGTAGGGGAAGAGTTACTTGAAAGACAACTTCATAGCGACGATCCAAATAAAAGAACCGTCTTGATCTTTCACTGTGAATTCTCATCGGAAAGAGGACCAAAACTGTAAGTATCATTCAGTTGTGCAATTACTTCCTTTTTGAAGACCATAAATATTCTGATTCAATTATCTAGTTTGCAATTTTGAATAATTCCTTACTAAAATGGTAATTGTTCTTTTTTTAGATCTCGTTTTTTACGATCAATGGACCGTGAACGTAATGCAGATTCCTACCCGTTCTTGTTTTACCCAGAAATCTACATCCTTCACGGTGGATACAAAGAGTTTTTCGCTACTCAAAAGGTAATATATCATCGATTTTATCATTTGAGACCAATCCATCTTTTTGAATCGATTGGTAAAAATATTTTAACATCAGACAGCTTCTTCTCATTCACGTTTCCCATGTGTTTTCTTTTGTAGTGAAGTTTTTTGAGTTATATGAATTTATCTTTTTTGTTTCAGGATTTGTGTTTCCCACAGACTTATGTTCCAATGTTTGAGGATGGCTACAAAGAGGATTTGAAGAAATTCAAAGTCAAATCCAAATCCTGGGCTGGCGAGAAACAACGTCCAAAACTACGAAGAAGGTTCAATTTCTAAAAACAACGAGCCTGGTCTCTAATTTGTTGCTTTGTCTTGTTTTCATGTGGCGATAAGTGCAATTGTTGCTTATTTGTTTTTTTTTTTTATGGCGGTCGTTAGCCATTTTATTTATATGAAGATTTTTTGTTGTTGTTATATTGGTTTATTATTTCGAATAAAATGAATTGTAATATTATAAAAACTAGTGTTTTGTCTTTTACATAGTAATATAATTTGTAAAATGTTGTTGATATCTGATCACTATAAACCGGTATGGGAAATTGAAGTCTTAAAGTGATCTGTGTGTGTAAGACTCGAGAAGATCGTAATGTAGATTCCTACCCGTTCTTGTTTTACCCGGAAATCTACATTCTTCACGGTGGATACAAGGAGTTCTTTGCTACTCAAAAGGTAAAATCTCTTCCATAAATGTTATAAAATACGCATCTTGCCAATATTGTATATGTTTCCTTTTGATTAAGATAGTCATAACAGATTTTTATGAAATGAAAGTCAGAAAAGCTTTAACGATTTTTTCAGAAGTAAATTATTTACATTTAAAGTAAATAATATAAAGAACCCCCTCCTTCCCGGTTTTGTTATTTCTTCGAATTGTTTTCTGTTTGTTTATTATTCTATGGCGTATGTTGGCCATATATTTATAAATTTCTTGTTACACCTATATTACAAAGGTATAATTTATTGAGAAGCCCAATAAAACCCGACAAACTGTTGTTAAATTTAGTCTTATAAAATGTGTTTTTTTTATTTACAAGTAAAAGTATTTGTTAATCATCATTTATTATTGAGCGCCATAATTATGAGATGCAACCCAAAATCGAAATATATTTCAGTTTAGAATCTGTCCCCTGTATCAGAATGTTTTACATTACATTGATTAATCTTAATTTAAGTTGAGGGTTTCCAAATGTGGGCTTCAATCGAACAAGTTAGCAGAAAGTAAAACAATATGTTTGGCCAATTTGCTTTTGATAACATTCTGCACATTCTACTAGCATGTTTCTATTATTATGTGAAATTTAACGTTCAAAAGTTGACATCTCCTTAAAGTGACATGAGCTGCCGAAATGTTGATATTTTGACGTTAGAATAGTGTAGCGAAAATAGGTTTTCTACACGTCTTTCCTGTGTTTCATTTGCGGTCAAATATGTTATGTTCCGCTACTTATTTATAAGAGAACGTGTCTTTTGAAATGTACACATGTTCAAAATAACATGTCGTTGTTGTTGTTCAAGAGATCGTTTTTGGTGCACAATATGACTTGAAATACACAGTAATTGTTACGTTAAAATGCTTATGCACGATATGTTTCAAGAGACCATAAACTTAACTTTCGAGAATTCATGTCTTACCAGGAGATGGTGGTTTAATGTACTTGAAATACGATAGTTTGTTTCCTAACAGATCGGTCACAAATCACGATACTCGCCATGTTCGGCGCACAGTGATTTTTCACAGACTTCGCAGTGAGTTCGCGACGATTACGGAATATTTCAAGTACTATGATTAATATTTCGATCGGTTTGTGTTTATCCGATTCTTCCTTTGAAAAGAATATCGTTATTTGGGAGTGTAAATGGACAAATGTCACTGGATGAATTGTTTTAAATAACAACTTTTGGATCGATGTTGACAAACTGTCAGACAGCGGAGCGTCAGCCAATCAGCGAGTCGGATTTCGACACGTGACCCAGCGTTCTATGCTGGACGCCTATAAAAGGCCAGAATTTCTTCGTGAAGGGTTAGATGGCCTCGGCACGTTGAAGCGAACACTTCGTCAATACTTGTACATATATGATTTAATAATGAAACGAACTGATTAACTTTTATAGAAGGAAACATAACTAAACAAAGAAGCACCAAAATACAGCATGCAAATGAATAATTCCCTAGTTTACCAGTGGGAATGATCGGTACCTAATCCACAAGTGGGACTGACTGGTAGGCCTACTAAGTTCACAAGTGGGAATGATCGGTACCTAATTCACAAGTGGGAATGATCGGTACTAAGTTAAACATGTACAAGTGGGAATGATCGGTACCTAATTCACCAGTGGGACTGATCGGTACTAAGTTCACATGTACAAGTGGGAATGATCGGCACCTAATCCACAAGTGGGACTGACTCGTACTAAGTTCACAAGTGGGAATGATCGGTACCTATTTCACAAGTGGGACTGATCGGTACTAAGTTTACAAGTGGGAATAATCGGTACCTAATTCACCAGTGGGACTGATCGGTACTAAGTTCACATGTACAAGTGGGAATGATCGGTACCTAATCTACAAGTGGGACTGACTGGTACTAAGTTCACAAGTGGGAATGATCGGTACCTAATTCACAAGTGGGAATGATCGGTACTTATTTCACAAGTGGGACTGACTGGTACTAAATATAAGACTAAAAGTAATTTAAATCCACAATCACAGATTTTTATTTCATGAACTGTGGGAATATGTGACTCTAGTATAAAGACAATAATAGTCAAATTTATACTCCATTTCATTGTTTTAATTGGTGTTAAATAAATATTTAATGTTATTATTTCAAGTTGAAATATTCGATTGGACATTTTGATTTATAATGAATAGATAAAATATCAGTCTTAGCACTACGAATCCCAAATAGTAGCGGTGTCTCCGAAACATTCATCATCTTGAAATACAAGATGTTATCTTAATTAGGCTTCGCTCGGCCCATTATTTTTAAGATTAAGACATCGAAGTTGTTGGTCAAAGTATAACATCATCTCGCATTGACCAATTAAATTAGGAAACGTAAATTCCGCTACAATAGAATGTGTAAACTATTGGCTATTTTTCGAAAGACGTATAATTCAGAAGCTTTTTAGTGCTTCTAGTCTCGAAGATGTATCATAAACTATTCTTTTGAACTAACTTTGGCTTAGAATGAATGAATGGTCGTCTCGGTTATTTAAGTTTTCTTTTCTTTTCAAACACGTTTTTGGTTCGTACAGGCCACATACTCGATGCATTTTCCTCATTCCAACGCCAATCATTTAGTTTTTCGATGGCCTTCAAAGCCTCTTACTTTCGTGACGATCATACATTTTGAAAAAGTTTGAATTTTGGAGGCTTATGTCACTTTAATGTTCAAGTTCATTTATTTCGCTCAAACCACGCCAGGTGGTAACAAAGGTACATTAAATAGTATGTATAGTAACAGGTCAACATGGCGGTTGTCAGACATACGTCATACAATTATTTGGTACGCGAACTATATCGTGATGGTCGACGGAGCTGGAGAAGATATCAGTGTGGCTGGCCGTTAATAGGCTCTCTCTTAATGTCTCGAAGACTAAACTTATGATTATCTCCCCTTAAAAAAACTGCCCTGAGATACCAAACCTTTTTGTTAACAATAGTCCCTTAGATCACGTAAAGGAATTTAAATTTTTAGGAATTGTTTTTAACAATAGCCTTCAATGGTCATCTCATATCAGTTTTGTTTGTAGGAAATTATCTCAAAATATAGGTTATTTAAAGCATATTCAAAAAAACGTTAATAAACATACCTTATTTATTCTTTACCACTCCTTAATTCATCCTTATCTTTCATATGCAAACGCTCTGTGGGGAAGCACTTATCATTCTCATCTCCAGTCTCTTCACTTACTTAAAAAAAAGCTGTCCGAATCATAACATTCTCTCATCGACGTCAGCACACCGAAAACTTGTTTAAATCGCTAAAAATACTTCCAATCCATTTGATGTATAGATTCTGCCATCTTACTACCATACATAAATTCATGCATCACTCAGTTAATCTTCCCATATCTTTTAAAAACATTTTTTCGCGACAGTCAACCATTCATACCTACCAAACAAGGACTTTAAATTTGAACCTATCTCGTCCATTTTATCATTCAAATCTCTCATACTATTCCATACGAGTAGCCGGTCCACGGGAATGGAATAGACTACCAGTAGCTTTAAAATCAATCAAATCTTTGTCTCTTTTTAAATCATCAATTAAAGACTTTTTATTAGATTTGTAGGCCGCCTTCATTACCACATCCGCGTTCCGCTTTATCTATAAATATATGTAATTTAGGTACTTTTAAAATGTATCTTTTATTTATAACATAACTTTGATTTTTTTCTTTCTTTTCGTTATAAGAATTGATGTTTCCGTAAAAAAAATACTTTTTTAAGTTTACAGCACCTGCGACGTATGACCTATTAATTTATAACATGCTTTTATTACTAGGATATAACAAGTCCATTGGACTTTATTCCCGCCGACTAATGACCTCAATTATTATTTTATTTGTAACTTTTTCAAAGTTGAATAAATGAAATGAAATGAAATAGACCTTCCTTTATAAACTTAACAAATTTACACAGAGTTGATTTACTTCCGTTTAACAACAGTTTAAAATGATTTAGGTCTTTAAACCTTACATAATAAGGTGGAATTTACATTTCTCTTAAATCATACAAAAGATTACATTCTACAACAATATGAAACTCGTCGCATAATTTTCTTTCGTTACAGAGTTTACAAAATCGTCCTTCGCGAGGAGTATTTGTATATCGACCAGTTTCAATTGGAAGGCAATGATTGGATAATCTAAATCTGGCTAAGACAAGACTCTGTTTGTATTGAAGATTTTTAATGTAATGTTCCATCTCGAAATCTTTTTTAAAAAGCTTATAGAGATAGCATTTTGGGCTTTCGTTAATTACAGACATCCACTCTTGAATATATTGATCACGGAGTCTTGTCTTTACTGATTTAGTGATCCAAGTGGGGTTCTTGGTTTTCACATCGCACCATAGATGTCCCATGCCACAATTGTTTAAAATATCTTGAACATACAAAAGCCATGGTGAAGAATAAATCGTAGAGAGTACATAAATATTTAAACATTAAATGACTGAGTTTAGTTTCACTGTCATTTGCTAATTTACACCAAAACTGAACCATTCTAGTTTTTATTGTAAAGATAGTGGGTATCGACCCAATTCACCAAGAACCATTGCATTCATTGTAGATGTTTTTACACCAAGCATATGTTTACAAAATGTTAGCTGTATCTTATCTATTACATCTGTGTTAGTATGGCCCCACACTTCACACTTGTATGTAAGGATTGTTAGAACTAAAATATCAAAAAGATACAACTGGAGCTCAATAGATAGAAGATGTTCTCTGCTCTTTCCAATTAAAGCATACATAGCTTGAAGTACTCCACTTTAATCCTGACTGTTTAAATCTAAGGAAGTTCTCACGACTTATTGTTCACTTTACTTCCTCTCGCTGTGAGCTCTGCTAGTGGTATAACTTCGCCGTTCTATTCTCGCCTACGACACGAGAGTAACTCAGCAGGTAGGGAGTTTATTTGGTGAGTTATGTTTTCCAACTCGCGAGATTAAGTGAGATCCCCAGCAGAGAGATTGAGGGCACCTTAAACCAAGTAGACGGAGTGAGTTGTATTTCAATACGCTTGGATTTGTATGCCCTGAGCAAGAGTTCAATTCCGGTTGCCGCCTCCCCATGCTAGCTATAATGTGTGCTTTGCTCAATGTCTCTTTAAAACAAAAGAACCTACAAACACACGGTGTAATGTCCGCTCTGTGTCTCATTTAACTAGATGAGATTTGCTCACGTTGTCAAAACAAAAATTATATTTAAAGGGATCCGTTTTCGGTAGCTGACAATCACCTTTGCTGCCTCACTCCTTACAACACCTGATCAAACCCTGCTTTGGAAACATACATAAAAGATCTGTCAAAGCTATTTTCATAAAGAAAAATGTACGAATGTTCAGATTACAGTTCTGATTTGTGCGATGAGGTTTTATTTTCCAAATTTATACCGACAAGAATAGATTTTGATGATGAAAATTCTCGAGACAGTGGATTAGGAGAAGAGAGCTACAAGTGTCTTTCTCCATTATCAGATGACCAATTATCGATCAAATCCCCTTCTACAAAATCACCATTAAAACAGAATTTTAGATTTATTCAAAGTTTGGTAAGTTTATAGAAGGATATCACGATCACGTTTTCTGACATTTTAGTTTGAAATAACAATAGCGTCTCTGTGTAAATGCTACTTGGTTTTTGTTTTCAAATACATATGTTGATTTTGTTTCAGAACTTTGACAGCCCTGATTCCAAATGTCGCTCGTTGTTTCTCGGATTTGATTCTCCTGACTTCAATTTATCCGCCTCACTTACTCCCTTTTCTTCCAGAAATCAGGTAAACATTTACGTGATGTAATGGGTTGCTTTTTATCTTCTCATTTTACTAATTGATACAATGTTGAATAAATTACTATTAGAATTAGAAATTATATGAATATCTGCTCATTTCTTCAGAGTCGTCCCAACCGTAAGAGACAAAGTCCATGTATCGACGAGGAAGAGACAACACCTCTTATAAAACGCAGAAGATGTCTTGATACTTTGGATTTACCCGAGCTTAACAGCGAAAGTGGTTTTGCATCAGTGTGTCACCTAGCAACGGAAAACCATATCAAGACGACCTTAGACCGAGTATCTACTGACGCCAACTTGATCAGTGATGGAAGTAAAAGTTGTTGTCTTCCCACAATCCCCAGCAAACATCAAGATTTGAAATCCATTTCTCCACAAACACTCGCCGATGTTGTAAACAACGAGTATGATGACGTCATTGGAAACTACGTCATTGTGGACTGTCGCTACCCCTACGAATTTAATGGTGGTCATATAAAGGTATGACAGCATGAATTTATATTCACTTTTCTGATAACCATTCATGCTACAACCGATTATGCGTATACATGTGTTATTAATAATATGTTTTAATAATAGTTTGTAATTTTCTATCGCCAGGGTGCCAGAAACTACTATACTAGAGAACTTGTAGTGGAAGAGTTAGTTGAAAGACAACTTCATAGCGACGATCCAAATAAAAGAACCGTCTTGATATTTCACTGTGAATTCTCATCGGAAAGAGGACCAAAACTGTAAGTATCATTCAGTTGTGCAATTACTTCGTTTTTGAAGACCATACATATTCTGATTCAATTATCTAGTTTGCAATTTTGAATAATTCCTTACTAAAATGGTAATTGTTCTTTTTTTAGATCTCGTTTTTTACGATCAATGGACCGTGAACGTAATGCAGATTCCTACCCGTTCTTGTTTTACCCAGAAATCTACATCCTTCACGGTGGATACAAAGAGTTTTTCGCTACTCAAAAGGTAATATATCATCGATTTTATCATTTGAGACCAATCCATCTTTTTGAATCGATTGGTAAAAATCTTTTAACATCAGACAGCTTCTTCTCATTCACGTTTCCCATGTGTTTTCTTTTGTAGTGAAGTTTTTTGAGTTATATGAATTTATCTTTTTTGTTTCAGGATTTGTGTTTCCCACAGACTTATGTTCCAATGTTTGAGGATGGCTACAAAGAGGATTTGAAGAAATTCAAAGTCAAATCCAAATCCTGGGCTGGCGAGAAACAACGTCCAAAACTACGAAGAGGGTTCAATTTCTAAAAACAACGAGCCTGGTCTCTAATTTGTTGCTTTGTCTTGTTTTCATGTGGCTATCAGTGCAATTGTTGCTTATTTGTTTATTTTTTTATGGCGGTCGTTAGCCATTTTATTTATATGAAGATTTTTTGTTGTTGTTATATTGGTTTATTATTTCGAATAAAATGAATTGTAATATTATAAAAACTAGTGTTTTGTCTTTTACATAGTAATATAATTTGTAAAATGTTGTTGATATCTGATCACTATAAACCGGTATGGGAAATTGAAGTCTTAAAGTGATATGTGTGTGTAAGACTCGAGAAGATCGTAATGTAGATTCCTACCCGTTCTTGTTTTACCCGGAAATCTACATTCTTCACGGTGGATACAAGGAGTTCTTTGCTACTCAAAAGGTAAAATCTCTTCCATAAATGTTATAAAATACGCATCTTGCCAATATTGTATATGTTTCCTTTTGATTAAGATAGTCATAACAGATTTTTATGAAATGAAAGTCAGAAAAGCTTTAACGATTTTTTCAGAAGTAAATTATTTACATTTAAAGTAAATAATATAAAGAACTATGAAAAGAACTAAAGCTATCACCCAATCTGTTTTTGAAGTTAATTGTTCTTCTTATTCGTGTTTTAGAACTTGTGTTTCCCCCAAACCTATGTCCCAATGCTTCAAGATGGTTATAAAGAAGATTTAAAGAAATTCAAAGTGAAATCCAAATCTTGGGGCGGCGAAAAACAAAGTTCAAAGCTTCGAAAGACCCTCAGATTTTAGACCCCCTCCTTCCCGGTTTTGTTATTTCTTCGAATTGTTTTCTGTTTGTTTATTATTCTATGGCGTATGTTGGCCATATATTTATAAATTTCTTGTTACACCTATATTACAAAGGTATAATTTATTGAGAAGCCCAATAAAACCCGACAAACTGTTGTTAAATTTAGTCTTATAAAATGTGTTTTTTTTATTTACAAGTAAAAGTATTTGTTAATCATCATTTATTATTGAGCGCCATAATTATGAGATGCAACCCAAAATCGAAATATATTTCAGTTTAGAATCTGTCCCCTGTATCAGAATGTTTTACATTACATTGATTAATCTTAATTTAAGTTGAGGGTTTCCAAATGTGGGCTTCAATCGAACAAGTTAGCAGAAAGTAAAACAATATGTTTGGCCAATTTGCTTTTGATAACATTCTGCACATTCTACTAGCATGTTTCTATTATTATGTGAAATTTAACGTTCAAAAGTTGACATCTCCTTAAAGTGACAGGAGCTGCCGAAATGTTGATATTTTGACGTTAGAATAGTGTAGCGAAAATAGGTTTTCTACACGTCTTTCCTGTGTTTCATTTGCGGTCAAATATGTTATGTTCCGCTACTTATTTATAAGAGAACGTGTCTTTTGAAATGTACACATGTTCAAAATAACATGTCGTTGTTGTTGTTCAAGAGATCGTTTTTGGTGCACAATATGACTTGAAATACACAGTAATTGTTACGTTAAAATGCTTATGCACGATATGTTTCAAGAGACCATAAACTTAACTTTCGAGAATTCATGTCTTACCAGGAGATGGTGGTTTAATGTACTTGAAATACGATAGTTTGTTTCCTAACAGATCGGTCACAAATCACGATACTCGCCATGTTCGGCGCACAGTGATTTTTCACAGACTTCGCAGTGAGTTCGCGACGATTACGGAATATTTCAAGTACTATGATTAATATTTCGATCGGTTTGTGTTTATCCGATTCTTCCTTTGAAAAGAATATCGTTATTTGGGAGTGTAAATGGACAAATGTCACTGGATGAATTGTTTTAAATAACAACTTTTGGATCGATGTTGACAAACTGTCAGACAGCGGAGCGTCAGCCAATCAGCGAGTCGGATTTCGACACGTGACCCAGCGTTCTATGCTGGACGCCTATAAAAGGCCAGAATTTCTTCGTGAAGGGTTAGATGGCCTCGGCACGTTGAAGCGAACACTTCGTCAATACTTGTACATATATGATTTAATAATGAAACGAACTGATTAACTTTTATAGAAGGAAACATAACTAAACAAAGAAGCACCAAAATACAGCATGCAAATGAATAATTCCCTAGTTTACCAGTGGGAATGATCGGTACCTAATCCACAAGTGGGACTGACTGGTAGGCCTACTAAGTTCACAAGTGGGAATGATCGGTACCTAATTCACAAGTGGGAATGATCGGTACTAAGTTAAACATGTACAAGTGGGAATGATCGGTACCTAATTCACCAGTGGGACTGATCGGTACTAAGTTCACATGTACAAGTGGGAATGATCGGCACCTAATCCACAAGTGGGACTGACTCGTACTAAGTTCACAAGTGGGAATGATCGGTACCTATTTCACAAGTGGGACTGATCGGTACTAAGTTTACAAGTGGGAATAATCGGTACCTAATTCACCAGTGGGACTGATCGGTACTAAGTTCACATGTACAAGTGGGAATGATCGGTACCTAATCTACAAGTGGGACTGACTGGTACTAAGTTCACAAGTGGGAATGATCGGTACCTAATTCACAAGTGGGAATGATCGGTACTTATTTCACAAGTGGGACTGACTGGTACTAAATATAAGACTAAAAGTAATTTAAATCCACAATCACAGATTTTTATTTCATGAACTGTGGGAATATGTGACTCTAGTATAAAGACAATAATAGTCAAATTTATACTCCATTTCATTGTTTTAATTGGTGTTAAATAAATATTTAATGTTATTATTTCAAGTTGAAATATTCGATTGGACATTTTGATTTATAATGAATAGATAAAATATCAGTCTTAGCACTACGAATCCCAAATAGTAGCGGTGTCTCCGAAACATTCATCATCTTGAAATACAAGATGTTATCTTAATTAGGCTTCGCTCGGCCCATTATTTTTAAGATTAAGACATCGAAGTTGTTGGTCAAAGTATAACATCATCTCGCATTGACCAATTAAATTAGGAAACGTAAATTCCGCTACAATAGAATGTGTAAACTATTGGCTATTTTTCGAAAGACGTATAATTCAGAAGCTTTTTAGTGCTTCTAGTCTCGAAGATGTATCATAAACTATTCTTTTGAACTAACTTTGGCTTAGAATGAATGAATGGTCGTCTCGGTTATTTAAGTTTTCTTTTCTTTTCAAACACGTTTTTGGTTCGTACAGGCCACATACTCGATGCATTTTCCTCATTCCAACGCCAATCATTTAGTTTTTCGATGGCCTTCAAAGCCTCTTACTTTCGTGACGATCATACATTTTGAAAAAGTTTGAATTTTGGAGGCTTATGTCACTTTAATGTTCAAGTTCATTTATTTCGCTCAAACCACGCCAGGTGGTAACAAAGGTACATTAAATAGTATGTATAGTAACAGGTCAACATGGCGGTTGTCAGACATACGTCATACAATTATTTGGTACGCGAACTATATCGTGATGGTCGACGGAGCTGGAGAAGATATCAGTGTGGCTGGCCGTTAATAGGCTCTCTCTTAATGTCTCGAAGACTAAACTTATGATTATCTCCCCTTAAAAAAACTGCCCTGAGATACCAAACCTTTTTGTTAACAATAGTCCCATAGATCACGTAAAGGAATTTAAATTTTTAGGAATTGTTTTTAACAATAGCCTTCAATGGTCATCTCATATCAGTTTTGTTTGTAGGAAATTATCTCAAAATATAGGTTATTTAAAGCATATTCAAAAAAACGTTAATAAACATACCTTATTTATTCTTTACCACTCCTTAATTCATCCTTATCTTTCATATGCAAACGCTCTGTGGGGAAGCACTTATCATTCTCATCTCCAGTCTCTTCACTTACTTAAAAAAAAGCTGTCAGAATCATAACATTCTCTCATCGACGTCAGCACACCGAAAACTTGTTTAAATCGCTAAAAATACTTCCAATCCATTTGATGTATAGATTCTGCCATCTTACTACCATACATAAATTCATGCATCACTCAGTTAATCTTCCCATATCTTTTAAAAACATTTTTTCGCGACAGTCAACCATTCATACCTACCAAACAAGGACTTTAAATTTGAACCTATCTCGTCCATTTTATCATTCAAATCTCTCATACTATTCCATACGAGTAGCCGGTCCACGGGAATGGAATAGACTACCAGTAGCTTTAAAATCAATCAAATCTTTGTCTCTTTTTAAATCATCAATTAAAGACTTTTTATTAGATCTGTAGGCCGCCTTCATTACCACATCCGCGTTCCGCTTTATCTATAAATATATGTAATTTAGGTACTTTTAAAATGTATCTTTTATTTATAACATAACTTTGATTTTTTTCTTTCTTTTCGTTATAAGAATTGATGTTTCCGTAAAAAAAATACTTTTTTAAGTTTACAGCACCTGCGACGTATGACCTATTAATTTATAACATGCTTTTATTACTAGGATATAACAAGTCCATTGGACTTTATTCCCGCCGACTAATGACCTCAATTATTATTTTATTTGTAACTTTTTCAAAGGTGAATAAATGAAATGAAATGAAATAGACCTTCCTTTATAAACTTAACAAATTTACACAGAGTTGATTTACTTCCGTTTAACAACAGTTTAAAATGATTTAGGTCTTTAAACCTTACATAATAAGGTGGAATTTACATTTCTCTTAAATCATACAAAAGATTACATTCTACAACAATATGAAACTCGTCGCATAATTTTCTTTCGTTACAGAGTTTACAAAATCGTCCTTCGCGAGGAGTATTTGTATATCGACCAGTTTCAATTGGAAGGCAATGATTGGATAATCTAAATCTGGCTAAGACAAGACTCTGTTTGTATTGAAGATTTTTAATGTAATGTTCCATCTCGAAATCTTTTTTAAAAAGCTTATAGAGATAGCATTTTGGGCTTTCGTTAATTACAGACATCCACTCTTGAATATATTGATCACGGAGTCTTGTCTTTACTGATTTAGTGATCCAAGTGGGGTTCTTGGTTTTCACATCGCACCATAGATGTCCCATGCCACAATTGTTTAAAATATCTTGAACATACAAAAGCCATGGTGAAGAATAAATCGTAGAGAGTACATAAATATTTAAACATTAAATGACTGAGTTTAGTTTCACTGTCATTTGCTAATTTACACCAAAACTGAACCATTCTAGTTTTTATTGTAAAGATAGTGGGTATCGACCCAATTCACCAAGAACCATTGCATTCATTGTAGATGTTTTTACACCAAGCATATGTTTACAAAATGTTAGCTGTATCTTATCTATTACATCTGTGTTAGTATGGCCCCACACTTCACACTTGTATGTAAGGATTGTTAGAACTAAAATATCAAAAAGATACAACTGGAGCTCAATAGATAGAAGATGTTCTCTGCTCTTTCCAATTAAAGCATACATAGCTTGAAGTACTCCACTTTAATCCTGACTGTTTAAATCTAAGGAAGTTCTCACGACTTATTGTTCACTTTACTTCCTCTCGCTGTGAGCTCTGCTAGTGGTATAACTTCGCCGTTCTATTCTCGCCTACGACACGAGAGTAACTCAGCAGGTAGGGAGTTTATTTGGTGAGTTATGTTTTCCAACTCGCGAGATTAAGTGAGATCCCCAGCAGAGAGATTGAGGGCACCTTAAACCAAGTAGACGGAGTGAGTTGTATTTCAATACGCTTGGATTTGTATGCCCTGAGCAAGAGTTCAATTCCGGTTGCCGCCTCCCCATGCTAGCTATAATGTGTGCTTTGCTCAATGTCTCTTTAAAACAAAAGAACCTACAAACACACGGTGTAATGTCCGCTCTGTGTCTCATTTAACTAGATGAGATTTGCTCACGTTGTCAAAACAAAAATTATATTTAAAGGGATCCGTTTTCGGTAGCTGACAATCACCTTTGCTGCCTCACTCCTTACAACACCTGATCAAACCCTGCTTTGGAAACATACATAAAAGATCTGTCAAAGCTATTTTCATAAAGAAAAATGTACGAATGTTCAGATTACAGTTCTGATTTGTGCGATGAGGTTTTATTTTCCAAATTTATACCGACAAGAATAGATTTTGATGATGAAAATTCTCGAGACAGTGGATTAGGAGAAGAGAGCTACAAGTGTCTTTCTCCATTATCAGATGACCAATTATCGATCAAATCCCCTTCTACAAAATCACCATTAAAACAGAATTTTAGATTTATTCAAAGTTTGGTAAGTTTATAGAAGGATATCACGATCACGTTTTCTGACATTTTAGTTTGAAATAACAATAGCGTCTCTGTGTAAATGCTACTTGGTTTTTGTTTTCAAATACATATGTTGATTTTGTTTCAGAACTTTGACAGCCCTGATTCCAAATGTCGCTCGTTGTTTCTCGGATTTGATTCTCCTGACTTCAATTTATCCGCCTCACTTACTCCCTTTTCTTCCAGAAATCAGGTAAACATTTACGTGATGTAATGGGTTGCTTTTTATCTTCTCATTTTACTAATTGATACAATGTTGAATAAATTACTATTAGAATTAGAAATTATATGAATATCTGCTCATTTCTTCAGAGTCGTCCCAACCGTAAGAGACAAAGTCCATGTATCGACGAGGAAGAGACAACACCTCTTATAAAACGCAGAAGATGTCTTGATACTTTGGATTTACCCGAGGTTAACAGCGAAAGTGGTTTTGCATCAGTGTGTCACCTAGCAACGGAAAACCATATCAAGACGACCTTAGACCGAGTATCTACTGACGCCAACTTGATCAGTGATGGAAGTAAAAGTTGTTGTCTTCCCACAATCCCCAGCAAACATCAAGATTTGAAATCCATTTCTCCACAAACACTCGCCGATGTTGTAAACAACGAGTATGATGACGTCATTGGAAACTACGTCATTGTGGACTGTCGCTACCCCTACGAATTTAATGGTGGTCATATAAAGGTATGACAGCATGAATTTATATTCACTTTTCTGATAACCATTCATGCTACAACCGATTATGCGTATACATGTGTTATTAATAATATGTTTTAATAATAGTTTGTAATTTTCTATCGCCAGGGTGCCAGAAACTACTATACTAGAGAACTTGTAGTGGAAGAGTTAGTTGAAAGACAACTTCATAGCGACGATCCAAATAAAAGAACCGTCTTGATATTTCACTGTGAATTCTCATCGGAAAGAGGACCAAAACTGTAAGTATCATTCAGTTGTGCAATTACTTCGTTTTTGAAGACCATACATATTCTGATTCAATTATCTAGTTTGCAATTTTGAATAATTCCTTACTAAAATGGTAATTGTTCTTTTTTTAGATCTCGTTTTTTACGATCAATGGACCGTGAACGTAATGCAGATTCCTACCCGTTCTTGTTTTACCCAGAAATCTACATCCTTCACGGTGGATACAAAGAGTTTTTCGCTACTCAAAAGGTAATATATCATCGATTTTATCATTTGAGACCAATCCATCTTTTTGAATCGATTGGTAAAAATCTTTTAACATCAGACAGCTTCTTCTCATTCACGTTTCCCATGTGTTTTCTTTTGTAGTGAAGTTTTTTGAGTTATATGAATTTATCTTTTTTGTTTCAGGATTTGTGTTTCCCACAGACTTATGTTCCAATGTTTGAGGATGGCTACAAAGAGGATTTGAAGAAATTCAAAGTCAAATCCAAATCCTGGGCTGGCGAGAAACAACGTCCAAAACTACGAAGAGGGTTCAATTTCTAAAAACAACGAGCCTGGTCTCTAATTTGTTGCTTTGTCTTGTTTTCATGTGGCTATCAGTGCAATTGTTGCTTATTTGTTTATTTTTTTATGGCGGTCGTTAGCCATTTTATTTATATGAAGATTTTTTGTTGTTGTTATATTGGTTTATTATTTCGAATAAAATGAATTGTAATATTATAAAAACTAGTGTTTTGTCTTTTACATAGTAATATAATTTGTAAAATGTTGTTGATATCTGATCACTATAAACCGGTATGGGAAATTGAAGTCTTAAAGTGATATGTGTGTGTAAGACTCGAGAAGATCGTAATGTAGATTCCTACCCGTTCTTGTTTTACCCGGAAATCTACATTCTTCACGGTGGATACAAGGAGTTCTTTGCTACTCAAAAGGTAAAATCTCTTCCATAAATGTTATAAAATACGCATCTTGCCAATATTGTATATGTTTCCTTTTGATTAAGATAGTCATAACAGATTTTTATGAAATGAAAGTCAGAAAAGCTTTAACGATTTTTTCAGAAGTAAATTATTTACATTTAAAGTAAATAATATAAAGAACTATGAAAAGAACTAAAGCTATCACCCAATCTGTTTTTGAAGTTAATTGTTCTTCTTATTCGTGTTTTAGAACTTGTGTTTCCCCCAAACCTATGCCCCAATGCTTCAAGATGGTTATAAAGAAGATTTAAAGAAACGTCCAACTAAAAGTGGGTGCCAACTTTTGGAAAAAAAATTGTTGGTCTTTACGTTTTATGTGGTCATTAACAATGAAGTTCTGTGGGAGTAAGGAGGCTCTCTGAATCTACCTGCGATTAAAACTCACACGATGAGCCTGCTTGGCTACTCAAGCCGGCGTGAGGGACACCATCTTAACGGCCACGTTGAATGAACTGTCAATAGCCCAAATTCATGGATCACCCTCATTTCAGGCCTTATTATCAGTGGTTTACACCTAAAAAAAATCATCGGTAGGCTTCTCGAGTCTGTATTTCTCAAATAAAGTATGTAAAATTATACTGTGCCGTTAGATCACTCGCTGAACTCAAAACATTAAGACGCCTGTTGCGTGTTCAGTTCGGGGTTTGTTTACATTGCGAGTACTTGATAAATCTAATTTTCAATTTAAAACTAAAAATACTAAATGATGTCAAAACTTTCAATTTTTGGTAAAAAAAAGAAAGTTCCTAACTTCTTCTGTCTGGGAAATATACAGAAAACCATCCACTGTTTTTTTATGTAAACAGTATTCTGGATTTTTTTTTAGTGAGGGATTATGAAAACAAGGTTATGACGACCCAGGAAAGAAATTAAAGCCTCACTTGCCGCCGTAGCCTGTTGAACATTTGTTAAAGTGGCATGAGCTGCCAAAATTCACACTTTTTTCATAATTTCTGATCGTCACGACAGTACGAGGCTTTGAAGGCCATCGAAAACCTAAATGATTGGCGTTAGAATGAGGAAAAGCCCTACAGTATGTGGCCTAAGCGAACCGGAATAATGTTCGAAAAGTAAACAAAATTTAAATAGCCGGGGCGACCATTCATTCATTCTAAGCCTAAGTTAGTTCAAAACAATACTTTAACGTCCATTCTCGAGACTAGAAGCACTAAAAAGCTCCTGAATTATACGTCTTGAGAAAAGTAGCCAATAATTTCCACATTCTGTTTTAACGTCAAAATATCAGCATTTTGGCAGCTCATGGCACTTTAAGAAAACCAATGTGCATGAGCTTACTACAACTAAAACCACTAAAATCAAACATAGGACACATAAAACATTTCCAGTTAGATTTAGAATATAGAAATGGAGTGAAAAACAAACGAAGAATCGAAGCCTGATAACAACAACAACAATCAGTGTCGGTTAACTTAGTGGTTGAATTAGCCTCATTTTAGGCCTTTTTATCTGTGATTTACACTCCAAAAATTAAAGTATAAAGTACGACCATCTGTATATCTGATTTTTATATGCTCATAATATTCAGTATTTCATTACTTGGCGTATAGAACCAAAATGGATCATGGAAAGTATAATTAATTAAAAAAAAAACACCTCAACTATGGAATATGACCAATTTGGATTTAGCGTTAATGGATTTCAAATGGAGAATAGCAATCAGTGCAGCTCTTTACATGAAGTGGATTCAAAGCCAGCTTGGGCTGAAGTGAGACACGTGGATGAAACTTACACTTTTATTAGCCCGCTCCGTCAGCAGGTGGCCTGATGAAATCAACATGGCTGATCTACTGTTATTGTCGTTTGTACTGGTAAAGTTGAATTAAAAAATCTCTCAAAAATCAACAAAAAAACGTACGAATAAACTGTACACGTCTATGAAAAACTATTAGGCTGCTCTATTTAATGAATGCACACATTTGGCTGGCTTTTCTTTCCTTTTAAACATTTTAACGAATTAGGACACGGCGCAATATTTTAAAACTAAAACAGGCCCAATGTGGCTCAACCAGGAGCTTTCCATCGATTCGAATCCAACTCAGTTCAACGTCACCATATATGTGAAATATTTTCAATTGCGACGAAAAACATTAATTAATCAATCAATGTAATGTAAAACACTCTAAGACAGGGGGCACATTCTGTACTGAAAGATGGCGATTTTGGGTTGCATGTAATAATTATGAGGCTTTGATAATACATGGCGATTATCAAATGCTTATTACATTTAACAGATAAATAAAAACAAATTTATAAGAGTAAATTTTACAGCAGGTTGTCGGGGTTTATTGGGTCTCTCATACTAAAATATATCTAATATATATAACAATTATACATATGTAATATTCAGTTGTAACAAGAAATTGCTAAATATATGGCCAACATACGCCATAAAATAATAAAACAAACAGAAAACAATTCGAAGAGATAACAAAACCGGGAAGGAGAGGGTTCTAAAATCTGAGGGTCTTTCGAAGCTTTGAACTTTGTTTTTCGCCGCCCCAAGATTTGGATTTCACTTTGAATTTCTTTAAATCTTCTTTATAACCATCTTGAAGCATTGGGACATAGGTTTGGGGGAAACACAAGTTCTGAAACACGAATAAGAAGAACAATTAACTTCAAAAACAGATTGGGTGATAGCTTTAGTTCTTTTCATAGTTCTTTATATTACTTACTTTAAATGTAAATAATTTACTTCTGAAAAAACCGTTTAAGCTTTTCTGACTTTCATTTCATAAAAATATGTTACGACTATCTTAATCAAAAGGAAACATATACAATATTGATATGATGCGTATTTTATAACATTTATGAAAGAGATTTTACCTTTTGAGTAACAAAGAACTCCTTGTATCCACCGTGAAGAATGTAGATTTCCGGGTAAAACAAGAAAGGGTAGGAATCTGCATTACGTTCACGGTCCATTGATCGCAGGAAACGGGACCTGGATGTGATAAAAAATACAAAGTTTAGTTTAGAATATGAAGAACACTAAATAACTTTAAACCATCTAACAAATAAAGTTGAACAGTATATAACATATTCCGTTGAACTGTAAACGTGTACTTACAGCTTGGGCCCTCTTTCGGAAGAAAATTCGCAATGAAAGATGAGGACGTTTCTCTTTTGGGGGTTTTCGGATTGAACTTTCTTTTCAATTAAATGTTCCATTATTAGATCCTTTGTGAAGTAATTTTTCGCACCCTTTATATGACCGCCTTCAAACTCGTAAGGGTAGCGGCAGTCCACCACCACACATTTCCCAATGACGTCATCATATTCGTTGTTGACAACCTTTGCGAGTGTTTCTGATGTGATGGATTTCAAATCTTGGTGTTTGCATGGGATTGTTGGTAAACAGCAACTTTTGCTACCATCGCTGATTAAGTTTGTGTCTGAAGAAACTCTGTCCAAGGTTGATTTAATATGGTCTTCTGTATCCGTATCACAGGACAGCGTTGAATGGTCAGCACAGGTCACTTCCGGCAAATCCAAACTGTTGAATCTCTTGAGTCTGTCAATACCTCGTCGTCGTTTTATAACAGGTGTAGTTTCTTCTTCTTCTGTGGTTGGACTTTGTCTTTTACGGATCCGGCGACTTAAGATGTCCGTATCTTTTCTCAATGGGGAGGCAATGTCTGCCAAAGGGAGTGAATAATCGTCCACATGACTGTCGAAACTCTGAGAATAAAATGAATTGTAAGTTGTAATTTAAAAAAGAGGCACATATTTTTTTCAGTTCATCTTGGTTCTGCGTAAAGGGTTTGATATTATCGAACAGAAAAATGTCTCAAATTAACTTACCAGACATCGGAACGGTCTGAAGTTAGTTTTCAATCCGGGTTTCTCAGAAATGTTTTCCAAATGTACTGTTTGACAATCAAATGCTTGAGATAGACATTTACAACTTTCACTATCGTCGTCACAAATTCCACTATCTTTTGAAGTCTCGTCTACAAAATTTACTGCAACATTTCTGCTTATATTGAAGAAGACATCGTCGGTATTCTCTTCACAAGAAGACATGTTGTGGTGCGCAAAAGATTTCTTAAATATACTGTTGGTATTCGTTGACTCGATCTCTAAGCAAGCAAGACAACGAAGTACATGTGTGGAAGCAGTTTTGGTAGTAAGATCGAACTGAAAGTGACTGTCTACTTTAGGAAACAGACTCCTTTAAATAGGGTTGATTGTTTTGACAACCTGAGCGAATGTATGTCAGTGAAAAGACAAATAAAGGGAAATTGCAATGGTGTAAATTGGTGTGTTTTGTCTTTTAAGTATTTTTGAAAAGAACACAGAATACCCCACTTGAAGCTCAACTGCTGGTCCAAAAATGTAATTTGGTCCTCAACAGTGAAGTGCTGTATGAGGAAGGAGGCTCTCTCAATCTGCGACCAAAACTCACGCGGTAGACCATCTGCCTGCTGAGTTACTCAAGCCGTTCGTGAGTGACACGGTCTCAAGGGGCAAGTTGAAGGAGTTGTCAGGTAGGCGAAAGTCAAGAAATCGTCGGTTAAATGGAGCTAAATAACTGAAGATTATGAAAACAAGGTTGTGACAAACCGGAAGGAAGTAATGGGTTGACTTTTCAAGAAGACTTAATTAAGTACTAGCGTGCCAACATTTGAAAATTACTTTTAAAGGGCACTGTGCGTCTAAGGCAAATTGCAGATCTAAAAAATGCCCACAGCATAATTACCGCCCAGCCTGATGACGTCACATAAATTTACACAAGGCTTTCTTGGTGAATTATGTACCTGAGTTCACAATTGTTTTTACCGGTAACATTTTATAAATTTATCTGAACATCCCTCAATCCACCGAAATGTTTTGCACGTAAATTCCAAGTGACGTCATCAAACAATCGGTCAATTACGTACACATATTTGACAGATGTTTGGATGATCACTGGTAAACTTTTTCCCCCGATAGACCGTTTAATGAGGAGATTAATACGATTTGTGAATTCCTTTACAGCTGGTTTGTTTACTTCTAGTTTCAGCCGGGCGGGAATTTCTATCAGAGCCTAAAGAACGCTTACAGCCTGGTCGGTCATTTCATCATCGTTCGACTTTTTGTGGGGTTTTTTTTATCCTGATTCAATGGTGTAGAAATAAGCAAAGCAATGTCGGCACTCAACAGTTTATCCGATTCATAATCATAAATCATACTTTCACAACTTACTACAATAAGGTTCACCCATGTAAGACCTCTTGTTTCATCTACCGAAACCGTCCATAAGACAATAAGCAATGTAACACGGTATTCCTACTAATTATTCATGAATTGTACATTTTTCGCTGAAAATCGACTTTTCATCATTCATCAAGAAAACCACCCGTATGTTTTCGATTCATATAACTTTTTAAAATACAAACATTAATTCTCGATCAGTACCTTAAAAGAAAAGAACATTTTAACATTAGTTTGACTAGCTTACTTATTGAAAGAATTGTGACTGTTACTATCAACAAAATACTCTTTCTGGTATGAATGAGTAAATAAGTAAAATATACGCCCGTCTTTATATCTATTATCTTATTTCTGCCAATAAATTAATGGTGTGTTTAGCTGTACCATATTAAATATAACAAGAGAAGAACAGGACATTTTTAAAACGACAATAGCATCTATATAAATATTGTTTTAAATCAATTGTAATTAGAGATTTATCAACGCGCCCAATATCCTTTGATATATCTGATCATCATAAACTTAAGATCCAGCGGAATTTTGGAATAAACTAATTGACGCTTGGTGGCTTTTATTTCCTCTCTAATTACTAGTAAGTGAGGATTTTTATCTCCGTCTGCGGAGGGATAGCAAATAGTTGACCTCAATGAGAGCGCAACATGTTATGGTTCCAAAAGGTTAGACAATCTCAGAGTACTGGCATTGTGACGTCATAATGTTCATGACGTCACAGAACCACTTTCCTGAGCATGTGTATCTTTTTCAAAAGCTTGGACTACAAACGTGGCGCTGACCTAAACGGTCAATTGTAAGAGAGAGTATTATAACACCCTAAGCTTTATTTCAAACGATTGCATATGTACACAGAGATCACTTTACGACATTAAATTCCCATACAATTAAATATCAAGAGAGGGTATTATTACACACGTTTGTTTGGGTTTGTACACATGGATCAGTTTAAGACTTAAACTTATCATACCGGTTTATAGTGATCAGTTTATAAGATATCAACAACATTTTACAAATTATATTACTGTGAATATAAGGTGTTTTAATAATAGACGCTTAATGGCTTTTATTTCCTTTCTAATTACATCTTGATAGTTTTACTTATTACTCTCTGGCCAAAACATTTGCCATAGGAGGAAAAGTAACATATATACATACATTTAGCTTAAATATCATAACCAGACACAAATAAAAGGTAGGCTACAGTAATTTACAGCTTTAAGTTGGTAGGCATGAACATTTTAAGCGTCGAGTAGTTTTCGATATATGCCAAACCAAACTCAGCCCAATGCAAGTCATCCATCACGTAAATCCGCCCCGCACGTAAATCCACGAAGCTTCAGAGTGGATTTGTGTTTGTGTTGAAGTTCCGAGGAGTCTCGAATGGCCCGAAAAAACTGTTTTGTGGTGCACAAAATATTCCTTAAATGTGCGGTTGATATTCGTTGAATCTACCTCTAAGAAAGCAAAACGACAAAGACAAAGCAAATGTGTGGAAGGAGTTTTGGTATCGAACTGAAACTGAACTGAACTTTATTTCACTCCGGTCACATCGTGACATATGAGGTTATATACAAAAATGTTGTATAAAGATGGAGGTACAGTTACAAAGCTTGAGAATAATGCATTGATTATTTGGTGCTTTACAGCGCACTCCAGATTGTTCCACTTGTATAGCAGTGCTGCCAGTTTTATCATGGGAGACAGACGCCATTAAGTAGGGTTGATTGTGTTGACAAGCTGGGCGAATGTAAGTCAGTGAAAAGAGAGATAAACGGAAATTGCAATGGTGTAAATTGGTGTGTTTTGTCTTTTAAGTATTTTTGAAAAGAACACAGAATACCCCACTTGAAGCTCAACTGCTGGTCCAAAAATTTAATTTGGTCCTCAACAGTGAAGTGCTGTATGAGGAAGGAGGCTCTCTCAATCTGCGACCAAAACTCACGCGGTAAACCATCTGCCTGCTGAGTTACTCAAGCCGTTCGTGAGTGACACGGTCTCAAGGGGCAAGTTGAAGGAGTTGTAAGGTAGGCGAAAGGCAAGTCATCGTCGGGTAAATGAAGCTAAATAACTGAAGATTATGAAAACAAGGTTGTGACAAACCGGAAGGAAGCAGTGAGGTTCATTTTAAAGAAGACTTAATTAAGTACTAGCGTGCGAACACTTGAAAATGACTTTTAAAGGGCACTGTGCGTCTAAGGCATATTGCAGATCTAAAAAATGCCCACATCATAATTCCCGACAAGCCCGATGACGTCACATAAATTTACTCAAGGCTTTCTGAGTAAATTATGTACCTCAGTTCACAATTTTTTTTACCCGTACTTAGGAAGACGTCATTTTTTTCGAAAACTTTGGTGTTTTTATCCACCTTATTTTCCTGGTAGCTTTGTGCCTTGTGCGTCTTCTTCTTGGTAGCGAAGCAACCCATTACATCACGTAAATGTTTACCTGATATCTGGAAGAAAAGGGAGTAAGTGAGGCGGATAAATTGAAGTCAGGAGAATCAAATCCGAGAAACAACGAGCGACATTTGGAATCAGGGCTGTTGGGATGTAACATGGCGGGTATACAAGGCTGTTAGAATTAGATCGTCTACAAAGACACATCCACTGAGCCGATCTGAGGGTGCAGATTGCCATATAGATATGCAGGTATTCTTCTGAACTACTATACTATGAAACTATGCAGTTTTAGGATCAATCGAACATTTATATTTTGATTTATAATGACTGATCTGACGAACGATACTGTGAAACAACAACATTCAGCACTATCGTAGTAAACAGTAGTAAAAGCTGTCATTGAGGCTCCATAGGCTGGGCTATCCATGACGAGAAAGAAACACAAACGTAAATGTAAATCTTCATGTAGTGAAATTGGAGACACATAGATAAGCCAAGATATGGCCGAATATAGCCCGGGTGAGAGTGAAACACAACCAATGGCTAAGAGAAAAACTTTTCTTGACCTTACATCTGGTGAAATCTATACTTCACCTGAAAATGTCCAGTTCAACCGGGCAATGCCGGGACAACCCCATCAAGTTATATCCCCACCTATGCTCCATAACTTACAACAGCTATTGTCCACCCCTGAAGCGCCTCAATCAGTAAGGTTACCTGTTGTTCAGCCACTAGCAGGTAACAATCCAGTGAACTCCCATCAGGAACAACAGCCTACGCCGTTCAATTGCATGCAGGAGATTCTAAATAGGCTGTCCCATATAGAAAACAGTGTACAAAAAATAAATAAACTAGACGCCATGGAATGGACCCTCTCTAACATTAGCACACAACTAAGCCAAATAACTGAGATATTAACTTCCACGGAAAACAAAATGTGTGAGATAGAAAAGGCCGTTGAATATTTGAGTGCTTCTTACGACGACCTTACGAGAGATCAAAAAGAACTAAAGAGTGAGATAGTAAAAATAAGAACTGAAACAATACAAAACAAAGAAGACCTATCTCCATATATTAAGGAAACCACAGCATTGAAAGAAGAAATACTTGATCTTAAATGTCGCAGCATGCGCGATAATCTTGTCTTCATGGGAATCCCTGAATCTACCCAAGAAAACACGGAGGTCATAATTAAAGAATTTATCAAAAATAAACTAGACATCGATAAGAATATAAACTTTGAACGGGTGCATCGTTTTGGGAAGTCTAACCGAGGCCCTCGGGCTATCGTTGCTAAATTTTCCTCGTTTAAAGACAGAGAAACTGTGCGATACTCCGGTGGGAAATTACGCAACACGGATTATCGCATTAGTGAACAATTTCCTCCTGAAATAGCCGAGAGACGAAAACCCCTCTACTCCCTGTTACGCCAGGCAAAAGCGGATGGCAGACAAGCTAAGCTCATCTTAGACCGACTTTATGTTGACAACAGGAGGGTGTATCCAGGAGATTTTCAACCACAGCGTCGGGATCCCCTGTCATGTAACCGTCCAGTAACACCTCGTGACCGACAGACCCCCATTCAGCTGCGATTGCAGACCATCGCCAACACAGAACCCCCAAGGGAGATAACTGAGGTCCAGACAACACAAGACAGACCGAGCTCGGATGCGTAACGGTCCCCGGGGGACATATTCAGTGCACAGTGTTGTGAGCACGAAAACGACGGTGGAGAAACGCTTACTTCACGTCAGCTTAAGGTTGTTGGACTAAACGTGTGTGGTCTGAAAGGAAAATTGCGTATTCCGGAGTTTGAAACTTTTATTAAAAAATTTGATGTTATTTGTTTTACAGAAACGAAACTTAACGATTGTGATGTGCTAGATATTCCGGGATACGAAATCCACTATAATAATAGATTTAAGTCCGCTAACACAAGATCGGGAGGAATAGCTGTGGCTGTCAAATTGGAACTAAGTAAACATATCAAATGGGATATTCTGTGTTCTAAGTTTTTTCTTTCATTTCGACTGTCTAAGTCAGTGTTAAAATCTCAGAATGATATGTTATTTTATGCCGTTTACATTCCACCAGAAAACACACGATATGCCAGTGAAAACAGCTTTAATGACATTGAATTGCATATTCTAAACAACCGAGCACCGTCAGACTTATTATGTTTAATTGGAGACTTCAACGCTCGAACCAAAGACCTCCGGGACTTCGACGAACTCGACCTGAACATCGTGGAACTGTGTCATATTGATGATAGTGAATTGGATCAAATGAACATTGAACAGGGAATTTTAGAACTTGGCCTTCCTCTGGTACGAGGCAGTAAGGACAAAGGACGAGTTAATAATTATGGGAAATTATTTATTGAAATGTGTAAAAATAATGGACTATTTATCTTAAACGGAAGAGTTGGTAAAGATTGTAATATTGGGGATGTAACCACAACAGGTTCAACTATTGTTGATTATGCTGTTGGATCTGTTGGTTTTTTTAAAGAATGTTCTGATTTTGAAATTGTAGAATTCAACCCGTTATTTTCTGATATCCACAAACCCATAATATTAACACTAGTAGCAAACTTGGAAAAAGCAAAACAACCAAAAAATATCCATAAAAAGGAAAAGATTAAAACATGGGACCCAGTTAAATCCGACAACTACCTTAAAAATATAAATCTAGCAGATATCGAAAATATTTTGAATGATTTAAAAGCCATACAGAATTCCAATGAGATTTGTCAAATAGAAGTCGATGAAATAGTAAATAACATACAACAGGTGTTCTCAACTGGATGTGTTAAGACATTTGGATACCAAAAGAAAAGTCGAGTGTCTGGCTCAAAAATAAAAAGACGATGGTTCGGTCCCGATTGTAAACTTAAAAGGAAGGAATATCATGTAGCTAAATTCAGATATAGAAAAGAAAAAAATGAAGCAAATCATGATAATCTTATTGGTAAGAGCAAAGAATATAAGAAGTGCTTACTTAAGGCAGAAAGTGTATTCAAATTTAACAAATGTATGGAAATCAGAAAACTGAAAAACACAAACTCGAAAAGCTTCTGGAAATTGTTAAAGGAAAAGAAACCAGAAAAATGTCAAATCGACTCAGAAATATATCTGAAGTTTCTCCAAGCACAAAACGAGGAGATGACATCTGAGGGTTTAGATAGCACAGACGAGGCACTAACATATAACAACTATAACATAGAGCTTGACTTCCCTATTACAGAAATTGAAATACGGCATGTTATAGCTAACCTTAAATCAGGGAAATCGGCTGGATTAGATGATATTTTAAACGAGCACATTAAGTGTACTGTTAACATGTTTATGCCTATTTATGTTATATTATTCAATCTAGTATTGGATTCTGGGAAAATTCCCTCAAGCTGGGTTATTGGTAAAATCAAGCCCATTTATAAACGAAAGGGAGATAAATCTGACCCAATTAACTACAGGGGAATTACTCTTGTCAGTTGCTTTGGGAAGCTATTTACAGGCATTTTAAATGCTAGGCTAAATAACTTCTCTGAAAAACTTAATGTCATCAAAGAAAATCAGACGGGTTTCAGAAGTGGTTATTCCACACTTGATAATATTTTTGTTCTTAAATCATTGTTGGATATTATTGACTCGTCAAGGAAAAGGCTATATTGTTTATTTGTTGATTTTCGCAGGGCGTTCGATTCAGTGTGGCGCTGTGCCCTCTGGAGAAAAATGATAAGTAATGGGTTAAATGGAAAACTAATGAAAGTTATAGTCAATTTGTATAAAGATGTTAAATGCTGTGTTTCGTGTGAAAATGGGTTTACAACAGATTTTATAGGAATTGATATTGGTCTAAAACAAGGGGAAAATTTGTCGCCATTTTTATTTTCAATATACTTAAATGACCTTGAAGATTACCTAGAATTGCTATGTAGAGGAGTAGAATTCTACCAAAATGATGCTCTTGTCTACCTAAAAATACTGTTGCTTTTGTATGCGGATGACACAGTTCTGTTGGCAGAATCAGTCAAAGAAATGAAACTAATATTGAAATCATTTTTAAATTACTGTCAGACATGGAGACTGAAAGTTAATATAAGTAAAACAAAATTGATTGCCTTCGGAAAGGGAAGAAGTCCCAAATCAAAGTTCATGTTTGGAAATGAAGAGATAGAGGTTGTAAATAGATATACTTACCTCGGAATCGTGTTTACCAAAAATGGAAGGTTTTTACAAGCTCAGAAACATCTTATAGCTCAAGGCAATAAGGCAATGTTTTCCCTTATGCAAAAAGCTAACAGACTGAATCTGCCAATAGACTGTGTCACTCATCTCTTTGACGTCCTTGTCAAACCAATTATTTTGTACGGGTGTGAAATCTGGGGCCACGAAAAATTGTTACTTTTAGAAAGATTTCATTTAAACTGGTGTAAAAAAATGTTAAAAATAAGAAAAAACACTCCGTCTCTGTTTGTGTACGGCGAACTCGGTAGGACTCCTTTATATATTGATGTTTATGTAAATATGGTTATGTTTTGGTGCCGAATTCTTAAAAACGACACCGAAAAAATATCATACCAGTCTTATTACTATTTATCCAAAATGGACCCAGTATGTTCCCCATGGATAAAGAAGGTTAAAGACATTTTAAACCAATGTGGCCTCACCTATATATGGGAGGATCAAACAATGTCAGTTCATCCTAAGTGGCTAAAATTAACTGTAAGACAAAAATTAACAGACCAAGCTTACCAGAGCTTATCCTATGAGGCTCTAACTTCATCTAAATGTAGTTTTTATCTAAGCATAAAAGATAATTTTTTCCTAGAGGAATACCTGATCAAGTTGCGACCTTTTCTAAGCCACGCCTTATTACGACTACGTACATCCAACCATAGATTACCGGTTGAAACTGGCCGGTGGAACGCTACCCCCAGGGAACAACGTTACTGTACACTTTGTAATACAAACTTGATCGGGGATGAATATCACATGCTGTTTATATGTCATAGATTAAATGAGTTAAGAGAAAAATATATACCTAACTATTACCGAAACTATCCAAACATATTAAAAATGTATAACTTATTCAACAATCCTTCTGTATATACTGTCAAAAAGCTAGCCCTATTTGTTTTCAAAGCTCTTAAATTGTATGATACTTCACTATGATACTACCTGCCATGTTATGCATATATATTTGTAATATTTTGTTTTTTACCCCGATACCAGATTTACTGGTCTGGGAGAAATAAAGAATTGGAATTGGAAATAGGTTCTTTTGTTTTAAAGAGACATTGAGTATACCACACATTATAGCTGGCATGGTGCGGGGGGGGGGGGGACCGGAATTGAACTCTTGCTCAGGGCATACAAATCCAAGCGTATTGAAATACAACTGACTCCGTTTACTTGGTTTAAGGTGCCCTCAATCTCTCCGCTGGGGATCTCACTTAATCTCGCGAGTTGGAAAACATAACTCACCAATTAAACTCCCTACCTGCTGAGTTACTCTCGTGTCGTAGGCGAGAAAAGAACGGCGAAGTTATACCACTAGCAGAGCTCACAGCGAAAGGAAGTAAAGTGAACAATAAGTCGTGAGAACTTCCTTAGATTTAAACAGTCAGGATTAAAGTGGAGTACTTCAAGCTATGTATGCTTTAATTGGAAAGAGCAGAGAACATCTTCTATCTATTGAGCTCCAGTTGTATCTTTTTGATATTTGAGTTCTACCAATCCTTACATACAAGTGTGAAGTGTGGGGCCATACTAACACAGATGTAATAGATAAGGTCCAGCTAACATTTTGTAAACATATGCTTGGTGTAAAAACATCTACAATGAATGCAATGGTTCTTGGTGAATTGGGTCGATACCCACTATCTTTACAATAAAAACTAGAATGGTTCAGTTTTGGTGTAAATTAGCAAATGACAGTGAAACTAAACTCAGTCATTTAATGTTTAAATATTTATGTACTTTCTACGATTTATTCTTCACCATGGCTTTTGTATGTTCAAGATATTTAAAACAATTGTGGCATGGGACATCTATGGTGCGATGTGAAAACCAAGAACCCCACTTGGATCACTAAATCAGTAAAGACAAGACTCCGTGATCAATATATTCAAGAGTGGATGTCTGTAATTAACGAAAGCCCAAAATGCTGTCTATATAAGCTTTTTAAAAACGATTTCGAGATGGAACATTACATTAAAAATCTTCAATACAAACAGAGTCTTGTCTTAGCCAGATTTAGATTATCCAATCATTGCCTTCCAATTGAAACTGGTCGATATACAAATACTCCTCGCGAAGGACGATTTTGTAAACTCTGTAACGAAAGAAAAGTGTGTGACGAGTTTCATTTTGTTGTAGAATGTAATCTTTTGTATGACTTAAGAGAAATGTAAATTCTACCTTATTATGTAAGATTTAAAGACCTAAATCATTTTAACTGTTAATAAATGGAAGTAAATCAACTCTGTGTAAATTTGTTAAGTTTATAAAGCAAGGACTATCACGATATATTTCATGTACAAAATAATTGTATGACGTGTGTCTGACAACCGCCATGTTGACCTGTTACTATACATACTATTTAATGTACCTTTGTTACCACCTGGCGTGGTTTGAGTGAAATAAATGAACTTGAACATTAAAGTGACATAAGCCTCCAAAATTCAAACTTTTTCAAAATGTATGATCGTCACGAAAGTAAGAGGCTTTGAAGGCCATCGAAAAACTAAATGATTGGCGTTGGAATGAGGAAAAACATTCAGTATGTGGCCTGTACGAACCAAAAACGTGTTCGAAAAGTAAAGAAAATTTAAATAACCGGGACGACGATTCATTCATTCTAAGCCAAAATTAGTTCAAAAGAATACTTTATGGTACATCTTCGAGACTAGAAGCACTAAAAGCTTCTGAGTTATACGTCTTGAGAAAAATAGCCAATAGTTTAAACATTCTATTTTAACGTCAAAATATCAACATTTCGGCAGCCCATGTCACTTTAAGGAGATGTCAACTTTTGAACGTTAAATTTCACATAATAATAGAAACATGCTAGTAGAATATGCAGAATGCGCCTGTTACCAAAAACAAATTGCCCAAACATATTGTTTTACTTTCTGCTAACTTGTTCGATTGAAGCCCACATTTGGAAACCCTCAACTTACATTAAGGTTATTTATTTTAACAAATTGGGACTGGATAGGGTTGAGTCTGCAAAGCGATGATAGTATCTCAGTCTAAACCAAGTCACAGATCAATGGGCCGCGGATTCAAATCACAGCCAGTGTAAACCAAGTCACAGATCAATGGGCCGCGGGTTCAAATCAAAAGTGTGAATTTTGGCAGCTCATGCCACTTTAAAGAAAAAGAACATTTTAACCTTAGGTTGATTGATCGTTTGGTGTTTTACGCCGCGCCCAAGATTATTTCACTTGTATGGCGGCGTTGCCAGTTTGATTGTGGGAGGAAACCGGGCTCTATGCCCAGAGGAAACCCACGACCTTCCGGTGGTAACTGGCAACAGGTCGTTTGAGTGAAAACCCAGAATGGGTAAATAAGTAAAATATATAAATATTTTAAAAAAGATCAATTGCGATTTGAGAATTATTAAAACACTCAGTGTTCTTTATTAGATCTGATCATAATAAACTCAAGATCCAGCTGAATTTTGGAATAAACTAATAGACGCTTAATGGCTTTTATTTCCTTTCTAATTACATCTAGATAGTTTTGCTTATTACTCTCTGGCCAAAACATTTGCCATAGGAGGAAAAGTAAAATTTATACATACATTTAACTTAAATATCATACCCAGACACAAATAAAAGGTAGGCTACAGTAATCTACAGCTTTAAGTTGGTAGGCATGAACATTGTAAGCGTCGGGTAGTTTTCGATATATGCCAAACCAAACTCAGCCCAATGCAAGTCATCCATCACGTAAATCCGCAACGCACGTAAATCCCCGAAGCTTCAGAGTGGATTTGTGTTTGTGTTGAAGTTCCGAGGAGTCTCGAATGGCCCGACAAACTGTTTTGTGGTGCACAAAATATTCCTTAAATGTGCGGTTGATATTCGTTGAATCTACCTCTAAGAAAGCAAAACGACAAAGACAAAGCAAATGTGTGGAAGGAGTTTTGGTATCGAACTGAAACTGAACTGAACTTTATTTCACCCCGGTCACATTGTGACATATGAGGTTATATACAAAAATGTTGTATAAAGATGGAGGTACAGTTACAAAGCTTGATAATAATGCATTGATTATTTGGTGCTTTACAGCGCACTCCAGATTGTTCCTCTTGTATAGCAGTGCTGCCAGTTTTATCATGGGAGACAGACGCCATTAAGTAGGGTTGATTGTGTTGACAAGCTAGGCGAATGTAAGTCAGTGAAAAGAGAGATAAACGGAAATTGCAATGGTGTAAATTGGTGTGTTTTAAGTATTTTTGAAAAGAACACAGAATACCCCACTTGAAGCTCAACTGCTGGTCCAAAAATTTAATTTGGTCCTCAACAGTGAAGTGCTGTATGAGGAAGGAGGCTCTCTCAATCTGCGACCAAAACTCACGCGGTAAACCATCTGCCTGCTGAGTTACTCAAGCCGTTCGTGAGTGACACGGTCTCAAGGGGCAAGTTGAAGGAGTTGTAAGGTAGGCGAAAGGCAAGTCATCGTCGGGTAAATGAAGCTAAATAACTGAAGATTATGAAAACAAGGTTGTGACAAACCGGAAGGAAGCAGTGAGGTTCATTTTAAAGAAGACTTAATTAAGTACTAGCGTGCGAACACTTGAAAATGACTTTTAAAGGGCACTGTGCGTCTAAGGCATATTGCAGATCTAAAAAATGCCCACATCATAATTCCCGACAAGCCCGATGACGTCACATAAATTTACTCAAGGCTTTCTGAGTAAATTATGTACCTCAGTTCACAATTTTTTTACCCGTACTTAGGAAGACGTCATTTTTTTCGAAAACATTGGTGTTTTTATCAACCTTATTTTCCTGGTAGCTTTGTGCCTTGTACGTCTTCTTCTTGGTAGCAAAGCAACCCATTACATCACGTAAATGTTTACCTGATTTCTGGAAGAAAAGGGAGTAAGTGAGGCGGATAAATTGAAGTCAGGAGAATCAAATCCGAGAAACAACGAGCGACATTTGGAATCAGGGCTGTCAAAGGTCTGAAACAAAATCAACATATGTATTTGAAAACAAAAACCAAGTAGCATATAGAGACGCTATTGTTATTTCAAACTAAAATGTCAGAAAATGTGATCGTGATATCCTTCTATAAACTTACCAAACTTTGAATAAATCTAAAATTCTGTTTTAATGGTGATTTTGTAGAAGGGGATTTGATCGATAGTTGGTCATCTGATAATGGAGAAAGACACTTGTAGCTCTCTTCTCCTAATCCACTGTCTCGAGAATTTTCATCATCAAAATCTATTCTTGTCCGTATAAATTTGGAAAATAAAACCTCATCGCACAAATCAGAACTGTACTCTGAACATTCGTACATTTTTCTCTATGAAAATAGCTTTGACAGATATTTTATGTATGTTTCCAAAGCAGGGTTTGATCAGGTGTTGTAAGGAGTGAGGCAGCAAAGGTGAATGTCAGCTACCGAAAACGGATCCCTTTAAATATAATTTTTGTTTTGACAACGTGAGCAAATCTCATCTAGTTGAATGAGACACAGAGCGGAAATTTCACCGTGTGTTTGGAGGTTCTTTTGTTTTAAAGAGACATTGAGTATACCACACATTATAGCTGGCATGGTGCGGGGGGGGGGGGGACCGGAATTGAACTCTTGCTCAGGGCATACAAATCCAAGCGTATTGAAATACAACTGACTCCGTTTACTTGGTTTAAGGTGCCCTCAATCTCTCCGCTGGGGATCTCACTTAATCTCGCGAGTTGGAAAACATAACTCACCAAATAAACTCCCTACCTGCTGAGTTACTCTCGTGTCGTAGGCGAGAAAAGAACTGCGAAGTTATACCACTAGCAGAGCTCACAGCGAAAGGAAGTAAAGTGAACAATAAGTCGTGAGAACTTCCTTAGTTTGAAACAGTCAGGATTAAAGTGGAGTACTTCATTAAAGCGGCATGAGCTGCCGAAATTCAAATTTTTTTCAAAATTTATGATCGTCACGACAGTAAGAGGCTTTGAAGGCCATCGAAAAACTAAATGATTGGCGTTGGAATGAGGAAAAAACATTCAGTATGTGGCCTGTACGAACCAAAAACGGGTTCGAAAAGTAAAGAAAATTTAAATAACCGGGACGACGATTCATTCATTCTAAGCCAAAATTAGTTCAAAAGAATACTTTATGGTACATCTTCGAGACTAGAAGCACTAAAAGCTTCTGAATTGTACGTCTTGAGAAAAATAGCCAATAGTTTAAACATTCTATTTTAACGTCAAAATATCAACATTTCGGCAGCCCATGTCACTTTAAGGAGATGTCAACTTTTGAACGTTAAATTTCACATAATAATAGAAACATGCTAGTAGAATTTGCAGAATGCGCCTGTTACCAAAAACAAATTGCCCAAACATATTGTTTTTTTTTTTAGAAAGATTTCATTTAAACTGGTGTAAAAAAATGTTAAAAATAAGAAAAAACACTCCGTCTCTGTTTGTGTACGGCGAACTCGGTAGGACTCCTTTATATATTGATGTTTATGTAAATATGGTTATGTTTTGGTGCCGAATTCTTAAAAACGACACCGAAAAAATATCATACCAGTCTTATTACTATTTATCCAAAATGGACCCAGTATGTTCCCCATGGATAAAGAAGGTTAAAGACATTTTAAACCAATGTGGCCTCACCTATATATGGGAGGATCAAACAATGTCAGTTCATCCTAAGTGGCTAAAATTAACTGTAAGACAAAAATTAACAGACCAAGCTTACCAGAGCTTATCCTATGAGGCTCTAACTTCATCTAAATGTAGTTTTTATCTAAGCATAAAAGATAATTTTTTCCTAGAGGAATACCTGATCAAGTTGCGACCTTTTCTAAGCCACGCCTTATTACGACTACGTACATCCAACCATAGATTACCGGTTGAAACTGGCCGGTGGAACGCTACCCCCAGGGAACAACGTTACTGTACACTTTGTAATACAAACTTGATCGGGGATGAATATCACATGCTGTTTATATGTCATAGATTAAATGAGTTAAGAGAAAAATATATACCTAACTATTACCGAAACTATCCAAACATATTAAAAATGTATAACTTATTCAACAATCCTTCTGTATATACTGTCAAAAAGCTAGCCCTATTTGTTTTCAAAGCTCTTAAATTGTATGATACTTCACTATGATACTACCTGCCATGTTATGCATATATATTTGTAATATTTTGTTTTTTACCCCGATACCAGATTTACTGGTCTGGGAGAAATAAAGAATTGGAATTGGAAATAGGTTCTTTTGTTTTAAAGAGACATTGAGTATACCACACATTATAGCTGGCATGGTGCGGGGGGGGGGGGGGACCGGAATTGAACTCTTGCTCAGGGCATACAAATCCAAGCGTATTGAAATACAACTGACTCCGTTTACTTGGTTTAAGGTGCCCTCAATCTCTCCGCTGGGGATCTCACTTAATCTCGCGAGTTGGAAAACATAACTCACCAATTAAACTCCCTACCTGCTGAGTTACTCTCGTGTCGTAGGCGAGAAAAGAACGGCGAAGTTATACCACTAGCAGAGCTCACAGCGAAAGGAAGTAAAGTGAACAATAAGTCGTGAGAACTTCCTTAGATTTAAACAGTCAGGATTAAAGTGGAGTACTTCAAGCTATGTATGCTTTAATTGGAAAGAGCAGAGAACATCTTCTATCTATTGAGCTCCAGTTGTATCTTTTTGATATTTGAGTTCTACCAATCCTTACATACAAGTGTGAAGTGTGGGGCCATACTAACACAGATGTAATAGATAAGGTCCAGCTAACATTTTGTAAACATATGCTTGGTGTAAAAACATCTACAATGAATGCAATGGTTCTTGGTGAATTGGGTCGATACCCACTATCTTTACAATAAAAACTAGAATGGTTCAGTTTTGGTGTAAATTAGCAAATGACAGTGAAACTAAACTCAGTCATTTAATGTTTAAATATTTATGTACTTTCTACGATTTATTCTTCACCATGGCTTTTGTATGTTCAAGATATTTAAAACAATTGTGGCATGGGACATCTATGGTGCGATGTGAAAACCAAGAACCCCACTTGGATCACTAAATCAGTAAAGACAAGACTCCGTGATCAATATATTCAAGAGTGGATGTCTGTAATTAACGAAAGCCCAAAATGCTGTCTATATAAGCTTTTTAAAAACGATTTCGAGATGGAACATTACATTAAAAATCTTCAATACAAACAGAGTCTTGTCTTAGCCAGATTTAGATTATCCAATCATTGCCTTCCAATTGAAACTGGTCGATATACAAATACTCCTCGCGAAGGACGATTTTGTAAACTCTGTAACGAAAGAAAAGTGTGTGACGAGTTTCATTTTGTTGTAGAATGTAATCTTTTGTATGACTTAAGAGAAATGTAAATTCTACCTTATTATGTAAGATTTAAAGACCTAAATCATTTTAACTGTTAATAAATGGAAGTAAATCAACTCTGTGTAAATTTGTTAAGTTTATAAAGCAAGGACTATCACGATATATTTCATGTACAAAATAATTGTATGACGTGTGTCTGACAACCGCCATGTTGACCTGTTACTATACATACTATTTAATGTACCTTTGTTACCACCTGGCGTGGTTTGAGTGAAATAAATGAACTTGAACATTAAAGTGACATAAGCCTCCAAAATTCAAACTTTTTCAAAATGTATGATCGTCACGAAAGTAAGAGGCTTTGAAGGCCATCGAAAAACTAAATGATTGGCGTTGGAATGAGGAAAAACATTCAGTATGTGGCCTGTACGAACCAAAAACGTGTTCGAAAAGTAAAGAAAATTTAAATAACCGGGACGACGATTCATTCATTCTAAGCCAAAATTAGTTCAAAAGAATACTTTATGGTACATCTTCGAGACTAGAAGCACTAAAAGCTTCTGAGTTATACGTCTTGAGAAAAATAGCCAATAGTTTAAACATTCTATTTTAACGTCAAAATATCAACATTTCGGCAGCCCATGTCACTTTAAGGAGATGTCAACTTTTGAACGTTAAATTTCACATAATAATAGAAACATGCTAGTAGAATATGCAGAATGCGCCTGTTACCAAAAACAAATTGCCCAAACATATTGTTTTACTTTCTGCTAACTTGTTCGATTGAAGCCCACATTTGGAAACCCTCAACTTTTTATCATGGGAGACAGACGCCATTAAGTAGGGTTGATTGTGTTGACAAGCTGGGCGAATGTAAGTCAGTGAAAAGAGAGATAAACGGAAATTGCAATGGTGTAAATTGGTGTGTTTTGTCTTTTAAGTATTTTTGAAAAGAACACAGAATACCCCACTTGAAGCTCAACTGCTGGTCCAAAAATTTAATTTGGTCCTCAACAGTGAAGTGCTGTATGAGGAAGGAGGCTCTCTCAATCTGCGACCAAAACTCACGCGGTAAACCATCTGCCTGCTGAGTTACTCAAGCCGTTCGTGAGTGACACGGTCTCAAGGGGCAAGTTGAAGGAGTTGTAAGGTAGGCGAAAGGCAAGTCATCGTCGGGTAAATGAAGCTAAATAACTGAAGATTATGAAAACAAGGTTGTGACAAACCGGAAGGAAGCAGTGAGGTTCATTTTAAAGAAGACTTAATTAAGTACAAACGTCTCTGTTTGTGTACGGCGAACTCGGTAGGACTCCTTTATATATTGATGTTTATGTAAATATGGTTATGTTTTGGTGCCGAATTCTTAAAAACGACACCGAAAAAATATCATACCAGTCTTATTACTATTTATCCAAAATGGACCCAGTATGTTCCCCATGGATAAAGAAGGTTAAAGACATTTTAAACCAATGTGGCCTCACCTATATATGGGAGGATCAAACAATGTCAGTTCATCCTAAGTGGCTAAAATTAACTGTAAGACAAAAATTAACAGACCAAGCTTACCAGAGCTTATCCTATGAGGCTCTAACTTCATCTAAATGTAGTTTTTATCTAAGCATAAAAGATAATTTTTTCCTAGAGGAATACCTGATCAAGTTGCGACCTTTTCTAAGCCACGCCTTATTACGACTACGTACATCCAACCATAGATTACCGGTTGAAACTGGCCGGTGGAACGCTACCCCCAGGGAACAACGTTACTGTACACTTTGTAATACAAACTTGATCGGGGATGAATATCACATGCTGTTTATATGTCATAGATTAAATGAGTTAAGAGAAAAATATATACCTAACTATTACCGAAACTATCCAAACATATTAAAAATGTATAACTTATTCAACAATCCTTCTGTATATACTGTCAAAAAGCTAGCCCTATTTGTTTTCAAAGCTCTTAAATTGTATGATACTTCACTATGATACTACCTGCCATGTTATGCATATATATTTGTAATATTTTGTTTTTTACCCCGATACCAGATTTACTGGTCTGGGAGAAATAAAGAATTGGAATTGGAAATAGGTTCTTTTGTTTTAAAGAGACATTGAGTATACCACACATTATAGCTGGCATGGTGCGGGGGGGGGGGGAACCGGAATTGAACTCTTGCTCAGGGCATACAAATCCAAGCGTATTGAAATACAACTGACTCCGTTTACTTGGTTTAAGGTGCCCTCAATCTCTCCGCTGGGGATCTCACTTAATCTCGCGAGTTGGAAAACATAACTCACCAATTAAACTCCCTACCTGCTGAGTTACTCTCGTGTCGTAGGCGAGAAAAGAACGGCGAAGTTATACCACTAGCAGAGCTCACAGCGAAAGGAAGTAAAGTGAACAATAAGTCGTGAGAACTTCCTTAGATTTAAACAGTCAGGATTAAAGTGGAGTACTTCAAGCTATGTATGCTTTAATTGGAAAGAGCAGAGAACATCTTCTATCTATTGAGCTCCAGTTGTATCTTTTTGATATTTGAGTTCTACCAATCCTTACATACAAGTGTGAAGTGTGGGGCCATACTAACACAGATGTAATAGATAAGGTCCAGCTAACATTTTGTAAACATATGCTTGGTGTAAAAACATCTACAATGAATGCAATGGTTCTTGGTGAATTGGGTCGATACCCACTATCTTTACAATAAAAACTAGAATGGTTCAGTTTTGGTGTAAATTAGCAAATGACAGTGAAACTAAACTCAGTCATTTAATGTTTAAATATTTATGTACTTTCTACGATTTATTCTTCACCATGGCTTTTGTATGTTCAAGATATTTAAAACAATTGTGGCATGGGACATCTATGGTGCGATGTGAAAACCAAGAACCCCACTTGGATCACTAAATCAGTAAAGACAAGACTCCGTGATCAATATATTCAAGAGTGGATGTCTGTAATTAACGAAAGCCCAAAATGCTGTCTATATAAGCTTTTTAAAAACGATTTCGAGATGGAACATTACATTAAAAATCTTCAATACAAACAGAGTCTTGTCTTAGCCAGATTTAGATTATCCAATCATTGCCTTCCAATTGAAACTGGTCGATATACAAATACTCCTCGCGAAGGACGATTTTGTAAACTCTGTAACGAAAGAAAAGTGTGTGACGAGTTTCATTTTGTTGTAGAATGTAATCTTTTGTATGACTTAAGAGAAATGTAAATTCTACCTTATTATGTAAGATTTAAAGACCTAAATCATTTTAACTGTTAATAAATGGAAGTAAATCAACTCTGTGTAAATTTGTTAAGTTTATAAAGCAAGGACTATCACGATATATTTCATGTACAAAATAATTGTATGACGTGTGTCTGACAACCGCCATGTTGACCTGTTACTATACATACTATTTAATGTACCTTTGTTACCACCTGGCGTGGTTTGAGTGAAATAAATGAACTTGAACATTAAAGTGACATAAGCCTCCAAAATTCAAACTTTTTCAAAATGTATGATCGTCACGAAAGTAAGAGGCTTTGAAGGCCATCGAAAAACTAAATGATTGGCGTTGGAATGAGGAAAAACATTCAGTATGTGGCCTGTACGAACCAAAAACGTGTTCGAAAAGTAAAGAAAATTTAAATAACCGGGACGACGATTCATTCATTCTAAGCCAAAATTAGTTCAAAAGAATACTTTATGGTACATCTTCGAGACTAGAAGCACTAAAAGCTTCTGAGTTATACGTCTTGAGAAAAATAGCCAATAGTTTAAACATTCTATTTTAACGTCAAAATATCAACATTTCGGCAGCCCATGTCACTTTAAGGAGATGTCAACTTTTGAACGTTAAATTTCACATAATAATAGAAACATGCTAGTAGAATATGCAGAATGCGCCTGTTACCAAAAACAAATTGCCCAAACATATTGTTTTACTTTCTGCTAACTTGTTCGATTGAAGCCCACATTTGGAAACCCTCAACTTACATTAAGGTTATTTATTTTAACAAATTGGGACTGGATAGGGTTGAGTCTGCAAAGCGATGATAGTATCTCAGTCTAAACCAAGTCACAGATCAATGGGCCGCGGATTCAAATCACAGCCAGTGTAAACCAAGTCACAGATCAATGGGCCGCGGGTTCAAATCAAAAGTGTGAATTTTGGCAGCTCATGCCACTTTAAAGAAAAAGAACATTTTAACCTTAGGTTGATTGATCGTTTGGTGTTTTACGCCGCGCCCAAGATTATTTCACTTGTATGGCGGCGTTGCCAGTTTGATTGTGGGAGGAAACCGGGCTCTATGCCCAGAGGAAACCCACGACCTTCCGGTGGTAACTGGCAACAGGTCGTTTGAGTGAAAACCCAGAATGGGTAAATAAGTAAAATATATAAATATTTTAAAAAAGATCAATTGCGATTTGAGAATTATTAAAACACTCAGTGTTCTTTATTAGATCTGATCATAATAAACTCAAGATCCAGCTGAATTTTGGAATAAACTAATAGACGCTTAATGGCTTTTATTTCCTTTCTAATTACATCTAGATAGTTTTGCTTATTACTCTCTGGCCAAAACATTTGCCATAGGAGGAAAAGTAAAATTTATACATACATTTAACTTAAATATCATACCCAGACACAAATAAAAGGTAGGCTACAGTAATCTACAGCTTTAAGTTGGTAGGCATGAACATTGTAAGCGTCGGGTAGTTTTCGATATATGCCAAACCAAACTCAGCCCAATGCAAGTCATCCATCACGTAAATCCGCAACGCACGTAAATCCCCGAAGCTTCAGAGTGGATTTGTGTTTGTGTTGAAGTTCCGAGGAGTCTCGAATGGCCCGACAAACTGTTTTGTGGTGCACAAAATATTCCTTAAATGTGCGGTTGATATTCGTTGAATCTACCTCTAAGAAAGCAAAACGACAAAGACAAAGCAAATGTGTGGAAGGAGTTTTGGTATCGAACTGAAACTGAACTGAACTTTATTTCACCCCGGTCACATTGTGACATATGAGGTTATATACAAAAATGTTGTATAAAGATGGAGGTACAGTTACAAAGCTTGATAATAATGCATTGATTATTTGGTGCTTTACAGCGCACTCCAGATTGTTCCTCTTGTATAGCAGTGCTGCCAGTTTTATCATGGGAGACAGACGCCATTAAGTAGGGTTGATTGTGTTGACAAGCTAGGCGAATGTAAGTCAGTGAAAAGAGAGATAAACGGAAATTGCAATGGTGTAAATTGGTGTGTTTTAAGTATTTTTGAAAAGAACACAGAATACCCCACTTGAAGCTCAACTGCTGGTCCAAAAATTTAATTTGGTCCTCAACAGTGAAGTGCTGTATGAGGAAGGAGGCTCTCTCAATCTGCGACCAAAACTCACGCGGTAAACCATCTGCCTGCTGAGTTACTCAAGCCGTTCGTGAGTGACACGGTCTCAAGGGGCAAGTTGAAGGAGTTGTAAGGTAGGCGAAAGGCAAGTCATCGTCGGGTAAATGAAGCTAAATAACTGAAGATTATGAAAACAAGGTTGTGACAAACCGGAAGGAAGCAGTGAGGTTCATTTTAAAGAAGACTTAATTAAGTACTAGCGTGCGAACACTTGAAAATGACTTTTAAAGGGCACTGTGCGTCTAAGGCATATTGCAGATCTAAAAAATGCCCACATCATAATTCCCGACAAGCCCGATGACGTCACATAAATTTACTCAAGGCTTTCTGAGTAAATTATGTACCTCAGTTCACAATTTTTTTACCCGTACTTAGGAAGACGTCATTTTTTTCGAAAACATTGGTGTTTTTATCAACCTTATTTTCCTGGTAGCTTTGTGCCTTGTACGTCTTCTTCTTGGTAGCAAAGCAACCCATTACATCACGTAAATGTTTACCTGATTTCTGGAAGAAAAGGGAGTAAGTGAGGCGGATAAATTGAAGTCAGGAGAATCAAATCCGAGAAACAACGAGCGACATTTGGAATCAGGGCTGTCAAAGGTCTGAAACAAAATCAACATATGTATTTGAAAACAAAAACCAAGTAGCATATAGAGACGCTATTGTTATTTCAAACTAAAATGTCAGAAAATGTGATCGTGATATCCTTCTATAAACTTACCAAACTTTGAATAAATCTAAAATTCTGTTTTAATGGTGATTTTGTAGAAGGGGATTTGATCGATAGTTGGTCATCTGATAATGGAGAAAGACACTTGTAGCTCTCTTCTCCTAATCCACTGTCTCGAGAATTTTCATCATCAAAATCTATTCTTGTCCGTATAAATTTGGAAAATAAAACCTCATCGCACAAATCAGAACTGTACTCTGAACATTCGTACATTTTTCTCTATGAAAATAGCTTTGACAGATATTTTATGTATGTTTCCAAAGCAGGGTTTGATCAGGTGTTGTAAGGAGTGAGGCAGCAAAGGTGAATGTCAGCTACCGAAAACGGATCCCTTTAAATATAATTTTTGTTTTGACAACGTGAGCAAATCTCATCTAGTTGAATGAGACACAGAGCGGAAATTTCACCGTGTGTTTGGAGGTTCTTTTGTTTTAAAGAGACATTGAGTATACCACACATTATAGCTGGCATGGTGCGGGGGGGGGGGGGACCGGAATTGAACTCTTGCTCAGGGCATACAAATCCAAGCGTATTGAAATACAACTGACTCCGTTTACTTGGTTTAAGGTGCCCTCAATCTCTCCGCTGGGGATCTCACTTAATCTCGCGAGTTGGAAAACATAACTCACCAAATAAACTCCCTACCTGCTGAGTTACTCTCGTGTCGTAGGCGAGAAAAGAACTGCGAAGTTATACCACTAGCAGAGCTCACAGCGAAAGGAAGTAAAGTGAACAATAAGTCGTGAGAACTTCCTTAGTTTGAAACAGTCAGGATTAAAGTGGAGTACTTCATTAAAGCGGCATGAGCTGCCGAAATTCAAATTTTTTTCAAAATTTATGATCGTCACGACAGTAAGAGGCTTTGAAGGCCATCGAAAAACTAAATGATTGGCGTTGGAATGAGGAAAAAACATTCAGTATGTGGCCTGTACGAACCAAAAACGGGTTCGAAAAGTAAAGAAAATTTAAATAACCGGGACGACGATTCATTCATTCTAAGCCAAAATTAGTTCAAAAGAATACTTTATGGTACATCTTCGAGACTAGAAGCACTAAAAGCTTCTGAATTGTACGTCTTGAGAAAAATAGCCAATAGTTTAAACATTCTATTTTAACGTCAAAATATCAACATTTCGGCAGCCCATGTCACTTTAAGGAGATGTCAACTTTTGAACGTTAAATTTCACATAATAATAGAAACATGCTAGTAGAATTTGCAGAATGCGCCTGTTACCAAAAACAAATTGCCCAAACATATTGTTTTTTTTTTTAGAAAGATTTCATTTAAACTGGTGTAAAAAAATGTTAAAAATAAGAAAAAACACTCCGTCTCTGTTTGTGTACGGCGAACTCGGTAGGACTCCTTTATATATTGATGTTTATGTAAATATGGTTATGTTTTGGTGCCGAATTCTTAAAAACGACACCGAAAAAATATCATACCAGTCTTATTACTATTTATCCAAAATGGACCCAGTATGTTCCCCATGGATAAAGAAGGTTAAAGACATTTTAAACCAATGTGGCCTCACCTATATATGGGAGGATCAAACAATGTCAGTTCATCCTAAGTGGCTAAAATTAACTGTAAGACAAAAATTAACAGACCAAGCTTACCAGAGCTTATCCTATGAGGCTCTAACTTCATCTAAATGTAGTTTTTATCTAAGCATAAAAGATAATTTTTTCCTAGAGGAATACCTGATCAAGTTGCGACCTTTTCTAAGCCACGCCTTATTACGACTACGTACATCCAACCATAGATTACCGGTTGAAACTGGCCGGTGGAACGCTACCCCCAGGGAACAACGTTACTGTACACTTTGTAATACAAACTTGATCGGGGATGAATATCACATGCTGTTTATATGTCATAGATTAAATGAGTTAAGAGAAAAATATATACCTAACTATTACCGAAACTATCCAAACATATTAAAAATGTATAACTTATTCAACAATCCTTCTGTATATACTGTCAAAAAGCTAGCCCTATTTGTTTTCAAAGCTCTTAAATTGTATGATACTTCACTATGATACTACCTGCCATGTTATGCATATATATTTGTAATATTTTGTTTTTTACCCCGATACCAGATTTACTGGTCTGGGAGAAATAAAGAATTGGAATTGGAAATAGGTTCTTTTGTTTTAAAGAGACATTGAGTATACCACACATTATAGCTGGCATGGTGCGGGGGGGGGGGGGGACCGGAATTGAACTCTTGCTCAGGGCATACAAATCCAAGCGTATTGAAATACAACTGACTCCGTTTACTTGGTTTAAGGTGCCCTCAATCTCTCCGCTGGGGATCTCACTTAATCTCGCGAGTTGGAAAACATAACTCACCAATTAAACTCCCTACCTGCTGAGTTACTCTCGTGTCGTAGGCGAGAAAAGAACGGCGAAGTTATACCACTAGCAGAGCTCACAGCGAAAGGAAGTAAAGTGAACAATAAGTCGTGAGAACTTCCTTAGATTTAAACAGTCAGGATTAAAGTGGAGTACTTCAAGCTATGTATGCTTTAATTGGAAAGAGCAGAGAACATCTTCTATCTATTGAGCTCCAGTTGTATCTTTTTGATATTTGAGTTCTACCAATCCTTACATACAAGTGTGAAGTGTGGGGCCATACTAACACAGATGTAATAGATAAGGTCCAGCTAACATTTTGTAAACATATGCTTGGTGTAAAAACATCTACAATGAATGCAATGGTTCTTGGTGAATTGGGTCGATACCCACTATCTTTACAATAAAAACTAGAATGGTTCAGTTTTGGTGTAAATTAGCAAATGACAGTGAAACTAAACTCAGTCATTTAATGTTTAAATATTTATGTACTTTCTACGATTTATTCTTCACCATGGCTTTTGTATGTTCAAGATATTTAAAACAATTGTGGCATGGGACATCTATGGTGCGATGTGAAAACCAAGAACCCCACTTGGATCACTAAATCAGTAAAGACAAGACTCCGTGATCAATATATTCAAGAGTGGATGTCTGTAATTAACGAAAGCCCAAAATGCTGTCTATATAAGCTTTTTAAAAACGATTTCGAGATGGAACATTACATTAAAAATCTTCAATACAAACAGAGTCTTGTCTTAGCCAGATTTAGATTATCCAATCATTGCCTTCCAATTGAAACTGGTCGATATACAAATACTCCTCGCGAAGGACGATTTTGTAAACTCTGTAACGAAAGAAAAGTGTGTGACGAGTTTCATTTTGTTGTAGAATGTAATCTTTTGTATGACTTAAGAGAAATGTAAATTCTACCTTATTATGTAAGATTTAAAGACCTAAATCATTTTAACTGTTAATAAATGGAAGTAAATCAACTCTGTGTAAATTTGTTAAGTTTATAAAGCAAGGACTATCACGATATATTTCATGTACAAAATAATTGTATGACGTGTGTCTGACAACCGCCATGTTGACCTGTTACTATACATACTATTTAATGTACCTTTGTTACCACCTGGCGTGGTTTGAGTGAAATAAATGAACTTGAACATTAAAGTGACATAAGCCTCCAAAATTCAAACTTTTTCAAAATGTATGATCGTCACGAAAGTAAGAGGCTTTGAAGGCCATCGAAAAACTAAATGATTGGCGTTGGAATGAGGAAAAACATTCAGTATGTGGCCTGTACGAACCAAAAACGTGTTCGAAAAGTAAAGAAAATTTAAATAACCGGGACGACGATTCATTCATTCTAAGCCAAAATTAGTTCAAAAGAATACTTTATGGTACATCTTCGAGACTAGAAGCACTAAAAGCTTCTGAGTTATACGTCTTGAGAAAAATAGCCAATAGTTTAAACATTCTATTTTAACGTCAAAATATCAACATTTCGGCAGCCCATGTCACTTTAAGGAGATGTCAACTTTTGAACGTTAAATTTCACATAATAATAGAAACATGCTAGTAGAATATGCAGAATGCGCCTGTTACCAAAAACAAATTGCCCAAACATATTGTTTTACTTTCTGCTAACTTGTTCGATTGAAGCCCACATTTGGAAACCCTCAACTTACATTAAGGTTATTTATTTTAACAAATTGGGACTGGATAGGGTTGAGTCTGCAAAGCGATGATAGTATCTCAGTCTAAACCAAGTCACAGATCAATGGGCCGCGGATTCAAATCACAGCCAGTGTAAACCAAGTCACAGATCAATGGGCCGCGGGTTCAAATCAAAAGTGTGAATTTTGGCAGCTCATGCCACTTTAAAGAAAAAGAACATTTTAACCTTAGGTTGATTGATCGTTTGGTGTTTTACGCCGCGCCCAAGATTATTTCACTTGTATGGCGGCGTTGCCAGTTTGATTGTGGGAGGAAACCGGGCTCTATGCCCAGAGGAAACCCACGACCTTCCGGTGGTAACTGGCAACAGGTCGTTTGAGTGAAAACCCAGAATGGGTAAATAAGTAAAATATATAAATATTTTAAAAAAGATCAATTGCGATTTGAGAATTATTAAAACACTCAGTGTTCTTTATTAGATCTGATCATAATAAACTCAAGATCCAGCTGAATTTTGGAATAAACTAATAGACGCTTAATGGCTTTTATTTCCTTTCTAATTACATCTAGATAGTTTTGCTTATTACTCTCTGGCCAAAACATTTGCCATAGGAGGAAAAGTAAAATTTATACATACATTTAACTTAAATATCATACCCAGACACAAATAAAAGGTAGGCTACAGTAATCTACAGCTTTAAGTTGGTAGGCATGAACATTGTAAGCGTCGGGTAGTTTTCGATATATGCCAAACCAAACTCAGCCCAATGCAAGTCATCCATCACGTAAATCCGCAACGCACGTAAATCCCCGAAGCTTCAGAGTGGATTTGTGTTTGTGTTGAAGTTCCGAGGAGTCTCGAATGGCCCGACAAACTGTTTTGTGGTGCACAAAATATTCCTTAAATGTGCGGTTGATATTCGTTGAATCTACCTCTAAGAAAGCAAAACGACAAAGACAAAGCAAATGTGTGGAAGGAGTTTTGGTATCGAACTGAAACTGAACTGAACTTTATTTCACCCCGGTCACATTGTGACATATGAGGTTATATACAAAAATGTTGTATAAAGATGGAGGTACAGTTACAAAGCTTGATAATAATGCATTGATTATTTGGTGCTTTACAGCGCACTCCAGATTGTTCCTCTTGTATAGCAGTGCTGCCAGTTTTATCATGGGAGACAGACGCCATTAAGTAGGGTTGATTGTGTTGACAAGCTAGGCGAATGTAAGTCAGTGAAAAGAGAGATAAACGGAAATTGCAATGGTGTAAATTGGTGTGTTTTAAGTATTTTTGAAAAGAACACAGAATACCCCACTTGAAGCTCAACTGCTGGTCCAAAAATTTAATTTGGTCCTCAACAGTGAAGTGCTGTATGAGGAAGGAGGCTCTCTCAATCTGCGACCAAAACTCACGCGGTAAACCATCTGCCTGCTGAGTTACTCAAGCCGTTCGTGAGTGACACGGTCTCAAGGGGCAAGTTGAAGGAGTTGTAAGGTAGGCGAAAGGCAAGTCATCGTCGGGTAAATGAAGCTAAATAACTGAAGATTATGAAAACAAGGTTGTGACAAACCGGAAGGAAGCAGTGAGGTTCATTTTAAAGAAGACTTAATTAAGTTCTAGCGTGCGAACACTTGAAAATGACTTTTAAAGGGCACTGTGCGTCTAAGGCATATTGCAGATCTAAAAAATGCCCACATCATAATTCCCGACAAGCCCGATGACGTCACATAAATTTACTCAAGGCTTTCTGAGTAAATTATGTACCTCAGTTCACAATTTTTTTACCCGTACTTAGGAAGACGTCATTTTTTTCGAAAACATTGGTGTTTTTATCAACCTTATTTTCCTGGTAGCTTTGTGCCTTGTACGTCTTCTTCTTGGTAGCAAAGCAACCCATTACATCACGTAAATGTTTACCTGATTTCTGGAAGAAAAGGGAGTAAGTGAGGCGGATAAATTGAAGTCAGGAGAATCAAATCCGAGAAACAACGAGCGACATTTGGAATCAGGGCTGTCAAAGGTCTGAAACAAAATCAACATATGTATTTGAAAACAAAAACCAAGTAGCATATAGAGACGCTATTGTTATTTCAAACTAAAATGTCAGAAAATGTGATCGTGATATCCTTCTATAAACTTACCAAACTTTGAATAAATCTAAAATTCTGTTTTAATGGTGATTTTGTAGAAGGGGATTTGATCGATAGTTGGTCATCTGATAATGGAGAAAGACACTTGTAGCTCTCTTCTCCTAATCCACTGTCTCGAGAATTTTCATCATCAAAATCTATTCTTGTCCGTATAAATTTGGAAAATAAAACCTCATCGCACAAATCAGAACTGTACTCTGAACATTCGTACATTTTTCTCTATGAAAATAGCTTTGACAGATATTTTATGTATGTTTCCAAAGCAGGGTTTGATCAGGTGTTGTAAGGAGTGAGGCAGCAAAGGTGAATGTCAGCTACCGAAAACGGATCCCTTTAAATATAATTTTTGTTTTGACAACGTGAGCAAATCTCATCTAGTTGAATGAGACACAGAGCGGAAATTTCACCGTGTGTTTGGAGGTTCTTTTGTTTTAAAGAGACATTGAGTATACCACACATTATAGCTGGCATGGTGCGGGGGGGGGGGGGGGACCGGAATTGAACTCTTGCTCAGGGCATACAAATCCAAGCGTATTGAAATACAACTGACTCCGTTTACTTGGTTTAAGGTGCCCTCAATCTCTCCGCTGGGGATCTCACTTAATCTCGCGAGTTGGAAAACATAACTCACCAAATAAACTCCCTACCTGCTGAGTTACTCTCGTGTCGTAGGCGAGAAAAGAACGGCGAAGTTATACCACTAGCAGAGCTCACAGCGAAAGGAAGTAAAGTGAACAATAAGTCGTGAGAACTTCCTTAGTTTGAAACAGTCAGGATTAAAGTGGAGTACTTCATTAAAGCGGCATGAGCTGCCGAAATTCAAATTTTTTTCAAAATTTATGATCGTCACGACAGTAAGAGGCTTTGAAGGCCATCGAAAAACTAAATGATTGGCGTTGGAATGAGGAAAAAACATTCAGTATGTGGCCTGTACGAACCAAAAACGGGTTCGAAAAGTAAAGAAAATTTAAATAACCGGGACGACGATTCATTCATTCTAAGCCAAAATTAGTTCAAAAGAATACTTTATGGTACATCTTCGAGACTAGAAGCACTAAAAGCTTCTGAATTGTACGTCTTGAGAAAAATAGCCAATAGTTTAAACATTCTATTTTAACGTCAAAATATCAACATTTCGGCAGCCCATGTCACTTTAAGGAGATGTCAACTTTTGAACGTTAAATTTCACATAATAATAGAAACATGCTAGTAGAATTTGCAGAATGCGCCTGTTACCAAAAACAAATTGCCCAAACATATTGTTTTACTTTCTGCTAACTTGTTCGATTGAAGCCCACATTTGGAAACCCTCAACTTACATTAAGGTTATTTATTTTAACAAATTGGGGCTGGATAGGGTTGAGTCTGCAAAGCGATTATAGTATCTCAGTCTAAACCAAGTCACAGATCAATGGGCCGCGGGTTCAAATCACAGCCAGTCTTAACCAAGTCACAGATCAATAGGCCGCGGGTTCAAATCAAAAGTGTGAATTTTGGCAGCTCATGCCACTTTAAAGAAAAAGAACATTTTAACCTTAGGTTGATTGATCGTTTGGTGTTTTACGCCGCGCCCAAGATTATTTCACTTGTATGGCGGCGTTGCCAGTTTTATTGTGGGAGGAAACCGGGCTCTATGCCCAGAGGAAACCCACGACCTTCCGGTGGTAACTGGCAACAGGTCGTTTGAGTGAAAACCCAGAATGGGTAAATAAGTAAAATATATAAATATAAATTTTTAAAAAAAGATCAATTGCGATTTGAGAATTATTAAAACACTCAGTGTTCTTTATTAGATCTGATCATAATAAACTCCAGATCCAGCTGTATTTTGGAATAAACTAATAGACGCTTAATGGCTTTTATTTCCTTTCTAATTACATCTAGATAGTTTTGCTTATTACTCTCTGACCAAAACATTTGCCATAGGAGGAAAAGTAAAATTTATACATACATTTAACTTAAATATCATAACCAGACACAAATAAAAGGTAGGCTACAGTAATCTACAGCTTTAAGTTGGTAGGCATGAACATTGTAAGCGTCGGGTAGTTTTCAATATATGCCAAACCAAACTCAGCCAAATGCAAGTCATCCATCACGTAAATCCGTCACGCACGTAAATCCCCGAAGCTTCAGAGTGGATTTGTGTTTGTGTTGAAGTTCCGAGGAGTCTCGAATGACTCGCCGTATTACGTCATATCTCTGTTCGTCTACTGCTTCCATTCGATTCACAACGGCTTAAAGATTATATCATTGTTTTTGTTTGTTACATGTTCAGTTGCTTGTTTTTATAATAAAGTCTTTTTCAAAATATTACTTCTACTGCGATCTTCTCGAGTCTTACACACAAAGATCACTTTAAGACTTCAATTTCCCATACCGGTTTATAGTGATCAGTTTATAAGATATCAACAACATTTTACAAATGATATTACTATGTAAAAGACAAATAGCTAGTTTTGATAATATTACAATTCATTTTATTTAAAATAATAAACCAATATAACAACAACAACAAATCTTCATATAAATAAAATGGCTAACGACCGCCACAAAAAATAAACAAATAAGCAACAATTGCACTTATAGCCACAGGAAAACAAGACAAAGCAACAAATTAGAGACCACGATCGCAGTTTCTAGAAATTGAACCCTCTTCGTAGTTTCGGACGTTGTTTCTCGCCAGCCCAGGATTTGGATTTGACTTTGAATTTCTTCAAATCCTCTTTGTAGCCATCCTCATACATTGGAACATAAGTCTGTGGGAAACACAAATCCTGAAACAAAAAAGATAAATTCATATAACTAAAAAAGCTTCACTACAAAAGAAAACACATGGGAAACGAGAATGAGAAGAAACTGTCTGACGTTAAAAGATTTTTATCAATCAATTCAAAAAGATGGATTGGGTTCAAATGATAAAATCAATGATATTTTACCTTTTGAGTAGCGAAAAACTCTTTGTATCCACCATGAAGAATGTAGATTTCCGGGTAAAACAAGAAAGGGTAGGATTCTGCATTACGTTCACGGTCCATTGATCGCAAAAAACGAGATCTGAAAAAAAAAGAACAATTACCATTTTATTAAGGAATTATTTAAAATGGCAAAATAGATAATTGAATCAGAATATTTATGGTCTTCAAAAACGAAGTAATTGCACAACTGAATGATACTTACAGTTTTGGTCCTCTTTCCGATGAGAATTCACAGTGAAATATCAAGACGGTTCTTTTATTTGGTTCGTCGCTATGAAGTTGCCTTTCAACTAACTCTTCCATTACAAGTTCTCTAGTATAGTAGTTTCTGGCACCCTGGCGATAGAAAATTACAAATTATTATTAAAACGTATTATTAATAACAAATGTATACGCATACTCGGTTGTAGCATGAATAGTTATCAGAAAAGCGAATATAAATTCATGCCGTCATACCTTTATATGACCACCATTAAATTCGTAGGGGTAGCGACAGTCCACAATGACGTAGTTTCCAATGACGTCATCATACTTGTTGTTTACAACATCGGCGAGTGTTTGTGGAGAAATAGATTTCAAATCTTGATGTTTGCTGGGGATTGTGGGAAGACAACAACTTTTACTTCCATCACTGATCAAGTTGGCGTCAGTAGATACTCGGTCTAAGGTCGTCTTGATATGGTTTTCCGTTGCTAGGTGACACACTGATGCAAAACCACTTTCGCTGTTAACCTCGGGTAAATCCAAAGTATCAAGACATCTTCTGCGTTTTATAAGAGGTGTTGTCTCTTCCTCATCGATACATGGACTTTGTCTCTTACGGTTGGGACGACTCTGAAGAAATGAGCAGATATTCATATAATTTTTAATTCTAATAGTAATTTATTCAACATTGTATCAATTTCCCGGTAGTAAAATGAGAAGATAAAGGCAGCCCATTACATCACGTAAATGTTTACCTGATTTCTGGAAGAAAAGGGAGTAAGTGAGGCGGATGAATTGAAGTCAGGAGAATCAAATCCGAGAAACAACGAGCGACATTTGGAATCAGGGCTATCAAAATTCTGAAACAAAATCAACATATGTATTTGAAAACAAAAACCAAGCAGCATTTACACAGAGACGCTTTTGTTATTTCAAACTGAAATGTCAGAAAACCTGATCGTGATATCCTTCTATAAACTTACCAAACTTTTAACAAATCTAAAATCCTGTTTGAATGGTGATTTTGTAGAAGGTGTTTTGATCGATAATTGGTCATCTGATAATGGAGAAAGACACTTGTAACTCTCTTCTCCTAATCCACTGTCTCGAGAATTTTCATCATCAAAATCTATTCTTGTCCGTATAAATTTGGAAGATACGTCATCGGATAAGTCAGAACTGTACTCTGAACACTCGTACATTTTTCTTTATGAAAATAGCTTTGACAGATCTTTTATGTATGCTTCCAAAGCAGGGTTTGATCAGGTGTTGTAAGGAGTGAGGCAACAAAGGAGATTGCCAGCTACCGAACACGGATCCCTTTAAATATAATTTTTGTTTTGACAACGTGAGCGAATCTCATCTAGTTGAATGAGACACAGAGCGGAAATTTCACCGTGTGTTTGGAGGTTCTTTTGTTTTAAAGAGACATTGAGTATACCACACATTATAGCTGGCATGGTGCGGGGGGGGGACCGGAATTGAACTCTTGCTCAGGGCATACAAATCCAAGCGTATTGAAATACAACTCACTCCGTCTACTTGGTTTAAGGTGCCCTCAATCTCTCCGCTGGGGATCTCACTTAATCTCGCGAGTTGGAAAACATAGCTCACCAAATAAACTTCCTACCTGCTGACTTACTCTCGTGTCGTAGGCGAGAATAAAACGGCGAAGTTATACCACTAGCAGAGCTCACAGCGAGAGGAAGCAAAGTAAACAATAAGTCGTGAGAACTTCCTTAGTTTGAAACAGTCAGGATTAAAGTGGAGTACTTCATTAAAGCGGCATGAGCTGCCGAAATTCAATTTTTTTTCAAAATTTATGATCGTCACGACAGTAAGAGGCTTTGAAGGCCATCGAAAAACTAAATGATTGGCGTTGGAATGAGGAAAAAACATTCAGTATGTCGGTGGCCTGTACGAACCAAAAACGGGTTCGAAAAGTAAAGAAAATTTAAATAACCGGGACGACGATTCATTCATTCTAAGCCAAAATTAGGTTAAAAGAATACTTTATGGTACATCTTCGAGACTAGAAGCACTAAAAGCTTCTGAATTTTACGTCTTGAGAAAAATAGCCAATAGTTTAAACATTCTATTTTAACGTCAAAATATCAACATTTCGGCAGCCCATGTCACTTTAAGGAGATGTCAACTTTTGAACGTTAAATTTCACATAATAATAGAAACATGCTAGTAGAATATGCAGAATGCGCCTGTTACCAAAAACAAATTGCCCAAACATATTGTTTTACTTTCTGCTAACTTGTTCGATTGAAGCCCACATTTGGAAACCCTCAACTTACATTAAGGTTATTTATTTTAACAAATTGGGGCTGGATAGGTTTGAGTCTGCAAAGCGATGATAGTATCTCAGTCTAAATCAAGTCACAGATCAATGGGCCGCGGGTTCAAATCACAGCCAGTCTTAACCAAGTCACAGATCAATAGGCCGCGGGTTCAAATCAAAAGTGTGAATTTTGGCAGCTCATGCCACTTTAAAGAAAAAGAACATTTTAACCTTAGGTTGATTGATCGTTTGGTGTTTTACGCCGCGCCCAAGATTATTTCACTTGTATGGCGGCGTTGCCAGTTTTATTGTGGGAGGAAACCGGGCTCTATGCCCAGAGGAAACTCACGACCTTCCGGTGATAACTGGCAACAGGTCGTTTGAGTGAAAACCCAGAATGGGTAAATAAGTAAAATATATAAATATAAATTTAAAAAAAAAGATCAATTGCGATTTGAGAATTATTAAAACACTCAGTGTTCTTTATTAGATCTGATCATAATAAACTCAAGATCCAGCTGTATTTTGGAATAAACTAATAGACGCTTAATGGCTTTTATTTCCTTTCTAATTACATCTAGATAGTTTTGCTTATTACTCTCTGACCAAAACATTTGCCATAGGAGGAAAAGTAAAATTTATACATACATTTAACTTAAATATCATAACCAGACACAAATAAAAGGTAGGCTACAGTAATCTACAGCTTTAAGTTGGTAGGTATGAACATTGTAAGCGTCGGGTAGTTTTCAATATATGCCAAACCAAACTCAGCCCAATGCAAGTCATCCATCACGTAAATCCGTCACGCACGTAAATCCCCGAAGCTTCAGAGTGGATTTGTGTTTGTGTTGAAGTTCCGAGGAGTCTCGAATGACTCGCCGTATTACGTCATATCTCTGTTCGTCTACTGCTTCCATTCGATTCACAACGGCTTAAAGATTATATCATTGTTTTTGTTTGTTACATGTTCAGTTGCTTGATTTCATAATAAAGTCTTTTTCAAAATATTACTTCTACTGCGATCTTCTCGAGTCTTACACACAAAGATCACTTTAAGACTTCAATTTCCCATACCGGTTTATAGTGATCAGTTTATAAGATATCAACAACATTTTACAAATGATATTACTATGTAAAAGACAAATAGCTAGTTTTGATAATATTACAATTCATTTTATTTGAAATAATAAACCAATATAACAACAACAACAAATCTTCATATAAATAAAATGGCTAACGACCGCCATAAAAAATAAACAAATAAGCAACAATTGCACTTATAGCCACAGGAAAACAAGACAAAGCAACAAATTAGAGACCACGATCGCAGTTTCTAGAAATTGAACCCTCTTCGTAGTTTCGGACGTTGTTTCTCGCCAGCCCAGGATTTGGATTTGACTTTAAATTTCTTCAAATCCTCTTTGTAGCCATCCTCATACATTGGAACATAAGTCTGTGGGAAACACAAATCCTGAAACAAAAAAGATAAATTCATATAACTAAAAAAGCTTCACTACAAAAGAAAACACATGGGAAACGTGAATGAGAAGAAGCTGTCTGACGTTAAAAGATTTTTATCAATCAATTCAAAAAGATGGATTGGGTTCAAATGATAAAATCAATGATATTTTACCTTTTGAGTAGCGAAAAACTCTTTGTATCCACCATGAAGAATGTAGATTTCCGGGTAAAACAAGAAAGGGTAGGATTCTGCATTACGTTCACGGTCCAATGATCGCAAAAAACGAGATCTGAAAAAAAAAGAACAATTACCATTTTATTAAGGAATTATTTAAAATGGCAAAATAGATAATTGAATCAGAATATTTATGGTCTTCAAAAACGAAGTAATTGCACAACTGAATGATACTTACAGTTTTGGTCCTCTTTCCGATGAGAATTCACAGTGAAATATCAAGACGGTTCTTTTATTTGGTTCGTCGCTATGAAGTTGCCTTTCAACTAACTCTTCCTAACTTGTTCCAAGCAACAAATTAGAGACCACGATCGCAGTTTCTAGAAATTGAACCCTCTTCGTAGTTTCGGACGTTGTTTCTCGCCGGCCCAGGATTTGGATTTGACTTTGAATTTCTTCAAATCCTCTTTGTAGCCATCTTCATACATTGGAACATAAGTCTGTGGGAAACACAAATCCTGAAACAAAAAAGATAAATTCATATAACTAAAAAAGCTTCACTACAAAAGAAAACACATGGGAAACGAGAATGAGAAGAAGCTGTCTGACGTTAAAAGATTTTTATCAATCAATTCAAAAAGATGGATTGGGTTCAAATGATAAAATCAATGATATTTTACCTTTTGAGTAGCGAAAAACTCTTTGTATCCACCATGAAGAATGTAGATTTCCGGGTAAAACAAGAAAGGGTAGGAATCTGCATTACGTTCACGGTCCATTGATCGCAAAAAACGAGATCTGAAAAAAAAAGAACAATTACCATTTTATTAAGGAATTATTTAAAATGGCAAAATAGATAATTGAATCGGAATATTTATGGTCCTCAAAAACGAAGTAATTGCACAACTGAATGATACTTACAGTTTTGGTCCTCTTTCCGATGAGAATTCACAGTAAAATATCAAGACGGTTCTTTTATTTGGTTCGTCGCTATGAAGTTGCCTTTCAACTAACTCTTCCTAACTTGTTCCAAGCAACAAATTAGAGACCACGATCGCAGTTTCTAGAAATTGAACCCTCTTCGTAGTTTCGGACGTTGTTTCTCGCCAGCCCAGGATTTGGATTTGACTTTGAATTTCTTCAAATCCTCTTTGTAGCCATCCTCATACATTGGAACATAAGTCTGTGGGAAACACAAATCCTGAAACAAAAAAGATAAATTCATATAACTAAAAAAGCTTCACTACAAAAGAAAACACACGGGAAACGAGATTGAGAAGAAGCTGTCTGACGTTGAAAGATTTTTATCAATCAATTCAAAAAGATGGATTGGGTTCAAATGATAAAATCAATGATATTTTACCTTTTGAGTAGCGAAAAACTCTTTGTATCCACCATGAAGAATGTAGATTTCCGGGTAAAACAAGAAAGGGTAGGATTCTGCATTACGTTCACGGTCCATTGATCGCAAAAAACGAGATCTGAAAAAAAAAAGAACAATTACCATTTTATTAAGGAATTATTTAAAATTGCAAAATAGATAATTGAATCAGAATATTTATGGCCTTAAAAAACGAAGTAATTGCACAACTGAATGATACTTACAGTTTTGGTCCTCTTTCCGATGAGAATTCACAGTGAAATATCAAGACGGTTCTTTTATTTGGTTCGTCGCTATGAAGTTGCCTTTCAACTAACTCTTCCATTACAAGTTCTCTAGTATAGTAGTTTCTGGCACCCTGGCGATAGAAAATTACAAATTATTATTAAAACGTATTATTAATAACAAATGTATACGCATACTCGGTTGTAGCATAAATGGTTATCAGAAAAGCGAATATAAATTCATGCCGTCATACCTTAGTAGAATTTGCAGAATGCGTCTGTTACCAAAAACAAATTGCCCAAACATATTGTTTTACTTTCTGCGAACTTGTTCGATTGAAGCCCACATTTGGAAACCCTCAACTTACATTAAGGTTATTTATTTTAACAAATTGGGGCTGGATAGGGTTGAGTCTGCAAAGCGATGATAGTATCTCAGTCTAAACCAAGTCACAGATCAATGGGCCGCGGGTTCAAATCACAGCCAGTCTTAACCAAGTCACAGATCAATAGGCCGCGGGTTCAAATCAAAAGTGTGAATTTTGGCAGCTCATGCCACTTTAAAGAAAAAGAACATTTTAACCTTAGGTTGATTGATCGTTTGGTGTTTTACGCCGCGCCCAAGATTATTTCACTTGTATGGCGGCGTTGCCAGTTTTATTGTGGGAGGAAACCGGGCTCTATGCCCAGAGGAAACTCACGACCTTCCGGTGGTAACTGGCAACAGGTCGTTTGAGTGAAAACCCAGAATGGGTAAATAAGTAAAATATATAAATATAAATTTTTAAAAAAAGATCAATTGCGATTTGAGAATTATTAAAACACTCAGTGTTCTTTATTAGATCTGATCATAATAAACTCCAGATCCAGCTGTATTTTGGAATAAACTAATAGACGCTTAATGGCTTTTATTTCCTTTCTAATTACATCTAGATAGTTTTGCTTATTACTCTCTGACCAAAACATTTGCCATAGGAGGAAAAGTAAAATGTATACATACATTTAACTTAAATATCATAACCAGACACAAATAAAAGGTAGGCTACAGTAATCTACAGCTTTAAGTTGGTAGGCATGAACATTGTAAGCGTCGGGTAGTTTTCAATATATGCCAAACCAAACTCAGCCCAATGCAAGTCATCCATCACGTAAATCCCCGAAGCTTTAGAGTGGATTTGTGTTTGTGTTGAAGATCCGAGGAGTCTCGAATGACTCGCCGTATTACGTCATAGCTCTGTTCGTCTACTGCTTCCATTCGATTCACAACGGCTTAAAGATTATATCATTGTTTTTGTTTGTTACATGTTCAGTTGCTTGTTTTCATAATAAAGTCTTTTTCAAAATATTACTTCTACTGCGATCTTCTCGAGTCTTACACACAAAGATCACTTTAAGACTTCAATTTCCCATACCGGTTGATAGTGATCAGTTTAGAAGATATCAACAACATTTTACAAATGATATTACTATGTAAAAGACAAATAGCTAGTTTTGATAATATTACAATTCATTTTATTTGAAATAATAAACCAATATAACAACAACAACAAATCTTCATATAAATAAAATGGCTAACGACCGCCATAAAAATAAACAAATAAGCAACAATTGCACTTATAGCCACAGGAAAACAAGACAAAGCAACAAATTAGAGACCACGATCGCAGTTTCTAGAAATTGAACCCTCTTCGTAGTTTTGGACGTTGTTTCTCGCCAGCCCAGGATTTGGATTTGACTTTGAATTTCTTCAAATCCTCTTTGTAGCCATCCTCATACATTGGAACATAAGTCTGTGGGAAACACAAATCCTGAAACAAAAAAGATAAATTCATATAACTAAAAAAGCTTCACTACAAAAGAAAACACACGGGAAACGAGATTGAGAAGAAGCTGTCTGACGTTAAAAGATTTTTATCAATCAATTCAAAAAGATGAATTGGGTTCAAATGATAAAATCAATGATATTTTACCTTTTGAGTAGCGAAAAACTCTTTGTATCCACCATGAAGAATGTAGATTTCCGGGTAAAACAAGAAAGGGTAGGATTCTGCATTACGTTCACGGTCCATTGATCGCAAAAAACGAGATCTGAAAATGACGATGACGTAGTTTCCAATGACGTCATCATACTTGTTGTTTACAACATCGGCGAGTGTTTGTGGAGAAATAGATTTCAAATCTTGATGTTTGCTGGGGATTGTGGGAAGACAACAACTTTTACTTCCATCACTGATCAAGTTGGCGTCAGTAGATACTCGGTCTAAGGTCGTCTTGATATGGTTTTCCGTTGCTAGGTGACACACTGATGCAAAACCACTTTCGCTGTTAACCTCGGGTAAATCCAAAGTATCAAGACATCTTCTGCGTTTTATAAGAGGTGTTGTCTCTTCCTCATCGATACATGGACTTTGTCTCTTACGGTTGGGACGACTCTGAAGAAATGAGCAGATATTCATATAATTTTTAATTCTAATAGTAATTTATTCAACATTGTATCAATTTCCCGGTAGTAAAATGAGAAGATAAAGGCAGTCCATTACATCACGTAAATGTTTACCTGATTTCTGGAAGAAAAGGGAGTAAGTGAGGCGGATAAATTGAAGTCAGGAGAATCAAATCCGAGAAACAACGAGCGACATTTGGAATCAGGGCTGTCAAAATTCTGAAACAAAATCAACATATGTATTTGAAAACAAAAACCAAGCAGCATTTACACAGAGACGCTATTGTTATTTCAAACTGAAATGTCAGAAAACCTGATCGTGATATCCTTCTATAAACTTACCAAACTTTTAACAAATCTAAAATCCTGTTTGAATGGTGATTTTGTAGAAGGTGTTTTGATCGATAATTGGTCATCTGATAATGGAGAAAGACACTTGTAACTCTCTTCTCCTAATCCACTGTCTCGAGAATTTTCATCATCAAAATCTATTCTTGTCCGTATAAATTTGGAAGATACAACGTCATCGGATAAGTCAGAACTGTACTCTGAACACTCGTACATTTTCTTTATGAAAATAGCTTTGACAGATCTTTTATGTATGCTTCCAAAGCAGGGTTTGATCAGGTGTTGTAAGGAGTGAGGCAGCAAAGGAGATTGCCAGCTACCGAAAACGGATCCCTTTAAATATAATTTTTGTTTTGACAACGTGAGCGAATCTCATCTAGTTGAATGAGACACAGAGCGGAAATTTCACCGTGTGTTTGGAGGTTCCTTTGTTTTAAAGAGACATTGAGTATACCACACATTATAGCTGGCATGGTGCGGGGGGGACCGGAATTGAACTCTTGCTCAGGGCATACAAATCCAAGCGTATTGAAATACAACTCACTCCGTCTACTTGGTTTAAGGTGCCCTCAATCTCTCCGCTGGGGATCTCACTTAATCTCGCGAGTTGGAAAACATAGCTCACCAAATAAACTTCCTACCTGCTGACTTACTCTCGTGTCGTAGGCGAGAATAAAACGGCGAAGTTATACCACTAGCAGAGCTCACAGCGAGAGGAAGCAAAGTAAACAATAAGTCGTGAGAACTTCCTTAGTTTGAAACAGTCAGGATATAAGTGAAGTACTTCATTAAAGCGGCATGAGCCGCCAAAATTCAAACTTTTTTTCAAAAATTATGATCGTCACGAACAGTAAGAGGCTTTGAAGGCCAACGAAAAACTAAATGATTGGCGTTGGAATGAGGAAAATACATTCAGTATGTGGCCTGTACGAACCAAAACGTGTTCGAAAAGTAAAAAAAAATTAAATAACCGGGACGACCATTCAATCATTCTAAGCCAAAGTTAGTTCAGAAGAATACTTTATGGTACATCTTCGAGACTAGAAGCACTAAAAGCTTCTGAGTTATACGTCTTGAGAAAAATAGCCAATAGTTTAAACATTCTATTTTAACGTCAAAATATCAACATTTCGGCAGCCCATGTCACTTTAAGGAGATGTCAACTTTTGAACGTTAAATTTCACATAATAATAGAAACATGTTTAGTTCTACCAATCCTTACATACAAGTGTGAAGTGTGGGGCCATACTAACACAGATGTAATAGGTAAGGTCCAGCTAACATTTTGTAAACATATGCTTGGTGTAAAAACATCTACAATGAATGCAATGGTTCTTGGTGAATTGGGTCGATACCCACTATCTTTACAATAAAAACTGGAATGGTTCAGTTTTGGTGTAAATAAGCAAATTGGATCACTAAATCAGTAAAGACAAGACTCCGTGATTAATATATTCAAGAGTGGATGTCTGTAATTAACGAAAGCCCAAAATGCTGTCTCTATAAGCTTTTTAAAAACGATTTCGAGATGGAACATTACATTAAAAATCTTCAATACAAACAGAGTCTTGTCTTAGCCAGATTTAGATTATCCAATAATGGCCTTCCAATTGAAACTGGTCGATATACAAATACTCCTCGCGAAGGACGATTTTGTAAATTCTGTAACGAAAGAAAAGTATGTGACGAGTTTCATTTTGTTGTAGAATGTAATCTTTTGCATGATTTAAGAGAAATGTAAATTCCACCTTATTATGTAAGATTTAAAGACCTAAATCATTTTAAACTGTTGTTAAATGGAATTAAATCAACTCTGTGTAAATTTGTTAAGTTTATAAAGCAAGGACTATCACGATATATTTCATGTACCAAATAATTGTATGACGTATGTCTGACAACCGCCATGTTGACCTGTTACTATACATACTATTTAATGTACCTTTGTTACCACCTGGCGTGGTTTGATTGAAATAAATGAACTTGAACTTGAACATTACAGTGACATAAGCCTCCAAAATTCAAACTTTTTCAAAATGTATGATCGTCACGAAAGTAAGAGGCTTTGAAGGCCATCAAAAAACTAAATGATTGGCGTTGGAATGAGGAAAATACATTCAGTATGTGGCCTGTACGAACCAAAACGTGTTCGAAAAGTAAAAAAAATTTAAATAACCGGGACGACCATTCAATCATTCTAAGCCAAAGTTAGTTCAAAAGAATACTTTATGGTACATCTTCGAGACTAGAAGGACTAAAAGCTTCTGAGTTATACGTCTTGCGAAAAATAACCAATAGTTTAAACATTCTATTTTAACGTCAAAATATCAACATTTCGGCGGCCCATGTCACTTTAAGGAGATGTCAACTTTTGAACGTTAAATTTCACATAGTAATAGAAACATGCTAGTAGAATATGCAGAATGCGCCTGTTACCAAAAACAAATTGCCCAAACATATTGTTTTACTTTCTGCTAACTTGTTCGATTGAGGCCGCGGGTTCAAGTCAAAAGTGTGAATTTTGGCAGCTCATGCCACTTTAAGGAGATGTCAACTTTTGAACGTTAAATTTCACATAGTAATAGAAACATGCTAGTAGAATATGCAGAATGCGCCTGTTACCAAAAACAAATTGCCCAAACATATTGTTTTACTTTCTGCTAACTTGTTCGATTGAGGCCGCGGGTTCAAGTCAAAAGTGTGAATTTTGGCAGCTCATGCCACTTTAAAGAAAAAGAACATTTTAACCTTAGGTTGATTGATCGTTTGTTGTTTTACGCCGCGCCCAAGATTATTTCACTTGTATGGCGGCGTTGCCAGTTTGATTGTGGGAGGAAACCGGGCTCTATGCCCAGAGGAAACCCACGACCTTCCGGTGGTAACTGGCAACAGGTCGTTTGAGTGAAAACCCAGAATGGTTAAATAAATAAAATATATAAATATTTAAAAAAAGATCAATTGCGATTTGAGAATTATTAAAACACTCAGTGTTCTTTATTAGATCTGATCATAATAAACTCAAGATCCAGCTGAATTTTGGAATAAACTAATAGACGCTTAATGGCTTTTATTTCCTTTCTAATTACATCTAGATAGTTTTGCTTATTACTCTCTGGCCAAAACATTTGCCATTGGAGGAAAAGTAAAATTTATACATACATTTAACTTAAATATCATAACCAGACACAAATAAAAGGTAGGCTACAGTAATCTACAGCTTTAAGTTGGTAGGCATGAACATTGTAAGCGTCGGATAGTTTTCAATATATGCCAAACCAAACTCAGCCCAATGCAAGTCATCCATCACGTAAATCCGTCACGCACGTAAATCCCCGAAGCTTCAGAGTGGATTTGTGTTTGTGTTGAAGTTCCGAGGAGTCTCGAATGACTCGCCGTATTACGTCATATCTCTGTTCGTCTACTGCTTCCATTCGATTCACAACGGCTTAAAGATTATATCATTGTTTTTGTTTGTTACATGTTCAGTTGCTTGTTTTCATAATAAAGTCTTTTTCAAAATATTACTTCTACTGCGATCTTCTCGAGTCTTACACACAAAGATCACTTTAAGACTTCAATTTCCCATACCGGTTTATAGTGATCAGTTTATAAGATATCAACAACATTTTACAAATGATATTACTATGTAAAAGACAAAAAAATAGTTTTGATAATATTACAATTCATTTTATTTGAAATAATAAACCAATATAACAACAACAAATCTTCATATAAATAAAATGGCTAACGACCGCCATAAAAAATAAACAAATAAGCAACAATTGCACTTATAGCCACAGGAAAACAAGACAAAGCAACAAATTAGAGACCACGATCGCAGTTTCTAGAAATTGAACCCTCTTCGTAGTTTCGGACGTTGTTTCTCGCCAGCCCAGGATTTGGATTTGACTTTGAATTTCTTCAAATCCTCTTTGTAGCCATCCTCATACATTGGAACATAAGTCTGTGGGAAACACAAATCCTGAAACAAAAAAGATAAATTCATATAACTAAAAAAGCTTCACTACAAAAGAAAACACATGGGAAACGAGAATGAGAAGAAGCTGTCTGATGCTAAAAGATTTTTATCAATCAATTCAAAAAGATGGATTGGGTTCAAATGATAAAATCAATGATATTTTACCTTTTGAGTAGCGGAAACTCTTTGTATCCACCATGAAGAATGTAGATTTCCGGGTAAAACAAGAAAGGGTAGGATTCTGCATTACGTTCACGGTCCATTGATCGCAAAAAACGAGATCTGAAAAAAAAGAACAATTACCATTTTATTAAGGAATTATTTAAAATGGCAAAATAGATAATTGAATCAGAATATTTATGGTCTTCAAAAACGAAGTAATTGCACAACTGAATGATACTTACAGTTTTTGGTCCTCTTTCCGATGAGAATTCACAGTGAAATATCAAGACGGTTCTTTTATTTGGTTCGTCGCTATGAAGTTGCCTTTCAACTAACTCTTCCATTAAAAGTTCTCTAGTATAGTAGTTTCTGGCACCCTGGCGATAGGATTAAAGTGAAGTACTTCATTAAAGCGGCATGAGCTGCCAAAATTCAAACTTTTTTCAAAATTTATGATCGTCACGACAGTAAGAGGCTTTGAAGGCCAACGAAAAACTAAATGATCGGCGTTGGAATGAGGAAAATACATTCAGTATGTGGCCTGTACGAACCAAAACGTGTTCGAAAAGTAAAGAAAATTTAAATAACCGGGACGACCATTCAATCATTCTAAGCCAAAGTTAGTTCAGAAGAATACTTTATGGTACATCTTCGAGACTAGAAGCACTAAAAGCTTCTGAGTTATACGTCTTGAGAAAAATAGCCAATAGTTTAAACATTCTATTTTAACGTCAAAATATCAACAGTTCGGCAGCCCATGTCACTTTAAGGAGATGTCAACTTTTGAACGTTAAATTTCACATAATAAACATGTTTAGTTCTACCAATCCTTACATACAAGTGTGAAGTGTGGGGCCATACTAACACAGATGTAATAGATAAGGTCCAGCTAACATTTTGTAAACAAATGCTTGGTGTAAAAACATCTACAATGAATGCAATGGTTCTTGGTGAATTGGGTCGATACCCACTATCTTTACAATAAAAACTGGAATGGTTCAGTTTTGGTGTAAATAAGCAAATTGGATCACTAAATCAGTAAAGACAAGACTCCGTGATTAATATATTCAAGAGTGGATGTCTGTAATTAACGAAAGCCCAAAATGCTATCTCTATAAGCTTTTTAAAAACGATTTCGAGATGGAACATTACATTAAAAATCTTCAATACAAACAGAGTCTTGTCTTAGCCAGATTTAGATTATCCAATAATGGCCTTCCAATTGAAACTGGTCGATATACAAATACTCCTCGCGAAGGACGATTTTGTAAATTCTGTAAAAAAAGAAAAGTATGTGACGAGTTTCATTTTGTTGTAGAATGTAATCTTTTGCATGATTTAAGAGAAATGTAAATTCCACCTTATTATGTAAGATTTAAAGACCTAAATCATTTTAAACTGTTGTTAAATGGAAGTAAATCAACTCTGTGTAAATTTGTTAAGTTTATAAAGCAAGGACTATCACGATATATTTCATGTACCAAATAATTGTATGACGTATGTCTGACAACCGCCATGTTGACCTGTTACTATACATACTATTTAATGTACCTTTGTTACCACCTGGCGTGGTTTGATTGAAATAAATGAACTTGAACTTGAACATTAAAGTGACATAAGCCTCCAAAATTCAAACTTTTTCAAAATGTATGATCGTCACGAAAGTAAGAGGCTTTGAAGGCCATCAAAAAACTAAATGATTGGCGTTGGAATGAGGAAAATACATTCAGTATGTGGCCTGTACGAACCAAAACGTGTTCGAAAAGTAAAAAAAAATTAAATAACCGGGACGACCATTCAATCATTCTAAGCCCACGAAAACCCACGACCTTCCGGTGGTAACTGGCAACAGGTCGTTTGAGTGAAAACCCAGAATGGTTAAATAAATAAAATATATAAATATAAATATTTAAAAAAAGATCAATTGCGATTTGAGAATTATTAAAACACTCAGTGTTCTTTATTAGATCTGATCATAATAAACTCAAGATCCAGCTGAATTTTGGAATAAACTAATAGACGCTTAATGGCTTTTATTTCCTTTCTAATTACATCTAGATAGTTTTGCTTATTACTCTCTGGCCAAAACATTTGCCATAGGAGGAAAAGTAAAATTTATACATACATTTAACTTAAATGTCATAACCAGACACAAATAAAAGGTAGGCTACAGTAATCTACAGCTTTAAGTTGGTAGGCATGAACATTGTAAGCGTCGGATAGTTTTCAATATATGCCAAACCAAACTCAGCCCAATGCAAGTCATCCATCACGTAAATCCGTCACGCACGTAAATCCCCGAAGCTTCAGAGTGGATTTGTGTTTGTGTTGAAGTTCCGAGGAGTCTCGAATGACTCGCCGTATTACGTCATATCTCTGTTCGTCTACTGCTTCCATTCGATTCACAACGGCTTAAAGATTATTGTTTTTGTTTGTTACATGTTCAGTTGCTTGTTTTCATAATAAAGTCTTTTTCAAAATATTACTTCTACTGCGATCTTCTCGAGTCTTACACACAAAGATCACTTTAAGACTTCAATTTCCCATACCGGTTTATAGTGATCAGTTTATAAGATATCAACAACATTTTACAAATGATATTACTATGTAAAAGACAAAAAAATAGTTTTGATAATATTACAATTCATTTTATTTGAGATAATAAACCAATATAACAACAACAAATCTTCATATAAATAAAATGGCTAACGACCGCCATAAAAAATAAACAAATAAGCAACAATTGCACTTATAGCCACATGAAAACAAGACAAAGCAACAAATTAGAGACCAGGCTCGTTGTTTTTAGAAATTGAACCCTCTTCGTAGTTTTGGACGTTGTTTCTCGCCAGCCCAGGATTTGGATTTGACTTTGAATTTCTTCAAATCCTCTTTGTAGCCATCCTCAAACATTGGAACATAAGTCTGTGGGAAACACAAATCCTGAAACCGATAAATTCATATAACTCAAAAAACTTCACAACAAAAGAAAACACATGGGAAACGAGAATGAGAAGAAGCTGTCTGATGCTAAAAGATTTTTATCAATCGATTCAAAAGGATGAATTGGTCTCAAATGATAAAATCGATGATATATTACCTTTTGAGTAGCGAATATCTCTTTGTATCCACCATGAAGAATGTAGATTTCCGGGTAAAACAAGAAAGGGTAGGAATCTGCATTACGTTCACGGTCCATTGATCGCAAAAAACGAGATCTGAAAAAAAAACAATTACCATTTTATTAAGGAATTATTCAAAATGGCAAACTAGATAATTGAATCAGAATACTAATGATAAAAAACTAAAGACATCACCACGTCCTCAGTTGTTTTTTAACAACACGAGCTTTCGGCACCTGTGCTGGTGCCTTCGTCAAGTGTAACATTTACACAGGTGCCGAAAGCTCGTGTTGTTAAAAAACAACTGAGGACGTGGTGATGTCTTTAATTTTTTATCATTAGTATGGAACCCACGTTTAAAGAGTTTCAAACATTTCTTGAATCAGAATAGTTATGGTCTTCAAAAAACGAAGTAATTGCACAACTGAATGATACTTACAGTTTTGGTCCTCTTTCCGATGAGAATTCACAGTGAAATATCAAGACGGTTCTTTTATTTGGTTCGTCGCTATGAAGTTGCCTTTCAACTAACTCTTCCATTAAAAGTTCTCTAGTATAGTAGTTTCTGGCACCCTGGCGATAGAAAATTACAAACTATTATTAAAACGTATTATTAATAACAAATGTATACGCATACTCGGTTGTAGCATGAATGGTTATCAGAAAAGCGAATATAAATTCATGCTGTCATACCTTTATATGACCACCATTAAATTCGTAGGGGTAGCGACAGTCCACAATGACGTAGTTTCCAATGACGTCATCATACTCGTTGTTTACAACATCGGCGAGTGTTTGTGGAGAAATGGATTTCAAATCTTGATGTTTGCTGGGGATTGTGGGAAGACAACAACTTTTACTTCCATCACTGATCAAGTTGGCGTCAGTAGATACTCGGTCTAAGGTCGTCTTGATATGGTTTTCCGTTGCTAGGTGACACACTGATGCAAAACCACTTTCGCTGTTAAGCTCGGGTAAATCCAAAGTATCAAGACATCTTCTGCGTTTTATAAGAGGTGTTGTCTCTTCCTCGTCGATACATGGACTTTGTCTCTTACGGTTGGGACGACTCTGAAGAAATGAGCAGATATTCATATAATTTCTAATTCTAATAGTAATTTATTCAACATTGTATCAATAAGTAAAATGAGAAGATAAAAAGCAACCCATTACATCACGTAAATGTTTACCTGATTTCTGGAAGAAAAGGGAGTAAGTGAGGCGGATAAATTGAAGTCAGGAGAATCAAATCCGAGAAACAACGAGCGACATTTGGAATCAGGGCTGTCAAAGTTCTGAAACAAAATCAACATATGTATTTGAAAACAAAAACCAAGTAGCATTTACACAGAGACGCTATTGTTATTTCAAACTAAAATGTCAGAAAACCTTATCGTGATATCCTTCTATAAACTTACCAAACTTTGAATAAATCTAAAATTCTGTTTTAATGGTGATTTTGTAGAAGGGGATTTGATCGATAATTGGTCATCTGATAATGGAGAAAGACACTTGTAGCTCTCTTCTCCTAATCCACTGTCTCGAGAATTTTCATCATCAAAATCTATTCTTGTCGGTATAAATTTGGAAAATAAAACCTCATCGCACAAATCAGAACTCTACTCTGAACATTCGTACATTTTTCTTTATGAAAATAGCTTTGACAGATATTTTATGTATGTTTCCAAAGCAGGGTTTGATCAGGTGTTGTAAGGAGTGAGACAGCAAAGGAGATTGCCAGCTACCGAAAACGGATCCCTTTAAATATAATTTTTGTTTTGACATCGTGAGCGAATCTCATCTAGTTGAATAAGACACAGAGCGGAAATTTTACCGTGTGTTTGGAGGTTCTTTTGGAGGACATTGAGTATACCACACATTATAGCTGGCATGGTGCTGGGGGGGGGGACCGGAATTTGAACTCTTGCTCAGGGCATACAAATCCAAGCCTATTGAAATACTATTAGTTACAGGGTTTGTTCGAGGGGGGATACGGAAAAATATAGGGTCAGTAAACGAATATATATACTGTTTACTGACCCCATATATTTCCGTATCCCCCCTCGAACAAACCCTGTAACGAATTTATCCCACCGAAGACCTTTACATACGTCTCTGTATTCAAGCACTATTAACGCAGACCTGTGCCACACATAAATTCACAAATGAAAAGGATAATATGTTTCCAATAAGATTTAACTTTTTAATGGCAATATAACAAAAACTTTAAAGAGAATTGTATCACATCAACGCTTTGAGGCAAGGAATGTTTTCTAGAAACAAACTGTAATAAATACATGTAAAGGTAAAATACAGAAAGGTAAAGTAACTGCAAATAAGCGTCATGTCTTATCTCTGAATTGTTAAATTGTTGATGATCGTGACTTTGCAGTCCTTGGAAACCTGAGTTGGTGGTAGTCGTACGCTCGATTGGTTTTGAACACTCGACACTGAGAGTTCATTCTCTTTGAACCCATCAAACAATTGATTCACATTGACACCTTCCAGATAGTCCATGTTGTTCGCGTCATTATAATGAGTAGCGTGGTTAGAGCTATCAACAGTATCATCGTCTGATGAGGAAGACACTCCGAGACTAGTTGTTAATGTCGGGCCCATTCGAATTTTTTCCTCATTGTCAACGTGTTGATAGATTGTTAAAGATTGAACGGATTTGTGACCCGTTACTGACATGATCTGTGCTGGTTCAAAGGAATTTTTTTAGACAACACTGTAGCACCTGTACTTCTGATGGAATGATTAGAATAAACCTGAGATAATTAAGCTGATGAACTCAGTTTGTACATGAAAGTAGAAAGAGTCTTTTGGCCCACTGGGACATTACAGTACCACACTTCATCTTCAGTAAGGAAACTATCTCTGGGTCGTTGCCATAAAAGATCAGAGTTGGGGTGCAGCTTGCTTAAATACTTCTCAAATGATACCACAGGGCAAAAGGGAGAACCTGTAAAAAGTAAGGGAGAATGACAGACCCAGCAAGGAAAACAAATTGCTTTAGTAAAAAGTGTGTTAGTGCAATGCGTAAGTTAAACCTTGGTTCAGCTTGATTCTGTCCGTTTTGTCCCAAGTCTGTTGAGGATGAGCAGCACTTTTTATTAGACTGCTCTCTGTATACTCCAATTAGAAACTCACTTCTAGTTAAGCTTAATTCATTGGGGGTAGACTATAGTGGCCTTGACAGAGAGAGACAGTTTTTCCTCCTTTTGGACCCACCGGGTCCTATTGCCTGTGTAGTAGGCTGGTTTGTTTACTATTGTCTTGAAAAAAGGAAGCTGTCAATTGACAATTGATTATATAACGGTCAATGCTATGTTTGTTGCCAATTGTTATTGTTGTTTATATCTTGTTCTTTTATCCCTTGTATTTATGTTTTTGCCCTACCCGGATGGGTGCTGAGTAAATAAAAATTGAATTGAATTATACTTTTGGCAGCCCAGCTGCAGCCATGAGAAACTTACATCGAAACAAACATGGAATGTCGATAACTCGTCGTGTGGTTTAAAGGACAGTCAACGTAACAATATTTTGAATCGTAAGTTTTTGCATTGCCGTGTCATTTGGGCTTCGGGTGACCATACGAAGATAAAGTATTTTAAATAATAATATTTAGAGCAACACCTTTAATAAGCATATCAGTAATTACCTGGTGTTTCGGGCATAGCTCCGCTACAGATCTCCTTATCCATTTCACGGCGGTTTTTGGTCATTTCTCCCATTTGTTTCGTGACATACTTCAGACCTGACTTGGTGTCCACATTGACTATAAATGTTGACTTTGTCATGTCATAAATGTTCTCCGAGCCACGGCGAAAGAAATAAAGCCTGATGTCAAACTGTACTTTGTTATAAAGGCCAAATGGGGTTGAAGGAGACATGTAAATTGAGCTGTACAGTTTTGACCGATCGGTTTCATTTAGAGGAGCATGATGAACAATTTCACCCAGCCCCATACGTTTTAACTCCACCATAGCTGCCCGAAAACTGTTATTTGCGTCTGCAAATGCTGGGTCTTTGATTATGTCGAACTTTTTGCTGAAAGGAGGGGCCTTTAGATACCGATTTAAAGCGTGTCGTATACTTTCAAGAGAGCTGGCCTTGTAAGAATTGCCGTCAGGCTTTCGTGCTTCCAGGTAAAAGTGTGACAAAACCTCAATAAGACCAGTAGAATCCAGTGTTTCAAAGTTTTCTGAACGACCATTTTCACGGAGATAAGATCTTAAGACTTTGATTGTGTTTTTAGAGTTGATATTCACGAGTTTCTTTTGCATTTCTGCGACCGATATATCGGCGAAGCGCCTTTGGCTTTCAGTCGCCGTGTTTAAGCAGACGCCGTGTATTGATCATCGCGGGGACGTTATATGGAAATATACAGGGTCTCCACGTGATTGGTTTGAACCAATCGAAAGGAAGTATGCAGTGTGAGGTGGGATAAAACTCACTCCGTCTACTTGGTTTAAGGTGCCCTCAATTTCTCCGCTGGGGATCTCACTTAATCTCTCGAGTTGGAAAACATAACTCACCAAATAAACTCCCTACCTGCTGAGTTACTCTCGTGTCGTAGGCGAGAATAGAACGGCGAAGTTATACCACTAGCAGAACTCACAGCGAGAGGAAGCAAAGTAAACAATAAGTCGTGAGAACTTCCTTAGTTTGAAACAGTCAGGATTAAAGTGGAGTACTTCATTAAAGCGGCATGAGCTGCCAAAACTCAAACTTTTTTCAAAATTTATGATCGTCACGACAGTAAGAGGCTTTGAAGGCCATCGAAAAACTAAATGATTGGCCTTGGAATGAGGAAAATACATTCAGTATGTGTCCTGTACGAACCAAAAACGTGTTCGAAAAGTAAAGAAAATTTAAATAACCCGGACGACCATTCATTTATTCTAAGCCAAAGTTAGTTCAAAAGAATACTTTATGGTACATCTTCGAGACTAGAAGCACTAAAAGCTTCTGAATTATACGTCTTGAGAAAAATAGCCAATAGTTTAAGGCCCACTTGCCGCCGTAGCCTGTTTAAATTTGCTAAGAAAACCAATTTACATGAGCTTACTACGACTAATACAACTAAACTTAAACATAGGACACATAAAACATAACTAGTTAGCTTTAGAATGTAGAAATGGGGTGAAAAACAAACGAAGAATCGAAGCCTGATTACAACAACAACGATCAGTGTCGGTCAACTTTCGTGTTGGATTACCCTCATTTCAGGCCTTTTTATCTGTGGTTTGCACTCAAACAATTATCAGCAGGCTTTTCCAGTCGCTGTTAACCGATCGTCAGTCTGTATTTCTCAGATAAATAGGCCTACGTAGAATTACACTGTGCCGTTAGTTCACTCACTCGACTGAAACATAAAATCGCCAATAGGGGGCAGTGTGGTTTGTTTACGTTACAGGCACCTAACAATTCAAATTTTCAAATTCAAATTAAAAATACAAAGTGACGTCAAAATAGAAAGTTCCTAACTTATATTGTCCGGGAAAAATACAGAAAACGGACTTTCTTTTTTAATGTAAACAATATTCCTAATTTTCGCGGTAAGTGTGCTTTTAAGGTTATTCATTTTAACAAATTGGGCCAGGATAGGGTTGAGTCTGCAAAGCGATGATAGTATCTCAGTCTAAACCAAGTCACAGATCAATGGGCCGCGGGTTCAAATCACAGCCAGTCTAAACCAAGTCACAGATCAATGGGCCGCGGATTCAAATCACACCCAGTCTACATCAAGTCACAGATCAATGGGCCGCGGGTTCAAATCACAGCCAGTCTAAACCAAGTCACAGATCAATGGGCCGCGAGTTCAACTCACAGCCAGTCTAAACCTGGTGGTAACTGGCAACAGGTTGTTTGAGTGAAAACCCAGAATGGGTAAATAAGTAAAATATATAAATATAAACATTCAAAAAAAGATCAATTGCGATTTGAGAATTATTAAAACACTCAGTGTTCTTTATTAGATCTGATCATAATAAACTCAAGATCCAGCTGAATTTTGGAATAAACTAATAGACGCTTAATGGCTTTTATTTCCTTTCTAATTACATCTTGATAGTTTTGCTTATTACTCTCTGGCCAAAACATTTGCCATAAGAGGAAAAGTAACATATATACATACATTTAATTTAAATATCATAACCAATCACAAATAAAAAGTAGGCTGCAGTAATTTACAGCTTTAAGTTGGTAGGCATGGACATTGTAAGCGTCGGGTAGTTTTCAATATATGTCAAACCAAACTCAACCCAATGCAAGTCATCCATCGATGGGCGGCGGGTTCAGATCACACTCAGTCCAAGGGATAATTTAAAAGAATTACTCTTGGCACCTGTAACCTTTCTTTTCGCAGAGTGAAGCCATTCGGCCTGCAGTTGTCCCATTTTGGTGGATAGTTTATAGCATAGGCATCAGTACAAGGGATGTCCTAAAGCGATCAGTATAGTTCATGGTGAAAAGAGAAACACACAATTTGGATCGTCCGTCGATCAAACAAAAATGTATAGTAACAATGTATAACACTTTAATACGAATAGAAACACTGCAAGGATTCGCGTCAATAAACTAGGCTGTCTCTCTATATAGACCCCCCTTGGCGGCCGCCTTTGAACAGTTTCACAAACTCATCCCTCAGTACCTGGCTGCATAAGACATAAATAACAAAGTTCAAGGTAGGGTAAATGGATTTCATAATAAACGAAAGGATTATTCTTATTCGGAACTCAATAACGTAGATCCGAAAAATGGAATTTGTATGAATCGCCACGGTGATGACATTTGCTGCTACGACCGAATAGCAAATGAGAAATACAGTAAGGTTCGCCACCAAGACTCTTTCCATCTGGGCTTGTTTGCTGTCATTGGGTGCTTGGTTGCCTTCCATTTGTTTCTCTGCAAGAATTTCCCGGGCTTTTTTAGCAGAGCGTAACTTGTATATGATGACAAAGTTGAGTACCGCTAACAGTACAGTTGGGGTGGAGACGCATACAAAGGCATATAGGCTGTACAGAGGTTTTGAATTAGCTGGATTTCCACCCCATTCTGTATTAACAAATCTCCAGTAGGTTTGGTTTGTCTTAGGATCGGAGGTTTCTTCAAGTTTTCTGACGAACATCCAAGGAAATGTACAGGCAAAGGAAATTATTATAACTGCAACTACGAGCTTTTTCGCTCGTGATTCGCTTGAGATGATGTGTGCTTTTAACGGCATTGCAATTGCAATGAGGCGTTCTGAAGCAAAAACTGCAATGATCCAGATGTTACCAGTGAATGTCATATATGACGTCCAATTCAGATAAACAACAAGAACACTGTAGTAGCTTCTGCCAAAAGGCGTTGAACTAAATGGCGGGTAATTGTTTGGAAGGAACACGACATCCACGAATAGTTGGAACAAATTTATTCCTGCGATGGCTTGAAGATACACCGAGGTACTGGATTTTAAGGCAGCCCTTCTTACCACAACAATTGTCAGAATACAGCTGACTATAGACAAAGCCATACATGTGGTCCCAACATAACGGTAGATCTCCCTTATGACTGTTCGGACTTTTTTTTCTAATGTACTAAGTTCGGGATATGAAATATCAAGATTTGTAGAGTTTGACTCAAAGTCGTTTGAAGCCGGAATCGTGTCGGTGGTTGTCGATAGTTCATGTTCCGATGTATTAACCATTAATGCTGTGACATCCGCAACAAGCAGAGCGGTGAAAATCACTTGAATAAAGAACTTCATGTCGGTGTTTACTGTCTTGATCGGGCGTTGATTTCCTTGGTTGTCTACAGTGTAGTTCGAACACTATTTAATGCGCCTTTGAGTAGTTGTTAGGAATAGAAGATAGTTGTGTTTTAACAATTTTAAACAAAAGTCACAAAGCAATCTCACCAGTCATATGGTCACGGACACCTGTAGCTTCAACTTGTGCAGCGAACGATTCTTCTGGTTGGGTCTAGAATGGCCAGGGTAAATGGGCAAAACGGCAAACAGCGATATGCGTTGGCTGCTAAAAAGTGTCAGATCGACTTAACTTTTTGCGGTATTCCTCGTTCTGTCCACAAAACTGACCACGATGTAGACCAGAAAACCATCCTTTATAACCAAGAAAATCGATCCATAGAACAAAATGATCACTGATGCTTTTGATTTATATTTCGAATTCATAATTAGTTTTATGAATTTGTACTTCGAGATGATCGATTTTGACTATTTCTTTGTTCGGCAGTAAACACGTACAGAAATGCACCCGAATCGATTTAGGAAATACACCAATGAAGCTTATTTCGTTCCCCGTTCCATATTAACAGTGTTCATCAATAGCACTTGGATGTTATTCAAAAGAAGTAAGACAAAAAAACACCATAAATTTTCGTTTCTGGTCCGCTGCTCATTTGACCAAATCATATACTAGTATTTCTCGACTAATGAGATTAATGAAGTTTTATCTGCCTTTGTATTCCTGTCTGATATCTTGGCCTTTCTGTCTTTACATGAGAGCACGAGAAAAATCACCCGTAGATGCATGGATTGATTGAAATGTGAAACTCTCTTTAAACGTAGGTTCCATACTAATGAGAAATGACCAATGCATCCCCACGTTAGTTGTTTATGAAGAAGACGAGCTTTCGACACCTATACCGAGTCCAGTGTAACAGAATTTAATATTTCAAAACATTGACATAAATACTAAAGAAAAGAACAAATGTGCAAAGTGGCCAATCAGTTAAATACGTTAAAGTTACAATACAATAATGACGTAATATCTTAACGTTACAGTACAATAATGACGTAATATGTTAACGCTACGGCTGCGTTCGATTGGGACAAGAAATTGACCCGAGTTGCAACTCGACCCCAATCGAACGTACAGTGCTGCAACACGCATCAACCTAAATATGTCAAGTTCTCCCTCCCGGTCCAGTGGGGAGTGGGACCCGTGTTGCTATCACGTGACTAGTTTCACATGCTTCTTGAAACGAAAATCAGTTACAATTCTGATAAATACTTTTGTAAAACCATTCCGTTTCCATCCCAATCCTTTGTTTGTTTTGATTTTGCTATTAATTCTTACAATTTTGCTGATTAGCGCTGATTATCTGTCATTGTATGAAAATGCATGCATTTTACCTATACGGTGTTGTAACTTATTATATTTGGACGATATGTTGTCCTTGTCTGTGATATAATTTCTATTTCAAAACTGGGCTCACTCGGACATTGTCGTCAATTTTTTAACAACTCATTTTCGTCACTTTTCCCCCTTACAAAATACATTACGTTATATCGATATTAATATTGTTTAAACGAGTTCATGCTCGACGCGTTTTATTGATGGGTGTTTCTGGCACTTTCTGCGCAAGCGTTACCAACTCTACTCGGGTTTATTGTAAACCCAATCGAATGCAGCCTACAATACAAGAATGGCGTAAGGTTTTAACGTTACAATACAACGGCATCACAATAAACAAGCTTGATAAAAGACAATACCAATATTACAAATGATGTGCTTTTAATTTGATTTGATTTGATTTTTATTCACCATAAGAATTTAGGTATATATACAGAGTCGTACAGAAGAATTGCTGGCGGGAATAAAGCTCCGAGGAGCTTGTTCTATCCCATTTAAACGTAACAAATATAAAATGTGTTTATATTTGGAAGACTGCAGTTATGAATCAGAATGTGTGTATGTGGAAAATAATAATGAATATGAAAGACATGTATAAAGACGTAAAAGTAATACAACAAAAGTAATTAACACAAAGATAAGGAGACAAATATGGAAGATAAAATAATTATATAAAAAAAATATTTAGGAAAAAACAGATAAATATATACATGTAACACATACACATTTAAAGGCCAAACAAATAAATGCTGCACTGAAAGGTGGTGAAGAGTAAGATATAGGAGTAAACGAAAGGAAAACAAATATACGTACGTTTCTATAGGGCTTCTGTTTCAAAATGTTCAAGATAACAACAATCGGGGATAGGGGAGAACTCCTAGGGGTGCCATATTGCATTTCATAGAAGATCTCTCCCCATTGGACATGCTAAAGTTATGTTTACGCGTTAATTATTTCCGAAACCTTGACACACACATAATTCCACCATGATCCACCATCTTAGTTCTCGGCAGTTTCCGCTTATTGACTTTTTTCTTGAAAACTTGATAAAACTCGTTGGTCTGTCTGTCGAAACGTACCGACTGATCAACCAGCTATGCCTAAAAAAGTGATTTCATTACTGGTAAATGTCGCATTTTTTTTTACTTCACCACTGGGTAATTCTGTTATGTTTGGTCGTTTTTGGTGAACTCTTCAAGCCGTTTTCCTTCGAGAATCACCGGCTGTGTACCAATTCCCTAAGGGTTTGAATTTAACTGAAACTTAATAGATATTTAAGATTTTGCCCTTAAGAATCAATGTATTTTGGATTGTAGCTCGGGAACAACCGAGGGTCATATGTTAATCCTTAATCCTTAAACGATCAGGTGTCTCGCTCGTGCAGAATATGGTTGGATGTTCAATCTGACAAGCATTCTCCCGATGCCTTTTGGGTTCCAACCCCACTTTCTCTATGGAACTGTCATGGTTTTTATCCAGGGGCCGCACATGAAATTGCTCACAGGTACCAAATGACTTCGAGGGTCTTCTTGGCTTAAAGTCCGGTTTTCATCCCAAATCAACCTGACAATGCCGCCTTCAGCGTGAATTTGCAAACAACGAATATGTTAACAGTGTGTCACGTTTGGTTATTTTTTTTTTTCATTTTAAATTGAACTAAGATGCAGGCAAGACTGTTGTGCACATCGTTTACTATGGGGGCTGATTTGTGCCATTTCGCGTTCTCGTGTTATTGCTGCGAGAATTAGGTGGCGTAAGGTTTTAACGTTACAATACAATAATGACGTAATATGTTAACGCTACAATACCAGAATGGCGTAAGGTTTTAACGTTACAATACAATAATGACGTAATATGTTAACGCTACAATACAATAATGACGTAATATGTTAACGCTACAATACAAGAATGACGTAAGGTTTTAACGTTACAAGACAATAATGACGTAATATGTTATCGCTACAATACAACGGCAGCACAATAAACAAGCTTGATAAATAGAGGATATTTGTTGTTTATCGGTAAATACCATTTATATTTCATCGAGTGGATACAAAATCGGTATTTTCACGATTGGCGAAGCCAAGAGTGAAAATACAAGATTTTTGTATCCACGAGATGAAATATAAATGATATTTACCGATAAAACAACAAATATTCCATTTATTATATAATTATTAGTGAGATTTTCGTGTATTTTCTGCGACAAACTGAACAATTCGCTGTCGTCAGTTGACCTAGAAAATGACCTACATTTGGGCTCATCACACATATACATGTACGGCGTAGGATAAAATAGCGCACCGTTTGGGGGTTCAACACAATAAAAACTTAGAAATTTGCATCCAAAGTTGTTATTTTCATGTTGCAGTTCCAATTTTTCGATGGAAAATGATTTCATGAAACAAATTACAGTCCGAATAGTATACTTATTTCAGAGGAAAAACCTGCGTTTGTCTGCGCGGAAGGACACACGGTGTGCGCGCGACGACAAATATCGAGGTATGTCATCGTCGGTGAAGTTGAACTTGACATTTTCTCTTGTTTAGTTTTATATTAAAATTTTAAGTGGCAAGGTCTTATTATTTTAAAATGAAGATTTACTAGATTATGTGTGTTGAAATGTTCTACCATAAATTAGATCTTTACATGTAATTGTTTGTTACCAAAATCAATCGAGTCGGCTCTTCTACACTGACACTGACAGTCAGTAGACCCTAGTCAGAGCGAGCGTACGGTAACGATCAGCAAGTACTGATTGCCGTATCCCCCAGTCTTCCCTTTCTATGATTTGCGTCAGTTCTTGATACATTTTGTTTAAAATAAGCAATTTTAATGCCCCAGTTGTAGGCTCAACACGTTTATTTACATTTTAGAGTGGGGTGGATTTACTTCACGTTTTCTCGTCCTGCTGTTATACGGCAAGCATCTCACTTCACAGAAAAGCCAAAGCCAAAAATATATTTGGTTTGTGTAAAAGTATTTTACAGCCAATTTATAATGCTGAGAAGTGTTCGATAATATATAAAAGGAGACTTGATTACAAATTTTAGCAATTTTCACAAATTTAAGATTTATTTTAATCCTGAGAAGATAATATTCCAATGGAAATAGTTCCGGCACTGGCAGTGATGATATAAACGTTATCGGTAAAAGTGGTGATATCACTTATATCAGAGCTGTATAACTCAATATCTCACTACTAATTATATAATAAAAGACACTACCAATATTACATATAATGTGCTTTTAATAGGGCTTCTGTTTCAAAATGTTCAAGATAAATGATAAATGTTATTCAAAAGAAGTAAGACAAAAAACCATCATAAATGTTCGTTTCTGGTCCGCTGTTCATTTGACCAAATCATAATTATATTTCTCGACTAATGAGATTAATGAAGTTTTATCTGCCTTTGTATTCCTGTCTAATATCTTGGCCTTTCTGTCTTTACATGAGAGCACGAGAAAAATCCCCCGTAGATGCATGGATTGATTGAAATGTGAAACTCTCTTTAAACGTAGGTTCCATACTAATGAGAAATGACCAATGCATCCCCACGCTAGTTGTTTATGAACAAGACGAGCTTTCGACGCCGATACCGGGTCCAGTGTAACAGAATTTAATATTTCAAAACATTGACATAAATACTAAAGAAAAGAACAAATGTGCAAAGTGGCCAATCAGTTAAATACGTTAAAGTTACAATACAATAATGACGTAATATGTTAACGCTACAATACAATAATGACGTAAGGTTTTAACGTTACAAGACAATAATGACGTAATATGTTATCGCTACAATACAACGGCAGCACAATAAACAAGCTTGATAAAAGACACTACCAATATTACATATAATGTGCTTTTAATAGGGCTTCTGTTTCAAAATGTTCAAGATAAATGTTAGCAACAATCGGGGATAGAGGAGAACTCCTAGGGGTGCCATATTGCATTTCATAGAAGATCTCTCCCCATTGGACATGCTAAAGTTATGTTTACGCGTTAATTATTTCCGAAACCTTGACACACACATAATTCCACCATGATCCACCATCTTAGTTCTTGGCAGTTTCCGCATATTGACTTTTTTCTTGAAAACTTGATAAAACTCGTTGCTCTGTCTGTCGAAACGTACCGATTGATCAACCAGCTATGCCTAGAAAAGTGATTTATTTCATTACTGGTAAATTTCGCATTTTGTTTTATTTCACCACTGGTTATTTCTGCTGTTTGGTCGTTTTTGGTGAACTCTTCAAGCCGTTTTCTTTCGAGAATCATCCGGCTGTCTACCAATTCCATAAGGGTTCGAATTTAATTGAAACTCAATAGATATTTAAGATTTTGCCCTTGAGAATCAATGTATTTTGGATTGTAGCCCGGGAACAACTGAAGGTCATATGTTAATCCTTAAACGATCAGGGGCCAGTTGTTCAAAAGAAAATTAGCTTAACGGCAGGTTAGATGACGTCGCGTAACAAAGGAATTTCTTTGTTACGCCACGTCATTTAACCTGCGGTTAAGCTAATTTTCATTTGAACAACCCACCCCAGGTGTCTCGCTCGTGCAGAATATGGTTGGATGTTCAATCTGACAAGCATTCTCCCAATGCTTCTTGGGTTCCAACCCCACTTGCTCTATGGAACTGTCATGGTTTTTATCCATTGGACGCACATGGAATTGCTCACAGGTACCAAATGACTTCGAGGGTCCTCTTGGCTTTATGTCCGGTTTTCATCCCAAATCAACCTGCCAATACCGCCATAAACGAATTAATCTCGAGATCGGCGTGAATTTGCAAACAACGAATATGTTAACAATGTGTCACGTTTGGTTATTTTTTTTTCATTTAAAATTGAACTAAGATGCAGGCAAGACTGCTGTGCACATGGTTTACTATGGGGGCTGATTTGTGCCATTTCGCGTTCTCGTGTTATTGCTGCGAGAACTAGGAGGCGAAAACACGAGAATACGAAAAAAATTAAACTATTAATAATCTCGAAATAAAACACAAATTGCGAAAATACGATAGAAATATAATCTCGTCGCAAGAATGTGAAAACTCTACAATTAGCAAAAAGTGCTTTATTTGTGCCATTTCTTGTTTTCGAGTTTTCGCCGAGATAACGCAAAATCATTTTTTAAATCTCACCTCGAGAACACCAAAATAAGAAATAAATTAAAATCTCGCGGCGAGAATGCGAAAACAAGAAGTAAGGAAATAGCACTCTTTTTATGTGCTACTTTAATCTCGCCGCGAGAACGTGAAAACAAGAAAACGAAAGTAACTTGCAAGCGGCTTGTACGCTTGCGCGCACACTGTCTACACTTCCGCCGGAACGTGCTGCTTTTCGTTTTAGAAATACATAATACGTTCAGAGAGTCATATGAGTAAAAAACACTCTCCCATTGCCATACTGACGATATATGAGTGGGCATGTTTAAATAATCACCCCCCCACCCCCACCCCACCCCCCACCCCCCTCCCATTCTTATTCCACCGGTTTTGGGCTTTATTATCATATATAAATCTGTAGGTCTACATGCCACTGTCAATTTAGGAATACAAATGTCGCCATGCTAACAATTTTTAGAGGGTGACCTTTACTTTGTTTTTTCGAGACAATGTATCATGCAACATATACAGTTGACTTTCTAATATAGGAAAATTCGCCTATTTTTTTATTTGAAAATTTCTTGCAGGGATGGGCGGGGGGGGGGGGGCGAAAAATTTAATGTTTTATTTAAAAATTAAAATATAATGTCAAAGGTTCTGCATTTTTGTCAATATGGTGCAGGGACCATTACTTACTGCGTCCAGAAAGGGGCGAATTTACCAGAACGTTTCGTTATCTCATGGACAATCATCAATCTTCTCCCACACCTGTTTTCTTTGGTCTTCGTTTTTATAGTCTTTATTTCTGGGCTCTTCTATTAACAGTAATCTTTTGCCAGGAGAAGTTTCGTGTATCATTTGATTCTTGTTCCCGTTGAATTACCTATATATGCCAGAGATAGATACGGGGTTTATATCATTACTGGTCGTTTTTTACTTCACCATTGACTGTTTTATGTGACATATATCGATTATGGATTTTATTGCACTACTGCTTGGTTTTAACACTGTTCCCACTGTGCGATTTGTCGTACAGACTTGTAGGATGCTATTAAAATGGATGCTTTTAATTGGTCGATACGATTTATCAACCAATCAAATGCATCTATTTTAATCGTCTATCAATTTCACAACGTCTATCGGGTTTGCTCTTCTATTAACAGTAATCTTTTGCCAGTATAAGTTTCGCGTATCATTTGATTCTTGTTCCCGTTGAACTGCCTATATATGCCAGAGATAGCCCAAAGAAACTCTCCCTATCATGTATTACGGTGTGTGTCACTGGGGCTTTGAAAGGTTAGAAACACGGAAAAGACTTCACAATCTGATTCAGATTCTGCCTTCTCAGTTTGTATTAGATAATAAGGTGTCTATAGTATCTAGAGTACAAACGAGGCGACAACATATGGCTGGCGGATAATGACTGGAAACATATAATAACACACCTATGGATGTAGGTCCATAATAAACCAGAAATTTAAGTAATTTATTTGCTTTGTGTTTCAGCTTTAATAAGAAAGAAATTGGAAAATCATCAGGAAAATCAGTTTCAGTTTTATTCACCAATGTATTTTACAACAGAGCATATATTAATGAAGAATAACATCCGCGGGAATAAAACCCCAGAGGGTTTGTTTTATCCCTGAATAGCATAAACAGATAGTTTACTGGCTGAGGTGAAGACTGATTTGATTTTACAATAAATAAGAAACGTTGTTTAAAAATAAGGAAAACAAAATAATGACACGTTACGACCCGGATGCTAAGCCTGAAAACCAAGAAGCAAATAAGCCTTAGTTATTGATTTATATAGGGAAATTGACTGTACTGACTTTGTTGAAGCAGCCATTTAATCGAGTAATGAATGCCACGTATACATTTATCTTCAGGATTGTCTAAGAAGAATAGCAGCATAAATAATTTGTGTCAAAAGATTTTCTCAAACGATAGAAATAACAAAATAAATTTATGTTGTTAATGCCGATTTTTGAGACAATATTAAAAACAAATTCATTTTGTTATTTCCAGTTTTTAGAACCCTTAAAGATTAATGAATGCTGCTATTCCCGTTTTTTAAAGTGGCATGAGCTGCCAAAATGTTTTGACGTAAAAACAGAATGTTGAAATTATTGACTATTTTTCTCAAAACGCATAATTCAGAAGCCTTTTAGTGATTCTAGTCTCGAAAATGTACGATAAAGTATTGTTTTGAACTAATTTTAGCTTAGAATGAATGAATGGTCGTCTCGGTTATTTAAATTTTGTTTACTTTTCAAACACTATTCCGGTCCCTATAGGCCACATACTGTATGGATTTCCCTCATTCCAACGCCAATCATTTAGTTTTTCGATGGCCTTCAAAGCATATTACTGTCGTGACGATCAGAAATTATGAAAAAGGTGTGAATTTTGGCAGCATCTCCATGTGCGTTCAATGAATGACAAGAGTTTTAGTAAACTCAACATACGCCCTCTGCTATGACTGATTACTTTATGTTTTAAATTTCAGCAATTGAAATTCTATGCTCATATGAAAGATTTTCCTTTCTCTGTTCGATAAACATACATGTATATGGATGCTGTAGTATATATGCTGTAAAAATTGTCAGGATCAGGTAAACAACTAAAGAAGATATGGATTAAAAGAGAATATTATATAATCTAAGATAGATGTCTAATTATGCAATCATGTAACCAAAATTGTCTTAAATGGTTTCAGACAAACCGGTTATATTTACACTGAAAACATTGTCAAGATCAGCTAAAAACTAAAGATGATATGGACAAAAAGATAATATTAAATAATCCAATATGGATGCCATATCATAGAACTGAAGACGTCATAAATGGCTCATGACACACATTCTACACTAGTCCGGGTTTCTGGCTCCAAAATGACTATTTTTTAAAACTGACGGGCGTATTTTGGGGTCAGGGCTCATTGCAATCAAAAAGTCGGAGTAGACTGCCCGCTTCTGGTCAGGCATTTTGCTGTCAGATTTAGACGGTAAATAACAATACAACTGACTCAAATAGTGCCATTACGACAATCATGAATAATTTACGTTTTAAAACTGAAAAAAACGCAAAACAGTGTTACGCCATCAATGGCGAAGAGTTTGAAACTCGAGAAGGCAAAAGTGAATTCAAGGGAAGAATAATGTTTACTGACCGATCCTACTCGTCCATATCAGACACTGATAGGTAGCGAATTTATCCACGAACGCGAGTATGTAGGTTTAGACACAATTTAGGTAAGTTATAATGTTATTTCTCTGTCTAAATCGGACCACATACTGCCCGCTTCTGATTGATTAATTGTTTTGTGTTTTATGCCGCGCTCAAGATTATTTCACTTATATGGCGGCGCTGCCAGTTTTAGTGTGGGAGGAAACCGGGCTCTATGCCCGGAGGAAACCCACGACCTTCCGTTGGTAACTGGCAACCATCCCACATAGGTCGTTCGAGTGAAAACCCAGTCAGAAAATTTTCCACTTTTTTTGGACTGAGTGGGACTCGAACCCGTGACCCATTGGTGGAAGGCTGTTCGGATTGAGCGTCCAACGCTCTACCTACTGAGCCACGGAGGCCCCCAAAAAAGAAAGAATTGTAAAGATTAGATCAAAACTCTTCAAGTTACATAGCGGAAGGGAATCCGGTACGGACGGACGGCGCTGGTGATACCATAACACGAACGACTTTTTTTTAATCGGGCGTATAAAAACGCGAAATTTACAAGTTATGAAATAAATCACTTTCTTAGGCATAACTGGTTGTTTTGTACTTCACTACTGGTATATCACTACTAGAAAATGTTTATTTCACTACAGGTTTTATATCATTACTGGTCGTTTTTTACTTCACGACTGGTTGTTTTATGTAACGTATATCATTACTGGATTTTATTGCACTACTGGTTGTAACACCGTTCTCACTGTGCGATTTGTCGTACAGACTTGTAGGATGCGATTAAAATGGATGCTTTTGATTGGTCGATACGATTTATCAAACCAATCAAATGCATCCATTTTAATATCATCATACAAGTCTGTAGGACAAATCGCACGGTGAGAACGGGCCTTGACGACGTCATCTCTCCATGATCTGGCATGAGATGTTTTTAGATACCTCGGCAGTGCCAACACCGTGCATGGTTTGTTCTAAGTAAAATAAATATTAGAAAGGTCAATATATCCTTGACCTATTAAATAGCTTAGAAGTGCCTTTAAATTGTTGAGTTATGTTGAACTCACGGACTGGAATTACTGGAAATTTGTTATGTTGATGGAAAACCGTCCTTAGGCGACTAAACACAGGAAAACACAAAAGCTCCATGAAATTATTGTATCAACTCGAATTTTGAACCCTAAGAAAACATGTATATGTTATTATTCGAGTGTTTGTGCATTGCCTTGGTATTGGCCTGAGGTTGGCCGTATTAGCCCGAGGCCGCAGGCCGAGGCCCAATACAGCCACCCGAAGCCAATAGGCCTACCAAGGCAATGCGCAAACACTCGATTCATTAATAGACTGTGGAAGTTATCTCCATTCTTTTGTTGGATGCCTTAAACAAATTGACGCCCGACCTTGTTTTTTCTTTCTGTGTTTTTGTTCCTGGATAAGTAGAGAAGTTTCTTCCTGTTGAGCTGTACTAAAACGGCAATCGGATTCACTTAGAGTAGTTATTTCTTCCAACTCTGATATCCTGTCAATAAGACCTTGTACAACGCGCTCTGTTGTTGACATTTCGATATCAACAGCTGTCGTCTGCTTCTGTCTAACTCTGAGACGTCACATGTTAATTGCGTCTTTCAGTCACATTCCGTGAACTTGGCCAATATGACTTAAACTCGGCCAATATGACTTGAACTAGGCCAATATAGCCCTATACGGCTAATACGAACTTGATTCGTCTGCTGATATTACCCGGCCGAGTAGGTCGTATTCGAGTATTAACAACTCGCACAGTAAATTAATAAGATCTGTTACACTGTATGTATTACAGAAAATGAGAGTTCTCGGAATAGAATAATTTGTAATCAGTTTCCGAACTTGTGACTATTTATCAGAAACGGACATTTATCACCCGATCCTAGCGTTTTCAGCAGCTATTAGTTTAGTTTTGTTATTGTTTTTACAAATAATAAAAAGTACAAGCCGTGGGCCGTGCGTCCTACCAAAGCATAAAAAATCCGACAATAAGCCTCGCTCAGTAAATATTCACACCCCAACCCCCCCCCCCCCCCCCCACCCGCATGTGTTTTGACAGCAATGAGCCATCCAATATGGATGCTATATCATGGAACTGAAGATGTCATAAATGGCTCATGACACACATTCTACACTAGTCCGGGTTTCTGGCTCCAAAATGACTATTTTTTAAAACTGACGGGCGTATTTTGGGGTCAGGGCTCATTGCAATCAAAAAGTCGGAGTAGACTGCCCGCTTCTGGTCAGGCAGTTTGCTGTCAGATTTAGACGGTAAATAACAATACAACTGACTCAAATAGTGCCATTACGACAATCATGAATAATTTAGCTTTTTGTAAAGTGAATTTTACGTTTTAAAACTGAAAAAAACGCTAAACAGTGTTACGCCATCAATGGCGAAGAGTTTGAAACTCGAGAAGGCAAAAGTGAATTCAAGGGAAGAATAATGTTTACTGACCGATCCTACTCGTCCATATCAGACACTGATAGGTAGCGAATTTATCCACGAACGTGAGTATGTGGGTTTAGACACAATTTAGGTAAGTTATATTGTTATTTCTCTGTCTAAATCGGACCACATACTGCCCGCTTCTGATTGATTGTTTTGTGTTTTACGCCGCGCTCAAGATTACTTCACTTATATGGCGGCGCTGCCAGTTTTATTGTGGGAGGAAACCGGGCTCTATGCCCGGAGGAAACCCACGACCTTCCGTTGTTAACTGGCAACCATCCCACATAGGTCGTTCGAGTGAAACCCCAGTCAGAAAATTTTCCAATTTTTTGGACTGAGTGGGAATAGAACCCGCGACCCATTGGTGGAAGGCTGTTGGGATTGAGCGTTCAACGCTCTACCTACTGAGCCACGGAGGCCCCCAAAAAAGAAAGAATTGTAAAGATTAGATCAAAACTCTTCAAGTTACATGTACATAGCGGAAGGGAATCCGGTACGGACGGACGGCGCTGGTGATACCATAACACGAACGACTTCTTTTTAATCGGGCGTATAAAAACGCGAAATTTACAAGTTATGAAATAAATCACTTTCTTAGACATAACTGGTTGTTTTGTACTTCACTACTGGTATATCACTAGTAGAAAATGTTTATTTCACTACAGGTTTTATATCATTACTGGTCGTTTTTTACTTCACGACTGGTTGTTTTATGTGACGTCTATCATTACTGGATTTTATTGCACTACTGGTTGTAACACCGTTCTCACTGTGCGATTTATCGTACAGACTTGTAGGATGCGATTAAAATGGATGCTTTTGATTGGTCGATACGATTTATCAAACCAATCAAATGCATCCATTTTAATATCATCATACAAGTCTGTAGGACAACTCGCACGGTGAGAACGGGCCTTGACGACGTCATCTCTCCATGATCTGGCATGAGATGTTTTTAGATACCTCGGCCGTGCCAACACCGTGCATGGTTTGTTCTAAGTAAGATAAATATTAGAAAGATCAATATATCCTGGACCTATTAAATAGCTTAGAAGTGCCTTTAAATTGTTGAGTTATGTTGAACTCACGGACTGGAATTACTGGAAATTTGTTATGTTGATGGAAACCAGATGGAAACCCGTCCAGGAAAACACAAAAGCTCTATGAAATGATTGTATCAACTCGAAATTTCAACCCTAAGAAAACCTGTATATGTTATTAATCGAGTGTTTTCGTATTGCCTTGGTATTGGCCCGAGGCAGGCCAAGGGTCAATACAACCACCCGAAGGCCAATGCCAAGGCAATGCGCAAACACTCGATTCATTAATAGACTGTGGAAGTTATCATTTTTTTGACGCCCGTCGGCGCAACTTTTGTTGCCGGCAATGATCGCCCGTCGGCTGTTCAGGCGACTGCTGCGGGCAGACTAGGCGATCTTCACAGGCGATAATAACCAAAAAGGCATGTGACAATAGTAAAAGATCATGTGACTATCATAAAATGCCGCATATTAACAAGCGGCGAATTTTGTCCGCTATCATTTTTTGTTATTAAGGCATCGAACAAGACGGCGCTCAAAGAGATGGGTGAACAGGAAGATCTGGTCAAAATCCTGGATTCTGAGACGAAGATCGCACGGGATTTTTTATAATTTATTGAACGAGCTGTCAACTGAGGATGAAGCTATGTACAGGCAGTAGGCCTACATGCGCATGTCGCCTCAAAGTTTTTTTAGAAATAGCCGCTGTGGTACAGCCTTTCATTCAGAGGGAATATTTACATAATCACATGATTGCATAACGTCATGTGACAAAATTATTTCTTCTGATTGGTCAAAAGAGTATGGCGTTCAAAATTGCGGTCGCCAGAGGTGGCACACTACACGACGAGTAAAATATCGCCGGCGAATTTGATTCCGAAAATCAAACATGTTCTGATACCGGCGATCGATGCGGCAACAGTCGCCGGCGCTCGAAATCGCCGTCGTGGGAGCCGGCAGACTACACGACTATCGCCTGATCGCCGCGACCGGCGTTCAAAATCGCCTAGTGTGCCGTGGGCTTTAGAGTAGTTATTTCTTCCAACTCTAATATCCTGTCAATAAGACCTTGTACAACGCGCTCTGTTGTAGACATTTTGATATCAACATCTGTCGTCTGCTTCTGTCTAACTCTGAGACGCCACATGTTAATTGCGTCTTTCAGTCACATTCCGTGAACTTGGCCAATATGACTTAAACTCGGCCAATATAGCCCTATACGGCTAATACGAACTTGATTCGTCTGCTGATATTACCCGGCCGAGTAGGTCGTATTCGAGTATTAACAACTTGCACAGTAAATTAATAAGATCTGTTACACTGTATGTATTACAGAAAATGAGAGTTCTCGGAATAGAATAATTTGTAATCAGTTTCCGAACTTGTGACTATTTATCAGAAACGGACATTTATCACCCGATCCTAGCGTTTTTAGCAGCTATTAGCTCAGTTTTGTTATTGTTTTTACAAATAATAAAAAGTACAAGCCGTGGGCCGTGCGTCCTACCAAAGCATAAAAAATCCGACAATAAGCCTCGCTAAGTAAATATTCACCCCCCCCCCCCCCCCCCCCCCCATGTGTTTTGACAGCAATGAGCCTTGGCTCCAAAATACAGCCGTCAGTATAAAAAGTAGGCACCTTGGAGCGTCAAAAACCCGGACTAGTACAACAAATAACATTATAATTATCGTTAACTATTATTTATTTTTCAAAATGACAGGTTTAATAAAACGAATGACCAGATACCACATTTTTTTTTATTGTAAGCTATAACAATATATGATTCAATAGAGCAATTAAACATATCTATATTACATAGTAAAGTAAATTATAACATTTACATACGATTGATTGATGTTTTACGCCGCACTCGAGATTATTTCACTAATATGGTGGCGTTGCCAGGTTAAGTGGGGGAGGAAACCGGGTTCTTTATCCAGAGGAAACCTCGACCTTCGACGGTACCTGGCAACTCTTCAACATAGGGAGGTCGAGTGAAAGAATCCACTCAGAATTGTTTTCAAATTTTATTTGGTCTGAGGGGGATTCGAACCCGCGCCGCATCGATGGACTGAAGAACTATCCCTCTGACCAATTGAGCCAGTTATGTAAGAGAGACGTATGTTCTGAATACACCATGATATAATAGAACCTATGGTTTTATCACAGAAACGGTTTTAAACGGACACGAGCAGCCGAAGTTTTTAATTTCTCCACATTTGGCCAAGAGATAGTCGGAAATAATCAAAATAATATGCATAGAAATACAGAAAATCGATCTAGGTAGTTCTTCGGAAATAAAAATTTGTTGGGACAACACACAAAATTAAATTGATTGATTGATTGTTTGGTGTTTTACGCCGCGCTCAAGATTATTTCACTTATATGGCGGCGTTGCCAGTTTTATTGTGGGAGGAAACCGGGCTCTATGCCCGGAGGAAACCCACGACCTTCCGTTGGTAACTGGCAACCATCCCACATAGGTCGTTCGAGTGAAAACCCAGTCAGAAAGTTCACAAAATTAAAAACACCAACTGAGATGTTTGTTTTTTGGATATCAATGAAAAGAACCTCAGTTGTGCACCAGGAGAAAATGTTTAAAAAGATCATTGTGTTCTACCAAAAAATTTCCGAAATTTAGACAGCTTTCGGTTTTGTTTGTTTTTTATGTGTGTTTTTTTTATTTTTTCAATTTTTTGTAAGACCGTTTTCAAAATAGTGTAAAAATGAATACTAAAAACTAATGAAATCCTCATTTGAGAAAGGTTACCAAAATCAATGATGTATGTCCTTTGCGACGGTTCGTGAAAAAGGCGCCAAGGGGGTCGTTTCACAAAGCTGTCGCATCGCAAACGTGTAGTTGCCAATGGATACCATAGTGAAGAGATACGTCATGGCACTTTGCGACGGTTCGTGAAAAAGGCGCCCAGGGGGTCGCCGTACAAAGCTGGGGCATCGCAAACGTGTAGTTGCCAATGGATACCATAGTGAAGAGATACGTCATGGCAACTACGAGTGGTCGCACTGGGCTTCGTTTGCGGTGCAACTGCTTTGTAAAACAGCCCCGGATGGATATCTTAGACAGCAGCAAGGTGCCAATGGGAGACATCGAAGTCAAAAGTAGTTTATAAAGTTAAGTATATATTGCGTGAAAGTTGGTTTAACAAACAAACAGTAGCTCTAATATTGCAATTAAAACAAATGAATAAATTATCAAAATTATCATACAAAAACATGTACTGTTCATTTGTGAAATAAAATTAGAAGTTCTCTTTTATACATTACTCTTACCAAGATTATTTCACCTGTATGGCACCGTTACCAGGTTACTTGGAGAGCGGACCGGCCTCGATGTCCTGTCCAAGTGGCATTCCGCTTACACTGGACAACAATCCCACTCATGGTACTGAAATGAGCCTTTAAAAACCCTGACCTTCATCAAGTACATGCATGTACCTGGCAACTATTCCACATACCACAATCGAGTGAAAAATCGAACCGGTGCCACATAGATGGAGGCTTCTCCCAAATGTATGTTGAGAAAAAAATAGCATCTTTATAGTCAGCAACAAATAGCCATCAGTCATTAACAATATACATATATATATATGTATATAACACAAGCATTATATACATTCTTAAAAGTCAATATCTAAATTGCTTAGTTAGGACAGCCTGTAATTCCAACATGACATATAGACGACGATGAGACATTGAAAGAAATTACATTTCCCATCTGTACGAAAAATTGTCTCATAATATATGAATATATTAACAGAAAATGATGTAGAAGCAGGCCTTGAATTCGAGATATTTTGGGCACCCATTTCCAAGGCCAGTTTGACCTTGGTAGTATCAAACCATTTCGAGTCAAAACGCTACAAGCCTTCGTGTCCTTACTTAAAATCAAGGCCTGTTGAAGTATTCAATAGATTGATTGATTGATGCTTTATGCTGGGCTCAACATTATTTCACTTATAGGGCGGCGTCACAAGGCTGAACAGAGGAGGAAACTGGGCTCTTTGCCCGGAGGAGACTCTCAACCACATACAGGTATACACTGGAGATAGCATCTTCTTAATCAAAACAAGTGATGTGCTCTACAATTTTTTCATTTCATAATATAGCATGACATATATTACAAACATAAATTTTAAGCTTACAGATAAGATGACCTCAGTAAATCGTGTCAAAGAAATAGTTTTGTTAAAATATGGATGTTTACTTTGTCCATAAATTGTGATAATCAGTCAGACATAATATATATGTCAGCAATGTCCCATAAATTTTGTCAGAATTTGAAACTATTTTGTCTTTTTAGGTTCTGACTCCTCCTGATCCTCCAAATCCTCTTGACTCTCCTCTTCCTCGTTGTCGACAGAATTCTGATCCTCTTTTTGATCCTCACCATCCTCGAGAAACTCTGACTTCTCCACGAGTTCGAAACCGTTTTGTTCATCTTTGTCCCCTTCGCTTCCTTTTTGGCTAACAGTTTCAACATCCATATCTTTCTTTTCTTGATTGTCATTTTCCGGTAAGTCTTCCGGTGAGTTTTTATCCTCTTTCTGACTGTCGCCTCCACCCTTACCTTTCTTCGCTGGTTTGTCACCGGCTTCCTTTTCGCTGCCATCATATTTGTCGTGTTTATATAACGGCCTAAATGAGTCAAAGAATCCAACATCCTCTGTGAGATTTGGTAACAGCCAGAAATGGTGCTTGCCAATGGTTAACAGCCAAACCAAGCAGAAGAGGATGAAGCGAACTGAAACGAAAGAATGCACCCCAATGATTGATTGATTGTTTGGTGTTTATCGCCGCGCTCAAGATTATTTCAGTTATATGGTGGCGTTGCCAGTTTTATTGTGGGAGGAAACCGGGCTCTATGCCCGGAGGAAACCAGACTCTATGCCCGGAGCAAACCCACGACCTTCTGTTGGTAACTGTCAACTATCCCACATAGGTCGTTCGAGTGAAAGAATGCACTTCAATGAAGGTAATTTACAAAGTGACCCCTATAAAAGTGATACGAGCTGTCAAGATTCAGACTTTTACCCCATGCATAGCGACTGCCAAACAAAATGCAACCATTTTTAAAGCTTACACAGCGCATCATTTTAAAGACATAAATTACATGTCAATATGGATTTCGATAATCTTTTGTCATTTTTCTGCAAGGAGTTGCAATTAAATATACTTTAAGCCTTTCGCTTTCATATATTGACTATACCTCACCATGTATGACGGGAAACATAGATGGCGCTTCCGTACCTGTTTGGTAGCTCGCTGATCACATGACTATTCATCTTCACAGCAAGCATGTGGTCAGCGCTAATCAGTTTTACTCTTTTGGATGGAGTGAGTGTTGGTTATTTGAACAATTAAATAAATAATTATGCTAATTTTATAGCCGAACAAATACAATGCTTTATGGGGGTTATTGGTGGTATTTCGAGAGTTATATCACCGAAACAAGTATTACGTCACATTTTAGTGAAAATCAGAAAATCGATCTGGTGATGCGCGTTACGTCACTCTAGGTAGCGAAAGGGTTAAATAAACAATAAACTTCACAAGTACATTTATTGATTTGTTGCGAGTATTTTTTATTAAAGTGGCATGAGCTGCCAAAATGGTGATATTTTGTTGTTAAAACAGAATGTTAAAATTATTGGCTATTTTTCTCAAGACTGTAAATCAGAAGCTTTTGAGTGCTTCTAGTCTCGAAAATGTACGATAAAGTATGATTTTGAACTAAATTTGGCTTAGAATGAATGAATGGTCGTCCAGGTTATTTAAATTTTGTTTACTTTTCGTACACGTTTTTGGCTCGTACAGGCCACATAGTGTATGGATTTTCCTCATTCAAACGCCAATCATTTAGTTTTTCGATGGCCTTCAAAGCCTCTTACTGTTGTGACGATCAGAAATTATAAAAAAAGTGTGAATTTTGGCAGCTCATGCGACTTTAAATTACTAAGTTTACTGAAAGAAATTGTTTGATGATTTAAACTGCACTCCCGATTATTTCACTTATATGGCTGTTCTTGCTCGGTTTTTTGGAAGACAAAACTGGGCTCTTTGGCCAGAGCAAACATCTGACCTCCTGTTACTAGTGGCCTACCATTCAGCATTTAAGGGATAATGGAGTCAATTTTTTTTCAATTAAAGGCCCACTTGCCGCAAAAATCCGGAATATTGTTTACATTAAAAAAAAAAAACCGTTTTCTGTATTTTTCCCAGACAATATAAGTTAGGAACTTTCTATTTTTACCAAAATTTAAAAGTTTGGACGTCATTTTGTATTTTTAATTTGAATTTGAAAATTTGAATTTTTAGGTGCCCGTAATATCAACAAACTTCGAACCGGGTCATGTGCAAAAGTGCCGTAATGGCTTGAGTCGTGTGGGCGATCTAACTACAAAGTATAATTTTACAAACTTTATCTAAGAAATACATACTAACGATCCACAGACAAAAACGCTTGGATGAGGGTAATCTAACACTTAAGTTAACAAACACTGATCGGTGTTGTTGTTGTAATCGAGCTTCGATTCTTCGTTTGTTTTTCACCCTCATTTATACATTCTAAACCTAATTGGACATGCTTTATGTGTGCTATGTTTAACTTTAGTGGTTTTAGCTGTGGTAAGCTGGTGCAAATTGGTTTTCTTAACAAATGTCAAACAGGTTACGGCGGCAAGTGGGCTTTTAACTATTTCTTAAACAGAAACTGAGAAATCTGTACTTACGAACAATTAGGAAGAGTATAAATCCAACAAAGACGGCCCCTGAGAGACTGAGATAATAAACGCCCACACGCACCTCCGGGGGCCACAAGGGGAATAAACACAGACCAATGGCACCCAACACTGAAATATAGAGAACATAGGTGTAGATTATTGTGTCGTTCAGGGGGAGGGCCCCAACAGGAAGAGATACAGATTGATCACACTCAATACTGAAATAAAGACGTTAAGGAGCCCCAAGGGAATAAAAACAGCCCTCTCACCCAACAGGGGAATAAATTGTGGCCGGGACCCTGTTTCACCAAGCGGCGTAGCATAAGCTTTTAGGTAACTGCCATAGCAACCCATACTGTAGAGATAAGTTAGTATGAAAGTTACGCAAAAAACACATCCACACCGCTTTGTGAAACAGGCTCCAGTTTGGATCAGCAATGGAAGTTAGGAGTGAAATTGAAGTATTAAACCACAGGACTCCTGGAGCGTGTTTCACAAAGTGACATTGCGTCTAAACTTTAGGGATATGTTGCTATGGCAGTTAAATGAAAAATTATACTACAACGCTTTGTAAAACGAGCTCCTGAAGATGGTTTGAACAAATACACTAAAATATCGAGAAAATATGAGGTACATGTCATTCTTCCAATTGCGCACTGTGCTTACTAAAATTGTTAAAATTGGTCATTGTAAAGCCTAAAATTGTACTATTCAAGCGTAACTGGCAAAGCCTTCTTTTGGCCGTATACATCAAAGGAGAGGAAAACAAACAAAAAAACTTCAAATGTATCTAACAAGCTATTACTTTGGACTGCATTAATGGACGTCTATAATGGCATAATTGGATTAAATCCTCATGATTCTGCCCACAGAGTGGCCAATCAGCCAATGTGGAAAGTTGCTGGTCTGAGTGGGTTCGAACCCGTGCCTCATCGGTGGAAGGCCTAAGAGACTATCACTGAACGACTGAGGAAAAAGAGCCCCCGCCCCTACAGAGCACCTACATGTATGGATGGAAGGTCTGTGTCAGACTGGGGGCGATCACTGCTGACTGAACCATCGCAGCCCCCGCTTTGATGGCAAAGGAGAGATCAGTTCCCCCCCCCCCCCCCCCCCGCCCTCCCCGCTCAAAGTACATCATAAGGGAAGCTTTACATTATCATCTCCCAAATTAGCATGACTTATAAGTTTTTACAAGGGTTTGATATTTACTCACCTAGAAGTAATCCTATGATGAATGTCTTCAGAGGGACCGGGTCATAAATCCAAACATATACCTAGAAAATGCAAAAAATTCACATCTTTTTACTCTTTTAGATTCATTTGACAGCAACTTTAATTCACGTTATTTAGACATTACCAAAAATACTGATGATTTGTTGCCAAATTATCTTTTCCAGAAAATTCTACTGACTACGACCAAACTACTGCCTGTCGTCAACCTAATGAAATATCATGGGTTTTGGTTTATTATAACAATTTATGATGGGGTATAAAGGTCTAAATGATCTGCACCTCTTTTTAACACAATTAGAAACTTGTCTCCGTGGTTATTTTAGACAAGATTTTCCCTGTGCTCGTGTGTTTTAGTGTTCATAAATATAATTATTTAGACATTTTTAGCCAATTGGTATATATAAAGACGGATAATGGATGTTTTAAATTATGCCACATTCACAATTATTTCACATATACAACGGCAATGTCAGGCTTTCTTGCCCAGAAGGAACATAGACGATCAAGTGATAAACAACCTTTTTAATTTCTCCTTGGACTACGGTAAGAATTCCGCTAATTCAAGGACGAGCAATGTGAAGATAACAAATTATCAGACTGCTTTCTCATTCTGCCATGTTTGGTCTAAAACAACAACAATAGCGATTGCTCAATAGGATTATCGGTCACTCCATGCAGTAGGTAAGACACCCAACGAAAAGTCTCAAACTTTTAAAGTGCTTTTTGTAATGTTTTGAGTACTTGAATTAGCGAAATTCTTACCATACACTTAAGTCGGATTTGAACCCGCACCCCATCGATGGAAAGCTTGGACAGGACAAACTATCAGTATGTTGTCTGAGCGACCAAGACCGTCTTTGGTCTGATTACAACTCAATTGACCTAATCAGAAAAGTATCATTTCCTTTGAGCTCAAAATTCAAGCTACATTTGCCGATCTACAATGCTTACGAAAGTTAATTATCTCAGGGCCTATGTTGTGTTTGTACCCTCACAGCGATGACCTAATGAACGATTTCGAAGGTCATGTATGACGTTACTTTTTTTAGTAGTTCTGAAAATATGTATATTTCCTCTTGTTTTTTTTTTTTGACTACCAAGGAACTAAGGCGAAAGTTGTTTCGATTCAACTTATGTTTTTCAAATATACATTTAGCCCATAAACAAACACAAACCAGCTTTAATTCATGTTCATAAATCCTTTATTTACAGTAAAATATGACTGCTTGAAGTAAAATCAGTTTGCTTGAAGTAAAGTAAGTCTGCTTGAAGTAAAGTAAGTCTGCTTGAAGTAAAATAAGTCTGTTTGAAGTAAAATAAGTCTGCTTGAAGTAAAATAAGTCAGCTTGAAGTGAAATAAATCTGCTTGAAGTGAAATAAGTCTGCTTGAAGTGAAATAAGTCTGCTTGAAGTAAAATAAGTCTGCTTGAAGTAAAATAAGTCTGCTTGAAGTAAAACAAATCTGCTTGAAGTGAAATAAATCAGCTTGAAGTGAAATAAATCTGCTTGAAGTGAAATAAGTCTGCTTGAAGTAAAATAAGTCTGTTTGAAGTAAAATAAATCTGCTTGAAGTAAAATAAGTCTGTTTGCGGTAAAAATAAGTCTACTTGAAGTAAAGTAAGTCTGTTTGAAGTAAAATAAGTTTGTTTGAAGTAAATTAAGTCTGTTTGAAGTAAAATAAGTCTGTTTGAAGTAAAATAAGTCTCCTTGAAGTAAAATAAGTCTGCTTGAAGTAAAATAAGTCTGTTTGAAGTAAAATAAGTCAGTTTGAAGTAAAATAAGTCTGCTTGAAGTAAAATAAGTCTGTTTGAAGTAAAATAAGTCAGTTTGAAGTAATATAAGTCTCCTTGAAGTAAAACAAGTCTGTTTGAAGTAAAATAAGTTTGTTTGAAGTAAAATAAGTTTCCTTGAAGTAAAACAAGTCTGTTTGAAGTAAATTTAGTCTGTTTGAAGTAAATTAAGTCTGTTTGAAGTAAAATAAGTCTGTTTGAAGTAAAATAAGTCTCCTTGAAGTAAAATAAGTCTCCTTGAAGTAAAATAAGTCTGTTTGAAGTAAAATAAGTCTGTTTGAAGTGAAATAAGTCTGCTTGAAGTAAAATAAGTCAGCTCGAAGTAAAATAAGCCTGCTTGAAGTAAAATAAGTCTGTTTGAAGTAAAATAAGTCTGTTTGAAGTAAAATAAGTCTGTTCGAAGTAAAATAAGTCTGTTCGAAGTAAAATAAGCCTGCTTGAAGTAAAATATGTCTACTTGAAGTAAAATAAGTCTGTTTGAAGTAAAATATGTCTACTTGAAGTAAAATGTCTCTTAGAAGTAAGATAAGTCTGCTTGAAGTAAAATAAGTCTGTTCGAAGTAAAATAAGTCTGTTTGAAGTCAAATAAGTCTGTTTGAAGTCAAATAAGTCTGGTTGAAGTAAAATTAGTCTGGTTGAAGTAAAATAAGTCTGGTTGAAGTAAAATTGCCAAACCTCATCTCCATCTTTAAAGATCTGTTCATCATGCATCACAAGCTTCAATTTCTTCTCTTTTTTCTTTTTTTCCTCATCCTGGGATCAAAATAAAAGAAAACGAATGATAAATATAACTAAGAAAGAGATGCAAAAGTAACAAAATGTTGCAGAGGTAGACATAAGGGGCCCGTTTCACAAAGCAGTTGCATCGCAAACGACGGATAGTTGCCAATGGATACCATAGTGAAGAGATACGACGTCACTGCAACTGCGATTGATCGCACTTTGTGACGGCTTCGTGAAACGACCCCCAGATCGCTGACAGCTAATTTACCATAATACATTGCAGTGTAGCCAAGAAAATTTCTCATCTATAGCAGCTTTGTCAGCCACATTAGGCAGGAGGAAACCAAAATCTGTGTGTACAGGAAACCGGACCTTTTTCTGGAACCAATGCCATGCACCATGGACTACATAATTTGTACACCATACAGGGAGACATGTGGGACGTAACAAAGAATACTGGAGGTACCAACGATTGATTGATGTTTTACGCCGCACTCAAGATTATTTCACTTATATGGTTTAGTGGGGAGGAAACCCCCGACTTCCGGCAAGTACCTGGCAACTCTTCCAAATACAGCGAAAAAACCACTCGGAAATTTTTCAATTTTTATTTGGTCAGAGTGGGAATCGAACTTGCGCCGCAACGATGGAAAGTCTTGTGGGACTGAGGGACGATCAGTCTAACCCACTGGACCACCGAAGCCCCCTCAACAGACCAATGAGTTCAATTTGTTTTTGCCTTTTAGAAAGTGATTATAACAATATTCTTGTTCTTTTTGGGATTAATTGTCAAATGCCATACTCTGGGACTCTGGTTTGATTCCCGGTTCAGCCATCATGTAAGATCGCCCGATGTATTATTACCGTTTTTCAACAAAATTTGATTCCAAAAATAACAGAAATATTAGGAGAAAACCAAGCTCTACATCAGTGAGAAACAGGACCTTTACAGTATTTGTTACACCATAAATTTGGAAACATGTAGGATTTAAAAAGATCTCTACAGAAGCTATGCTAAATTTTTGTTATGCCATTTACACAAAACACAGGCAGCTGGTGGTACATTTACTTACTTTTTTCTCCTCTTTTTCTGTGCTTTTTTTCTCTGTGTCATCACTTTTCTCTTTATCTGCATCCTCTTTTTCTTTTTTGAGCTTTTTATCTCTCTTGGATTTCTTTTCCTGAAAACAAAAATTGTCATACCGGGTAACCAAACGTAAAATCCCCAGTTAATCAAGCAAAAATCATTAGTTATTGATGTAATTTGTTACATCATCCATGTATGTATAGTCGCTAAAATCGTTTCGTTTCTTGAATTCTGATTGTCAAGTTCATTCCAAAAATATGGGATATGTGAAAATCAGTCGAGATTCAGACACGAATAACTTAAAATAAACATTTTCAAGGCCAGCCCTAACTTTACACACAAGTTTGCAGACGAAATATTTTTTCATAACCATTTGAAAAATGTCCAGTTTGTTAAAATTACATAGAAACAGTTATCATCAAAGTTGCTGAAAAGAGATGTCAGCAGAAAGCTGCTAAGATCTGTTGCAAATATCTGAGGAAAGCATAATTCTCAAAGAAATAAAAATATTGCACATTGAAAAACACACCTGACCTATTTAAAGGCCAACTGCATATAGGACCTTGGAACTTGGAGAGTGATGACTTGGCCTGGGAAAGCGACCGGCCTTAAATATTACAGGGAAACACATTCCGATTTTTTTTAAAATTCAGAACACTTTACCTGAAAGTACACATCAGCAAGCAGTACATGTATCAACAAAAAGCTCAAAATTTGAACATTTTTAGGAAAAGAGCCCAAAATGTCCTTGTTACGTTTTCACAAAATGTACATATCCCATTTTTGTTAGATTTAAGAAATGAAAATAAATTCTGACCTTTTCTTCATCTGTGGGTTCAGCCTCTTCACCTTCCTTCAATTTCTTTTTCTTCTTAGATTTGTCTCCCTTTTTTTTCTCCGCCCGTGCAGCTCGGTGAAACAGACCCTTCTGTAATAGCCTAGAAACAAGTCATGTAAATGTTTAATAACGCCTCTCAACGAATGTGAACATTGAAAAGAGCATAACCTTGATGGTTGAATGTTACTAAAGTGGTTTGAGCTAAAATAATCAAAATTCTGACTGTCAAGCAAACGTGAGAGCCTTTGGGGCTTCTTGTGAAACAGACTGTTGGTTGTGTCAGTAATGACCTGAATACCAGTGTGATTGATTGATTGATTGATTGTTTAACGCTGTACTCTAGATTATTTCACTAATATGGCGGCGTTGCCAGGTTTAGTGGGGGAGGAAACCGGGCTTATTGCCGGCCTTCGGCGAGTACCTGGCAACTCTTCCACATACAACGACCGAGTGAAAAATCCACTCAGAAATTTATCAATTTTTGTTTGATCTGAGTGTTATTTGAACCCGCACCGCATCGATGGAAGATCTGTGTGGGACTGAGGGACGATCATTCTTACCCACTGGACCCCCGAGTATTTTAAACATAAATACTCTTTCTCACACTCTTTCCATAATCTCTGATCGTCACGACAGTAAGAGTCTTTGAAGGTCATTGAAAAACTAAATGATTGGCGTTGGAATGAGGAAAATCCATACAGTATGAGGCCCATACGAACCGAAACCGTGTTCGAAAAAATAAACAAAATCTAAATAACGGGGACGACCATTCATTCATTCTAAGCCAAAGTTAGTTCAAAACAATACTTTATCGTACATTTTCGAGACTACTAAAAAGCTTCTGAATTATACGTCATGAGAAAATTAGCCAATAATTTCAACATTCTGCTTTAACGTCAAAATATCAACATTTTGGCAACTCATGCCACTTTAATGAGCCATACTATCTTACCTGTCACAGAAATTCACACAAGAGTGGCGATTACCAAAGAGAATATCTGTATTAGATTTACCAGCTCCCCATTTGGACTCTAACAATGCATCAACTGCTTTAGAAGCTAAAACAAAAGTAAATTTAAATATCGGTAAGATTTGTATATATATATAAAAGATCAATTGTCCTCACTATTAATGAACAACATAACAAACAGGCACCTGTAGGGAAATCGTCTTGTCTGAAACAACCATGGAGACAAGTTTCTTATTGTGTAAAAAAGGAGTATCAATATTGATATTGTTGATTCTGAAAAAGATTACAAAAGAAAGAGAAAACAAATAATACCAGATTTAACAACAATGTATTTATAAACACTAAAACAAGCGGTCACAGGGAAAATCTTGTCTAAAATAACCACAGAGACAAGATTTTAATTGTGTAAAAAACAGGTATATCATCTAGACCTTTATACCAAATCTTAAGTTGTTCCGATGAGCTACATGTATAAAAACAGATGACATTTCATAAGACAGATAAGAGCTTACATTTAGTCACTAGAATTTTCTGGAAGACTTTGCAATACACTTGTCGTTTGTAGTGTGTTAACAAAAGGAGTCTTGTGAGTCGTCTGTGGTGAAATTTTCAAAAGCCAACAGTGTACAATTTGCAAGCAAAATACATTTAACAAGGTAAACATTGGTAAACATTGATAACATGTGCTACAAACATTAATTTCCTGGCCTGAAAATCCATACATTTTTGTGGCCTATACGAATCGAAACAGTGTTAAAAAAGTAAACAAAATTTAAATAATCGGGACGACCATTTATTCATTTTAAGCTTAAGTTAGTTCAAAACTATACCTAAATGGTACATTCTTTAGACTAGAAGTACATGTACTAAAAACCTTCTGAATTATACGTCTTGAGAAAAATAGCTGATAATATTAACATTCTGTTTTAACGGAAAAATAACTACATTTTTGCAGCTCATGCCACTTTAAAACGCTTTCAACATAGATATACATGTAAGACTTACCAATGAAACACTGCACTGACATGCCAACCAGTTTCCCTTCCTTAGACTGGCTGTTAAATCGTAAATATTTCGCCACGGCATATTCTTCTTTGGTGGGGGGATCAGCCTCCTAAAACAAGACGAAAATGTATTTATTTGAGGTTCTTTAACTTGAAGTTTATCTTAATAATCTATTATAATACACCTTCATCTCATTCAACATTAAAGAGAAAGGGAAAACAAAGACCCATAATCTAAGACAATAAAGTACTCATGCAGGTTTAAAGCACTTTGAGCTAAAAATTAGGGGTGATTTGTGTCGAATAATCTTGGAGCTAAAGCTCCGAGGGAAAGCTGTGCTCCGTCACGTCACAATGAAGATTCCAATTTAATGACATCATTTGGTTACTTGGCTGATTGATTAAGAGGACACTTGAGTGATTTTGGTTTATATGTCCTGCTCAACAGTATTTCAGTTATATGAAAACGTTGTCTCCTTGTTGCAGGGCGGATTTCCACCGCTCTTTTAGGTGCTGCCTCACCGAGACGACTTCCCGAAGACAACCAGCAAGCCCCCTCACCCAGTCACAGTATACTGACACCGGGCCAACCAGTCGCTGCTCTAACTCCTATTGCTGAGCGCCAAGCAGGACACTTGAGAGAGACGGCAGCATGCGATCCAGTGATAACATTTCAGAATAGTGACATTGCGTATGAGCTAACAGCAGATTTCACTGAGTATACTTTCTACATGTGGGTTGCTGCAGGACATTTTTGACTGGCTCTGGTTACTCGTGAGAGATTCTAAAAAAATCTTAAGCTTTAATGGCTGGTTTTCAAATTAAACTCTTGCATTTTCCTCTCTGTAATTGATAAAATTTGTGTATGATACAGGCCTCGAAATTTCGCGCGAACGATCATTTCGTCCGCGCAAAGGTTACGCAAAACTAAAATCGCATGAACTTTTTTTCGTTCGCGCGAATGACTTAGCGTAACCAAACAAAAAATTTTATTTTTCTACCTTTTATCGGCTGTATCGCGTGTATGTAACTCCTTCCGGAAGTACTCTCTAAAAATCGTTTATTTTTTAATTCAAGGGCAAACGAAAAATCAACCCTTTGCATAACCTCTTTTGTTATTCATTTTCGCATAATGCAGTAGCAAGGTAACTCCGAATAAATTTAACAAACGCATATTGACGATTTCAATATTTCGACAAAGATATATTTGTCATCTTCAGGAAAATGTGATGAGGTAAGTACAGATACAGATATATATACAAGAATAAGATGTGATTTCTAGAGAACAAAGAGAGAATGGCAGTAGACTAATATATACATAAGCAATTAACAACATCAGTAGGTGGTTAAGACAGATCAGGCTTAGGAATAAACAAAATTGTAAACATAATAAAATTCTAAGAGGGGGGGGGGGGTAGCACAGATCAGACAATGATAGGAATAAACAGACTTAATAAACAAGCAAAATGGACAAATATATCTAAAAGTATCTGTAGGGGGTTAAGATGAATTGGACTAATGCTAATAATAGTAATAAACAGTATTGAGGGGGGGGGGGGGGGGGGGGGAAACAACTATTAAACAAGCAGAAGACAAAAAGTTATCTAAAAAGTGTCAATTCTTTAGAGGCTTTAACACCTGTGTTTAGCTGGGGAGAGTTCCGACGTATTGCTAAGGCTTCCTTATAGAGAAGTTCATACCAGTGATTAGAACTGTCTATTATTTTGGTGTTATTTAGAACAAACTGTGGGAGGGAGGAAGGGCATAAGTTATCAAGTCTATTAGGCAGGTCAAAGAGGTCTTTGCAATATTGAAATAATTCACATTCATAAATGTGGGAATATACTTCACTCTTACCGGTCGCGTGTTCTTTAACTCTTTCAATTAGACAACGTTCTGTCTTACCGATGTAAGCCGCAGAACAGCCAGGACATTTAAACGAATAAACAATATTGCTTTTTAACGGGAGAGGTGTTGGGTCTTTTGTATTGCAGAAAGCACTGATTTTCGTGGTATTCCAACGAACAATAATGACAACAGGTTTTGGCAGTAGTCTCTTAAGTTTCTTGATGAATCGTTGACACAATTTCTCCCCCTCTGGTCCGACATACGGGAGATGAAGCCAAATTCTCGGAATGGTCTTATCAACTCTTGGTTTAGGGGCACCACAGGTGGCTTTGAAACGTTTAATAAGTTTGGCCGAAACAGATTTGGAAAAACCGTTCCATGAAAGAAACTTACGGACACACGTTAATTCTTCATTAAATAGCGAAGGGGAGCTACATATCTTATATGCTCTAGTAACAAGAGCTCTCACCCAGGCTATTTTCATTTTCCAGGGCTCAAAACTGTTTAAATGAACATACTGACCAGTATTAGTTACCTTACGAAAAATAGATGTGGACAGTCCTTGGTTAATCTTTATATCCAGAAAATGGATATCAGTAAAGTCGGGAAACTCCTCGTGTGTAAAGTTAATATCTCGATGAAAAGAATTTAGTTCAGTGAGGATCTTGTTGAATTCTGAAGGTTTGGCTAAAACTAATGTATCGTCTACATATCTGATATAGAATTTAATTGTTCCATTGGTAATGAGATTATTCACAACCACCTTTTCTAGTTCAGTCATTAAAATATTGGCTAATGTTGGGGCAAGAGGGGATCCCATAGATACTCCATCAATCTGTTGGTATAACGTTTTGTTAAAAGAAAATGGTGTTTTTGTACAAGAGTCAATAATTAGTTTTTTAAGCGTGCTTTTCTTAAGTGAAGTAGGTATAAGTTTTTGTTGGTAGACACGATCAAGGATAATATCAGTTACTTTCTTAAGCGGCACATTGGTAAATAACGATTCTACGTCAAAGGACACAAATCTGTAGCCTTGCTGAAATAGATCATGAGGAATCTGTTGGATTCTTTGAACAGCATCAAAAGTGTCCTTCAACGAAAATTCATTATCTGTCAGAGGTTTTAACAGTTTGGCTAGAAATTTTCCAACAGCAGAATAAGTAGTTCCAGTTGTATCGATGATTGGGCGGAATTTTGGGATATCTAAGAAGTCTTTATGGGTTTTAGGTAAACCATGGGCACGGGCATGTCTAGTTGATCGGGGTTTAGTTTCAGTAAATTCATCTTTTACTGAAACTAAACCCCGATCAACTAGACATGCCCGTGCCCATGGTTTACCTAAAACCCATAAGACTTCTTAGATATCCCAAAATTCCGCCCAATCATCGATACAACTGGAACTACTTATTCTGCTGTTGGAAAATTTCTAGCCAAACTGTTAAAACCTCTGACAGATAATGAATTTTCGTTGAAGGACACTTTTGATGCTGTTCAAAGAATCCAACAGATTCCTCATGATCTATTTCAGCAAGGCTACAGATTTGTGTCCTTTGACGTAGAATCGTTATTTACCAATGTGCCGCTTAAGAAAGTAACTGATATTATCCTTGATCGTGTCTACCAACAAAAACTTATACCTACTTCACTTAAGAAAAGCACGCTTAAAAAACTAATTATTGACTCTTGTACAAAAACACCATTTTCTTTTAACAAAACGTTATACCAACAGATTGATGGAGTATCTATGGGATCCCCTCTTGCCCCAACATTAGCCAATATTTTAATGACTGAACTAGAAAAGGTGGTTGTGAATAATCTCATTACCAATGGAACAATTAAATTCTATATCAGATATGTAGACGATACATTAGTTTTAGCCAAACCTTCAGAATTCAACAAGATCCTCACTGAACTAAATTCTTTTCATCGAGATATTAACTTTACACACGAGGAGTTTCCCGACTTTACTGATATCCATTTTCTGGATATAAAGATTAACCAAGGACTGTCCACATCTATTTTTCGTAAGGTAACTAATACTGGTCAGTATGTTCATTTAAACAGTTTTGAGCCCTGGAAAATGAAAATAGCCTGGGTGAGAGCTCTTGTTACTAGAGCATATAAGATATGTAGCTCCCCTTCGCTATTTAATGAAGAATTAACGTGTGTCCGCAAGTTTCTTTCATGGAACGGTTTTTCCAAATCTGTTTCGGCCAAACTTATTAAACGTTTCAAAGCCACCTGTGGTGCCCCTAAACCAAGAGTTGATAAGACCATTCCGAGAATTTGGCTTCATCTCCCGTATGTCGGACCAGAGGGGGAGAAATTGTGTCAACGATTCATCAAGAAACTTAAGAGACTACTGCCAAAACCTGTTGTCATTATTGTTCGTTGGAATACCACGAAAATCAGTGCTTTCTGCAATACAAAAGACCCAACACCTCTCCCGTTAAAAAGCAATATTGTTTATTCGTTTAAATGTCCTGGCTGTTATGGGCTTACATCGGTAAGACAGAACGTTGTCTAATTGAAAGAGTTAAAGAACACGCGACCGGTAACAGTGAAGTATATTCCCACATTTATGAATGTGAATTATTTCAATATTGCAAAGACCTCTTTGACCTGCCTAATAGACTTGATAACTTATGCCCTTCCTCCCTCCCACAGTTTGTTCTAAATAACACCAAAATAATAGACAGTTCTAATCACTGGTATGAACTTCTCTATAAGGAAGCCTTAGCAATACGTCGGAACTCTCCCCAGCTAAACACAGGTGTTAAAGCCTCTAAAGAATTGACACTTTTTAGATAACTTTTTGTCTTCTGCTTGTTTAATAGTTGTTTCCCCCCCCCCCCCCCCCCCCCCCCTCAATACTGTTTATTACTATTATTAGCATTAGTCCAATTCATCTTAACCCCCTACAGATACTTTTAGATATATTTGTCCATTTTGCTTGTTTATTAAGTCTGTTTATTCCTATCATTGTCTGATCTGTGCTACCCCCCCCCCCCTCTTAGAATTTTATTATGTTTACAATTTTGTTTATTCCTAAGCCTGATCTGTCTTAACCACCTACTGATGTTGTTAATTGCTTATGTATATATTAGTCTACTGCCATTCTCTCTTTGTTCTCTAGAAATCACATCTTATTCTTGTATATATATCTGTATCTGTACTTACCTCATCACATTTTCCTGAAGATGACAAATATATCTTTGTCGAAATATTGAAATCGTCAATATGCGTTTGTTAAATTTATTCGGAGTTACCTTGCTACTGCATTATGCGAAGCTATTCAGTGGATCAACAAGTTATTATTCATTTTCTACGTAACCCATTCACATAACCCATAGATTAAGCAATTCATTTTTATTAAACGAAAAATGGGTTACCTGGAGCCATTTTTGCGTAACCTTTTTTCGGGTTAAGCCAATTTTTTAATTTTTGAGGCCTGCGATATGCATTATTTAGTACAGCAATAAAGGCAAGAGGGATACCCAAACTGTCAATAAAGTATGTTATTTGATCATTTAAAGCCTGATAAAGGCTACAAGACCAAAAGTTAGAACCATCCTACAGAGCCAAATGGCATCGATCTGTGACTATACAACAGAATGGCAGGATAGTCACCTTGGGCTAATCTGTGGACAGGTTGGGGAAATGTGCCAATCGGGAGTCCACTTCTGAACAGGAGTAACACTCCCAAACAAGCTATAGACAGGCTATATGTGAGTTGAATGCCCTTTGGCTTCACAGATTTTGTCACAGTTTCATTCAGTTCAATGGAAACTTGCCTTATGACAAATAACATGAAGAGATGCAAACAGTCTTGTAAATGTACTACCATCTAACATCTACGGTTCAAAATAAATACACATTTAGCAATTAAACTGTTTTAGTGCATGAAGTTTAGAAAAAGTATTTTCACAATCTGAAATGTGAATGTGTGCAGAATAAAAATGCAACGATGGTCACTACTGACCACCGCATAATGGCGCAGACTGGGACTATGTAAATACCTGAAATTCGCGCGTCGGAGTCAGTAGCTTGGGTGAACGGCGGACTGTCACTGCGTGGGAAGCATGCAACACTACAGACACCAATCTTTATTTTCAAACATCAATGGCTAAGGTAAACATTTATTTTGACGCTGCTATAGCTTGTTGAAAATGGCAAATTCACTTTTTGCAGTTTGTGTGAAATTCTTCTAAGTGGTCAGCGCATGCGACGATAAATAATTTTAAAGAAAAAAACACACGGATGCAAAGCTTGAAGTCTACTGGGCTTGGGTAAAGTATAGCAGGTAACGTAAAAGTTGCGGTCAGTCAACTCATTGATAAAGTGGCCCCACTGTGCGTAAGGCGTGGCTGTGGTCGATGACTGTTGGCCTTTGGCACTATGCCAGCTCTTCAGAGACGGAGGGTCACTACGGTGTGCCCCAATTGTCAACAGTTTTTTTTATTGACAAAACGTCAAAGACAAACCTAGGATTAGGGACGGGGTTTATTGACAGAATAAGGTTAGGTTTTGAAACCTTTTATTGACAACGCTAAAGACGGACTTAGGGTTAGGGACGGGGTTTATTGACAGAAAAGGGTTAGGTTTAGCCATGTTTATTTACAAAACCGAAGGATCCTCTTGGATTCGTCCAAATACGTCATCGCAGGTCAAAGGGTATATAAATATGAAGTGCGCATATGTGTATCACAGTTCAGGTAACACATAGAAATTTAATACCTCTAACGCTGTGTTGGAAGTTAGTCTAGTGGAAAGATGCTACGGTCTAATTGAGTGCGCATGTGGTTCTGCGCAGCTTCAGATTGGAAAGGTAGGGGTTTGAGACCCGTTGAGTGCGGAATTCAATAGAAAAAAAAATAATCTATTAACTTGGGTGTGTTGCAGTGAAGGGAGTTGTCTATCGTAAGACGTTAGGTGGCGCTGTTGTATACAGCAAGAAGATAGGATGAAAGAAACAGTTCACGCTTTCCAAACGTCCCCGTATACTACTTTTGTTACTGTCATTATAGACCGTTTAGTCAAGAACCAATGAATGCAAGCCAATTAAAAACTTTCCCACGGTTGCTCCGCCCACATTGGCTCACCATGTATTCTTTACCATTCCCGTCTACTGCGTTGTTGTTGCACTGCAAAGCATGCATTACGATAGGGGTTGAGGAGAACGACGGCGTGTTGTTTTTTTTTTCACCCACCCTACTCCCGATCGAGAGTGCGGTCTATAGCATGTTCGGGAGTGTTACTCCCGTTCAAGAGTGTAGTCCCGATCGGCACATTTCCCCAACCTGGTGGAGATAAAAAAAATTAAAAAATTTAACACGTAAGCACCCAGCTACTCCATGCTCCAACGATTTGTTCATTATTTAAAAACCCTACACGAATGAATAACATTGGCGAGTTAGAGAAAAAGAAAGCGTTTTTCAGCGTCGGATAACTCTGATCACCATGGCATATGTCCAAAGTGACACATTGGAAATTTATAAATGTTGTTGTTGTTGCGTTAGAATTTAAATCTTAGAATAAGTAGAATTAACATAATCTAGATCTATAACAACATGATGAGGTAGATCCTCGGGTATCCCATTTTAAAATACATCCCTGTAATCGTCGCATTCATTCAAAGAAAAAAATCGACAATACTTCACCTCATCCTGTCGTCTACGTTTACGTTTTTCCGCCATGTTTACGTGTCCGTGCCTCGTTCTGGGAACAACCAACTTTCGTCTTTGGAAACAAATCATGAGGCTCCACACGGTTTACTTTGACAAGTCGATATTTCTTCTGCACCTCTTTCTTTGCAAGCTTGAACTGTCGATATACTTTTCTTTTTACAGACATTCACTCGCAAATTTAGTTAGTAAATGCTTTTCAGACGATTGTGCATACCATCTCGGCTAGATAAATTTTAATAATTCCCAAAATTATGAAGATAGGGTTGTTACAAGTCGGGTTAGGCCTATGACGCAATCAATAACACCCGGCTCCCTCTAATTAACGTATGCCCAATCAACGGATAATATCCCAGCCTAATTACATGTAAGCGGAATGGTTCAAATTCTAGTTCTTTTAATATATGGTGAATTTCGGAAGCGCACCTGTCTTAATTAGGGTTCAAATAAATTCTCACCTGGATTTAAAAATATCGATCCGTATGTACATCTCTCGTAAAGTAAGCGATTGGCACAGGTACATAGGAATGCATGCGTAGACATAAAGGCTCACCAAAGCGTAAACTAGAAGCGACACAATTAAAGTGGCATGAGCTGCCAAAATGGTGATATTTTGACGTAAAAAAAGAATGTAGAAATTATCGGCTATTTTTCTCAAGACGTAGGCCTACAACTCAGAAGCTTTTTGGTGCTTCTAGTCTCGAGGATGTACGATAAAGTATTGTTTTGAACTAACTTTGGCTTAGAATTAATGAATGGTCGTCCCGGTTATTTAAATTTTGTTTACTTTTCGAACACATTTTCGGTTTATACATGCCACATACTGTATGGATATTCCAACGCCAATCATTTAGTTTTTCGATGGCCTTCAAAGCCTCTAACTGCCGTGACAATCAGAAATTATGAAAAAAGTGTGAATTTTGGCAGCTCATGCCACTTTAAATATTTCTCCGACAAAAATACTATAATATATACATAATTATTTGTTAGGATTTTGGCCCTGGATGGCTGGCTCCGGGTGTTCTCAAATGGGAGTCGTCGGAATCCCACTCAGTCCAAAAATTTGAAATTTTTCTGACTGGGTTTTCACTTGAACGACCTATGTGGGATGGTTGCCAGTTACCAACGGAAGGTCGTGGGTTTCCTCCGGGCATAGAGCCCGGTTTCCTCCCACAATAAAACTGGCAACGCCGCCATATAAGTGAAATAAACTTGAGCGCGGCGTAAAACACCAAACAATCAATCAATCAAATGGGAGTCCGTTGTGTTGTTTACTTGTCCGAAATATCTGCGATGATCATGATCTGTCAGAAAATGTATTACATCATTATCGCAGATATTTCGGGCTAGTTATTTACCATCTTTAATTTTAGAACCTATGGCGTCCGTGGACACACGTCCATGAAAATTTTTTCAGTGTTAAATATTTACTTTTTAGGAGTACTTCAAATGCTCAAATAATAACAGATCATACCTTTAAAGTGTGTTATAAAAGGCTTTCCTAGAGTATAGTCATTTTAGAGATATTATGTGAATGCTATAAAATGCATTGGACTCGGGGATTTACGTGCGTGAAATACCGTCAAAGCCGACCGGTAGGGAGCGAAGATAGCCGAAGGGTGTTCCGACTGAATGCATTGCAGTCGTATTCTCGCGAGATCTTATTTAAACCTGTTATTTTTTGCCGATAGGAATACGGTAATATTTCATTTTAAATGAATAATTATTTCCATTTCCCTTGATAAAGTCATCGGCATGGGTGTTGAAACCCCGAGTTGTTCACAAAAAAGCCGTAATGAATGTATCGGAAGCTGTTTATGAAAATATTGTCAGAAAAGTTAAAGCGCCCGACTTCCAAGTTCTGCACTCAATCCGAACAGCCTTCCACCAATGGGTCGCGGGTTCGAATCCCACTCAGTCCAAAATAAAGTGAAAGATTTTCTGACTGGGTTTTCACTCGAACGACCTATGTGGGATGGACCGGAAGGTCGTGAGTTTCCTCGCACAATAAAACTGGCAACGCCGCCATATAAGTGAAATAATCTTGAGCGCGGCGTAAAACACCAAACAATCAATCAATCCAATTTCTCAGACAAGAAATGTTTCAGCCAACTAGATGTTCCCAAAATATATAGGTTACTGCCAATATTCTAAAAAAATCAAAATACTTATTTTAAAAATAGAAAAATAAGTTGACATTATTAACGACCAAAGCACTTTATTATTCGCGACTCTCGCTGTCCGCAAACTCGCCAATCACAAATCCCAGCTTAAATCTAAAAACTACTATTTTTTCACATATTTTTGTTCGAAAATGTTAAGAACTATCCAGCCGAATCCATTCTGCATGGTAGACTGCCGAACACAAAATCGACAGCTTCAAAAAAGGTTGTATGACCTGCGCTTTACCCAGGCGTGTCTAGCGATACTATAATTTTCGTTCTCGATCTTGGCGGTGTTCGGAAACTGCTAAGCTCGCCAAACGCCGCGCAAACAACGACCACGCTAAGCAGGTAAGGTACCAATAACGTAAATTAAATGTGTGAATTTTTTTCATTACTCGATAACGTGTTTTTGTTTTGCGATGAAGAAAGCCTAAAATCAAGTGCTTTGACAAGTGTGGCGCTAGCCGAGAAATCTGGGCTCTGCCGAATTTGTATTTCTCTCCGTGTTCGTCAGAAGGCGACAAGACACATTAGCAGCCATATAATACAAGTCGCCGTAAGACCGATAATCCGGGCTAGTGTGACGCGGTCGCCAAGCACAGGAACTGATCGAATGACTGTAACCTGGTTCATACAGAAGAAAAGAATACGTACATTCTTTATACAACATGTCTTCTTAGACTTGATCGAACGACCTATGTGGGATGGTTGCCAGTTGCCAACGGGAGGTCGTGGGTTTCCCCCGGGCATAGGCTTGTAGGCACTGGGTTGTCCGGTCTGTGGAGCGATAGTCTCTCAGCACGACACGTTCCATCGGGAGGACAAGCCTCGTGGTTCAGTGAGCAGAGTGATAGTCATTCTGTCAGACAAAGATCGACCTTCCATCCATGTGTCGCGGGCTCGACTGTGGAGCGGTTTTCTCCCGGTCGCCGTATGTAGAAGAGTTGACAGGTTCTTGCCGAAGGTTGGGGGGTTTCCTCTGGCCACAATAGAGTCCATTAAACAACCCTACAGCAACGTCGCCATATAACCGAATTAGTTATCCACGATCATCGAGGAGTCGTTTGATCAAATTCCACCGACTCAAAAATAAAACTTAAAAAATTTCTGAGTGTTTTTATCACCCGGTCGTCCTATACGTCGGGGAGTTGCCACAGTTCTCGATAAAGGTCCGAGCTTTCCTCAGGTCAATGAATGACATGAGCCGCCAAAATTCACTATGTTTCATAAATGATTGAAATGAATGACGTTGGAATGAGGAAAACCCATACAGATGATATACAAGCCAAAATAGTCTACAAAAAGTAAATGAACTAAATTTAAATAACCAAAACGAGTGTTTATTCATTCTAAGCTTAAGCTATGCTTTATTCTTATATTCTCGAGACTATAGGCACACTAAAAGCTTATCACTTTCTGAATACGAGAAAAATAGCCAATAATTTCAACATTCTGTTTTACCGGCAAAACATTTCGGCAGCTCATGTCACTTTAACCTGCCAACTCCGGGTAAATGTGACATTACCTTGTGTAAGACTGTCTCATGAATATGTGGTCCTGGGAATAAGTGTCCCATGTGTAAAAGCCTTTATCGTTCGAATGTGACGCTCAGTTCTGGCGTTGTAGAACCACAAAACGCCAATTGAAATGAAATCGTTATCAAAAACCCCATCTGTCACCGGATATCGCCCAAGCTCTAAGCAAAAGCTCGGACCCTCTTGTCTATAGACGGAAGCGCAGGCCTCAGAACTTCTGAACTCTCCTCCTCTTGTGTTCGAATAATTCAATAGGAATCAACCAAACCCAAATTCCGCCGCTAGTGTATCTGTTTGTGGATATAACACCCCCTCCCCCCCCCCCTCCCACGCCAACCCTCCCCTCCTTCTTGTATATTTATTAAGCCTGGAAAAGCACATGTATATACAATATACATTTTCAAAACATCTTCAAATTTTCTTTTTGTTGTCCAGTGTGAGAGAGTAGATTTAACGTCACTGTCAATACCATTTTAGTCTAATCGCTACGGTCGTGGTTTAGTGAAAAAATAGATGGTATAGCAATGCATCCGAAAATGTTTTGCTCACTTTATTTTGTATATAGCTCCTATTTAAGTTAATGTATGCCTAAATAAAGTAAGCAATGTTTTGTTTCTTTGTATTTTTTTACTCCAATTGCTTTAAAGTGGCATGAGCTGCCAAAATCTTGATATTTTGACGTTAAAACAGAATGTCGAAATTATTGGCTATTTTTCTCAAGACGTATAATTCAGAAGCTTTTTAGTGTTTCCAGTCTCGAAAATGTACGATAAATAATTGTTTGAACTAACTTTGCGTTAGAACGAATGAATGGTCGTCCCGGTTATTTAAAGTTCATTTACTTTTCGAACACGTTTTCGGTTCGTACAGGCCACATACTGTATGGATTTTCCTCATTCCAACGCCAATCATTTAGTTTTCCGATGGCCTTCAAAGCCTTTTACTGTCGTGACGATCAGCAATTATGACAAATGTGTGCATTTTGGCAGCACATGCCACTTTAACATTGATTGAACTTATGGATTGAATAATTGATTGGTGTTTTTAGCTGCACTCAAGATTCGGCGTTGCCAGGTTTATTTGGGGAAGGAAACCGGGAGGAGGAAACACTCGACTGGCGAGTAGGCTACCTGGCAACTCCAAAAAAATACTTGTTGAATTATGTGAATATACAGAGAGTGAGTTAGAGAAAATTTGGCGTCGCATTTTCTCAGTCTTGCCACGAAGATGAATACAACCATCCTGTCTGTAAGGAGCGCAATTTTCGTGGGAATTCAACAAATTTCCGGCCACCATCACTGCATGACGTTCCCATTTGACGTTATGAAGCAAAATACACCAAATGGAATTATACAAACGTACGTCATCAAACATGTTCTTAATGGTGTCGTCTGTCACCGGACATCACGAAATCAATTTGTATGTGACTTGCGCTCACAGCATGTCTATACATATATTTCCCTGTCAATAAATATTATACGAACTGTTTATATTCTATCCAACTCGTATGGGCTTTTGCTGGCCTGTAATTTGATATCGCCTTTAAATGCCGATTCAAGAACGTCACTCTCAATGACTTTTTTTAGTCCAACCATGTAAAATGACTACCTCCCATTCTTCGTAGGCCTATGTTACCATAGATATCTTGTATTATTATAAGACATCTATGTATGTTACAGTATTGTGTTGACGATATTGTTTGACTCCTTTCTGAATGTTTCTTTTTTATTTGACTTAACGTTTACAAAAAAAACTTATTTTTACCACAGATCGCAGTAAAGGTCAACTTAATTGTTCGATAGTAAATATAGGTTCTCGTACGTAAAGTAGTAAAACTCATTCGTAACTCACTCATCTTACGTGTTGGCCGTGTCGATGGGGCGAAACAAATTTTAAAAATTGGCTATTTTGCTCCGGAAATTATGCAAATTGGAAACTCTTAAATAATACCCGGCCCTGAAATGTAAACTAAAGATGGTCCTCAGAAATACTACCGGTGTGTTATTTTAATTTTGCATTTACATTTCGCCTACGTTTTTGTTTCCTACAACTTAACGGTACAATGGATATCTTTTGCTTTAATGTGGGGGATTTAGTTCTTTAGCCAACTCTAAGAGTGGACAATCAGAATTTAAGAAAAAGAGTTCGAATTTAGCAGTAGGTCTAGTGCAATACGCGTGTGGCTAGTCGTGTAGGCCTACATGAAATAAAAGTCCCGTTGACCAAAAAAAGGCACTCGAAACAACAAGCGGTTACGCCTACTGTGCATTAAAGGCCCGCCCACACGGTGCGATTTGTCGTACTGACTTTTAGCATGAGATAAAAATGGATGTATTTGATTGGTTGACAAATCGTATCAACCAATTAAAAGTATCCATTTTAATATAGGTATTATATGAAACTCACCCAGTCAACCCAGAATCTAGGTTCCTAAGAACTTTTGGAAAAGGTCACCAAAAGGACACGCCATCTTAAACTGTATTAAGAATTGTAATCATGATATCATGAATTCAATACATTTCTGATATTATGTAATTATTATAAATGTAGTTCTATATCAAAGATTCCGGAATAACAAGTACTAGTATAATTTGTCATTTAAGTGTACAAGGTAGAATTTAGGTGTTCAAATTTCACTGGAATTCGATATGAAATAAACAGACAAAAATACCAGGAAACCTCTAAAGAAACGTCCAATCACTTTGCAGAAAAATCCGTTAGTAAGAAAGGCTGTCTCACGTCCGGCTGCGTAATTTGCACACGAAGCTATCACGGTGACCTATTTATGAAACATGAGCCAACACAGCCCCACCCCTTTGAACCCTCTTCACTTTAGGTCACATGATGGCGTACAAATATAGGTCACATGATCGAACCGAAAGTGTCACGGATTTATTTTTTTCTACATGTGTTGTCTGTTGGTGGAAAGCGTGAAACTGAGTGTAGGCCTAGTGTAGGAATCCGACAAGTGGGTTGAGCGAATTATTCAAACGGAGACTTTCTAAATTTATGTTGCAATTTATTGATAAACTCTGTCTCTAAGTGAAAGGTCCTTCAACTTAAAAAAAAACTTGAAGTGGAACTGAGTCTGAAATTTTAAAGTTTTGAAGAAGGGCCCGAATCTAATTTTATGGTTGGATTATTGATATTAATTATTATGACACGATTGTGATTTTCAATTGACAATTCCCAGTTTCTGTAGGCCTACTTTCCTGTGATTGTCAAAGACGCCAAACCGACCGAAGACGTAAGGTACGGTAAGTTACATAAATACAGTATACGGCATATATGTATAATTGATAATAAATGATCTAAGACACACTACTTTGAAAGTTATAATTTATATTGTATCCACTTTATCGCTATCTGTATCAGTATTAGTGCCTATCATTCAGCAGATCAGTAGGCAGGCTATCTCTAGCCCGGATTATCTGTCTTACGGCGACTGGTATTAAAAATAAGGCTGCTAATGTGTCTTGTCGCCTTATGACGAACACGGAGAGAGAGAAAAAAATCGGCAGAGCCCAGATTTGTCAGCTAGCCTATCCCTAGACTACACACTTGGCTACTCCAGATGACAATCCGTATCCTGCCATTCTGTACACAACTGGCCTACAAGTACAACTGCCGCCGCAGGATAGTCACCTGGCGCTAACTACATATTATTATTGATTGTAGTAAACAATACTTAATTCAGCAATTTAAATCCGACTCGTTATCTCCATTCTGATATATGTTGGTCGCCCTGGCCTGACGACATAATGAATATCAGATTAAAAAATAAATAAATAAATAAAATTCAAGGCAGGTAAGGAGCAAACTACACTATGCCTAGGCTATTGGCGTATGACCATAGTAATTAGTAGTCCGCAATATGTTGAGTGGATTGAAGGATAAATTCTGATACGCCCGCACGGGCTGAAGAAGCCCGTGCGGGCGTATCAGAATTTATCCTTCAATCCACTCAACATATTGCGGACTAAGTAATTAGTAGGTCTATACATCACATGTATAATTATAATTAAATGTATAGGCTTACTTATGAAGACTAAACCCATGATATATTTCATTACTACATAACTGAGGTTGAAGACAGACAGGAGTTTGTCAGTAGGCCTAGTCCTATTAGTATTAGGTAGTAATGTACATTTACATGTAATATATTTCATTACGGTACTTCATTACTTAGGTTGAAGACAGACAGGAGTTTGTCAGTTGTAGGCCTAGTCCTATTAGTATTAGGTATAGTAATGTACATTTACATGTAATATATTTCATTACTTCATTACTTAGGTTGAAGACAGACAGGAGTTTGTCAGTAGGCCTAGTCCTATTAGTATTAGGTAGTAATGTACAAGTGATATATTTCATTACTTCATTACTTAGGTTGAAGACAGACAGGCGTTTGTCAATAGGCCTGGTCCTATTAGTATTAGGTAGTAATGTACATTTACATGTAATATATTTCATTACTTAGGTTGAAGACAGACAGGAGTTTGTCAGTAGGCCTAGTCCTGTTAGTATTAGGTAGTAATGCACATTTACATGTAATATATTTCATTACTTCATTACTTAGGTTGAAGACAGACAGGAGTTTGTCAGTAGGCCTAGTCCTGTTAGTATTAGGTAGTAATGTACATTTACATGTAATATATTTCATTACTTAGGTTGAAGACAGACAGGAGTTTGTCAGTAGGCCTAGTCCTATTAGCATTAGGTAGTAATGTACATTTACATGTAATATATTTCATTACTTAGGTTGAAGACAGGCAGGAGTTTGTTAATAGGCATAGTCCTATTTGTATTAGGTAGCAATGTACATTTACATGTAATATATTTCATAACATTATTACTTAGGTTGAAGACAGACAGGAGTTTGTCAGTAGGCCTAGTCCTATTAGTATTAGGTAGCAATGTACATTTACATGTAATATATTTCATTACTTCATTACTTAGGTTGAAGACAGACAGGAGTTTGTCAGTAGGCCTAGTCCTATTAGTATTAAGTAGTAATGTACATTTACATGTAATATATTTCATTACTTCATTACTTAGGTTGAAGACAGACAGGAGTTTGTCAGTAGGCCTAGTCCTATTAGTATTTAGGTAGTAATGTACATTTACATGTAATATATTTCATTACTTCATGACTTAGGTTGAAGACAGACAGGAGTTTGTCAGTAGGCCTAGTCCTATAAGTATTAGGTAGTAATGTACATTTACATGTAATATATTTCAGTACTTAGGTTGAAGACAGACAGGAGTTTGTCAGTAGGCCTAGTCCTATTAGTATTAGGTAGTAATGTACATTTACATGTAATATATTTCATTACTTAGGTTGAAGACAGACAGGAGTTTGTCAGTAGGCCTAGTCCTATTACCATTAGGTAGTAATGTACATTTACATGTAATATATTTCATTACTTCATTACTTAGGTTGAAGACAGGCAGGAGTTTGTCAGTAGGCCTAGTTCTATTAGTATTAGGTAGTAATGTACATTTACATGTAATATATTTCATAACTTAGGTTGAAGGCAGACAGGAGTTTGTCAGTATGCCTAGTCCTATTAGTATTAGGTAGTAATGTACATTTACATGTAATATATTTCATTACTTAGGTTGAAGACAGACAGGAGTTTGTCAGTAGGCCTAGTCCTATTAGCATTGGGTAGTAATGTACATTTACATGTAATATATTTCATTACTTAGGTTGAAGACAGACAGGAGTTTGTCAGTAGGCCTAGTCCTATTAGTATTAGGTAGTAATGTACATTTACATGTAATATATTTCATTACTTAGGTTGAAGACAGACAGGAGTTTGTCAGTAGGCCTAGTCCTATTAGTATTAGGTAGTAATGTACATTTACATGTAATATATTTCATTACGGTACTTCATTACTTAGGTTGAAGACAGACAGGAGTTTGTCAGTTGTAGGCCTAGTCCTATTAGTATTAGGTATAGTAATGTACATTTACATGTAATATATTTCATTACTTCATTACTTAGGTTGAAGACAGACAGGAGTTTGTCAGTAGGCCTAGTCCTATTAGTATTAGGTAGTAATGTACAAGTGATATATTTCATTACTTCATTACTTAGGTTGAAGACAGACAGGCGTTTGTCAATAGGCCTGGTCCTATTAGTATTAGGTAGTAATGTACATTTACATGTAATATATTTCATTACTTAGGTTGAAGACAGACAGGAGTTTGTCAGTAGGCCTAGTCCTGTTAGTATTAGGTAGTAATGCACATTTACATGTAATATATTTCATTACTTCATTACTTAGGTTGAAGACAGACAGGAGTTTGTCAGTAGGCCTAGTCCTGTTAGTATTAGGTAGTAATGTACATTTACATGTAATATATTTCATTACTTAGGTTGAAGACAGACAGGAGTTTGTCAGTAGGCCTAGTCCTATTAGCATTAGGTAGTAATGTACATTTACATGTAATATATTTCATTACTTAGGTTGAAGACAGGCAGGAGTTTGTTAATAGGCATAGTCCTATTTGTATTAGGTAGCAATGTACATTTACATGTAATATATTTCATAACATTATTACTTAGGTTGAAGACAGACAGGAGTTTGTCAGTAGGCCTAGTCCTATTAGTATTAGGTAGCAATGTACATTTACATGTAATATATTTCATTACTTCATTACTTAGGTTGAAGACAGACAGGAGTTTGTCAGTAGGCCTAGTCCTATTAGTATTAAGTAGTAATGTACATTTACATGTAATATATTTCATTACTTCATTACTTAGGTTGAAGACAGACAGGAGTTTGTCAGTAGGCCTAGTCCTATTAGTATTTAGGTAGTAATGTACATTTACATGTAATATATTTCATTACTTCATGACTTAGGTTGAAGACAGACAGGAGTTTGTCAGTAGGCCTAGTCCTATAAGTATTAGGTAGTAATGTACATTTACATGTAATATATTTCAGTACTTAGGTTGAAGACAGACAGGAGTTTGTCAGTAGGCCTAGTCCTATTAGTATTAGGTAGTAATGTACATTTACATGTAATATATTTCATTACTTAGGTTGAAGACAGACAGGAGTTTGTCAGTAGGCCTAGTCCTATTACCATTAGGTAGTAATGTACATTTACATGTAATATATTTCATTACTTCATTACTTAGGTTGAAGACAGGCAGGAGTTTGTCAGTAGGCCTAGTTCTATTAGTATTAGGTAGTAATGTACATTTACATGTAATATATTTCATAACTTAGGTTGAAGGCAGACAGGAGTTTGTCAGTATGCCTAGTCCTATTAGTATTAGGTAGTAATGTACATTTACATGTAATATATTTCATTACTTAGGTTGAAGACAGACAGGAGTTTGTCAGTAGGCCTAGTCCTATTAGCATTGGGTAGTAATGTACATTTACATGTAATATATTTCATTACTTAGGTTGAAGACAGACAGGAGTTTGTCAGTAGGCCTAGTCCTATTAGTATTAGGTAGTAATGTACATTTACATGTAATATATTTCATTACTTAGGTTGAAGACAGACAGGAGTTTGTCAGTAGGCCTAGTCCTATTAGTATTAGGTAGTAATGTACATTTACATGTAATATATTTCATTACGGTACTTCATTACTTAGGTTGAAGACAGACAGGAGTTTGTCAGTTGTAGGCCTAGTCCTATTAGTATTAGGTATAGTAATGTACATTTACATGTAATATATTTCATTACTTCATTACTTAGGTTGAAGACAGACAGGAGTTTGTCAGTAGGCCTAGTCCTATTAGTATTAGGTAGTAATGTACAAGTGATATATTTCATTACTTCATTACTTAGGTTGAAGACAGACAGGCGTTTGTCAATAGGCCTGGTCCTATTAGTATTAGGTAGTAATGTACATTTACATGTAATATATTTCATTACTTAGGTTGAAGACAGACAGGAGTTTGTCAGTAGGCCTAGTCCTGTTAGTATTAGGTAGTAATGCACATTTACATGTAATATATTTCATTACTTCATTACTTAGGTTGAAGACAGACAGGAGTTTGTCAGTAGGCCTAGTCCTGTTAGTATTAGGTAGTAATGTACATTTACATGTAATATATTTCATTACTTAGGTTGAAGACAGACAGGAGTTTGTCAGTAGGCCTAGTCCTATTAGCATTAGGTAGTAATGTACATTTACATGTAATATATTTCATTACTTAGGTTGAAGACAGGCAGGAGTTTGTTAATAGGCATAGTCCTATTTGTATTAGGTAGCAATGTACATTTACATGTAATATATTTCATAACATTATTACTTAGGTTGAAGACAGACAGGAGTTTGTCAGTAGGCCTAGTCCTATTAGTATTAGGTAGCAATGTACATTTACATGTAATATATTTCATTACTTCATTATTTAGGTTGAAGACAGACAGGAGTTTGTCAGTAGGCCTAGTCCTATTAGTATTAAGTAGTAATGTACATTTACATGTAATATATTTCATTACTTCATTACTTAGGTTGAAGACAGACAGGAGTTTGTCAGTAGGCCTAGTCCTATTAGTATTTAGGTAGTAATGTACATTTACATGTAATATATTTCATTACTTCATGACTTAGGTTGAAGACAGACAGGAGTTTGTCAGTAGGCCTAGTCCTATAAGTATTAGGTAGTAATGTACATTTACATGTAATATATTTCAGTACTTAGGTTGAAGACAGACAGGAGTTTGTCAGTAGGCCTAGTCCTATTAGTATTAGGTAGTAATGTACATTTACATGTAATATATTTCATTACTTAGGTTGAAGACAGACAGGAGTTTGTCAGTAGGCCTAGTCCTATTACCATTAGGTAGTAATGTACATTTACATGTAATATATTTCATTACTTCATTACTTAGGTTGAAGACAGGCAGGAGTTTGTCAGTAGGCCTAGTTCTATTAGTATTAGGTAGTAATGTACATTTACATGTAATATATTTCATAACTTAGGTTGAAGGCAGACAGGAGTTTGTCAGTATGCCTAGTCCTATTAGTATTAGGTAGTAATGTACATTTACATGTAATATATTTCATTACTTAGGTTGAAGACAGACAGGAGTTTGTCAGTAGGCCTAGTCCTATTAGCATTGGGTAGTAATGTACATTTACATGTAATATATTTCATTACTTAGGTTGAAGACAGACAGGAGTTTGTCAGTAGGCCTAGTCCTATTAGTATTAGGTAGTAATGTACATTTACATGTAATATATTTCATTACTTAGGTTGAAGACAGACAGGAGTTTGTCAGTAGGCCTAGTCCTATTAGTATTAGGTAGTAATGTACATTTACATGTAATATATTTCATTACTTCATTACTTAGGTTGAAGACAGGCAGGAGTTTGTCAGTAGGCCTAGTTCTATTAGTATTAGGTAGTAATGTACATTTACATGTAATATATTTCATAACTTAGGTTGAAGGCAGACAGGAGTTTGTCAGTATGTCTAGTCCTATTAGTATTAGGTAGTAATGTACATTTACATGTAATATATTTCATTACTTAGGTTGAAGACAGACAGGAGTTTGTCAGTAGGCCTAGTCCTATTAGCATTAGGTAGTAATGTACATTTACATGTAATATATTTCATTACTTAGGTTGAAGACAGACAGGAGTTTGTCAGTAGGCCTAGTCCTATTAGTATTAGGTAGTAATGTACATTTACATGTAATATATTTCATTACTTAGGTTGAAGACAGACAGGAGTTTGTCAGTAGGCCTAGTCCTATTAGTATTAGGTAGTAATGTACATTTAGATGTAATATATTTCATTACTTAGATTGAAGACAGACAGGAGTTTGTCAGTAGTCCTAGTCCTATTAGTATTAGGTAGTAATGTACATTTACATGTAATATATTTCATTACTTCATTACTTAGGTTGAAGACAGACAGGAGTTTGTCAGTAGGCCTAGTCCTATTAGTATTAGGTAGTAATGTACATTTACATGTAATATATTTCATTACTTCATTACTTAGGTTGAAGGCAGACAGGAGTTTGTCAGTATGCCTAGTCCTATTAGTATTAGGTAGTAATGTACATTTACATGTAATATATTTCATTACTTAGGTTGAAGACAGACAGGAGTTTGTCAGTAGGCCTAGTCCTATTAGCATTGGGTAGTAATGTACATTTACATGTAATATATTTCATTACTTAGGTTGAAGACAGACAGGAGTTTGTCAGTAGGCCTAGTCCTATTAGTATTAGGTAGTAATGTACATTTACATGTAATATATTTCATTACTTAGGTTGAAGACAGACAGGAGTTTGTCAGTAGGCCTAGTCCTATTAGTATTAGGTAGTAATGTACATTTACATGTAATATATTTCATTACGGTACTTCATTACTTAGGTTGAAGACAGACAGGAGTTTGTCAGTTGTAGGCCTAGTCCTATTAGTATTAGGTATAGTAATGTACATTTACATGTAATATATTTCATTACTTCATTACTTAGGTTGAAGACAGACAGGAGTTTGTCAGTAGGCCTAGTCCTATTAGTATTAGGTAGTAATGTACAAGTGATATATTTCATTACTTCATTACTTAGGTTGAAGACAGACAGGCGTTTGTCAATAGGCCTGGTCCTATTAGTATTAGGTAGTAATGTACATTTACATGTAATATATTTCATTACTTAGGTTGAAGACAGACAGGAGTTTGTCAGTAGGCCTAGTCCTGTTAGTATTAGGTAGTAATGCACATTTACATGTAATATATTTCATTACTTCATTACTTAGGTTGAAGACAGACAGGAGTTTGTCAGTAGGCCTAGTCCTGTTAGTATTAGGTAGTAATGTACATTTACATGTAATATATTTCATTACTTAGGTTGAAGACAGACAGGAGTTTGTCAGTAGGCCTAGTCCTATTAGCATTAGGTAGTAATGTACATTTACATGTAATATATTTCATTACTTAGGTTGAAGACAGGCAGGAGTTTGTTAATAGGCATAGTCCTATTTGTATTAGGTAGCAATGTACATTTACATGTAATATATTTCATAACATTATTACTTAGGTTGAAGACAGACAGGAGTTTGTCAGTAGGCCTAGTCCTATTAGTATTAGGTAGCAATGTACATTTACATGTAATATATTTCATTACTTCATTATTTAGGTTGAAGACAGACAGGAGTTTGTCAGTAGGCCTAGTCCTATTAGTATTAAGTAGTAATGTACATTTACATGTAATATATTTCATTACTTCATTACTTAGGTTGAAGACAGACAGGAGTTTGTCAGTAGGCCTAGTCCTATTAGTATTTAGGTAGTAATGTACATTTACATGTAATATATTTCATTACTTCATGACTTAGGTTGAAGACAGACAGGAGTTTGTCAGTAGGCCTAGTCCTATAAGTATTAGGTAGTAATGTACATTTACATGTAATATATTTCAGTACTTAGGTTGAAGACAGACAGGAGTTTGTCAGTAGGCCTAGTCCTATTAGTATTAGGTAGTAATGTACATTTACATGTAATATATTTCATTACTTAGGTTGAAGACAGACAGGAGTTTGTCAGTAGGCCTAGTCCTATTACCATTAGGTAGTAATGTACATTTACATGTAATATATTTCATTACTTCATTACTTAGGTTGAAGACAGGCAGGAGTTTGTCAGTAGGCCTAGTTCTATTAGTATTAGGTAGTAATGTACATTTACATGTAATATATTTCATAACTTAGGTTGAAGGCAGACAGGAGTTTGTCAGTATGCCTAGTCCTATTAGTATTAGGTAGTAATGTACATTTACATGTAATATATTTCATTACTTAGGTTGAAGACAGACAGGAGTTTGTCAGTAGGCCTAGTCCTATTAGCATTGGGTAGTAATGTACATTTACATGTAATATATTTCATTACTTAGGTTGAAGACAGACAGGAGTTTGTCAGTAGGCCTAGTCCTATTAGTATTAGGTAGTAATGTACATTTACATGTAATATATTTCATTACTTAGGTTGAAGACAGACAGGAGTTTGTCAGTAGGCCTAGTCCTATTAGTATTAGGTAGTAATGTACATTTACATGTAATATATTTCATTACTTCATTACTTAGGTTGAAGACAGGCAGGAGTTTGTCAGTAGGCCTAGTTCTATTAGTATTAGGTAGTAATGTACATTTACATGTAATATATTTCATAACTTAGGTTGAAGGCAGACAGGAGTTTGTCAGTATGTCTAGTCCTATTAGTATTAGGTAGTAATGTACATTTACATGTAATATATTTCATTACTTAGGTTGAAGACAGACAGGAGTTTGTCAGTAGGCCTAGTCCTATTAGCATTAGGTAGTAATGTACATTTACATGTAATATATTTCATTACTTAGGTTGAAGACAGACAGGAGTTTGTCAGTAGGCCTAGTCCTATTAGTATTAGGTAGTAATGTACATTTACATGTAATATATTTCATTACTTAGGTTGAAGACAGACAGGAGTTTGTCAGTAGGCCTAGTCCTATTAGTATTAGGTAGTAATGTACATTTAGATGTAATATATTTCATTACTTAGATTGAAGACAGACAGGAGTTTGTCAGTAGTCCTAGTCCTATTAGTATTAGGTAGTAATGTACATTTACATGTAATATATTTCATTACTTCATTACTTAGGTTGAAGACAGACAGGAGTTTGTCAGTAGGCCTAGTCCTATTAGTATTAGGTAGTAATGTACATTTACATGTAATATATTTCATTACTTCATTACTTAGGTTGAAGACAGACAGGAGTTTGTCAGTAGGCCTAGTCCTATTAGTATTAGGTAGTAATGTACATTTACATGTAATATATTTCATTACTTCATTACTTAGGTTGAAGACAGACAGGAGTTTGTCAGTAGGCCTAGTCCTATTAGCATTAGGTAGTAATGTACATTTACATGTAATATATTTCATTACTTCATTGCTTAGGTTGAAGACAGGCAGGAGTTTGTCAGTAGGCCTAGTTCTATTAGTATTAGGTAGTAATGTACATTTACATGTAATATATTTCATTACTTAGGTTGAAGACAGACAGGAGTTTGTCAATAGGCCTAGTCCTATTAGTATTAGGTAGTAATGTACATTTACATGTAATATATTTCATTATTTAGGTTGAAGACAGACAGGAGTTTGTCAGTTGTAGGCCTAGTCCTATTAGCATTAGGTAGTAATGTACATTTACATGTAATATATTTCATTACTTAGGTTGAAGACAGACAGGAGTTTGTCAGTAGACCTAGTCCTATTAGCATTAGGTAGTAATGTACATTTACATGTAATATATTTCATTACTTAGGTTGAAGACAGACAGGAGTTTGTCAGTAGGCCTAGTCCTATTAGCATTAGGTAGTAATGTACATTTACATGTAATATATTTCATTACTTAGGTTGAAGACAGACAGGAGTTTGTCAGTTGTAGGCCTAGTCCTATTAGTATTAGGTAGTAATGTACATTTACATGTAATATATTTCATTTATAGTTACATTACTTAGGTTGAAGCCAGACAGGAGTTTGTCAGTAGGCCTAGTCCTATTAGTATTAGGTAGTAATGTGCATTTTACATGTAATATATTTCATAACTTCATTACTTAGGTTGAAGACAGACAGGAGTTTGTCAGTAGGCCTAGTCCTATTAGTATTAGGTAGTAATGTACATTTACATGTAATATATTTCATTACTTAGGTTGAAGCCAGACAGGAGTTTGTCAGTAGGCCTAGTCCTATTAGTATTAGGTAGTAATGTGCATTTTACATGTAATATATTTCATAACTTCATTACTTAGGTTGAAGACAGACAGGAGTTTGTCAGTAGGCCTAGTCCTATTAGTATTAGGTAGTAATGTACATTTACATGTAATATATTTCATTACTTAGGTTGAAGACAGACAGGAGTTTGTCAGTAGGCCTAGTCCTATTAGTATTAGGTAGTAATGTGCATTTTACATGTAATATATTTCATAACTTCATTACTTAGGTTGAAGACAGACAGGAGTTTGTCAGTAGGCCTAGTCCTATTAGTATTAGGTAGTAATGTACATTTACATGTAATATATTTCATTACTTCATTACTTAGGTTGAAGACAGACAGGAGTTTGTCAGTAGGCCTAGTCCTATTAGCATTAGGTAGTAATGTACATTTACATGTAATATATTTCATTACTTCATTACTTAGGTTGAAGACAGACAGGAGTTTGTCAGTAGGCCTAGTCCTATTAGTATTAGGTAGTAATGTACATTTACATGTAATATATTTCATTACTTAGGTTGAAGACAGACAGGAGTTTGTCAGTAGGCCTAGTCCTATTAGTATTAGGTAGTAATGTGCATTTTACATGTAATATATTTCATTACTTAGGTTGAAGACAGACAGGAGTTTGTCAGTAGGCCTAGTCCTATTAGTATTAGGTAGTAATGTACATTTACATGTAATATATTTCATAACTTCATAACTTAGGTTGAAGACAGACAGGAGTTTGTCAGTAGGCCTAGTCCTATTAGTATTAGGTAGTAATGTACATTTACATGTAATATATTTCATTACTTCATAACTTAGGTTGAAGACAGACAGGAGTTTGTCAATAGGCCTAGTCCTATTAGTATTAGGTAGTAATGTACATTTACATGTATATATTTTATTACTTCATTACTTAGGCTGACAAAATTTACACTTTCTTCATAATTTCTGATCGTCACGACAGTAAGAGGCTTTGAAGGCCATCAAAAAACTAAATGATTGGCATTGAAATGAGGAAAATCCATACAGTATGTGGCCTATACGAACCGGAATAGTGTTGGAAAAGTAAACAATATTTAAATAACCGGGACGACCATTCATTCTTAGCCAAAGTTAGTTCAAAACAATACTTTATCGTACATTTTCGAGACTAGAAGCACTAAAAAGCTTCTGAATTATACATCTTGAGAAAATAGCGTCTGTTTTTACGTCAAAATATCAACATTTTGGCAGCTCATTTCACTTTAAATAACCAGAACGACCATTCATTCGTTCTAAACTAAAGTTGGTTTATCGTACATTTTCAAGAGCACTAAAAAGCTTCTGAATTATACGTCTTGAGAAAAATAGCCAATAATTTCAACATTCTGATTTAATATCAAAATATCAACATTTTGGCAGCTCATGCTACTTTAATTTTGCTTTCTTTATCCTTTTACTTGTATTTATAATTATATTTATATTTATTAAGCTCTTATACATTATTCTGTAGTTATTACATTTTATTCTATCATCAACATTTTTTTATGAATTTTGATGAATACTGCATATGAAAGTTTTGTTTAAATATAATATGTTATAGCTCTTCAGTAAATTTTATGCATCAATTCACACATTTTTTCTTGGACGACTTTTCTTTTTAATGGGCGCATAATTTTCATTGCACATTATTATGGAAAATTAAAAAATTGAAATTACATGCATGAGTAAGATTTGAATTTAAATTGTATATTTTTAATTGCTAAGCCGTTTATATTGTTAGCTATCATTCATTATATCTGATTAAATTATCTGCAATACTGGAAGCAGTATTACCTTTTCTAGTCTTGCAAATGTATAAGAAAATATAGCAATAATGGTTCGTATGATTTGGCTGGTATGTAGTAAATTACATGTATAGTGTAGGGGAGGGGGGGGGGGGTCATAAGTTAGATAGAATATGTATAAATATTATCTACATATCTATATATTCTCTCGAGCCTATGCCCGGCCCCTACTCCATTGTTGATACCCTCTTCACACCATTGCTTCGCTTGACTGGGGCATGTACACAATATAAAAAATATTTGCCATCAAGTAGGTTCCTTTAAGTTAATATACCCTTGGCCATGCATGACTTATACAATTTTGGGTTTAAAATAAGAAAGATAAAAAAAACACAAGCAAAGAACTACGTCTTGATGTGGATTTCTGTTGTCATTTTTTTTTTGTCCTTCTCCGCTAGTCTGTGACTGTTCCTTAGAGATATCTCTTTTGTCCACTTTTCAAATTAAGCTTTTTGTTCCGAATTTAAATGGACTCACACAAATAGCATCTTTTTGGCTTCAATAACACTTTTATTAATCCAGTATTAAGAGGAGACCATGCTGTGCGGTTTGCAGAATTTTAAAACATTTTATGTTTCGGTGCCTTTTTTAAAAAAACTAACAGTCTTTCAAACACACTTTTTTTTTTAGTCTTACAGATCGTAGTAAGAAAAACCCAATGAACTTCAAATACGAATTTTTTTAAGATTCTAAATTTTGCGAGGTCACTAAGAGATCACTGAAAAGAAAAGAAGAAAAATCAAAAACATTTTAATATTTCTGAGTTTGGTACATGTAGAAGCTTGTTTAAGGACTTGGAATTTCTAGAATATAACAGTTGAATTTTAATAGCATACATTAAAGTATTTTGATAAAACAGCCCACTTTAATTCCGGCCAGTGACTCTCAAGCAAATAAAAACAGACATAGGTATGTTCTTTCAGTGGCTTGTCTGTGTCGCCATTTTCTCTGCTTTAATTCACTCAATTGTCGTATTTGGAAGAGTTGCCAGTAGGCCTACCCCCCGAAGGTCTGGGGTTAATCCTCCGGACAAAGAGCCCATTTTCCTCCCTCAATAAACTCAGCATCGCTGACATATAAGTGAAATACTCTTGAGCGCGACGTAAAACATCAATCAATCAATCAGTGCATCGATGCTACAAAGGAAATTGTTTGCCAAAAAATAGAGAGGAACATTTTTTTTTCTTTTTATCACTCGATGTTTAATGTTTTGCCATGAAAAAAAAGTTCAAACTTTTTATTCTATTTTCAGAAAACCCATCTGCAGCCTGTTTTGAAAAGACGGGATGGCGTTTTGCAACCGACTTCTTCAGCGTTTCATCAGGCGCAAGCAAATAGATTTGGCTACCGTAGGCAACTCTCAACTGGCTCGAGTCTTGAATCTTTTGGATTTAACAGCATTAGGTAATTCAAAACAGATTTTATGTTTTTATTGTTTTTGGTTCCAGGAAATATATCTTTTTGAACACTAAAACACACGGGCACAGGGAAAATCTTCTTGTCTATTTATGAACACTAAAACAGACTGGCACAGGGAAAATCTTCTTGTCTATTTATGATCACTAAAACACACCGGCATAGGGAAAATTTTCTTGTCAGAAATAACCATGGAGCACTAAAACACATTGGCACAGGGAAAATCTTCTTGTCTATTTATGATCACTAAAACACACTGGCACAGGGAAAATCTTCTTGTCTATTTATGATCACTAAAACACACTGGCACAGGGAAAATCTTCTTGTCTCGTTATGATCACTAAAACACACTGACACATGGAAAATATTCTTGTCTAAAATAATCTTGGAGACAAGTTTCTTATTGTTTTAAAAAGAGGTACAGCTGCATATCATTTGGATGTTTATACCAATCATAAGTTGTTATAATAAACCACAACACAAGGTACTTCATTAGGTTGAAGACAGGTAGGAGTTTGGCCTTAGTAGAATTTTCTGAAAAAGATAATTTGGCAACAAATCCTCAGTATTTTTTATAAAGCTAGCATGCCGATTTGCTATAGGTTTTAGATAGTAATCAATTAGCTGTGATATTTATATATACTTCCTCACCCTGTTAAAGTGGCATGAGCTGCCAAAACTCAGATTTTTTCATCATAAATTTTGATAGGCAATTCTGTTGAAAAACTAAATGAATGACATTGCAATATTAAGACATCGTTGAAGTCCATAGCCTTTACAAACCGAAGATGTGTACTAATAACATACCAAATTCAATTAGCCAGATGTAAGAGTGCAAGGGTTTTGTTGCTTTTAAAAGGACCTACTATATTTCTTCTAGATATTCAGCCATTCTAATGGCCTAAATTTTCCATTGAGTCAGACAAAAATGGAGTCGTGGAGTTGTCTTTAAGAATAACTGTTTTCACACACTGAGCTCCCTGTAATGGGCAAATTTGTCTGGCCCCATTTAGCATATTTCTTTTCTGATGGTCGAATCCTTATGATGAAAAAAGTGGCTGAATCTTTAGAAGAAATATGGTAAATGCACATATCCGAGATTTGTGTTATGAGACAAAATGATAATGAAAAGAAGAAACAACACACTCGCAGATTTTATGTAAAACTTTTATTTTATATTAAAAAACACAGAGCAGGGTATTTAAATTCAAATATTATACAAACGTTGAAAAAAACATATATCAAAATAATTTGATTTTACAAAGTAAGAACTGACAGTTCTGATAAAGAAATCCGAAATCTGTAATACAATCGAGAACATAAAGTTTACTAGTCTATATAAGGATTGACTTCAATGTTTCTTCGGTTCATCGAGTTATGAACGAACTTGCCCCTGTGCAAACTAAATAAATCCGCGAAGCGGTTTATGAAAAGTTTGCACAGGGGCCAGTTCGTTCATAACTCGATGAACTGAAGAAACATTGAAGTCAATCCTTATAATTTAATTACTAAAACATATACTACGTAAAACAATAAAAATATTCACATGGAGTGATATATTTTATTTTCAAGAATCAAAACAAACCAACGCGCGCAAAGCTACACTTGATTTCAAAGCTCTCTGCCAAGTGACGTCACAATCACAGGCAAAGCGACTGTACAACGTGATGACGTCATCTCGCGTCATAGCGTTGAGTCTATCAGTGCACTGTGCTGGCATGAGTATAAACGTTTTCGTAAGCGTACAACATGTACATAACAAGTTGTTTCTTTGAAATCTGATCGAAATGAAAAGTAAATATAAGCAGCTATTAAATCAACATATTTTTAAATTGATTGCTTTCTCTGTTTCAATAAATAGCAGTAGGCCTATTGTTGTTTCGTCGGTGATTCACGTATATCGTTGTAAAAATAGTCCGGAGCTGGTTCGTTCATCGGGTTATGAACGAAAGCAGATTAGCCAATCAAATTGAAGTATTCGTTGTAAACACACTGGAAATTAAATTATATCAGTATAAATCCAGTGATCACAAAATATAAATATCCACAGAATGAATTCCTGGAATCATACTGGTAAATCCACAGAATAAAATATTGTAAACACACTGGTAAACTCTGTCCAGGTTGTACTCACTGAACAAAATTATTGTCTGAATCACTGACCAGCTAGCAGGTCGAATATCAAAGCACTGACAAGCTAGCAGGTCGAATATCAAAGCACTGACAAGCTAGCAGGTCGAATATCAAAGCACTGACAAGCTAGCAGGTCGAATATCAAAGCATCCATATTACACAGAATTAAAAGCATCCAAATAACTTTTCATAGCATCCCCAGTGCAGTTGGAAACTGATTGACTAAAATACAAACAATGGGTACTTATATAGATTCTTAGAAATTCCAGAACATCAGAGTATAAGCATACATTTGCATAGCTTTAGAAAGTTGTTTATATTCAAGCTTGGAGAACAAGTGAAGTTGCACAGTTACAACACAGCTGAAGATCTAGTTCCACTTATAAAGTAAATTGTAAACAGCCACGGGGTGAGCCAGCGAACAAACTATTGGGTTCGAGAAAGATCTGTAGACTCTCATAGGAAAGAAAAACAATCAGATAAGATAAGTTTACGAAGTTCAAAACCATGATACCTCCTATTGTGTAATTACATGTAATTTGTTTAAGAACACACCCTGTCAATAAGAAAAGGAGATTTCCGGCACAAAAGCATACAAAATTCAAGGCATTCTTTGTCTTTCTTTGACCTCCATAATTAATTAGCTTAACGCTGCGACGTCATAGTTGACATCTGATATTTAGATTACCAACATTTTGACGTCGTACACAACCAACGATGAGTCCAGGCATTTACATGATTGCTTGAAATGACGACGAGAGCGCTCCAAGTGTCAATTGTCATATACATGTATGACGTCCAATAAAAAGATGAAAGACATGCATATTTTCCATCGCTTTTTCTTTGATGCACTGGGACCTTACGGGAAGCTCGTTTTGTTTCTACATTATCGTTATAAATACATATTTAGTCAATTTACAGTTAAAGTGGCATGAGCTGCCAAAATTAACACTTTTATTTCTGATTGTCACGACAGTAAGAGGCTTTGAAGGACATCGGATAACTAAATGATTGGCGTTGGAATGAGGAAATCCATACAGTATGTGGCCTGTACGAACCGAAAACGTGTTCGAAAAGTAAACACAATTTAAATAACCGGGTTGACCATTCATTCATTCTAAGCCAAAGTTAGTTTAAAACAATACTTTATCGTACATTTTCGAGACTAGAAGCACGTAAAAGCGTCTGAATTTTACGTCTTGAGAAAAATAGCCAATAATTTCAACATTCTGTTTTAACGTCAAAATATCAGCATCAGAAAGACCTTGACTTTTACCCTTTAATCATAAAATACATGCATGAACATCAGCCAATGAACAAGAAGTATAAAAAGGTATTATGTTTCCCAAACCCTTTATCTATAATTCTCAGATGAACCCTGTAAAAGTTCTACTTTTAGCTTGTTTAGAGGGCATGCGTTTGATTCAATACATAGAAATGAGCTCAGGCATGAGTTTGATTCAATACATAGAAATGAGCTCAGGCATGAGTTTGATTCAATACATAGAAATGAGCTCAGGCATGAGTTTCATTCAATATATAGAAATGAGCTCAGGCTCGAATTTCAGGCCAGATAATCTCTGTGTCATTTACTGGCTGTCATGATGGTAACAGATTTTTGTTTCTGTAGTTTTGAAATAACAGTAACAACAGGCAACCCGAACCGATCGTTAACGTGAAATCCTATGGCCTGAAGTTGTTATCATTCAAGGTGCATGATGCTGAAAAGACAAATTTTCAATTTCAAATTAAAAATGATTCCACAAGCTAAGAATTTTGTAGAAAATTCAGAAAAATGTCTACAACTTTGGTGACGTGGCATGAGATGCCGAAATTTTTTAATATATTTTGGTTAAAAAAGAATTTTGAAATTTCAGCTATTTTGAAAAATTCTAAATAAAAGCTTTTAAGTCTCAAGATTGTATGTTTATATAGTGTTTTGAATTTAGTTTGGCCAGTTATGAAATAACTTTGGCCTTTTTGAAATTTGTTTATTTTTTAACGCTATTTTAGTCTGTACATTTTCCCTATTTTAATGTTAATCATTTCATATTTTTGAGGAGGTTAAAATCCTCTTTTTGTCTTATTTTAAAAATTGTGAATTTCTGGCAACCACTTTAATGTAAAAAAAAAAATTGTCCATATTAGCGGCAAGTTTGGCTTGAAATATATAAATTTGAAAATATACTATTTTTGAATTAGTAAATTAAGCGACACTGATTAACCTGGAAAAACATGCGGGTCAGGGTGAGAATCAAACTCACGGTTAATTTACTAATTCAGTGATTTCCCTGATGATGATTGCAACTGACTGTTTTTATTTTCAGGTATTGGCAGTACATTAGGAGCCGGTATCTATGTGGTTGCTGGGCAGGTTGCTAGGGAAACAGCTGGGCCATCTGTAGTGTTGTCGTTTCTCATTGCAGCGGTGGCTTCTGTTATGGCAGGTGTAGATCATTAAATTTAATTTTTGTAAAAATTCACATTTAATGGGGGACTTGAACATCTGCTGGCATGACTTACATGTATTTTACTGATCATTTATTCAGAGGGTTATTGATTAAAAGGTACATGTAAAATGCTTTGTTTCGAAAAAAATCAAATGACCTATAATATGACACGACAGTAATAAGAAAACTGCTGGTTTTGAAATCTAGTTCAGTGTTTTGCTGAATGAAAATTGTATATATATATATTTTTTTCATTTGAAACATACTACCTTAAAGTGGTATGAGCTGCCAAACATCACACTTTGTCATAATTTCTGATCGGCACGACAGTAAGAGTCTTTGAAGGCCATCAAAAAACCAAATGATTGGCGTTGGAATGAGGAAAATCTATACACTATATGGTCTATATGAACAGGAATAGTGTGCGAAAAGTAAACAAATTTTAAATAACTGGGACGACCATTCTTTCATTCTAAGCCAACGTTAGTTCAAAACAATACTTTATCGTGCATTCTAGAGACTAAAAGCTCCAAAAAGCTTCTGAATTATACGTCTTGAGAAAAATAGCCGATAATTTCCACATTCTATTTTTACGTCAAAATATCAACATTTTGGCAGCTCATGCCACTTTAAGAATTACCTTAAAGACTTAATCAACAATGATGACAGGTTGAAAATAAATATAACTTTCCTATATATGGCACTTCTATTCTCTAGAAAACAAAGGACTCAATTTTTAGCAGTTCATGCCACCTTAACTGTCATGGCAACATAGACCTCCAGTATTAAGAGTCAACAACATGCAACAACAATCCTGTAAAGAAAACAAATTTTATTTTGAATTAGAGTGATTGATTTATGACGACTCACCAATATACCATGACCCCCCCCCCGGTCACTAATAAATCCAGCACTTTTGTATCATCGTTGATCAATGGATAGTTCGATGTTTTACGCCACCCTGAAGATTATTTCACTTTTATTGTGCATTTGTCAGGTTTAGTGGGGGAGGAAACCGGGCTCTTTGCCCAGTGGAAACCACTGGCCTTCAGCGAGTCCCTGACAACTCTTCGGCACATAGTAATCCAGAGAAAAAATGTTGTTTGATCTCATACTAATAATCCATAATTTTCTGCTCTTAACAGGATTGTGTTATGCTGAATTTGGATCTCGAGTTCCTAAAACAGGCTCAGCCTATGTTTACAGTTATGTCACAGTAGGGGAGCTGTCTGCTTTTGTTATTGGATGGAACCTGATATTGGAGTACGTTATTGGTAAGGAATTCAGGGCTCTCTTCCCAGAGTTTTGATTCATGGAAGCAGTCGAAGGGAGATAATAAGTTTGGTTTAAATATATTTATTGTGTTATAGGAGCGCAGTAATCCGAAACTTGTTCGATAATATGTTTGCAGGCTAAGTGGAGATATTCAGACTAGGCCTTTAGACTTAGTGCAATATGGGTTTTACTGTGGCCAATCTATCAAAGAGAAATATTAAAAATGCCAAATTCACAAGCTTTCCTGACATTCTATGGTCAGTGGAGCCTAACGTTGAAATTTGGATGAGATATTGGTGGGTGGGGATAACAGTTAAAGGGAGATAATATGTTTACAGGTGTAGAAACTTATGGAGAGATATCCAGTTAAAGGGAGATAATATGTTTGCAGGTGTAGAAACTTATGGAGAGATATCCAGTTAAAGGGAGATAATATGTTTGCAGGTGTAGAAACTTATGTAGAGATATCCAGTTAAAGGGAGATAATATGTTTACAGGTGTAGAAACTTATGTAGAGATATCCAGTTAAAGGGAGATAATATGTTTGCAGGTGTAGAAACTTATGTAGAGATATCCAGTTAAAGGGAGATAATATGTTTACAGGTGTAGAAACTTATGGAGAGATATCCAGTTAAAGGGAGATAATATGTTTACAGGTGTAGAAACTTATGGAGAGATATCCAGTTAAAGGGAGATAATATGTTTGCAGGTGTAGAAACTTATGGAGAGATATCCAGTTAAAGGGAGATAATATGTTTACAGGTGTAGAAACTTATGGAGAGATATCCAGTTAAAGGGAGATAATATGTTTGTATTCTGTAGAAACTTATGGAGAGATATCCAGTTAAAGGTGTAGAAACTTATGGAGAGATATCCAGTTAAAGGGAGATAATAAGTTTACAGGTGTAGAACCTTATGGAGAGATATCCAGTTAAAGGGAGATAATATGTTTGTAGTCTGTAGAAACTTATGGAGAGATATCCAGTTAAAGGGAGATAATATGTTTACAGGTGTAGAAACTTATGGAGAGATATCCAGTTAAAGGGAGATAATATGTTTGCAGGTGTAGAAACTTATGGAGAGATATCCAGTTAAAGGGAGATAATAAGTTTGCAGGTGTAGAAACTTATGGAGAGATATCCAGTTAAAGGGACATAATAAGTTTACAGGTGTAGAAACTTATGGAGAGATATCCAGTTAATGGGAGATAATATGTTTGCAGGTGTAGAAACTTATGGAGAGATATCCAGTTAAAGGGAGATAATAAGTTTACAGGTGTAGAAACGTATAGAGAGATATCCAGTTAATGGGAGATAATATGTTTGCAGGTGTAGAAACTTATGGAGAGATATCCAGTTAAAGGGAGATAATATGTTTACAGGTGTAGAAACTTATGGAGAGATATCCAGTTAAAGGGAGATAATATGTTTACAGGTGTAGAACCTTATAGAGAGATATCCAGTTAAAGGGAGATAATAAGTTTACAGGTGTAGAAACTTATGGAGAGATATCCAGTTAAAGGGAGATAATAAGTTTGCAGGTGTAGAAACTTATAGAGAGATATCCAGTTAAAGGGAGATAATAAGTTTACAGGTGTAGAAACTTATGGAGAGATATCCAGTTAAAGGGAGATAATAAGTTTACAGGTGTAGAAACTTATGGAGAGATATCCAGTTAAAGGGAGATAATAAGTTTACAGGTGTAGAAACTTATGGAGAGATATCCAGTTAAAGGGAGATAATATGTTTACAGGTGTAGAAACTTATGGAGAGATATCCAGTTAAAGGGAGATAATATGTTTACAGGTTAGAAACTTATGGAGAGATATCCAGTTAAAGGGAGATAATATCTTTGCAGGTGTAGAAACTTATGGAGAGATATCCAGTTAAAGGGAGATAATAAGTTTACAGGTGTAGAACCTTATAGAGAGATATCCAGTTAAAGGGAGATAATAAGTTTACAGTTGTAGAAACTTATGGAGAGATATCCAGTTAAAGGGAGATAATATGTTTACAGGTTAGAAACTTATGGAGAGATATCCAGTTAAAGGGAGATAATATCTTTGCAGGTGTAGAAACTTATGGAGAGATATCCAGTTAAAGGGAGATAATAAGTTTACAGGTGTAGAAAGTTATGGAGAGATATCCAGTTAAAGGGAGATAATATGTTTGCAGGTGTAGAAACTTATGGAGAGATATCCAGTTAAAGGGAGATAATATGTTTGCAGGTGTAGAACCTTAAGTAGAGATATCCAGTTAAAGGGAGATAATATGTTTGCAGGTGTAGAAACTTATGGAGAGATATCCAGTTGAAGGGAGATAATATGTTTACAGGTGTAGAAACTTATGGAGAGATATCCAGTTAAAGGGAGATAATATGTTTACAGGTGTAGAAACTTATGGAGAGATATCCAGTTAAAAGGAGATAATAAGTTTGCAGGTGTAGAAACTTATGGAGGGATATCCAGTTAAAGGGAGATAATATGTTTACAGGTGTAGAAACTTATAGAGAGATATCCAGTTAAAGGGAGATAATATGTTTGCAGGTGTAGAAACTTATGGAGAGATATCCAGTTAAAGGGAGATAATATGTTTGTAGTCTGTAGAACCTTAAGTAGAGATATCCAGTCAAAGGGAGATAATAAGTTTACAGGTGTAGAACCTTAAGTAGAGATATCCAGTCAAAGGGAGATAATATGTTTACAGGTGTAGAACCTTAAGTAGAGATATCCAGTTAAAGGGAGATAATAAGTTTGTAGTCTGTAGAACCTTAAGTAGAGATATTCAGTCAAAGGGAGATAATATGTTTACAGGTGTAGAACCTTAAGTAGAGATATTCAGTCAAAGGGAGATAATATGTTTGCAGGTGTAGAAACTTATAGAGAGATATCCAATTAAAGGGAGATAATATGTTTACAGGTGTAGAAACTTATAGAGAGATATCCAATTAAAGGGAGATAATATGTTTACAGGTGTAGAACCTTAAGTAGAGATATCCAGTCAAAGGGAGATAATAAGTTTGTAGTCTGTAGAACCTTATAGAGAGATATTCAGTCAAAGGGAGATAATATGTTTGCAGGTGTAGAAACTTATAGAGAGATATCCAATTAAAGGGAGATAATATGTTTACAGGTGTAGAAACTTATAGAGAGATATCCAATTAAAGGGAGATAATATGTTTACAGATGTAGAACCTTAAGTAGAGATATCCAGTCAAAGGAAGATAATATGTTTACAGGTGTAGAACCTTAAGTAGAGATATCCAGTCAAAGGGAGATAATATGTTTACAGATGTAGAACCTTAAGTAGAGATATCCAGTCAAAGGAAGATAATATGTTTACAGGTGTAGAACCTTAAGTAGAGATATCCAGTCAAAGGGAGATAATATGTTTACAGGTGTAGAAACTTATGGAGAGATATCCAGTTAAAGGGAGATAATATGTTTACAGGTGTAGAACCTTAAGTAGAGATATCCAGTCAAAGGAAGATAATATGTTTACAGGTGTAGAACCTTAAGTAGAGATATCCAGTCAAAGGGAGATAATATGTTTACAGGTGTAGAAACTTATGGAGAGATATCCAGTTAAAGGGAGATAATATGTTTGTAGTCTGTAGAACCTTAAGTAGAGATATCCAGTTAAAGGGAGATAATATGTTTACAGGTGTAGAACCTTAAGTAGAGATATCCAGTCAAAGGGAGATAATATGTTTACAGGTGTAGAAACTTAAGTAGAGATATCCAGTCAAAGGAAGATAATATGTTTACAGGTGTAGAACCTTAAGTAGAGATATCCAGTCAAAGGGAGATAATATGTTTACAGGTGTAGAAACTTAAGTAGAGATATCCAGTCAAAGGGAGATAATATGTTTACAGATGTAGAACCTTAAGTAGAGATATCCAGTCAAAGGAAGATAATATGTTTACAGGTGTAGAACCTTAAGTAGAGATATCCAGTCAAAGGGAGATAATATGTTTACAGGTGTAGAAACTTATGGAGAGATATCCAGTTAAAGGGAGATAATATGTTTGTAGTCTGTAGAACCTTAAGTAGAGATATCCAGTTAAAGGGAGATAATATGTTTACAGGTGTAGAACCTTAAGTAGAGATATCCAGTCAAAGGGAGATAATATGTTTACAGATGTAGAACCTTAAGTAGAGATATCCAGTCAAAGGAAGATAATATGTTTACAGGTGTAGAACCTTATGGAGAGATATCCAGTTAAAGGGAGATAATATGTTTGTAGTCTGTAGAACCTTAAGTAGAGATATCCAGTTAAAGGGAGATAATATGTTTACAGGTGTAGAAACTTATGGAGAGATATCCAGTCAAAGGGAGATAATATGTTTGTAGTCTGTAGAACCTTAAGTAGAGATATCCAGTCAAAGGGAGATAATATGTTTGTAGTCTGTAGAACCTTAAGTAGAGATATCCAGTCAAAGGGAGATAATATGTTTACAGGTGTAGAACCTTAAGTAGAGATATCCAGTCAAAGGGAGATAATATGTTTACAGGTGTAGAACCTTAAGTAGAGATATCCAGTCAAAGGGAGATAATATGTTTGTAGTCTGTAGAACCTTAAGTAGAGATATCCAGTCAAAGGGAGATAATATGTTTGTAGTCTGTAGAACCTTACGTAGAGATATCCAGTCAAAGGGAGATAATATGTTTGTAGTCTGTAGAACCTTAAGTAGAGATATCCAGTCAAAGGGAGATAATATGTTTGTAGTCTGTAGAACCTTACGTAGAGATATCCAGTCAAAGGGAGATAATATGTTTGTAGTCTGTAGAACCTTAAGTAGAGATATCCAGTCAAAGGGAGATAATATGTTTGTAGTCTGTAGAACCTTAAGTAGAGATATCCAGTCAAAGGGAGATAATAAGTTTGTAGTCTGTAGAACCTTAAGTAGAGATATCCAGTTAAAGGGAGATAATAAGTTTGTAGTCTGTAGAACCTTAAGTAGAGATATCCAGTCAAAGGGAGATAATCTGTTTGTAGTCTGTAGAACCTTAAGTAGAGATATCCAGTCAAAGGGAGATAATATGTTTACAGGTGTAGAACCTTAAGTAGAGATATCCAGTCAAAGGGAGATAATATGTTTACAGGTGTAGAAACTTAAGTAGAGATATCCAGTCAAAGGGAGATAATATGTTTGTAGTCTGTAGAACCTTAAGTAGAGATATCCAGTCAAAGGGAGATAATATGTTTGTAGTCTGTGGAACCTTAAGTAGAGATATCCAGTCAAAGGGAGATAATAAGTTTGTAGTCTGTAGAACCTTAAGTAGAGATATCCAGTTAAAGGGAGATAATATGTTACAGGTGTAGAAACTTATGGAGAGATATCCAGTTAAAGGGAGATAATATGTTTACAGGTGTAGAACCTTAAGTAGAGATATCCAGTCAAAGGGAGATAATATGTTTGTAGTCTGTAGAACCTTAAGTAGAGATATCCAGTCAAAGGGAGATAATCTGTTTGTAGTCTGTAGAACCTTAAGTAGAGATATCCAGTCAAAGGGAGATAATAAGTTTGTAGTCTGTAGAACCTTAAGTAGAGATATCCAGTTAAAGGGAGATAATATGTTACAGGTGTAGAAACTTATGGAGAGATATCCAGTTAAAGGGAGATAATATGTTTACAGGTGTAGAACCTTATGGAGAGATATCCAGTCAAAGGGAGATAATATGTTTACAGATGTAGAACCTTAAGTAGAGATATCCAGTCAAAGGAAGATAATATGTTTACAGGTGTAGAACCTTATGGAGAGATATCCAGTCAAAGGGAGATAATATGTTTGTAGTCTGTAGAACCTTAAGGAGAGATATCCAGTCAAAGGGAGATAATAAGTTTACAGGTGTAGAAACTTATGGAGAGATATCCAGTCAAAGGGAGATAATAAGTTTACAGGTGTAGAAACTTATGGAGAGATATCCAGTTAAAGGGAGATAATATGTTTGTAGTCTGTAGAACCTTAAGTAGAGATATCCAGTCAAAGGGAGATAATATGTTTGCAGGTGTAGAAACTTAAGTAGAGATATCCAGTTAAAGGGAGATAATATGTTTACAGGTGTAGAACCTTAAGTAGAGATATCCAGTCAAAGGGAGATAATATGTTTACAGGTGTAGAAACTTAAGTAGAGATATCCAGTCAAAGGGAGATAATAAGTTTGTAGTCTGTAGAACCTTAAGTAGAGATATCCAGTCAAAGGGAGATAATAAGTTTGTAGTCTGTAGAACCTTAAGTAGAGATATCCAGTCAAAGGGAGATAATAAGTTTGTAGTCTGTGGAACCTTAAGTAGAGATATCCAGTCAAAGGGAGATAATATGTTTGTAGTCTGTAGAACCTTAAGTAGAGATATCCAGTCAAAGGGAGATAATATGTTTACAGGTGTAGAAACTTAAGTAGAGATATCCAGTCAAAGGGAGATAATAAGTTTGTAGTCTGTAGAACCTTAAGTAGAGATATCCAGTCAAAGGGAGATAATAAGTTTGTAGTCTGTAGAACCTTAAGTAGAGATATCCAGTCAAAGGGAGATAATAAGTTTGTAGTCTGTGGAACCTTAAGTAGAGATATCCAGTCAAAGGGAGATAATAAGTTTGTAGTCTGTAGAACCTTAAGTAGAGATATCCAGTCAAAGGGAGATAATATGTTTACAGGTGTAGAAACTTAAGTAGAGATATCCAGTCAAAGGGAGATAATAAGTTTGTAGTCTGTAGAACCTTAAGTAGAGATATCCAGTCAAAGGGAGATAATATGTTACAGGTGTAGAAACTTAAGTAGAGATATCCAGTCAAAGGGAGATAATATGTTTGTAGTCTGTAGAACCTTATGGAGAGATATCCAGTTAAAGGGAGATAATATGTTACAGGTGTAGAAACTTATAGAGAGATATCCAGTCAAAGGAAGATAATATGTTTACAGGTGTAGAACCTTAAGTAGAGATATCCAGTCAAAGGGAGATAATATGTTTACAGATGTAGAAACTTAAGTAGAGATATCCAGTTAAAGGGAGATAATATGTTTACAGATGTAGAAACTTATGGAGAGATATCCAGTCAAAGGGAGATAATATGTTTACAGATGTAGAAACTTATGGAGAGATATCCAGTCAAAGGGAGATAATATGTTTGCAGGTGTAGAACCTTATGGAGAGATATCCAGTCAAAGGGAGATAATATGTTTGTAGTCTGTAGAACCTTAAGTAGAGATATCCAGTCAAAGGGAGATAATATGTTTGTAGTCTGTGGAACCTTAAGTAGAGATATCCAGTTAAAGGGAGATAATATGTTTACAGATGTAGAAACTTATGGAGAGATATCCAGTCAAAGGGAGATAATATGTTTGCAGGTGTAGAAACTTATGGAGAGATATCCAGTCAAAGGGAGATAATATGTTTGCAGGTGTAGAACCTTATGGAGAGATATCCAGTCAAAGGGAGATAATATGTTTGTAGTCTGTAGAACCTTAAGTAGAGATATCCAGTTAAAGGGAGATAATAAGTTTACAGGTGTAGAACCTTAAGTAGAGATATCCAGTCAAAGGGAGATAATATGTTTGTAGTCTGTAGAACCTTAAGTAGAGATATCCAGTCAAAGGGAGATAATATGTTTGTAGTCTGTGGAACCTTAAGTAGAGATATCCAGTCAAAGGGAGATAATATGTTTGTAGTCTGTAGAACCTTAAGTAGAGATATCCAGTTAAAGGGAGATAATCTGTTTACAGGTGTAGAAACTTAAGTAGAGATATCCAGTCAAAGGGAGATAGTATGTTTGTAGTCTGTAGAACCTTAAGTAGAGATATCCAGTCAAAGGGAGATAATATGTTACAGGTGTAGAAACTTAAGTAGAGATATCCAGTCAAAGGGAGATAATATGTTTGTAGTCTGTGGAACCTTAAGTAGAGATATCCAGTCAAAGGGAGATAATATGTTTGTAGTCTGTGGAACCTTAAGTAGAGATATCCAGTCAAAGGGAGATAATATGTTTGTAGTCTGTAGAACCTTAAGTAGAGATATCCAGTCAAAGGGAGATAATATGTTTACAGGTGTAGAACCTTATGTAGAGATATCCAGTTAAAGGGAGATAATATGTTTGCAGGTGTAGAACCTTAAGTAGAGATATCCAGTTAAAGGGAGATAATATGTTTGTAGTCTGTGGAACCTTAAGTAGAGATATCCAGTCAAAGGGAGATAATATGTTTGTAGTCTGTAGAACCTTAAGTAGAGATATCCAGTTAAAGGGAGATAATATGTTTACAGGTGTAGAACCTTATGTAGAGATATCCAGTTAAAGGGAGATAATATGTTTGCAGGTGTAGAACCTTAAGTAGAGATATCCAGTCAAAGGGAGATAATATGTTTACAGGTGTAGAACCTTATGTAGAGATATCCAGTTAAAGGGAGATAATATGTTTGCAGGTGTAGAACCTTAAGTAGAGATATCCAGTCAAAGGGAGATAATATGTTTACAGGTGTAGAACCTTAAGTAGAGATATCCAGTCAAAAGGAGATAATATGTTTACAGGTGTAGAACCTTATGTAGAGATATCCAGTCAAAGGGAGATAATATGTTTACAGGTGTAGAACCTTAAGTAGAGATATCCAGTTAAAGGGAGATAATATGTTTACAGGTGTAGAACCTTAAGTAGAGATATCCAGTCAAAGGGAGATAATATGTTTACAGGTGTAGAACCTTATGTAGAGATATCCAGTCAGAGGGAGATAATATGTTTGTAGTCAGTAGAACCTTAAGTAGAGATATCCAGTCAAAGGGAGATAATAAGTTTACAGGTGTAGAAACTTATGAAGAGATATCCAGTTAAAGGGAGATAATATGTTTGCAGGTGTAGAACCTTATGAAGAGATATCCAGTTAAAGGGAGATAATATGTTTGCAGGTGTAGAAACTTATGAAGAGATATCCAGTCAAAGGGAGATAATAAGTTTACAGGTGTAGAAACTTATGAAGAGATATCCAGTTAAAGGGAGATAATATGTTTGCAGGTGTAGAACCTTATGAAGAGATATCCAGTTAAAGGGAGATAATATGTTTGCAGGTGTAGAAACTTATGGAGAGATATCCAGTTAAAGGGAGATAATATGTTTACAGGTGTAGAAACTTATGAAGAGATATCCAGTTAAAGGGAGATAATATGTTTGCAGGTGTAGAACCTTAAGTAGAGATATCCAGTCAAAGGGAGATAATATGTTTGTAGTCTGTAGAACCTTAAGTAGAGATATCCAGTCAAAGGGAGATAATAAGTTTGTAGTCTGTGGAACCTTAAGTAGAGATATCCAGTTAAAGGGAGATAATCTGTTTGTAGTCTGTGGAACCTTAAGTAGAGATATCCAGTTAAAGGGAGATAATATGTTTACAGGTGTAGAACCTTAAGTAGAGATATCCAGTTAAAGGGAGATAATATGTTTACAGGTGTAGAAACTTAAGTAGAGATATCCAGTTAAAGGGAGATAATATGTTTGTAGTCTGTGGAACCTTAAGTAGAGATATCCAGTCAAAGGGAGATAATATGTTTGTAGTCTGTAGAACCTTAAGTAGAGATATCCAGTCAAAGGGAGATAATAAGTTTACAGGTGTAGAAACTTATGGAGAGATATCCAGTCAAAGGGAGATAATAAGTTTACAGGTGTAGAAACTTATGGAGAGATATCCAGTCAAAGGGAGATAATAAGTTTACAGGTGTAGAAACTTATGGAGAGATATCCAGTCAAAGGGAGATAATATGTTTACAGATGTAGAAACTTAAGTAGAGATATCCAGTTAAAGGGAGATAATATGTTTACAGATGTAGAAACTTATGGAGAGATATCCAGTCAAAGGGAGATAATATGTTTACAGATGTAGAAACTTATGGAGAGATATCCAGTCAAAGGGAGATAATATGTTTGCAGGTGTAGAAACTTATGGAGAGATATCCAGTTAAAGGGAGATAATATGTTTGTAGTCTGTAGAACCTTAAGTAGAGATATCCAGTTAAAGGGAGATAATATGTTTGTAGTCTGTGGAACCTTAAGTAGAGATATCCAGTTAAAGGGAGATAATATGTTTGCAGTCTGTAGAAACTTAAGTAGAGATATCCAGTTAAAGGGAGATAATATGTTTGTAGTCTGTAGAACCTTAAGTAGAGATATCCAGTCAAAGGGAGATAATATGTTTACAGGTGTAGAAACTTATGGAGAGATATCCAGTCAAAGGGAGATAATATGTTTGCAGGTGTAGAAACTTATGGAGAGATATCCAGTTAAAGGGAGATAATATGATTGTAGTCTGTAGAACCTTAAGTAGAGATATCCAGTCAAAGGGAGATAATATGTTTGCAGGTGTAGAACCTTATGGAGAGATATCCAGTCAAAGGGAGATAATATGTTTGTAGTCTGTAGAACCTTAAGTAGAGATATCCAGTCAAAGGGAGATAATAAGTTTGTAGTCTGTGGAACCTTAAGTAGAGATATCCAGTCAAAGGGAGATAATAAGTTTGTAGTCTGTGGAACCTTAAGGAGAGATATCCAGTTAAAGGGAGATAATATGTTTACAGGTGTAGAACCTTAAGTAGAGATATCCAGTCAAAGGGAGATAATAAGTTTGTAGTCTGTGGAACCTTAAGGAGAGATATCCAGTTAAAGGGAGATAATATGTTTACAGGTGTAGAACCTTAAGTAGAGATATCCAGTTAAAGGGAGATAATATGTTTACAGGTGTAGAAACTTATGGAGAGATATCCAGTTAAAGGGAGATAATATGTTTACAGGTGTAGAACCTTAAGTAGAGATATCCAGTTAAAGGGAGATAATATGTTTACAGGTGTAGAACCTTAAGTAGAGATATCCAGTCAAAGGGAGATAATAAGTTTGTAGTCTGTGGAACCTTAAGGAGAGATATCCAGTTAAAGGGAGATAATATGTTTACAGGTGTAGAACCTTAAGTAGAGATATCCAGTTAAAGGGAGATAATATGTTTACAGGTGTAGAAACTTATGGAGAGATATCCAGTTAAAGGGAGATAATATGTTTACAGGTGTAGAAACTTATGGAGAGATATCCAGTCAAAGGGAGATAATATGTTTACAGGTGTAGAAACTTATGGAGAGATATCCAGTCAAAGGGAGATAATATGTTTGCAGGTGTAGAACCTTAAGTAGAGATATCCAGTCAAAGGGAGATAATAAGTTTACAGGTGTAGAAACTTATGGAGAGATATCCAGTCAAAGGGAGATAATATGTTTACAGGTGTAGAAACTTATGGAGAGATATCCAGTCAAAGGGAGATAATATGTTTGCAGGTGTAGAACCTTAAGTAGAGATATCCAGTCAAAGGGAGATAATAAGTTTACAGGTGTAGAAACTTATGGAGAGATATCCAGTCAAAGGGAGATAATATGTTTGCAGGTGTAGAACCTTAAGTAGAGATATCCAGTTAAAGGGAGATAATAAGTTTGTAGTCTGTGGAACCTTAAGTAGAGATATCCAGTTAAAGGGAGATAATATGTTTACAGGTGTAGAACCTTAAGTAGAGATATCCAGTTAAAGGGAGATAATATGTTTACAGGTGTAGAACCTTAAGTAGAGATATCCAGTCAAAGGGAGATAATATGTTTACAGGTGTAGAACCTTATGTAGAGATATCCAGTCAGAGGGAGATAATATGTTTACAGGTGTAGAACCTTATGGAGAGATATCCAGTCAAAGGGAGATAATATGTTTACATGTGTAGAACCTTAAGTAGAGATATCCAGTCAAAGGGAGATAATATGTTTACAGGTGTAGAACCTTATGTAGAGATATCCAGTTAAAGGGAGATAATATGTTTGCAGGTGTAGAACCTTAAGTAGAGATATCCAGTTAAAGGGAGATAATATGTTTACAGGTGTAGAACCTTAAGTAGAGATATCCAGTTAAAGGGAGATAATATGTTTGTAGTCTGTGGAACCTTAAGTAGAGATATCCAGTCAAAGGGAGATAATATGTTTGTAGTCTGTAGAACCTTAAGTAGAGATATCCAGTCAAAGGGAGATAATAAGTTTGTAGTCTGTGGAACCTTAAGTAGAGATATCCAGTTAAAGGGAGATAATCTGTTTACAGGTGTAGAACCTTATGGAGAGATATCCAGTCAAAGGGAGATAATATGTTTACATGTGTAGAACCTTAAGTAGAGATATCCAGTCAAAGGGAGATAATATGTTTACAGGTGTAGAACCTTATGTAGAGATATCCAGTTAAAGGGAGATAATATGTTTGCAGGTGTAGAACCTTAAGTAGAGATATCCAGTCAAAGGGAGATAATATGTTTACAGGTGTAGAACCTTAAGTAGAGATATCCAGTCAAAGGGAGATAATATGTTTACAGGTGTAGAACCTTATGTAGAGATATCCAGTCAAAGGGAGATAATATGTTTACAGGTGTAGAACCTTAAGTAGAGATATCCAGTCAAAGGGAGATAATATGTTTACAGGTGTAGAAACTTAAGTAGAGATATCCAGTCAAAGGGAGATAATATGTTTGTAGTCTGTAGAACCTTAAGTAGAGATATCCAGTCAAAGGGAGATAATAAGTTTGTAGTCTGTGGAACCTTAAGTAGAGATATCCAGTTAAAGGGAGATAATCTGTTTGTAGTCTGTGGAACCTTAAGTAGAGATATCCAGTTAAAGGGAGATAATATGTTTACAGGTGTAGAACCTTAAGTAGAGATATCCAGTTAAAGGGAGATAATATGTTTACAGGTGTAGAAACTTAAGTAGAGATATCCAGTTAAAGGGAGATAATATGTTTGTAGTCTGTGGAACCTTAAGTAGAGATATCCAGTCAAAGGGAGATAATATGTTTGTAGTCTGTAGAACCTTAAGTAGAGATATCCAGTCAAAGGGAGATAATATGTTACAGGTGTAGAAACTTAAGTAGAGATATCCAGTCAAAGGGAGATAATATGTTTACAGGTGTAGAAACTTAAGTAGAGATATCCAGTCAAAGGGAGATAATATGTTTACAGGTGTAGAAACTTATGGAGAGATATCCAGTCAAAGGGAGATAATATGTTTACAGGTGTAGAACCTTAAGTAGAGATATCCAGTCAAAGGGAGACAATAAGTTTACAGATGTAGAAACTTAAGTAGAGATATCCAGTCAAAGGGAGATAATATGTTTGTAGTCTGTAGAACCTTAAGTAGAGATATCCAGTCAAAGGGAGATAATAAGTTTGTAGTCTGTGGAACCTTAAGTAGAGATATCCAGTTAAAGGGAGATAATATGTTTGTAGTCTGTAGAACCTTAAGTAGAGATATCCAGTCAAAGGGAGATAATATGTTTACAGGTGTAGAACCTTAAGTAGAGATATCCAGTCAAAGGGAGATAATAAGTTTGTAGTCTGTGGAACCTTAAGTAGAGATATCCAGTTAAAGGGAGATAATAAGTTTGTAGTCTGTAGAACCTTAAGTAGAGATATCCAGTCAAAGGGAGATAATATGTTTACAGGTGTAGAACCTTAAGTAGAGATATCCAGTCAAAGGGAGATAATATGTTTACAGGTGTAGAACCTTAAGTAGAGATATCCAGTCAAAGGGAGATAATATGTTTACAGGTGTAGAACCTTATGTAGAGATATCCAGTCAAAGGGAGATAATATGTTTACAGGTGTAGAACCTTAAGTAGAGATATCCAGTCAAAGGGAGATAATATGTTTACAGGTGTAGAAACTTAAGTAGAGATATCCAGTCAAAGGGAGATAATATGTTTGTAGTCTGTAGAACCTTAAGTAGAGATATCCAGTCAAAGGGAGATAATAAGTTTGTAGTCTGTGGAACCTTAAGTAGAGATATCCAGTTAAAGGGAGATAATCTGTTTGTAGTCTGTGGAACCTTAAGTAGAGATATCCAGTTAAAGGGAGATAATATGTTTACAGGTGTAGAACCTTAAGTAGAGATATCCAGTTAAAGGGAGATAATATGTTTACAGGTGTAGAAACTTAAGTAGAGATATCCAGTTAAAGGGAGATAATATGTTTGTAGTCTGTGGAACCTTAAGTAGAGATATCCAGTCAAAGGGAGATAATATGTTTGTAGTCTGTAGAACCTTAAGTAGAGATATCCAGTCAAAGGGAGATAATATGTTACAGGTGTAGAAACTTAAGTAGAGATATCCAGTCAAAGGGAGATAATATGTTTACAGGTGTAGAAACTTAAGTAGAGATATCCAGTCAAAGGGAGATAATATGTTTACAGGTGTAGAAACTTATGGAGAGATATCCAGTCAAAGGGAGATAATATGTTTACAGGTGTAGAACCTTAAGTAGAGATATCCAGTCAAAGGGAGACAATAAGTTTACAGATGTAGAAACTTAAGTAGAGATATCCAGTCAAAGGGAGATAATATGTTTGTAGTCTGTAGAACCTTAAGTAGAGATATCCAGTCAAAGGGAGATAATAAGTTTGTAGTCTGTGGAACCTTAAGTAGAGATATCCAGTTAAAGGGAGATAATATGTTTACAGGTGTAGAACCTTAAGTAGAGATATCCAGTTAATGGGAGATAATCTGTTTGTAGTCTGTAGAACCTTAAGTAGAGATATCCAGTCAAAGGGAGATAATATGTTTACAGATGTAGAACCTTAAGTAGAGATATCCAGTTAAAGGGAGATAATATGTTTACAGATGTAGAACCTTAAGTAGAGATATCCAGTTAAAGGGAGATAATCTGTTTGTAGTCTGTAGAACCTTAAGTAGAGATATCCAGTCAAAGGGAGATAATATGTTTGTAGTCTGTGGAACCTTAAGTAGAGATATCCAGTCAAAGGGAGATAATAAGTTTGTAGTCTGTGGAACCTTAAGTAGAGATATCCAGTCAAAGGGAGATAATATGTTTGTAGTTTGTAGAACCTTAAGTAGAGATATCCAGTCAAAGGGAGATAATATGTTTGTAGTCTGTAGAACCTTAAGTAGAGATATCCAGTTAAAGGGAGATAATATGTTTGTAGTCTGTAGAACCTTAAGTAGAGATATCCAGTTAAAGGGAGATAATCTGTTTGTCGTCTGTAGAACCTTAAGTAGAGATATCCAGTTAAAGGGAGATAATATGTTTACAGGTGTAGAACCTTAAGTAGAGATATCCAGTTAAAGGGAGATAATATGTTTACAGGTGTAGAACCTTAAGTAGAGATATCCAGTTAAAGGGAGATAATATGTTTACAGATGTAGAAACTTATGGAGAGATATCCAGTTAAAGGGAGATAATATGTTTACAGGTATAGAAACTTATGTAGAGATATCCAGTCAAAGGAAGATAATATGTTTGTAGTCTGTAGAACCTTAAGTAGAGATATCCAGTCAAAGGGAGATAATATGTTTGCAGGTGTAGAACCTTAAGTAGAGATATCCAGTTAAAGGGAGATAATATGTTTGTAGTCTGTAGAACCTTAAGTAGAGATATCCAGTCAAAGGGAGATAATATGTTTACAGGTGTAGAAACTTAAGTAGAGATATCCAGTCAAAGGGAGACAATATGTTTGTAGTCTGTAGAACCTTAAGTAGAGATATCCAGTCAAAGGGAGATAATATGTTTACAGGTGTAGAAACTTATGGAGAGATATCCAGTCAAAGGGAGATAATATGTTTACAGGTGTAGAACCTTAAGTAGAGATATCCAGTCAAAGGGAGACAATAAGTTTACAGATGTAGAAACTTAAGTAGAGATATCCAGTCAAAGGGAGATAATATGTTTGTAGTCTGTAGAACCTTAAGTAGAGATATCCAGTCAAAGGGAGATAATATGTTTACAGGTGTAGAAACTTAAGTAGAGATATCCAGTCAAAGGGAGACAATATGTTTGTAGTCTGTAGAACCTTAAGTAGAGATATCCAGTCAAAGGGAGATAATATGTTTACAGGTGTAGAAACTTAAGTAGAGATATCCAGTCAAAGGGAGATAATATGTTTGCAGGTGTAGAACCTTAAGTAGAGATATCCAGTCAAAGGGAGACAATATGTTTGTAGTCTGTAGAACCTTAAGTAGAGATATCCAGTCAAAGGGAGATAATATGTTTACAGGTGTAGAAACTTAAGTAGAGATATCCAGTCAAAGGGAGACAATATGTTTGTAGTCTGTAGAACCTTAAGTAGAGATATCCAGTCAAAGGGAGATAATATGTTTACAGGTGTAGAAACTTAAGTAGAGATATCCAGTCAAAGGGAGATAATATGTTTACAGGTGTAGAACCTTAAGTAGAGATATCCAGTCAAAGGGAGACAATATGTTTGTAGTCTGTAGAACCTTAAGTAGAGATATCCAGTTAAAGGGAGATAATATGTTTGTAGTCTGTGGAACCTTAAGTAGAGATATCCAGTCAAAGGGAGATAATAAGTTTGTAGTCTGTGGAACCTTAAGTAGAGATATCCAGTCAAAGGGAGATAATATGTTTGTAGTCTGTAGAACCTTAAGTAGAGATATCCAGTCAAAGGGAGATAATAAGTTTGTAGTCTGTAGAACCTTAAGTAGAGATATCCAGTCAAAGGGAGATAATATGTTTGTAGTCTGTAGAACCTTAAGTAGAGATATCCAGTCAAAGGGAGATAATATGTTTGTAGTCTGTAGAACCTTAAGTAGAGATATCCAGTCAAAGGGAGATAATATGTTTGTAGTCTGTAGAACCTTAAGTAGAGATATCCAGTCAAAGGGAGATAATATGTTTACAGGTGTAGAAACTTATGGAGAGATATCCAGTTAAAGGGAGATAATATGTTTGTAGTCTGTAGAACCTTAAGTAGAGATATCCAGTCAAAGGGAGATAATATGTTTACAGGTGTAGAAACTTAAGTAGAGATATCCAGTCAAAGGGAGATAATCTGTTTGTAGTCTGTAGAACCTTAAGTAGAGATATCCAGTCAAAGGGAGATAATAAGTTTGTAGTCTGTGGAACCTTAAGTACAGATATCCAGTTAAAGGGAGATAATATGTTTACAGGTGTAGAACCTTAAGTAGAGATATCCAGTCAAAGGGAGATAATATGTTTACATGTGTAGAACCTTAAGTAGAGATATCCAGTCAAAGGGAGATAATAAGTTTACAGGTGTAGAACCTTATGGAGAGATATCCAGTCAAAGGGAGATAATATGTTTGTAGTCTGTAGAACCTTAAGTAGAGATATCCAGTTAAAGGGAGATAATATGTTTGTAGTCTGTGGAACCTTAAGTAGAGATATCCAGTCAAAGGGAGATAATATGTTTGTAGTCTGTAGAACCTTAAGTAGAGATATCCAGTCAAAGGGAGATAATATGTTTGTAGTCTGTGGAACCTTAAGTAGAGATATCCAGTCAAAGGGAGATAATATGTTTGTAGTCTGTAGAACCTTATGGAGAGATATCCAGTCAAAGGGAGATAATAAGTTTGTAGTCTGTAGAACCTTAAGTAGAGATATCCAGTCAAAGGGAGATAATATGTTTGTAGTCTGTGGAACCTTAAGTAGAGATATCCAGTCAAAGGGAGATAATATGTTTGTAGTCTGTAGAACCTTATGGAGAGATATCCAGTCAAAGGGAGATAATAAGTTTGTAGTCTGTAGAACCTTAAGTAGAGATATCCAGTCAAAGGGAGATAATATGTTTGTAGTCTGTGGAACCTTAAGTAGAGATATCCAGTCAAAGGGAGATAATATGTTTGTAGTCTGTAGAACCTTATGTAAAGATATCCAGTCAAAGGGAGATAATATGTTTACAGGTGTAGAACCTTAAGTAGAGATATCCAGTCAAAGGGAGATAATAAGTTTACAGGTGTAGAACCTTAAGTAGAGATATCCAGTCAAAGGGAGATAATATGTTTACAGGTGTAGAAACTTATGGAGAGATATCCAGTTAAAGGGAGATAATATGTTTACAGATGTAGAAACTTATGGAGAGATATCCAGTCAAAGGGAGATAATATGTTTACAGATGTAGAAACTTATGGAGAGATATCCAGTCAAAGGGAGATAATATGTTTGCAGGTGTAGAAACTTATGGAGAGATATCCAGTTAAAGGGAGATAATATGTTTGTAGTCTGTGGAACCTTAAGTAGAGATATCCAGTCAAAGGGAGATAATATGTTTGTAGTCTGTGGAACCTTATGGAGAGATATCCAGTCAAAGGGAGATAATATGTTTGTAGTCTGTAGAAACTTATGGAGAGATATCCAGTTAAAGGGAGATAATATGTTTGTAGTCTGTGGAACCTTAAGTAGAGATATCCAGTCAAAGGGAGATAATATGTTTGTAGTCTGTGGAACCTTAAGTAGAGATATCCAGTCAAAGGGAGATAATATGTTTGTAGTCTGTGGAACCTTATGGAGAGATATCCAGTTAAAGGGAGATAATAAGTTTGTAGTCTGTAGAACCTTATGGAGAGATATCCAGTCAAAGGGAGATAATCTGTTTACAGGTGTAGAACCTTAAGTAGAGATATCCAGTCAAAGGGAGATAATATGTTTACAGGTGTAGAACCTTAAGTAGAGATATCCAGTCAAAGGGAGATAATATGTTTACAGGTGTAGAACCTTAAGTAGAGATATCCAGTCAAAGGGAGATAATATGTTTACAGGTGTAGAAACTTATGGAGAGATATCCAGTTAAAGGGAGATAATATGTTTACAGGTGTAGAACCTTATGGAGAGATATCCAGTCAAAGGGAGATAATATGTTTACAGGTGTAGAACCTTAAGTAGAGATATCCAGTCAAAGGGAGATAATATGTTTACAGGTGTAGAAACTTATAGAGAGATATCCAGTCAAAGGGAGATAATATGTTTACAGGTGTAGAAACTTATAGAGAGATATCCAGTCAAAGGGAGATAATATGTTTACAGGTGTAGAAACTTATAGAGAGATATCCAGTCAAAGGGAGATAATCTGTTTGTAGTCTGTAGAACCTTAAGTAGAGATATCCAGTCAAAGGGAGATAATATGTTTGTAGTCTGTGGAACCTTAAGTAGAGATATCCAGTTAAAGGGAGATAATATGTTTACAGGTGTAGAACCTTAAGTAGAGATATCCAGTTAAAGGGAGATAATATGTTTACAGGTGTAGAACCTTAAGTAGAGATATCCAGTCAAAGGGAGATAATAAGTTTACAGGTGTAGAACCTTAAGTAGAGATATCCAGTCAAAGGGAGATAATATGTTTGTAGTCTGTAGAACCTTAAGTAGAGATATCCAGTCAAAGGGAGATAATATGTTTGTAGTCTGTAGAAACTTATGGAGAGATATCCAGTCAAAGGGAGATAATAAGTTTACAGGTGTAGAACCTTAAGTAGAGATATCCAGTCAAAGGGAGATAATATGTTTGTAGTCTGTAGAACCTTAAGTAGAGATATCCAGTTAAAGGGAGATAATATGTTTGTAGTCTGTGGAACCTTAAGTAGAGATATCCAGTCAAAGGGAGATAATAAGTTTACAGGTGTAGAACCTTAAGTAGAGATATCCAGTCAAAGGGAGATAATATGTTTGTAGTCTGTAGAACCTTAAGTAGAGATATCCAGTCAAAGGGAGATAATATGTTTGTAGTCTGTGGAACCTTAAGTAGAGATATCCAGTCAAAGGGAGATAATATGTTTGTAGTCTGTAGAACCTTAAGTAGAGATATCCAGTCAAAGGGAGATAATATGTTTGTAGTCTGTGGAACCTTAAGTAGAGATATCCAGTTAAAGGGAGATAATAAGTTTACAGGTGTAGAACCTTAAGTAGAGATATCCAGTCAAAGGGAGATAATATGTTTGTAGTCTGTAGAACCTTAAGTAGAGATATCCAGTTAAAGGGAGATAATATGTTTACAGATGTAGAAACTTATGGAGAGATATCCAGTTAAAGGGAGATAATATGTTTGTAGTCTGTAGAACCTTAAGTAGAGATATCCAGTCAAAGGGAGATAATATGTTTGTAGTCTGTAGAACCTTAAGTAGAGATATCCAGTTAAAGGGAGATAATATGTTTGTAGTCTGTGGAACCTTAAGTAGAGATATCCAGTCAAAGGGAGATAATATGTTTACAGGTGTAGAACCTTAAGTAGAGATATCCAGTCAAAGGGAGATAATATGTTTGTAGTCTGTAGAACCTTAAGTAGAGATATCCAGTCAAAGGGAGATAATAAGTTTGTAGTCTGTAGAACCTTAAGTAGAGATATCCAGTCAAAGGGAGATAATATGTTTACAGGTGTAGAACCTTAAGTAGAGATATCCAGTCAAAGGGAGATAATATGTTTACAGGTGTAGAACCTTAAGTAGAGATATCCAGTCAAAGGGAGATAATATGTTTGTAGTCTGTAGAACCTTAAGTAGAGATATCCAGTTAAAGGGAGATAATATGTTTGTAGTCTGTAGAACCTTAAGTAGAGATATCCAGTTAAAGGGAGATAATATGTTTGTAGTCTGTAGAACCTTAAGTAGAGATATCCAGTCAAAGGGAGATAATATGTTTGTAGTCTGTAGAACCTTAAGTAGAGATATCCAGTCAAAGGGAGATAATCTGTTTGTAGTCTGTAGAACCTTAAGTAGAGATATCCAGTTAAAGGGAGATAATATGTTTGTAGTCTGTAGAACCTTAAGTAGAGATATCCAGTCAAAGGGAGATAATATGTTTGTAGTCTGTAGAACCTTAAGTAGAGATATCCAGTTAAAGGGAGATAATATGTTTGTAGTCTGTAGAACCTTAAGTAGAGATATCCAGTTAAAGGGAGATAATATGTTTGTAGTCTGTAGAACCTTAAGTAGAGATATCCAGTCAAAGGGAGATAATATGTTTGTAGTCTGTGGAACCTTATGGAGAGATATCCAGTTAAAGGGAGATAATATGTTTACAGGTGTAGAACCTTATGGAGAGATATCCAGTCAAAGGGAGATAATATGTTTACAGGTGTAGAAACTTATAGAGAGATATCCAGTCAAAGGGAGATAATATGTTTACAGGTGTAGAAACTTATAGAGAGATATCCAGTCAAAGGGAGATAATATGTTTACAGGTGTAGAAACTTATAGAGAGATATCCAGTCAAAGGGAGATAATATGTTTACAGGTGTAGAACCTTAAGTAGAGATATCCAGTCAAAGGGAGATAATAAGTTTACAGGTGTAGAACCTTAAGTAGAGATATCCAGTCAAAGGGAGATAATATGTTTGTAGTCTGTAGAACCTTATGGAGAGATATCCAGTCAAAGGGAGATAATATGTTTACAGGTGTAGAAACTTATAGAGAGATATCCAGTCAAAGGGAGATAATATGTTTACAGGTGTAGAAACTTATAGAGAGATATCCAGTCAAAGGGAGATAATATGTTTACAGGTGTAGAAACTTATAGAGAGATATCCAGTCAAAGGGAGATAATATGTTTACAGGTGTAGAAACTTATAGAGAGATATCCAGTCAAAGGGAGATAATATGTTTACAGGTGTAGAAACTTATAGAGAGATATCCAGTCAAAGGGAGATAATATGTTTACAGATGTAGAAACTTAAGTAGAGATATCCAGTTAAAGGGAGATAATATGTTTGCAGGTGTAGAACCTTAAGTAGAGATATCCAGTCAAAGGGAGATAATAAGTTTACAGGTGTAGAACCTTGTAGGCTGTTTAAATTCAACTGAACGTACAAATCTGATGGAGATAATAAGTTTGCAGACTGTTTAAATTCAAGGGAAGGTAGCCATAGATATCTTATAATAACTAGATTGGCTAACGACTAGCAACTTCCGGCAGCTAAATCGCCATCTTGCTAGGGGATTTTTGACTTGCGTTACCAAGTTGTTTTCTAGTCTAATGTGAACTTTTCTGTCGTTTTTTTTCGAGAATGGAATAAATTTCAACCGATAGGTGCTGTATGAATTCCTCGCCCATTGTGACAAACATGTAAAAGTGGCTTTAGTAGGGCCTATGTCTTGACTATCGTGCAACAACAACGACAAGAAAAGTTTTTCAAGCGGTAACCTCGTTCTGGATTGTAACGTTAATCTAATAGTCCGCCATTTTCCTAGGTGACGGACTATTGTACCATTTACTACTGCGCAGCGCGTAGCGCTTAGCCAATCTAGTTATTACAAGATATCTATGAAGATAGCCAATTAAAGGGAGATAATAAGTTTGTGGGCTGTTTAAATTCAAGGGAAGGTAGCCAGCTAAAGGGAGATAATTAGTTTGTGGGCTGTTTAAATTCAAGGAAAGATAGCCAGTTAAAGGGAGATAATAAGTTTGTGGGCTGTTTAAATTCAAGGGAACGTAGCCAGTTAAAGGTACATAATAAGTTTGTGGGCTGTTTAAATTCAAGGAAAGGTAGACAGCTAAAGGGAGATAATAAGTTTGTGGGCTGTTTAAATTCAAGGGAAGGTAGACAGCTAAAGGGAGATAATTAGTTTGTAGGCTGTTTAAATTCAAGGGAAGGTAGACAGCCAAAGGGAGATAATAAGTTTGTAGAGTGTTAGAATTCTGGTGAAGATAGCCAGTTAAAGGGAGATAATAAGTTTGTGGGCTGTTTAAATTCAAGGAAAGATAGCCAGTTAAAGGGAGATAATAAGTTTGTGGGCTGTTTAAATTCAAGGGAAGGTAGCCAGTTAAAGGGAGATAATAAGTTTGTGGGCTGTTTAAATTCAAGGAAAGATAGCCAGTTAAAGGGAGATAATAAGTTTGTTGGCTGTTTAAATACAAGGGAAGGTAGCCAGTTATAGGGAGATAATAAGTTTGTGGGTTGTTTAAATTCAAGGAAAGGTAGCCAATTAAAGGGAGATAATAAGTTTGTGGGCTGTTTAAATTCAAGGAAAGATAGCCAGTTAAAGGGAGATAATAAGTTTGTGGGCTGTTTAAATTCAAGGGAAGATAGCCAGTTAAAGGGAGATAATAAGTTTGTGGGCTGTTTAAATTCAAGGAAAGATAGCCAGTTAAAGGGAGATAATAAGTCTGTGGGCTGTTTAAATTCAAGGGAAGGTAGACAGCTAAAGGGAGATAATAAGTTTGTGGGCTGTTTAAATTCAAGGAAAGATAGCCAGTTAAAGGGAGATAATAAAGTTTGTGGGCTGTTTAAATTCAAGGGAAGGTAGCCAGTTAAAGGGAGATAATAAGTTTGTGGGCTGTTTAAATTTAAGGGAAGGTAGCCAGATAAAGGGAGATAATAAGTTTGTAGAGTGTTAGAATTCTGGTGAAGGTAGCCAGTTAAAGGGAGATAATAAGTTTGTAGAGTGTTAGAATTCTGGTGAAGGTAGCCAGTTAAAGGGAGATAATAAGTTTGTAGAGTGTTAGAATTCTGGTGAAGGTAGCCAGTTAAAGGGAGATAATAAGTTTGTGGGCTGTTTAAATTAGAGTATAGATAACGAGTTAAAGGGAGATAATAAATGGAGGTTGTTAAAATTCAAGTGGAAATATATCTTGTATTCTGTATTTTAGGAACGGCCAGTGTTGCACGAGCGTGGAGCGCCAACTTTGACTCCCTGATTAATAACACGATTCAGAATTATTTCCGAACACATCTTCCGATGAACCTGAGTGGGCTGTCTCCATATCCAGATCTGTTTGCGTTGGCCATAACTCTACTCTTGTCAGGTGAAATCTTTAGAAATGTTGATTTTAGTGAATTTCAAATATTTTAGGTTTTAAAAAATCAGTGCATTTTGGACTGAACTCCATGTGGATGTCGTATTTTTCGTGTTAAAGCAAAAAAAATATGTAGAGTCTGTTATCTTTAAAAATCAAGATATATAGAAAAGACGATCAACTTGTTTTTGCCCCATTGATATGTGGTTTTAAATAGTTTCACCAGCCCGAATTTATCCGAAAAAGACTATTAAAATAGTTCGCTAAACGCCTTTTGGTTCATTTTGATCAATGTTTCAGGTCTAGCTTGGCTTGCTTGAAATTACTTTTTTTTATTCATAAAAAAAAATCACAATTCCAGCTTCCCAAGCTTTAAACATTCACATTTTGGGAATGAATGCTTCAGATTTCACGAACACCTGAAATTCGATGTATCATGATTTTAAGAAAAAAAAATATGATTGAATCAGGAACGATTTAAGGGAACACTCCCTAAATCCAAACTAAATTTGGTTTAGTTGGAAAAAAAACCTGCAAGCCTTTTAAGAATTGGACTTCTGTTACTTGTAAACACTAAACGAATATCAACATAAAATACTTCAGGTCCAACTTTAAGCAAATTTCATACCAACTATATTTATTAGCAAAAACTTTCCATTTTAGGACACTCTGTACAAGATTTTTGTAAAGTTCTCAGAAAACCCGTATAAAACTTATAATTTATATTATTGAAATTCTACCAGTTAAATCAGTTACATTATTTTTTTTCAGTGATCTTGGCGGTTGGAGTGAAAGAATCCACGACATTCAACAATATTTTCACCGGTGTGAATTTGTTAGTAGTCCTTTATGTTATAATCTGTGGGATGTTTAAAGTCGACATTAAGAATTGGAATCTGACACCTGATCAGGTTTGTTTCGAAAGTATTTTGACGTTAACGATCAACTAATTAATGGAATATCAACAGTTTTGGTTTATTACAACAACTGGTGATTGGGTATAAAGGTCTAAATAAAATACCTTCTTTAACAAAACTAGAAACTTGTCCCCATGTTTATTTTAGTCAAGAAGATTTTCCCTCTGCCCGTAGGTTTTAGTGTTCATAAATGAAAAAACGTTGCCATGCCTAATTTATAGATGCCCCATGTGGCAGAGTTTCCAGGTACTCGCCAAAGGGTTGGGGGTTTCCTTTAAGCAAAGAGCCTGGTTTCCTCTCCAACTAAACCTGGCAACGCCACAGTAGATTCGAAACAATCTTGAGTGAGGCTTAAAACATCAATCAATCAACGAACCAAAATAAATCTGAAACATTTTCTGAGAAAGTCACCAAACATCAATGATAGTACTGCGTCCTCATTCTGGCATAGTCTGGTTTCCTCATCCTGGCATAGTCTGGTTTCCTTATCCTGGCATAGTCTGGTTTCCTCATCCTGGCATAGTCTGGTTTCCTCATCCTGGCATAGTCTGGTTTCCTCTTGCCCTGCAGTGCCACGTTTCATATACGAGAAAACACCAATCCATCAATTTTCAACCTACCTGTACATAATCAACCAATGTACATATGTGGAATGATTGCAATATACCTGTCTAAGCTCTATCATCTGGGGATACAAGGGCCCTCTTTCATCCATATGATAAAAGGGCAAACAATGTTGAACCAAAATTTTCACTTTCTTTTCCTATGATCCTATGGTCTATCGATGTTCTTGCCATGGCTTAAGATGCGTAAGCATTGTCAATGTATTACAAAGTGTTCCCGAAAATTCTACTGACTAAGGCCAAACTCATGTTGGTTGTCAACCTAATGAAATATCATGGGTTTAGTTAATTACCAAAACTTATGATGGGGCATAAAGGTCTAAATGACATACCCCCTTTAAAAACAATTAGAAACTTGTCTCCTTTGTTATTTTCGTCTAGAAGATTTTTCTTGTGCTCGTGTTTTAGTGTTCATAAATATCAAAATATAAATGTACTTATTGTTAGATTTAGAATCGTTGATGTATTTTCAGCTACCTGGCAGTAAATATGGAGATGGGGGATTTTTTCCGTTTGGTTTCGGTGGGATGATGTCGGGAGCCGCAACTTGTTTCTACGCCTTTGTGGGGTTTGATTGTATAGCCACTACAGGTTTGTGGGGTTTGACTGTATAGCCACTTCAGGTTTGTGGGGTTTGATTGTACATGTACATGTATAGCCACTACAGGTTTGTGGGGTTTGATTGTACATGTACATGTATAGCAACTACAGGTTTGTAGGGTTTGATTGTACATGTATAGCCACTACAGATTTGTGGGGTTTGATTGTATAGCCACTACAGGTTTGTGGGGTTTGATTGTATAGTCACTACAGGTTTGTGGGGTTTGATTGTATAGTCACTACAGGTTTGTGGGGTTTGATTGTATAGCCACTACAGGTGTGTGGGGTTTGATTGTATAGCCACTACATGTTTGTGGGGTTTGATTGTATAGCCACTACAGGTTTGTGGGGTTTGATTGTATAGCCACTACAGGTTTGTGGGGTTTGATTGTATAGCCACTACAGGTTTATGGGGTTTGATTGTATAGCCACTACAGGTTTATGGGGTTTGATTGTATAGCCACTACAGGTTTATGGGGTTTGATTGTATAGCCACTACATGTTTATGGGGTTTGATTGTATTGTCACTACAGGTTTGTGGGGTTTGATTGTATAGCCACTTCAGGTTTGTGGGGTTTGATTGTATAGCCACTGCATGTTTGTGGGGTTTGATTGTATAGCCAATACATGTTTGTGGGGTTTGATTGTATAGCCAATACATGTTTGTGGGGTTTGATTGTATAGCCAATACATGTTTGTGGGGTTTGATTGTATAGCCACTACATGTTTGTGGGGTTTGATTGTATAGCCACTACAGGTTTGTGGGGTTTGATTGTATAATCACTACAGGTTTGTGAGGTTTGATTGTATAGCCAATACAGGTTTGTGGGGTTTGATTGTATAGCCACTACAGGTTTGTGGGGTTTGATTGTATAGCCACTACATATTTGTGTGGTTTGATTGTATAGCCACTACATCTTTGTGGGGTTAGATTGTATAGCCACTACAGGTTTGTGGGGTTTGATTGTATAGCCACTACAGGTTTGTGGGGTTTGATTGTATAACCATTACAGGTTTGTGAGGTTTGATTGTATAGCCACTACAGGTTTGTGGGGTTTGATTGTATAGCCACTACAGATTTGTGGGGTTTGATTGTATAGCCAATACATGTTTGTGGTGTTTGATTGTATAGCCACTACAGATTTGTGGGGTTTGATTGTATATTCACTACAGGTTTGTGGGGTTTGATTGTATAACCATTACAGGTTTGTGGGGTTTGATTGTATAGCCACTACAGGTTTGTGGGGTTTGATTGTATAGTCACTACAGGTTTGTGGGGTTTGATTGTATAGCCACTACAGGTTTGTGGGGTTTGATTGTATAGCCACTACATGTTTGTGGGGTTTGATTGTATAGCCACTACAGGTTTGTGGGGTTTGGTTGTATAGCCACTACAGGTTTGTGGGGTTTGATTGTATAGCCACTACAAGTTTGTGGGGTTTGATCACATAGTCACTACAGGTTTGTGGGGTTTGATTGTATAGCCACTACAGGTTTGTGGGGTTTGATTGTATAGCCACTACAAGTTTGTGGGGTTTGATCGTATAGTCACTACAGGTTTGTGGGGTTTGATTGTATAGCCACTACAGGTTTGTGGGGTTTGGTTGTATAGCCACTACAGGTTTGTGGGGTTTGATTGTATAGCCACTACAGGTTTATGGAGTTAGATTATATAGCTACTACATTTTTGTGGGGTTTGATTGTATAGCCACTACATGTTTGTGGGGTTTGATTGTATAGCCACTACATGTTTGTGGGGTTTGATTGTATAGCCACTACAGGTTTATGGGGTTTGATTGTATAGCCACTACAGGTTTGTGGAGTTAGATTGTATAGCCACTACATGTTTGTGGGGTTTGATTGTATAGCCAATACATGTTTGTGGGGTTTGATTGTATAGCCACTACAGGTTTGTGGGGTTTGATTGTATAGCCACTACAGGTTTGTGGGGTTTGATTGTATAGCCACTACAGGTTTGTGGGGTTTGATTGTATAGCCAATACATGTTTGTGGGGTTTGATTGTATAGCCACTACAGGTTTATGGGGTTTGATTGTATAGCCACTACAGGTTTGTGGAGTTAGATTGTATAGCCACTACATGTTTGTGGGGTTTGATTGTATAGCCACTACAGGTTTGTGGGGTTTGATTGTATAGCCAGTACATGTTTGTGGGGTTTGATTGTATAGCCACTACATGTTTGTGGGGTTTGATTGTATAGCCACTACAGGTTTATGAGGTTTGATTGTATAGCCACTACAGGTTTGTGGAGTTAGATTGTATAGCCACTACAGGTTTGTGGGGTTTGATTGTATAGCCACTACAGGTTTATGGGGTTTGATTGTACATGTATAGCCACTACAGGTTAATGGGGTTTGATTGTACATGTATAGCCACTACAGGTTTGTGGGGTTTGATTGCATAGCTACTATATGTTTGTGGGGTTTGATTGTATAGCCACTACAGGTTTGTGGGGTTTGATTGTATAGCCACTACATGTTTGTGGGGTTTGATTGTATAGCCACTACAGATTTGTGGGGTTTGATTATATAGCCACTACATGTTTGTGGGGTTTGATTGTATAGCCACTTCATGTTTGTGGGGTTTGATTGTATAACCATTACAGGTTTGTGGGGTTTGATTTTATAGCCACTACATGTTTGTGGGGTTTGATTGTATAGCCACTTCTTGTTTGTGGGGTTTGATTGTATAGCCACTACATGTTTGTGGGGTTTGATTGTATAGCCACTACAGGTTTATGGGGTTTGATTGTATAGCCACTACAGGTTTATGGGGTTTGATTGTATAGCCACTACAGGTTTGTATAGCCACTACAGGTTTATGGGGTTTGATTGTATAGCCACTACAGGTTTATGGGGTTTGATTGTATAGCCACTACAGGTTTGTGGGGTTTGATTGTATAGCCACTACATATTTGTGGGGTTTGATTGTACATGTATAGCCACTACATGTTTGTGGGGTTTGATTATATAGCTACTACATGTTTGTGGGGTTTGATTGTATAGCCACAACATGTTTGTGGGGTTTGATTGTATAGCCACTACAGGTTTGTGGGGTTTGATTGTATAGCCACCACAGGTTTGTGGAGTTTGATTGTATAGCCGCTACAGGTTTGTGGGGTTTGATTGTATAGCCACTACAGGTTTGTGGGGTTTGATTGTATAGCCACTACAGGTTTGTGGGGTTTGATTGTATAGCCACTACATGTTTGTGGGGTTTGATTGTATAGTCACTACAGGTTTGTGGGGTTTGATTGTATAGCCACTACATGTTTGTGGGGTTTGATTGTATAGCCACTTCATGTTTGTGGGGTTTGATTGTATAACCATTACATGTTTGTGGGGTTTGATTGTATAGCCACTTCATGTTTGTGGGGTTTGATTGTATAGCCACTACATGTTTGTGGGGTTTGATTGTATAGCCACTACAGGTTTATGGGGTTTGGTTGTATAGCCACTACAGGTTTATGGGGTTTGATTGTATAGCCACTACAGGTTTGTGGGGTTTGATTGTATAGCCACTACATATTTGTGGGGTTTGATTGTACATGTATAGCCACTACAGGTTTGTGGGGTTTGATTATATAGCCACTACATGTTTGTGGGGTTTGATTGTATAGCCACTACATGTTTGTGGGGTTTGATTGTATAGCCACTACATGTTTGTGGGGTTTGGTTGTATAGCCACTTCCTGTTTGTGGGGTTTGATTGTATAACCATTACATGTTTGTGGGGTTTGATTGTATAGCCACTTCATGTTTGTGGGGTTTGATTGTATAGCCACTACATGTTTGTGGGGTTTGATTGTATAGCCACTACAGGTTTATGGGGTTTGATTGTATAGCCACTACAGGTTTATGGGGTTTGATTGTATAGCCACTACAGGTTTGTGGGGTTTGATTGTATAGCCACTACATATTTGTGGGGTTTGATTGTACATGTATAGCCACTACATGTTTGTGGGGTTTGATTATATAGCCACTGCATGTTTGTGTGGTTTGATTGTATAGCCACTACATGTTTGTGGGGTTTGATTGTATAGCCAATACATGTTTGTGGGGTTTGATTGTATAGCCACTAGTCTACAGGTTTGTGGGGTTTGATTGTATAGTCACTACAGGTTTGTGGGGTTTGATTGTATAGCTACTACAGGTTTATGGGGTTTGATTGTATAGCTACTATATGTTTATGGGGTTTGATTGTATAGCTACTATATGTTTGTGGGGTTTGATTGTATAGCCACTACAGGTTTGTGGGGTTTGATTGTATAGCCACTACAGGTTTGTGGGGTTTGATTGTATAGCCACTACATGTTTATGGTGTTTGATTGTATAGCTACTATATGTTTGTGGGGTTTGATTGTATAGCCACTACATGTTTGTGGAGTTAGATTGTAGAGCCACTACAGATTTGTGAGGTTTGATTGTATAGCCACTACATGTTTGTGGAGTTAGATTGTATAGTCACTACATGTTTGTGGGGTTTGATTGTATAGCCACTACACGTTTGTGGGGATTGATTGTATAGCCACTACAGGTTTGTGGGGTTTGATTGTATAGCCACTACAGTTTTGTGGGGTTTGATTGTATAGCCACTACATGTTTGTGGGGTTTTGCTTGTATAGCCACTACACGTTTGTGGGGTTTGATTATATAGCCACTACATGTTTGTGGGGTTTGATTGTATAGCCACTACATGTTTGTGGGGTTTGATTGTATAGCCAATACATGTTTGTGGGGTTTGATTGTATAGCCACTACAGGTTTGTGGGGTTTTATTGTATAGCCACTACAGGTTTGTGGGGTTTGATTGTATAGCCACTAGTCTACAGGTTTGTGGGGTTTGATTGTATAGTCACTACAGGTTTATGGGGTTTGATTGTATAGCTACTATATGTTTGTGGGGTTTGATTGTATAGCCACTACAGGTTTATGGGGTTTGATTGTATAGCTTCTATATGTTTGTGGGGTTTGATTGTACATGTATAGCCACTACAGGTTTGTGGAGTTTGATTGTATAGCCACTACATGTTTGTGGGGTTTGATTGTATAGCCACTATATGTTTGTGGGGTTTGATTGTACATGTATAGCCACTACAGGTTTGTGGGGTTTGATTGTATAGCCACTACATGTTTGTGGGGTTTGATTGTATACATGTAGCTACTACAGGTTTGTGGGGTTTGATTGTATAGCTACTATATGTTTGTGGGGTTTGATTGTATAGCCACTAGAGGTTTGTGGGGTTTGATTGTATAGTCACTTCAGGTTTGTGAGGTTTGATTGTATAGCCACTAAATGTTTGTGGAGTTAGATTGTATAGTCACTACATGTTTGTGGGGTTTGATTGTATAGCCACTACAGATTTGTGGGGTTTTATTGTCCAGTTGGTTTAAGTGATCATCCCTGAGTCCCACACAGACCTTCCGTCGATATAGCGCGGGTTCGAATACATTCCCAATAAACCTGGCAATGTTGCCATATACTAGTAAGTGAAATAATCTTGTGTAAGGCGTAAAGCATCAATCAATCAATCAATCAATCATGTTGTTGTTGTAGGTGAGGAAGCTATTAGACCAGAGAGAAACATACCCCTAAGTATTATCATCTCCTTGTTGGCCATCTTTCTGGGATATTTTGGAATCGCTTCCGTGCTGACGTTGATGTGCCCATATTTTCTGCTCGACCCACAAGCGCCCCTGCCCGATGCCTTCGAGAGGGTGGGATGGGGTGTGGCCAAGTATATCATAGCCGTCGGTGCTGTCTGTGGGCTCTCAACTAGGTATTAAATATATTCGTTAAATGTCGTTTAAAATCTCAAAATTATTGTACTTTATTTTTTTGAATTCAGTCTCTCAAAACCCAATCGTCCATTTGCGTCTTATTTTCCATTGACATAATTTAGCGATGTAACAACTGTAGTCGTGCGCCTTGAAACATCAATCAATCAATAACATATGTAGCCAATACTATGCTTAGGTCAAAAACTGGGCAGAGTGCTGCTTATTTTAGAGGGGTGGTGTGTCTTACTGCAGAGTGCAAGATAGATAATATGGTTTAGGTACATAAATTTATATTTGACGGACTTCGGTCCTGTTAAAAAAGAACTCAATGTGTGACTCTAACTTAATAAGAAAGACGTCAAAATCGGCTTTCTTCCACCAATGGGTCGCGGGCTCGAATCACACTGCGTAAAAAAAAAATAGGAAAATTTTCTGACTGGGTTTTCACTCGAACGAGGATGGTTGCCAGTTCCCACCTGAAGGTTGTGGGTTTCCTCCCACAATATAAAACTGGCAACGCCGCCATACATGTAAGTGAAATAATCTTGAGTGCGGCATAAAACACCAAATAATCAATCAATCAATTAATCAAAATCGTCTTTAATGTTTGACTGGTTCATTACCCTTGCCAGGATGTCCTATCATTGTTGTTTCAAAAGTGGCACATAAATGTAAACTATTCATTTTCTTTTTACGATGGCATTGTATGTTAATTTATTAAAGCAGTATTAACCAGAAAAGTGAAAGTATAATGTTTACTTACCAGAAAATCTGCTATATTGTTTAAAACTATCAACAGGACGTCTGCCATTTTGTTTAAAATCTTCAAACTTTGTTTCTAATTTTCATGCAAAAATATGCAGATGGTATAATAAGTTCTGAAATATCAAGTAAAAATTTATTATACCCTCTTCATACTTTTGCAAAAATAGGAAAATTTTCTGACTGGGTTTTCACTCGAACGACCTATGTGGGATGGTTGCCAGTTACCAATGGAAGGTCGTGGGTTTCCTCCGGGCATAGAGCCCGGTTTCCTCCCACAATAAAACTGGCAACGCCGCCATATAAGTGAAATAATCTTGAGCGCGGCGTAAAACACCGAACAATTAATCAATCATACTTTTGCAAGAAAAATTAGAAACAAATTTTGAAGATTTTAAACAAAATGGCAGACTTCTTGTTGATAGTTTGACAAACAAGTTTTAAAAAAAAAGTCAGAATATTAAAAAACAATGATGTATCTGTGTAGTTTTGTAACCTATGAATTACGAAGAGAGGCAGTAACTAAAGGTGTAGGAGACCAATGTAGTCTAGTCTAGAATGTTTATGTATTTCTTCTAAAGATTCAGCCATTTTTTTCCTCATAAGGATTCGACCATTAGAAAAGAAATATGCTAAATGAGGCCAGACAAATTTGCCCATTCGAGGGACTTTAAGGCAATATGGCTCGCTGTGCAGTGTGTGAAAATGGTTATCCTTAAACACAATTCCTTGTCTGTGTTTTTGTCTGACTCAATGGAAAATCTAGGCCATTAGAATGGCTGAATATTTAGAAGAAATACGGTATGCATTGTTTTTTTGTCATTATTACTTTCAGTTTACTGGGTGCTATGTTCCCTATGCCTCGTGTGATTTACGCCATGGCGGGGGACGGAGTCATTTTCCGATTCTTATCAAAGATTAATAAAAGATTCAAAACGCCTCTCATTGCCACCATCATCTCGGGGGTACTTGCAGGTAAGACGCCATATTTAAACGCTCGTTGGTTCCGTTACTTTACTTCGAACCGGGTTCTCTATGGCTAAATTTTCATCGATCAATGCAGAGCTTGTACGAATCCGAAGAATTTTGGATTTCATATAAATTACAAAATCTCTAATTAATGTTACATACATGTAAAACACCAGGGGGCTGTTTCTTAACACATTTACGCCCGTCGTAACTTTGCGCCTGGTCGTAACGTAATGTTGAAGGTATATGTTGCCATGACGTTACGACCAGGTGCACAGTTACGTCGGTGTCTAGAAACAGCCCTCAGGGGCCTATTGCACAAAGGTATGCGACGTCATAATTAAATTCCTTTGTGACGCGACATATTTAAGTCTGACTTCGGCTTAATACACCTCTGTGCAACCATCTCAGTAGTATTGTTCTGAAACAGAAAATACTTTATACTGACGTATTCTGATGTTTATTTTGTCATCTTCACTTACTGAAAAGATAACTTTATCTTCTTAATTATTAAATCAAATAACCTTTCCAAAGTGAAACAATCGCTTATTTAAAAAGATGAAATAATCCTTCAAGTGCAACATTTTAGAAAGAAATTTGCCTTTTTTGAGCCCTTGAGCTGGAGCATTGTGGCTCAACTATAGCCATGTATGCTGACCCAGCAAGGAGGAACATTAAGTATACCAAATACATTAGCCTTCCTGACGTTACATGGTCTGTGGAGATTCAGATGTGGATGGGTGGGAAGAGTGATCTTTGGTGGTTAGGTACTTTTGTCTCCATATAACCTTAGCTGTTGAGGGTGACATTAAGCCCCAATCAAGTTTTTTTTACCAATTTCAAAATTTTTTAAAGTGGCATGAGCTGCCAAATTTCACACTTTTCACACAAAGTTAGTTCAAAACAATACTTAATCGTACATTTTCGAGACTAGAAGCACTAAAAAGCTTCTGAATTATAAGTCAATAATTTCAAAATTATGTTTTATCGTCAAAATATCAACATTTTGGCAGCTCATGCCACTTTAAGGTAAAACGCCCTTTAGGTAGAAGATGTGTCAAGCAGTATATATGACCTAACACTTACATAATATGGCAGTAATATATTGGGCGAAAAAATGTAAAAAAAAAAATTAACTGTAAAACTTAGTTTTGCCTTTTAAATGAATCTTTTTGCATGTATTTTCTTCAGGTGTGATGGCAGCTCTGTTTGATTTAAAAGAACTTGTTGACATGATGTCTATTGGAACACTGTTAGCGTACACCCTGGTGGCCATTTCTGTACTTATCATACGGTATGTTGTTGTTGTCCATTGCCATAGTGTTGCCATGGATACGATTCTCTGTAGCCATATTTTAGCACCAAAAAAAAAACATATTATTGTTAATGAACAGTGCTCGCCATGGCTTGACACTAGGTTTTGCTTCAGCCGTGAAATGTTCCATCGTTAAAGTATTCGATAGTCGGGGTAACCCACCTTATCAACTGAATCTTGAGTGTGGTGTTAGACACCAATCAATCAATCTGGCATTTCATTTTGAGTTCATAATCCATGAAGTCCTCTCGAAAATCTAAATAGGCCAACAGCTTTTCTTATAGGAGCTGGGCCTCCGTGGCTCAGTAGGTAGAGCGTTGGACGCTCAATCCGAACAGCCTTCCACCAATAGGCCGCGGGTTCGAATCCCACCCACTCCTAAAAAAATTTGGAAAATTTTCTGACTGGGTTTTCACTCAAACGACCTATGAGGGATGGTTGCCAGTTACCAGCGGAAGGTGGTGGGTTTCCTCCCACAATAAAACTGGCATTGCTACCATATAAGTGAATAATCTTAAGCGCGGCGTAAAACACCAAATAATCAATCAATCTTATAGGAGCATTGACACCAGCGAAACAATCTTAGAAACCAACAATAATATCACATAATTATCATACATCAAGTTTAACAAAAATATATATTTAAACTGCCGACAGAGTATTCAAGCACACTCCACTCCTGAACAAAATACAATTTTTTTATGACACTATCAAGGATAATTGTAATATTTCAGTAATCATTCCCAGTATCCTGTACATTTGTGAATATATCCTCGGAACCCGGGGTTAAAGTCGCAATAAATTGACATTTACCCCTGGGCAAACTGGGCAAATTTCGTTGTTTTATCGTTTGTTTTAACGCCCACACTGACGGACCAATTAGACGCTTTGTTATAGATTAATGCTAAGGTAACCTTGCCAGTAGACAGACACTCATCAGCAAGCGACAACGTGAAATTTTTGCTTGAATTCCGCCCACCTTTCTCCAACAGGATGAAATTGGATGAGGTACAAAAAAAAGACCTAGTCGTCTCTGCCTTTCTGTAGCTGGGCTTCTCCCATACAATAGAAAAGTCGGCCATCTTTGTTTTGTTCATTATCAACATGTTTAAGTAACGCTAATTGTGATTGGTAAATTTTCCAATCAAAGTTTAAATGTAAATTAGAAACAACGTTTGCCCATGATTTGCCCAAAATCTAGTTTGCTCACGGGAAAAACTGAGCGTAAGTGTAAGTTATAATCGTGGGTTCCGACGATGTTATGAATACTATCCCAGTCAATCCTTCAATCCTTCAATCCTATCGCTTATATTGCATCATATTTTCTCGGAGAAATGTGAATAATTGTACATATATATTGTTGTTAGAATGTTTGAAACTCTCTTAAAACGTGGGTTCCATACTAATGATAAAAAATTAAGACATCACCACGTCGTCAGTCGTTCAAAAACAACTGACGACGTGGTGATGTCTTAATTTTTTATCATTATATTGTTGTTTCACTTTCGTTTTCCGTGATCCTATGGGGTTCAATCTCAGTCTGACGATATTCTTGCCATACCTTAAGATGCGTAAGCATTGTCAATGTATTACAAAGTTCCAGAAAATTCTACTGACCAAAGCCGAACACCCATCAGTAGCAACCTAATGAAATATCATAATTTAGTTTATTACAACAATTTATGATGGGCGTATATAAAGGTCTAAATGATATACCTCTTTTTAACACAATTAGAAACTTGTCTCCATGGTTATTTTAGACAAGAAGATTTTCCCCGTGACCGTGTGTTTTAGTGTTTATAAATACATTGTTAATGATAAAAAAATTAAGACATCACCACGTCGTCAGTTGTTTTTGAACAATACAAGCTTTCAACATGTGCCGGTGTCTTCGTCAAATGTAACTTTTAAATATTGTTGTTAAACATGGTATTATTGTTTTCTCTTTCAACAGATACAGAGTGAATATCTTTGCCTCCTCTCCTGACAGTTCCTCCTTTTTTCCTGACCCTGTTTCCCCCAAAGCTATGATACCATTGCAAGTATAAAAACTCTGCTTACCCTCATCATAAGAAAAATGTGTCTTATTCTGTCAAGAGTATACTCTTATATACAGGTGGCTACATTAGATTTTCAGTCAGAAAGTCTCCCTGTAAAAGGTCGATGTTTCAATATGCGTTCAGTTTCTGTGGCTCAGTCTTTTGAAGGACTGTGTCTCACTCTGAAACAAGCCTTTCGTTCACATGTTGAAATCACACTGGGGGCCCCGGTGGTTCAGTCGGTTAGAGTGATTGTCCCTCAGTCCGACACAGGCCTTCCATCGATGTGGCACAAGTTCAAATCCCTTGTCAGACCAAGTAAAAAATTTGTTACATTTTTGAGTGGATTTTTCTCTTGATCGCCGTATGTGTTGCGAGGTACTCGCCAAAGGTTGGGGGTTTCCTCCAGATAAAGAGCCCGGGCTGCTCCCCCACTAAACCTGGCAATGCTGCCATATGAGTGAAATATTCTTGAGTAAAACACCAATCAAATCCCGTTTAATTTTTTTAGAATTCTGATTTTGAACTTATGCAATTATCATTTTCGGAATAGCTTTTTCACTCTATCGTCCTATGTGCATTGTCAGGACTTACCGAACGTCAAGTCAAGGGTTTTCTCTAAGCAAAAAGCCTTTCCCTCCATTAAAAATTTCAAATAATCTTGTGTGTGGCGTAAAACATCAATCAATTGATTAATTAGTTTTGACGTTTGTTGGAAGGTTGACAGGTACGAACAGAAGGTAGGTGTTTTCCTCCCCGCATAGAGCCCAATTATCCCTTGCAATTATACTGTCATATAATCGATATAATTTTGAATATGTAAAGCTCATAACTATACACCGTCATGTACAATATAATACGAGATGTCCTATATGTATGTCTTTTGGCTAAAGGTGCTTATGCATAGACTCAGTCTGAAAAGCGATAGTCTCTCAGTCCAACATAGGCCTTTTGCCGATAGATTGGAGATCAAGCTATCTTAGATTTATTTCAATTTTACAGGCCAACTGTCATTGGGAGGAGTTTGAACAACGTCCCTTTTTATATTGCTCCTTTAATTTAACGAAAAATTAAAAAATTCTTAAGTGGATTTTTTGACTCAATCGATGTGGAAAAGTTTCCAGGTACGTGCCAAAGATCGCACCCTGCCCCTCGAAACCAGGCAACTCCACCTTGGAAATAATCTAGAGTGCCGCGTTTAAGACCAGCCAGGCATTAAGTAGCAAAACCTCCATGTCAGAATATGCAACTACTCAGGTATACACCAGCTTTGTTTCACCTCACCTATTTACCAATGTATAGCCGTGCTTCAGCCTGATTTCCAACCTAAATAAAACCTGGTCCCTCAAATTCAAGAGCTAAGTTCCAAAATTAAAACAGCAATCAATAGAGATGCATTGTTAAAGGTCTTTTTCTTTCGGACTTTTGGTAATATAAGTTTCCATTTTTGTATAATAACTGTGATGGTATAATTTCAGATACATGAAAGAATCCTCGTTACCAGGGGCGGGAACTAAAGCCCTTGACGATGACGTCAACGATGGTAAACCATCATCTCCATGGACTGAACCCCCCAATCAGATTCAAGGAAACCCACCCCAGATCGACTCTCTATACGACAAGCTGGGAGAGTCAAAACATTTAATATCAACGGATTCTTTATCTGGGTCAGACTCGGGTGCGTCCGCGTTACTTAACAGATTGTTTCGACCGGAGGTTGACGAACCCACCCATGATACTGAGAAAATCTCTGTTTACTGCGTCGGCATTAGCTGTAAGTGTTTTATTCTTACCCATGAGTTTTATCATAAAATTATATTTATGTGTGGATAAACGTCTAGGCCGATTTTAAATTCCAATGTTTAAATCACATCCCAAAGTTTTTTCCCAGTCTTCTCAAAATCACTCAAACAAATTATTTTAACTGATATTTCTTATAAAGTGCCTCTGAAAACAAAGCATTAGGGGCGTTCTGAAGGTTATTTTGTACATAGACTGAAGAGGTACTGTTGGTAAATGTTGATGTCCTCCGGGCAAGAAGCTTGATTTTATCCCTACCAATGATAAACCTCTTTTTAACACAATTAGAAACTTGTCTCCATGGTTATTTTAGACAAGATTTTCCCTGTGCCCGTGTGTTTTAGTGTTCATAAATATTCACTTACTAATGGGACAAGTATTTTATTTCATTTTTCAGCCCTATGAGCAGCTAGGGTTTTAAAGTTCAGCCATTAGAAGTTCTATGGTTTCAATATTTTCACTCCTTCTGAATGAAACAAGGTTTTTAATTTCAGTTTTAGCTGTTTTTGATGTTCAGCCATTAGATTGATTGATTGATTGATTGGTGTTTTACGCCGCGCTCAAGATTATTTCACTTATATGGCGGCATTGCCAGTTTTATTGTAGGAGGAAACCGGGCTCTATGCCCGGAGGAAACCCACGACCTTCCGTTGGTAACTGGCAACCATCCCACATAGGTCGTTCGAGTGAAACCCCAGTCAGAAAATTTTCCAATTTTTTGGAATGAGTGGGAATCGAACCCGCCACTCATTGGTGGAAGGCTGTTCAGCCATTAGAAGTGTTGTGGTTCCAATATTCACTAACTATTGTGATATGTTTTTTATTTCATTTTTAGCTGTTTTTGATGTTCAGCCATAAGAAGTGCTATGGTTCCAATATTCACTAACTATTGTGACATGTTTTTTATTTCAATTCCAGCTGTTTTAATCATCGGATTCAGCACAATGATAATCTACATGGAGAAATACTTAATCGCAGTAAAATGGTTTGCTATTCTGCCTGTGTGCTGCGTTGGGGTGATGATTATCATTTGTACGGTTGTGATAGCTAGACAGCCACAAAATAAAGCCAAAGTAAACTTTAAGGTAAATAAACTATCAACACCACCGTCCTTGTTTGATAAACAACATTCTAAGCTGATGTTACGTTTGGGTTTCGAAAGTCAGAGGGTTGGGAAAGTTCGGGGTGGCTCCACAAACCCGTTAACAATTTTACTTAGCTCAGTCAAAGGAAAAAAAAACAGTCATAAGTTTTTCTGTCATTATTTTAGCCATGACTTGAACCCCCGACCCACCTATCAAAGGTGTGAGTGCGTGCTCCTACATGTACTTAAACCGACTGAGTGCCCCTATTTGAATTGGTTAAGAACCCTTTTGTATTTTACATAGCCATTGACTGATCGAATTAAGTTTTGTATTTTATACTCCAGATTAATTTATTACATATATATGCCTCTGTAATAAACTATTCAGCATTGCCCTTTATATATCCCCCCCCCCCCCCCTCAGGGTTTTCATCATTTTTTTTCGAAATTTGGTGGACATGTTGGATATCATGCGAGGGCTCCTATTCTGGTTGCGCTAGTTTCATTATTTTTAGAGTTACTGCACTTTTCCAACAGTATATGACAATATAGACAATTAGTGCTTGTCATCGCATCCCCTCTTACGTTTTGTTTCAAATTTTTTGATTTTCGTGGACATGCTGGATATCATACGATTTACGCTAGTTTTGCTATTTTCAGAGTTACTGGCCTTTTCCGACTGTACAGGAAGACATAAACAATAGGTGCTTGTTTCTGATGACATACAGTTTTTCAGGGCACTGCATGCTCCTTATCATAGCCCTTCTAAATTGCCAGAATGTTGTGCCTGTTGTTTTTTCTTGATTCCACCTGATATGGGTTTATAAATGCATTTCCTCCTACATACTGCATTGAATATTGTTGAAACTTGGTGAGGATGGTTGTTATCAAGTGAGGATGTGGATATCCTGTATGGAAATGAACTTGTGTCTGTTCTTAGTATGTTTCCACTTCCACAATCTTATGTGGGGCCGGGGGGGATATGTCATCCTCTGATGACTCTTGTTGTCGTAATGTTTTTGGGGCCTCTGTGGCTCAGTTGGCAGAGTGTTAGTCCCTTGATCTGATGCAGGGCGGGATTTAAAGCACTCAGACCAAATAAAATGGAAATCTTTTTGAATGAATTTTTCACTGAATGGCCGTGGAGGAGGAGTTGCCAGGTACTTGCTGGGGCTTCCGCTTAGCAAAGAGCCCGGTTTCATCCCCACTAAACCTGGCAATGCCATCGTATAGGTGAAATAATCTTGAGTGCAGCGTAAAACATCACTCAATCAATCAACCTATTGATCAAATCTGTTCTCTACTTGTTTAGGGACTTAGGGACCACATGGCTGGTACAATTTTCAGAAATATTCCACAAATCTTGACATAGATAAAAATATTTTAATAATTTATTATTATTTATTTCCAGGTCCCGTTTCTTCCAGTTTTGCCCTTACTTAGTACATTCATTAACATATACCTCATGTTGAAGTTGTCAGTTGCTACCTGGATCAGATTTGGGGTCTGGATGGCCCTAGGTAAGTATTTTCTGTCTTCAGGCCCCATGGTCAGAGGAGAGGAGATATTTTTTTTTGGTGGGTGTGGGGGGGGGGGGGGGGGGGCATTTTGGCAGCTTGTGCCACCAAAGAATGCTTGTAGGGGACAAGTTTACAAAATTATCCCTTTTACGATTTCACTCACTACAGCAATTAGCCACACTTGTGTGTCTCTATCCTGGTTTACTTACTTCGCCGGTCAGCAATTAAAGGGAAATTATCTTGAGTATTAACTTAACCAGCCAATCAGCTAATTCATATTTATCAGCTAATTTATACCTACGCTTCCCTTTGTATTTTAATTTTTTTTCTACAATTTTTAGAAAGCTTTTCCTCACACCTGCTTAATTTATTTTTTTTTCGCTTCTGTAGGGGCCATAATGTATTTCGCTTACGGCATACATAACAGTTCGCTTACCTCCCCTGATGATAGCTATTCATCTATTGACCCAATTGAAGACGAGACGGATTTGGAAGATGACTAAAAAATGAATATATCGGATACTGATTATTATTATATTATTATTATTATTAGTATATTATTATTATATTATTATTATTAGATTATTATATTATTATTATTATATTATTATTAGATATGAAAGATTGTTATATTATTAGATGCAGCTGTCATTTATCTTACTGTAAATTTTTTTAAGTGAATTTAACGAAAACTAGCATTTTTTTGATATTCAGGCTTATTAAAATGGTTATTGACTTTCACAGTTAATATGACGTCCTAACGACCTGGAATACTTTAATGATTGTATATTGCCGCCTGTCTTCAGCATCAGTCAATATAAGTTTTCCAGGTCATTATTATACACTTATTAACCCGTCATATGGTACGTATTGGCCAACAGAATGGGAGTAAAGCCTAATGAATATTAATGAGGTATAATAATTAGAGGTTATCACATGCCATTTTTCATATCATACCCTATATTAGCCGAGAAATCTTGGCTCTGCCGAATTTTATTTTTTTCCGTGTTCGTCATAGCCAAGATCACTTCCATAGTAAAAAAGGGATATAAGTTAAGGAGACCCGCCGAAAAAATCGGCGGCGCAAATTTCACAACAAATAAGCAAAGAATAAAATATTTACCACTGCATTCCGATAGTATAGACCACGAAGAAGGAGTTTGTCAAACTTAGGCCGCTGTAAAGTGACTAAAGATATATGATTGAAGTATTTCTACGACGCCCCGCACAGTTAAACTGGTCGTTTAAATGTTTTACTATGGCGGTTACGTCAGGTTGAAAGCCAGTGGACTTCGAAACAAATATTCTAATCCAAATAAATGTGTTAGCGTATTCTGATTGGCTAACGTCAGATAATTTGAGACATATAAATTTAGCTTTATATGCCGCAAATTGTGTTCCATCGTTTCACTACTCGGTATTACTACGCGTCGCTGCGGTTGCTATGCAGAAGAAATCATGGCGGCTACAGCTGACAGCGAGACACATTAGTCCAGCAATAAAGAATTTCATAATTTCCCTTGAATCCTTAATCCCTTGAATTGAATTCGGACTCTGAATTAATGGATAGAATAGTTGAATTTGAATCTTCGCGCGTTCACTGCCTTGATACGGTCAACGATGGCGCAGCTTGTGTAGTCTTCGGCGTTCGGTCAGGGGAGTCAGCTGAGGAAGCAGGACAGTTCGCCCGAGATGGTCCATCGAGAGAGGGGGACAGTTTTCTGGCGAGGTCCGTCGCTTCGTGTACTTCAAAGCGACGAACTTGATCAGCTGGAGGCAGCGTCCTGAAGTAGTGAAGTAGAATCTGAAGTAGTAAAGTCGGTTTGAAACAATCTTTGTAAAATCAATTAAAAATCACAGATTCCAACGAACACAAGAACGATTTTATTTATTCATTGTTTTTGTCCGAGTTAAAACTAGGTCGTAAAGGGGGGTAACTCTTTCACACTACCTAGCAACTGGACCCAGCGTTCTTTGGATAAATGAATAAATGTCGTCTAAACGCATCAATCCACTGTTTTTTTTGTTTTTTGTTTGTAAATATTAAAACCTAAATTACAAGTAAATAAAATAATATGATATTTGCAACAATTTTGACGTTGTGAAGAAACTATATTGTGCGGATGTATCACTGGCTGACGGAGTGACTTGGCTAATGTTGGGGGAATCTCCGAAAGCTGAACTACATTTAAATCTTTCCTTTCATCAGTTTGAACGAACTTATCGGAATGTAACTGTGGATTTGGATTAGAATGGGGATAACCGTGTTGAATTCGAGGATCTGAGGCGGTTAATGCTTGATTTAACGGTCGCAAATACCCGTTTTACCGGCTCCGCTAACGCGTCGCCGGTAAAACTAAATTTGCGACCGTTAAATCAAGCATTAACCGCCTCAGATCCTCGAATTCAACACGGTTATCCCCTAATTCACTGCATAAGGGAAAGTTTACCACTTTACAGCGGCGTAAGTTTGACAAACTCCTTCTTCGTGGTCTATACTATCGGAATGCAGTGGTAAATATTTTATTCTTTGCTTATTTGTTGTGAAATTTGCGCCGCCGATTTTTTCGGCGGGTCTCCTTAACTTATATCCTTTTTTTACTATGGAAGTGATCTTGGCTATGACGAACACGGGAAAAAAAAAAATTCGACAGAGCCAAGATTTCTCGGCTAACCCTATATCAGCCTGAGACCTCCATATCAGCCGGAGGGCCGAAGGCCAGAGGGCTGATATGGGTCGAGGGCTGATATGGGGTATGATATGAAAAATGGCATGTTATAACCTTTTTATCATATATTTAAAAAAAAAAAACAGAAATAGTATACATTATGGGATAATTTGTTTTCATTGTTGTAACTTAAGAAGATATGAAAAGAAAAACCGTTGAGACACTACATGTATTTATTTTATGAAGAAAACATGAAACACAGCCAGAAGACAGAAATCTCCAGCCAGTAAACAGTAAACATCTTTTTTTCCGGGTCAATTAGTGTTGGTTTATTTACTAATTCAGAGATTTATTTTTATAGAGTACTAATTTCCTTTTAATGTTATTTATATTAACGTTATTTATATATATTTGATAAATATTCAACATTTATTTATACACAATGGCAAAATCATTTCAATTGTGTGATAGTTGTGTCAAGTGCTGCTGTCTTCCAAGGGAGCACATCGTCACCACCAATGAACTATATGAGTGGAATGGAGGTCACGTGGTAGATGATTTGCCTCGAATGCCGCCGTTACTAGGAGATAATGCAATTGCAATCCAGATCTGTTTTGCACGCGCGCTTCAACTATCAATGGCGGCACAGTTTACAAAGTCAGATCCAAATCAGACAATGAGATGTGTCCATTCCACGCATATAGTTCATTGATCACTATCTACCTGACCGGCAAAGTAAGTAAAACCAGGATAGAGTCACACAAGTGCGGCTAATTGATCACTACCTTTCTCAGTCCGGATTCTCGTCCAGGTCATATCTTGGTAGATAGTTTGAAGACTGGTTTCAAAATTGCCTCGTATACACTATTATTACCAAGTAGTTGTGCGGTTTAACCTTTTTCCTGTGTGAAATTGGTATTTTTTTTTAGTTGTTTACCTGTGTTATTGCAAATTGTCAAATTCTGTCGATATCTTTTGTCCAGGCCATAGGTTTTAAATATTGGTGGTATAGGTGGTATATTTAGTGGTATAGGTGGTATATTAGTTGTATATTTTAGTGGTAACTACCAAGTAGTTGTCAAGTGTGTTTTTTCATTATCCAGTCAAGCCGATACTATTAGTTACAGGGTTTGTTCGAGGGGGGATACGGAAATATATGGGGTCAGTAAACCGATATTGGGCGAGGCGTTAGCCGAGCCCAATATACTGTTTACTGACCCCATATATTTCCGTATCCCCCCTCGAACAAACCCTGTAACGAATTTATCCCACCGAAGACCTAACTTGTACGGTATTCAAGCCTTCTTTCTGAAAATTGGCTTTCATAAAAGGCAGAAAGTGAATTCCGAAAGGTATTTTCTAATGTGTATGGCACGAACAGATACGACTGGCAAGCGTCTAGACATGACGTCACAAGCCATATATGGTAGTCGCCCTGTATGGATCAGCACGGCGACGTAATATGGAAATATACAGGGTCTCCACGTGACTGGTTTGAACCAATCAACAGGAAGTATTCAGTGTGAGGTGGGATAAAAATGCATATGGGTCTATCGAAGATAGTCACAAATTTACAAAATGTCGCTAATGTACTTCCCACATCACCAGGTTGCACCACACAGCCTGTGTTAATGTTTACACTAGGACTGACACAAATTACAATAAAATCTTAACATTCTCGTGGTGCAATATAAAAAAACAAACAAACAAAATTAACGCCAAAATTAGATATGAGAGTTGAATATGTATCAAGGATACATTTTAAAAAAACCTAGATTTGGTCTACATTGAAGAGCCATGCACCAAAAACTTTAAAAGTCACCACTGACTGAAAAAAGTGTCTTTTTCTTTCATCCTTGATATTGATATATTTAGAGTTATTACCCTTTGTTTCTATAAATCGTCCGATTCTGCCCATATTTTTGGTCTGGGCAATATCTTGGTTACAAAAAATTTTCATAAAATTTTGCCCACATCTACGTTTTTTTCATAAAATTTGCCCACATCTACGTTTTTTTCATAAAATTTTGCCCACATCTACCGGTTTTTCATAAAATTTGCCCACATCTACGATTTTTTTTCATAAAATTTTGCCCACATCTTTTGTCCAGGCTGATCTGTGGTCTGTCTTGCATCCAGGGCGTAAGTCACAATAAGGATTTACGTCCGACGTTACTCACGCCAGCTTCGTAGGACAGAGCCACCAATAGGGGTTAGCATTTGTTATTTTTACTGATATTTTTCTTGTTTTATAGGCATCCATACACTGCCTAAGTATTTAAAATTCTTCAGTATTTTTTATTTTTTATTTTATTGAAGTGTCATGAGCTGCCAAAGTTTAGACATTTTGCTGTTAAAACAGAATGAAAATTATCAGCCATTTTTCCCAAGACGTTTAATTCAGAAGCTTTTTGGTGCTTCTAGTCTCGAGAATGTACGATAAAGTATTGTCTTGAACTAGCTTTGGCTTAGAATGAACGAATGGTCGTCCCTGTTATTTAAGTTTTGTTTACTTTTCGAACGCTATTTCGGTCCGTATAGGCCAGACTGTATGGATTTTCTTCATTCCAAAACCAATGATTTAGTTTTTCGATGGCCATCAAAGCCGTGACAATTAAAATTTATGAAAATACTCCGAATTTTAGCAACTCATGCCACTTTAAACCATGATGTTATAGAAAAGTGACTTTAAATAAATTAGAAAGATCTCAAAGCTAGATTTAAGTTTAAATATTTATATTGAGTTTTTATTTAAATTTTTGTCATGTTAGTCATTTTTCTCATTAATATATATACATTTGTACATTAAATAGGTTTAATACTTTACCATTTTTAATTTACATTGAAGTTTACATTGAAAAAAGGATGTGTTTTTCTCTAACTTATTGTTTTATTCATGCATATATTTTTGGAGTACTATTCTCTCTGCATTTCTTATACAATGATATAGTTTATTTTTTTAAGAAAATGAATCTGACGTTATTTTCATAATGTGCATCGTTTGTTTTAATTACTCAGCTGGGGTCTTCTGACTTGGTTTTCACTCGAACGACCTATGTGGGATGGTTGCCAGTTACCAGCGGAAGGTCGTGGGTTTCCTCTGGGCATAGAGCCCGGTTTCCTCGCACAATAAAATGGCAACGCCGCCATATAAGTGAAATAATCTTGAGTGCGGCGTAAAACACCAAACAATCAATCAAACAATCAGCTGGGGTCACGTACACCGACCTCTCAGCCCGGTCACATATAGCTCTCAAACATAGAGGTTTAGATAGGTTTATAGGAAACCCATGTAATATTTCCATTTCTGTGAAACGGGAATTAAGGCCGGGGTCACACCTCAAGTTGTTTACTTTAAACTTGTTGCTGTAAACATGAGCTGTTTTACGAACATTGTAATAGGGAGCGCAAGTCTCTTGCAAGAATTATTACGCGATTTTGTGATATCCGGTGACAGATGACGCCATTAAGAACGTTTTTGATGACGTTGCAATTCCATTTGACGTATTTTGTTCCATAACGTCAGATTTAAACGTCATTTTGGAACGAAAAACGCTCAGTTGCATGCGCAATGCAGTGCCGGTGACAGGAAATTTGTTGAATTCACACTTGACTTGCGCTCACTATTGGCTCCAAATGAAATTGTTTTCGCATCTGATGCGACCACGGCCAAGAGTAAAATGTATTCCTGAATATATGCTCTGTCCTTCTCAATAACCTGTCTCTCGTTTCGCAAACGAAACCTAGTTGCCAATAGATACCATATTGAAGAGATACAACATCATGGCAACTGTGATTGATCGCACTGTGTGACGGCTTAGGGAAATGGCCCATAATGCTACACTGTGCAGACATAGCCTCCCCCACCCGCCATTTCAAATTAACTGTGCTACACCATGTAAACAACCTGCCCCCCACGCACCACCTCAGCAAACTATGCTACACAACCATATACTTTTTTTTCATGCACAAAGCCTGGTTTCCTCTCCCAGTTAACTGTGCTATGCCTTCATACAACACACTTTTTTACAAGCACCGAGCCTGGTTTTCTTCCTCCAATAAACTGTGTAGTGCCTTCATATAACAAACTTTTTTTCATGCTAGGGTCTGATTTCCTCTATACAACAAACACTTCTCTAACGCCAAATAAGTAAGGCTCTGTCGGAAATAAACCTTAGTACCCCCCCCCCCCCCCCCCAATGAACTGTACTAATTGTCATATACACAAAGAAAAAAGTTAAGCACCCACCTGGAAAGTCTGCACCGACCGATACAATCATTGGTGTATGGACATTGTTGGCAAACTGATATTGCAGAAACGATTGTGATCATAAAGGGCAACATTCTGTCGATAAGAGATCACCATTAATGGCAATAAGCTATACAATTTATTCCGGATATCGTTAGCCAAATCTAAAGTGTATTTTAACAAAATAAAAAGATGCTTGTAAGTATGGAACTTCGAAGTCCATCTGGCTTCAGAGGGCGAACATATTGAAGTAAAAATGTCACTTTGAGTGTGTAGCCAACACATCCCTACAGCAGAAGGTCGATAGCGCGTATAGCCTCCATTAATGGCGATTTCTTATCGCTAGAATGTTTCCTTTTATGATCACAATCGTTTCTGCAACATCAGTTTGCCAACAATCTCCTTACACCAATGATTGTATCGGTCGGTGCAGACTTTACAGGGAGGGGGGGGGGGTGCTTAACTTTTTCTTTGTGTATATATACAACGACGCTTATTGGTGGTTGTCATGACTACTAAATGAATATAATAACACATTAGATATGTACTTACTGGGCACAAATGGAAGATCTAGAAATTCTGGCAAGAGAGCAAGTACACTTCTGCTCCCAATGAAAAGCATATGCATAGCAATGCCTCTTCGTCCCAATCCATTAAAAAATCACAAATATCTGTGTGGATTTTCCATCGGTCGCTGAATGTGGAAGAGTTGCAGGTACTCGCTGAAGGTCATCGGTTTCCTCCCCCACTAAACCTGGCAACGCCGCCATATAAGTGAAATAAACTGGAGTGCGGCGTAAAACATCAATCAATCGTATTTAAGCCAAGAAATTAATTGGCAAAATTCTGATCGAAGGCAAATGTGAAATAAAACTATCCCTTAATAAACGATTTATGTGCAATAAGACACAATTGTTGGAAAGGGGGGGGGTCGAAAGGCAGATAATTTCGAGGTTGTAGAAGACCCCAAATAAAGACCTCTGTTGTCTTTATTCAGATTCAGGGGCAAAGTTCCAAAGATTTTTTAAGCGGGTTCGAATCCCACTTAGTCCAAAAATTGGAAAATTTTCTGACTGGGTTTTCACTCGAACGACCTATGTGGTATGGTCGTGGGTTTCCTCCGGGTATAGAGCCCGGTTTCCTCCCACAATAAAACTGACAAAGCCGCCATATGAGTGAAATAATCTTGAGCGCGGCGTAAAACACCAATCAATCAATCAATCCATCGTTGCGTACGCGGGTTAGAATAACACTCAGACCCCAAAAAAAAGAAAAGTTTCTGAGTGTTTTTTTCACTTGATCGCCGTATGTGGAAGAGTTGCCAGGTACTCGTCGAAGGTTGGGGGTATCTTCAGGACAATAAGCCCTGTTTCCTCCCCCACTAAACGTGGTAACGGCGCCATATAAGTGAAATAGTCTTGAGTGCGGCGTAATATACCAATCAATCAATCTTACTTTCTTGAAATAGTCGTTAAAGTGGCATGAGTTGCCGAAATACTGATATTTTGACGTTAAATAGAATAAAACAGAATGTTGAAATTATTTGGCTATTTTTCTCAAGACGTATAATTCAGAAGCTTTTTAGTGCTTTTAGTCTCGAAAATGTACGATAAAGTGTTGTTTTGAACTAACTTTGGCTTGGAATGAATGAATGGTCGTCCCGGTTATTTAAATTTTGTTTACTTTCGAACACGTTTTCGGTTCGTACAAGCCACAAACTGTATAGATTTTCCTCATTCCAACGCCGATCGTTTAGTTTTTCGATGGCCTTCAAAGCCTCTTACTGTCGTGTCGATCAGAAATTATGAAAAAAGTGTAAATTTTGGCAGCTCATGCCACTTTAATGTACTTTGTTTCGATCGCCAGGTTTTATCATCTATTTTGGGTACGGGTTGAAGCACAGCAGTTTGGAGAATGCCTTGGGGTTAGTTCAGCAACCATCCACTCAATACGGAACCATCGGGGAGGCGGAAACTGATGATCAAAATCTTCCCAGGGAAATTCCTCCATCGTCAAGCGGTCTCCCTGGATACAACACGGAGAAGGGACAGCCTGAAAGTCTACAGTCACACGAAAAGTCCTCCCTCAGTGAAATAGGAAGCACAAGCGGTGCATCTGAAGGGACAACATTTTCCTCAAAAGGCGTTCATAAATTGAGTTGACAATAACTTATTCCTAAGTTTATACATATATGCCAATATATATATATTTTATTTTATAATTATTAACCTGTTAATACTTAAATACATATTTAAATAGCACAAATGTTCTTTGAAAAAAATAACATTCAGTTTACAAAAGATAATATAAAACAGAACCTAGAATAAAGAGCTGTGCAATTACTAGTCCGTGTTTCTCAATTGAAAATGACTTTTTTGTACTGACTACCATATCCAAAATACGACCGTCAGTATAAAAAATAGTAATTTTAGAGTCCGGAACCCGGGCTATACAATTACATGTTACAGTGCCACATGAAGCTGTTAGCTCGAAAAACAACGTTTTTTTTTATATTTTGCAAAATAAACTACTATTTATTTTATTCTACTGCTTCTATAATATTTGCCTGTGCATGTATCACTATGATTTATTTAATATAAATCACAATTTGTAGCGAATATAAAATCATCTGCTGGTCATTTGTTACTTCTTCATTTTGTCCCTTAACTGAAGGCATTCCTCTAGGGTCTGGAGGCCTTGGTGGCTCAGTTGGTTGGAGTGAATGTCCCTCGGTCCGACACAGGCCTTCCGTCGATGCGGCGCGGGTTCGAATCCCACTCACACTAAATGAGACCTGTGGAGCTCTTGAAGAAGACATTACTTGAGAGTCTGATGATAGGCGCTCGAAGGGAGGGCAATGTGTCTTGCAGAAAGCATCGATCCGAACGGGGTTTGAAGATAGCGATCAACGCCATTAGTAGAACAATGGGCCTCGTAGGAGGAATTCATTCTGGGTCGGCAGATAGCGGTCAGCAACGGGAGGAGGACAATATGTATTGCAGAACACTTTCATTCTGGGTCGGCAGACAGCAGTCAGCATTGGGAGAGAGGACAATATGTCTTGCAGAACACATTCATTCCGGGTCGGCAGACAGCGGTCAGCATTGGAAGGAGGACAATATGTATTGCAGAACACGTTCATTCTGGGTCGACAGACAGCTCCATCAGCACTGAAAGAGAGGACAATATGTATTGCAGAACACATTCATTCTGGGTCGGCAGACAGCGGTCAGCATTGGGAGAGAGGACAATATGTCTTGCAGAACCCATTCGTTCCGGGTCGGCAGATAGCGGTCAGCATTGGGAGGAGGACAATATGTATTGCAGAACACGTTCATTCTGGGTCGGCAGACAGCGGTCAGCATTGGGAGAGAGGACAATATGTCTTTCAGAACTCATTCATTCTGGGTCGGCAGACAGCGGTCAGCATTGGGAGGAGGACAATATGTATTGCAGAACACGTTCATTCTGGGTCGGCAGACAGCGGTCAGCATTGGGAGAGAGGACAATATGTCCTGCAGAACACATTAATTCTTGGTAGGCAGAGAGCGGTCAGCACTGAAAGAGAGGACAATAAGTCTTGCAGAACCCATTCGTTCCGGGTCGGCAGACAGCGGTCAGCATTGGGAGGAGGACAATATGTATTGCAGAACACTTTCATTCTGGGTCGGCAGATAGCGGTCAGCATTGGGAGGAGGACAATATGTCTTGCAGAACCCATTCGTTCCGGGTCGGCAGATAGCGGTCAGCGCTGGAAGAGAGGACAATATGTCTTGCAGAACACTTTCATTCTGGGTCTGAAGATAGTGTCAGCGCTGGAAGAGAGGACAATATGTCTTGCAGAACACATTCATTCTGGGTCTGAAGATAGTGTCAGCGCTGGAAGAGAGGACAATATGTCTTGCAGAACACTTTCATTCTGGGTCGGCAGACAGCGGTCAGCAACGGGAGGAGGACAATATGTCTTGCAGAACACTTTCATTCTGGGTCGGCAGATAGCGGTCAGCATTGGGAGGAGGACAATATGTCTTGCAAAACACATTCATTCTGGGTTGGCAGACAGCGGTCAGCACTGAAAGAGAGGACAATATGTCTTGCAGAACCCATTCGTTCCGGGTCGGCAGACAGCGGTCAGCATTGGGAGGAGGACAATATGTATTGCAGAACACTTTCATTCTGGGTCGGCAGATAGCGGTCAGCATTGGGAGGAGGACAATATGTCTTGCAGAACCCATTCGTTCCGGGTCGGCAGATAGCGGTCAGCGCTGGAAGAGAGGACAATATGTCTTGCAGAACACTTTCATTCTGGGTCTGAAGATAGTGTCAGCGCTGGAAGAGAGGACAATATGTCTGCAGAACACATTCATTCTGGGTCTGAAGATAGTGTCAGCGCTGGAAGAGAGGACAATATGTCTTGCAGAACACTTTCATTCTGGGTCGGCAGATAGCGGTCAGCAACGGGAGGAGGACAATATGTATTGCAGAACACATTCATTCTGGGTCGGCAGAGAGCGGTCAGCATTGGGAGAGAGGACAATATGTCTTGCAGAACACATTCATTCTGGGTCGGCAGACAGCGGTCAGCACTGAAAGAGAGGACAATATGTCTTGCAGAACCCATTCGTTCCGGGTCGGCAGACAGCGGTCAGCATTGGGAGGAGGACAATATGTCTTGCAGAACCCATTCGTTCCGGGTCGGCAGATAGCGGTCAGCGCTGGAAGAGAGGACAATATGTCTTGCAGAACACTTTCATTCTGGGTCTGAAGATAGTGTCAGCGCTGGAAGAGAGGACAATATGTCTTGCAGAACACATTCATTCTGGGTCTGAAGATAGTGTCAGCGCTGGAAGAGAGGACAATATGTCTTGCAGAACACTTTCATTCTGGGTCGGCAGACAGCGGTCAGCAACGGGAGGAGGACAATATGTATTGCAGAACACATTCATTCTGGGTCGGCAGAGAGCGGTCAGCATTGGGAGAGAGGACAATATGTCTTGCAGAACACATTCATTCTGGGTCGGCAGATAGCGGTCAGCACTGAAAGAGAGGACAATATGTCTTGCAGAACCCATTCGTTCCGGGTCGGCAGACAGCGGTCAGCATTGGGAGGAGGACAATATGTATTGCAGAACACTTTCATTCTGGGTCGGCAGACAGCGGTCAGCACTAGAAGAGAGGACAATATGTCTTGCAGAACACATTCGTTCCGGGTCGGCAGACAGCGGTCAGCACTGAAAGAGAGGACAATATGTCCTGCAGAACACATTAATTCTTGGTAGGCAGAGAGCGGTCAGCAACGGGAGGAGGACAATATGTATTGCAGAACACATTCATTCTGGGTCGGCAGACAGCGGTCAGCACTAGAAGAGAGGACAATATGTCTTGCAGAACCCATTCGTTCCGGGTCGGCAGATAGCGGTCAGCACTGAAAGAGAGGACAATATATCTTGCAGAACACTTTCATTCTGGGTCGGCAGACAGCAGTCAGCATTGGGAGAGAGGACAATATGTCTTGCAGAACACATTCATTCTGGGTTGGCAGAGAGCGGTCAGCATTGGGAGAGAGGACAATATGTCTTGCAGAACACATTCATTCTGGGTCGGCAGAGAGCGGTCAGCATTGGTAGGAGGACAATATGTATTGCAGAACACATTCATTCCGGGTCGGCAGACAGCGGTCAGCATTGGGAGGAGGACAATATGTATTGCAGAACACATTCGTCCCGGGTCGGCAGATAGCGGTCAGGATTGGGAGGAGAACACGTTTATTAAGGGTTTGAAGACAGTGGCCAACGCTATGAGGGAGGACGCACTGTCTCACAGTATGTGTGTAGGCAGTAAGTCAACCCGGAGAACACCAGCCAGATATCAGTCCCTCATTTATTGGACGCATCAAACGGCTGTGATCATTTTCCAATATCTTCTTTTCTTTGAGAATCTTTTTGAAGAAGGTTCAGACTTTGACAAGGGAGGACACACTGTCTCATGATCTTACCACATGTAGATCAGAGTGATCTCCCCTACCATAGCGAGCAGGAGTTCGGAACATGTCTAGGACCAGCTTTCCTCCATATAGAGTTATCAGTAGGCCTAATGAAGATCAAAGGGTATCGCCCATCTATAGGTAAATCGTCAATTTCGGTTACATATATTTCTTAGTGGGGGTTTTCACCAGAATAAAAAAAATAATAAAAAATCAATCAATCAGTTGTTTCCTCTGGATAAAGAGCGGGGTTCCTACCCCAATATACCAGGCAACGTTCCTAAATACGGGAAATAATCTAGTGCGGCTTTCGCCGAGAAATCTGGGCTCTGCCGAATTTTTTTTTCCCGTACTCGTCACACCAGACACATTGCCAGCCATATAATACCAGTCGCCGTTAGACCGATAATCCGGGCAAGTACGCCTTTAAAGTGGCATGAGCTGCCAAAATTCACACTTTTTTTCATAATTTCTGATCGTAACGACAACAAGAGGCTTTGAAGGCCATCAAAAAATTAAATGATTGGCGTTGAAATGAGGAAAATCCATACAGTATGTGGCCTGTACGAACCGAAATCGTGTTCGAAATGTAAACAAAATTTAAATAACCGGGACGACCATTCATTCATTCTAAGCCAAGGTTAGTTCAAAACAATACTTTATCGTACATTTTCGAGACTAGAAGCACTAAAAAGCTTCTGAATTATACGTCTTGGGAAAAATAGACAATAATTTCAACATTCTGTTTTGGCAGCTCATGCCACTTTAATTCAACAAGGTAAATCCGACTCTCCATGTTGGAATTTGCTGTTCTCTACCGACATAATGAATATCAGATTATTGAACAAGGAGGCCTGTAAGGAATTCACTTTTGGCGAATTAGTGCGGCTTTAAACGTGAATTCCTGATGACCATTGAAATTTCATTTCAAATTTGAGTAAACATGGAGATTGAAATTTCTTGGCTTGCAAGCTAAAATCAACTCTATAAATATTAAGCTGACGCTAGGCTATATCCACTGATCGATAGTGGCGAATCGTGTTTTTTATATTTTCTTTTATTTAAAGTGACATGAGCTTCCAAAATTCGAACTTTTTTCATCAATTCTGATTGTCATGAAAATACAGGGGTATGAAATTCATCGAAAAAATAAACGACTACCGTTGGAATGAAGACAATCCTTACAGTCTAGTCTGTCTAGAACTTGTACGAACCGAAATAGTATCCAAAAAGTTGATAAAACCTTTCACTCATTCTAGACGCTAGTTAGTCTTTTAAAGTGGCATGAGCTGCCGAAATTCACACTTTTTTCATAATTTCTGATCGTCACGACAGTAAGAGGATTTGAAAAACTTAATGATTGGCGTTGGAATGAGGAAAATCCATACAGTATGTGGCTTATACGAACCGGAATAGTGTTCGAAAAGTAAACAAAATTTAAATAACCGGGACGACCATTCATTCATTCTAAGTCAAAGTTAGTTCAAAACAATACTTTACCGTACATTCTTGAGACTAGAAGCACTAAAAAGCTTCTGAATTATATGTCTTGGGGAAAATAGCCGATAATTTCAACATTCTGTTTTTACGTCAAAATATCAACATTTTGGCAGCTCATGCTACTTTAACTTACATTCTCGAGACATGGTAGCTCTGAAAAGCTTCTAAATTGAACACATTGAGGAAAATAGCCGATAATTTGAAATTTTTGATTGAACGCAAAAAAGTAATTATGGCAGCTAATGCCTTCTATACACATACGTATTTCTACTTTTGAATTCGGTGGTTTCATATGATGATTTTAACTGTCCGTTTTGGTGTGCCATCACAGAGCCGTGTATTTCTTGGCGAAGTATATAGGCAACAGGTTCAGAAAATGTCATTTAGGTTTCTGAAAGAAAAAGGTACAGCCCGTAAAATGCAACCAATCATCTCATTCTTTTCAAATTAAGGAAACTTTTACTTTATTGTATAGTAGACATATATTTTTTAACATGAGCTTAGAGTAGGATTTTCGCCTTGAAGATCATTTTACGGAAAATTCCGAAAGTTGTCGAGATTTTTTGTGTTTCTCACTTCAGACTATTTGCGCAAGCCATAGAGTAGGTTATGGGGGGCCTAACCTCTATTAACAAAGACGCCTGTAAAATCTGTATTAATTGAAATAAAGAAATTTGACGGCTTTTTGTGGCCTTTTGGAAATTAAAGATGGTTAATCCATGGGCAAACTTAAGCCGAATGTCAGGGCAGACGGGTCGCCGTCTCCCCAGTAGAGACCTCAAGCCAGTGCGGTCTCCGTAGAGACTCACTAATGTAGGGGAAAAACTTAGTGTATAAAACTGATAGGATAAATTTACCTCGAAAAAAAGGAAGGGAAATCCTAACTCATAAAACTTTATATAAAAAAACAACGTAGAGGTCCGTATTCCTCCTAATAAATTAATTTACACATTTTAAACTAATTATTTTGGTGAAAATAATTTGTTTGTTGCGGTCCGTAGAAAAGAGACTACATGCGTCTTAGGAGATGATAATTGATGTTTTACGTCGTACTCAAGATTATTTCACTTTTACATGGATATTAGAAACGTCGTACTCAAATTATTTCACTTATACATGGACATTAGAAACGTCGTACTCAAGATTATTTCACTTTTACATGGATATTAGAAACAGAACATCACCATGTTAAATCGCCTGTATATATGTAGTCTATATAAAACGTTGCTCATTGTAAAATTAAAACGATTGAATGTCATACAAATCTAAACGTTGAGAACATGTTTTTATGTATTTGTTTTAAATATGTACTTTATTATTTAAAAAAATAATGTTCCTGGTTTCTAAATTTTTCGGTAAATACGAACAGAAATCAAAATTGATTGAGCTACGAACACTCACGATTTTTAAAAAAATTCTGATAATGTTGGCAAAGTTGATTGATTAATTAATGTTGTACGCCGCACTCAAGATTATTTCACTTATATAGCGACGTTGTCAGGTTTAGTGTTAGTAAGGTATTTAATTAAAAGAGCAGATTTTGGACTATTTCATAAAAAACTTAGGTCCTATATAGGCCAATAAGCATTAATGTTAGCCCACAAAAATGATAGGAAATCACTTATAATTGAATGGCTTAAACCCCCGATAGGTATACATCTGACCTACGTTAGAAACGCACACAAATTTAAGTTACTCCCCTCCCCCACCTTTCACATTTCTAAAAATAATTGTTTGTTTGTTGATGGTTGTTGTGTTGTACAAAATCCACGGGTCAGATATGTGCCAATGCGCATGGCTGTTTGTTCTTCGCGGACCTCGCTGTATATATACCGTGCCTCAACCGACATTCCATGGAAAACACGATTTACTCATTTAACTAAACACAAGAACAAAGGAATGTCAATTTAGACTCAGTCATTGTGGAAATATCAAGACTAAGTTAATCGGGGCTAAGTACGGTATGTACTGTGTACTACAACCAGTGAATGCCGCATTTGAAACAAAGCCTGTTGTAATATGCCTAATATGCCAAGAGACTTTCGGGTCTACATACGCTACCCCATATAGCCTACGTACAAATTCAATTAAACGCCTTCGAACTTCGAAGTATACATAATTATTTCAAAATAATTACACTTGAGCCAGTAATATGTTTATTGACAATATACCTTGATTCAAGAAAATAGTTTCTCAGTCTTAATCGCGATTAAGGGTTAAATCGTCTTCACGTAAACAATTCCTTTGCCAATTTTATGAATGCAGCATTGTCACTATCTACAGACCTATAGATTTTTTTGCTAAAGATTGTTGTCGGAGAATTTGGCATAAAAAATCTTAAATTTTATACGTAAACTTGGTAAGTTGACAGTGTGTTTTTAAAGGGGAACCTTACGCTACGTCGCTTTGTGAAACAGGCCCCAGTTACGTAAAACCTTACGCTACGCCGCTTTGTGAATCATGCTAGGAGGATATAGTCCTAGTCTACGTTATGGCAGTTTGTATTAAAGGATGGTAACTTGCTTGAAAAAGACGTAAAATATATAAAAAATATGATTCAAGAAAATAGTTTCTCAGTCTTAATCGCGATTAAGGGTTAAATCGTCTTCACGTAAACAATTCCTTTGCCAATTTTATGAATGCAGCATTGTCACTATCTACAGACCTATAGATTGTTTTGCTAAAGATTGTTGTCGGAGAATTTGGCATAAAAAATCTTAAATTTTATACGTAAACTTGGTAAGTTGACAGTGTGTCTTTAAAGGGGAACCTTACGCTACGTCGCTTTGTGAAACAGGCCCCAGTTACGTAAAACCTTACGCTACGCCGCTTTGTGAATCATGCTAGGAGGATATAGTCCTAGTCTACGTTATGGCAGTTTGTATTAAAGGATAGTAACTTGCTTGAAAAAGACGTAAAATATAAACGTGCCCAGATTAGGCCAGATCTGTTTCCTCACATTTCAGGGTTTGAGCTTTAAAATTCTTAACATTTTTTTTTACAATTTTTAAGAAGACTGTGAAAACTACACGTACAATTATAACAGCAGATTGCTTATGTCTGGTCATGTTCCCATATATATCGCCTGAAGGAATAAGACACAGTGGTAATATATATTAAATACTGCTGAAAGGTTAATTGCTAATTTGAATAAATAATAATTTGTGATTTCGCACTTCGAGTGCTAATTTCTATATCTTCATCACTTGTATTCATCATAGCATATCGGAGCAAATGTGAAGACAATTACGGTATGATATAAATATGTGTAAATGAAAGCAGTGTTTAGATTATTTACAATTTTACATTATAGTCTCCGCTAAAGTGTATGTCAACGAAGTAGGTTTTGTTTAGAATGCATAGCAACCGGTCTCGTGGTGATGAAAATAAAATTGTATATGCATGACAAACGTCATAAAAACTAGGCCATATGATGTGGAATTTTTTTTAGACTGTATTTACAATTAAAACTGTTAACTTCAAGCTGGCCAAAACAAAGTCCCTAAATGCGTCAACGTTAGAAACATTTCTCGTAATTAGGTATAAAAGACGCCTTAATGTCAATCAAGGCATTCTAAATACGTCGGAACATTTTATCTTTTGTTTTTGTTTGGTTGTTTGTTTTGTTTGTCACATTCCAAACTAATTTACTCATAAGCTAGGTCGCTTGGTATGTCAGTAAGTTCCTGTATTGTGACCTCATATCTGTACAACAGTATATCAATTATGTAAAAATAAGAACTGATATACGGAGGGATGTTTTGGCCACATTCAATACGTTTCTCCAAATATTTATGCCCACCGTAAGTAATACAAGGCCTTAGTGTCATGGGAACATATAATTATTTTCAGCATTACGGTTGTCGCAAAGTTATGTCGGGCTTAAATCTTTAGAGAAACTTGGTCCAGTTTTTTATAAAACCGGTGTAAAGATTTATCATAGTCACCAGTCACATGGACCGGTTGCAACCAGGGCCCTGTCTTACAAATCCGGCGTAGGTAACGTCGGACGTAAATTAGTGTTAAAACTCTAGTAACTTGCGGCTTGGACGCAGCCAATCCATGTTGTAGGCATATGCGCATCTTTACGACAGCTTTCTAAGACAGGCCCCTGGACGCAACTGTCCATGAAAATTTCAATTAACTAATCGTTGATCATTTTTATCAAAAAGTACAAAATAAGAACATCCATTGATGCCAATTTTTCATATGTACGTTTACAAGCAGCAAAACTCTAAAATCTGAACTAATACGTCGCGGCTATTTAAATTCTTCTCGCTATATATGTGCACACATCATCAGTTGCCAATATTTTTATTTTAGTTTACGTCAATCTTTTAGTTTATCAAGGTACTTCAAACGCTGGGCTTCTAATGACAATCAAAATTGACAAGCTTTAAGATAAGCCACGATTAGTATTAAAACCTATATATACGGAGGCCTATTAGTGCCATGGGTGGAATTTTCACTTGGAAACTTGAAATTGAGAAGATAGATTCTGTATGCTGTTAAACACGGAAAAACACTGGAAAAGTAAAAATTCCACACATGGCACTAATAGGCCTCCGTATATATACATACATGTATAATCAATGCTGCTTCTTAGCAAATATCAACATGCAATGCGAAGAAAATAAAAACTTACCTTGGTGCAAAAAGTCAGACCGAAACCTTGATTGAAACAGAAGAATTGATAAACAATATACGATCCAATCGTATCCAATGCAATCATTCGAATTCTTGAAACGTAAATTTCAATTGGTCGGTAAAACGTTAACATCGATCTTTTAAAAACAGGTCGAAAAATAGTAATGTTTATTTCAGTAAACTAAGACTGCCATTGTATAATAGATGTACGTTATTTATAAACAGTTAGATCGTCAAATTGTCGTTTTGGTTCGGTTAATGAAAAAGAAAAACGGGATTAAATTCATTAGTAACACTGTAATACCATTCCGATGTCCATAGGTATGCAAGTTTTACAAAAGGATCGTCAAATTTGGCTTTCGATGTCCGGGCAATGATAAAAAGAACGGCTGCCTGTCTTCGTTGATCAAAGTGATGCTGTTGTCACGCTTCTCGGTAAAGACCCACTATGTCTGAAACTACCAACTGAGTCGTCGAATCCATTTTTTTTTTAAATAAAACTTAATTTCAAATAGAAACACTGCAATTGTTCACATTACAAAACTAATTAAATAATCCAATTGTTTGCACTAACGCCCGGAGTAACGGGTAAAAAGAACTGCGGCCTGTCACGCGCGGAATTAAGACAGCCTCTGAACCTATCAGCGTTTGTATACGAGTGTTAAACTAACGTTAACTAACAAATACACCATGGATGGATGTTTACAAAGAGGCTGCCTCAACACTCTGGCGATTCAATGAAACCAGCCAAGTGTGAAGACGAGACAATAAGGCGAGCTTACAGCCCATACACACGGGAGATTAACATATGCTGATTAGTTATCCGTGAGATTATCTCCTGGATTAGTCAATCTGCTCTCGTATACTTATGTTGTGATGCATATATACGTAAAGAGTTTTGGACTACTTATTATAGACACTTAATCACCGGCAATCTAGAAAGAGATACAGGTCTAAAGAAATGAATTAATACGGGATATATTCCCTTCGTGTTAGTGGTGTGAGTCATTGACCATGATTAGGATCGAATTTTGTCAAATGAGAAAAAAAAAAACACCGAAACAAATTCAGCGATTGTTAAATCATGAAAAGTTTTGAATATAATATTGATATATTTACTATTCCATGGGGTCGAGTTTTCAAATTGGCCTGGAATATATTCTCAAATATGCCTGAATGTATAAAAGCGATAACAAGGCGACATTTACAATAGGATAAAATTCTACAGACTAAGGCTAAGCTCCTGTCCCCCACCCCCTTCTCCTCCCAATTTTTTGCACATAAGATTGCAAAAATTGTCATGCATTATAACAGTTTTTCCGCAATATGTTGAGTGGATTGAAGTTATTCTGATACGCCCGCACGGGTTTCTTCCATACCAATCCACTCAACATATTGCGGACTATATAACAGTCTCTCTGATATTTACCAATCAAGTACGTGTAGGTTCGTCCTATTGATTTCCATTATTTTGATGATTTGTTTTTGGTCAACGAAAATAGATACGCATTCCTATGTTGGCATTGTATTTATATACAGACGTATGAATGAAAGGCAATGGATACGTTCTAGGGTAAAATGTGTTCTATGTGTATAGGGAGATTTAATCCTCGTTTCGAGCACATTGTGACGAGCACCTGACAACCCTTATTGCCTCTAAGATGCACAAAGTTATAAAAATTCATCCTAAAAAGTAAAAACATTATTTTGTGTCATGTAGATTAATTAACTGTGTCATCTACATCGACGTCTTCTTACACATTAAAGATGTAACAGTGAAATTTACCGACAGGTGTGAAAATTAGGTCTCTAGGTCAAAGTCACTAACAATAATGACGTTTGGTAAAAGGCATGCGGGTCTTCTGGATGCAGGTATTGTGTTTGTGAATGGATGAATGTACTATGAAGAGCTACAAACAATTAAATTGGGTGGTTGTAACAAGCTTTTTTTTTGCATCTTTTTGTATAAATTATATTGGAATAAACAAAAAAACTTGACGTTCCCTAACAGATTACTTTCCGAATCTGTGGGAAAAAAACGCCTAAAATAATAATAATATATAATAAGTATATGGATACTGTTAATTCAAAGCTGATGACACATTTCAATGAAATATCTTAAAAGGTCAACTTATTCCTGAAAATGATTTGACCAGCAGTTTGCGACTCGATAATGACAAATTAACTTTCAATTTATTTTAAGCATGCATGCAACTAGTGACAAAAAAAAACAATTCGTTTAAAGGCACAGGTTTAAAAGAAAATGACATTGGCTAATTATTTTCACTTACCGCAGACGTGGATGACAGTTTAACTCGATCAATCTTATGAGTTCTCGGAAAATTTCGGGTTACGCTTGTCTGTTGTGTTTTAATCCCGTACATTGAACTGAGGCCGAACGCCACGCAACGTACACCCACCGGCGACAAGTTTTTTCCGTTACGTTACGTCACGTATCCATTGGGGGTAGGTTTACGTTAGGTCACATTTACCTATATGAACCTACTATAGAGATTTAACCTTGTACTGTGAAGAGGCGCAGAAAAAAGTGCAGACTTGGACTATATTGGGTAGTGGATGTAACTCTAGTGACCGGAGTATGTAGGCCGAACAGGAGAGATAAAAAATTGCCTTGAATCTCCTCGGCTTGATCCGCGTTACTACCTGTTGGACTCAACCCCTGCCTGTCAGTGATTGTTCATAATGGGTCCTGTACGTCCGTATGTCGAGCCTGTTGTAAATACCAAGTACTCGGTCGAGTCAAGTATGACTTGTAAGCGGAGATAGATGCGATACTAAGGGATATAGACGAGAAAGACACTTTTGAGAGGGCCTGAAGCCAGTGCGACAGGCCACCACTGTTAAGTGACGTGACAGCGTGCCGTTCGGTGAGTCGACGTCCGGCAGACCTCACGTCGCCCTGGTGAAGTAGACTATGTTAGCGGGGCGTGTACAGTGAGAAATCAGCGCCACATCATGCTGTTAAGACATACATACCTTTATACATTTCCTTCTCGAATACCGATATTTCCGTCTACGAGTTCCTCAAATGACAAGGCCTATTTTTGACAGCGGTTTACCGAGAAACTCGAGATAAAATCGAACCACAGGCCTGCATACATTTAGCTCTATTGCTCAACATCCACCTCTCGGCGCCGTGAAAAGATTTGCGACCGTGCAATAACCACACAACACGTATGTTTTACACGATATGGTGAAAAAGACAAATTCCAAACGTGACGGATAACAATGACCTATTATTTAAGGTAGAAAAATAGGACCCAATTTGAAATTATAGTTTTGTTAAGGTTTTATAAGTGTTCTCGTTATTTTGGGGATTACACTTTCTTGAAAAATGGCAGAAATTCTTCTATCGATATTAGGTGACGCCCGAAACGGGAATCGAACCCGGGTCTCAGAGTATGGGTTTCATCGGATTGAAAAAACCTACTCTCTCGCCAAAATATATCCATACATATTATATGTTGTGCTGGCCATTAAGGTTTTGTGTGGTTGTATAGAATCCATCTCTCAGATCTAACCCAAAAATGTCGTGAAAAATCCAGACAAGTGCCTTCAACGTGAAATCCAACGAGTATCTGCGGGATATCAAAGGAATTAACATAGTCCGAATGCATGTGGTGTGTAACGTGTAACTCAAAAAAATGCCCACAGTGGTTTTAAAAATTACAAAAAAATTACAAAGTTTTAAATCTAGTATTTAATATTGTTTCTTACACGCATCATTACAGATGTTGTTGAAAGTCTCTCAAATAATTATGCTGTAATGTTTCACAGTATTCTCGTTATATTTTGGGGTTACACTTTCTTGAAAAATGACAGAAATTAGGTTTAATTCTAAAGCAGTGCTATAATATGCGTGTGTGATTCGCTATGTCTGTGTGTGATGTACCATGCGTGGGTAATATATCATGCGTGTGTGTGTATACCATGTCTATGTGATATACAATGTATTATGCGTGTGTGCTAAGCCTATGTTTTGCGTGTGTGATTTACATGTACCATGTATATGTGATATACAAGTATCATATGTATTATGCGCGTGTACTATGCTTTGCGTGTGTGATATATATGCATATGTGACATACAAGTATGTATTATGCGTGTGTGCTATGTTTTGCGTGTGTGATATAGGCCTACCATGAACATGTGATATATTATGCGTATGTGAAGTATTATGCATATATGCTTTGAGACGTTTGTCTGCATTGTTTATTACAATGTTTGAAAATTAAGGTCCAAATTTTGTCTAGTCTACGCGCCAGAAATGTGTTGATATATATACCGCATAAAAACATTGGGACTTCGTAGGACATTGTTTTAATTTTCATTTAACATACTCACAGTCGGCATGCAATGACTAGGCCTACAGCCCACAAATGGTGAATCACATAAAATGAAGAGACATATTTATAGCATATTGCGTCAAAATGACCCTACTTGTTAGTGTTCCTGTTCCTGCTCGACTTTAATTTTTTTGACATATGTATAGCATTAATGGGAATATCGAATTATCGGAAAGGGAAGTTCGAGACATTTATATATACATGGAGTTGCGAAATTTCCGTTGAGATTATCACTAAAACACACGGGCACAGGGAAAATCTTTTTGTCTAAAATATATACATGTGATTATAGGTCGAGTATAATATCGTGGATATAAAACTATGATTTGTAACTGTAGACACTAAAACACACAGGCACAGAGAAAATCTTCTTGACAAAAATAACCATGGAGACAAGTTTCTGTAGTTGTGTTAAAAAAAGTATAATGTTTAGTCGGGTCTTAGATGGAAATGTAGAAATTTGTCTCCATGGTTATTTTAGACGAGAAGATTATCCCTGTGCCTGTGAGTTCATCAATACAGCCTACACACGAGGCTATAAATGGATCGGAAGCTCGTGTACAACGAAAGGAAAGAAAATATTTAAAGAGGCATGAGCTGCCAAAATTTACACTTTTTTCATAATTTCTGAACGTCACAACAGTAAGAGGCTTTGAAGGACATTGGAAAACTAAATGATTGGCGTTGGAATGAGGAAAATCCATACAGTATGTGGCCTGTACAAACCGAAAAAGTGTTCGAAAAGTAAACAAAATTAAATAACCGGGACGACCATTCATTCATTCTAAGCCAAATTAGTTCAAAACAATACTTTATCGTACATTTTCGTAACAAGAAGCACTAAAAAGCTTCTGATTTATACGTCTTGAGAAAAATAGCCAATAATTTTAACATTCTGTTTTAACGTGAAACTATCCACATTTTGGCAGCTCATGGCCCTTTAAAAGGTTGAAAGTTCATCGAAGAATGACGATGGAATAAAAAGAGAAATTATACAGCCTGCTTCATGTGCAAACCATAATACTGTTCAGATGGCAAACCAAAATTAACTAACTGAAACGAACGCGGATTTATTTCATGAGTTCAAGGTGCTTTTATAAGGGTATTTCAACGTAATTCAAACCAATTTAGAGACACTTGTCTATATAACTTTTTATATGGTAAAAAAAGGTAATTATTCTAACTGCCTCGGTGCTAGTGTGACGTTACTTTCCAAATTATGCGTTTAAAACTGAATTTTGTTTTGACGAAAAAATATCGACATTTTGTCTCGACGGGCTGCTTTAAATGCATTGAATTGCTGCAGACGTACTTGTACTATTAAATTGAACGTGTCTACTTCATATGTGGCGATAAATAAAGGACTACCCATCTACTTACCTGTCCGTATACATATATCCGCATCCCGGCTTCAGTGACATCCCATATGATCCATGTTTGCTGTAAGAAGTGATGGGACACTGGGCAAATATCGTACATTTATAGCCCCCGACTCCGCCGACATGCCGTTTGTACTGGGCTTGGAACGTGAGACAAAACCGCTCTTTAAAATCATGACACCTCGTAAAGTTGCTTATGGTCAACTCATCTCCACCACAGTCCGGGATTAAAAATAAAGCTTCGGGGAAAATTTTGAAACATTTCCTTTGTTTAAACGCTGGGTATAGGTGAAAACATGTTTAATGATAGCCGGGTTATTTTTCACTAAGACGAAATCCCCAAGAACTCATCACGCAATCGGGGATAATACGTGTCCGAACTAGTTAACAACTTGGGAAAAAAAGAAACTGAAAACTTATTTCTCACAGTATCTCATGTTCGTTGCTTATGATTTTGTGATTTTGATATAAAAAAATTTAACACAACCAAAATATGGCCCTCTGACTTAACGGATAATCTCGTTAACATGTGTTTCTCGTGTTAATTTTAAGTTTAGCGACTGAAATGTTTGGTAGAGTACATTATTCAACTGTTTAAATCCGACTTGTTATTTTTACTCCCCTCACATCACATAATGAATCTCAGGTTATAGAACTATGGAGTGTTTTTAGTCTCTAACAGAATTTTACAGAATTCGGGGCTGGGTTGTTCAAAGGTGTATTAGACTTAATATAGGTCTAAATGACGCCGCGTAACAAAGAACTTCAATTGTTACGTTACAAAGTTATACCGGTATTAAGCCTAATACACTTTTGAACAACCCAGCCCCGATCAATCTTTCATGTATCATTAAATTTATAGCTTATTTTTAGGGTAAGTGATTTGCGAACAAATTCGAAAAACGCTTGAAAACTGCTAAATCACATAGAAAATATTTCCACCGCGGAGAAAAGGTTTCTATCGCAGTGTAAACATTTGCATTTAAATAATTAAAGGTATGAAAGTATCACAGATCACAGTAACAGAGATGATGGTCAGGGTCGGCCTTAACACGAAACCAGGCTTTGTGAGATGAGGGAGGGGTGTGTGTGTGTGTGGGGGGGGGGGGGGGGGGCTAAACTCCTAACAACCGAATCTCTTGAGTGTCCGTGAAACCTGACTGGAAAATACAATACCATGCAGATATACTTAGCGCCATTAAAAACGCACGGTTGAATTTTATGTTTCTACTCCAGTAAGACTATTGGCCATTTACGTTTTGTTGTTTATTATTAGTTTGTTAGTTCGAGTTGAGTTGCAATAACTGGATAACCTGTGGTGTTCCCGACGCGCCTGTTGTGAACATTGCGCAACATTTCCTAATAAGGTCCATTGAGTGTTTCACCGTCACTGAGAACAGCGTTCAGGGCTCATTTGTCGTGGGTTCAACACTTTACACGAAGCTCAGCATAAAGACGAAAAAAAATCAGAAAACGTTACCATGCCCCGACTTACGACACAACAAAGGGAGCGTGCGATTGGCATGTTACAGGCGGGTCTCAGTTGTGCCGCCGTATAGACGTCACATGCAGTGTCATCCCTCCACAATTAGTCGCCTCAGAATCAGGGAACATGAAACTGGCAATGTTGCCGACCGACCACGCCCTGGTCAGCCAAGAGTCACTACAGCCCACCAGGATCGGTACATCGGTTTGTTGCACACCGATTTCGGACCGCGACACAGACTGCTCGAGAGACAGTGAGAATTGGACGGCCCAGGGTAAGTCTCAGCACCATCCGACGCCGTCTCCAACAGATACAGATGCATGCACGCATCCCCTACCGAAGGCCCATATTGACACCCGCCGCATGCCAAAACCTTTTACGATGGGCTCGAAATCATCAGAGATGGCGTATCAATGATTGTAATTCTGTCCTTTTCTCTGACGAGTCTCGTATCTGCCTTGATCGTCCTGACCGACGTCAACGTGTCTGGCGCAGACGTGGTGAACGTTTCGCAAATGCATGTGTGAGGATCGAAGGAAATCGCTGGGGTGGATGTAGTGTTATGGTGTGGGGAGGCATCACTTCTCGCAGACGAACTCCCCTTGTAATTGTTGATGGCAACCTGAAGGCTCAGGGTTACGTGGATAACATCCTTCGACCTGTGCTGCTTCCATTCCTCCAAGCCAATGCTGGGGTCACGACGTTTCAGCAAGACAATGCGCGCCCACACTCTGCAAGGCTGACACAAGACTTCTTGCAACAGAATAATGTGAACATCATGGAATGGCCAGCTTACTCCCCCGATCTATCGCCCATAGAGCACTTGTGGGATCAGCTTAAGAATGCCGTTGCACAACGTCAACCCAGGCCACGCAACCGACGTGAATTGATCCAGGTAGTGCCTGAAGAGTGGGACCGGATCCCACAGCACAGAATAGCCACACTCAACAGGTCCTTGCGTCGCAGATGTACTGCTTGCGTTGATGCCCGAGGTAGACATACCCATTATTGAATGATGACACCTTCAATTTCTGTATCAACGATTTGTTTGCAAGGAATAAAAGTCACCAGGGTTTCACATATTGTCAATTCTTTGTCTCATTGTGACCAATGCCTTGTTCTTCAATTTAAGAGTACTTACAATATTTTACACTTTACATTTCTCAAAATATTTAACATTCTTTGGGTCGTGCGTTTTTAATGGCACTAAGTATATATTGACACCCACTTTGCATACACAACACGATTTATTGAATTTAGGTTCTTTGTTTGTTAGTTATTTTGGGGAGATAGGGTTCCACTCTTTTCCCCTTCCGATATACAGGTACCCAAATCTAAACAGAGAAGTTAATTTTCGAAAGAGAGATTTAATTCTGAAAGCAAAGGGAGGTAAGCATGTGGGCACGAATGGATACAATGGGATTCGAACCCGCGACCCATTGGTGGAAGGCTGTTCGGATTGAGCGCCCAACACTCTACCTACTGAGAAAACACCCGGAAGAGCGGTAAATACGTAGTCCTCGACTCCCAACTATATCTGGCATCGCTGCCCACAGCTGGAAACGCTGTGTCGCCAAACAGAACTGATAACGCTGCCAACTGGCTGGAAACTGGCCCTATCTGTCGGACGACACCTGGATACGCGCTGCAACCCTTTCGGTCTGGCCCACATCTGATAATGCTTTCTCTTCCTTTCCCCCCTGGCTCTCTTAAATGAAATCTATGCTACCGTGGAGCCTGCTTCGCAAAACGGCGTAGATGTATTTTGGCGTAACTTCATAGCAACGTATCTCTACAGTATGGGTTGCTATGGCAGTTACGTGAAAACTTAAGCTACTCCACTTGGTGAAACAGGCTCCAGGTGGCTGTTTCTCAAATCATTCCAACATTTGTTTAGATAGTCTAAATCCAGACCAAATTTACTATAAATATAAAGTATTCATGGGCGATAGGAAATTTCCAAGTCCGAATTTTAATATGTTGATGGATTTCTTTACTTCAAGTACCTTTCAATCAAAGACATTTTTGGGGCGTATACATGTAGAGTTCAGCGGATTCGTCCAGGATGCACACGCCAGCGAGTGGATGTTAGATTCTCGGCACAACAGAGATAGATTTTTGGGGCCAGGATTCCCTTCGATCGAATGCGTCGGCGTTAGACTTTGAGTATTGAGTAGTTTAATTCACCTTAAAAAAGTTTTTAAAAAATTACTGATAAAGCTGACGTGAGATAACCAATTTAATTTTTCATTTATTACTATACCAAGAAATTTAAATTGTTTCACTATGCTTTGATTTCAGCGTTAGAAATAGTAACAGGTAGCAACTTTGGCAATTTATTTTTAGAGTTTGTTAAAATAATCATATACACTTTTGTTTTCTGTAGATCCAAGAATACTAGTAATCGATTGACAGAGAGTCAGATAATGAGCTTTTGTAGCTCATTATTTACAGTGTGTATTGCTTCGACGGGATTAATAGAAGAGTGATGGCAACTGGTATCATCAGCAAAAAGAAGCATATTTAAAGGCCCACTTGCCGCCGCAGCCTGTTTAAATTTGCTAAGAAAACCAATTTACATGAGCTTACTACGACTAATAGCACTAAACTTAAACATAGGACACATAAAATATGTCTAGTTAGCGTTAGAATGTAGAAATGGGGTAAAAAACAAACGAAGAATCGAAGCCTGGTTACAACAACAACGATCAGTGTCGGTCAACTTTCGTGTTGGATTACCCTCATATCAGGCCTTTTTATCTGTGGTTTACACTCAAACAATTATCAGCAGGCTTTTCCAGTCGCTGTTAACCGATCGTCAGTCTGTATTTCTCTGATAAATAGGCCTACGTAAAATTACACTGTGCCGTTAGTTCACTCACTCGACTGAAACATAAAATCGCCCCTGCGAGCAGTTTGGTTTGTTTACGTTACGGGCACCTAACAATTCAAATTTTCAAATTCAAATTAAAAATACAAAGTGACGTCCAAACTTTTAAATTTTGGTAAAAATAGAATGTTCCTAACTTATATTGTCTGGGAAAAATACAGAAAACGGTCTTTCTTTTTTCATGTAAACAATATTCCTGATTTTCGCGGCAAGTGTGCCTTTAAACTATTGATATACAATAGAAATAAAATAGGGTCTAAAATTGACCCCTGTGGAACACCACATGAAACTGACTTAGGATAAGAGGTAACATTATTAAAGGAGACATACTGCACCCGATTAGAAAGATAATTTTTAACCCAATTATTTGTTACATCTCTAAAGCCGTACTGTGCCAATTTTCCCAGGAGAATACTATGGTTGACAGTGTCAAAGGCCTTGGAGAGGTCTAAAAATGTTACGGCACTAAACTTGTTGCTTTCTTTTGCTTTTATAAGCAAGTCATACAAATTTTGCGTTGCACAGGAAGTCGAAAGGTTGACTCGAAAACCAAACTGGTTTCGAGAAATTGTATAATGTCTCGAATGTATCCATAAGGTATATTCTGTGAAATAATTGTAAAGATCAAAACTCTTAAAGTTATGGAGCGCAAGCAACCAAGACAGACTAAAAGAGAATATTACATAATCTAGTATGGAGGCTGTATTGTGAAACCAGGGATGTCTTAAATGGTTCCAGTTTAGATCAAAACTCAAGAATATGCGGATTAATAACATTATAGCATTGTCACCAGTCCTCTGACAGAAGTCATAGCCTTCGGTCTCGGACCAATACGGCTATGCTCGGACCAATACGGCTATGCTCGGACCAATACGACTATCCTCGGACCTGTAACAATGCCAATAGTGAATATCCGGATTAATAACATTATAGCATTGTCACCAGTCCTCAGGCAGCCGTATTAGCCCTCGGCCTTCGGATCAATACCGGGGGCCTCCATGGCTCAGTAGGTAGAGCGTTGGTCGCTCAATCCGAACAGCCTTCCACCAATGGATCGCGGGTTCGAACCCCACTCAGTCCAAAAAAATTGGAAAATTTTCTGACTGGGTTTTCACTCAAACGACCTATGTGGGATGGTTGCCAGTTACCAGCCGAAGGTCGTGGGTTTCCTCCGGGCACTGAGCCCGGTTTCCTCCCACAATAAAACTGGCAACGCCGCCATATAAGTGAAATAATCACCAAACAATCAATCAATCGGACCAATACCACTATCCTCGGACCTGTAACAATGCCAATAGGGAATATCCTGATTAATAACATTATAGCATTGTCACCAGTCCTCTGACAGAAGTATTAGCCTTCGGCCTCGGACCAATACGGCTATGCTCGGACCAATGCCATGCCAATGGGGAATATCCGGATTAATAATATTATAATATAACAAACGCAGTCGGAGTAATACTGGAAATCACTGATTTATTACACAAAATACAACAAACACATAGGAAGCCAATCTATCAACACATATAACAGGATTTGAGCAGAAGTCTGACCATGGGCATGAAGTATGTGGGGACCTAGTAACATGAATGTAAATAAAGAGAGTATACTTATGAAAGACAATTTTTCCAGAAAATTTTCCAAGACATTTAAAGTGGCATGAGCTGCCAAAAATAGAAAAAATCAGGTTGAAATAGAATAAGCTGATTGTCCGCCTAGCGGAAGGGTGCTCCCAACTGTACACCATTCGATTAGGGCGCCCTCAACAGGAAGGAGGCTCCTAAGCGTCAGTTCAAATTCAACATGGTGCGAACGAAGTGACCACTCTTGTCAATCTACTCTCTTTGACAAACACTCAAAAGTTTACTTTTACATACGGGCTATTTGAATTTTGTCAATCAGTAGTACACATCTTCAGTTTAAACAAGCTACTGACTTTACCATTAATGATTATCTCAACGTCAATCCTAAACTTCAACAAAAACCCTCTGTATTTTGGCACCCAAAGCTTTAAGTTAAGATTCCTAAGCTCCAGTCTGTAGTGAATCTAATCTTTCAATGGCATTTAGAAGTTGAAAGGTTAACAATAAGGTGAAGAATTACTTCTTGGTTTATTGGGCGACGAAATGACTTTGATAGCGATGTAAGAACTACATCGAAACGTCGTCACCCAATAAACCAAGAAGTTGTTATCCATAAGCAATCGGATCGGATCTTAACTCGACCTCAGCGGGGTTTAGATGACAATAACGAAATACCTTTAATAACATACTCAACCCTAATTATTAAGTCAAACAGAACCTTGTCTTTCAATTTTTCATTGCATATGTTTTGAGAAAACACATACATGTATATGAAGAGTTTGACCTAGACCGAAGGGACTATCCTGCTATTCTGTAGTCGCACACGTGTCTCATCCTGTTTTACTTACTTTGCCAGTCAGGATTGATTGATTGATTGTTTGGTGTTTTACGCCGCGCCCAAGATTATTTCACTTATATGGTGGCGTTGCCAGTTTTATTGTGGGAGGAAACCAGGCTATTTGGCCGGAGGAAAGCCACGACCTTCCGGTGGTAACTCGCAACCATCCCACATAGGTCGTTTGAGTGAAAACCCAGTCAGACAATTTTTTTGGACTGAGTGGGATTCGAACCCGCGACCCATTGGTGGAAGGCTGTTCGGATTGAGCGTCCAACTGTCTACCTACTGAGCCACGGAGGCCCCTGTAGGTCAGAAAGAAAGCCATTCTGTTGTATAGTCACAGATCGGTGCCATTTGGCTCTGTAGGAAGGTTTCTAACTTTTGGTCTTGTAGCCTTTATCAGGCATTTCCATGATTAAATAACATAGTTTATTGAACGTTTGGGTGTCCCGCTTGCATTTCCAATGGTAAAAATCCCACTAAAAGTCTAAATATAATTTCTACAGTCCATTTTGACCTGCGATATCGGTTAAAACGGTTTTGTCAAACAAATACGGCGAGGGTTAATTTGAGGAGAATGGCAGGATAGTCACCTGGGGCTCGTTCTACTAAGCTGGCGTAAGTTACGCCTGTCGCAAATGCATGTCGAATGATAGTAACTTACGCATGGTCGCAAAATTTCGAGGCGCAACTCCATGCTGTAAGCATATGCGTAACTTTACGCCAGCTTAGTAAAACAGGGCCCTGGGGCTAAGTTTGGCCCTGTATTAAAGCTAGAGATTTCAAACTCAACTGCATAGGCAAGATTATAGCCAAAATTGAAAAAAGGAGAAAACACAATTTGGTAGCACTCAAAATAAATATAATGAAAATTGAGATCTCTTTAATACAAAATAGGTCATTGTTACAATTGATTGCTGAGGAGAGGCCAACTTGATTGATTGATGTTTTACGCTGAATTCATGTTTTTTTTCTTGAATGACCATGTTGCCAGGTTTAGGAGGGGGCACAGAAAACATTACAGCAATCAAGGCAGAGAAATCCATTCAGAAATTTGTTAATTTATATTTGATCTGAGAGGGATTCGAACCCGCCCCTAATGGACGAAAGGACTGTGTCAGACTACATGTAGGGCTCAAACTAACTACATGTAAACCCACGAGGAAGACTAAGGGTATTACCATGCCCAGGGTTTTATCCAGGCCTATCATTGATTTGTTATAGCCATCGTAGTAATGTTAACTTAACAAGCACTTCAAATGCATGATAGATAGTGCAGTTTCAATAAATGGGAAAAAATGTCTCGAGTTGAAAATAAATTTATTCATTGATGTGATCTCTACGGAATTCTCTACAACAGAGCTACCCTTAAAGTGGCATGAGCTGCCAAAATATTGATATTTTGGCGTTAAAAAAGAATGTTGAAATTATTGGCTATTTTTCTCAAGACGTGTAATTCAGAAGCTTTTTAGTGCTTCTAAGTCTCTAGAATGTACGGCAAAGTATTGTTTTGAACTGACTTTGGCTTAGAATGAATGAATGGTCGTCCCGGTTATTTAAATTTTGTTTACTTTTAGAACACTATTCCAGTTCGTATAGGCCAAATACTGTATGGATTTTCCTCATTCCAACGCCAATCATTTAGTTCTCTGATGGCCTTCAAATCCTTACTGTCGTGAGGATCAGAAATTATGGAAAATGTGTGAATTTTGGCAGCTCATGCCACTTTAAACTAGTTGTTTTGCCCTCTGTATAAAATGTAGACCTCAGGGGCCGGTTGCACAACGTTGGATTAAGCTTAAGTCAGGCTTAAATATGTCATGTCACAAAAGGACTTTGATTGTGACGCTGCCTAAAGTCAGATTTAAGCTTAATACACCTTTGTGCAACCGGCCCCTGAAACATACAGGACTATTGCCCAATATAAAATGGATTCAAACTCGCAACACATTGGTAGAAATGATTTAAAGCAAATAAATAATACTGATAGGAGAGTGATGAAATGAAAACTGATATACACATGTATAACATGATTAGTGACTGAAAGCTCAGCTAAATTCAACAATACAATAAATCAGATCCTAATATTTCAGAAGTCATTCAGCCCGCTTTCATTATTTCAAGCAAACTGGAAGATTTATCACGGACCTTCGGCAGGGCTCGAAATGGGAATTTTCTGATGGCCTGCTATTTTTTCCAGCCCAAAATAACATTGCAGGTCAAATGTAACATCACCTTTCTAAGATTCTGGAGGCAAAAAAACTTGTAAAAGTACTTTATCTCCTCCCTGAAGACTTACAAATTACACTATATAATATCTCAATAGAATCATGGGCTGTTTTTAAGTTGTGGAGAACTCGGGACAAAAAGACTATGGCCTGCTATTTTTCGTAGAATTTGTAAAATTTAGCAGGTCATTTTCAACATGGCCTGCTAGCCTACCTACAATTTTTCGCCAGTTTTTAGCCACTAGCAGGCAACCATTTCGAGGCCTGCTTTGGTGAGTACCTGGCAACTCGTCCATATACATGTACGGCGACACACGTTAGCAGGTTTTCACTTAACGCCATCGCAATGATTTAGAAATGAGTACCAGATTTTAACTTTTCTGAAAGAAGCACATTAACAAAAGATTTCACTTTCTGCAGATTTTCCAGTTTACCAAAGAAAGACAACATGGTCTAGTTTCAAATGGCAGCACATACAGACACAAGTGCCATATTGCAGATTTTCCAGTTTACCAAAGAAAGACAACATGGTCTACTTTCAAATGGCAGCACATACAGACACAAGTGCCATATTGCAGATTTTCCAGTTTACCAAAGAAAGACAACATGGTCTACTTTCAAATGGCAGCACAAACAGACACAAGTGCCACATTGCAGATTTTCCAGTTTACTTAAAAAAGACAACATGGTCTACTTTCAAATGGCAGCACATACGACACAAGTGCCATATTGCAGATTTTCGAACACTGGGTAAGCATACGTCTAAATGTGTATCACAAACACTTTTTGTAAACAGAAGCAAGGAAGTTGTAAGTTCAGGTAATTACTAAATGCGTACAATAACTTTCACGAATTAATATAAATACCCACTGAGAAGTCTACACTGTTATACGGCACCACTGGTAGAGACAGAAACACAGCTATCAGATTAAATAGCACAAGTTCTGTGACATTAATGATGCACAACAGCTCCTTCCATTCCATGTTACCTTTCAGTCCAATATCACCAGTATGATCAAACATTTAGTGGATTACGCTGACACCATTTGGCTTTTACCAAGTGCCTTTCAGTCCAATATCACCAGCAAGATCAGATATTTTGTGGATTACGCTGACACTTTTTGACTTTCACTAAGTGCCTTTCAGTCCAATATCACCTGTATGACGACACCTTATGTTGATTTTACTGATCACAGTTTCTATCCTCTATGATGGTCAGATATTCTTGTCATTCAAAAACGTGTTAACTTCGCAAATAAAACAAGGTAATTTTTCTAATACATGTGCTTCAGGTGTCCTTTGCAAACGGGGAACACTTTGCTTCCAAAGAAGACGTTCTAAGTTTTGTGCTGAAAGTTCTACACTCTTAGGTTTTTAATGTACAGTAGGTCTTTTCCATTGAACAGACCAATATCACTTTTCCACTGAAAAACATCGTTTTAGGAAAATTTCAATGTCGACTGAAACACAGACTCCATAAGTTCATTCCAACATACCAATTTTAAAAAAACCAAATTGGAATAGATATATATCTTGAACAGCTGTAAGCCTTTTTGAAGCCGGACGTCAAATGTTTAACAAGGTGACTTAACAACATGATTTAACTATTGTAATAAATAGATTTCTTTAAAACCTTGTACTGTTTTCAGTCTATAGATTTCATTCCACTTTAACCAATAGTCCACACAGCATTATTGAGCCGCGCTCCTTTGTTGACCATTCTAATTCATTGTTACTAAAGTGGGGGTCAATTTGTTCGTTAGCCCCTATACTTTGGGGCCCTATTTTATACGATCCGGGTTTGACCCAGACTTGAAGCGCCACGCGACTGTTGTACATTTTCTTCGTCTTGGGGTCAAGAAACCTGAAACAGAAATCAAAGACCTACATAAATTTCTCGACACATTTAGTTTTTGAACTCATATTAGTAAGGTACTGCACATGGAAGTATAAACATGTAAATGGGGTACCTAGTAAACCAAATACATTGTGTCTCGCTTGATATCATTGCATTTATATTGCAGAGGGGAGGGGGTGGTATATGAGGAGGTGGGGAGGGGTGGTAGATGAGGGGGGGAGGGGGGTACCTAGTTAACGACTATGTCTCGCTCAATATCAATTCATTTATATTGCAGAGGGGAGGGTGTGGTACATGGGGAGGGGAGGGGGGTACCTAGTTAACGACTATGTCTCGCTCAATATCAATTCATTTATATTGCAGAGGGGAGGGTGTGGTACATGGCGAGAGGAGGGGATACCTAGTTAACGACTATGTCTCACTCAATATCATTTCATTTATATTGTAGAGGGGAGGGGGTGGTAGATGAGGAGGGGGGGGGGGGTACCTAGTTAACGACTATGTCTCGCTTAATATCATTTCATTTATATTGCAGGGGGGAGGGGGTGGTAGATGAGGAGGGGGAGGGGGGGAACGGGTATCTTGGCAGATTTCTGGAAACCCCTCCAAATAGGGCTATCAAATGCAGTTTGTCGTTAGCCTCAGTGAAATTGAAACTTGGGGCCAAGCGATGTAAGGTTTATGTCAACATGACAGACAATCAGTCTACTACACTGAGTCACTGAATCCCCCACCACTACTACACTAAGCCACTGAATCTACCACCACATTGAACCACTTAATCCCACTCCCACAACACGAGTCATTAAATCCCTCCCACAATGCTGAGACACTGACACCACCCCCCACTACAGTGAGTCGCCGCTTCCCTTTATACCACGATAATGACATGATGTACTTACTTGCATTTGGGAGAGAATGTGTTTGTACCGGAATATCTGACAGTTGGAGAGAGGAATATTTGAGGAATATCACAGCCATCTGGTTTGTTTTTCTCTGAGAAATGATCAGCTAAGGGAGATAACACACTACCACCAAGCATTATCTCCCCTGAAATGAAGAACAAGTGCAAATGTTTAGATTGATTTATTGATTGTTTGGTGTTTTACGCAACACTTATATGGCGGCATTGCCAGTTTTATTGTGGGAGGAAACCGGGCTCTATGCCCGGAGGAAACCCACGACCTTACGGTGGTAACTGGTAACCATCCCATATAGCAAATGTTTAGATTGATTGATTGATTGTTTGGTGTTTTACGCCACGCTCAAGATTATTTCACTTATATGGCGGCATTGCCAGTTTTATTGTGTGAGGAAACCGGGCTCTATGCCCCGAGGAAACCCACGACTTTCCGGTTGTACCTGGCAACCATCCCACATAGCAAATGTTTAGAAGCTAAACATTTAGCCACGTTTCATGTTTCTTGACCCCAAGAAACCTTGCCTTACAAGGCAGCCGTAAGTTACGTCCGACCTAAATCAATGTTTAAGCTATAAGACCTTATGCCTTGGTCACAACTTGCCAAAAGTGTATTAGGCTTAATACCGGTCTTAATGACCTCGCTTAACAAAGAAATTAAATTGTTACGTTACAAAGTATTAAGCCTAACACACTTTAGAACAACCGGCCCCTGTAACTCTGACACATGGGGTAACTGGGCGAAGAAATTTATTTATTTTTCTTTGGACTAATTTTGATACGGGCACGTAACCCATCGATTGCTTGACTGAGGGACTCCGCCGATTTAGCCGATAAACCACAATTATTGGAAGTGAAATTCTCCCAGAATGACTAACCTGGAATGAGCAGGTCTCCGCAGTCTAAAATCTTTCTGAGAGCTTCAGGACGTGTACCGTGGAAGGATACGTGCCATTTGTCGGATACATTCAACATGTGAGCCTTGGAGGAAACTCTGCAATAAACAGAAACATTTTGTAAAATTGACTACTGTTTAACGTCACACTCAAGACTATTTCAATTAAATAACTAGGGAAACTCTGCAGTAAACAGAAACATTTTGTACGATTGACTACTGTTTAACGTCACACTCCAGACTATTTCAATTAAATAACTAGGGAAACTCTGCAGTAAACACAAACATTTTGTAAGATTGACTACTGTTTAACATCACACTCCAGACTATTTCAATAAAATAACTAGGGAAACTCTGCAATAAACAGAAACATTTTGTAAGATTAACTACTGTTTAACGTCACACTCCAGACTATTTCAATTAAATAACTAGGGAAACTCTGCAATAAACAGAAACATTTTGTAAGATTAACTACTGTTTAACGTCACACTCCAGACTAGTTCAATTAAATAATGACATAGCCATGTTTAGTTGCGGAAACAAAGCTCTTTGATAGAAGGATACTCCCACCTTCAACAGGTAGTTCAATTTTACCAAACTTATGGTGATATTACATATACCAACGTTCAGTCTACGAATTTTGAAATGCTGGTCGGTAAAGTTCGACAAACTTTTGTCGGAAATTACAAGCCATGAAAATATTATTGTAACTGCTCTGTATGGACAATTCCTACCCCAGACTTCTTTAGAACTCATAAAAGATTATTCTTGTCCTCTTTTATTACGTGTAGCTATTCCAAAGGGCGTATATCTGGTCTTATACCACAACTAACTAAATTTGAACGTCACCCAAAATGGCGACAAAGTCTCCAAGAAATGACAGAAGTACCAGAAGTACGCCCAATGGAATAGCTACATGTAATAAAAGCGGACAAGAATAATTTTTTATGAGTTTTGAAGAAGTCTGAGGTAGGAATCGTCCATACCGAGGAGTTACAAGAATATTTTCATGGTTTGTAATTTAAGCATCATTTCCACCTTGCATTTCAAATTCGTAGACTGAACGTTGGTATATCTAATATCTAAGTTCGGTAAATTGAACTACTTCAACAGGTACCATGCAATAGTCAATACCTCTCATCCTGCTTAAGAAACTTTTTCTCTTCCTCCACTTTGCATTTTTTCTCCAAAATAATAACGCAAATTCTGAGTATTTCTAAACCACTCTTGTGAGACATTACATGGATCAAAATATAAACGTTTCATCTTTTAATTACGACATACCTGAGAGAGAAGCGAGACCACCCATGTGGAACCCCATACTCTTTTGGTGGGTCACCACGACGACAATATAAATCTTCTCCTCTGAACTTGTGGCAAGTTTCACAATAACAAATATTTAGAGATGGATCAAAGAACCCATCTGAAAGTAAAAGAAAAATTAATTAATTAATTAAAGGGGCATGAGCTGCCAAAATTGAGATATTTGGCAATTATAACAGAATATTAAAATTATCGGCTATTTTTCTCAAGACTTACAAATCAGAAGCTTTTTAGTGCCCCAAGTCTCGAGAATGTACGATAAAGCATTGTTTTCAACTAACTTTAGCTTAGAATGAATGAATGGTCGTCCCGGTTATTTAAATTTTGTTTACTTTCGAACACTATTTCGGTTCGTACACGCCACATACTGTATGGATTTTGCTCATTCCAACGCCAATCAGTAAGTTTTTTGAGGACCTTCAAAGCCTCTTACTGTCGTGACAATCAGAATCTATGAAAATAGTCCGAATTTTGGCAGCTCATGCCTCTTTAATCAAAATATATTTTTTCTTCTCGTTTAAATGTTGGATTATAGACATAGGAAAAAAGGACAAGCAAAACCACTTTGAGTTATAAATGTTACTTAGTCGAGAAATCTGGGCTCTGCCAAAATTTTTTTCTTCCCCGTATTCGTCATAGCCCAGATTACATTCATAATGAAAAAAAAAACGATATTTTTGAAATTGTCCCGCCGAAGAAAAAAAAACGGCGGCGCAATTTTCACAACAAATAAGCAAAGAATAAAGTATTCCCCACTGCATTCCGATAGTATAGACCACTAAGAAGGAGTTGTCAAACTTACGCCGTTATAAAGTTGTAAACTTTCTCCTATGCAGTCAATATTTGTTTCGAAGTTTACTGGCTTTCAACCTGACGTAACCGCCATAGTAAAACATTTAACCGACCAGTTAAAATCATATATCTCCGGTCATCACCTACTTCCACCCTGCACCACTGACAGATCTCCATTTATATAAACGTCACGGGTCGTTTGTTCGGCACCTCCAGGAGGAGCCTGTGCAATTTGAAAATTAGGTCTATGTCCGCTCTCTTGTCACTTTTGTGGAAGATAGTAAGTATCTTAGGGGGAATCGTTCCTAAAACAACAGTTACGTACAAGCCGTGTGCCTGAAAATCTTGCCTAAGGTCTCGTCTTTCAATAAAGGTAAATTTCCAGGATATAAAATATATAAAATAAGTCGCCCTCTAGACCGAAAATCCGGCTAAAATGTTACTGTAAAATTCATTGCACACAAATCATTGTGACAAAGAGCAAATATTTGTTCAAGTCGATAAACTTTGAACTTGAACTATAAATTAGGAGTGAGTTTGTGTCGAAAAATCTTGGAGCTAATGCTTTGAGTAACAGCTGTGTTCCAACGCATCAGAAAATTCAAACTTCATGACATCATTTGGTTACTTGGCTGATTGAGAGAACACTTTTGAGAGAGAGGAGTGTTCCATTAACTTGTTGATCCACTGAATAGCTAAGCATTTAATGCAATAGCAAAGTAACTCCGAATAAATTCAACAAACGCATATTGACAATCTCAATATTTCGACAAAGGTATATTTGTCATCTTCAGGAAAATGTGCCATCACGTCACAATGTTCCAGAATAGAGACTACAGTACTACAGCACTACAGTAATTTCACTCTGTAAATTTTCTACATATAGGTTGCTCCATGACATTTTTGATTGGCTCGGGCTTTCAGTGGCTATAAAAATCCTATGCTGGTTGCAAAGGCTGGTTTTCTAATTAAAACCTAGCATTTTTTTAGGAGCAAAATTTTAGAGAGATACTTATGAGAGACACTTATGGTTGTTAATTCATTTTCGGGAATACCAGGGATTCATACACGTCCAATTTACTTACCGATATTCGGTTCGTAAAATTGAGTTTAAAACTGAATTTGGTGTTGAAAAACTCAATATTTTCAGTTTAAAATTTCCTTTTGAAAACTAAAATTTCCAAACTCAATTTGGGCGTGAAAAACTGAATATTGTTTGATTGATATCCACTGTTTATGATGAAAAAATCTAAGTTCAAGGGAAAAGTTTATTTCGAAACCGCCGTCAAACGACCATGGCCGTCATTCTCTTGTTGTTGTTGTTTCGTTTTCAGTGTCTCCACAACATGGCTTATTTTGCACTTTGGAAGTCTTTTAATTACCTAAACATTTCTAAAATAAGCTGATTTTGTTGAACTGAGGAGTTTTGGGGAGTATTACCCACAATAATCGTAATAATTCGCGACTTGTTATATTTATTCAGCTGCTTTTGGTCGTATAGAAAATAAAAGGGGAGACAACTAGTGTCGATAATAAGTTAGTTACCTCCCCTGAATCATAGTTCTCAAATAGTTCAATTCATTTAAATCATTGTGTATTTTTTTATTGTTGCACATGAAGAAGAGATTAGGGATAACTTTGAACTAGGTTTGACATTACATATATATTATAATCATTAGTTTTTTGTCAAACCTGTCAAAACAGCGCACCCAGTGACAGAATATCACTTGTCAAAGGGGAGTAATTTATTCCAGTCATTAAATATGACGCAACCAGCCGTTCAAAGTTTAATAAGTAGTGCATCATGGGAGATTTCTTCAAAGTGGAACGAGTTGCTTGCAGCGAGAGCGTACGAAAAAAATCAAGGCCTTACTGATTAAATAACTTCATATTGTTGAAGATAAGCAAACGCTCGCTTGGAAAGCGTTGAATCAGCGTGGACAAATTTTTTGTAGGCCTACCGTTCAAGCTTATGGATTACCCATAGTCCAGTGGATACGTTAGGAAGCCGATTCAAATCGAAGATATCCTAAGTTTTCCAATCAACGCAAAATTCAAGCCTTTTTAGAACAAACTGCGCAGAATAGGCTGATACGTCACATATGGCCTTACACAATGGGCAAAGGAAACAATGCCGTCTACATTATCTAAACCGCCGTTTCATACTGCATCCAAAATGTATATACAAACATACCTGGAAGACCTAGAGTAGTCCTAAACCTCTGACACATGTTAAAATATTCACAGTTCCGTACAAGGTTAGATTCTACAGGACCTGTCCTGGGTTGTCCCAGCCCTATGCACTTCTCCTTCAAACCTAGGGGAAAACACAGAAACAACAAGGAATAATAGCTTGAGTTTATTTATCAGGCCTTATTTTTTCACGCGAACGATCGTTCGGTTACGTGGAGGTTACGAAAAAAAAAACTCACCCGAACGGTGACTGTTCACACAGGGTAAATCAGCAAATTGTAAAAAAAATAAAATCAAAAGCAGGAAAGACGAAGAGAACATTGAACAAACATCAGTTGCTATGTACCGATTCTAATACCTTATCGCAACAAATCGGTTCATGCGACAAGTCAGGCGCAAAACAAAACCGCTTTGAGTTGTCCGTTTGGAACGGTCAGTTACGCTGGTTAAATTTCACAAGAACTGTGGATCGTTCACGTCAACTTTTGAAAAAATAAGGCTTAAGGAAACCCCTCTAACACATATGATCATTGTCCTTTAATGAAAGACGAGTAATCAAGCAATCAAATAGTAGGGTTATTGAAAATTGAGTTTTGTCCCACAGAGAGATATTTGCATATGTTGATTGGTTTGTGCATTAATTTTTTAAGTCGCACTCAAGATTATTTCATTAATATGGCAGCGTTGCCAGGTTTAGTGGGGGGAGGTTCCAAGCTCTTTGCCCGGAGGAAACTCCCGACCTTCGACAAATACCTAGCAACTCTTCCACATTTGGTGATCGAGTGAAAAATCCCAGCAGAAATTTTGTTCAATTTTTATTTAGTCTGATTGGAATTTGCTCCCATGCCGCATGGATGAAAGGCATGTGTCGGACTGAAGGACTATCAATCTACCTGATACCTCTTCATATTTGTAAATTAAGCAATGACAGTCACGCTTAGAGTTATGTAAAACAATATTAATGACAACCAATGCGTCTTTGCTCTATACCCATAGAATTTTACATTTTAACATTTTACTGAGGTTGTCTCAAAGCGTTGAAATTAATTAGTCCAAACATTTATGAAGACTAGCTCACCTTCTTCTAAGTTTGCCTTCTCTCTGTACTCTGTTACAGGTTGTGATGGCAGACTGCTTGCTGTGGTAGCTACAATCGTTACCTGAAATACAGGACAGGTGACGGATTGATTAGATTGGTGGATTGATTGATAGATTGATAGATTGATTGACTAAGCGATGATATGTTTTTGACATAATTTTTCATTGATGAACTTAAACAGATTTTTCACCAACAGATTCTAGAGTGATAAAACAAAGCAAACGTTTATGACTGTGGATTATAAATGATTATTTATAGGTTAATCCTTTATCGGTCAATCCTTTATAGGTCAATCCTTTATAGGTCATGCCTTTATAGGTCAATCATTTATAGGTCAATCCGTTATAGGTTAATCATTTATAGGTTAACGATTTATAGGTTAATCATTTATAAGTTAATCTTCTATGGGTCCATCATTTTTAAGTTAATCATTTATAGGTTAATCCTTTATAGGTCAATCCTTTATAGGTCAATCCTTTATAGGTCAATCTTTTAAAGGTCAATAATTTATAGGTAAATCATTTATAGGTCAATCCTTTATTAGTCAATCTTCTATAGGTCAATCCTTTATAGGTCAATCCTTTATAGGTCAATCCTTTATAGGTCAATCCTTTATAAGTTAATCTTTTATAGGCTGATCATTTATAGGTCAACCATTTATAGGTTAATCATTGATAGGTTAATCATTTATAAGTTAATCTTCTATAGGCTAACCATTCATAGGCTAACCATTTACAGGCTTATCATTTATAGGCTTATCATTTATAGGTTAACCATTTATAGGTTAATCATATATAGGTTAATCATTTATAGGTTAATCTTCTATAGGCTAACGATTCATAGGCTAACCATTTATAGGCTTATCATTTATAGGTTAATCATTTATAGGCTTATCATTTATAGGTTAATCATTTATAGGCCAATCCTTTATAGGTTAATCATTTATAGGTTATTCATTTATAGGTTAATCATTTATAGGTTATTCATTTATAGGTTAATCATTTATATGTTTATCATTTATAGGTTAATCATTTATATGTTAATCATTTATAAGTTAACCATTTATAGGTTAACCTTTTATAGGTTAACCATTTATAGGCTTATCATTTATAGGTTAATCATTTATAGGTTAATCATTTATAAGTTAATCATTTATAGGTGAATCCTTTATAGGTCAATCCTTTATAGGTCAATCTTTTATAGGCTAACCATTTATAGGTTAATCCTTTATAGGTTAATCCTTTATAGTTTAACCATTTATAGGTTAATCATTTATAGGTTAATCATTTATAGGTTAATCATTTATAGGTTAACCATTTATAGGTTACTCTTCTATAGGCTAACCATTCATAGGCTAACCTTTTATAGGTCAATCATTTATAGGTTAACGATTTATAATTTACAGCTTAAGACTGACAGAGAGGTAAAGATTATCTTGGCTTTCTGTCGATGGAAACAGGAGAAAAAAGCAGAACATCTCTATTCTTTCTGACGATGATTGCAACTTGACCTGTGAACTCTCCGTACATACCTGTTCACACTGTCCATACAAATCAAGGAAAACGTAACTTGGTTGTGGGATATCCCTGACAGCCACCCCTTGGTCCACACCGTTCACATGCAGATGGAGGGAGTTGTCCTCGTCTATCAACAGGCCCACTGTATCACCAGTCTGTAACGTATCTAAATTCTGACCACACTTCTCTTTTACCTACAGAAAACAAAAATGGAGAAGATGCTTCAAGGCAAATTTTTGATAAGTTGAGTTAAATTGTTTGCGTCTTTTAAAAAGTGAGAATAACAGTGTTCTCTTCATTTTGGGGGTTTCACTTTCTTGAAAAAAATGACCAGGATTTGATTGATTAATGATGTTTTGCGCCGCACTTAAGATTATTTCACTATATGCTGCCAGGTTTAGTGGGGGGAAAACCGGGCTGATTGCCCGGAGAAAACGCCCGACCTTTGGTTACAGTGATCGTCCGTCAGTCCCACACAGACCTTCTATCAATGTGGAACAGGCTCGAATCACACTCCAACGAAATACCACATGAAAAATTTCTGAGTGGATGTGGAAGAGTTGCAAGGTACTCACTGAAGGTCGGGGTTTCTCTGGGCTATGAGCCCAGTTTCCTCCTCCACTAAACCTGGCAACGCCGCCATATAAGTGAAACAATCTTGAGTGCTGCGCAAAACATCGATCAATCAATCATGTATGTGAGTGAAAAAGTTTACCTTTGCTCCACAGTTAAAGACAGCATCTCCCTGAATGACAACAGCGGACTTCTTGAAAGCCATGGCAGAGCAAGGGAGAGAAAGCTTGTCCGGATTGAAACCGAGAACACCAATCATGAGGGAAGAACTCCATCGGCTGTTTAACTGTTCAAGACGAACCTGCAATATAACAGAATGTCAGTTAGCATTTGAAAAAACGTAATTCAATTTATTTTAAAGTTGAGAATTCTGGGGTTTTTTTTTACGTTAAACAATGCACAAAATGATTTCAAGTTTCAAAGCAAAGCAAAGTTTTTTATTAATTTGACTTCTTTAATGAAATATCACTGATAGGAGAAACGCTTCTAGCAAACCAAACGAAATGATCTGATGTGATGTAGAAATGACCTCGGTCCTCTCACCATGGTTACCTTCATAAAAAAGAAACACTGTTTGATATAACTATATCCTTCATGCTAAACTGCACCAGTTTCTCCATTCTATGTAACAGTTCAAAAGTACCCGAGCCAATTAGTCTCAAATCAACACAAATTGGAATTTCTTACAAAAAATGCTTATGGGGAGGAGTTTAAAGCTCCACTCAGGTCGAATAAGATCCGATTTGATTGTCTGGGATTGAATCTTAAGACCATTCATGTTACCGAGAGTGCTTCATCCTTCAGCCAAATGATTCCCCACTGATAAAGTCTAAAGCCCCGCTCCGGTCGATGCGATCAGTTGATCGGAAGGAAACTTCGTCATCATATTATGTAGATTGGGACGCCACTAGGAATGATGTAACAAAACAATGTCATCATAACGTCGATCAGATCAGGTCTTAACTTGACCTGAGCGGGGCTTTAGGAAGCTTTAGCTATAAAAAACGTTTGGCTAACATCAAGAACCAACGACAAACCTGGAAAATTTCAGATTTTGGTAGTGGTTTTCGACTGACGACAAGACCTTGATTATAACTGGCTGTCCGAGTTGCACGGAGGTTTCTCTGACTGAGGCGGACGTTCTTCCCATGATTGGAACTGAATTCCACAGTAATATCCTCTGCGGTGTCTTGGTCTTGATCCAGGTCAGGCTGAAAACGGTCATCGGGTAAACAATTGAACATATATGAAGAATAAAAATAGCAAGAGTTTAATTGATTGTTGTGTGTTTTACGCCGCGCTCAAGATTATTTTATTTCACTATGGTAGATTATTTCACTATTTCAATATGGCGGCGTTGCCAGTTTTATTGTCGGAGGAAACCGGGCTCTATGCTCAGAGAAAACCCATGACAATTAAGTCTATTTCTCTGTTGAAAAATAAAGTAAGGGAGTATCTCTCAGATAATTTCACTGTGTAGGCGGCGGATGATGACTGGTTGGATAATAGCATTTCAATGACCAACAAAAAAAACCTGTTATATCTACATGTACGTGTCTATTTATCTATAACGTTATTCATAGCCCACAATATAATTTCTATTATTTAATGTATTATGGGACAGAACAAGCCTTTCAAGGTTTTATTCCCACCATCTTTTGTTATTGGTTTTACACTTCTGTATAAAATTAAATGAAATGAAATGAATGAAAAGATTCCGTTGGTAGCAAGAGTTTAAAAGATCTATTAGTCCGCACTAAACTCCCTTGTGTGTCCTCTACCTAGGAACCACTGTTAAGACAAATTTCTATAAATTTATTATTATTGTTCACAAAGTACCTCGCAAAAAAGGAAACAAATGATTTTGAGATAAGGAATTCAATAAGAAGCCCAGCAGACCACATCGCTACAGCCACCCACAAAAATATTCAACTTTTAAGGAGTGAGGTTTATTTGGGGAAGTAGCTAGATATTCAAACCCACGGAACATTGGAAAAAGGCTGTGCGAATTGAACGGCCAAAACTGGAGCTCATTTTAAAGTCTTGAAAAAGGTATGCTTTAAAGTTTGGACGAAATGTTTAACAGCGAACTTGAAATTATTTCAGTTTGCTGTGTCATTGTCAGGTTGAGTGGGGAAGGAAATCAGGCACTTTACCCAAAACCCAAAGTCGGCATCTACACTAACGGTGTCTGAGTTAATTCAAGTGCTGGAAAAAAGTAGAAGAGTGCAAATTCTCATCTTAATTCAAGAGAGAGCTTGTAAAACATTCAATGATTAACTGCTGGTCAATCATCTCCCTGCACTGAGATGTGTTGAAAGTTTCAATCTCATTCAGAACCTTTTTGTTATTGAGGATTTAACAACATGCCAAGTCCTCTAATTAACTCAGGTATTACCGTAAAACATACATGTGTATGCAAAATTAAAAAAAAAATCTCCAGGAGCCTCTTTTACAAAGCTGCGTACATGCAGTGTAAGTTTTTACGCAACTCCCCTAGCAGAGTATCTCTACAGTATGGGTTGCTCTGGCAGTTACGTGAAAACTTACGCTACGTCGCTTTGTGAAACAGTGCCCTGGGGCCCGTTTCACAAAGTGGCGTAGATGTGTTTTTTGCGTAACTTTTTTACTAACATATCTCTACAGTATGGGTTACTATGGCAGTTACGTGAAAACTTACGCTGCGCTGCTTAGTGAAACAGGGCCCAGGTGTGAAAAAAAAAACGTTTACCTGTGAGTTGAGATCCAAGGGTTCAGAGTTAAAGTCGGTGATGACAGGTTTCTGGATAGAGGGCGTAGGTTCGGACAGGACAAAACTTGATACGCTCACGGCATCCACTCGGCCGTATAAGTCCACCACAGCAAATACATTCTAAAAACGGAAATCATTGAATATACGAATCAACTGAGACACTATTTTGGGTTTTCTAATTATTATTGGTTATTGGTTGATTGATTGTTTTACGACGCTCTCAAGATTATATGTATAGATTGATTGATTTAAGAAATAATGTTTTCGGTCGAGGTCATTGTCGTGGGATTTAGGTTAGATAATGTGGACCACTTTTATTTTTGAACGAAGGGCGCTAGCCCCAACTTAAAAAATTGTGAAACTCGTCCACATTCTCTAACCTAAATCCCACGACAATGACCGAGAATGAAAATATTATTTTTTTTCTATCATTCTTCAAATGTATTTTGGGAGATTTTGTTACAAAAGTTTGGTTGCCAGTAGCTCAAATCACCGGGGACTCCATCCATAACGTTTGGAATAGTCCAGTCAGGATTTGAATGTTGCGTCTGCGGGTTGTTGTCACGCCAGCTGCATGTGGGCTTGTTCGCGTTATACTTGGATTGGACCACTGCTAGGGGTGAAGGGCTGTTGGATGAGCCAAGAGAACTATGTTATGACGTCATGATGTTATCCCGCTCTGTGACCCGTCTCTCATATGATTGTGACGTCACTTTGAATTGCTGATTTTATGATGATGTTGTCCAAAAGGTTTTTACATTGAAGTCAAATATAACATTAGAATGGATACGTCCGAAATTGACACGTCACTATGCACGTCAATCCGTGTGTGGAACAATGTTGAACGGTGCTTTATCGTGAGGTTTTGATGCAATGATTTTCAACGTTACAAGTATTAGGGAAAACGTCAAAGGCGATAGAATGATTGTTTTACGGCGCGCTGAAGATTATTACACTTATATGAAATATATGACTGCGTTGCCAGTTGTATTGTGGGAGGAAACCGGGCTCTTTGCCTGGAAGAAACCCATGACCATCCGGTGGTAACTGGCAACCATCTCACATAGGTCGTTCAAGTGAAAACCTAGTCAGAAAATTTTCCATTTTTTTTTTGGTGGACTGTGGGATTTGAGCCCGCGCCGTGACTCATTGGTGGAAGGCTGTTGGGATTATATGTATAGAGTTACCAGGATAAGTCGGGAGAAAATCCCTTGACCTTCCTGGCACCCCTTCTACATAGGTCAATCTATTCATTCTCGGAAATATCACTTGATTGTTTTTGGTTGATTGATGTCTCAAGATTATTTCCCCAAATGTGGGGGTTTTGGCAAGAAAAGTGGGGGAGGAAAGCTGGCTCTTTGCCCAGATAAATCCACTGATCTACCTGGCACCCCTTCTACATAGGTCAATCTATTCATCCTCGGAAATATCCACCTATGTTACAATGTATGCTGGTTTACAGCATATTGCCACATTAAAGAGTATTTCCCTTGTGCAGCTCTAAATTAGTTGATTGATTGATGTTTTACGGCACACTCAAGATCACTTATATGGCGGCGTTGCCAGGTTTAGTGGGTGAGGAAACCAGGCTTATTTCCCGGAGGAAACCTCAACATTCGGCGAGTAACTTGCAACTCTTCCACATACGACCACAAGTCAAAAATCCACTCAGAAATTTTTCAATTGGTATTTCGTTGGAGTGTGATTCGAGCCTGTGCCGCATCGCTGGAAGGTCTGTGTGGGACTGACGGATGATCACTGTAACCCACTGCATCATCGAGGCCCCCCTCTAAATTGGAGGAGCCCTGGCTTCTCTGCTGGAACCCTTGTAAAGATTCGTCAATTGTAAAGTAGTAAGGAAACTTAATGAGGTCATCGTCAGGAGATAATTCTCCTGACGATGACTTAATTAAAGTCGAAATATTGAAATTAGTTTCCTCACTACATGATTATGTTAAGTTGTTCAGTGGATAAAATAGATTCATCAATTGTTTTGTCGCTATCAAGCTTATTTGGCCTACACAAGTATATAATGTATTACAAAGTGCTAAGCTCCTGTCAGTTGTCAACCTAATGAAATATCATAGGTTTAGTTTATTACAACAATTTATGATGGGTTATAAAGATCTAAGTGATATGCTTCTTTTATACACAATAAAAAACTTAAGAAATGTTTGAAACTCTCTTTAAACGTGGGTTCCATAATAATGATAAAAAATTAAAGACATCACCACGTCCTCAGTTGTTTTTAACAACACGAGCTTTTGACACCTGTGCCGGTGTCTTCGTCAAGTGTAACTGAATTTAATGTTTCAAAATATTGACATATATACAAAAGAAAAGAAAAAAAATATATGTCAATATTTTGAAACATTAAATTCAGTTACACTTGACGAAGACACCGGCACAGGTGTCGAAAGCTTGTGTTGTTAAAAACAACTGAGGACGTGGTGATGTCTTTAATTTTTTATCATTAATAAAAAACTTGTCTCCATGGTTATTTTAGACCAGAACATTTACCCTGTGCCTGTGTGTTTTAGTGTTCTTAAATATATACTGACCTAAGCAGTAGGGCAGGGAACTGTTTGCAGTTGAACTATTTATTCACTCACCTTTGGTATATTTGATGCTGCAACCCCTACATCTTCACCGTTAATATACAAGTGCATTGTGCAGTCAGAGCATCTCTTTAAACCAACTTTATCTCCAATCTTTAACAAAAAACATAAATACGGTAAGATCTCCGCTAATCCAAGTACTCTAAAAAATTCAAGGGCCAGAAAAACATTAAGAAAAGTACACTTAAAATTCAAGTCTTTTCGTTGAGAGTCTTACCTCCTGGAGTGAGAGATCAGATAATCCTATTGAACGATCGCTGTTTTTGTTTTTATAGACCAAATGTGGCAAATAGCAGTGTAATAATTCTTTATTTTCACATCACTGGTCCTTTAATTAGCAGAGATCTTACCGTAGAAAGAATCAAACAGTATTCTGGTTATTATTGGGATTAATACAGATTGATCCATTGATGTTTTTCGCCGCGCTAAAGATTATTTCACATAATATGCAGTATTGACAAGCTCAGTGAGTGGAAGGCTTACGTCCACTGAGAGACTATCACACTGTCAGTTGAGCCACCAAGGCCCTTGGCATTTGAGAAAGTTTTTCTACCGTTTTTGTGCGAGCTTCCAAACAGGAATTGAACCTGACGGCACCTAAATCCAGACTGTATCATTCAGCCCTCTCAATTCAGAAATTTACGTCAGCAAAAAAATTACCGTGGCAGAACAATTTTGCCTCGGCAAAAAGTTGTTTGCCACGGCAAATTCAACTGATGGTTAAAAAAAACAGAAACTGTTTGTCTTGTGACCTTTATTAGGCCTTTCTATGATTAAATAACATACTTTATTGACACTTTGAGTGTCCCGCTTGCATTTCCAATGGTAAAAATCTAAATAAAAGTATAAATACTCTTTCTACGGTCCATTTTGACCTACGATACCCGTAAACACATGAGGAAAACAAAATGGCGATCGATCCCTCTGTATGACGTACTGTCGTTTCGTATCAAATTTGACACAATACCCATGCGCACGCATGGGCGTCACTGTTAAGTTTCAGTTTGAGATACAAAACGGTGACATTCTCCAAAAATTAACGGCCATATTTCGTTTGACAAAACTGATTTAATCGATATTGTACGTCAAAATGAATCGTAGAAAGAGTATTTAGACCTTTTATTTTTATTAAATTGACAAAGGAGAATGCAGTGATGAATGTACATTTTTAATAAACATTAGCCAATCACTACAATCCAATCAGTCTACGAATTTAACCGCTTCTGAAGACCTGCCACGGCATTTTTTTTTGCCGTGGCGAACCGGCTGTGCTTCGGCAATCGCCGAGGTGAATTGAGAGGGCTGATCATTCATTCAGCAAACAGTCCTTCCTTTAAAATCAGGACAGAGATTTAGGGGATAACCGTGTTGAATTCGAGGATCTGAGGCGGTTAATGCTTGATTTAACGGTCGCAAATTTAGTTTTACCGGCGACGCGTTAGCGGAGCCGGTAAAACGGGTATTTGCGACCGTTAAATCAAGCATTAACCGCCTCAGATCCTCGAATTCAACACGGTTATCCCCATTCTAATCCAAATCCACAGTTACATTTCGATAAGTTCGTTCAAACTGATGAAAGGAAAGATTAAAATGTAGGTCAGTTTTCGGAGATTCCCCAAGATTAGCCAAGTCACTCCGTCAGCCAGTGACACATCCGCACAATATAGTTTCTCCACAACGTCAAAATTGTTGCAAATATTTTATTATTTTATTTACTTGTAATTTAGGTTTTAATATCAACAAACAAAAAAAAAACGACAGTGTGTTGATGCCTTTAGACGACATTTATTCATTTATCCAAAGAACGCTGGGTTCAGTTGCTAGGTAGTATGAAAGGAGTTATCCCCCTTTACGACCTAGTTTTCCTCGGACAAAAAACAATGAATAAATAAAATTAAAATCGTTCTTGTGTTCGTTGGAATCTGTGATTTTGTAATTTTTTAATCTGTGATTTGGGTTTCAAACCAACTTTACTACTTCAGATTCTACTTCACTACTTCAGGACGCTGCCTCCAGCTGATCAAGTTCGTCGCTTTGAAGAACACGAAAGCGACGGGCCTCGTCAGAAAACTGCCCACCCTCTCTCGAGGGACCATCTCGGGCGAACTGTCCTGCTTCCTCAGCGGACTCCCCTGACGGAACACCGAAGACTACACAAGCTGCGCCATCGTTGACCGTATCAAGGCAGTGAACGCGCGAAGATTCAAATTCAACTATTGTATTCATTAATTCAGAGTCCGAATTCAATTTTAAGGATTCAAGGGAAATTATGAAATTTCCCATTTCGCATTCTTCATCGCTGGACTAATGTGTCTCGCTGTCAGCTGTATCCGCCATGATTTCTTCTGCATAGCAACTGCAGCGACGCGTAGTAATACCGATTAGTGAAACGATGGAACACAATTTGCGGCATATAAAGCTAAATTTATATGTCTCAAATTATCTGACATTAGCCAATCAGAATACGCTAACACATTTATTTGGATTAGAATGGTAGATACTACAGCAGATATTCAGTACCCCTTTGGTATTGTAATGATTTATTGATTGATTGATGTTTTACGCCACGCTCAAGATTATTTCACTTAAATGGCGGAGTTGCCAGTTTTATTGGGGGAGGAAACTGGGCTCAATGATTATTTCACGGGCTCTATGCGGGAGGAAACCCACGACCTTCCGGTGGTAACTGGCAACCGATATTGTAATGAACAAAGCTCCTGTTTTTCTGATAGAACAATAAGAGTGGCCTCATTTTAAGGAAGGGGGGAGGGGGTCTTCTTTTCTTCACAGATTTAAGGGTGGCCTCATTTTAAGGAAGGGGGGGGGGGTCTTCTTTTCTTCACAGATTTAAGGGTGGCCTCATTTTAAGGAGGGGGGGGGGGTCTTCTTTTCTTCACAGATTTAAGGGTGGCCTCATTTTAAGGAGGGGGGGGGTCTTCTTTTCTTCACAGATTTAAGGGTGGCCTCATTTTAAGGAGGGGGGGGGGGTCTTCTTTTCTTCACAGATTTAAGGGTGGCCTCATTTTAAGGGGGGGGGGGTCAACATTTTGGCAGCTCATGCCCCTTTAAGGGGGAGGGGGTCTTCTTTTCTTCACAGATTTAGGGAGCGTTCCCATAAATCGTTCGTGATTCAATCGTGATTTTTTTGTAAAAATCACGATACATCGAATTTCAGGTGTTCGTGAAATTTAAAAAATACGATTGAAAAATGCGATTGTTTCACGATTGGTAAGTTCAAAACGAGATTTTTTTTCACGATATATTGAAATGCGATCAGTCACGCTGTGAGTGAAAGTAGTCCGACCGGTTGTCGCGTCAGTTGACAATGTCCCGCTGTGAAGTCCGCTTACAAATGGTGTGAGCATTGTTTAGCTATGAACGCTCTGTGTCTTATTTTGTAGTGACAAATGTCATGGTTATTTCACTGCATGTTGTAATACGATATTTATTTTATCAGCATATTGTTCTTTTTTAGATTTTGAATAATATCAAGTTTACTATAACTTGATGTGCAACAACAACAACGAAGCTTTGTGATGAAACGACTCGATGCAGTTGTTCGTTCTATTATCAATGTTATGTTGTCAAAACTAATGTTTGTATGTATATGATTGTTTAAAACATCTAGCAAAAACTGACGTAACGTTCTAAACTTTTTTTTCACATATGGTACAGAATCAGAGTCGGTATATTTCGCCGGTAACCGACCTTTGGCACGGTGTGTTTTCAGACTGTAGTTTATCGTTTATAAATGTTATATTCATACTTTAATCAACAATTTGAAAGCAGTGAACATGCTAGTCATTATCATAATCTTTGTCTAATATATTTATGAACACTAAAACACACGGGCACAGGGAAAATCTTCTTGTCTAAAATAACCATGGAGACAAGTTTCTAATTGTGTTAAAAAGAGGTATATCATTTAGACATGTACATAATGTTCTGGCTTTAAAGCAGGCCCCTGAAACACATATTACAGAATATGTCTTACCGTTATAAAAACAGTATTTTCCGGCTCTGTCACGAATTAGTGGGGATCATAAATATGACGGCCAACTGGGTTGATAACTTTGCTGTGACATTTCTCGCCGAAAACACTGGCCATTTTGAAGGAAACTTATATTGTACACATTTAACTTACCTGGCTGTGTCGTAGGCCTACTTCAACCAAACATTATATAGGCCCTATATTCCAGTTCGCCAATCAAAAAAATGGGGAAATAAGTCAAACGATTCAGTGTACTGCACCTTAATCTAAATAAAAGATGTGGAGCTGACTGTTCATAATTAAGACGAGATATTTTCAATCTTTAATAATTGAAGGGAGTAGATTACAGAATAATGGGAGACAGACTGGTGAATTTTGAAACAGGTGGGGCGAGTTGTTTGGCGGGTGGCGGGGCCAAAGTTGTCTTGGGTGGTTTAGCTCCAGTGTAGTTTTGTTAATCCTCTTAATTCGTCTGACTGAGACTTGGTAAGTATTGTTCCTTGATAGATGAGGAAATGTGACTCTGTGAAGATGAAGGAAGACACCTGCAGAAGAACACCTGCGATGGCCATGCAGGTTTACTATACCACAAAATGTTGAAATACACACAGATTGTTCTTTGATTGTTTCACGTTGCGCCGTACTGTAGATATTTTACTCCCGAATTCCTGCAAAATACAGTTGATTACTTGATTTTACTAACTCTGTATTGAATCAAGATTATATCACTTTTATGGCGGTGTTATCAAGCTTATTTGGGAAGAAGATCAGGCTCCATACCCAGAGGAAGTCCCAGACCTTTCGTGACTTACTGTAACATAAACATCTATTTGACGAAATACCACAAGTTGCAGGAAAGATACCTATACTTCATGTTTTATTAAAACTTGTATCATGAGAAAGGTTTAAAGGACATGGAATAAAACTTTAAGAGGACACAATATAAGCAACATATGCACAATTTATTTCCACAACAAAACTTGAAAAAGTGAAAGATATTTTCAAAAGTAGGGTGGCTGTTATAAATCTGTTCTTTGGCAAGATAATCTATACCATTGTTTTCCGAAGAAGAAAAAACAAAGCAACACAAGATGTTATTTGTCAAACATACAGATTGGTAGACAAAGGTTCCTGTTTATATTGGAACGACATTTATAAAATCTAACTTTATCAAAGACACACCGGTTGCCAAAAGTTTACCTATTCAATAGATTTGATTATCGGGACAAAAAGAGGTGGGTTTTTTTTCGGTAAACTGAATGATTGAGGTGGAAATAATTAATATCCATACAATATGTGGCCTATGATAATTCAACTAAATTTATTTATTTTAGGTCTGAGTTAGTTCTAACCATTATTTAAGCGTACATTCTCGACACTGGTATCAAGTCTATTGCCTTTGGAGAATACTAATAAAGAATTTAAAGGCACACTTGCCGCCGTAGCCTGTTTAAATTTGCTAAGAAACCCAATTTACATGAGCTTACTACGACTAATACCACTAAACTTAAACATAGGACACATAAAACATGTCTAGTTAGCTTTAGAATGTAGAAATAGGGTGAAAAACAAACGACAACAACAACGATCAGTGTCGGTCAACTTTCGTGTTGGTTTACCCTCCTTTCAGGCCTTTGTATCTGTGGTTAACACTCAAACAATTATCAGCAGGCTTTTCCAGTCGCTGTTAACCGATCGTCAGTCTGTATTTCTCAGATAAATAGGCCTACGTAAAATTACACTGTGCCGTTAGTTCACTCACTCGACTGAAACATAAAATCGCCAATAGGGGGCAGTTCGGTTTGTTTACGTTCCGGGTACCTGACAATTCAAATTTTCAATTTCAAATTAAAAATACAAAGTGACGTCCAAACTTTTAAATTTTGGTAAAAATAGAAAGTTCCTAACTTATATTGTCTGGGAAAAATACAGAAAACGGTCTTTCTTTTTTAATGTAAACAATATTCCTGATTTTCGCGGCAAGTGTGCCTTTAAAAAAATGTTTTGGCACCTTATGTGTTGAGCTTGTCGTTGGACAAGTTTGGTTTAAAATACGTTGTGTCTATCTTATCTTATACTATAAGTTATAGTTGCCCAACATGAAAGAGATTAGCCCTACTGTTTGCGTATAGTTTCAAATTACCCCCTTCCACTCCCTTGAACCATGCGGTTGCAACTTCCTGAACACAAATTAAAAAAGCAAATAAAATACCCACAATTTGTGTAGACAAAGTGAGGCTTATGCCTCTAAATGAATATCAAGGAAATATTTTAAATGCATCTGTAACATAAAAAAGTAAGAAGCCTCCCAAAACGAACTACAGATGAATGAATCTGAAAGCAGTTTTATGGAAGATCACAGAGCCATAGTCCTAAAGTCTGTTTTGCTGGATGAAATTTCCTGAAGAAAAAAAAAGTTACAATATTTGAATTGCCATGATACAAAACAATACAATGGTTAATTTATTAATTCAGTAATTTCCCTGCAAAAGAATACACTAGAAGACAATGGTATCCTTGAATCTTGAGAAAAGGTATTCACAGGTTTTGCCGTTATTATGATTAAGACCCCAAAGGACTATTTAGAATTTAAATTAACAAACCATTGTTTACATCAAAAAAGTTTATACAGTCAACGTACAACTTCACACGCTGATAAACTATACCTGTCAGATGTTTTGAATTTATAGGCCTACCACCTGTTTTATTTTATTTTTTTCGCAAACAACATTGTCGTAAAGTTGAATAAAATAATATTTTGTACGCTAATGCAATTTTTCTGTCAGACAAATTATTTTTTTTTTTAATTATGAAGGCATAGACTTTCCAAAAAGATTATTAAGGCGGATGGTTTTTGAAATGCAAGTTTGACAGAAATCCGACAACATTGAATTGATTGTCTCAAAACAAGTATTCCATAATATAGGCTCGTTACAAATTAAACTGGGTTAACATTTGGAGAGTCAAAATATGTCGTAAAACCTTATTTCTAGAATGATTTGTGTTTAAAAAATTAACCTCACACGTAGTGGGGAGGGGTATCTCAAAGGTGTCGATTTTTTTTATAAATCTGACGAAAGGCAGGATGTTCATTGATATTAAACGACATGTTGAGATTAGTCAGATTGATTCTTAACCCCCCTAATAACGGATAAACAGCGTTGAGTTGAGTTCGCAAACCACACTTTTAGTTCACGAAATACCCCATGAAGCAAGCCATATACAGAACCAAGTCTTTAATCGACGGGGAAAAGTCAGTTGGGGGTGAGGGCCGATAAGTCGGCCTGAGCTACCGTTAGGGAAGCCCAATATCGAAATAATACTCCGCAGTATGAACGTTTCAAGCAGACAACACCGACTTCAATCTGATGCGTGAGTAGAGTTTCGACCAATTTAAAAATTACCACAACAACATTTCCAGATTATATTTGTTTTCACTGATCAAAACGAACCAAAAGGTGGATAGCGAACTATTTAGTCTTGCGCGCTGCGACAAAGTCTGGCAAGTAAACTACATATCAATGCGCGAAAGACAAGCTGGTCGTGATTTCTATACATCGTGAATTTCAAGCCGCGACAGTTCAATCGTGATTTTAAAACTTTAGAAAAAAATCACGATTAAATGGAAACGTAAAAAACACGATGCAATCGTAATCCAATCGTGAAATTTCAGGGAAAAATACGATCTTTCTCAATACGATTAATGGGAACGCTCCCTTAAGGGTAGCCTCGTTTTAAGGGGGGAGGGGGTCTTCTTTTCTTCACAGATTTAAGGGTGGCCTCATTTTAAGGGGGGGTCTTCTTTTCTTCACAGATTTAAGGGTGGCCTCATTTTAAGGGGGGGGTCTTCTTTTCTTCACAGATTTAAGGGTGGCCTAATTTTAAGGGGGGTCTTCTTTTCTTCACAGATTTAAGGGTGGCCTCATTTTAAGGGGGGGGGGGGTCTTCTTTTCTTCACAGATTTAAGGGTGGCCTCATTTTAAGGGGGGGGGGGGTCTTCTTTTCTTCACAGATTTAAGGGTGGCCTCATTTTAAGGGGGGGGGGGTCTTCTTTTCTTCACAGATTTAAGGGTGGCCTCATTTTAAGGGGGGGGGTCTTCTTTTCTTCACAGATTTAAGGGTGGCCTCATTTTAAGGGGGGGGTCTTCTTTTCTTCACAGATTTAAGGGTGGCCTCATTTTAAGGGGGGGGTCTTCTTTTCTTCACAGATTTAAGGGTGGCCTCATTTTAAGGGGGGGGGGTCTTCTTTTCTTCACAGATTTAAGGGTGGCCTCATTTTAAGGGGGGGGGGGTCTTCTTTTCTTCACAGATTGTTACCTCAAGTCTTTCCAGGGAAGGAGCATAATTTTCTTTAATGATGACCCCATTTTTCTTGACCTCTGACCCAGATACAATCCAGTTGACCTTTGTATTGAGATCATATGCAGAGGCGGGAATGAGTGAGAGGGGAGTGGTGTCCGAGATCGCCATGGTGGTTAGACCAATCAGAAGTGAGCCTGACCACGCCTCTGACAGCTGATCAACACGAACCTGAAAAGAATCAATGTAAAAACATACGTACCCCTTTGTAATCATTTTTCTGAAGATAATCTTTAAAAGTGCAAATATTTGATTGATCAATTACTTATATGGCAGTTTTGCAAATAGTTTGAGACCCTTTCTCCTTAGATCAGGTACAGAAAGAGCTCGGCTAAATAGAAAACTATTTTTTGGTGCAAAACATACAAGTTTAGACATTCTTATACTCTCAGCAACCTCTACGGAATTTAATTAGCTCAGTGTAGGGATGTTGTTCTTGATATTTGCTGTCCTTTGTTTGGTCAATCGGTTTTCATGATTTGTTGATGAGGAAAACGTTATAAACTCAAGTAAGACATCCAATTTTTTGTTCAGTGGTAGCAGAAATATACATATTTTCAATTGCTTTTTCTTTGACGTCGATGGACCTCACAGGAACCTTTTTTGGGGATCTTCACTATCTTCCCATAACGGATATTTTAGGGACTGAGTGTGATTTGAAAAAGCGATGCATCGATGGAAAGGCATGATAAATAGACCAAGATTAACAGGTGTCCCCTATTTATCACTGAGCCCTTCCACCAGGCCCAAGGGTAAAAATCTTGAACATGGGACGAACACCAAACAATAAAACAAGAAAAGCAAAAGCTCCCCCCCCCCCCCCCCCCCTTAAACACTACATCTACGAGTCAGCGAACATCGGACTTGGTCATGTCAAACTTTGTGAAAGGAAATTTGGCTCAGTCAGCAAGAGTACAACAGTCCAACAAAGGCCTTCCAACGATGCAGTGCGGGTACGAATCCCACTCAAACCAAATAAATAAAAAAATAACAAATTTCTGAGTGGATATTTCACTAGATCGTCATATGTTTAAATGTTGCCAAAGGTCGGCCATTTCTTCCGGGCAAATAGCCTGCCCCCCCCCCCCCCCCCCCCCACTAAACCTGGCAACACTGCCATATGAGTGAAATAATAATGAGTCCGGCGTAAAACGTCAATCAATCAATCTAAGGAAATAAAAATAAAGCTAGTTAAGTTGTAAGCATGTGTTGCATTGGCTATAAAAAGCCACTTTATTTTATTGGCAGAATCTTTTTGACCCTCACCCACCTCAAAGAGTTCCTCTTGACGTAAAGGTTCAGCACTAAATACTATTCCATGGTTAAAATTTTTCATTCTGCAAGCAGTACTGTTGTTATTCTTGAGGGAGATGTTTTGACCACAGCACATGGAAAACCTATGGTTCCCTTCTGAAAAAAGATAAAAACAATAAGATAGAAAGATTTTGACTTGCTTGTGATCAGGTTGGTTGGTTGGTTGATGTTTTACGCCGCACTCAAGATTATTTAACTTATATCGTTGTGTTGCAAAGTTAAGTGTCGGAGGGAACCAGACTCATTGCCTGGAGGAAACCCCCGAACTTCGTGCAACATCATGCAACAAGAGACTCAAATATTGATAGATTTTTCAGACTTCAATCAAACTGTTTTCACTTATATCGTTGTATTGCAAAGCTTAGTGTCAGTGGAAACCAGGCTTTTTGCCCACAGGAACCCCTACAGCCTTTAACCCTTTGCCCCCTGCAGTGTTTTATCCATTACCCCATAATGACGCTATATGACACCATCCTCTAATTCATACACAGTCAACCTGATTTTGTTCTAAATATTTATTTCAGAAAAGCAACGACATTAAGTGAACAACATATTCATTTACATTCTTCTATAGATTATCTTTAGTAAGTTTTTAAAAAAAAAATTTCATTAAAAAAAAAGTAAAATCAGGTCTTATATTAATTATGTCAAGGCGTCATATAGCGTCATTATCCCACCTCACACTGAATACTTCCTGTTCATTGGTTCAAACCCGTCACATGCAGACCCTGTATATTCCATATTAAGTCGCCATGCTGATCCATACAGGGCAACTACCATATGTGGCTTGTGACATCATGTCTAGACATGACGCCTCACCCAATATTCGTTTACTGACCCCATATATTTCCATATCCCCCCTCGAACAAACCCTGTAACTAATATTATGGGTTGACTCAGAGAACAGTTCATGGATACAAGCTAGGCGTCAAATAGCGTCATTATGGGCTTAAGGGGAAAAAAAAGAATGACTCACCGACCAGTACAAGAGATTGGAAAGATGGTTCTGGTTCGATACTGCGCTGTTGATTATCCGAGGGGACGACACACGAGCCGGACATAATCGTGACTTGAGCACATTGGCCGTATAGATCTATCACCGGATATACACCTGAGAAAATATACACTGGTTAAAGCCAAATGTTTTAGCACAGTAGGTATTCCTTGTGCCAGTGTGTTTTAAATTATAAAATTTACAGTTTAGTACAAAATCTGCTATACTGCTGAGAAGTTTGTAGAAAAGAATAACGAGGCACAGGTTTAGTTTTATGGATAGTTTCAATAATACAATAAAATTTTCGCCAAGCAGACATCTAAGAAAATGGCAGATAGATTCTAATAAGTTACCCACAATGCAACTCATTTGTTTCAACTTAATGTCATTAAAGCCAGTTCTCTGTGAGCGATTTGTCGTACTGATGTCAAATATGTGATTAAAATAGATGCATTTGATTGGCTTACAAATCGTTTCGACCAATTACATGTAAAAGCATCCATTTTAATTGCATGCTAAAAGTCAGTACGGCAAATTGCACTGTGAGATCGGGCCTTTAGGCTTCTAGTGTATTACCATGGCAACTTACCAGGTGCGATATCTGTACAAGCCACGCCCATATCCTGACCGTTGAGGTAATAATGCAAGGTTGCATCTGAACATCTCATCATGCCAATTCTATCTCCCACACTCAATGTGTCCAGGTCTAACGGGTAACTGTTTTTTACCGTCGCTCCGTCCTGCATTATGGCAGATCCACTGTAATAAGAATATACCAAAAACATTTAATTGAGATGAAACTGAATATAGAATCACAACTGATAAATGCTCAAAATACTCAAAATATGAGAAAAATTTATCCAAAATTTATTAATCTTAACTGCAACCCAGTGGACCTTTTTAACTGGCCATAATCAGGTCTTCTTTTTCATGCAAATGATCGCTCAGTTAGGTTAGGCAAGAGCTACACAAGGCCCTCAGAGCCAGTCCAGAGCTACTCAGAGCCAGCCCAGAGCTACCCAAAGCCCCCAGTCACCTAGGCCGCCAGAGCCACCCAAGGCCCCCAGAGCTACCCAAGGCCCCCAGAGTCACCCCAGAGCTATCCATGCCCCCCCCCCCAGCCACCCAAGGCCCCCAGAGTCACCCAAGGCCCCCAGAGTCACCCCAGGCCCACCAAGGCCCCCAGAGTCACCCCAGGCCCACCAAGGCCCCCAGAGTCACCACAGGCCCCCAGAGCTACCTAAGGCTCCTAGAGCCACCCAAGGACCCCAGAGTCACCCCAGGCCCACCAAGGCCCCCAGAGTCACCACAGGCCCCCAGAGCTACCCAACGCCCCCAGAGCTACCTAAGGCCCCCAGAGTCACCCAAGGCCCCCAGTCACCCCAGGCCCACCAAGGCCCCCAGAGCTACCCAAAGCCCCCAGAGCTACCTAAGGCCCCCAGAGTCACCCAAGGCCCCCAGAGTCACCCCAGGCCCACCAAGGCCCCCAGAGTCACCACAGGCCCACCAAGGCCCCCAGAGTCACCACAGGCCCCCAGAGCTACCCAAAGCCCCCAGAGCTACCCAAGGCTCCTAGAGCCACCCAATGCCCCAGAGCTACCCAAAACCCCCAGTGCCACCCAAAGCCCGTGCAGCTATAAGAAAGTACCTGAGCATCCATGTATCGTAGTCAATATCTGTCATAGTGTTCGGAAATTCTAACTCCTCCGGTTTTATTAACGTTACACCTGAAATCAAATAGTAAAAGCATGTTTGCATTGGAAGACAACATAAATTTATGTTGGTTAAAGGCACACTTGCCGCGAAAATCAGGAATATTGTTTACATTAAAAAAGAAAGACCGTGTTCTGTATTTTTCCCAGACAATATAAGTTAGGAACTTTCTATTTTTACCAAAATTTAAAAGTTTGGACGTCACTTTGTATTTTTAATTTGAATTTGAAAATTTGAATTGTTACGTACCCGGAACGTAAACAAACCGATCTGCCCCCTATTGGCGATTTTATGTTTCAGTCGAGTGAGTGAACTAACGGCACAGTGTAATTTTACGGTAGGCCTATTTATCTGAGAAATACAGACTGACGATCGGTTAACAGCGACTGGAAAAGCCTGCTGATAATTGTTTGAATGTAAACCACAGATACAAAGGCCTGAAAGGACGGTAATCCAACACGAAAGTTGACCGACACTGATCGTTGTTGTTGTAATCAGGCTTCGATTCTTCGTTTGTTTTTCACCCCATTTTTACAGTCTAAAGCTAACTAGACATGTTTTATGTGTCCTATGTTTAAGTTTAGTGGTATTAGTCGTAGTAAGCTCATGTAAATTGGTTTTCTTAGCAAATTTAAACAGGCTACGGCGGCAAGTGTGCCTTTAAATAAGTGAAAAAAACCTTTATGTAAAAAAAATCATCCTGTAATACCACCAGTCTAAAGCTGAAACCTTCTTAAAATAAATTGATTGATTGTTTGGTGTTTTACGCCGTGCTCAAGATTATTTCGCTTATATGGCGGCGTTGCCAGATTCATTGTGGGAGGAAACCGGGCTCTATGCCCGGAGGAAACCCACGACCTTCCGTTGGTATCTTAAAATAAAAGGCTTTACATTTGTATACACAATATTGGAAAATTTCTCAAAATTTGCATTCAATTTGTTTAAGATCATGTAATGTAAAAGCCAGAAATCTAATAAATTATATTCGAAATTAGCTAATAATAGTAATTTTTTATAAAGAAGTATACAATAAAAGCTTTCCGTTGATATAAAACATGGAGATGAATGTTTAGGTAGTTTTATGCGCAAGAAAACCCCACCAAAAATGTACTTAAACATCCCGGCTGTTTGAATTGTGTGCATGCGTTACTTGATTTACTAATTTTTATTTCAAAATTGTTAGTTTTTTAACCTGCTTCAAATGCACATGAATGCTGAGACTCAGAGTGGTGATGATATATTTAAGATCACTAAAACACACACACACAGGGAAAATCTTCTTGTATAAAATAACCATGGAGACAAGTTACTAATTGTCCTACATCCTCTTCAGCGTACTTCATGATAGCCTGAAACGTTTAAAGCATTACCGTATTTCTTCTAAATATTCAGCCATTCTAATGGCCTAAATTTTCCATTGAGTCAGACAAAGATGGAGACGTGGAGTTGTGTTTCAGGATAACCATTTTCACACACTGCTCGGTGGGTCATATTGCCTTAAAATCCCTCTAATGGGCAAATTTGTCTGGCTTCATTTAGCATATTTCTATTCTAATGGTCGAATCCTTATGAGAGAAAAAGTGGCTGAATCTTTAGAACCTTGTAACAGTGACTGTAAGCACACCAGGGGGTTGTTTCATGAGGCCATTGCAAAGTGCCATCAATCTTAGCTCAATTCCCCTGAATTCACTTTTGCCTTCTCCAGTCTCCAAACTCTCCGCCATTGATCATGTAACACTGTTTAGTGGGTTTTTTCTCAGTTTTTAAACGTTAAATTCACTTTACAAAAAGGCTAAATTATTAACGAATGTTGTACTAACACTATTTGAGTTAGTTGTTGTTATTTACAATTTAAATCTGACAGCAAAATGCCTGATCAGAAGCATGCAGTCTACTCCGACTTTTTTTATTTCAATGAGCCCTGACTCCAAAATAAGACCGTCAGTACACAAAAAAAAGTCATTTTGGAGTCAGAAACCCGGACTACATCAATCTCAGTTGCCATGACGTCGTATCTCTACACTGAGGTATCCATCCAGCTCATTGCCTGGCGATCACGTGAAAATCCACTCAAGAATTTTTTCAATTTTTCTCTTGTCTGAGTGGGATTCAAACCCTCGCCTGGGTCGGACTGAGGGATTACTCTAAGGTGGTATATTGTGTATATGAGTTATTGTGTTAAACTTTTGATTTGCAATTTTATATTTGTAAAAGACGAACACAAGCAATAAAAGTTCAAACCTGCTTCAATAGACCCTGACCACCTGTCTACCATTTTCTCCACGATCACTTCGAACAATTCGTTATCTCGTAGAGGTCGGGTTGTCATGACGATAGCATCATTAAACTCTCCTCGTGCGTTCGGCCTTGCAGCAGTTTTACCTCCGTTAACTATAGATGCATTTTGTCCGTGCAGTGTGTGGAACTGAATGTCCGATTCTAGCATTAGGCTGGAGTCTAATTCAGGAGAACTTAACGTGTCTGAAAGAAAATTGTAAAAAAAAGCAACATTAGTTGTATAACAATCAAAATCTGTTTTAAAAGGGAGCGCAAGTTTCATGAGAATTATGACGAGACCTTGTGATATCCGTTAACAGATGACACCATTAAGAATGTTTTTGATGACGTTGCAATTCTATTTGACGTATTTTGTTCCATACAGTCAGATTTAAATGTCAAGTTGGAACGAAAAAAGCTCAGTCACATGCGCAATACAGTGCCGGTGACAGGAAATATGTGGAATTCACATGTGACTTGCACTCCCTATCATCTACATGTTTGACTGTTTGTTTGATGTGGAAGGTTTTTGTACCGCATGTACAGTTTACAGCATACAACGGTACATGTGCATGTAGTTGTCTGGTCAAACAGGTGATGGTTGATGCTTTCCCTGATATAACTACATTGCCAGGTTTAGTGAGGGAGGAAACTGGATTGATTCATAGAAAAAGCAATTAAGAATATGCATATCTTCCGTCACAAAATAGGAATATCATTTTTATTTGTCGTCTTAAATGACATTGAATGCTTTCATCTTCATTTCAACCAATCACGAAGAAGTCCCTTACGCAATGACGTAACTATGGTAATGTACATATCAGATGTCAACTATGACGTCACATCGCTAAGCTAACTAATTTCTGTATAGAGGTCGTGGAGAGAAAAAGAATGCCTTGAATTTTGTAGGTTCTGTGACAGAAATTGCACCTTTTTTTTTTACCGAGTTCGTACAGTATATGTTCTTAAACAAATTGATTAAAAATAGGAGGTATTATGTTGAACAGTTATCCCTTAAGTCAGATAATGTCATGGGCTAAATTAGGTTCAAATTTGGCACAAATCAGTGTTGGATCACCCAAACAAGTGCCGAACTCACCCATCTTAAAACTTACTACGGTTCCAAAATCTTTCATAAGACCACTTATATTTTTAGTTTGATTTATTATGGCAGCCAATTTACCTGACATGTCACAGATAGTTGCCTGAACCGCCTGTCCGTATAAATCAATCACTCCGTAAACGTTGGGCGGCACGTTGGCTGCCGCTGCCCCCTGGTCGATGCTGTTCACATAGAAATGTAACGTCCCATCAGGCTTCCTCATCACAGCGACTCGGTCACCCACCTGAGAAAGGCAAATAAAACCATCTTTACAAGTTAGAACAAGTGAACATCAATTGTGTCATGTGATTGATAGTGTCTTATTTGATGTCCGAGTTAAAGTTATTTTTAAAAAATTGAGATAATACCAGGTTTATGATGCTATGATTGATTGAGGTTTTACGCTGCACTCAAGATTATATGATGTTATGGAAACTATGCCTGGAGGAAAAAAAATAGCCCTTCAACTAGTATCTGGCACCCATGTGATTAGTCGCTTGGATGAAAATCATGTTTATTGGAATAAATGAGATTCGAACCAGCGACCTGTAGGTGGAAAGCTGTTATGAAGATGTTTAACACACGGTTACGATCATGCCGGAAGTATCTGACACAGATTCAGTAACCTTCCCATATAAATCCCCTCTCCCAGGGAAACGATTGACATTTTTAATGTTTCAATTCTCTATTCTTTAAGTAATTCGTCTTTGTACCCAGCCATATTTAAGATGGGTAAACAGTGCAAAATAGATAAGATTTCAGTTCACGGCACTAGGTCAACATTGATATAATCACGAAGCCAACAAAATGCACTTACTTTTAGTCTGTCTAAATTTTGTCCATAATCTTCGAGAACGGTTGTTCCGTTGTGCATGACACCATTACCGGTCATCATCCAGGTCCCGGAGCGAATGTTTGTCATCGTAGAGGGAAAATCTAGGTCAGACGGAATGTGAGCAGTGACTCCGATCTCAATAGAGCCCGCCCATTTATCCACCATACGATCAATCCGCACCTCGAACATTTCATTTGGTCGTAAAACACGACTTGTCAGAACAACGCCATTGTTAAAGTCATCAAAAGCACTAAGAAAAAAAGGAAAACGTACATAAATTGATATCACCATTGTAGAAGGTAACTGCAGATTAGTAAAACTTCACATCGACATACACAACAGGGCCCCTTCTTCCGAAGCTGGCGTAATTTATGTCAGACGTAAATTAGTGTTAGAACTATAGCTACTTGCGCCCTGGACGCAACCCGTCAATGTTGAAGGTTAATGCGCAAATCTCTGCCAGCTTTGTAGTTTGTTGGTCACAGCGCACAGAAGATAATACTATTTATGCAGCAATATTAACAAGCTCATTTGGGGAGGAAACTGGGCTCTTTGCAAGGAGAAATCCTCCAACCTTTAACAGCTAACTGTCATCTCTTCCATATTGGGACATCAAGTAAAAACTTGTACAGAATATTTTCTTTCGGTGTGTCACAGTTGATTGATTGACTGATGTTTTGCACAGCACTCAAGATTATTTCACTTATACGGGGGCGTTGCCAGCGTCAGTGGGGGAGGAAACCAGGCTCATTGTCAGGAGGAAATCTACCACAGACGTCCATCGAGCAAAAAATCAACTCAGAAATTTTTCAATTGGTATTCTGTATGAGTGGGATTTGAACCAGCGCCGCATCGATGGGAGGTCTGTGTCGGACTGAGGTACTATAGCTCTAACTGACTGTGCCAACAAAGCCCCTTACAATCAACTGGAAATGACTAACGTTCAGAGTTGTAACTTTTTTGTCAAATCTAATGAAGCCATTCACATAAAGAGGATTAAGCCAATAATGAACAGAGACCAAGGACTGTTTATCCCAAACATTTATGATTTATTAATCTTAAGAGAACCCCACAGAGTTTAAACCCTTTTCCCCATTTATGTGCTTTATTGTTTTAAGAGCTTGTTGTTATATCCTTTATCCTTTGTTATAGTTTAGTATAAATAATCATCCTGCATATTTGTTACTCATCACTTGATAACGGTGTTAGGAGCTACACCGAAACGTCGTGTTCCCAATAAACCAAGAAGTTGTAAATCCATACGCAAGAGTTTTCTTTCCTTCATTATTATGCTCAACTTCTAAATGCCACTTAAACAAATCTAATAAAGTATCACCATTACTAACATGTGATGACAAATAAATATTGTAAAACCAATGACTTACTTTGGTCTATGAGCTGTTCTCTGTGCGTTTATCACAGAAACGTGTGAACCACAGTGGGGGTGGAAGGTCAGTCTCCCAACTTCATCCTCTACAACAACAACAGCAGGTGTCACCAGACTATTCTGACCATGTTTATGTACACTAAATCAATTTTGTTTTTTTTAACAATTTTTTTTCAAATTTATGACAACCAAAATATATGACAACCAAAATATGGTTGATTGATTGATTAGGGCTTAACGTCGCACTCAACAGCTACGGTTATATGGCGACAAAAGTACCAACCGACCAAAAGACCCCCCTCTCACCCACCCAGATCTAAATTTTGACATTAGGCTCCACAAACCATAGAATGTTAGGAAGGCTAACATTGTAAGTGGCATACTTAATGTACCTGCTTGCTGGGTCAGCATACATGGCTAAAGCAGAGCCACAATACCCCAGCCGAGGGCACCAAAATATGGAGAAAACTGGCGTGTTACTCAACTGTTATTTCAAGGTACCAAATTTAATTGATCTTCTATTAGCCTACACATAAAATCTATTGTCAAGTGACAAATCTCAGTGGGAAAAACATACATATTTATGTGTAGCTATACAATCCAACTTATAAGGCATCTACACAACAGGTAAAAGATCAAAGGGAGAGCACTCTGCAGGCATTTTACAAGGTTTTTGATTGATTACTTGCCGTTTTTACGCCGCACTCAAGAATATCTCACTTATTGCCCAAAGGAAACCCCTGACCTTTGGCGAGTACATGTACGTAGCAACTTTTTCACATACGGTGATTAAGTGAAAAATCCACTCAGAAATTTTTTCATTTTCTGTTTTGGTCCGAGTGTGCTTTGAACCTGCGCTGCATCGATGAAAGGTCTGTGTGGGACTGAGGGACAATCACTCTAACCCACTGGACCACCGAGGCCCCAACAAGTTTTTTATAACTGCAACAAGAGGCTTGTTACTTTCGATCATTCCATTACTGCTAGGCCAACTGCTTGGTGTTGGTTGTAGGAGGTCTCATGACCACCGTTCATTATTACATGATTGATTGATTGGTGTTTTACGCCGCGCTCAAGATTATTTCATTTATATAGCGGCGTTGCCAGTTTTATTGTGGGAGGAAACCGGGCTCTATGCCTGGAGGAAACCCACGACCAACCATCCCACATAGGTCTTTCAAGTGAAAACCCAGTCAGAAAATTTTCAAATTTTTGGACTGATTCATTGGTACAAAATAAGCAAATACATTTCTGGTGATAAAAGATTTGTTTTGAGGCACATCACGTCGGATAAATTCTGACCCAGCTGACTGGCCAGTATCCAATAATGGGAACGAGGGGCTCGTTTCATAAAGCAGTCACATTGCAAACAAAGCCTAGTTGCCAGTGGATACCATGGTGAAGAGATAGGATGTCATGGCAACTGCAAATGATTGCACTTTGCGACCTCGCCGTGAAACGGCCCCACGACTATGGGAAAGAATCTTTCTCAGAAGCTTTTTATGAAAATATTGCCTTTTTTGGTTCCTTAGTTATTTAAAATGAACCCATCCAAACCTTAACACCGAGACCTTAAAGTGGCATGAGCTGCCAAAATGTTGATATTTTTACGTTAAAACAGAATCTTGAAATTATTGGCTATTTCTCTCAAGACGTATACTTCAGAAGCTTTTTAGTGCTTCTAGTCTTGAAAATGTACAATAAAGTTTTGTTTTGAACTAACTTTGGCTTAGAATGAATGAATAGTCGTCCCGGTTATCTCAATTTTGTATACTTTTCGAACACGTTTTCGGTTCGTACAGTCCAAATACTGTATGGATTTTCCTCATTTCAACGCCAATCATTTAGTTTTTCGATAGCCTCTTACGGTCGTGACGATCAGAAATGATGAAAAAAGTGTGAATTTTGGCAGCTCATGCCACTGTTACAGCATTACCCAATGTAGATAGACAGTCTTACCCTCCATAACATCATCCTCAAACATCTCGGGGAACTGCCGGAAAACCCGATTGGCCCTCTCCTCGGGTCTAGCCACGCCCACTTCCCTGTAGGAGGGGTCAGAGCTATCTATGATTGACACTTTAACTGCCATTCCGTAGAGGTCAACCACACCCCAAATGGGATGGGGTGTGTTGGTTGCCGCCACCCCTTGGTCAATCCCATTAATGTAATAATGCAAACAACCATTGCTTTTCCTGACGAGTCCAATACGATCATTTTGCTGTGGAGAATAGAAATAAGACAAAGTCAGTCAAATTCACAGACATTGAAAAATAGGTTGTCTAAAATAGTTCATAATCAATTTGTTTTTTATCTTCTAAATTCAGTGTACTTATTGTTGTTCATCTGTTTCTTTTTCAAAAGCATGACCTGCCAAAATTTTGGACTTTTTTCATAAATTACTAATGTCAAGAGAAGTTTATAGACACTGTTTGAAGTAGTTTGAAAAACTACGGGTATCCCATCAGTTATCGTACACTTTTGCCGGGTTTTCAATGCTAAAATTTACACCAGTGTTTGCATTGGAGATTCTGCAGAAGTGAAGCTGGGCTCAGCCGACTTTTGTTGAAATAGTTTAATTTCTCCCAAGACTCTGAAATGAAGTTTTAGGGACCGGACATTCACCCGCTCGTCAGCATGTTTTTGTAGAGTGATGGGAACCAGTTATCGCACATCCAACGTTAAAGATGTTGTGACGTCATTTCCCGTGTTCGAAAAGTCCTGACACGGCCGAAGTCGACTTTCTTGTGTCGGCTGACAAATGTAACTCCATAAACAGTTTTATTTAAATTTGGAGGTTGAATTTTTGCAAGAAGATGCCTCGATAAGTAAGCCGGATGTAATCGGCGGGAAATACTAATCGTTTGGGTTAAACATGGTAAAATGTTGGGTGTACGATAATTGGTAATGTACGATAACTGATCGGATACCCGTATAGGATTAGCGTTAAAATGGATAAAGCCTGACTCAACAACTGTTGTCACAATGTACATATCAGATGTCAACTGTGACGTCACGGCACTATGCTAATTAATTTCCATACAGATATGTATAAAGAAAAAGAATGCCTTGAGATTTAAAAATCTGTTTGTACAGTGTATGTTCATAAACAAATACATTACAAAATAGAAGGTATTGTCTTAAACTTGTCATTTATCCTTTATGCTTGGCAAATGGTTACCATAGCTTGCTACTGATTCATCCCATAGGGCATTGGTGGACGGCTTGTTCAACACTTACCGTTAATTCGTCTAGGTTATATTCCCCGTATTCTCGTCGAGTTCCTTTACCGTTGATAAGAATGCCAGAGCCACTCATCATGATCGTCCCTGAGTTATAGAAGACAAAATCAAAACAACAATGTTTGTTGTAATTAAAGGCAACACGACTACTGTGAGAACACATTAGAGAAAAACTTGTGCGAAGAAAGGAACATAGTTCTGCAATTTTGACATATACAGCCTAAAAATCTTTTTCCGGTAAAGGCTTTTAAAAAGTAAAAAATCCAGGCAGTGATTATGTCAAGTAGGTTGTGGTACCGAAAAACACAGGTTCTTTTAACGCTTTAAAAAAAATATCTTAAACAAGATATACATTGGATAAAAACTTTGGGCATGGCAAAACTAGGACTCCGGTTGTGGTTTCTTATCTACCATAACCTCGTCACAGGATGTAATGCCAAGTAGAATAAACTTTACCGTTCGTTATTCCTGATCTCATATTTGTCATTGTAGCGGGAAAATCTAGCACTGAAGGATTGTGGGTAGTAATTCCCATCTCAATGGACCCGGACCACTTGTCTACTAATCTGTCCAAACGAATCTAAAAATAAAACAAACACAAACTGTATTGAAGATAAGCAAATCACATTTGTAAGTAAAAGGCTTGGCTGATTCATCGGCTTTGATTATTTGATGTTTTACAAAGGAAAAAATTTTTCCACTTTGTATTTAAAAACAAAATTACTAAATAGAGTTGTTAATACTGATTTTTAAATTCAAAATGAATGGACAAGTACTATATTGTCAGATATTTGGTTACTGCTTAAAAGCATCATCTAAAAATTAAAATAATGTTATTTTACACACCTCGAAAACCTCGTCATCTCTAAGTGGTCTATTAGTCATAACAACACCGTTGTTGAATTCATCCAGTGGTCTTCGTCTCTCGGCTGTCCTATGAGTGTTGCTCAGTTTTATCAAACTCCCACACTTTTCGTGAAATACTAGCCTCTCATTGGAATGTAGGTTCTCAGCACCTAGCATCATCTGATTGGTCAACTCATTCGAAATTTGATTGGTTACTTCATTCGACATTTGATTGGTCAATTCATTAGACAGCTGATTGGATAATTCTGTCAAAAACTCAGCAGCAATTCCATCAGTTATAGATGCTGTAGGAGAAAATTTAAAATGGTACGTATATTTTTTAAAAATTTAAACACATCATGGTACGGTACTGGTAAAGCAATGAAACATTAACTTCCACTGATCCACTGAATAGCTTAGCATAATGCAATAGCAAAGTAACTCCGAATAAATTCAACAAATGCATATTGACAATCTCAATATTTCGACAAAGGTATATTTGTCATCTTCAGTCATCTTCAATATGCGTTTGTTGAATTTATTCGGAGTTACTTTGCTATTGCATTATGTCATAAGGTACATTTCTGGGCTAATATCTGAGCTTGTTCTGTATTTTGAAGTTACATACATGTAACTTACACCAATGACTGTTTCCTTGAAATCAATTGTAAAACAAAAAATTGATTGATCGTTTGGTGTTTTAGGCCCCGCTTAAGATTATTTCACTTATATGGCGGCATTGCCAGTTTTTTTGTGGGAGGAAACCCTCGACCTTCCGGTGGTAACTGGCTACTATCCCACATAGGTCGTTTGAGTGAAAACCCAGTCTGAGCGGGATTTGATTTTGGATTGGGCCTTTTACTGTCGTGACGATCAGAAATTATGAACAAAGTGTGAATTTTGGCAGCTCATGCCACTTTAAAGTCCAACACAGGTCTCCCATCGATGGGTTGTTGGTTCAAACCCCACTCAGTCCCAGACAAATTCTATAATTTCTAAGTGGGTTTTTCACTCGGTCTGACACCCTTTGTGGGAGAGTTGCCACTGGGCAAAGAGCTTGGTTTCCTTTCTCCCTAAACCTGACAACGCTGCCATATAAATGAAATAATCTTTCAGAGTAAGGCGAAAAAATATCATGAATCAATCAATTAAGAATAAAATTTTGAAATTGGTTACCATGAGTGGCAGCCATGCTAATCACATCCTCTCTGTTACTATCTTGGTCGACAATGGTGACTTGAGCACATTTCCCGTACATGTCCACAACGGCGAACACGTTAGCTGGTAAGCCTCGGGCTGCAGGACCTTGGTCGGCACCATTCACATAAAAATGCAAAACACCACTGGAATTTTTCATAACACCAATACGGTCTCCTTCGGATAGCTGGTCTAAATCTCGGCCGTATTCTTCAAACATAGCATGGCCATCTTTCAGTATAGAGCTGCCCGACATCACCCATGTCCCTTCTCGAAACCCTGTAGCACTGGTAGGGAAATTTAGATTGTTTGGGTCGCAAGTTGTCACTCCGATTTCTATTGACCCGCTCCATGAATTTACCTAAAAGAACAAATGATGACAGCTGATTGAATATGTAAATATAAAGGAGAGGGAAAGGAAAGAAATTTGTGAATACACTAAAGAGTACCGGACCCTGTTTCACAAAGCGGCGTAGCGTAAGTTTTCACGTAACTGCCATAGCAACCCATACTGTAGAGATACGATAGTAAGAAAGTTACACAAAAAATACATCTACACCGCTTTGTGAAACAGGGTCCAGGTGAGGTGCAGTCAGCTTTCTTTTCCTCTGGTGCGGTCAATTTTCCTCTTCTCATATCATGAGTTTTTTCTCCAAACTGTGCTTAAAGAAAGTTGCGAGTTACAATTAATAGGGATGTAGAGTCAAATGTGTATCGGTATCGGTTGTTTCTCAGCATTTCAATATGCGGAATGGATTCAATGTTTGTGACTGACACCAACATTTTATGGCCTGGATGGTTTGTCGGTCTAGGAGCTGTTCACCTAACGATCTGCCGATTGAACTGTTTAAGATTTTCCCCCAGCTCACAGTCATGCCAAGCAATATTCTCTACATAGTCCATCGACTTTATGCCCCCTCCCTTACAATATTGATAAAATGGCGTCTCCACTACAATGGTGACCGCTCCCAGCTGGTTAGACCATTGTTTTCTACAATTATGTTTGATTGGTCCTAACAGCTCTCAGACGTCAACAATAAAGGCAGGTTTTCTTATGGCATACAGCGACTGAAATGACAGCGTTTGAAGGCTGATTTTTTGGAATCTTGATGTCCTGATGCATGTTTGAAAGTTTTATGTGAACAACTGCCAGAACAGTGGTTTTATCTCTTGCCTAAACCTTCAATCCATTCGGGTCCAAGACCAAGAGTCTTCAATTTTGAAAATTTTAAATTTGACAATACATCCCTATATCAACGGCGAAAAAAGATCTTTGTCTTAAAATCAAGACAGCTATGAGTGATAATTGCGGAAATAAATTTTTTTATACTTGTCAGAGTTTAAAACTAGACATGTATATGCAGATCGAAGGATGGCAAATGTACATGTAATTTGTAAAGATGTTTGTATGCGAGTGACATGTCGGTCCTTAACATTGCCCCCAAAAAGTACCTTTTTGTCGATTCGCACTTCAAATATCTGACTGTCTTGAAGTGCATCGCAGCTGAGAACCACCCCATTGTTGAATTCTTGAGTTGGGTGATTTCTCTGAGCTGTTCTGTTGGAATTACTTAAACTGACAAGGCTGCCAGTGCGACTGTGAAACTTGGCAGCCATATTCATTTTCAAATCTCGCGTGAAACTTCGTGAAATTTCGAGAGTTATTTTTAATTATGCCGGTAACAAAACGATGGACGTTTTCAATAAATTGAATGAATCTGTCAATTTCAGTGTCAATGTGTACTGAATTCGCTAATGAAAGCTTGCTGTAGTCCACTAGTCGAATGGGCTGTCCAAATAATCGAAACTACGGATGTTGTATGAATATAAATGTCGTTCTAGGGATCATATGCAAATAACAAAATCTGAACATCTCTCTTCTTAATCTTATCCCACCGAATGATCGAAATTCTGCAACAATTTCACGGATGAAAAAACAGTGTCAACTAGCGTATGAGCGTAAAAGAAATAATATAAGTGCAATAACCAAGGATTCAATTAATCAATCACGCAATCACGTTGACTGGACACTTGTAAATAATCCAATATGGCTGCCGCATTCATTTATGAATATTGAAATTATTGTTAAAATTACTGTTCTTCCAATTTTAAAACTACCCAAAACAAATACATTTTAGGGTTTGGGTTTAATCGGATCCATTCATAAAGAAGCAGTTTGGTTCTGGCAATGACCAAAATGATGCGAGTTTAGATGAAATGAAATAACCTTGATTTAACTTCAAAATCAATGAGAATAACAGATATAGCAGGAAAATGAAACCATTATTGCTCCTTCTCCTCTACTTAGGTATCAACACTTACATCCACAAGTATCAGTTTGATTGATTGTTTTTTTACGCCGCGCTCAAGATTATTTCACTTATATGGCGGTGTTGCCAGTTTTGAATGTATGAGGAAACCGGGCTCTATGCCCAAGGAAACCCACGACCTTCCGTTGGTAACTGGCAACCATCCCACATAGGTCGTTTGAGTGAAAACCCAGTCAGACAAATATCTAGCCCGGATTATCGGTCTTACGGCGACTGGTATTATATGGCTGCTGATGTGTCTAATCGCCTTATGTGTCTTGACGAAAACGGAGAGAAAAAAAATTCGGCAGAGCCCAGATTTCTCGGCTAACAAATATCAGATTGAAGGCTGAGGCAGTAAACTTACTTCTTGGTAAGGGGCAAAATTCACAAATACCTAGCAGTCCTTGGGAGTGAAAACCCAATGAGAAATATGCCAATGTTTAATTGGACGGTGAGGAGCGAGAGAGCATCCCTTAACCAACAAGCCAATCTCTAGTTTGTTGATTTGAGCACCAATGCTCTGGGTCCTCTTTCACAAAGCGGCGTAGATGTATTTTTTGCGTAACTTTCTTACTAGCGTATCACTACAGTATGGGTTGCTTTGACAGTTACCTGAAAACTTACACTACGCCGCTTTGTGAAACAGGCTCCAGTTTATTATTCAGGTTTGTAAAACCCTACTCTTCCAATAACACCAGATCAATTGAAACTCAAAATAAAAACAACTCGAGGAATTGCATTAAGAAAATATTTTAATTCAACAATTAAAACAAGTCAAACTTTAATTGATAACTTTAAAACACTAATTAACATGACTTTTATGTTTAAAAACCATCATTGAGGCAGTATTCTTGTTTATACAATAAACGAAAAGCCGTTAACAATAACATATTATTTACATCATGGACATTACAGGGAATGATATTTACAAATATTTAGACCTGAAATGGAGCTGGGTCACAGGCACAAGACTTAGAGAGTAATTTTAGCTTGAAGTAAAAAGCTGCCAGAATTCAATTTGTTATATAAATCTTAATTTTTGTTTAAGCACACCAAATGTTGATAGTAGGACTTCAAGGCTTCTTAGTTGTACTTTCTGAGATATGTTAGTCCATAATTTCAAAATTCTGTTTATCAAAAAATATCAAAATTCTAATCAATGTCACTTTAGGACTATAACCATAAGTAATGGTAATGTTTGAATTACAAGTGTGGTAATTTAAAGTTACATGAGCTGCTGAATATAAGGAAAATCTTAGCAGCCCTTATATGTAAGAACTATGATACAAAATATTCTAAATTTGACATAGCATGCACATAAAGCCTAGCGCACACGAGAGGCGCCGGCTGAGCTGCCGGCTATGCGTGACTGAGAGCTAAGCTGTTTCCCCCGTGTGCGCGTAAATTTTGGTGAGATTTTCGCCTCTCGAGGCGGTGAGGAAAGTATATAGCATGTTTGATATTTTCTGCCTCTCGTGGCAAGAATCTCACCGTGTGCGCACAACGTAAGCTGCCAGCTGAGCTGAGAGAAGGGATAGTCCAATCGCGTGTGCCTATTAAATCATGTGACCACTTAGAATATTACGTAACACGGGTAGTGACACTTGTGTAGGTCAGTGAACTTGGTTGACAAGGAACTGGCCTCAGCCGAGAGCTCATCGTCTGCGCTGAAATCTGTAGCTGCTCCCTTGGCCACGCGTGCCTTGTAGCTCAGCCGGCGCCTCTCGTCTGCGCTAGGCTTTATCTACACAGACTACACTGTACATGTATTGCAGAAATAAAGCGTGAACTTTTTCGTCTTGCAAAAGAAAAACAACCCCAAAACAATGAGCACATCACAAAATAGGCAGACTTCTACACATCATAATACACCTTCTTCCTATAAAAGGTGGAAATTGAATAAACCACAATAAGTTCAAAACAGGTCCTTACATGAGAAGGAATATTATGAAAGAGTTTCAGAAAATATGTGCAGAGTGCAGTCACACACATTGGGGCGGGCATGAGCTGCCAAACAATGTGAAAACTTCCGTTTTTGTGAATCGACGGACTATCCGTGAATAGACGGACAGTTTTGTCACAGAACGACAGTTAGGCACTTGTCAAAAACGATAAAAGTTCTGTCTTCCAAATTCCAATTCTTACGAAGACGTCAAGTTTTGCAGTTCAACAACAACAGAGGAGCTTTCAAGCGTTCCATTCACACTCTTATTTCGTCCTAAGCTTCAATATTTTTCTGCGCAGAAGCCGTCAAAGTCGCTGACACAAACTGTCAAAAAGCATTTCGCCATTTTGGATAAATAATTTCGAAAATAAAATAAACATTTACATACATTTGAAGCCCAGCAAATTAAAGACGGGTTCTTCGTCTTTCCATACTGGTCACATGGTTTTAAATACGTCCACCGGCAAGATCACACAAAAGGCGTCTTAAGTAGGGCCCTCCGAGAATACAGCGCCACTAGCCATTGTATGGTGAACCAAAGCGGACTTGGATACTATATGCTTCTTGTACATGGTAGGCTTGTTAGATTAGTCCCCTTTGGTTCACCATACAATGTTCAAAACAATACTTTATCGTACATTTTCAAGACTTCTGAATTATACTCTTGATAAAGATAAAAATAGCCAATAATTACAACATTCGGTTTAACTTTTAGCATCAAAATATCAGCATTTTGGCAGCTCATGCCTCTTTATAAAGAAATCAATTATATTATCTAGTTGACTGTAAGCATATCTGACCAACAGTAAAATATTTGACTGCAATGCATATAAATACATGAATTGGACCCCAAATAATGTAGATGGGGCCCTACTTTTTATCTGATGGGGCCCCAAGGACATCACAATTTTGTATGCGATGGGAACCCCTGTGTAAGTCTTTCAATTTGGAATACTTTTTGGTGGATTTTTTTGTAAAAAATTCTGGTTTCTACCCAAGCCATCTCAGTAGATTTCATGCAAAACAAAGTGGCTTTTATCAAGAACAGTCAACTGAACTAAAAACATGCAATGATAATAAAATATTTTTAACAACAAACCAGACTGGAACTATTTCCATCAAATACGTCTAGAACTACTGTAACAAAGATTGGCATGGTTCAACTGGCAAAAAAAAAATGTCAAAATACCAATAAGAAAGTTAAAAGAATGACGGAAGCAAGAATGATTAAAATATACTAGATCTCGGATGACAAGACATGATTTATAGAAACGCCTGTAACAAAAGTTGATAATTTTCAATACATTGGGTGATCCATGCTTTATGAGACAGTTTATAGTTCCATCTTAATATATACATTATCATACAAAAAATTTAATAAACCAAGAAACCATGAATAAAACCTTGGATGCTTGCACTGAAATAGATATCTGCGTTTTTATTGGTAAAAATAGATTGATTGCTAAGTATTCTTAGCCACATTTAATATTTTCCTACACTCCGAACTTTCCCCTGGTACTGCTCAGGCAATCATGTAAAAAATCTCATAAAATTTAATATCCTGAATCATAACAACATCATAATTGCGTAATGTCATCTAGCAACTTTTTATCAATACGTTATGAGCAATCGTGACTCAAAAAATAGGTTTGGGGAGATTTCTTTTTGTTGTTGTTGCAAAAATCATGTTAGAAAACACAGCGTACTATCTCCCAGTGGTTTAAGTTTCAGAAAGGTTCATCAATTTTAGCGCAAATTAAAATTAGATTTTAACCAAAATGCACTTGATATTACTTGGTATTTATATGGCGACATTGACAGGTTTAGGGGGGAGGAAACCGAACTCTTTGACACCCCCCCTCCCCAAAAGCCCAGATCTTTCAATTCATCCACATACAGCGATCAAGTGAAAAACTTGCTCCGAAATCGTTCAATTTGATTTAGCCTAGGACACATCGATGGAAGGCCTGTGTTGCCCTGAGAGACTATCACTCTGCACCGACAGAGGCCCCTTGAAGTGTTGCACTGAGAGACTATCACTCTGCACCGACAGAGGCCCCTTAGAGTGTTGCACTGAGAGACTATCACTCTGCACCGACAGAGGCCCCTTGAAGTGTTGCACTGAGAGACTATCACTCTGCACCGACAGAGGCCCCTTGAAGTGTTGCACTGAGAGACTATCACTCTGCACCGACAGAGGCCCCTTAGAGTGTTGCACTGAGAGACTATCACTCTGCACCGACAGAGGCCCCTTGAAGTGTTGCACTGAGAGAATATCACTCTGCACCGACAGAGGCCCCTTGAAGTGTTGCACTGAGAGACTATCACTCTGTACCGACAGAGGCTCCTTGAAGTGTTGCACTGAGAGACTATCACTCTGTACCGACAGAGGCCCCTTGAAGTGTTGCACTGAGAGACTATCACTCTGTACCGACAGAGGCCCCTTGAAGTGTTGCACTGAGAGACTATCACTCTGCACCGACAGAGGCCCCTTGAAGTGTTGCACTGAGAGACTATCACTCTGTACCGACAGAGGCTCCTTGAAGTGTTGCACTGAGAGACTATCACTCTGCACCGACAGAGGCCCCTTGAAGTGTTGCACTGAGAGACTATCACTCTGCACCGACAGAGGCCCCTTGAAGTGTTGCACTGAGAGACTATCACTCTGCACCGACAGAGGCCCCTTGAATGAGTTTTTTTCTTCTATAATAATTTCAAGTTAAATCATAAGTCGGACTCTTCACCCTTTACCTTGGTTATATTAACACTATCTTTTAACAGAATATAAAACAAGATTCAAACCAACACACTGAGCAAATTGGTGGTTAAAAACACTTATCTGACTTTTTCTACAAGCTTACTTTCAAGTCAACCCATTCTGATATATCTTCACAGTAAAACTTTGGCATACAAATGATAGTTATCACATCTTTCTAGAGTTGTCTCCCTTACATGGTTCATAAAGGAGTTATCTCCCTTACATGGTTCATAAAGGAGTTATCTCCCTTGGAAATTCATTCATGATTATTTTTTATGGTTAATTTTACCAGCTGTTGATGAGCTATTTTAGAAACTGGAAATGAAACATTATTTTTTCTTTCTCTCCTCTGTACATCTTGGACAGAACCATTTTCCTTTGGGTTTAGTGTTCAGTCCAACACAGGCAAAATGAAACCACTCAATTGGACACTGGAAAAAAAAGAGCAGTATAATAAACAAAACTGAAATTTCATAAAAAATTATTTACAGTTCTAAATCTTGCACAAATCATGAGGGATGTGAAAGCTGCAAATATATTTTAACAAGAGTTTCGGGAAACCCAAAATACGCCCGGAAAGGCACAGTAACTGCAGCCATACCAAAACAAATCCTTCCATATTTATTTAAATTTAATTTTCAAAATTCAGAGGGAAGAGGTTGAAGCTTGGTAAATGATTGATTGATTAATTGTTTGGTGTTTTACGCTGCGCTCAAGATTATTTCACTTACATGTATATGGCAGCGTTGCCAGTTTTATTATGTGAAGCTTGGTAAAAGGTGATGTTATGTCAACAAAATGAAATCTTACCACTAAAACCTTTAAAATCCATCTGTATCAAATTTAAAATGGGCTATTTGGATCAACAATTATTAACAAGATTTGTACACGGTACAAGTCATCCATTCTCGCTGCTGTTAAAACACGATGTTAAACATTGTTTGTTGTCAATAAAGGTTGCACTAAAATGTTTCAATTTTTTAGAAAAGCAGTTTATAATTTACTAATCATACTTAAACAAATGTAATTAATTGGTAATTTCGCAGCTCACACCAATTCAAGTAGATTTGACAATTTTTCTCATAATATTTTTAATCTACATTATTTGGCCATAGACATCTTGACAATATTCTAAATCTCCCCATATACCTACAGGTTATTACTTCTAATTTTATCATAGACCAAATGTTTACAATAGATTTGGCTATGAGTCCATTGCTAATGTCACCCACTGTTTTATGGGGCCATGTGGTACACAAAGCCTGGTTTAGCCATAAATCTAACTAAAGAGCTAACTGTAAGTTGACAAGGTAAATAGACCAAAGCTGGGATACTTATCTCTTGGTCTGTAGATAAAACTTTAATCCTTATATGTATTTTTCATTTGATTAAAACGTTATATATTGATTTAAGAATAGTCTTAATCAATTTAGAAACACTATTGCAATTTGAAAAAATCCTTTTTTGATGAGAATCGGAAAAGTAGAAGCCATTTTATAATTTAAAGGTTATTTTCATGAAAATGAAAGTAAGAATAAAAGGGAATGTACATAATCCAATAATTTGCAATAGTTGATATCATAAACAATTTTTTTACACACTGTCTGTTAATATGGTATGTAACATGAACGATTTGAAAACATCGGATCATATTTGTTAAAGTTATGGAGAGAAAAAGTAAATATTACATAACCCAATATGGCTGCCATATTACGCAATGTATGATGTCAAAAATAGTTCGCGACACACCTTCCACCCATAAGGTATATACTCAGAAAAAATTGTGCAGATGGAATCAAAACATTGGAAGTTATTGAGCGGAAGGGAATATTACATAATCCAATATAACTCCCATATTATGTAACCAGTGATGTTAAAAATAGTTTGCGACACACCTTCTACCCATAAGGTATATACTTAGAAAAAATTGTGCAGATGGAATCAAAACTTTAGAAGTTATGGAGCGGAAGGGAAAGCGGACGCCCGGACTGCCGGACTGCCAGACTGCCGGACTGCCGGACTGCCGGACTGCCGGACTGCCGTCCTGCCGGACGGACGGAGATGATACCATAATACAGCCCGCTTTTCAAGCCGGGCGTATAAAAATTGTATATTCACGGTGAGCTTTTAAATGAAATGAGCTTCCAAAATCCTCCTTTTTTAAAATATTCTGATCGCCAAGAATTTCAGAGGATTGGATTGATTGATTGTTTGGTGTTTTACGTCGCGCTCAAGATTATTTCACTTATATGGCGGCGTTTTATTGTGGGAGGAAACCGGGCAGAGGATTGGAAGTTCATAACTAAATTGTTGGGTTGGAATAACGAAAATCCATACAATGGAATAAGGAAAACGCATACAATGTGTAACATTTACAAACCGTTTCCTTACAAAGTTACACTAGAACGTTACATATGCTGATTGCTATTTAACAGGCCAAATGATTTCATTGTATTAGCCATTAAAACTACGCATGCAAAATCTGTTAAACCATCATATAAAGATTGAAAATGGTACAAGGTAATTCGATAACAAAGATTGCGCTCAAGATTATTTCACTTATATGGCGGCGTTGCCAGTTTTATTATGGGAGGAAACCGGGCTCTATGCCCGGAGGAAACCCACGACCTTCCGTTGGTAACTGGCAAGTATCCCACATAGGTCGTTCGAGTGAAATCCTCGATAACAAAGACTAGTGCTGGTTATTTCTTAGTATTCATAACTTTAGAATCTATTCAATGAGCAAAGGTATCACGCCTGCTAAGCGCCAAGATTGATTGATGTTTTACGCGGCACTCAAGGATATTTCACTTATATGGCGGTGTTGCCCTGTTTAGTGGGGGAGGAAACCGGGCTTATTGCCCGGAGAAAAGCCATGACCTTCGGTGAGCACATGGCAACTCCACATATGGCGACTGAGACTAAGCGCCAAGAAAAAGACAAAATAGCAAATTTGGTTAAAGAGGCATGAGCTGCCAAAATTCACACTTTTTTCATAATTTCTGATCGTCACGACAGAAAGAGGATTTGAAGGCCATTGAAAAACTAAATGATTGGCGTTGGAATGAGGAAAATCCATACAGTATGTGGCCTGGACGACCCGAAAACGTGTTCGAAAAGTAACCAAAATTAAAATAACCGGGACGACCATTCATTCATTCTAAGCCAAAGTCAGTTCAAAACAATACTTTATCGTACACTTTTGAGACTAGAAGCACTAAAAAACCTCTGAATTGTACTTCTTGAGAAAAATAGCCGATAAATTTAACATTTTGTTTTTACCTCAAAATATTAACATTTCGGCAGCTCATGGCACTTTAAATAAGTTCTTATTTATGTGAAAGGGAGACAACTCACATCAGGGTTATCACAGCCAATCATTTCTCCGTACGAGACTTGGTGACAAAGACAGTACGTTGGTTCATTCGGATCCACTGGCATGTCAAGGACATCTGACGGATGACCGATAGATAGCGGCAAAGGGGAGAGAACCAAAGGTGGTGAATCAATTCTGAAAAAAAAAAATATGCAGAAACATTGGATATCGTCTCAAGATATGCAAAAACTGTGAAAAAGCCTGAAACAGGTTGATTGATGTTTTATGCCATATTGAAGATTCTTGACACATTGATGTTTTGTATTGATTGATAAAAAGCAGACTTTCTTAATATAACCAGAAGTCTATGAACAGGGAAGTGTGAAATGTCGCATTACCCCATGTTCAGGGCACTGGCCCTTTCAGCCTGCTTATACTACACTATGTGACGTTTATGCGCGGTAGATTTTGAAATTGTCAACAGTTGCGCAATTTCAAATCAGAAAATAAATTCATTCTCCACTTACTGTATCTATCGGCAATTCCAGTAACCGCAGTTCGGAGAATGCATTGGTTCTTATAAAAGCTTTACCGAACACGCGGCTCTGATATTTCCATTTCTCAAATCGTTTCAACCAAGTCTTCTTGTCTCATTTTCAACTATATGAAGTTCTTTGGAAACTTTAACTTTTGCTCCATCAAGTACTGTTGTCATATCTAAAACGTTCGGCATGTTTTTTCTTATGCATCCCATAATAGTTCATAGGAGGAAGCGAAGAAAAGCCACGCTTTCTGACTAACCGAGAGAGGGCGCGGTTTATGGTGACCTTTGGGTCAAAAGGCGCCAATGCCCTGAATATGATGTAATGGGACGCTTCACACTTCCACATTCATAGGCTTCTGATATAACCGATTCCCTAATGATTATGTGTCAGAAATTAATCTGGACAGAAAACTACAGTCATGCGTGTCACTTCTAATGGTTTAACAAAGCACCCACTTCAAACAATATCCCTCTTCAAACCATAATTTTTTCGATGACGTCATTAAGTTTTTGACCTCAGGGGCCGGTTGTTCAAAAGAAAATTAGCTTAACGGCAGGTTAGATGACGTCTTGTTACAAAGGAATTTATTTGTTACACCACATCATTTTAGCTGTCGTTTAGCGTATTTTCTTTCGAACAACCAGCCCCAGGACAATAAAATTAAAACTTAAATGTCATTAATAAGAACAAAGTGAACACTTACTGTTGTGTTTGAAATTTTTTCAACTTTTTCTTTTTAGGTATTTCATCTTCAAACTCCTCTTTCTTTTTCCGTTTTTTATCTTTGTCTTTATCTGCAAATAAAAGTGAAACAATCAATATTAACTTTGTACCGGTAACAAAATAGTTATCACATCTGACAGTGCTGGATCTTTATGTTTGATTGATTGTTTGGTGTTTTACGCCGAGCTCAAGATTATTTTACCTATATGGCGGGGTTGCCAGTTTTATTGTGGGAGGAAACCGGGCTCTATGCCCAGAGGAAACCCACGACCTTCCTTTGGTAACTGGCAACCATCCCACATAGGTCGTTCGAGTGTCTTCAACGTAATGAAATATCATTGGTTGTGGTTTATTACTTATGATTGTGTAAAAAGGTCTAAATGATATACCCCCTTTTCAACAGTCGGATCATCTTTGCAAGCCAAGTTAAAATCTGCATGTCGCCATTCCGTGTTTTACCTTGGTGCCGGTTTACTCCACTCAAACCCGTAAATCGAAATGTAAGAGTTGTCTTTCCTATACTTACAGAGTCTTGGCTAATCAGCCCCCTGTTTACACAAAAGTTCAAGGGGAACACAGCCGTCATTACGTTATTTTCAGTGTAAGTGCCCGAGGTTTCGATTAGCAGCAAGAAGTTTTACTCGCATCCAATCAAAACGAGCTGTTCGATTTACGGGTTTGAGTGGAGTAGTCCCCCAAGGTAAAACACGGAATGGAGACATTTAGGTTTTATCTTGGCTGGAGAAGATGCAGTTGGATAGGATTTTGTTCACCTTACACAGTAATTTCCGATTGAATTTGTCTTTCTACTGTTTATTTGAGTTAATTTGGCAGAAAGTAATGTGTGGTGTTGCTGTGTTTTAACAAGTTGACTGCCGACTATGAAGGGTCTCCCATTTCTCATACAATCTTGTTATGCGTATGGCCAATGTTTGTTATTTTTAGTAACACACAGAGTGTGTTCTCGTAGGACATATGTCATATCTGGCGGAGATTTAAGTGTTACATTCATTACGCCAATAAGTATTGTTATTCTGAGATACCTATGCTAAGCTACGAGATGACTCGTACGGGCAGAATCCAGTGCGCCCGCCATTGCGAGATATCTCGTAGTCGGCAGTCAACGTGAAACCTTTCTAGTCTTGATAACTATAACAAAATACTTATCAGGGTGCCTCACAGGCCTTCGTATAACTGTGTGGCTCTACAATGACATAGTTTTCCAAAAAATTACCGAAACTGCACAAAGCACTCTTAACTTAGAGTACTCTTAGTGTATGTCTACAACATAGGACTTAAAAGTGCTCGTAAACTTTCCATGTTGTAGAGATATGCTAGGAGTCCTCTTAAGTTAAGAGCGCAAGTGCGCCCAGGCCTTGAAACCTATTTTAACTTTGCTACCTTTCCATTTCCCTCAGGTAAATTAATATTAACAAGGCTAAATTCTACCAAAATACTCTAACAAAGGGTACTAAATTTTATAAAATTCGACACCCACCAAGTTTAATAAATTCACCTACTTTTTTTCCCAGTCTCTGTTCCTTCCATTCCTTTTAGTTTTTGTGTCGACACGTTGAGTGTTTTATCTTTTAAATCTGCCTCAAACCTGGCTAAATCAGCATCTAATTTTCTGATATGTTTATCCACCTGAAGTTAAAACGAAAAAGAAATTAAGAGTCATTCTAACTGAGTGTGACTGTTTGGCGATTTGAAAAAAAATTAAAATATCTGATGAATGCCTAAACATAAACCGAAAATAATACGTATACAAAATATAAAATCCACTTCTAAATAGGGAGCGCAAGTCACGTGTAAATTCCACATATATCCTGTCACCGGCACTGCATTTCGTTCCAACATGACGTTTAAATCTGACGTTATCGAACAAAATACGTCAAATGGAATGGCAATGTCATCAAAAACGTTCTAAATGGCGTCATCTGTCACCGGATATCACAAAATCTCGTAATGAGTCTTATGAGACTTGCGCTCCCAATTGATTATTTATTGATGTTTTGAACTTCAATGGCGGCATTGCCAGGTTTAGAAGGGGAGGAAACTGGACACGTTGCCCAGAGGAAACCCTTGACCTTCGACAGAAGCCCTCCCACATAGGGTGATCCTGATCCCGTTAAAAAACAGCTTCGAAATCTTTCAAACCTTGTGACGGACTGAAAATATTAAATATGGGGTCAGTAAACAGATATACAGATTGCTGACCTTATATTTCCATATCCCCCCTACAACAAACCCTGTAAAGAATTTATCCCATTGAAGACCTTAATTGATTGATATTCAAGTCATTTTTTACCAAATTTACTGTTAAATTAAAGCCACGAATGGTTGCCGCCCTGTACTGATCAGTATATGTATACAGCCTGTACATAAGGTATTATCCAGAACTTTGATTGATTGATTGTTTGGTATTTTACGCCGCGCTCAAGATTATTTCACTTAAATGGCGGCGTTACCAGTTTTATTGTGGGAGGAAACCGGGCTCTATGCCCGGAGGAAACCCACGACCTTCCAGTGGTAACTGGCAACCATCCCACCTAGCCCGGATTTTCGGTCTAAAGGGCGACTGATTTTATATTTGGCTGGTAATGTGAATCACCCTTTAGCCCAAACCCCTCTCCCAATCCATTTATGGTATAAGTCTTAATTTAAACGATACACTTTCGAAAATGACTGCACACGATAATTTACGCGACGCCAAATCCTGGAAATTTACTTTTGTTGAAAGACGAGAACTTAGGCAAGATTTTCAGGCACACGGCTTGTTGTTTAGGAACGATTCCCCCGAAGATATTTGCTATCTCCCACAAAAGTGACAAGAGAGAGAACATAGTCGACCTAATTTTCAAATTGCGCATGCTCCTCACAGCTCTCTCTGGCGGTGCTGAACAAACGACCCGTGACGTTTGTAAAAATGGAGATTTGTCACTGGTGCAGGGCGGAAGTAGGTCATGACCGGTTGGTTAAATGTTTTACTAAGGCACAAAATGGTGGTTACGTCAGGTTGAAAGCCAGTGGACTTCGAAACGAATATCGACTGCATAAGGGAAAGTTTACTACTTTACAGCGGCGTAAGTTTGACAAACTCCTTCCTCGGAATGCAGTGGTAAATATTTTATTCTTTGCTTATTTGTTGTGAAATAGGTGCCATCGTTTTTTCGGCAGGACTTCAAAAATATATATTTTTCATTATGGAAGTAATCTAGGCTATGACGAATGCGGGGAAAAAAATACAAAATTCGGCAGAGCCAAGATTTCTCAGCTACCAATACCATCCCAGCTAGAAGTAGCCGAAGTAAGGTACTATTATAACCCATCTACACTGTATAAGGCATATAAACAGTAAGAACCAAAACATAAATCGGTACTGGTTGGTTCCTCAGCATTCAAACAGCTGATACAGTGTCAAGTTATGATGGATTGATTGGTGCTCAAGATTATTTCACGTATATGGCGGCTTTGCCAGGTTTAGTGGGGGAGGAAGCCAAGCTCTTTGCCTGGAGGAAACCATCGACCTTCGGCGAGTACCTGGCAACTCTTCCACATACAGAGTTCTAATAAAGAAGCTTACCATTTCATATGTCTGCATAGCCAATTGAACTTTATCATCTCCAAATTCTCGACTCCGCCCAAAACATTTCTGAATTTCGGCAAGGTGTTGAGATCTTTTTTCTGTAGACATCAGACGTACATTATCTAAATATTCTTCTGCCATACGATCAATTTCTTTCATCAGATCTGACAATAGAAGAAATAGAAAACATATTCAGGCTTTAAAAGAACTAACACAATGTTGTGATCAAAAATACCATTAAAAGATTATTAAAAACAATAACTACATGACCACTGCCTATCTGCCTTCCATCAAGAATAGTTACCAGCGGAAGGCCCGGTTCCCTCCCACAATAAAACTGGCAACGCCGCCATATAAGTGAAATAATCTTGATCTTAATCCTCATATTACTATCATGTGACCACTCATTACCCAGAGTCTTAGCAGTCACTAGTTACACGATTGTACATGTTTGATTGATTGTGTCACTTATATGGCGGAGATGCTAGGTTTAGTGGGGGAGGAAACCGGACTTTTCCCCGACATTCGAAGAATACCTGGCAACTCTCCCACATACATGTACAGCTTGAATAAATAAATGAAAACATCTTACCCTGAGCTCGTTGATCTAAGTCCCTCATTAGTGTAAAATTTCTCTGTAAATCTGTGGGCAGTGTCTCTAAACCTGAAACAAACATTAATGGGACATGCCAGAATAAATAACGTTAAAATGTGTGCTATTCTACTGTTCTTTATATAAAGATGAGGTTTCCAGATGGCCATTGGTAACTTTCCCAGCTCCCAATGACCGTAGGGTACCGAGTTTTATTTGAGGATTCAAATATCGTCTTCGTTGTGGTAAAAATAATAGAGTGCTCAGTGGAGGTCTTTGTGGCTGTGCCTGTGGTGTACTTGCGCCAGTTTATTTACTCATACTGACTGTCAAGCACAAAATAATAGCAGCACAGGATTTCCATAATAACTCATTAAATGTACATTTTTGGCGAAAAGTCGACTCCCAGCCTTTCATTCGAGATTACGGTAAGATCTCCGCTAATTCAAGGACCAGTGATGTGAAAATAACGAATTATTACATTGCTATTTGCCACATTTGGTCTATAAAAACAACAACAGCGATCGTTCAATAGGATTATCTGATCGCTCACTCCAGGAGGTAAGACTCTCAACGAAAAAAGTTGAATTTTAAGTGTACTTTTGTTAATGTTTTTCTGACCCTTGAATTTTTTAGAGTACTTGAATTAGCGAAGATCTTACAGTAATCACTGTATTTTTCTAGGGGAGAACCACAACAAACTTAAGCGATGTTTCCTTTGATTAGCTTGTATTTGAAGATCAAGATTACAGTGTTGGAGTCTGGGTATATACTCGCTGGGTAGCAGAGACATTGGAAGGGGGATTGTTTGATTAAACCCGCCAAAGATTATTTTGCACCCATGGTGGTGTTGCTAGGTTGAGGGAAGAGGAAATTGATCCTCATTTTATATTTTGTGTCTGACGCCATGCACTAACGCTTGCTTGTATCATTTGACCATGAAGGGTCATAAGAACAATTGCAAGTTTGATTGTTTGATGTTTTACGCTACGCTCAAGATTATTTCACTTATATGGCGGCATTGCCAGTTTTACTGGGGGGGGAACCGGGCTCTATGCCCGGAGGAAACCCACGACCTTCAGGTGGTAACTGGCAACCATCCCACATAGGTCGCAGGTTTGATTCCCACTTTTGACTCCACTCCTGCTTTCAAGCGAAGGCCAAAATTTAGAACGAGTGAAGAGAGATTAAATGAGGCCAGAGTAAAATATAAAGTTATTAAAAGGCAGGGATGTTGATACACAGCAAAGGGTTAGCTTGTCTGAGAATGGTGGGTTGTAAACACTTGTATTTACCACCATTGCGAAAATGGCCTCACACAGGGTTCTTAGTGTTTTCCCCTCATCAAATTCCATGACTTTCCATGACTTTTTAAGGACAAATTCCATGACTTTTCCATGACTATTTACTAATAAATCCAGTGTAAACTGGATTTGAGGTAACTGTTTTACAACGCTTTACAGAAAAGTGTGTGTTTTGTTAAAGCAAAAACTGTATTCTGGAGACTCGGTTCTCATCAACAACAAAACAAATTACTATTGTTTAAACCAAAATTAGAACATTTATTGTGTATTGAAGTAAACACTTCCTATAAACAAATATAAATTACACCAAATATTGGCAGACCAAGGAACGATTTGTTTAAGTCAATTCCCATGAAATTTTGGATAGAACTGTAGAATTAAGACAATGAATTCCCATCAACTTTTGGGATAGCACTGAACCATTAAAATAATACAATTCCCATGAAGTTTTGGGATAGCAATGAACAATTTAAGTCATATAATCCCCATCACATTTGGATGGCTATCTGACATTTTTCGGAACAGGTCACTAATTTGTTCACAGGTGTGGTAATTGTAATGAGAAGTCATGCATTTGAGAGTCCACGTGATTTCTGCTTGTAACATATCATTTCAACTCATATCCTTAACTGTAAGTGGGCTGTTCAAACCTGAAAACATTACAAAAAAAAAAGTAAATTGAAATGCCACAAAAAAAAAAATAAGATAAACAAATTCACAGGACATTGGGATATGTTAGTGTTTAAACTGATATGATATGTAATTAGTTTAATCAACAGCTCCCCCCCCCTCCTTCAACAAAAAAAAGTAATACAAAAATCAAAGTTAAAAAAATTAAATGTGAAAATAAAATCAAAGTTAAAAAAATTAAAGTTGAAAAAAAAAACTACAATCTTGAAGCCTTATCTGGAAGCCATGATCAGCCCCCCCCCCCCCCCTCCCCTCCCTCCCGCCAACAACAACAAAAAAATCAAAGTCAGAAAAAAATCAAAGATTAAAAAATTAAAGTTAAAAAAAAATCTAGTCTTTAAGCCTTATATTTAATCATCTTGCATTCATGCTTTTCAAATTCCAAACGAACAGTGTGCTACAAATTACTATATGAAAGCAAGCATACAAATTACAATAGTTAGGCCTACTAGTACTAAGTAATAAGTAGTAATGTCAGATCTTGGCTAAATATTTCAAAAATAAATTTCCGAGGCTATACCTGTCAAATTAGTATCTGGAGTAGTGGATGTCGACGGAGATTTTTTATCCTTATCGCTCATCGGTGTCCTCCTCTGAAACATCGACAACGGCATCGATACCGGAGACTTCTCGCCGAGTGTGTGTTTCTTGCTGGCCATGTGGCTTTTGACAGCGGCCTCGCCCATGTTCGAAATGTCGAAGTTTTTCCGACAAATTTTGCATCTTGCCTCTCTAGTACTCGTTGCTCGTTATATCCATTGTCGGTATTTGTCGTTCAAAAGCCACGACGATTAAAAGGAACACTTCCCGGGCATGTTAAACGTTAAACAGCTCTCGATATGGACCTTTTGGACGACACGCCATGTTGCACTTGAAATGACCGGAAGTCTAGTACTAGTTATCTACCCTTAAAGAGAATTTCGATCGCGAACACGGAAATGCCGGTCTCAATCGCATAAACATAATTTTTGAGACCCATACAGCAAGAAAATATTGAATCACTTCATATATAAATGTTTTACTTCATTTTTTATTTTTCAATGACCGCTAAAATTATTCAATGACCTGATAAACAAAATTCCATGACTTTTCCAGGCCTGGAAGACAATTTCAAATTCCATGACTTTTCCAGGATTTTCCATGACGCTACGAACCCTGCTCACAGTCACAGGTGGGGGTGAGTTACTTGCAGTTTTGGTGAATATGGAAGCTTACATTTATTTTATTTTTTTTTCTAAAAAAGGCCCAAACCGAACAAGCAATATGAAACTTTTTAGGACTTGTGACTGAATTATCGACACTTATCCACAAATGAGTGACTGGATTGAGAGAACAAAAATTCCGGGAAGCTGATGCCCAGGCAACTAAAAATTTTGTACGAGAACGGTTCTAAGAAAGTTTGCTGCTGTGCAGGTAGTAAATTGTATGAGACGTTGAAGTTCGAACGATGAAAAACATTGCACGAAAATGGTAGATTCAGAAGTGGGGAAAAAAACGACGTAGTTCCTCAAAGTGCAAGCGTCTGAGTTCAGCCCCACTGGGGATCTGGCCAGGGTCAGATGATATCTCTTTCTTTCAAACTTGAGGGTCAAGGATTTTTTTTTTTGCAGAAAAAAAAAATCAATAATCTTGGCCGGGCTGGCCCAGAAAAGCGAGTGTAAACAAACTCCAACTTGCGACAGTGTGGTAGGCAGTAAAAATAAACGATCTTTAGCAAAAGCTGGGAGTTTATCAAGAGGCCCATTTCTTTAGGTTTTCAGATGGGGTTAGGAGATCACACTTGAGAGTAAACAAGATGTTCAAATAAGTCGCGCTATTTTCTATACTTCCGGAGGAAAAATTGCGCGAGCGAAAGAAAAAAAAAACAACTGTCAAAAAAGGTTGAATGAACAGATGCGAATTTCTCTGAATTTTAAATTCACTTGAGGCAGACTAGTAATCAGGCAACATCTCCAGCCATTCTTGTACCAGTCAAACCGCAAAAGTCAACAATCAAACGAACATGCCACAAGATAGAAGAGAAATACTTACTGTCCAAGTAATGCTCTAAGTACATCGCGGTCGCCATTTTTCTTGATTGATTCTGATTGGTTGTTCAATCACGTGACAGCAGATGAGGGGGTCGACTCAAATTGACAGAATGGGTTTCTACGCAGTTTAGAATTAAAAAAAGCTCTGGTGCTGACATTGGTGACTGGTCGCGTTCATTAAATTTTAATGTGGGCTTAAAACCTGGGCTCCGGTGTAGAAAACGATATAAGGATTATTTTGCATATGCTTCAAGTTGCACAAAACAAGATAAACAGCTCCCTGTTGTAGGCCGATAGTACCGTGTTCAACAGATGGTTGCCCGGACTAGCTGCAGTGACACGCCCACGCGTTTTAAATGTTTAGTCGGTCACGCCCATTTGCTCCTATTTTTGGGGTACGTGTTTACGTAATGGAATGCCTACCGGGCACACACCTGTATAAAACCTTCCACCAAAGGTAGCAGGTTCATTCTTTATTATGGCCGAATAGGCCCAAACATTCCATTAATGCGACCCGACCTCCGGGCTGTTGGATCTTAACTTAAGACATTTTCTCTCGGGGTAACTTTGCGGCTGGTGATCGTTACGTAATGTGGAAGGCAATTGTTACCATGTCAGTTTGGCCTTGCATTGGGCTTACATCGGACGCAAATACCTTCGGAAACAGCCCTCTGATCTACAATTTAGGCCCGTAGGTTAAAACTATATGACTTTTTTTTTAAGGTGACACGTACGATCTGCCCGGGCTATCTGGAAAATTTGTTTGACACGATCTGCCCGGGCTATCTGGAAAATTTGTTTGACACAGAATCAGAATTGGAAATGTACGTTATTAAAGCCAAGTCCAAAATCCTCGTTTCGAAACGTTTACTGGCTTAACCGATATTTTTCATTGGAACGCCAAGCCTAACTTGAGTTTTTCAAGGTAGGCGCTAGCTCGTACCTGAACGTTCACTTCTCGAATTGTTTTTTAAATGCATGCCCGAATTCTCGAAGCTCGTACATGTCACTTAAAAAAGGTCTGGGAGAATTAACATGGCATATCTTATATTGATATATCAGAACCAAAATCCTTGCTCAAAACTCCCGTACGTATCTAGCCTAATTGCGCAACGTTCTAATCTAGATCGATTGATTGATTGTTTGGTGTTATACGCCGCGCTCAAGTTCATTTAACTTATATGGCGGCGTTGTCAGTTTTATTGTGAGAGGAAACCGGGCTCTGTGTCCAGAGGAAACCCACGACCTTCCGTTGGTAACTGGCAACCATCCCACATAGGTCGTGAGAGTGAAAACCCAGTCAGAAAATGTTTGGACTGAGTGGGATTCGAACCCGCGACCCATTGGTGGAAGGCTGTTCGGATTGAGCGTTTTAATCTAGAATTTAGTATACATAATAATATTGGGTTTCTCCTGATACCAATCTTTGAAATGTATAGGCCTATACGTTAAGGTCGTTTAAGTAATTCATAGACAACAAAATCCGCTAGGCCTATATTAATTTTGTCCTTTGTTTGGACACATTAGGCTTATCGATCTAATCGATATAGCTGTAGCCTTCCAATATTTCTTTTAGATTTCATTGTCAGTCCGTTTTTTTTTTTGTTTTTTTTTTTGCAGTAGCTTCAAACGCTCCACTTCTTTTGACATTCGAACCGAATTTATCAGAAAAGTTCGAATTATTTCAACTTTAAAGCGAATATATTTCTGGCGATTTTGGACGCATTGAATTCAATTTGTGCTGGAGACAAATTGATAAATCTCAATGGAGATTATTAAATCAGTTTTAGATATAGTCCGACAGTCTTTGTACTGATTCTCTTATCTAAATTTATTTCCTGGTCGAGTTCTAAGTTCTGTAGCCGGATACGCTCGAAAAATCCGTAATCTTTATTTATTTGTGTTGTTTATAAAGCACCGACGACCGACAACTGCCGCAAATTATTAACAAGATGGGCATACTTCAGAAAGATTACTTCCGAAAGATTTAGTTGATGTGGATATTCGTTTTGTGTTGACCGACAACCATCGCTGAATTTTTAGCAAGTGATAAATGAATTATGGGAGTGAAATACAACCTTATCAAAACATATATTCTATGCTATCGGAAGATATATGTGTAAAGCCACCTTAGTAGAGTGTATGCCTCTCTTGAATGACAATTACCTACCCATGTTTGTACCTCAAACAGCTTTCGGAAAAGTTGGAGGGACAATTTAATGATGGTTTGATGTAAGCATAACAACTGTAATGGAAACCTTGATGCGGTTCATTTCTAGGAGACATGTTTTGCCCTGTTTAAGGCGTACTTCCAATAGACACTACCTACAGGCTCATCTGAGGCGTTCGTCTCATTTATTGGTGTGTTACTTCTTACCTTACAGCGGGGCCTCCGTGGCTAAGTAGGTAGAGCGTTGGACGCTCAAGCCCAACAGCGTTCCACTAATGGGTCGCGGGTTCGAATGGGTTTTCACTCGAACGACCTATGTGGGATGGTTGCCAGTTACCAGCGGAAGGTCGTGGGTATCCTCCGGGCAACGCCGCCATATAAGTGAAATAATCTTAAGCGCGACGTAAAACAACAAACAATCAACCTTACCTTACATGGTGTCAGAAGTGGGAGGAGTCCAAATGAAAATCTGTTCCCCATTTTTTTTTCCTTTATAGTCTTAAGCTTTTTTTTTTCTCTTTCAAACGAAATTTCATGGAACAACAGGTCTGTCGGTATGGTGTTGAGAAAACTAAGGCCATTTATTTTGAGTTATTTCCCTTAGAGATTTTCTTCTAAATTATCTCCCTTGATTGGTAAATGCTGAACGTTGAGAAAACTAACTCTTTTTTTTACAAAGGCCTGTTGAGTTCAAATAGGTCCGCAGTTAACAAATGTTACACCATTGTTGCTCTGATGAATTGTTTTTTTCTCTAGGAGTTATGCCCCTTTATTATGACTATTAATAATTAAATAGATTACTGGCGACTTTAGGAAGGTGGATATTTTGAACTTTTAACCGTTGCCATTAACTTTAACCTGGTCCATGACCAGTAATACTGAAGAAATTGATAAGCTAGATAGAGAATTAGATCAATTGAAAGTTAAAGAGTAAGATGATGTAATCAAAAGCAATAATGCCAGTGGAGATTTTTCTCATAGTTTTTGTTTTGCTAAGCCGTAAAATCGAGACATTTAGGGGTCGTTTTCGGGATGATAGTTCATCTATAGTAATCTATTACGGTTACGGTAAATACAGTCATTTCATGCCTAAGCCTCCAGCGCCTCTACTGGCTGGTCGCTCATCAAGGGAGATCACTCTAATGGCATAGTATAAAACACAACAGACTACATTGTAATAACATACTTCAGTTCAAGAATGATAATATAGGCTTGTTTGGATACCTACCTAACATGTGTGAAAACGCCCAGCGATGTGAGTGCAGCATACAAAAGCTCAGAGAGTCCAGTAGAATATGGAGGGTCGTTTACGTCACTGCTTCTCGGTTCCGATATAATTGAGCGAGAGTGCCGGCCTTTATACGAAGCATCCGTGTGTTAATATACTAGTTTTTATGTAGTTGATTTAGACTTGCAAGGGAGTATTTAATCCTTATCTATCTTACTTATTTTACGCCTGTGGCGTTCTATGGTTGATATTATAAATGCAACCATTTATATAGCATCCGGGATGACTGCACTAAAGTAAAAAAATTCTTTAAAAAATCCAAGCCAGTCCATCATTTGATTTTATAAGCGCTTTACATGACGATTGTCGGTGGCCTACGAAGCCATAGAACAAACCAATACACGGAATATAACTCAAGCACATATATATAAGAGTACAATAGATTTCCGAATTCAGGAGAATGCTATTGGCGGTGGTCAGTTGTCTGTGGCTTTTCCAGCAAAGGATAAACATTGAAGTATCGGTACGGTAAATATTGTTTGATTTCACTCTTGTACAGAATGGTTGTCGGTGGCCATCCCAACAACTAAAAAGGGTCTTATTAAGAATTAGGGGTACACGTCCATCGATTTGGTACGACACTGCAGCTACGGTCGTCAGTGGCAATCCAAGCCTTAGAGAATGATACCGGTACATATATTATTTAGAATGTGACAGGTACATTTACATCTACTTGAAATAGCAGCTTCTTGGCGGTCGTCGGTTGTCGGTGGCAATCCCAGCCATAGAAAATGATAACGGTACATACATGTATATTATTTAGAATGTGAAAGGTACATTTACATCTATTTGAAATAGCAGCTCCTTGAGTCCTGACAACTATCCTACCTGGAGTTAAGACCGTGTTTGTTTTATAGCAGGGATTAATACGTTGATAATCACTAATTCTATAGCGAGAATTATAATGAAACGAAATCATTTTTTCTCTGAGTGAAAACAATTGTCAGATTTCTTGGTACCATTTTATTTACATGTATTTACAAAATATGACATACAATTTTGCCTTGCTTGTAATCTGGAATTTCAAAGGGGAGACAACCGTGGCCAAAGTGACCAAATACCTGTATTGCGCGATTGTTCTCTCTTAATTCTCAACAGCCACTTCAGTGAATAAAATTAAACGGTATAAATTGAAATGCTATTCCAAGACATCAGTTAAACGCAAAATACAAAAAGAACTGGTTTGTATTTCCATCCAGTCTTGCCTGGCTTAAAATGTCGAATTTCGAAGGGGAGACAACTGTGACCTAACTGATCAAATACATGTATTGCACAACTGTTCTCTCTTATTTCTCAATAGCCACATCCTTAGATTTACCTGCATATTTTCATTTTGGAAATGAAAATATTAAAAGTGTCCTAATTATAGCTTATCTGACAATGTAGTCCCGATAATAAATTATTAGGAAAAAGAATATAAAAAAACCCTGCAATTTGGGGGGAGATGTAGCCTACTAATCTTGGACGAACAAGAACACATTTAATACTTTGTATTTTGGTTATAGTAACGTTACTAAGAGCCCTGCTTTATAACAATATGTTTTAACCAGCTGTATATAAACGTTTCTTGCTCAAGTAACGTGTGTGGTCCGGAGGAGACGGGCTATCTTGCAAATCGCTAGAACTCTCTTCCCACTCCAACACTAGACCACATTTTTTTAAAAACAAAATCCCGATGATTTTGTTGGCGTTTGGAGTGTACGTTTTACACTCATGCATTGTCAGCAATTTATGCAAAACTGAACCAAAAAATTCTCTTTTCGTGTCATCGCTGTTCAAAGTGGCTTGGTCCTCAGTTTGTGTTTTTTTTTTTGTTTTTGTTTTTTTTCAAAAAATATTTAACAAAATGTTTATTGTTTAGAAACAAACGCTTCTAAAGTTCGACGTACCCAATTGAAGAAATATGTTCATGGTACTCACGTGACAGGTGCATTCGCAAATAGATTGGTTAATTCTAATTAGTTTTATTTTCATAGTAAATTAGTACAGATTTTCTTAAAAGGATGTATCTGGCATACATAGAAGAATTATTCTGATATGAGAAGTTATAATTCTCTAGCAGAGAAAACAGTTAGAAGAAAGTACATTTTTGTCACACCAAATTGTACTCTGGTATAAACTTCATTATTATTTTTTAAAAAGGTTTTCGATACGGCTAAATTACTAATATATGTATTTGTAATCATATAAAATAAAACCTGTTATACATCAACATAAAACGGACAAAAAGTTCTTCTATATTAATGTTAAAATTTCGGGATTTCTACAACACATTTTACAAAGGAAACCCTTCATTGTGGTAGTTTGTTCGAATGAATGAAGTTGTGGACAAATCTTGCACGAAAAGGTAGTTTCACTGAATATGGCGGAAGTCTTAATTAGAAAGGTGGGCTTGTTCGGTTTAGATTGGAAACATAACGTCATTGGTGCGCGAAAACTGACAAATAGTCTATAGACGCAATGAACTATACCCTTTCGGCTAAAAGGTTAACGCTTACGCAGGAACCTCGTTGAATAGACCATTTGCCAGTTTTTCGCGTAACAATGACATGACGTCGAGGCACCAATCTTAGACCGGACAAGCCCAGCTTCCAATTAGACTTCAAGTATGTATATATTCAGCCAAGCTCTCGTTTCTTGCAAGATTTTTTCGCATTACTTGATTATTTCAGACAAAAACTGTCCCAATATCGGGTTTCTTTCCTAAAATATGTTGTAAAAATATTGAAAATCTGGAGTTAAAAACAGACGAATGCTTTGTCCGGTGTACGTTTAAAGGCCGTAATTGTGACGTTGCTAAATTACGTCATTTGAAAGTAATTGGCAAATCATCTAATGAAAAATGGAAGGGACACGTCTCATTGGCTGGTTTGGATCTGACTTTGTAAAATGTGCCGCCATTGATAGTTGATAAGCGCGTGCAGAACAGATCTGGATAGACGCTCCACTATCTCCTGGTAATGGCGGCATTCGAAGCATATCAAGCAACACGTGACCTCCGTTCCACGCATATAGTTCATTGGTCTGAATCATGTTCATTCCGTCTAGCTACGACGCAATGGAAAAGAGCCGTGTTACAGCGACTGCAACATAGAAATGACGTCATAAAAACGAAAGCCGAAAGGGTCTATTGAATAATGCGTCACTGGTTGTAACGTCACAAAGTTAAACATGACGCCATAGACACTGTGACGTAAACAATCATCTTCACTGCAGAAAAATCTAATCTGTGTGAAGACGTGTTTTTGTGTATCTGACAAAAATCGTGATTTGAGATGAGTAATTTTACCGACCAATGTGATACAGACGATGGAATAGGTGTAAGAAGTAAGTGAACGTGGTTGTCTCTCTCACTCTCTCAAAGTTTCCTGATTTAAAGTACTCAATTAACAGTTATCTGAATATATGTATGTTATAATGAGTTAAAACAGCGTCACGAAGCATGAGCGTCGCTAGGAATTATGGAGGGGGGGGGGGGGGGGGTCGACTATCATAGGACTTTAGGCGAGGGTCCAGGGGCCACCTAGGCCCCGGAAGCTACGGGGTCCCAGATCACCGTAGAAGCGTTCTAAGCTGTTTTTGAGCAACCTGTTTTCAGATTTAGGGGTATGTATATTACACGTTAGATAGCATGAAAAGCGTTTTGAGAGAATTTTTTTTTATAAAATTCAAAAAAACACATCAATTGTCAAATATTAGTATAACAGTTTTATTTACTTAAACGTAATATTTACGTGATCTTGGTGACATAAGAAAGAGGGAAATGCGAGTTTGAGTTATCGGTCAATCGAAGAGCAAATTCGCCTGCTGTATTCGCCGAGGATGGAGTCTCATAAACAGAGCTACAGCTCTTTCATAATCCACTTCATGAGCATAGTGTATGTTCATGAGCGCCAAAGCGGACAGGTATGAAAGGCCAAACGCGCCATAAATAGCAACGTATTACGTTGCTCCCAAAACACAACACGTCGAAACACAACGCAACACGTTGCTCTCAAAACACAACATGTCGAAACACAACGCAACGTGAGTATATGAATCGTCCAATCAAAGTGCTTTATTTTTACTTTTAAACCTCCTTACGTTGCTCCGAATAATTAGAACATGTAATCTAGCGTGAACCAGGTTCGTACACGTTGCTCAGAGCAACGCAGATCCTTAGGACAACATGTAACTATGAAAACCACTACATGTAGTTTGAAAACCGGAAACGTCTTGTTAGACGAATTATGTTAGTTGACCAATCACATAGGCCTATATGCGCGGGAAATTTAACATAACGCACAACCGGAAACAATCTTGCTACACGATGCTCTGGAACCAATGAAAGCGAGTCTAACATATGTATTTGATGTGTGTGATTTCTCCCGCAAAGTGAGACTGTCATTCCAAAACCCAACACTGACTGACGTCATCTAATTTCGACTAGAGACAAAAAGTAAACAAAACCACGTGCTGTAGACAAAAACGAATGCAATTCTACCTAATGACTAATGTAAGGTTCACTATAAATGTGTGTCCATCTGCTTAACTTAAAATGATTTTGAGTTTGGACTGGTTAAACGTTATTTGTCTTAAAACAATCACTCGATAGAAACTGACGTTGTTGTTGTAACTTGTATAAAAGTTGACTATAAGTATAACTATAAGTTATAAGTAGGCCTACTGCTTAGTAGTGAAAGTTATGATACTCAATATTACAATTTACATGTATACTTTAGTTTTCTATTATCCTAATTATTGGCACCAAGTAAATGTCTATCTTCTAATCTTAATATTATTATCAAACGGTCAATTATCGTTTTGATCAGACAAAAAATCTAAACTGAAATAGTGTTAAAATTTGCTTAATAAGCTGTCAAAAATAAAAAAAACCCCATAAATTCAGATAGTCAAAACAATTTACAGGTACTGAATACAAATTTCAAATCTTTTCCGGTAGTGGATTTTTTTCACTCGGTCGCCGTATGTGGAAGAGTTGCCAGGTACTCGCTGAAGGTCGGGGGTTTCCTTCAGGCAATGAGCCCGGTTTCCTCCCCCACTAAACCTGGCAACACCACCATATAAGTGAACTATAATCTTCAGTGCGGCGTAAAACATCAATCAATCAATCAATTAAATCTTTCTATGGCATTTAGAAGTTGAACGGTTACAATAAGGTGTAATGGATAACTACTTCTTGGTTAGCCACATTCATGTGTCTCATTCTGTTTTACTTATTTTGCCAGCCAGACAACTAGTCCGGTTTATTTGGTCACAACGTTTCGATAGTTCTTTGATAACAATGTAAGAACTACATCGAAACGTCGTCACCCAATAAACCAAGAACTGAAGAAGTGGTTATCCATAAGTATTTATTCACTTTTTTAAATAAAAGTAGGCCTAGCTATCAATAAACTAAACAATTGAAGATAACATGAAAACCGAACTCTCATACGCAGTGAAAGGCTTTACTTAAAGGGGCATAAGCTGCCAAAATGTTGAAATTATTGACTATTTTTCTCAAGATGTACCTATAATTCAGAAGCTTTTTAGTGCTTCTAGTCTCGAAAATGTACGATTAAGTATTGTTTTGAACAAACTTTGGCTTAGAATGAATGAATGGTCGTCCCGGTTATTTAAATTTTGTTTACTTTGCGAACACGTTTTCAGTTTGTGCAGACCACATATTGTATGGATTTTCGTCATTCCAACGCCAATCATTTAGTTTTTCGATGGCCTTAAAAGCCACTTGCTGTCGGGACGATCAGAAATTATGAAAAAAGTGTGAATTTTGGCAGCTCATGCCACTTTAAAGCCGAAGAAAAATAATAAAGCCGAAAAATGCTTGATAAACAGAATTTAACATCAGGGGGTGTAGGCCTAAGTTTGATTCTCAGCAGCATATAAAGATCAATTGATGGGACTATTGTTTACACTTTTGGAATGGCACTTATGCCCAGATTGATTATTTATTGATTAACACCACACCTGCGATTATTTACTAGTGCATGTATAATTGGGTTGCCAGTTTTAGTGGGAGAGGGGACCACTGACTTTCAGCTGACAAATGGTAACCATTCCACCAGAGGCAATTGTTTGAAAACCTAGTAAGGGTGTTTTCTTTGGACTGGGAGTGCTGTTATAACAATCTAATTTTTTTAGAGAAATTAACCTGGTGCCAGATTGAGCTCATATCTATATCTATTTCGGAAAATTTAGGGCACCCACTTTCAGGCCACTTTGGTTATCTGTAAAACCATTTGGAATGGCACTTATGCCCAGATTGATTATTTATTAACACCACACCTGCGATTATTTACTAGTGCATGTATAATTGGGTTGCCAGTTTTAGTGGGAGAGGGGACCACTGACTTTCAGCTGACAAATGGTAACCATTCCACCAGAGGCAATTGTTTGAAAACCTAGTAAGGGTGTTTTCTTTGGACTGGGAGTGCTGTTATAACAATCTCATTTTTTTAGAGAAATTAACCTGGTGCCAGATTGACCTCATATCTATATCTATTTCGGAAAATTTAGGGCACCCACTTTCAGGCCACTTTGGTTATCTGTAAAACCATTTGGAATGGCACTTATGCCCAGATTGATTATTTATTGATTAACACCACACCTGCGATTATTTACTAGTGCATGTATAATTGGGTTGCCAGTTTTAGTGGGAGAGGGGACCACTGACTTTCAGCTGACAAATGGTAACCATTCCACCAGAGGCAATTGTTTGAAAACCTAGTAAGGGTGTTTTCTTTGGACTGGGAGTGCTGTTATAACAATCTAATTTTTGTAGAGAAATTAACCTGGTGCCAGATTGAGCTCATATCTATATCTATTTCGGAAAATTTAGGGCACCCACTTTCAGGCCACTTTGGTTATTTTTGGCCTTGCCTCTATCAAATAACCTGGAGAGAGAAATAGGGCAACACTGCCAAAAAGAAGGGCATGGAGGCAAATGGCCTCGTTGCCCTGGTTAAATTCGAGCCCTGATTTTATGCTGCACATCTTGTCTCCAGATATAGTTGGAGAGGTAGTCATGCTAATTATAGTTAGAAGACCCTTAATACTTATCTAAGAGATGCCATTACTAGGATTGATTACTAGAAATACCCAGCACCCTCCTAAATCCTAATTTGACAACTTAAATGATCTACACCTTTATTTCATAATTATGAGAGATAGTAATTATTATAGGTGCCCTGGTAATTTTCAAATGTTAACAGGTTTTAACTGGAAAATCACCGTCGAGTTGCACAAAACGATCTTAACTGAAGGTTACAATAGTTATACAGTACATGTTGTTATGTCCCATGCTATTGAGATAAGCTAAGAGCACTCTGAAGTTAAGTGTGCTTCATGCACACATGTTCACCAGTAGCTGCCCAGTCTTCACTGGTAATTACGAGATGTTCACTAGTCTAGTAATGATGAGATTGTCACAAGATGTCCACCAGTATGTACAGGATGTCCACCAGTATGTACGGGATGTCCAGTATGTACGGGATGTCCACCAGTGTGTACGGTATGTCCACCAGTGTGTACAGGATGTCCACCAGTATGTACGAGATGTCGACTAGTGTGTACGAGATGTCCACCAATACATGTATGTACCAGATGTCCACTAGTATGTACGAGATGTCCACCAATACATGTATGTACGAGATGTCCACCAGTGTGTACGAGATGTCCACCAGTGTGTACGAGATGTCCACCAGTGTGTACGAGATGTCCACCAGTGTGTACGGGATGTCCACCAGTGTGTACGGGATGTCCACCAATGTGTACGGGATGTCCACCAATGTGTACGGGATGTCCACCAATGTGTACGAGATGTCCACCAGTATGTACGAGATGTCCACCAGTACATGTATGTACGAGTTGTCCACCAATACATATATGTACGAGATGTCCACCAGTGTGTAAAAGATGTCCACCAGTGTGTACGAGATGTCCACCAGTGTGTACAAGATGTCCACCAGTGTGTACGGGATGTCCACCAGTGTGTACCAGACGTCCACCAGTGTGTACCAGACGTCCACCTGTGTGTACGAGCTGTCCACTAGTGTGTACGAGATGTACAAGATGTCCACCAGTGTGTACGGGATGTCCAGTATGTACGAGATGTCCACCAGTGTGTACAACATGTCCAGTATGTACGAGATGTCCAGTATGTACGAGATGTCCACCAGTATGTACGAGATGTCCACCAGTATGTACGAGATGTCCACCAGTATGTACGAGATGTCCACCAGTATGTACGAGATGTCCACCAGTGTGTACAAGATGTCCACCAGTATGTACGAGATGTCCACCAGTGTGTACGAGATGTCCACCAGTGTGTACGAGATGTCCACCAGTATGTACGTGATGTCCACCAGTATGTACGAGATGTCCAGTATGTACGAGATGTCCAGTATGTATGAGATGTCCACCAGTGTGTACGGGATGTCCAGTATGTACGAGATGTCCACCAGTGTGTACAAGATGTCCAGTATGTACGAGATGTCCAGTATGTACGAGATGTCCACCAGTATGTACGAGATGTCCACCAGTGTGTACGAGATGTCCACCAGTGTGTATGAGATGTCCACCAGTATGTACGTGATGTCCACCAGTATGTACGAGATGTCCAGTATGTACGAGATGTCCAGTATGTATGAGATGTCCACCAGTGTGTACGGGATGTCCAGTATGTACGAGATGTCCACCAGTGTGTACAAGATGTCCAGTATGTACGAGATGTCCAGTATGTACGAGATGTCCACCAGTATGTACGAGATGTCCACCAGTATGTACGGGATGTCCAGTATGTACGGGATGTCCACCAGTGTGTACGGTATGTCCACCAGTGTGTACAGGATGTCCACCAGTATGTACAGGATGTCCACCAGTATGTACAGGATGTCCACCAGTATGTACGAGATGTCCACTAGTGTGTACGAGATGTCCACCAATACATGTATGTACCAGATGTCCACTAGTATGTACGAGATGTCCACCAATACATGTATGTACGAGATGTCCACCAGTGTGTACGAGATGTCCACCAGTGTGTACGAGATGTCCACCAGTGTGTACGAGATGTCCACCAGTATGTACGAGATGTCCAGTATGTACGAGATGTCCAGTATGTATGAGATGTCCACCAGTGTGTACGAGATGTCCAGTGTGTACGAGACGTCCGCCAGTGTGTACGAGCTGTCTGCCAGTGTGTACGAGCTGTCTGCCAGTGTGTACGAGATGTTCGCCAGGGTGTCAAGATGTCCACCAGTGTGTATGAGATGTCCATCAGTGTTTACGAGATGTCCACCTGTGTGTACGAGATGTCTACCAGTGTGTAGGAGATGTCCACTAGTAATTACAAGACTTTCACTAGCAATTACAGGTCGTTCACTAGTAATTACAAGACGTTCACTAGCAATTACAGGTCGTTTACTAGCAATTACGAGCAACTACAAAAGTAATGTGTACCACTCTGGAATTGATGTTTATGATCCTTGAGAAAATTTACACCCATTTGAAATTTTTTTACCATTTGTATTAAATAGGTCTGATTTATATTTGTCTGCTTTACACAGAACATTTGCTCAAGTCAGACAATGTTGTAGATTCATTACAAGACATTATTTATTCAGAGGTGCAAGTTAATTTCTGCATGGGTTCATATTAATTTCCATAAGGGTCCAAAATTAAGTTTTACATGTGTGAAAAATAATTTCCACATGCATGTAAATAAATGCTCACACAGATGGTAGCTAATTTAGGCAAGGCTGCCGGAAATATATCCACATAGGTATAAATTGTCAATTTCAAAACCAAAAAAAAGAAATACAGCAAATTATTAAAAAGGCTAATTATGCTCTCTTTGAGTGACTTAATATTATCATTACAATCAGTGCCTATGAAAAAAAGTTTTTATTTTCAAATTTGAAACCTCATGCCACTTCAACGCCAATAAAAAGGTGCCCTTTTAATATTTTGTTAAATAGCATTCTCTCTCCTTCTGAAAACATTACACTGAAGTAACAAAGAAGATCAGTTCATGATATTTATTGTTTGTCAGTTCATATAGTATTAGAGATTTGTATAATTCAGATGAACAAATGAATGAAGCCTAGGACAATATTAATCTACCACCAAAGAAAATAGATATATATATATTTATGACACCAATCAATGAGCGGAGCCTACAAGAAAAACTGCTTTAAAAAGGTCCCTGCAGCACCTAGCTTTGGTTGGGGTTAATATTGTGAGACAGCTCAGAGGATTGATTACTAGAATTACCCAGCACTCTCCTAATTTGACGACTTAAATGATCTGTTCAAGAAAAACCTGAATCAATTCTAAACAACTGTTTTTTTTTTTATCAATCCTGAAGTTTACTTTTATTTTTACCAAATGTATTTAACCGATTAGAGACCAGGCAAAATTTTATACAGGGTTCAAACTTTTTTTAAGGTTATGAACGAGACAAATTTTTTTATGGTTAATAGAAATTTTGGCCATTAGATGTTAATCTCTGACTAAACACTATTTTCTTAAACATTTACCATAATCAAATTAAATGTAAACCAGGGCCATCCCAACATATCCTTCAGTGACTCATCCAGCTTATGATAATTTGAAATGGGTTTCTTACAAGTGACATATAGGTAAAGCTCTGTTTCACTATATCATTTAAGTAAAACACTCTATTTCGTTTAACAGTTAGATGTTAAATTCATTGCATGAGTGTATTTAGCACATTTTTCCACAAATAGTTTTGGGTGGGTTATTCCATTGCATGATGGTCATTGACAATCTGGAAACCCCATTTTTCTATAGGTAACATTGGAATAGGCACACATTTTTTTAATTCCTTCATTTGGTTGTTCTTTGTACCTCTAAGAATCCCCAAATCTCAATCAGATATAACATAGAAGATAAACACACTCAATTCAAGTATAACTTTAGCTATATTGCTCCATATAAAATTTCGCACTGTTCTCAAAGAACTTATTTGTCTTGAACGCCATCAATTCGTTGATGGACACCCTACTGGAGATACTGAATACAAGTATAGGCCTACATGTATGTCCCCCGCATCAAAACCCCTAGCACAAATACATGTTCTAATAGGCTCATTGTTCATGGGGATTTCAGGGATAAATGCAGCATGGTTACAGTTTTGCGCAATATGATTGGTACAATCCAGGAAATATTTTTGCAAAATAGCTCAGCCTCTCCAACATAGTTATTTGCTTCTGTCCAAAACTTTTTTTCAACAGGAACTCATCAACATCTTTATGGACATCCTTCAACAAAAAGAAAAAAAAAGAGGATTTATTGACTCTTTAAATAAATTCATAGCATAAGTAAGCATTGTCCCATATCAAACAGTAGTGCATCTGTCCTGCTTCATTGTGATGGTTGCTAGAGAGCTCAGTTGGTTAGAGCAATATTATCTCTGTCCAAGACAGGCCTTCCATCGATGTGGCACAGGTTCGAATCCCACCCAGGGCAAATAAACAATGACAAATTTCTGATTAGACTTTTCACTCGATCGCCATTTGTAAAAAAAAGTTGCCCGGTGCCCCCTGGCAAATAGCCCGGTTTCCTCACCCACTTATCCTGGCTATGCCCCCATGTAAGTGAAATAATTTAAGAGTGCAGCACAAAACATCAATCAATCAATGTGTTAACTAGTTCGCAATATGTTAAGTGGAATGAAGTTATTCTGATACGCTAGCACAGGCTTCTTCAATACCAGCATAACATATTGGTGGTATTGAAGAAGCCCGTGTGAGCGTATCAGAATAACTTCAATCCAATTAACATATTGCGAACTATGTGTTATCAGTTAACCTAATGGGTATAAAATATTGGTGAAAAACGAAATTTTTCACTTTAAAAACAAGAGCAGAAATGGTGATTGGTCAAACATGTTCGATAAGCTATTAGTTTTGGCGTTTTTTAGTTTAGCTTTCTCATTTTGATTATTTTCAAATAGGGCCTATAAGGATAAATCTGAAGATTAAATTGAAGACAGTTGACGAGTTGTAATGGTAGACTACTTCACTAAAGTAAAGATCTTACTCCGTTATTTGGTAATTCTGACATCGATCTATGGTCGTCGACCTGGTACCGACCAATAAGTATCCAAACATAAATAACTAGGTACCTGTAGTGTAGGCATTTAATATTATTGAATTAGTAATGGTCTACTTAAACAATTTCCACTTATTCGATTCTCATATTTTACTGACTGAAAACATTACGAATACACCATGTAGGGACATTTTTATGAATACAGGATAGGCTTACTTGTAAATAAAGTGAGTATTTACTTACCAATAGACCTACCTTCAGGCTTCAGATTTTATCCTCACTTATAATATTCATAATCGTAGCAGTTGCTTTGTCCCAAAATTATGGCAAAAAGCTGTTTCATGGTCAGCAGTCGTACTTAACGTGTTACACTTTACAACTTTATTGGCCACCACAACATCAACATACATGTTAGTCCGCAATATGTTGAGTGGATTGAAGGTTAAATTCTGATACGCCCGCACGGGCTTCTTCAATGGTATTGAAGAAGCCCGTGCGGGCGTATCAGAATTTAACCTTCAATCCACTCAACATATTGCGGACTACATACATGTAGGCCTACTTAGGCGATAGAGTTTGGATATTTCCAGCTTAGGTTGTTGTTGTTTTAACTTTCAACAATATACAGATGACAGTCTCACTTTGCGGGAGAAATCACACCCATCAAATACATATGTAAGACTCGCTTTCATTGGTTCCAGAGCAACGTTGCAAGATTGTTTTCGGACTACATGTAGTGGTTTTTATACTACATGTAGTCCACATCAGCAACGCATCAAGAGTGTTTCCGGTTGTACATTGAGTTTAAGTTTCCCGCGCATATAGGCCTATGTGATTGGTCAACTAACACAATTCGTCTAACAAGACGTTTCCGGTTTTCATACTACATGTAGTGGTTGTTACCAAGGAGTATAGATGGACTGGAGAGGGCATGACGTCACAATTCAGATGCCGGTCGCGAAGGTGTCCGCCATCTTTGTCTACGCAAAACAAACCGTAGCCAAGTTCACTTAACGTGTATAACACGGTTCGTTATTTTTCAAAATAATGCCTTCGTGTGCAGCATATGGCTGTACAAATAGGCCAGGCAGTAAGAAAAAGCATGTTGTTACCTTCCATCGGTAAATATAAAGTCAAAGTTTGGCATATAATTAAAAAATCCATTTTTTATTACCAATTAAAATACAAACAGCATTCACAGTATGGGGCGCGTAAACCCAATATAAGGCATTAATTATCAATAGAAAAAAAAATGATTCTAATACAGAATTTCCAGACAACCTGTCCTTAGGTTATATGTAGACTTTATGGCAGAAAAAAACCAGGATACTTAATTTAAATTAAGTCTAAGGGTCTATGCCTACATTAAAAGTTGAATTAAAAAGAAACAACAACATAACAAGTATACAACACTGCTTTCAGTTTCAGAACTGTCTTTTTCATTCATTTTTTTTTTTCAAAGAATTTGACATTATTTTTTATCTTTTTTCAATGAACAATTTTTTTTTCAAAACAATCAAAACTGCACAAGAATTACAGCAAATTTTTAAATCAACACTTTTTTTTCCCAAAACTTCTAATTTTTAAATACTCTTTAAACGTGGGTTCCATAATTTAGTAAAAGTTAAAACACAAATAGCAAAGGCTTCACCACGTTGTAGAAAATTGGAAACACAAGCTTTTCCAATGTTTCCAATTTTCTACAACGTGGTGAAGCCAAGGTGGTGTTATTCGTGTTTTACTACTCTAATTTTTTCTTAAAACAAAAACAGCTGTGAACATGAATACTTTCTCAAAACCAACAAAACAATCATAACTTTTTTTATAGCAACAGTAGAAAAACTGCACAAACCATTAATTTCAAAGAATTACAGCAATTTTTTTTTAAAAGTGGCATGAGCTGCCAAAATGTTGATATTTTGACATTAAAACAGAATGTTGAAATTATTGGCTATTTTTCTCAAGAAGTATAATTCAGAAGCTTTTTAGTACTTCTAGTCTCGAAACTGTACGATAAAAGTATTGTTTTTTAACTAACTTTGGCTTAGAATGAATGAATGAATGGTCGTCCCGGTTATTTAAATTTTGTTTACATTTCGAACACGTTTTCGGTTTGTACAGGACACATACTATATATATTTTCCTTATTCCAACGCCAATCATTTAGTTTTTCGATGGTCCGTCTTCAAAGCCTCCTACTGTCGTGACAATCAAAAATTATGAAAAAAGTGTGAAATTTGGCAGCTCATGCCACTTTAAATAACAACATTTTTTTAAACAAAAACAGCTATGAACATTAATACTTTTTCAAAACCAAAACATCAATCATCATGCATATCACACTTTGCTTGATCCTTGTCATATGCTTAAGTTTGTGCGGAACACTTTAGCAGATAAAAGTTCCTTATGTATTGACCAAGACCTTATCAAATGGGAATATATTCTTTCCCTCCACAAATTACAACAATGAGAAGGTTTACATCTAGGGAATAAACTTCGTCCAGCTCACATTGATTGGTTCAAAAAAAAAATGTCCGTTAAACTAGCTGCTCAGGTTTTGAGCGAGTCAATGGCAACTTCCATGAAATTCTGTTTAAACGAGGAGTTTCCAGAGTTTGTCAAATGCCAATCCACCATTCAATTCATTCGAGTATTTGACAAGCTTTTTGATATTCTGAACTCCTGAAACAAAAAGATATATTCTGTCATTAAAAGAATCCATAAATGGCCAATCAATTTTGTTAGGAAATAGAAAGACTGGATTTTTAAGGCTTTTACTCTGTATTGATAGTGTAACTGGATTCTACAATGAGCTTGTTTTGTCTGAAACATATGGGATGGGAATGCTACAAAGTCTACGCCACTACTGTTGACTTATAACTCTATTAAATGCAAATTGTATTTCTAAGTGCTATAATTATTAGCTCTGACCTGACCATGTCGACGATATTCGATATACTATAGCTCACAGGCACTTTCATCAGATGATATTTGTAGGTCCACTAGTATATATAATATTATATCTATATACTATTACTAATATCATCTGATGGAAGTGCCTGTGCTATAGTATAGTTGTCAGAAGAGAAATGTCAAACTCAAAGAGTGTCAAAATAAATCAATTTGGTTTTCAATCATTTCAATGTGACTTGTTAAATTTTTGGTGTAAGATTTCCATCTACTCACCGTGATTCAGCTCCTATTATGTGTATGGAACGCTGACTAGCGAAGAAAAATTAGAATCTACAGTTCTACATTGTTGTCTTTACTTCCTGTCAACCGTGCTCTGTCTCCTGTGAGCATGTCCAACTTCAAATAAATATAACATTTTACAAATGTTATGAATTAAAATATTCATGTCTAAGGCTTTCTTTCATGAAATGGTTAAAATCCCTCTTTGGTGCAACGGTTGACAATGCCTCTTATCAAAGAAAATGAGTAAAAACCGAAGCGTCTACCAGTTGCGATCTGTGTACTGTGAATCAATGTTTTGCGTAGACAAAGATGGCGGATAAGCTCCGCCCACCGGCTTCAAAACGTTGTGCGCTGAGTGGCTGTCGTGCCCTCTCCAGTCCATCTATACTCCTTGGTTGTTACCAAGGAGTATAGATGGACTGGAGAGGGCACGACAGCCACTCAGCGCACAACGTTTTGAAGCCGGTGGGCGGAGCTTATCCGCCATCTTTGTCTACGCAAAACATTGACTCACAGTACACAGATCGCAACTGGCAGACGCTTCGGTTTTTACTCATTTTGTTTGATAACAGGCATTGTCAATCGTTGCACCAAGGAGGGATTTTAACCATTTCATGAAAGAAAGCCTTAGACATGAATATTTTCATTCATAACATTTGTAAATGTTATATTTAGTTGAAGTTGGACATGCTCACAGGTGACACTAATTGACAGACGGCTGTTGACAGGAAGTAAAGGCAACAATGTAGAACGGTAGATTCTAATTTTCTTCGCTAGTCAGCGTTCCATACACATACTAGGAGCTGAATCACGGTGAGTAGATGGAAATCTTACATCAAAAACTGAACAAGTCACATTTAAATGATTTAAAAGCAAATTGATTTATTATGACACTCTTTGAGTTTGACATTTCTCTTCTGACAGCTATACCTATACTATATATAATATATCGAATATCGTCTACATCAGTACATGGTCAGGTCAGAGCTAATAATTATAGCACTTAAAAATACAATTTGCATTTAATAGAAGTCAACAGTAGTGGCCTAGAGTCTAGACCTTGTAGCATTCTATATGTAATGCTCTCAATTCTACATTTATATCTTTGGCAGATAAAATTATATAAACAGGCAAGAATATAATTTTTTGGTGTTTATAAATAACACTGTTCAGTTTTAAATGATGTTTTAGTTTAGATCTCGACTACTCCAACATGAAGAAAAATTCTTACCTCACTATTTTATATATATTTATCATGTAATAGAAACATGGAAATAAGGAGGCCTGGTGAAATTAAACTAAAACTTGTTGAATGACATGTATCATTGTATGTTTAAACTTTAACTCTTACAGAAGATTGGTCACTTATTGCCCTGAGAAAAGGACTAACTTGTTCAGAACTTGTCGACTCTTAGACTTTATGTTGTGTTTCAAATTAGCAGTGTATTTCTTCCCTGCATAGAAATACCGGACTTGTAAATACTTCTCAGCTACAGCCTTGATTAACAGTACTAAATGGTTATTGAAGGCCTCTGTGTCTGACATGTGCTGTTTTATTGAGTCAAATACTGACTTTGAAATGTATGTTTCAAGTATTAAATGCACTATTTTGTGACACTGGATATTGGAAAGAGTGACATTAGATTCCTCACTGGCTGACACATGTCTCCTAAAATATTTCTCACAGAGAACACATATCCCAATTACATCATTGGATGGAATAACCAAATTACCTTTACTTTTAAGAGTTATAAGAGAGTGTAATGGAGACGGTTCTGATTCTGTGAGAGCACCTACACAGGTCTCACAGTTAAGGGACTTCTTCAACTTGAAAACTACAAAGCCGGCAATGTATGCCACAATTTTCTTACTACATGTTGACAGGGGAGAATATCTGCTATCTTGTGTGGACACATAATCATGATCATTTTCTACATGGCTTACATCTAGGGGCTCAAACATCCTGTTTCTACTTATGGTAGAGTTTATACCCTGAACAGAAGGTGTCTCTTTATTGATGTTATCAGTGTAACCACTTGATGATGTTAATATTGGGATAGATTCTAAAGGCAAACAATTGCCACGAAGTACATCTTGGATATCATTGTAAGTGAGCAGTTTTTGGTATGCACTTTTAAATTGCCTGGCTGTAGGGTTATTGTTACAACCACCCATGCTTCTTATTTTACCAAAAAACAGCTCCAGGTGATCTTGACTACATTTATATGTTAAAAAAAAATCCATCCCATATTTTTCAGACAAAACAAGCTCATTGTATAATCCAGTTACACTATCAATACAGAGTAAAAGCCCTAAAAATCCAGTCTTTCTATTTCCTAACAAAATTGATTGGCCATTTATGGATTCTTTTAATGACAGAATATATCTTTTTGTTTCAGACAGTAATGACATTACTTCATTAAAGTTTTGTCTCTCGAGTGGGCGTTTCCAGCCAAAAGAATGAAGGTTTCTGGAGTTCAGAATATCAAAAAGCTTGTCAAATACTCTAATGAATTGAATGGTGGATTGGCATTTGGCAAACTCTGGAAACTCCTCGTTTAAACAGAATTCCAGGGAAGTTGCCACTGACTCGCTCAAAACCTGAGCAGCTAATTTAACGGACATTTTTTTTTTGAACCAATCAATGTGAGCTGGACGAAGTTTATTCCCTAGATGTAAACCTTCACATTGTTGTAATTTGTGAAGGGAAAGAATATATTCCCATTTGATAAGATCTTGGTCAATACATAAGGAACCTTTATCTGCTAAAGTGTTCCGCACAAGCTTAAGCATATGACAAGGATCAAGCAAAGTGTGCACTGGATCCCCAGTTACGGGATGAGCAAACCAAGATTGGATGGAGTGAGGGTTATCAAGTTTTACACCGAGCAACTTCAACATGCTTATATTGCAAGAGGCCCCATCCAGAGTAAGGGAGAGAACAGTAACACCTATTTCGTGGAGTTTCTTGATACATTGGTGAACAAGATTTTTTCGTTCTTCCCCACGAAGTCCATCTATAAGGAAATACCCTACTGGTAATTTCCAGGACTTGTTCAGGCTTACAACCATAAGAGTCAGAGCCTCTCTTGCTAATGGCAAAGAATCATCGTCCAGCTCGGTACCCATATCAATGTAGCCTTGATAGCACTTCCCGTCCCATTCTATGTGCTGCCTTATGGCTACCTCATCCATCATGAGCGCAACGGGAAATGGTTGGCCCACAGGTTGCCGTTGGTCAAACTTTACCCGATTCTCCAAAGCAACGAAAGCTGTATTAGAAAATCCCGGCTTATCGTCTAACTTCTCGTACCATTTTTTAATTGTTCTGGGGTGCGGAAGACAGGTGTCGAACATCTTACGAACATAATAATAGGCCCTTGGAGAATAGAAATGAAGAGTCAATGCAAAACTACGAAGCTGTGGGGAATAAAATGCCGGAACTGGTTTATTTGTAGTTTTACTAATTTGTCTTTTCAGTAAATCTGATGTTCCTTTCCCACATGTTTCCAGAACTTCAATACTATCACTATTTAATAAGTTTTGCTTTCGCAGATCAGAAATGACAGATTTCAATTCACCGGTTTTTTTTCTTAATCTTCTCTTTGACTGTAAAAGAAGTTTGATTTTTTTTCTTGAAGACACAACTTTTTTTTCGCTTTCCACAAGTTTTCTCTTTAGAGCAGTTTTTTCTGGTGTGTCTGTTATCTTAATATTATCAGTTAATGTTTCTGTCACTTCAATTACAGGGGCTGCCACGACTCTGTTTTTGGGGGGTTTCCGTTTTTTCTCTGTTGATATCAAATAAGAGGGAAAAGCATTAAAGATACTGGGAATTATGCCATCCTTCAGACGTACACAAGTCATGGATGTCCTATCGATGTCCTCTTCTCTAAAATGCTCTGAACAGAGTACTGCAGATTTTGAGGGAATAAAATTTTCCCGTCTAATGGCTTGAACCCACTGTTGTCTCAAAATATTTTCTTTTGGAAACCTGAAACCAATTGCCACAAAATAAGATGTTTGGTGGATTGAAATCTGCTTGATAACTGATCTGCGAAAACAGGATGAACTCGTATTTTTTTAAAAATTGATTAACTTTAAGTACATGTAGTTGTTTTTATACTGTATTGTTACAACCACCCATGCTTCTTATTTTACCCCAAAACAGCTCCAGGTGATCTTTACTACATTTATGTTGTTTTTTTTTTTTGTATATATAAAAACAATATGATGTGTTGGTTTTTGAAAGAAGAAAAATTTAATTGTTAACTTTTGTTTGTTTTGAAAAAAAAAACTTTTGCTGTCATCTTAAAATGCTATTAAACAACTTTATGATTGTTGTGTTGGTTTTGAGAAACTATTCTTGTTCATAGTTGTTTTTGTTTTTTTTTAATTAGATGGTTTGTTTTTATTTGAAAAGAAAAAAAAAATTGCTGTAATTCTTAAAAATTAATGGTTTGTGCAGTTTTTCTACTGTTGCTATAAAAAAAGTTATGATTGTTTTGTTGGTTTTGAAAAAGTATTCATGTTCACAGCTGTTTTTGTTTTAAGAAAAAATTAGAGTAGTAAAACACAAATAACACCACGTTGGCTTCACCACGTTGTAGAAAATTGGAAAAGCTCGTGTTTCCAATTTACTACAACATGGTGAAGCCTTTGTTATTTGTGTTTTAACTTTTACTATTATGGAACCCACGTTTAAAGAGAGTCTTAAACAGTATTTAAAAATTGTGGAAAAAAAGTGCTGATTTAAAAATTTACTGTAATTCTTTAAAATTAAATAGTTTGTGCAGTTTTGATTGTTTTGAAAAAAAATTGTTCATTGAAAAAGAAAAAAAAAATATTGTCAAATTCTTGAAAAATGAAAAAAAAAAATGAATGAAAAAGACAGTTCTGAAAGCAGTGTTGTAATGTTGTTGTTTCTTTTTTAATTCAACTTTGAATTGAAGGTAGGCATAGACCCTTAGACTTAATTTAAATTTAAGTATATTGGATTTTTTCTGACATAAGCCCAAAGACAGGTTGTCTGGAAATTCTGCATTAGAGTCTTTTTTTTCTATTGATAATTAATGCCTTATCGGGTTTACGCGCCCCATACTGTGAATGTTGTTTGTATTTTAATTGGTAATAAATAATTAATTTTTTAATTATATGCCAAACTTTGACTTCATATTTACCGATGGAAGGTAACAGCACGCTTTTTCCTACTGCCTGGCCTATTTGTGCAGCCATATGCTGCACACGAAGGCATTATTTTGAAAAAAAAACGAACCGTGTTATACACGTTAAATGACCTTGGCTACGGTTTGTTTTGCGTAGACAAAGATGGCGGACACCTTCGCGACCGGCATCTGAATTGTGACGTCATGCCCTCTCCAGTCCATCTATACTCCTTGGTTGTTACACTACATGTAGTCCACACCAGCAACGTGTAGCTAGATTGTTTCCGGTTGTGCGTTATGTTAAATTTCCCGCGCATATAGGCCTATGTGATTGGTCAACTAACACAATTCGTCTAACAAGACGTTTCCGGTTTTCATACTACATGTAGTGGTTTTCATACTACATGTAGTCCTAAGGATCTGCGCTGCTCTGAGCAACGTGACGAACCTGGTTCACGCTAGATTACATGTTCTAATTATTCGCAGCAACGTAATATGGAAGCCGATAGAGGCCATCTCGCGATCTCGCAATCTCGCCCTTCAAAGCCTAGAGCGAGATCGCGAGACCGCGAGATCGCGAGGCGAGAGTGCGAGACCGCGAGACTGCGAGACCTCGAGACTGCGAGATCGCGAGACTGCGAGGCCGCGAGACTGCGAGATCGCGAGGCGAGACTGCGAGATCGCAAAGCGAGACTGCGAGATCGCGAGGCGAGACCGCGAGATCGCGAGATGGTATATCTCGCAGTCTCGCCTCGCGATCTCGCAGTCTCGCCTCGCGATCTCGCGGTCTCGCCTCGCGATCTCGCGATCTCGCAGTCTCGCGATCTCGCGGTCTCGCGATCTCGCAGTCTCGCGATCTCGCAGTCTCGCGATCTCGCAGTCTCGCGATCTCGCAGTCTCGCAGTTTCGCGGTCTCGCGATCTCGCGGTCTCGCGGTCTCGTGATCTCGCGATCTCGCGGTCTCGCGATCTCGCGATCTCGCGGTCTCGCGATCTCGTAATCTCGCGATCTCGCGGTCTCGTGATCTCGCGATCTCGCGGTCTCGTGATCTCGCGATCTCGCGGTCTCGCGATCTCGCGGTCTCGCGATCTCGCGGTCTCGCGGTCTCGCGATCTCGCGATCTCGCGATCTCGCGGTCTCGTGATCTCGCAGTCTCGCAGTCTCGCAGTCTCGCGGTCTCATACTGTCGCGATCTTGTGGTCTCGCGATCTGGATTTAACATGTTCTTGAAAGGGTCATTTTAGGTCTGTGTGTAAGTTAATTGACAAAATGGCTTGAATGATGGGCACTGAAGGCTTTGCTACGCTTCTGTCATACACCGCCTATTAAGTTCTCACTGGGGACATAGGGTTATTTTTTTTTAATTCCGTACCATTAGGAGTTAAAAGTATACACTCATAGATGGTCTGTAAATAGTATATTTGCTTAATTAAATAAATACTTCTAAAAACTTTCCTTTTCTTAAAATAACGCATTTTGATAGTTTTACAAACAGATCAATGAGAGAGGTCAATGTCTTTTAAGTGTGATGATAAAGAACAGAAATTTAGGCGTAGGCATTTGTGCCTTAATATCGACAGCTCTGAGTTTGGCTGTTATTGAATTAGCTAAGGGATCTGTCGGCTAAATTTGTTTTACATTTTGCCGTCAGTATTCCCAAACCTCTCGAAATATATTGTGGATTTTATCTCGTGGAGCTCGTCAGAACGCTTGTCCACTTGATGGTATCCGAACTTTCGGAGTCGAGGCGGACCCTGGTGACCCCCCCCCCCCCCCCCCCCCCCACCAAGCCACATTGCCTACTCCTAACGCAACCTTAAAAAATGTTTGCTGAGCTGTGATCTCGCGGTCTCGCGGTCTCGCGATCTCGCGGTCTCGCAATCTCGCGATCTCGCGGTCTCGCGATCTCGCGGTCTCGCGATCTCGCGGTCTCGCGATCTCGCGGTCTCGCGATCTCGCGGTCTCGCGGTCTCGCGATCTCGCGGTCTCGCGATCTCGCGGTCTCGCGATCTCGCGATCTCGCGGTCTCGTTTCCTTACTTTTGGGGAGAAATCCATAATTGTTAAAACGTAACTGCTAAAGCGCTATAAGCTGCCAAAACTCATATTTTCAGAAATTCTGATTGTGAAAAAGAAGTTGAGTGTTTTATGTGACCTTATAAAACTAAAGGATTGTTGTTGAAATAAAAATATAGATTAAGCCAATGATGTATGAAACCGAAGCTGTGTGGTAAATAACGGACACAATTTAAACAGCCGAGATGTATGAGTAGGTTTTTTTTCTTTCTTACAAACACTATAATAATGTACATGGTCATCTCCAAGATTGAAATCCGCTCTTATTTTATACTTCTTGATAAAAAAAAATTGACGAACAGTTTGCTAAATCTGTTTCAATAGAATGTTCATTTTATTCTGCAGCTCATCTCATTTCAAGGAATTAAAACAGTTTTATTGATAAAACTTCTGTGGGTTTACACGATATGTATATCATAATCTGTGCCGTGCTAAATTGACTAGATTTCTTCGCTAATGTACATCGATAAGTTTTTGCTATTACCGAATGTTGCTTTCATTAACTGAGTGCACAAGATTTCTAGTCTGCGAGGTACAGGTGGTACTTTTGACTGGAAGTGAAATTTACATCTGTTCCATAAAACATTCCCAGTTAGAGGCTTCAGAAATTTACTAAAACGATGCGGAGACATCAGATGCAACATTCTTGTAATTATTAATAATTATTACAATTATTCTACTTGGGATTTACACAATTTTTTCAAGCTATTCCTCGTGAATTTATGTAAAATTAAAGGTTTCCGAGAAGCTCATAAGTTGAATCCTTCATTACTATATAATACCCCCTCTAGTTGAATGCTGGTGGGGGGGGGGGGGGGGGGGGGGGGCTGTTGGACTAGATATTTGAGATTTAATAATTATGAGTTTGAAATAATGAATTAGTTTAGCAAACATGAACATATACATGCATGGTGTGATCTATCATTTCTAGGTTTTTGTTGATGCCCATGAACCAATATAGACAGAAAAACAAGTATTTTATCAAAATTCAAAACACTTGGCGTATATATATACATACAATCGGGCATTTCCCCTTTCGTTCGACACTCCTGCTGCTTCACATCTATAAACAGTCCTGCTAAACGTATTTAAAAATCAACCGATAAGTTTGTCCTACATTAAAACTTTCGAAAATCAATTTTCGCTACTTAAAAGGTATTAGTCACGTGGTAATTTTAGCAAATAAAACGGATACAAATTTAATAGGAATTCGGAATTCTGAACTATCATTGGTTTATCTTTTAACTGGCCAGCGACAAGGACTGTTTAGGAGTGTCGAAAGAAGGGAGAAATATAGGAGTGTTCCCCCGAAACTTATTTTCAGAGAATTTGTAAAATTTATCTATATAATTAATTTATTCCACATAGAAATATATATTCCCACTGGAACATTCAAGTAACATAACATACGAAAGTATACTGTAGCAACATTACTGAACAACTGCGAACTGGCGGACTAAATAAGCGCCCATTAAATAGACCTCTAGAAATTCCAGATCAGTCTTGTTGTTACGTATAAAGCTAAATGTGCATAAATATTGAAAGTTTACATATTCTATTCTTCTAGAAAACACGGTAATCATATCAGCGCAATGAGATATATTTGACTGACTTAAATCTATCGCAACTCTATCAATGGCCAAGCCGTTCGGTCATATAACGTACACGGCTGTGGGAAGTATGTCACAAAGTCAACTACGCAGTGAACAGTAATTCCAGAAAGGTCCATGAAAAATAGCCTGGGCATGCACAAAACGCGCTTTAAAGGTTTGATCCAGTTTAAACGAGTTCTTTGGTACAGAAGTATTTGACGGACTCTATGTGAGAAACAGAGACAGAGGATTTGTTTAGATGGACACAAAAAGCTTGCCGATAAATTTGAGACTGTAAACTAAAAACAAGACCTGAAACAAGCATAATAAGGAAACACAAGACCAGCAGATTTTTTGGACAGATTTTTATTTATATAAAAAAATAGAGTAATATAAATCAAAATTATTTACTTTTACCAACTAGTGTACTAACAATTCCGAGATAGAAAACTGTAGTCCGAGAACCAACAAAGCTCACTGGTAGGAATAGCAGTATCGATCCAATTATCTCGAACAGAAATCACAGGAGAAAATCCTGGAAACACACTGGTAAACTGTTTGCCTATATAGAAGATTTCGCAGATCAAACAAATGACAAAATGACTAAAAGTTTACAGGCTGACACTGTAAATAGGAATAAGCAAATGTATCGCATTCAAATCATATATAGCATTCCAACGCATTCAAGAACAATCTTATCCCTAGGTATAAACATAAATTTGCATAACTATGCAAACACGACATATCTCACTTCCATGAACAATCAATAAACGTCTAACCGTAACGATACATACTTCTCTGGTCATTTGAGTTAAGCTGTCAATTTATACGCCAAAGCCAGTACAGGGGGCTGTTTCTCAACACAACTTACGCCCGTCGTAACTTTGCGCCTGGTCGTAACGTAATGTTGAAGGTATATGTTGCCATGACGTTACGACTAGGCGCAAAGTTACGACGGTGTTGAGAAACAGTCCCCTGGTCCGTAAAATAATACACGTAATAAATGCAACGCTGATCGATAGGTTAGTTGTTTTCGAGCTTCAATTTCAAGTTGCAACTATAAAGAGAACTTTAATGAAACAGAATTAGCTAAGTGTTTTTTATCAAGAAGTACAAAATAAGAACATGCCACTGATGCCAATCTTAGAGATGTACGTTCAGGTAGTTTTAAGCCACAACAATCATGTTTGCGTCATCGCTATTGCTATGTCTACTTTGCGTTCATAGCTGACGTCACGTCAAAACTGGTATCGACGAATTCAAAACTAGTATTTACCGAGAGAAAAGTACGAGCCTCAAATTAAAAGTTTCTATGTGTGCGTTTTTGTGTGCATATTTATATTTTTTGGTATACATGTATAGATTTAATGTGTCTATTTGTTTACGTGGCCGATTAACTACCAAACATATTTTGGATTTCAACACCAGACCAAATTTTTATAACTACGAGTCTATGTATCAACATAATGTCAACCAATCATTGAACTATATACTGTAAGTAGATTGGCCAATAGTTTTATTTAGTTATTCATAGCGATTAAATGGGGTCACTTTTTTACCATCCGATATATAAAATTTAAAAGCGTTGCACAAATTTAGACAAGAAAAGTCTGGCATTTAACAGCCACCGTACATTTCCGAAATGAAAGACGTGTGACCCAGCGGGGAGAGAATGAAATGTACATGTCAGCCTGATTGTCGACTTCTCTGAATGGGGCTGATCAGAGTGTAGCAAATTATGATTACAAGGCAAACGGACTGCACACTGTTATATAAAACCAGTCAGTTGCATGAATAAAACTCCTTTAATTTCTTAAAGTGAGGTGAGCTGCCCAATTAAGTGGAACTTTTATAACAAAGTACACAATAAAAGTGGATTACAATCTTGGTGATGTATATGCACATGTATGTAATGTAGTGTTTGAAAGAAAAACAAAAACCTAAGTAAAATATACCCATACAATCACGGCTACTTGAATTTTGTCCGTTATTAGCACACAGCTTCGATTTCATATGCCATTAGCTTAATTTTATAAGGGAACATCGGAATCTATGAAAAAGTAAGAATTTTTGGAAATTTTGCTGGCTTTAGCTTTAGTTAAAACAATTATGGATTTCTCCCCAAAATTAAGTAACCGCGAGACTGCGAGATCGCGAGACTGCGAGATCGCGAGACTGCGAGATCGCGAGACTGCGAGACCGCGAGACTGCGAGACCGCGAGACTGCGAGATCGCGAGACCGCGAGACTGCGAGACCGCGAGACTGCGAGATCGCGAGACCACGGCTTCAGGGCTAACTAAACATTTTTGAAAGTTTAGAGTAGGCTTGGGAAAACTGACTGCAAAATGTAAAATAAATTTAGCCGACAGATCCGTTAGTTAATTCAGAGCTGTCGATATTAATGCACAAATGCCTACGCCGAAATTTCTGTTCAGTATCATCACACTAAAAAGACATTGACCTCTTTCATTGATCTGTTTGTAAAACTATCAAAATTCGGTATTTTAAGAAAAGGAAACTTTTTAGAAGTATTTATTCAACTAAGCAAATATACTATTTACAGACCATCTATGAGTGTATACTTTTAACTCCTAATGTCCCCAGTGAGAACTTAATAGGCGGTGTATGACAGAAGCGTAGCAAAGCCCTGCTTCAGTGCCCATCATTCAAGCCATATTGTCAATTAACTTACACACAGACCTAAAATGACCCTTTCAAGTACATGTTAAATCAAGATCGCGAGACCACAAGATCGCGACAGTATGAGATGCGAGACCGCGAGATCCCGAGACCGCGAGATCCCGAGACTGCGAGATCGCGAGACTGCGAGATCGCGAGACCGCGAAATCGCGAGATCGCGAGACCGCGAGACTACGAGATCGCGAGACCTCGAGACCGCGAAATCGCGAGACGGCGAGATCGCGAGACGGCGAGACTGCGAGACCGCGAGATCGCGAGACCGCGAGATCGCGAGACCGCGAGATCGCGAGACCGCGAGATCGCGAGACCGCGAGATCCCGAGACCGCGAGACTGCGAGACCGCGAAACCGCGAGACCGCGAGACCGCGAGACTGCGAGATCGCGAGACTACGAGATCGCGAGACCGCGAGACCGCGAGACTGCGAGATCGCGAGACCGCGAGATCGCGAGACCGCGAGATCGCGAGATCGCGAGACCGCGAGGCGAGACTGCGAGATCGCGAGGCGAGACTGCGAGATATACCATCTCGCGATCTCGCGGTCTCGCCTCGCGATCTCGCAGTCTCGCTTCGCGATCTCGCAGTCTCGCCTCGCGATCTCGCAGTCTCGCGGCCTCGCAGTCTCGCGATCTCGCAGTCTCGAGGTCTCGCAGTCTCGCGGTCTCGCACTCTCGCCTCGCGATCTCGCGGTCTCGCGATCTCGCTCTAGGCTTTGAAGGGCGAGATTGCGAGATCGCGAGATGGCCTCTATCGGCTTCCATAACGTAAGGAGGTTTCAAAGTAAAAATAAAGCACTTTGATTGGACGATTCATATACTCACGTTGCGTTGTGTTTCGACATGTTGTGTTTTGAGAGGAACGTGTTGCGTTGTGTTTCGACATGTTGTGTTTTGAGAGCAACGTAATACGTTGCTATTTATGGCGCGTTTGGCCCTTCATAGACAGGCGTGTTGATCCCATTGTTGCGCGAAGATAATCCCGGAGTAGACGCATCGTCGAGAAGGAGCGCTCACATTCCGCTGATGTGACGCCTTGGGTACAAGCGATCTGAAGGGAATTGTCACATCACTTTATTTCCAAATTCTAGCCCATATATACTAGCGGGAATTACAACTCGTGGCAGAAATACTTCAACATTTACCATTCATTCGTTTAGGATATCTAACTTAGTGCTTTCAATAAATGGCAATAAAAGAATGAGTCTTAATTATTAATCAGATAAATAGTTTTCGATTTCCTTCATGATCTGATGTTGGATTCTAACCCGCGAGTTTTTTGCCGGAGGGCTTGCGACGGTGTTTTGGGTTCAAATTTCTGGCGATTGACCCACGGAGAACACGGAGAACAGACGCTTTGATATAACACAGTCCGCTCTTGCAAAAATCATGGCAGTCGGTACAAGAAGTTTTTCGAGACCAACATATCTGTTCTATCGCCGATAGTATCGGTACAATGCTGGCAATTTATCGCACAAGATTGTTCTAACGTACGAGTGACTTCAATAAACATTAGGAGCCCAGTTGTATTCTTGGTACTCACCTTCTACAAAAGGTATCGATTTGAAAAATCTTCGAATATCAGACATGGTGCCAACCGATTTGACAAATAACACGCCACTACAGTCGGTAGGGCTTCAAACAGGTAAAGGTAACGCACAGACGGTCCGTGCTGACAATTTTGGAGACTGACTTTTTGTTTCTTTTTTTTTTTCGCCCTTTTATTGTTTAGCTTTTTTCCGGGGTTTTTGGTTTGGTTCGGTTCTCTTTTTTTCTCCACGCGCAAAGGGACCTAGCGACCCCTCCCCTGGCGACGCCCCTGCGAAGTAGGGCCTAGGCCCTATGTTTGAAACAACACGGCATTTCGAGGCCTGGATAGGTGTCTTTATCAAGTGCATTATTGGCGCAACAGTTCGTGTTGTAAAAAACTTACTTAGTGGCCTTAATAATTTCTCATTAGAATAGAATCAACGTTAAAAGAGAGTTTCATACAGTTCTTATATATGTTGAATATTACAGGGTCAGTAGAGTCATTCCTTGAGGGAATCTTAGACCGGGTTGTTCAACTGGATGAAGAACGGAAAGAAAAGAGTACAAACGGTAACTAGTTGTAAACAACAAATTCTATTGACTGTTTTATGAAACATATTTTACAAGTCAGTCTGTCCTTGCTATGATTCGTAACATTAATCCTAATTACGAGAATTGGACAAGTTGGCAGAGAGTCATCAATCAATCAATCAACCAACCAAAACCAATCAATCAATCTACACACTGGTACATTTATCGGGCTTTCACTCAGTCTTGATAATATAAAACCTGAATCCATGGACAATTTCCTGAATTTGTATAAATTTATTTCAGACTCAGTGCAGATATTTTATAACGGAGTGATAGACGCCGTTGTTAACCGGCTGGAAACTCAATGGCACAATTATTCGGGTGAGTTCTCTTGTCTATTTCTCTCACATCTTGTATATTGCACACTTCTGTATATTAACATTTATGAACACTAAAACACACGGGCACAGGGAAAATCTTCTTGTCTAAAATAACCATGGAGACAAGTTTCTAATTGTGTTAAAAAGAGGTATATCATTTAGACCTTTATACCCCATTATAAATTGTTGTAATATAGTAAACCTATGATATTTCATTAGGTTGACGACTGACAGGAGCTTGGTCTTAGTCAGTAGAATTTTCTGGAACACTTTGTATTACATTGACAATATTAACATTTTCTGTGGTTTACATGTACTTCAGCCCTGTTAGTTGATTACGTCTTCCACAATTTACCAAACGCAACTATTTTACATCTCTTGCGTTTAATTATCTGGTATTCATCATTAAACTGTCTCACAATAAAAAAGAGGTAGGAAAGAAATTTACATTTGGTGGCCAGTGTGTGATCATTTAATGACTGAACTTTTCAATAATTTTCTGCAGTTAATCATCTTACTGCTGATCAACGGAAATCACAGAAATGTAGTGACTTTACGTCTTCAGTACTACTATCAACACTGTCATTGAGTACTCGATGACAGCCTGAAAAGACACAAATGAAAACCCCAGCAAATGGATTATGATTTTTTTTATCAAATTGCCCAACTTGAGATTAGTTTTTATTATTTTTCTCTTATCACAGCACCTATTGGTCACAGAGATGAGGATGTTTTGGCCACCCGCCCAGTGTTTGGAAATAAAACAAACAATCTGCCGACGCTCAGTAAAGCTCTGAAAAGCATCATTCCCATAAGTACTTTGGTTGTCCCAGAGACCACCGATGTTGTTATCATTGATAAGAAACTTAAAACGGACCAGGTCCAAAACCAAAAGAGAAAGGAGTCTTATTTGTGCAGGAGACTAAAGGCCATGAAGGTAAACTATATCATGAGCAAGTTTGTGATTGTTATTTTTATATTCTTATAAAATAAATACAGAAAACAGTGCATTTTAATTTAAACTCTATACATCGTCATATGTTTTCTAATTTAGAACACAGTCGTAACGCTGGTGAAGAGAACCATACCTCCACTACTAAAATGAATATTTATCCCGCATCAGACAAAATACTTGCATTTGATTGGACGTCATCGATCACGTGAACAATATGGATTTTACTAACCCCATATATTTCCGTATTGGGTCACACACAGACTGTATAACTAATAATATAGTATACGCGGTTCTAAATTCTGGAATGATTTTTTATCATTATAGTTTAAAAAGAAGTCGGACAAAGATATCGGTAGTGCAGGACGGGATGATGTGAATAGCAAGAGAGGAACGTCTCAACCATCCCCTATGGGTATTGAGGCTGCTTTGAGATGTGTACTTCCGGTGTCCAGTCTCATTGTACCAGAGGTCAAAGGTCATCTGGAGCAGACGGCCAGCGACAGACAAACTGGACTGGAGACAAAAGCAACCGACAAGAAAACAAGAAAATACAAAATCAAGGTAGGCCTAAACGGAGGATTGGCATATTTCTTCTTGTCACTTTATCTGTAATTGACAAGAAGATTTTTTTTTATTTGTACAAAGCGATTTACCATCAGCAATGTTATTTTTCAGCGGTGGAAGAAGAAAGATGTGAAATCCTTGTCAAATACAGATGATGATAGAAATAAAGATAAACAGAACGTGCCTTCAAAGGGACAAACCGTCAGTGAGACGACCTTGAAATCACATCTACCGGCCATATTGAAGACCCCGACATTACAATCTTCATGTGGAGCAAGTTCCAATGACGACAATGATATAAAAATATCTACTGAAATGACTGACAGGGACAAAAAACCAAAGGTACTTTTAAAGAATAATCAAAATAGGTCTATACATAATCTGCTATCTTGAAGGCCCACACTATACGCCGATGATTTGGTTTTTAAATCCCATCGATATAGGCCAAATTGATAGGGTGACCAAAATTCAGTAGCTACATGAGCTTATTGTCAACAGTTACCATGTCAGCTCCAACCACCAGCTAATTATTGCTTTATAAATGTGAAATATTTTACGTACTCAGATTTGTTTTGCGGAACATATTACATGTACCTTTTTATTTACAGTTTAAACTTTTGACTCGAGTGTTGAACTTCATCAAAGGGCGTATCCGTAAAGATGAGAGTACCACCGTTACCATGGATACTACTGAGGTAATTAAGACCAATGTTGATATCTGAATATTCAGATGTTGAAGAATAAAACTGACTTAAAACTTAACTAAACGGGACAAACAATCAATATTTGGATTAGTTTATGTTATAACATAAAACTTAGAACACAGTCTTTAAAGATATTTAAAGTGGCATAGGCTGTCAAAATTCACATAATTTCTGATCGTCACCACAGTAAGAGGCTTTGAAGACCACCGAAAAACTAAATGATTTGCGTTGGAATGAGAAAATCCATACGGTATTTGGCCTGTACGAACCGAAACAGTGTTCGAAAAGTAAACCAAATTTAAATAACCGGGACGACCATTCATTCATTCTAAGCCAAAGTTAGATCAAAACAATACTTTATCGTACCTCTCTAGACTAGAAGCACTAAGAAGCTTTTGAGCTATACGTCTTGAGAAAAATAGCCAATCATTTCAACATTCTGCTTTAACGTCAAAATATCAACATTTTGGCAGCTCATGCCACTTTAATATCTGCTAAAGACTCAATTAAATAGCATTTTGAAATGGTCAAATGAAGGATAGCCGTAGGTGATGAATAATGTTTGATTTAATGCTGCCTCTCACAGAAGGTCATATTATTTACTCTCCTCTATATTTACTTTCAGGTAATGGAACTTGTAGACATCAAACCAGACATTGAAGAGGCCGAGGCTGGTAGGTGTTCCTGAAATACATCAAAGATAGTAGATTGACAAGAGTGGTCACTTCGTCCAATCAGCATTGCCGGCATGTTCTTTTGGCCCCCTAGCGGAAGGGTGTTCCGACTGTACACGATTCGACTGTATAGCGCCCCCTACAGAAAGGAGGTTCCTAATAATCGAATCGTGTCCGTGTCAGGGGATACTTTAATTACCATTGTAAATACTTCCAAGTTATGATTGTTACACTTTTTGTTGTTTGTACTCTGCTTTGTTCAAGCACCATAAAATTGAATGAAATTGAAAATTTTTCAAATTCAACATGGCGCGGACGAAGTGACCACTCTTGTCAATCTACTCTCTTTGAATACATTACACATTTTAGTTGATTTAAATCTTCAGGACTCACTTTAACTCAGGCCATTGAATCTGTTTTTGTACCAATAAACTTTCCGTCAAACATCACCATGTGAACGTGGGACAGGTGTGACTTTTCCGAAAAAAAAATATTGTTTCTTTGAATCCGGACTCAATGCCCATTATAGTTTACATTTTATCAAAATACTTATGCTAATTAGAAAGATAAGAGGGAATTGATTTTAATTGATTTTTACGCGAAAAATGTAAATGAATTAGTAATTAGTGGGAATTCTGTTGAACTTCTGTTGTTGCCTGACGGACGGTTTTCGGTAAATGTTAATGTTATCAAAGACGCGTTCCAAACTAACTACAGTAGCGTCCACCCATATACATGTACGACCACCTAGTTTAAACTCACCCAAAACAGTCCGTCAGAAAATAAACAAATGTACCATAGAATGTCCACTAACTACCCATCAGTTGTACGGGTTTCGCTGAAATTCGACCTACCATCTTTCATTCAAAAGCAATTCATTCTTATTTTTTAATTAGCATAAGTATTTCGAAAAATAATGAATAGCCTAATAATGGATAATGGTCAATACATTTTTTTTTTTTTTTTTTTTTTGCAGAATACCAGAGTTCGCTACAACAGAAAAAGAAAACAGTTGGACATAAAGTGAAGAGTGTGTTGTCCAGAGTCAAATGGCTGAAATGTTAAGGCTGTAAGAAGTAAAAATCTAAAAAAAAAAAAAAAAAAAAAAAAAAAAAACAAGATATATTTTCCACTGATGTTAACATTATTTGGTGTGTGACTTTATTGGACTTTCAATTCCCCTTTTTCTAAATAAACATTTTATTGTGGCATGTAAGAGTTGTGTTTCATTATTGGTTGACGAGGTAATAACATAGTAGAATAAACTGTTTATTGATTGGTTAGCTTGGTGTTTAACGCCACACTCAAGGTCATTTCTCAACTTACTGTATAGGCCTAGGAAACCATCGAACTTTCTCTAACGTGTCCATCTTCCAGAAAGATTGCTTGTATGCAATACATCAGCCATTATACCTTGTCGCGAGAACATGCCCTGTAAATGACGGTCGTCGGTGGCAATCCCAGCCATAGAACATGATACCGGTACATATATTATTTAGAATGTGACCGGTACATTTACATCTACTTGAAATAGCAGCTTCTTGGCGGTGGTCGGTTGTCGGTGGCAATCCCAGCCATAGAACATGATACCGGTACATATATTATTTAGAATGTGACCGGTACATTTACATCTACTTGAAATAGCAGCTTCTTGGCGGTGGTCGGTTGTCGGTGGCAATCCCAGCCATAGAACATGATACCGGTACATATATTATTTAGAATGTGACAGGTATATTTACATCTACTTGAAATAACAGCTTCTTGACGGTGGTCGGTTGTCGGTGGCAATCCCGGCAATATGAATAAGTATAAAACACACACAGACGACCATAGCCCACCCATCAAATAAATCAATAAACTTTTAAACTAGACTGAAACCCGAACACAAACGTAAACTTTCTATATATGAATTACAGATAAATATAATAATTTTAATTTAATATATATATATATTTATGAGCACTAAAACACACGGGCACAGGGAAAATCTTCTTGTCTAAAATAACCACGGAGACAAGTTTCTAATTGTGTTAAAAAGAGGTATATCATTTAGACCTTTATACCCCATCATAAATTGTTGTAATAAAGTAAACCTATGATATTTCATTAGGTTAACGACTGACAGGAGCTTGGCCTTAGTCAGTAGAATTTTCTGGAACACTTTGTATTGCATTGACAATGCTTATGCATCTTAAGCTATAGTAAGAATATCGTCAGACTATATATTATGGGGTCATGGGAAAAGACAGTGAAAATTCCCCCATTCCCCCCCCCCCATACCCCTTTCCCAGAAAACCTAGGTAGAAGGCAGACAGGGGAGTTTAGCCCTGACCAGTATGTCTTTCAAACTCTTGTTCTTTTTATAAGCAATGACTGGCCTTTGGGTCAGAGGTCGAGCAAGTTTACTTTGAAGTAGTTTGTATTCTTCTACTATAATCTTGGCCATAGCAATGCTAGCTTTGTTATACTGAAACACAAATGGTATTATAGTTTTTTCACGACATCTTCCGGGGTCCAAGTTCAAACCCAAAGGATAAATAGTTTGTAATGTTTGAATCCAAAAACTTTCCCTTTCCAAACGTTTGTGTTTGGTATCTGCAGCGGAAGTGAGAAAAGGGATTTTCTCAATAGGCATAATTTCAAAATGGTCCTTGACCGAATGACCTTGAGTATTGAAATGTTGTGCCACGGGTACATCATGTTTAAGTCTTATACTAGATAAATGGTTGGCTGCTCTTTGTCGTAGAGAATTCTGAGTTTCTCCGACGTACTGTTTGCGACATTTTTTGCACGTGATTACATACACGATATTAGAGGAGTCACAATTAAGATTCTCTGCCATTTGATATTTGTCGCGAGTTTGTTCTCCGAAAAAGGTACCGCGATCGGGTACGTATATATCGAGTTTGCATCGCGTCTTAAGGCATTTCATTGATGTACCTGAGAGAAATGTTGGACGGTAATGGTACACTCGTGAAGGGGAGGTAAGCATATCGGGGGATGAAGGGGGGAACATGATTTGTCTTACTGTGTTAGATTTAATCCTTCGGAGTAATCTAATAGAATACTTCCTAGGGAGGAGAGCTTTAAAAAGAACAGAACAAGCCTGGTTAAAAAAATCTAAAGAACTGTACATTACGAACATATATAGGTACATTTAAAAGTGAAAATATATATGCCTATAGGTATGGATTGGTAGGACATGACGAACTTGGCATTTTATGGCATTTATTGTATCAGTGAATGCATTTTTTTTGGAATAAGAAAGGGATTAGTGTATATGCCAATCATAGACTTCCGTTTTTTAAAAGCACGACCGTTCTACAATCCTTGAACTCTTAGCCTATCAGAGGATTGTTTACTACAATTAGGCCTACACGGAACTCTCAGGGTAAAGCTAAATCCACGCCTGAGGCTGCTATTAATAGGGAGAGTCTAACAGGAAATGTTGGTAAAACTACAGAAATGTACCCTAGAAATTCTCAATCTGAGCCCGATACAGATAGCAGCCTTAAAGTGGCATGTGCTGCCGAAACGCACACTTTTTTCATAATTTTTAATCGTCACGACAGTAAGAGGCTTTGAAGGTCCGACTAAATGATTGGCGTTGGAATGAGGAAAATCCTTACAGTATGTGGCCCATACGAACCGAAAACATAAACAAAATTTAAATAACCGGGACGACCATTCATTCATTCTAAGCCAAAGTTAGTTCAAAACAATACTTTATCGTACACTTTTTAGACTAGAAGCACTAAAAAGCTACTGAATTATACGTTTTGAGAAAATTAGCCAATAATTTCAACATTCTGTTTTAATGTCAAAATATCAATGTTCATCTTGGCAGCTCATGCCACTTCAATATGTTTATAAAGGAATCGCTTTTTTCTGTAACTAACCAATTATCTTCGATGGACCACCGACCTATGTGGGATGATTGTCAGTTACCACCGGAAGGTCGTGGGTTTCCACCGGGCATAGAGCTCGGTTTCCTCTAGCATTGCAAGCATTACCATATACCGCAGGCGTATAGAGCGACTTAGTATATAAGTCGCTCTACGCCTGCGGTATATGGTAATGCTTGCAATGCTAGGTTTCCTCTCATAATAAAACTGGCAATCAATCAGTGGAAAACACAATTAATAAAATGTCTATGCATATCAAGACTAGCACTCTCGTACTCTAGTCAGTATTTGGGTACACAAAGATAGGCTCGTCATCACAATTTTAGAGTTTCGGGACGCCTGGACGATTTGAAAGACTAGAATATTCAGTTCGTGATCTCGCAGTGACATCATACATTGCAACCTAAAGTAAAATCGCTCAGTGAATCGTTAAAATCTCTTGAAGTTGAAAATAATGACTTAACAATGAGAGTTCTTGACCAGTAGAGATATAGTCGAGGTGACAACCTCCGACGCAATCTCATTCTCGCGAGATCCCCTGCTACTACGTGAACGCGACGGACCGCAGGGGATCTCGCGAGAATGAGATTGCCTCCGACGCACTCGAAATTCCCTTCGGCTATCTTCGCTCGCTACCTGTCGGCTTTGACACGCACGTAAATCCCCGAAGTTAAATGACGTGTACCAAAGTAAACATGGCTTTAGAATCTTCTACCAAATTCCAGAAAGCGTATGAGGAAACTTTTCAAGGAGCCACAGTCAACACTCCCCGTCAAATAATGCGGGAACCATGGATCTCCTCATTGCAAATACATAAATAAACTAAATTCTTTATAATGTTTCGAAAGCAAGCTGCATAAGGGAAATTACTGAATTAGTAAATAACCGGTTTAGTTGTTTACTAATTCAGTAAAGTAAATTCACTAATTAAATTCTCCCGAACTACATATTTCGGAGTCAATTTAACCGATTCGACCATACTATTCAGGATACGTGATAAGACAGACAAGAAATGTAGCACGCCAAGATGTTTCAATATAGACGGTCGTGAAGCTTCAAATAATAAGTAAATCGCATAAAAAATGAATTAATACTTGCTATTTTGTAACCACTTGCAAAGCAGGCACATAATTGAAAGTAATTCTGAGTGCAGTGTAAAACATCAATCATTTTTATCAATGAAGGGGGCCTCCGTGGCTCAGTAGGTAGAGCGTTGGACGCTCAATCCGAACAGCCTTCCACCAATGGGTCGCGGGTTCGAATCCCACTCAGTCCAAAAATGTTGGAAAATTTTCTGACTGGGTTTTCACTCGAACGACCTATGTGGGATGGTTGCCAGTTACCATCGGAAGGTCGTGCGTTTCCTCCGGGCATAGAGCCCGGATTCCTCCCACAATAAAACTGGCAACGCCGCCATGTAAGTGAAATAATCTTGAGCGCGGCGTAAAACACCAAACAATCAATCAATCAATATCAATGAAGAAATGTCATAAGTACTAAATTGTGTAAAAAAATAAATAAAAAACACTGGTATATTAAAAAGTCAAACACGTATGAGTGAAGTACTTTGGGATATTTTCTGGCTTTATTGAGACAGAAAATTTCAGATTGTTCAAGGGCACAGAAAACGAACTTCGTAATCCAAGCAGTAGCCTGTGTTCTCGCTGTTTCTACAGTAAAGACCGACGGTAGGCCCCATGGTCAACCTTTGGGCAGATTCACCGTAGTCGTTGGACCCCATGTTCCACCTTACTTTATTTCCTGTGTATGTTGAAGTGAACTAGATGAAAAACAAAAACAAACAAATAAGCAGACAGCACCATTGGTTTAAAAATCCCGAAGCAAGTCACGCCCACCACAATTAATTTATTGTTTGGTGTTTTACGCCGCGCTAAAGATCACTTCACTTATATGGCGGCGTTGCCAGTTTTATTGTTGTATAGGAAACCGGACTCAATAGGCCCGGAGGAAATCCACGACCTTCCGGTGGTAACTGGCAACCATCGCACATATAGATCGGCAATTCTACAAAGGTCCGCTAGATTTTAAAAACACTTTCGTTTCTTTAAGGGTCGCTAACATCTTTTCCATCAACTTTGTTTTTCAGTTAAAAAAAGCCGATGCTGATGAAAAAATATTAAGACTCTTAAAGTGGCATGAGCTGCCAAAATTTACCCTTTTTTTCATAATTTCTGATCAGCACGATGGGAAGAGGCTTTTAAGGCCATCGAAAAACTTAATGATTGGCGTTGGACTGAGGAAAATCAGTACAGTATCTGGCCGATACGAATCGAAATAGTGTTCGAAAAGTAAACTAAATTTAAATAACCGGGACGAACATTCATTCATTCTAAGCCAAAGTTAGTTCAAAGCAATACTTTATCGTACATTCTGAAGACTAGAAGCACTAAAAAGCTCATGAAATATACGCTTTGAGAAAAATAGCCAATAATTTCAACATTCATTTAACGATAAAATATCAACATTTTGGCAGCTCATGCCACTTTAAATAAATCAAAGCATCCATTTTAATCGCAAACGACAAATCGCATGGCGAGAACGGGCCTTAAGTGAAATAATCGTGAGTGCGGCGTATTATAATAATAAAAGCATTAATCATCAATAAACCATGTTTATTTTAGTTAAGCAGATTTACCCAGAGTTCGTGTGTTTCATTTTTCATAAATATCTAAATTTGGCAGCTTATGCCGCACACTACTCCACTGCCATTTTCTCGAGCCAAGTTAAAATCTTCATGTAACCGATTCCGTAAAACAGGGAACCGGTTACTTGAAGATTTTAACTTTGCTCCAGAAATTGACCACTGCGGACTCAACACATGAACACATTGTTGACTTCCTGTAGTTTGCAAAATACGTTATCGAGTAAAATAAAAATTAAGGGGCTCTGATGAAATACTGTTAAAGTATCTAAATAAACTTACCAGACTCCTCAGTTCGTAGTCACCCTTTCCAGTCTGCCAGTCACGGTTTAGGAGTGGAGACACTGAAACAAATATAACCAATGAACTATATGCAAGGAATGGACACGTCTCATTGGCTGGTTTGGATCTGACTTTGTAAAATGTGCCGCCATCTATAGTTGATAAGCACGTGCAGAACAGATCTATAAATATAACCGCCTATAACTGTTTGATCTATATATGTTGATTCATGTGTTTTGCTTCTAGATTGATTGATTGATTGATTGGTGTTTTACGCCGCGCTCAAGATTATTTAACTTATATGGCGGCGTTGCCAGTTTTATTGTGGGAGGAAACCGGGGTTTTGCTTCTAGAATCCATAGTGTTGACTGAGTTTATTTCAGTCCTAACGTCACTCAGAACTAACATCACAGACCTATAACGCGAGTACTAACGCCAGTCATTAAGTCAATACTTACGTCAGCCCTAACGTCAGCCCTAACGTCAGCCCCAATGAACTATAAGCGTGGAATGGAGATCACGTGGTATTTGATTTATATCGAATGCCGCCATTACTAGGAGATAATACAACTTCAATCCAGATCTGTTGTGCACGCGCTCTTCAACTATCATCGGCGGCGCTTTATACAAAGTCAGAGCCAAACCAGCTGAGACGTGTGCCTTCCACGCATATACTTCATTAGCCAGTCCTAACGTCAGTCCTTACGTCAGTCTTAACGTCAGTCCTAACGTCAGTACTAATGTCAGTCCTAAAGTCAGTACTAACATCAGTCCTAAAGTCAGTACTAATGTCAGTTCTAAAGTCAGAACTAAAGTGAGTCCTAATGTCAGTAAAAACATCAGTCCTAACGTCAGTACTAACGTCAGTCCTAACGTCAGTCCTAACGTCAGTCTTAACGTCAATACTAATGTCAGCCCTAACATCAGTCCTTACGTCAGTCCTAACGTCAGTACTAATGTCAGTCCTAAAGTCAGTACTAAAGTCAGTCCCAATGTCAGTAGTAACATCAGTCTTAACGTCAATACTAACGTCAGTCCTAACGTCAGTCCTAACGTCAGTGCTAACATCAGTCCTAAATTCAGTACTAACGTCAGTCCTAACGTCAGTCCTAACGTCAGTCCTAACGTCAGTCCTAAAGTCAGTCCTAACGTCAGTCCTAACGTCAGTGCTAGCATCAGTCCTAAATTCAGTACTTACGTCAGTACTAAAGTCAATACTAACGTCAGTGCTAACATCAGTCCTAACGTCAGTCCTAACGTCAGTGCTAACATCAGTCCTAACGTCAGTCCTAACGTCAGTACTAATGTCAGTCCTAAAGTCAGTACTAATGTCAGTCCTAAAGTCAGTCATAATGTCAGTAGTAACATCAGTCCTAACGTCAGTTGTAAAGTATGTATTAACGTCAGTCCTAACCTCAGTAGCAACGTCTTGATGGCGGATTAGAAGTACGCCTTTGTTGCATGTCTCTATTCATGGGGGTTGTCAGTTACCAACGGAAAGTCGTGGGTTTCCTCCGGGCATAGAGCCCGATTTCCTCCCACAATAAAACTGGCAACGCCGCCATATAAGTGAAATCATCTTGAGTGCGGCGTAAAGCACCAAACAATCAATCAATCAATCTATTCATGGGAATCCATGCATGGATGTTAATTCGGCACGTTTTAAACTTGAGCACTTCAGTTATGGTATATGTCACACGTAATACCCAACTTTTCATTCATCCTTTGATTTCATTTGACCATACGTTTTGGATCTATTTACGTGTTGTTATTTTTTTTTTGTTTCCCTTCAATTTACTGTTTGATTATCAATTGACATTTGTTTGTACACGTGAGCTTCTTCGTAACGTTCATTTTTTTTACACGAGTACTATTAGTTTCCACTTAAAGTGGCATGAGCTGCCATAATTCACACTTTAAGTAAGAAACTTTGAAGGCCATCGAAAAACTAAATGATTGGCGTTGGAATGAGGAAAATCCATACAGTATGTGGCCTATACGAACTGGAATAGTGTTCGAAAAGTAAACAAAATTTAAATAACCGGGACGACCATTCATTCATTCTAAGCCAAAGTTAGTTCAAAACAATACATTCTCGAGACTAGAAGCACTAAAAACCTTCTGAATTACACGTCTTGAGAAAAATAGCCGATAATTTCAACATTCTGTAGCAACATCAAAATATCAACACTTTGGCAGCTCATGCCACTTTAAGTGATTGTGCTACAATGGATGTTACCTTATAAACGGAAAGGAAAACCAGATTTGTTTAGTTTTGATATACACTAAATCAGTGTCCTGCACCCCTATCCCTCTGCACCTGATGATGATTTGATTTTTACTCACCACCTGGGTCAACGAATTGGATTTTGTAATTCATACAACTGTTACTTCCACCGTTTTGTGCGTTGACACACGAGAGTCCGTATTGTCCACCGAAGGTGATTCTCTGAGTAGCGGAGAACGCTGTAGTAGAACTGCCTTTTACCCGTCCTTCAACCTGAAGGGGAACGGCTCCACCACACGGATGCTAAAATCGAAACAAAGCATTGAAAAAAAAAATGTAAATAAATATCTGACATGGAATAAGTAAAAAAACATGCAATATATGGCCAATATATAGTTTGGGATTGCGTCAACCAAATTATCCAAATATTTCTTTCTAAATGTATGTTTATGAACACTGAAACACGCATGTCAGGCACAGGGAAAATCTTCCATGGAGACAGGTTTCTAATTGTGTTAAAAAGAGGTATATCATTCAGACCTTTATACCCCATCATAAATTGTTGCAATGAACTAAACCTATGATATTTCATTAGGTTGACGACTGACAGGATCTTAGCCTTAGTCAGTAGAATTTTCTGAAATAACTTTGTTATACATTGTCAATGCTTACGCATCTTAATTTGTCCACAGTCACCTCTAACGCCATAGTTTATAGCGATTCTTAAATTGGCAAATTTTCTGACTGGGTTTTCACTCGAACGACCTTTGTGGGATGGTTGCCAGTTACCAACGGAAGGTCGTGGGTTTCCTCCGGGCATAGATCCCGGTTTCCTTACACAATAAAACTGGCAACGCCGCCATATAAGTGAAATAATCTTGAGTGCGGCGTAAAACACCAAACAATCAATATAGCCATTCATAGACTCTTGCTTATACTTATATTGATAAATACACAAAATGAGAAACGGAGTTTCAGAAATCTTCAGAAGAGGAGAGTACTTGGTACTTCGTGTACACCAGCCCCCGGAGTCGGTTTTGAATTGCTCAGCACCGGAGATCGGAAAATCTGATTGATTGATTGATTGGTGTTTTACGCCGCGCTCAAGATTATTTCACTTATATGGCGGCGTTGCCAGTTTTAGTGTGGGAGGCAACCGGGCTCTGTGCCCGGAGGAAACCCACGACCTTCCGTTGGTAACTGGCTACCATCCCACATAGGTCGTTCGAGTGAAAACCCAGTCAGAAAATTTTCCAATTTTTTTTTGGGACTGAGTGGGATTCGAACCCGTGACCCATTGGTGATCTTCAGAAGAAGAGAGGACTTGGTACTTCATGTACACCAGGGTCGCGGGATCGATTCCCACTCAGTCCAAAAAAATTGGAAAATTTTCTGACTGGGTTTTCACTCGAACGACCTATGTGGGATGGTTGCCAGTTACCAACGGAAGGTCGTGGGTTTCCTCTGGGCATAGAGCCCGGTTTCCTCCCACAATAAAACTGGCAACGCCGCCATATAAGTGAAATAATCTTGAGCGCGGCGTAAAACACCAAACAATCAATCAATCAATCATGTACACCAGCCCCCGGAGTCGGTTTTGAATTGCTCAGCACCGATGATCGGAAAATCTGATTGATTGATTGATTGGTGTTTTACGCCGCGCTCAAGATTATTTCACTTATATGGCGGCGTTGCCAGTTTTAGTGTGGGAGGCAACCGGGCTCTGTGTCCGGAGGAAACCCACGACCTTCCGTTGGTAACTGGCTACCATCCCACATAGGTCGTTCGAGTGAAAACCCAGTCAGAAAATTTTCCAATTTTTTTTTGGGACTGAGTGGGATTCGAACCCGTGACCCATTGGTGATCTTCAGAAGAGGAGAGGACTTGGTACTTCATGTACACCAGGGTCGCGGGATCGATTCCCACTCAGTCCAAAAAAAATTGGAAAATTTTCTGACTGGGTTTTCACTCGAACGACCTATGTGGGATGGTTGCCAGTTACCAACGGAAGGTCGTGGGTTTCCTCCGGGCATAGAGCCCGGTTTCCTCCCACAATAAAACTGGCAACGCCGCCATATAAGTGAAATAATCTTGAGCGCGGCGTAAAACACCAAACAATCAATCAATCAATCATGTACACCAGCCTCCGGAGTCGGTTTTGAATTGCTCAGCACCGGAGATCAGAAAATCTGAGAAGAATGTTGTAATTTGGGACTTCATTTAAAAACGAAACATTTTTAATTGCAATATATTTATCCAGCAATGCTGGTGTTCACAAGGACGAATGCAAGCTGCAATCACATCATCAGGGAAACTACTGAATTAGTAAATTAACCGACACTGATTGACCCGGAAAAAAATCCGGACCAGGGTGAGAATCGAACTCACGACTTAGGGTTACCGTCCCACCGCTCTACCAACGGAGCTACCCGGCCCTGCTGGGAACGGCTCGCTTGTTAGATTGTCTTCTACACACAGAGCTTAAATCAAGCCCATTAGAATGTGTATATTTAAAGTTCCATACGTGATGAAGTCGGTGTTTCGAAAGCAAGCTGCAATCATCATCATGGAAATTACTGAATAAGTAAATTCAGGACGAACGCATAGATTGCGTTAAATGGTATTTCTCAAATTTAGGTTTTCATGAAAATAAGAACGGGAACTTGTAAAAGCTCTCTGGCTTTTTCTAGCATCCAGTGGATCTCTATCTTTCCACACTTGTCACACTTCATTTCGCACAGTATGTTGTATACTGGTAAAACATAGAGAAACGCTTGAAAATTCTAGAGCATTGAGTAGAAAAATAAAGAGATTCACAAGCTCGTTGAGGTTGTAAGCCTGGGGGGCAAAGGATGAATATCAACAGGAAATCAGGCGATATCTCCGCTGATGGATCAGGAATCTCTCTCACAGTAAGCCAAAGCTAGGGAATATACGGTAAGAATTCCGCTAATTCAAGTACTCAAAACATTACGAAAAGCACTGTAAAAGTTTGAGACTTTTTGTTGGGTGTTTTACCTCCTGAATGGAGCGACCAATAATCTTATCGAGCCATCGCTATTGTTGTTGTTTTAGACCAAACATGACAGGAAGCAGTCTAATAATTTGTTATCTTCACATTGCTCGTCCTTGAATTAGAGGAATTCTTACCGTAAACGAAATTAGCTCGAGGAAGATTTTAAGCACCAAAAACAGTAAACCAATCAACTGATTGAAAAATAATGAATTACCGGATTGAAATCACTCAATGTTTCAAAATCTCCTTGTCCGGACTGGTTGTCTCGATCCAACCAGGATGTCCAGGCGGCAGCTAGAACAGGAAGAAGATAGAACGTGGTTTAGTAAACGTGATTGTTAAATTTATTGAAAATCTAAGGGGGGGGGGGGGATTAATTATCAGCAATGATAGATTGATTTTTTGATGTTGTACGCCGCGCTCAAGATAATTGCACTCATATTGCGGCTTTGCCAGGTTTAGTTGGGGAAGAAACCGAGCTAATTGTCCAGAGGAAATCGCCGACCTTCGGTGAGTAAAGGTACGTCGATTCAGTGAAGACAATGGTAGAAGACATGCAGATAATCATTGTAAGGTGTGGTTATGGTCATTTAAGGCCTTTTTTCTCTGGTTTGCTTTCTCAGATTTATTATCAGGCTTTGTGTTTCTCTACTAAAAGAACCTTTGTCTGTATTTCTCAGACAAAATTATATTGTACTGTTTGGCCGCTAAAAATGTTCAAATCACCAAGGCGCTTGTGCGCATGTCCAAGCTTGGAGTTTAATGTTGATATAAAACAAATAAAATTCTCGATTTCACATTGAAAATACCAAATGTTGCCTGAGTTTCATTTAGGGGAAAATATGAAGTTCGTAAATTCTTAATCGTTTTGTGAAAAATATTTTTTTAAACAGCGTATCTAGATTTGCGCGACGAATGGGCCTTTAAATAAAGAATAAACCGATAAGATAAAAAGCTAATCATAGCCCCCTTTTCTTTACTTAAAGTTAATGTGCTACAAAAGGAATAACGAACAGTTTCTCTGCATATGTACTGCAACAACAAAACGCCCCCCCCCCCCCCGCCCCCCAAAAAAAAAAAAAAAGAAATGCACATTTTTTCGTGAAATTATCACAGCGTATTCCCAGAAAATCAATTAAAACGGATGGCGTGGTATATTCTGTTGTACTTGTTTAAATTCTGTTTTGATGGCCAAATCCTCGTCAAGTGGTCTAAAAACGGTCCTAAGATAGTTGGCGAAACGTTGTCTCGCAATGTACAAAGAAGATGGTAGGCGTAATTACTATTTTCTTATTTATTTTGTGTACCTTCAACTTCAAACGCCGCTAAATCCAGATAACCGTAACTGAAGAGTAGACCAAACTAAAAAATGAATGGGGTATGACCTGTCAAAAGTCGCACTTCTTTCATAAATTCCGATGGTCAAAATAAAGTGCGCGTTTGAAATATCCCGAAAAATTCAAGCATTGTAGTTGGGAAAAAAATGGGTTAAGCTGTCAACCTGTACGAACCAAAGAAGTGTGCTAATAACGGACAAATTTCCAATAGCCGGGATGTATGAGTTCAATCTTGCTCATGGAAAATTCCTTGACGGACATATCAAGGATTGGTATCTACTGAAAGGTCTTATAGTTATTTTAGACAAGAAGATTTTCCCTGAGCCCGTGTGTTTTAGTGTTAATAAATATATATACAATATTGAGCTTTTATCAAGATGTTTGTTATAAAAGATTTAAAAATAAATATGATTACCTGAAAGTTGAGCCCAAAGGCAGAGGACGCAAACAACGGCGATCATTCCCTTCATTGTTGTGAACTGGATTTATGATCAAGAAGCATGCATACGAACCACTTAAATTGGCGGATTTCAAAGTGAAGTAGCCGAGAAGTTCATCTCGCTTTTATATCGCCAGGAACTGTACACGTGGCAGTTGGAAAGGTCGTACGAAACCATTGATGCATGGAATTAAAAATCTACAGAAATGCTGAATAAAACTTTTAAAGGATTAAAGTTCGGATTCTCTAATAGGGAATATTTTTCGTGAATGGAATTAGGTCGCGGAGACAGCTGCTAGTCCAGTTCATATTTTGCCAAACAATTACCCTGTAAATGGAGCAGCTTTACGGGGATTTTAAGACGAATGCACTGAAAATCATCCCGGAATTCAACCTAAAATTGACATTTTAATCCTAGGTGACAGAAGGTCATAGATTCACAGTCAGATATAAATCGTTACAAGTTCATGCTGGACTGACATATATCATCTGACAGCAGCGATAAGATTTTCGTAAAACCCGCCGGATTGGTCAACTGACTTGTCAATTGAGCTGCGCATGCGCCATCGTATCTCATTTGCAGAAAGTTGTGTCATTTCTTAATTACAAAGCCTAAGCCCTCTTCCTCTGAATTCTGAAAATAAAATTCCAATGTATACGGTGCAGGATTGATTTTGGTTTAGTCGCATTCGCACTCGCCTTGCCGCGGGAGTATTTTCGGTTTCATGTAAATTTTGGTATTTATAGGCCTATAGTGTTTCAATGGCTATCTTCGCTCGCTACCGGTCGGCTTTGACACGCACGTAAATCCCCGAAGTTATCAGAGTGGATCATTTCACTTACATGACGCCCCAGTCTGACAACTTCGGGGATTAACGTGCGTGAAATACCCTCTGATAGATTACAGGTCATTTTGAATGTGGTGACCAAAAAGGTAGCCGTGTAACGTACAATTTCCATATCCCCTTGAGGGCCCATCGAAATTGTCCTCGTGATAATTTAAGGGACCGAAATACTCTGTTAACTTTCAGGCGCGATCAGTTTTATAATCAAAGCATTGGAGAATTTCTGGAATGTACCGAAACTGCGTCTCTTCTTTGCGTTACACAACATGTGGTTTACCAGGCTAAATATAATATATAAACAAATATCTTTCTAAATAATATTAGCATTTAAAAAATTTATAATTATTTTTGTTTTCTTTTTTCGTCTGTAGTAAAACATTTTGATATTTAATTTCGACGCCATTTTTATTCAGCCCAAAAATACGGTGATTTATCGTATAAAAAGCGCAGACTGTCGGAGGCGTGTCAAAGCCGACCGGTAGCGCGAGCGTAGATAGCCGAAGGATGTTCCGAGTGACGTAAATCCCAGAAGTTATCAGAGTGGATTATCAGTCTGATAACTTCGGGGATTTACGTGCGTGAAATACCCTCTGAATTTTGAATATGGCGACCAAATATGTAGCCGTGAAGCGTACAATTCCCAAATCGTCTTTAAGGTCCCACAAAAGTGTCCCCGTGAAAATGTAAGGGATCGAAACACTCGGTTTGGTAATTTTTAGCCTCGATCAGTTATATAATTGAAGCATTGGAGGATTCTTGATATGTCCCAAAACTGCGTCTGTCTACAACATGTGGTTTACCGGGATAAATCAGATATATAAACAAATATCTTTCTAAATTATATTAGCATTTAATACAATTATAATTATTTTTATTTTCGCTAGCTACCGGTCGGAAGGTCGAGTTACAGGCCCAGGAATGCATCACTGCAGGGGTGGTGACGAGATCACATATGTGGCCGGACTGATCGAGAGGGTTGTGAACTAACCTGAGCAAAGGCAGCAAAGCGTGATATAAAATGGCTTCCGTTATAGCGCCGGTAATCCCGACAGAAAATGCCATTTGATTAACAAAAAGTGACCTTCAAACAAACTTGAGATAAAACTTGGAACTCTGCAAATTCAGACATCTGTCATATCTGATCAACCTTCAAATGTCAAAACCTTGAAAACAGAATCATATAAGCGAAAACTGCCCAGATTTTAATCCGCATAATTTTAGCATTAAGATAAATCCTCGGCGATTTGTGTTGGCTTTTTATAACCAATGACTGGCCTTTGGGTCAGAGGTCGAGCCATTTTACGTTGAACTAGTTTGTATTATTTCACTATAATATTAGCCATATCGATTCTAACCTTCTTATACTAAAATACAAATGGTATTATAATTATATATTTTTTCACGACATCTTTCCGGTTCAAACCCAAAGGATAAATACTTTGTAACGCTTGAATCCAAAAAAACTTTCCTTTTTTCCAAGCGTTTGTGCTTGCTTTCTGCAGAGGAAGTGAGAAAAGAGATTTTTGTAATGTGCATGATCTCAAAATGGCCCTTGACCGAATGACATTGGAACGTTGAAATATTCTGGCACGTCCAGATCACACTCGACCCGACGGGATAGATTGATTATTTGGTGTTATACGCCGCGCTCAAGATTATTTCACTTATATGGCGGCGTTGCCAGTTTTATTGTGGGAGGAAACCGGGCTCTATGCCCGGAGGAAACCCACGACCTTCCTTTGGTAACTGGCAACCATCCCACATAAGTCGTTCGAGTGAAAACCAAGTCAGAAAATTTTCCAATTTTTGGACTGAGTGGGATTCGAACCCGCGACCCATTGGTGGAAGGCCGACGGGATTTAAGCTGACACCACTTTGCGTCGTAGAGTTGTATTATATACTACTTTTTCTTTGCAACGCAATTTTCGTATCGAGTCGGGTCACAGAAAAACTCTCAGTGTGCATAGGTTACTGCCTTTAGAAATATACATCGAGCATCGAAAGGGAGCAAAAGTCACGTGTGAATTCCACTTATTTCCTGTCACCGGCACTGCATTGCGCATGTGACTGAGCGTTTTTCGCTCCAAAATGACGTTTAAATCTGACGTTATGGAACAAAATACGTCAAATGGAATTGCAACGTCATCAAAAGCGTTTTTAATAGCGTCAGCTGTCACCGGATATCACAAAATCTCGTAATAATTCTTATGAGACTTGCGCTCCCTGATCTTTACAATGGTATACGGTAACATTACGTGGTGAATTCATGGAAATAGAATTTTATCGCAAGAATTGTATGAAATAAAGATTAGTTTGTTAGGTGAGTAAAGTATATATATACCAGAAAAGAATCGGACAATTCAAATGTATCAGTTCTGTTGCTAATAAAAAACAAATGTCCTTAAGGTGCTTGATATCACGGGTAGGCTTTCATTTTGTACTTGTTGACGAAAATGTCAACTAATTTCCTTCTTTTTTAACGATATTTTCTCCATAATTAGCAGCTTATGCTATGAAAAAATAAAATACAAGATAAATTAAAAGGGATGCATCACATTCCCAGAGAATAAATCGCTTATAAATATGGGGAGGTGAACTGGTTAGATCTGTATTCTCTCCTATCACAGAGTATGAACCTGACCAGACTCAAAGAAATAATGGTTCCTTTTTTCTGCTGTTTTACACCACGTGACAAATTAAAACCCGTGTGAATAATTAAACACTGAGTGACCAATTGAACCCTGAATGTCCAATTAAACCCTGGGTGACCAATTGAACCCTGAATGACCAATTGAACCCTGAATGACCAATTAAACCCTGAATGACCAATTGAACCCTGATTGACCAATTGAACCTGAGTGACCATTTGATCCTTGAATGACCTATTAAACCCTGATTGACCAATTAAACCCTGAATGACCAATTGAACCCTGATTGACCAATTGAACCTGAATGACCATTTGAACCCTGAATGACCAATTGAACCCTGAATGACCAATTGAACCCTGAATGACCTATTAAACCCTGAGTGACAGATTGAACCCTGAGTGCCAAAAATTGAAGCCTGAGTGACCAATTGAACCATGAGTGACCAATTGAACCCTGAATGACCAATTGAACCCTGAATGACTAATTGAACCCTGAATGACCAATTGAACCCTGAATGACTAATTGAACCCTGAATGACCAACTGAACCCTGAATGACTAATTGAACAAATTAAACACCCAGAATAACTAGTTGAACCCTGAATGATTAATTGAACCCTTAGCAACAAATTGAACCCCCGAAATGACTTATTAGACCCTGACCGATAAATTGAACCCCCGAAATGACCTATTGAACCCTGAGTGACAAACTGAACCCCAAGCGACAAATTGAACCCTGAATGACTAACTAATTGAACCCTGAGTGCCAAACTGAACCCTGATTGACAAAGCGAACCCTGAATGACCAATTGAACTCTGAGTGACCAATTGAACCCTGAGCGACTAATTGAACCCTGAATGACCAATTGAACCCTGAGCGATTAATTGAACCCAGAATGACAAATTGAACCCCGAATGACTAATTGACCCTGAGTGACAAATTGAACCCAGAATGACCAATTGAACCCTGATCGACAAATTGAACCCCGAATGACCAAGTGAACCCTGAGCGACTAATTGAACCCAGAATGACAAATTGAACCCCGAATGACTCTTTGAACCCTGAATGACCAATTGAACCCTGATCGACAAATTGAACCCTGAATGACCAATTGAACCCTGAGCGACTAATTAAACCCTGAGCGACAAATTGAACCCTGAATGACCAATTGAACCCTGAATGACCAATTGAACCCTGAGCGACTAATTGAACCCAGAATGACAAATTGAACCTCGAATGACTAATTGAACCCTGAGCGACAAATTAAACCCTGAGTGACTAATTGAACCCAGAATGACTAATTGAACCCTGAAGGACCAATTGAACCCTGAGTGACAAATTGAACCCTCAGTGACCAATTGAACCCAGAATGACAAATTCAACCTCGAATGACTAATTGAACCCTGAATGACCAATTGAACCCTGAATGACCAATTGGACCCTGAATGACCAATTGAAGTCTGAATGACTAATTGAACCATGAGTGACAAATTAAACCCAGAGCGACTAATTGAACCCAGAATGACAAATTGAACCCCGAATGACTAATTGACCCTGAGTGACTAATTGGACCCTGAATGACCAATTGAAGTCTGAATGACTAATTGAACCCAGAGCGACTAATTGAACCCAGAATGACAAATTGAACCCAGAATGACAAATTGAACCCTGAATAACCAATTCAACCCTGAGCAACTAATTAAACCCTGAATGACTAATTGAACCCAGAATGACACATTGAACCCCGAATGACTCTTTGAACCAAAAATGACCAATTAAACCCCGAATGACCAATTGAACCCTGAATGACTAATTGAACCCTGAATGACTAATTGAACCCTGAATGACCAATTGAACCCTGAATGACTAATTGAACCCAGAATGACCAATTGAACCCTGAATGACTAATTGAACCCTGAATGACCAATTGAACCCTGAATGACTAATTGAACCCAGAATGACACATTGAACCCCGAATGACTCTTTGAACCAAAAATGACCAATTAAACCCCGAATGACCAATTGAACCCCGAGTGACCAATTGAACCCTGAGTGACCAATTGAACCCTGAATGACAAATTGAATCCAGAATAACAAATTGAACCCTGAATGACCAATTGAAGCCTGAATGACCAATTGAACCCTGAGCGACAAATTGAACCCTGAATGACTAATTGAAGCCTGAGTAACAAATTGAACCCTGAATGACAAATTGAACCCTGAATGACCAATTGAACCCTGAATGACAAATTGAACCCTGAGCGACAAATTGAACCCTGAATGACTAATTGAACCCTGAGTGACAAATTGAACCCAGAATGACCAATTGAACCCTGAATGACAAATTGAACCCTGAGCGACAAATTGAACCCTGAATGACCAATTGAACCCTGAGTGACAAATTGAACCCTGAGTGACTAATTGAACCCTGGGCGACAAATTGAACCCTGAATAACTAATGGAACCCTGAATGACTAATTGAACCCTGAGTGACAAATTGAACCCTGAGCGACAAATTGAACCCTGAATGACTAATTGAACCCTGAATGACTAATTGGACCCTGGATGACCAATTGAACCCTGAATGGCCAACTGAACCCTGAATGACTAATTGAACAAATTAAACCCAGAATGACTAGTTGAACCCTGAATGATTAATTGAACCCTGAGCGACAAATTGAACCCCCGAAATGACTTTTTAGACCCTGAGTGACAAATTGAACCCTGACTGACAAATTGAACCCCCGAAATGACCTATTGAACCCTGAGTGACAAACTGAACCCCAAGCGACAAATTGAACCCTGAATGATTAACTAATTGAACCCTGAGTGCCAAATTGAACCCTGATTGACAAAGTGAACCCTGAATGACCAATTGAACCCTGAGCGAATAATTGAACCCAGCGTGACAAATTGAACCCCGAATGACTAATTGACCCTGAGTGACAAATTGAACCCAGAATGACCAATTGAACCCTGATCGACAAATTGAACCCTGAATGACCAATTGAACCCTGAGCGACTAATTGAACCCAGAATGACAAATTGAACCCCGAATGACTTTTTGAACCCTGAATGACCAATTAAACAATGAGTGACCAATTGAACCCTAAATGACCAATTAAACAATGAGTGACCAATTAAACCCCAAGTCCCAAATTGAACCCTGAATGACCAAATGAATCCTGGATGACTAATTGAACCCTGAGTGACAAATTGAACCCTAAATGACAAATTGAACCCTGAGTGACAAATTGAACCCCAAATGACTAATTGAACCCTGAATGACCAATTGAACCCTGAGTGACCAATTGAACCCTGAATGACCAATTGAACCCTGATTGACCAATTGAACCCGGAGTGACCAATTAAACCCTGAGTGACAAATTGAACCCTGAATGACCAATTGAACCCTGAGTGACAAATTGAACCCTGAATGACTAATTGAACCCTGAGTGACCAATTGAACCCTGAATGACCAATTGAACCCTGAGTGACCAAATGAATCCTGGATGACTAATTGAACCCTGAATGACCAATTGAACCCTGAATGACCAATTGAACCCTGAGTTACCAATTGAACCCTGAGTGACCAATTGAACCCTGAGCGTCAAATTGAACCCTGAATGACCAATTGAACACTGAGTGACCAATTGAACCCTGAATGACCAATGGAACCCGGAGTGACCAATTGAACACTGAATGACCAATTGAACCCTGAATGACTAATTTAACCCTGAATGACTAATTGAACCGTGAGTGACCAATTGAACCCTGAATGACCAATTGAACCCGGAGTGACCAATTGAACACTAAATGACCAATTGAACTCTGAATGACTAATTTAACCCTGAATGACTAATTGAACCCAAGAGACAAATTGAACCCTGAATGACTAATTGAACCCTGAATGACAAATTGAACCCCGAATGACCAATTGAGCCCTGAGTGACCAATTGAACCCTGAGTGACAAATTGAACCCCGAATGACTAATTGAATTTCGAGTGCCAAATTGAACCCTGAATGACTAATTGAACCCCGAATGACTAATTGAACCCTGAATGACCAATTGAACCCTGAATGACCAATTGAACCCGAGAGACAAATTGAACCCTGAATGACTAATTGAACCCTGAATGACAAATTGAATCCCGAATGACCAATTAAACCTCGAATGACTAATTGAACCCTGAATGACTAATTGAACCCGAGAGACAAATTGAACCCTGAGTGACAAATTGAACCCCGAATGACTAATTGAATTTCGAGTGCCAAATTGAACCCTGAATGACTAATTGAACCCCGAATGACTAATTGAACCCTGAATGACCAATTGAACCCTGAATGACCAATTGAACCCTGAGTGACAAATTGGACCCCGAATGACTAATTGAACCCGAGAGACAAATTGAACCCTGAATGACAAATTAAACCCTGAATGACAAATTGAACCCTGAGTAACCAATTGAACCCCGAATGACAAATTGAACCCGAGAGACAAATTGAACCGTGAATGACTAATTGAACCCTGAGTGACAAATTGGACCCCGAATGACTAATTGAACCTGAGAGACAAATTGAACCCTGAATGACTAATTGAACCCTGAGTGACAAATTGAACCGTGAATAACTAATTGAACCCTGAGTGACAAATTGGACCCCGAATGACTAATTGAACCCTGAGTGACAAATTGAACCGTGAATGACCAATTGAACCCCGAATGACCAATTGAACCCCGAATGACTAATTGAACCCCGAATGACTAATTGGACACCGAATGACTAATTGAACCACAAATTACCAATTGAACCCTGAGTGACAAATTGAACCCCGAATGACCAATTGAACCCCGAATGACTAATTAAACCCGAGAGACAATTTGAACCCTGAATGACTGATTGAACCCTGAGCGTTAAAGTGAGCCCCAAATGACCAATTGAATCCTGAATGTCCAATTGAACCCCAAATGACTAATTGAACCCCGAATGACTAATTGGACACCAAATGACTAATTGAACCACAAATTGCCAATTGAACCCTGAGTGACAAATTGAACCCCGAATGACCAATTGAACCCCAAATGACTAATTGTACCCCGAATGACTAATTGGACACCGAATGACTAATTGAACCACAAATTACCAATTGAACCCTGAGTGACAAATTCAACCCCGAATGACTAATTGAACCTCGAGTGCCAAATTGAACCCTGAATGACTAATTGAACCCCGAATGACTAATTGAACCCTGAATGACCAATTGAACCCGAGAGACAAATTGAACCCTGAATGACCAATTGAGCCCTGAGCGACAAATTAAACCCTGAATGACTAATTGAACCCTGAGTAACCAATTAAACCCCGAATGACTAATTGAACCCGAGAGACAAATTGAACCGTGAATGACTAATTGAACCCTGAGTGACAAATTGGACCCCGAATGACTAATTGAACCTGAGAGACAAATTGAACCCTGAATGACTTATTGAACCCTGAGTGACAAATTGAACCGTGAATAACTAATTAAACCCTGAGTGACAAATTAGACCCCGAATGACTAATTGAACCTGAGAGACAAATTGAACCCTGAATGACTAATTGAACCCTGAGTGACAAATTGAACCGTGAATGTCCAATTGAACCCCGAATGACCAATTGAACCCCGAATGACTAATTGAACCCCGAATGACTAATTGGACACCGAATGACTAATTGAACCACAAATTACCAATTGAACCACAAATTACCAATTGAACCCTGAGTGACAAATTGAACCCCGAATGACCAATTGAACCCTGAATGACTAATTGAACCCGAGAGACAATTTGAACCCTGAATGACTGATTGAACCCTGAGCGTTAAAGTGAGCCCCAAATGACCAATTGAATCCTGAATGTCTAATTGAACCCCAAATGACTAATTGAACCCCGAATGACTAATTGGACACCAAATGACTAATTGAACCACAAATTACCAATTGAACCCTGAGTGACAAATTGAACCCCGAATGACCAATTGAACCCCAAATGACTAATTGTACCCCGAATGACTAATTGGACACCGAATGACTAATTGGACACCGAATGACTAATTGAACCACAAATTACCAATTGAACCCTGAGTGACAAATTGAACCCCGAATGACCAATTGAACCCCAAATGACTAATTGTACCCCGAATGACTAATTGGACACCGAATGACCAATTGAACCCTGAATGACTAATTGAACACCGAATGACTAATTGAACCACAAATGACCAATTGAACCCTGAATGACGAATTGAACCCTGAATGACTAATTGTACCCCGAATGACTAATTGAACACCGAATAATTTCACTTATATGGCGGTATTGTCTGTTTTAGTGGCTGAGGAAACCGGAATCTTTGTCCGGTGGAACCCCCACGTTCCGCAAGTATCTAGCAAGCTTTTGATAAACGCAATCGCAAAAGTCCACCAACAAATCTTTCAATTTTATTGGGTCTGACTGACAATTGAACTTCATTAGCCAAAGAATCCATAAGCGAAAAAAAGAATAAAGATTGTCAAGTTTATACATTTTTTCAAAAACGTGATAACAAAAAGTACAACAATTATATAAATGCCATAATGCCCATGCAACTTCAGTTTATACAATTTTTCAAAAACGTGATATTAACAGTGTAAAAATACAAACCAATACCCTACATGTATATCCTAATCATAGTTTAATATTAAATGCATGTACAAAAATATGCCATAAAATCACACCAAAGACCAGTAATGAATTATTTAAAAACAGTGAGACCAATGGACTATTGCATGTAATGGTCCAGGGCAGGATATTGAAGAAAATTAGCTTAACGGCAAGTTAAAGGGGCATGAGCTGCCAAAATTCACACTTTTTTCATAATTTCTGATCGTCATGACAGTTAGAGGCTTTGAAGACCATTGAAAAAACTAAATAATTGTCGTTGGAATGAGGAAAATCCATACAGTATGTGGCCTGTACGAACCGAAAACGTGTTCGAAAAGTAAACAAAATTTAAATAACCGGGACGACCACTCATTCATTTTAAGCCAAAGTTTGTTCAAAACAATATTTTATCGTTCATTCTCGAGACTAGATGCACTAAAAAGCTTTTGCATTATACGTCTTGACAAAAATAGCCAATAATTCCAACATTCTGTTTTAACGTCAAAATATCAACATTTTGGCAGCTCATGCCACTTTAAATGACAAAGTAATGACATTATTTTCGATAAAATCTATATCATCAGATTAGACGGGTTGTCTAGAAAAAATCAGGACAAAACCGAGATCATATACCAAGTTTATGACTTTTTTGCCATGAGTTGCCAAATTCAGAATTTTTTCCTAAATGCTTTTATTGCTTATAAAATCACCTAAACGAACATCGCCAAGTTTGTATCAACACTTTTTAGAAAGCTTTCAAGATTATTTCACTTTAATATATGGCGGCGTTGCCAGTTTTATTGTGGGTGGAAACCGGGCTCTATGCCTGGAGGAAATCCGCGACCTTCCGGTGGTAACTGGCAACCATCCCACATAGGTCGTTCAAGTGACAACGCAGTCAGAATATTTTCCAAATTTTTTTGGGACTGAGTGGGATTCGAACCCGCGACCCATTGGTGGAAGGCTGTTCGGATTGAGCGTCCAACACTGTACCTACTGAGCCACGGAGGCCCCTAATTTTCTTTTGAACAGCCCCAGCAGGTGTTCATCAGGAATAAAGATTACCCAATTTCAGATTGTCTGTGCCAATATTTTTGTTCTTGAAAATGAACTTATTGCACGTGTCATTGATTGATTGATGTTTTATGCAGATTATTAATCTATATGGTAGCGATGGCAGGTTTAGTGGGGGTGGAAACCTGGCTCTTCTCTGTCTTCTGACGCTTCCACATACAATGTAGGAAACAGAGATATACGTAATCCAAACAGACATTTGAACCCAAAGTGAATGACTTTTTGTTAGGACTTTGTTAGGGTTATGAATACGACAACAACATTTGTAAAAATACTCAATCCCAACACAGTGGCCAGGATGTAACCTCTGTAGTCTTCAAGCCTAGATTTTGTATCTGTAAAATAAAAAATAAAAAATCCTTGACATTTAATCTGCAATGTCTTGTGAATTGATTGTTGTTGTTACATCGCATATCTACATGTATAAGATGGAGTTTATAACCTTGTTGTTTGTTGGTGGTAGGTTAGGAAATGGAGTTTATAACCTTGCTGTTTGTGAGATGGAGTTTATGGTTGTTTTGTTTATTGTTTGTTACATAGTTTTGTCTGGGGGGTGGGGGGGGGGAGGAGGAAGCCAAATTTATTGGGTTCAATCTCAGTCCACCGATGTTCTTGCCATAGTTAAGATGCGTAACCATTGTCAATGTGTTACAAAATGATTCCAGAATATTCTACTGACTAAGGCTAAGTTCCTGTCAGTCGTCAACCTAATGAAATATCATAGGTTTGATTTGTTACAACAATTTATGGGGTATAAAGGTCTAAATGATATACCTCTTTTTAACACAATTAGAAACTTGTCTCCGTGGTTATTTTAGACAAGAAGATTTTCCCTGTGCCCGTGTGTTTTAGTGATCATAAATATAAGACTTTTACATCACATCTTAAGGCACTTCATTGATGTACAGGACCTCAGTGGTCCAGTGGGTTACAGTGATTGTCTGGGTCCTCAGTGGTCCAGTGGGTTACAGTGATTGTCTGGGACCTCAGTGGTCCAGTGGGTTACAGTGATTGTCTGGGACCTCAGTGGTCCAGTGGGTTACAGTGATTGTCTGGGACCTAAGTGGTCCAGTGGGTTACAGTGATTGTCTGGGACCTCAGTGGTCCAGTGGGTTACAGTGATTGTCTGGGACCTCAGTGGTCCAGTGGGTTACAGTGATTGTCTGAGACCTCAGTGGTCCAGTGGGTTACAGTGATTGTCTGGGACCTCAGTGGTCCAGTGGGTTACAGTGATTGTCTGGGACCTCAGTGGTCCAGTGGGTTACAGTGATTGTCTGGGACCTCAGTGGTCCAGTGGGTTATAGTGATTGTCTTTCAGACCTTCCATCCATGCGGTGCGGGTTTGAATCAGACCAAATAAAACTGGGAAGATTTCTGAGTGGATTTTTCACTCGGTCGCCGCATGTGGAAGAGTTGCAAGGTACTCACCAAAGGTCGGGGGTTTCATTAGGGCAATGAGCCCAGTTTCCTCCACCACTAAACCTGGCAACGTTGCAATATAAGTGAAATAATCTTCAGTGCAGCGTAAAACATCAATCAATCAATCTAAATGTATAAGGATTTTACTTCACATCTTAAGGCACTTCATTGATGTAACAGAGAGAAGTATTCTTTCACCTTTGACGTTTCCCAAATACTTGTTGAGTTGAAAATGATTGCATCAAAACCTCACGACAATGCACCGTTGAACATTGTTCCGCATGCGGAGTGACGTGTCAATTTCGGACGTATCCATTCTGGTCTAGAGGAATGTTATATTTGACTTCAATGTAAAAACCTTTCGAAAATTTAAACAAACAAAAGCGCGCTATAGGCAACATCATCATAAAATCAGCAATTCAAAGTGACGTCACAATCATAGGAGAGACAGGTTACAGAGCGGGATGACGTCATCGGGTCATAACAGAGTTCTCTTGGCTCATCCAACAGCCCTTCACCCCTAGCAGCGGTCCAATCCAAGTTTAACGGGAACAAGCCCACGTGCAGTCGGCGTGACAACAAGCTGCAGACGCAACATTCAAATCCTGACTGGACTATTCCAAACGTTATGGGTGGAGTCCCCGGTGATTTGAGCTACTGGCAACCAAACTTTTGTAAAAAAAACATCTCCCAAAATACATTTGAAGAGTGATAGAAAAGAAATTATGTTTTCATTCTCTGCCATTGTCGTGGGATTTACGTTAGAGAATGTGGACGAGTTTCAAAAATAAAACTCGTCCACATTATCTAACCTAAACCCCACGACAACGACCTCGAACGAAAACATTATTTCTTAAAAGATACACCCGTGAAGGAGGAGCAAGCATGTATATGAACACTAAAACACATGGAAAATCTTCTTGTCTAAAATAACCATGGAAACAAGTTTCTAAAAGCATACATATACTTAAGTTATGTCACTTTGAATTTTGATTGATTGACAAGTTAAGTGGAGGAAATCTTAATGTCACAAGAAAAATTATGGGACATTTGAGGGTCTTGTTTCAAACCCATGTAGGGATACGCATGCCTTTCATATTTTCTGTTAAGAATACTTTTCATTGGCAATGTTGATCTGTCCTAAAACAATTGATCTATTTCAGCCACTCATAAAAGTTGCATATTGACTTTGATAACGATGTAAGAACTACATTGAAACGTCGTCACCCGATAAACCAAGAAGTTGTGATCCAAAAGTAATTCTTCACCTTATCGTAAAAGTGGTAAACGTTTTTGGGGATTTCCACTTGTGTGAATTCCACAAATTTCCTGTCATCGGCACTGCATTGTGCTGCATTGCGCATGTGACTAAGCGTTTTTCGTTCCAAAATGACGTTTAAATCTGACGTTATGGAACAAAATACGTCAAATGGAATTGCAACGTCATCAAAAACGTTCTTAATGGCGTCATCTGTCACCGGATATCACAAAATCTTGTAATAATTCTTATGAGACTTGCGCTCCATATTGGCATGGTTGGTAGACTATTCAATGCATAGTCTCGACTTTCTCTACTAAGTACTTACCATTAATAATTGTATCTTCCTTCCGCTGGTTTTCCACTTGTGGGTTAGTTGTACTGTCTGCCATACATTTCCCCTCCTCTTGGTGCAAATGAAGTGGATTTTCATATTTGGGAGTGTCCCGATATTCAGAAAATTTACCCCAATTATTTTCCGTGGGAGGCTCAGATCTTGCTAATGGGGTATTCAATTCTAACTTCACAGGGTTTGGTTCTAAAGTAACAGTTTTGTGCCAGCCTCGTGATACTGAAAATAAACAAATATAACTAATGTTTGAATGAAATTAGGAAATTTTTTAATACACACTTCCTCATTCAAAAGTGTATTTGTCCTAAAAGCACACTTGCCGCGAAAATCCAGAAGACTGTTTACATTAAAAACAGTGGACGGTTTTCTGTATTTTTCCCAGACAGAAAAAGTTATGAACTTTCTATTTTTACCAGAAATTGAAAGTTTTGACATCATTTAGTATTTTTCATTTTAAATTGAAAAATAGATTTTTCAGGTACCCGCAATATAAACAAACTTCGAACCTGAGCGTGTGCACATGTGCCCTAATGGTTTGAGTCGTGTGGGCGATCTAACGACACAGTATAATTTTACGAACTTTATTTAAGAAATACATACTAAAGAGAGACTGTAAAAGCCTGCCGAGTGCAAACCACAGACAACAAGAGTTTAAGAAACTCATAATACGCCCGCAAGGGTAAATTCATTGTAGCACACTATCTTAATATTCAATATTAAAGACATGCTTTAAACAGAATTTCGGCTGGTAGATTCTTTCAGTCACCTAAATAAGACTGGGGCTTGGTGAATTTTAGTATTTGACAGATCACATACCTATAAGCTGCTACGTGTACCTATATCTGAAAGCTGTACCAAAGCTACTTGCACAAGTGTCTACACTACATATAGGCATACAACAGCAATTTCATTTAATTACAGATTAAACAATAGAAAGAAGGACACAACTCATTTGGTCACCTTGGTAATCAAATAAGTTGTTTGGATATAACTAAGCTATTCTGTGAAACCACAGACAGAATAAAAGCCATTTCCTCAATTACTGAATGCCTAAAGGCTGGGTGACTGATTTTTGTCAACACATATAGGGAGACTCCAATTTACTTTTAGTACTAGACACACCGTCTACTCATAAGATAGTTATAACTGAAAAAAAATTGATAATCCATGCAATAAGTACCGAGTTACTCAATGCCAAAAGGCTGGTGACTGTTCTGGTCGCCACAAATAAAGAGATCCCAATTCAATTTTGGTACAGGACACATCGTCCAATCATAAGCTTCATATATTAGAAGAAAAAAAATTATAATCCATGAAATAATTACGGAGTAACTCAAAGCCAAAAGACTGGTGACTGTTTTGGTCACCGCAAATATCAACACTCCAACTTCATTTTGGTACAGAACACACCATCTACTCATAAACCAGTTATAACTAAAAAAAAATTTAAATCCATCGAATAGTTCCAGAGAAACTCAATGCCAAAAGGCTGGTGACTGTTTTGGTCGCCAAAAATATTGAGACTCAAATTTAATTTTGGTACAGAACACACCATCTACTCATAAGCCAGTTATAACTAAAAAAATTTTAAGTTATTGAGCGGACACAAATCCGGGACGGACAGACGGACGGACGGACAACGGTATACCAATATACACCCGCTTTAAGAGCGGGCGTATAAAAATTAAAACTTTTTGAAACAACTTTGGTTTGGTTCATAGCACAATAAATTCAATTAATATTCTTTTAACACGATGTCAAGCAAGGCTAAAAGTTAGCTTTTTCACAAAACTTGAAGCCTGTGTGATAAAATTACAACAATAAAAAAATTGAATTTTTGCAGTAGTAGGAACTTTAATGATACTAAAAAATGTTCTGCTTTAAATGAATTAGATATACATTTTCAAAGTAAAAAAAAGAATTTTGGACAGCCATTGTTTGTTGTATAGAGATAATAAAAGAAATGGACTCCGGCATTTAGCCCTGCAAGCTGCATTGGGAAAGACAATTATTTTTGTTTTTTTTTAACAGTGTCGATATATATTTTGTTAAACCACCCGTTGACAATAAAACTGCCACTAAAGGGAATTGAAATGTAACAGGTTTAGTTTTTATTACGGCTCAAAAAATAAATGTATTTGAGTATTTGACACAATTTGAAACCCTACTTTGTTTTTGTCAACAATTCTGGATGATTGATTGGTTTTCAAAATCTTTGAGGCTGGATCATTGGGTAATGTGTCAGATTCACAATGAGACAAGAGTTTAACCTTTAGGGGGATTATCTAGCCAAGATAAAATCTGCATGTCCCCATTCCGTGTTTTACCTTGGCGGACAACTCCACTTGAACTCGTAAATCGAACAGCTCGTTTGGATTGGATGCCAGTAAAACTTCTCGCAGCTAATCAAATCCTCGGGCGCTTACACTGAAAATAACATAATGGCGGCTGTGTATACCTTGAACTTTTGTTTAACGAGTGCTGATTGGGCAAGACCCTGTAAGTCTAGGAAAGACAACTCTTACATTCTCACCAGTGGGCGCTGTTCGATTTACGGGTTGGAATGGAGTAGTCCGCCAACGTATAACACGGAATGGGGACATGAAGATTTTAACTTGGCTTGCGAAGATGCCTTTAGGGGGATTATCTCATTCAGCCGCAAAGACAATTGTCAACTTTATTGAAATGGCTTCTCCCATGATTATGAAGATAACATATCAGAGAATCTTTGAAGGCCTATGATTCTGCCCAAAAAAAATCTAGCCATATCGTAATATATATTTATGATCACTAAAACACACGGGCACAGGGAAAATCTTCTTATCTAAAATATATATATGTGAAACAAAATTGAGTATGGTACAAATCACAAAGAGAAAAATCTCTTCATAAAACACGGAGATATTAATCTTTTCATCAATTAAACCTTTTTTTGTCCCCATTTTATCAAAGGGAGTCATTTAATCAGGTCCTCTCATACATGTATGTACATTCTTTTTCTAGCTATTATGACTGTTGTCAAGAATTAATTTTTAAAAAATCCAATTACGTTAAATAAATAAATGCTGAAGCTAAAAAGAGTTAAAAACATTTCTATTATCTTTTTACTTCGTTACATTACCACATGTTCACTGTAAGTTGCGTGTGTACACATAGATTTTAATGACTTTTCAATTCAGAGCCCTATCTTTTTAAAAAATCCCCTGTAAAATTTCACATTTAACCTTAAAATATACAGATGTTCGAGCATGTATCCTATGGGAAAAACTCGACAGTTTTAATATTAACAAGTACGTAAAAAGCCTCGGGGAATAAATCCATTAACAATAGCTTTACAAACAATTGCTATTGGACAAGTTGTCTGATAAAGAATTATCTCTGACTAAAATTTTAACCCAGTACAAACAAAGACAGTCTCTTGATACCATTAGAAGAGAGATGTACATGTATTACACCACACATGACAATATACAAGGCCAGTAAACAATCCCAAAATATGACCTAAGGGGAAACCTTATAAAATTGAAACTCGCTACATGCAAGAAAAAATAAATAACAAATTTGCTAAATTTTTGGGCAAATTTAATATATGTAGGAAAGAAAAAATCTAATATTGTTACACCAAAGTTTGAAAAACCTAAGTTCAAAAACAATTATATAGAATTTGAATAACTCAAAATCAACAACTCACCTTTGTGTCTATTTGGGAACACTGGCACCAGAGACAACCCATTTTTTCCCCACCACATTTTAAATCACTTGGTCAATCTTGAGTAAATAACACCTCCATTTTGTTATTTCCATATGCCTTGTCATTTTAAAGGTAACCACTTTACATAATCTTACTTTTCTTAGACCCGTCAAATTGTTTAGAGAGCAGTTTCATACATGTTAGCCGACCTGATTGCAGTGTCCTCTAGAAACTTAATTCTCTAGACAAAAAAAAAAATCCGTAAGAAACGAAGCCTGGACCAGGGAAATAAGATTGTACATAACTGTTTGTCTTCACAAATAAATGATAGGGTTATCCATAATACAACACAACACTGACTAATGCTTATCCCACTGAACGTAAAGTACGGTAAGATCTCCGCTAATTCAAGTACTCTAAAAAATTCAAGGGCCAGAAAAACATTAACAAAAGTACACTTAAAATTCAACTTTTTTCGTTGAGAGTCTTACCTCCTGGAGTGAGCGATCAGATAATCCTATTGAACGATCGCTGTTGTTGTTTTTATAGACCAAATGTGGCAAATAGCAATGTAATAATTCGTTATTTTCACATCACTGGTCCTTGAATTAGCGGAGATCTTACCGTAAGTCAGTTAAAGACCTTTGCCAATAAGCTGTAGGTGGTATATATACACATAGGTGATAAACACTGAGGCCACCTCATCACTAGTCAGTTGGCAGGCTTTTAAAAGTGCCAATTGCCAGAGTTTGACTTTTCATTTCCGACCAGCAGTATTAGCCCGACAACAGCAGTTAGCTATAGATGTAACTTTGCCTATTAAAGCGAGCAACATTAGGTAGTAGAGCACATGGATTGATGTAACTCACTAACTAATGCCAATGTACTTATCTTTCTAGGCTCAGAGAGAAATGTACACAGCTGTACAAGACACAAGCAGAAACTGACAAGTGGTGTTCATTTTTAGTGAGAGGGCCAATCTCATTCTCGCGAGATCCCCTGCTACTACGTGAACGCGACGGACCTCTCAGGCCGTTCCAAGCCATTTTACCCAAAATTTGGGTAATCAAACTTACTTCCAAAATTGATTTGTACGTGATCTTTAACTGATTCTATATGTTGTCTTGTATTTCGTTTTTGGTACACGCCCTTAAGTTTTGAATTATCGTTGAGGAAATAGAGGGACTATATTTCTACCCTCCGCCATTGTGAACAGGCCAGCGTTCAACATGCTATTTTGTATGTCTACGTCATGTGATTGTAGTGAGAGTATTCCTCCGCAGCACTGGCAGAAGGGGATTCCCCTTAGCAGACAAAGACAATGGCTTGGAACGGCCTGAGAGGTCCGTCGCGTTCACGTAGTAGCAGGGGATCTCGCGAGAATGAGATTGTGAGAGGGCATGATGTACATTCCCACAAGATGAGGTCAGAGGTTAAAAAGCTTATAGTCCTCTGTTATTACATAATACAGTTCATCACTCATTCCTTGATCTTTATACAACTCTTTCTATTTCTATTTCTGATTTAACATTGAACAGGAAAGTAGTACTGATATCACACCTGGCAGGTACATTCACCCCTCTAAGTTTGATTCTTGAAACAAGTTTACAACTCAGTCAGCCAGTGGGAAACTTAGATTAAGGTACTAGTAGTTTATAAATATCTTGTTATTCTCATCATTTTTGGGATTACACCTTTTGGGATTACACCACAAAAATGGCAGAAATTATTCTAGGTACCGATTTTGGGTGACGCCTGAGACAGGAATTGAACCCGGGTCTCAGAGTATGGCACCTACAACCGGCTGTCATATCCATCCAGTCAACCGGCTTGCAGTCACCCAAAATCGGTTAAAGAATTCCTGCCCTTTTTCAAGAAAGTGTGATCCCAAAAATGACGAGAATGCTGTTATACTCACTTTCTAAAAGACAATAACTAATTAAACTCTTTATAACTTATTGAATTAAAATCTTTTGTCTTGCACAATTCTACATATTTAATAATATAATAAAGCTGATTCTTCATTACAGAGACATCCAAGCAAGTCTATATCTTGGGTCAAGATAAAATCAACTGATTGGTTGATTGTGTTGGACAACACTCAACATTTATTCATCATTTTACTTTTAGTATCAAGTGCAAAATTACAGAAGCTAACTAAACCTAAATCTAGAGTTAAATTATATACTTCTATCTAGTCTTTTGACTGGTGCATATATGAAAGTTATTTTAGAAAAGAAGATTTTCCCTGTGCCTGTGTGTTTTAGTGTTCTTAAATATAAAATTAGCCTTTCTTATCAATTTGGAATTAAGAAGAAAGGTGTAGACTGTCTACGGAAACTCTAAATGCAGATATATACTGAGCTTGTATAACGATACACACTGCACCAACTGCAACAGACTGACACCGATTTGCTTTGAATTGTATACACAACACTTTTTCTGTGCGACGACACACAATTTTCCAGTCTACCGTCAGCAAAACTCTCAGAGAATACCAGCTTATACACAACAAAACAAGAGTTTCAGGAAACCCAAAATACGCCCGGAAAGGCACAGTAACTGCAGCCATACCAAAACAAATCCTTCCATATATATTTGAATTTAATTTTCAAAATGCAGAGGGAAGAGGTTGAAGCTTGGTAAAAGGTGATGTTATGTCAACAAAATGAAATCTTACCACTAAAACCTTTAAAATCCATCTGTATCAAATTTAAAATGGGCTATTTGGATTAACAATTATTAACAAGATTTGTACACGGTACAAGTCATCAATTCTCGCTGCTGTTAAATCGCGATGTTAAACATTGTTTGTTGTCAATATAGGTTGCACTTAAATGTTTCAATTTTTTAGAAAAGCAGTTTATAATTTACTAATCATACTTAAAGAAATGTAATTAATTGGCAATTTCGCAGCTCACACCAATTCAAGTAGATTTGACAATTTTTCTCATAATATTTTTTATCTACATTATTTGGCTACAAAAAAATATATAACAGTTGGGCATGTTACAAGGCCTAAATTTTATGGAGGCCATGTGGTACACTGGGCCATAAATCTTTCAAGAGAGACTGAGAGCTAACTGTAAGTTGACAAGGTAAATAGACCAAAGCTGGGATACTTATCTCTTGGTCTGTAGATAAAGCTTTAATCCTTATATGTATTTTTCATTTGATTAAAACGTTATACATTGATTTAAGAATAGTTTTAATCAATTTAGAAACATTATTGCAGTTTGAAAAAATCCTTTTTTGATGAGAATCGGACAAGTAGAAGCCATTTTATAATTTAAAGGTTATTTTCATGAAAATGAAAGTAAGATTAAAAAGGAATATACATAATCCAACCACTTGCAATAGTTGATATCATAAACAATTTTTTTACACACTGTCTGTTAATATGGTATGTAACATGAAAGATTTGAAAACATCGGATCATATTTGTTAAAGTTATGGAGAGAAAAAGTAAATATTACATAATCCAATATAATTCCCATATTATGTAACCAGTGATGTTAAAAATAGTTCGCGACACACCTTCTTACCATTAGGTATATACTCAGAAAAAATTGTGCAGATGGAATCAAAACTTTAGAAGTTATGGAGCGGAAGGGAATATTACATAATCCAATATAACTCCCATATTATGTAACCAGTGATGTTAAAAATAGTTTGCGACACACCTTCTACCCATAAGGTATATACTCAGAAAAAATTGTCAATTTGGAATCAAAACTTTGGAAGTTATGGAGCGGAAGGGGAAAGCGGACGCCGGACATGATACCATAATACAGCCCGCTTTTCAAGCCGGGCGTATAAAAACGCCTGAAATGAGGCTAATCCAACACTTAAGTTAACCATCACTGATCGGTGTTGTTGTTGTATTCGAGCTTCGATTCTTCGTTTGTTTTTCACCCTCATTTACACATTCTAAACCTAAATGGAGATGCTTTATGTGTGCTATGTTTAATTTTAGTGGTTTTAGCTGTAGTAAGCTCGTGTAAATTGGTTTTCTTAACAAATGTCAAACAGGCTACGGCGACAAGTGGGCCTTTAACTTTGTAACATCACAGTTGAATTTCTATTTTATGAGACGTTATTTAGACCTGTATTAAGCTCAGTTGTACAAAAGGCAATTTTTCTGATCACAGACAAAGTTTGATACTACGACTTTCAGCAGTCAGAGTGAGATCACACCTTACATTACTACTGTATTTCTTCTAAATATTCAGCCATTCTAATGGCCTAAATTTTCCATTGAGTCAGACAAAAATGGAGACGTGGAGTTGTGTTTCGGGATAACCATTTTCACACACTGCTCGGCAGGTCATATTGCCTTAAATTCCCTCTAATGGGCAAATTTGTCTGGCCTCATTTAGCATATTTCTATTCTAATGGTCGAATCCTTATGAGGAAAAAAGTGGCTGAATCTTTAGAGGAAATACTCAAAATCAGGTGAAACTTGACATGGGATCTATAAAGCAAGAATTAAATACCTATATACAGTACATACATGTACATATATACTGTGTATAGCAAAAAAAGGTTGCACAACCAAATCTAAACTATGAATAAAATTACATTACAAAATCTAAATCATTCATATACGATGAAGTGTTTCGAAAGCAAGGTGCAATCATCATCAGAGAAATTACTGAATTAGTAAATAGTAAAAAGTCTTGAGTTTGATTCTCACCCTGGCCCAAAAAAATTTCCAGGGTCAATCAGTGCCTGTTATTTATTAACCATTCAATCTTAGTTACTAGTATTCAATTTGAATCGTTTTTAGGTTTGAATCCGTCAAGTTTTCACGAGCATCATCATGCATGAATATTGGTCTGGAGGCTAATTGGCTCTCATCAAAATATGGAACGACAGCTGGGTCATCAGTTATGGCCCGGAGGAAACCCCCGACCTCCGACGAGTACCTTACAACTCTTCCACATACCAATCAATTTAATTTTGGTCGCTCAAGCAACTTTAAATCTCTTCCCAAAAAGCTTATTGCTAAGTTCCAAAACGAATCCCTTTAAATTGATTGATTGATGTTTTACGCCGCACTCAAGATTATTTCCCTAATATAGCTGCGTTGCAAAGTTTAGTGGGGGAGGAAACTAGGTTTATTGCCCAGAGGAAGCCCCCGACCTTTGGAGAGTACCTGGCAACTCTTCAATTATTATTTAGTCTGAGTACAACAAATCCTTTAAAGTCTTCAGTAAATCGACTTACCGACACTATCAGGCTGTTTAAAAAGTTGTGAGTTGAATTTAGCGGGGCTAATCAATGGTCGTCTTTTCCGTAGCGATGAAGCGTTGGAACTCATCGGGAAATGGTTGAGGGAGGAATTGCTCGAGTACAAACCTGATGAAATAAAACGCATGTAATTAAAAGTTTATCCACCAACATTTTGCACTTCGTGATTGAGATTCAAATGCAGTTACATACAATCTAAATTCATAAAGGTTTTATGAACAATCTATTTAATTTTTATGAAATTTTTTTTTCGAATTTCAATTAAGTGTGTCTTAGAATACGTACTTAAGTCTGACCCCCCAAAAAATTGAATTTCTCGCCTAGCATTTACAAAATTCAATGCTACATTTGCCACTCTACAATGCTTACAAAAGATATCGAATATTACGGAGCCTCTTCATGGCAGTTTGTACACACCAAAGGTTGTGTACATGTAAAAGGTCACTTCTGAGTTTTTCCGAGAAAAATACAAAAAATATGAATATTTCCTACTCACTATTTTTTTGACCACAAGGGAACTAAAATTACGAAAATAATATAGCACCAAAAGTTTACATGATGTTACACAAACCTTTGTTTGACCTCATTGATGTTCTGCCTAAACTGATATTAGCCAATTCCAAGTCGATATCATCCGCATAAAATTTGCCTCCTTCAAACAGTGGTTTTGGTTTCTGTTGTTGAACAACTTGGAAATGTGAACGAGGGCTATGAGCTAAAGTCACATGATCTTGTCTGGTGACAGGTTCGGACACGGTCGACATGAAACTGCTGTCTAGCTCCCATCCTCGGTCTTTGATCAACCAATCAAATTTCTCTTTATTTGGCTCCGGGGTGCTGGAACGAATTGAGGCTGAGGACTTTTGAACTGAGTTCCAAGGCTTTTTCAGTTGCCATGGTAACTTAGAACTCTTCTGTGTTTGGCTGAATGGTAATTGTTTTCTGGAAGATGTCATACTTTGCTCCAATGACAATTTCCTTGTGTCTGAAAGCGTATCGTTGAGCTCGGATAAAATGGAATCCTGAGTGATCGATGTTGTTGTTACGCTCACAGAATGGTCATGGAGTTGAGAGTCCAGCGATAATCTAAAATTAGAAAAAAATGTCGAATATTTCAAAACAGTCCTAATAAACCAGGATTTACGTTAAGAACTCCGCTAATTCAAGTACTCAAAACATTACAAAAAGCACTCTAAAAGTTTGAGACTTTTCGTTGGGTGTCTTTTAATACCTCCTGCATGGAGCGACCGATAATCCTATCGAGCAATCGCTATTGTTGTTGTTTTAGACCAAACATAGCAGAAAGCAGTCTAATAATTTGTTATCTTCACATTGCTCGTCCTTGAATTAGCGGAATTCTTACCATATCAAGATATTTCTCATTTTTTACAACTGTTGATGTACCATAGCCTAGCAGTCAATTATTTTGTTGATTGATTGGTGTTTTAGGACGGATTCAAGATAATTTCACTTTGGGGAATGCGAGGTTTTGTGGGAGAGGTAGGCCGGCTCTTTACCAGCAGGAGCCTTGATGTTCATTCATTGTTTCAGCATTCTTTCACTTATATGACAAATTTTCTGGATATACTACATGATTCGGTGGAAACACTGATTGATTGTTTGGTGTTTTACGCCGCGCTCAAGATTATTTCACTTATATGGCGGCGTTGCCAGTTTTATTGTTGGAGGAAACCGGGCTCTATGCCCGGAGGAAACCCGCGACCCTCCAGTGGTAACTGGCATCCATCCCACTTAGGTCGTTCGAGTGAAAACCCAGTCAGAAAATTTTCCAATTTTTTTGGACTGAGTGGGAATCGAACCAGCGACCCATTGGTGGGGAAACGTTGACAATCCATATTTACCTCACTGAACATCGACGGCAAGAAATGATGTTGCTGTAAATGATTGATTGATTCATCAATCACGCCGCACTCCAGATTATTTCACTTAAAACCAGGAGGCGTTGCCAGGTTTAGTGGGGGAAGAAAACGGGCTCATTGCCCAGAGGAAACCCCCAACCTTTGGAGAGTAGCTGCAGACTCTTACACATACAGTGATCGAGGGAAAAATGTGCCGTATCGATGGGAGGCCTGTGTCGGACTGAGGGACTATCACACCAACCGACTGAGCCACCGAGGTCCTAAGATGTAAGGAAAAAACCTAAACAAACCTTACCTTCTCATAGTAATAGAGGGCTTGTTCCTAGGTTTCCGATTGGTCAACAGGCATAATATATCCAGAACAGATATTATTGAACACAAGGTAAAGCTGAACGTTTCTGAAGTTCTGTTGTTGTCGTTGTAAACATTCACTTGACAGAACATTAGCACTAACCACGCTATACAGCACAAGCCGTCCACATGGTAGATTCTATGAACAAGAGAAATTAGGTGACAAACCCGAGGATACAAAAAAGTTCCAATATGAGAAAATTTTCTATTTTATCAAACTCTGTTAGCGGCAGGGACTGATCCAGGGAAAATTTGGGCATACCATTTCGGTTCAAAATGAGCGGCATATACTAGTTAATTTATATCAAATTTATATACCTATATAATATAGATTTAGTGAGTGGACGTTCAGAAATTTAAATTTAAAAAAAAAAGTTAAGCGTTTAAATTCAAATCAGGTCTGACTAGAGCAGTTTGTCTCTTCTCTCAGTGCATAGAATTGATTGATTGATGTTTTACACATCACTCAAGATTATTTCACTAAAGTGACCTTGCCAGGTTTAGGGAGAAAGGAAACCGGACTCGTTGCCCGGAGAAAACTCCTGACCTTCGGCGAGTACCGTATTTCGTCTAATGTTTCGCACGCAAAAAAAGACGATAACCCCCTGGAGAGAGTATGGGGAACGAGGGGATAATCCTATAATCACCAAACAATGAATCGCTTGATTGGACCACGGAGGTGACGACTGTGACAGTGGGCGGTATACAAAGGCCTAAGTAGATAGTACAATCAATAGATGAACACTTTGCAAGTGTTTTAATTATACAGCAGATATTATAAGTAAAATGACACTTTGTCAAGTCTTTGTTCTGGGCTTAAATACTTTCAAATTATAATTTACAGATTGTGGAGAAATGCCGAGATCAACTATGACAATTTTTTAGTAAATGTCCGCTTTTGATTTGAAAAATACCTCCACGATAAAGAACAAATCAAAGGGAAGCTATCGGCACTTACTAAAGTTATTTATTCTTTCGAGTAATCTTAATTACAAGTAATGGTAACATTGCAAATGTACGAGAAGTTGCTTTTAATATTACAGGCCGAACTATAACCAGTAAGACTACCGTATTTTCACGCAAATAACCCGCGGGTTATACGTAAAATAAGTGTTGTGAAATACGCCCTGCGGGTTATTATACTAGTCGTGTGCGGGTTATATGTGCATTGCTGCTTATTTTGGTGAGAATAGGCGTGATTATATTACCAAATTGATTATAAAAGTAAATTTCTAAACAATAAATTACTTTCATTCTTCTCTTTTCTTTTTACAGCGATCGTATTGTATGAATATCTTCACTGTTTTCAACTTTTCGCGCTTTATTCGGGTATCCGATCAGTTATCGTACACTTTTGCCGGTTTTTCAATGCTAAAATTTACATCAGTGTTTGCATTGACAAGAAATTTCACAGAAGTGAAGCTGGGCTCAGCCGACTTTTGTTATAATAGTTTAATTTCTCCCAAGACTCCGAAATAATTTTTTAGGGACCGGACATTCACCCGCTCGTCTGCATGTTTTTGTTGAGTGACGGGGACCAGATATCGTACACCCAACGTTAAAGCTGTTGTGACGTCATCTTTCGTGTTCGAAAATTCCCCGACACGGCCAAAGGCGACTATACACCCGTTGACAGTTTCAATCTGCGCATGCTCACAACCCGTTGCAGAGTTGTCGTTCTTGAAATGCGAGTAAAAAATTTTATGATGGCTTTAACATGTGGTGTCATCGGTTGTTCGTCGGGTGCTTACTGGCTAAACAAATGGAAAAATGAATTGTGTGAATCGTGCGGATGTCTGCGAAAGGAATTTTCTTGCGAGTGCAAACCGCCATTTAGGTCAGAAAACTTTGTAATTTGGTTTAATGAGGACTGTAAATTAATAGATACGTAACAACAACAACTTCAACAAAAAAGCCCACGCCGTACCTTCTACAGTGTTTACTTTAGGATTATTATACGGAGCTTCGTTTGGTTGTGATTTATCTAATGTCTGGGATATAGGATAAATAAAGAACTTTCCCAATGCTTATTACTTCCTCCGAGAGAGCAGTACATAGAGAATTTGTATTTACATATGACATAATTAAAAAGATATTGTAATGACACTAACAGTAACTGCGTCATTGTTTTTCTCTATCGCCTTTTTTTTTGTCCCTCCACGAAAGTGGCAGGGCAACTTGGAAATGCACTCTGTGTGTTGGTCTGTCACTGTCAGTCCCGGTTTCTTGTGAAGCCTGAAGGCAATATCCTTAGAACCCCAATGTTCAGCCCTTTCAACTAGAAATACCTCGGTCCAAATTCCATAAAAATCCTAACATAGCCTTTCCGCTGCGAATTAAGTGTACATTTGCGACTTGCAAAAGATTAAAAGTAGTTTAAAAAATCGGGATCAGTGCACAACCAGTCTATCTTGATAGACTAGCAACAGTGACTAAACACGGCTTTTGACTATCAAAATAATGATGATTAAAACTATTTTATTTAAGAATTGTATGATTTGTCTGAATGAAATATAACGTTATCTTCTTAATTAGATGACTGGTGGTACATATGACTACAACATTTTAGGATTACCCAGCTTGTTTCATTTTACAATAGGCTTTACACATTTCCCACAACAAAAAAAGACCCTGAGAAAAGGATGAGGTGGCGACAACTTATCAACCGTCAGAAAAAAAACAAGCTATGGGAACCCTCAAAGGATACAAGGGTTTGCAGTCTCCATTTCATTGATGGGGAACCCTCCCTGCAAAATCCATATCCAACATTACACCTGGGGTACAGGGATTTTGAGGATAGAGTTCGACGAATCTTATGCTTCCAAAATTCTACAGAGCAGAAAAAGCAAATTGATTTGTCTGAAACTGAAATTTCAGCTGTGCCATCATGTGACCCACCCATTGAATCCTTGCCTGGATGTTTTCCTTGGTACATGTGGCTTTTAGCAATTACAATTTGTGTAGTATGGCATGCCAGGAGTCTTGATAACAAAGTTCGCCGACTCACAAATGAAGTAAACAGACTGAAATCCGAGATTCTTAAGTTAAAATCACAGAATTACACAAAGACAGTGTTAAAAACCGATTCCAGTGTAAGGTTTCATACTGGTTTAAAAACCAGGACTCTTTTCCAAAAGCTTCACGATTTTATAATGCCACTTGTCAATCGAAGATGGACAGGTGTGCTATCAGTGCATAGAAACATTCGAAGATGTAATTCTCGATTTGGCCCAAACAGAAAACTTTTGTCGTCACACGAATTTCTTCTTACATTAATGAAATTGCGCTTAGGGTTACTTAACAAAGATTTGGCATTCCGTTTCAACATTTCCGAAACTCTTGTATCTCGAATTTTCTTATCCTGGCTCCGAGCAACTAAAACAGCCCTTAGTACTTTGGTTCATTTTCCAGAAAAGGATGAAATAGCTGCAACAAAGCCAGATCGGTACAAACATCTTCCTGACTTGCACTCACTCATTGACTGTACCGAACTGTTCATAGAGACACCCAAAGATCTTAGATTACAGGGGGCAACATGGAGTGATTACAAACACCACAACACCATCAAAATTCTTGTTGCATGTTCTCCGAACAGTGCTATTACGTTTGTGTCTCCTGCCTACACTGGTAGAATTTCTGATAAGGCTTTAACTTTAAAGTGTCAGTTCCTGGAAAAACTTCCTGCATATTCAATGGTGATGGCTGACAAGGGGTTTAATATTGCGGATGATTGTGCTGCCAGAAGCCTTTCTCTTCACATTCCACCCGGAAGGAGAGGGCAATCACAAATGACCAGTGCTTCTGTGAAGAAGACAAAGAAGATTGCCAACCTGCGCATTCTGATAGAGCAGGTCATTGGACGATTGAAATCTTTTCGTATCTTAAAACATGAACTTCCCATCTCTTTAATTTCACATATTGATGATATAATTACTGTTTGTTCAGCGTTGTGCAATCTCAATGACCCTATTTACAAGTCGTAATGTGTACCTCAATCTTTGAATGATTGAGAAGCCTGCCCCTGGAATAATTAATGTTTAGTTGTCAGTTGATAGCGCACCAATTTCTTTGATGAAGGTTTTATTGTGCCTGACTTGCCATGTTCAATGTGTCTGATTTTCTTGTTTTTTCTCAGGCAGTTGTTTTTTACAGACAAGTATAAAAAAAAAACATAAAATAAAGTTTCATTGCTTGAATAACTGTACAGATATTTCAATGCAAGCCTATGAGGCCATAATGTGGGATGGTTGTTAGGCACCAACGCAAGGTCCTGGGTTCCTCCCACAATCAACCTGGTATAAATATAAAACACCAAACAATCAACGCGGGCAGTGGTCACAAAGATAACAGAACTTTGGATTCATTGGTCGGTGTTTTACTCAAGATTATTTTATTTATATGGTGGCAAAAAGAAGTTTAATCAGACAGACAGAGCTCATTTTAACATATAAAGTACATTTTAACCCCAAAAATACGCAAACATAAAGTTGTAAAAACTAGGATTTTATGGATTTCTCATTTTATTGCTCTGTTGAATTTTGGAAGCATAAGATTTGCCAGACTTTTTTCTTCTATATTCTGCTAACAAATTGTCGAAGTCGAAGGCAGTGTAGAAGTCTGATTGGTGGTCTTAGGCAGCTTGGTCTTTGGCGATCAATCTGGCAGAAACAACCAATCTGGCTTCTACAATGCAACTATAAAAATAAAAAAATGAAACCATTAATCCCATGTACCATACTGTAGGTATGTTGAGCTATATTTATTTGTTCATAAATTCAAGGGATTTAAATTGGTTTTAAGCCACAAACCATTGACTAATCTCAGGCAACTGGATTAGACAGGTTAACATATGTTAATTATTGTTTACAAGATACAATAAATTTGCAGCGTTTTAGAATTATTAAAACAACCTTTCAAAGAAATTAAGGGGGGGGGGGGGGGGGGGGGGGGGCGCAGTACAAAAGGTGGGATCACGTTCAGCTAAGAGTACTTTACATATCTAGAGAAAAGTTTTTCTTTTTCATCCGATTGACCTTTGTGGGATGGATGCCAGGTACCACCGGAAGGACAGTCAAGGTTGTGGGTTTATTCTGGGCAACGCCGCCATACAATTGAAAATATTTTCAGCAAATTGTAAAATAAATGTCAAATTTATGCTTCACTGAGAGCAGCAGAACATGCAACACAAAACCAATCAACACTGATGGATGGTTTGTGTTCAGCTGAAATGCCGGAGCACGGGAAATGTATCCATGTGGAACATTTATCGCAGCAAACTGATTCCTCCATGAAGCATTCTGGATTCTCCAGGCACACCTTAGCACACACTCCACAAAGTACTTCCTGTACTGATGACGGAGCACTTGCTTCCTCTTCACTCAATAATGGTTTTATGAGCTTGGGCAAAATAAACATATTCCAAAACCAACACAACTGATGTAACAAATGTGCAAAAAAACTTTCATCAAAGAGCACTCTGACATTTAAGGATCCATGCAACGTGTAAATAAATAGGTCGCAATATTGCCTACTCAAAACCCCCATCTGTCCTTGAATTTGTGTATAATATTGGTGAGACTTTTTTACGAGAAGCTTACCATCGATGCTTTGAATATAAGGGACATTTTCTGTTGTGGGTACTTGTTCCTTAATTGTCTCAGGGCATTTAATTTCACACAACCCCTCGCCACAACATGTACAACACACTAGCAGGTCAGGACTTGCTGCAACAAATGGTTTTGGAGAATAAACAAACATTCCACAGTTAGAATTTTTAAAATTTTTGTGACAACAGCGCATGGCTTTATGATAAGCTGTTTTAGCATGGGATTCAAGGGAAAGTCCATGTTTCATGGCCTTTGTTTGTACAGGGGAAGTGTGGCCCATTACCAAATTGATCAACGAGGAAGGATCTGTGTTCTTGTTGGACTGCAGTGTACGTGTCCTCGTTAATATGCGATGAAAGTTACTAGCTGTCAGTCGCCCTTTCCTCTGTTCTCTCCAAATATCTGATAGTGATTGTTGTTCGGTTGCTGTACTAAGACTAACAATTTCTGTATCTGATAACTTGATGTTTTTCAAAAATTGTTCTTTAGCTTTTTCATAGTCGAGTTCTTGATGGTTTATGTCAGACGAAATCTCCATAAGAGAAGCAGGTATTTTTAATTTTTCTGCCTTTCTTTGCTTTTTTTCTAATAATGAAACGAAGCAGGAATTTGGAACTTCCTTTTTTAAGATGTTATAAAGTTCAAGCCTTTGTTGAGTTGTATCTTGAAACTTTTTTTCCTGTGCTTGATTTAGAGGTGTGAATCTTCTTTTCGTAATATTTTTTTCTCTTTCCTGGGTCATACAAAGACTTGAAGAGTATTTATTTTTTTTCCATATTGCCTCTGTACACCTAAGCGGTTCAACACTTGCCTTTATAGGGACATTCCATTGGCAAAGTTGACTTGTTCCAGACGGCTTAGTTAAACCGGTCTTTACTGCATATTCTACACGAAATAGAACTCCGGCAATGTGGTTGCAGGTGCCAAACATGCCTGCAGTGCATGTGCAATATGCACTAATTATTTGACCACCTGGCTCTCTATCAGAATCTTTTCTCACAGCTACCCATACCTCATAAGCTTTATTTCTCACCGCCTGAGAGGGGGTTACTTTGGTTTTAAGGAAACAGACTGGACTGTCAGCACTAATGTTATGAAATTTAATGGCTTTCACCCATCCACATGAGAAGTATCGATACGCTTTTCCTTCTTTGTACTCGTTCAGCAATCGATTTAATAAATCAGTGTCGCTATCTTTATTTAAGTAGGAAGCAATGTCAGTGATATACAGTGATGGCCATTCTGCAATGCTTGTCTGTTCATCCTTCCAACTGATGAGGTTCATAGGGTCTGGAAGAATTTGGTCATTAAATTGTAATTTAAGCTTATACTCCTTCGTCAATCTGTACTCTGCAAATTCAGCCGTTTGGTTGGTATCTACATTTTCCTCCCACGCACAGAAACATCTAAAATAACAATGCAATGAATTTTAGATGATATACATTACAGTAAAATAAATAAGTTTATGATCCGTTCAAAGTGAAACCTATAACCACAGCTTCAATGGGTTGAAATTTGCCTGAATGGCTTCATGTTTGATATTATATGACCATGTTGAATTTAATGTGTTTTCAAGCTAATTTAATATAGGTGTGTGTCGCAAGTGAAATTTAACATTTAAGCTTGCTGCTAAAAACTTTTTTATACGGCAGCATACAATAGATTCACAGCCACACCTGTACTTGATATTTAAATTCATTTGACGTATAAATCTGACAGCCCATAAATAAGCATTTAATTAAGACCCAATTTCAAAAATCAATTTTTTTTTTAGACCTGATGCCTTGTGGATAGGCTAATGTCTTCAATTTCAAAGTCAAACAGAACAAATGATAAAGTACAGCTCAAATTAAAATAAATACAGCAATCCAATAGTAAAACTTTGAATTAACCTTTCTTGTGCTGTTGTCACTTATGACTATGTTATTAAGTTGTGGCTCACCTGTGAAATGGTTGCACCCCGACAATTTACATGCCCCAATCTTAAAATTGGAAGTTTTCTTAAATTGAATTGCACTTGTGAGTTAAAATCACAACTTAAACTTGAAGAGATTTCATGAAAAAGGGATGTTTAAGACCGATTTAGTATACCGATATCTGTAGCTTATTGACAGTCGAGTGTTGTTGTTGCAGCATATATGTGCAAGATGTTACCAACCTTGCAGCCAATTCTTCAAAGCTCCCATCAACTGATTTGCTCCGTACCGCAAGAAAAACCTTCAACGCCTGTTCTGACCATAACTTGAACTTTGCCAGAGTCATATCGTTGAGGTTATCCATTATTTATGACAACCGTCAAGTTTCAAACACTGCCGTTTCCGTTGATTGCGCGCCACTACAAATTTTCTTGCTCGTTCATCCGGGTTCTTCTTTCTCGCGACTCCAAACTGTTTATCGGTGTATTCTTACATCGCCTGACAAATGTAACTTCATAAAAAGTTCTTAAAATTTAGAGGTTGAAATTTTGCAAGAAGAAGCCTTGATGAGTAAGCTGGCTGTCATCTACGGGAAACCACGATCGCTTGGGTTAAAGACGCATAAGTGTTGGGTGTACGATAATTGGTTCTGTACGATAACTGATCGGATACCCGTACATGTGCAGAGTACAGCACGGCCGTAGTGTAGAAGCGGCAACAACGTCCGTTACGGAGCTGCAATATTTATGTCATGCGGTCAAAGATTGTGGGGAAAATTAAGTTTTTTCTCACGAGTACAATATTCCCGATGTAAAAAGATGGTATGATCATGAGGAAATAAAGTTTTAATGACGGAAATCTTGTTTGTTATACATGGAGCTGCAGAATGCCAAAGTATAAACGGAACGGTTTACTCAATAATAGGGGTGATAGCTCAGTCCAAATTAGAAAACCATAATAATTAAATTCACGGAGTACGGCGTATAACAACCCATTCGATCAATAACATTTAGATTAAATTTGTAGAGCTAGTATGATTAAAAGCCCAAGCGTACCTTTTTATCAAAATTTAAAAAGAAAGAAAAAAGCAGTTACTGGCTTGAACTTTGAAGTATGAACTTGACTCTTGACACGACTTGAGATCAACTCAGTCGACTTCGAAGTCAAACTCAAAGTTTCGTCAGGGACCGATTATTAAACATTATTCCCTTATATTGGAACAAACTTGGATTCTCCTTTACAAAAAGATCAATTATGGAAAATATTTTTTATTAAAATCAATAAAAATGTACAAGTAATCGCTAATTTTTTTTTCACTCTTCCTATTTACGGATAACGTACGCCGTAGTGTGACAGCGTGATCCGGCTTTGTAAAAATCTTACACCTCAAACATGTGTGATTTTCCTCGCTGACGGGACTGCAACAACAAATTTGTTTGGATTTTAAATGGCAGCAGACTTTATCACCATAATATTCTAATGATTATGTAATCTGAGGCCCTGTTATTTACAGATTTTGGATCGTGAAAGAACGATGGAACAGATTTGCAGTTAAGCACTGCATTCTGTCTTTTACCATCTCGTAAGATAAACAGATACAGATAAACAGGCTGTTGTGGGCGACGAGTTTTAAATACATTATTTACAACTTGTGGAACGGATTTAATATAAATATGATGTTTCGGTGTGTTGTTTCTAATACAGTTATCAAGTAAGTGTAACTGTCTTCACTGGTAACCTAATTATGGCTAAGCCGTTTACTGACCGATCAGTGATGAATAACTAGCTCCCCTGCCAGCCGCTTTGCAGTCACTCGACTCGTCACCGCGGGGCTCGTTAGCAGAGGTGTGAATATGTCCCCCCACTTTTGGGCGGTTCCTTTCATATCAACAGCAGTCCGAACAGGGAGGGTAAAAACTGGCGTGCGAAACATTAGACGAAATACGGTACCTGACAACTCTTCCACATACAGCGATCAAGTGAAAATTTACTCAGAAAATTTTTAATTTTTTATTTGGTCTGAGTGTGATTTGAACCCGCTCCCAATCGATAGAAGGTCTGTGGTCTGTGGGATAATCAGATCACTCTAACCCACTGGACCACCGAGCCCCCTCCCCCCTCACCAGAAGATTTGAAAACAGATGTATATTTACCTTGACTTTCCAAGGATAAACTTTGACAAGACTTCCAGGAAAAGTCCCATAAAAGAGCCCCCATTATCACACATTCTTGCGAGTGATTAACAAAATTTGTTATGAATTGAGGATGTCCTGGTATCAGGAAGGAGCTCTCTAGTGATGGAGGGATAAAACATGCCAAGAGGTAGAAGTTGCAACCCAAGCCCAGTATAGCCAGGGTTTTTGAGAGAGACACTGTGTTGACTATTGGTAGATTCTCCTGTAGAGAGAAAAAAAGGTACAACAAAGACTGTTTTAAAATGACATACCCTGCTAAACTTAAATTTTTTAAAAAAATTCTGATTGTCAAGAGAAGCGATTGAAGTCCCTTGAATTGATTGATTGATTGTTTGGTGTTTTACGCTGCGCTCAAGATTATTTCACTTACATGCCGGCGTTGCCAGTTTTATTGTGGGAGGAAACCGGGCTCTTTGCCCGGAGGAAACCCACGATCTTCCGTTGGTAACTGGCAACCATCCCACATAGGTCGTTCGAGTGAAAACCCAGTCAGAAAATTTTCCAATTGTTTTTGGACTGAGTGGGATTCGAACCCACGACCCATTGGTGGAAGGCTGTGCGGATTGAGCGTCCAACGTTCTACCTACTGAGCCCCGGAGGCCCCTGAAGTGCCTCGAAAGAGTGATCTTTGGCGGACTCCTGGTAATCATTCCATATATTTATGATCACTAAAACACACGGGCACAGGGAAAATCTTCTTCTCTAAAATAACCATGGAGACAAGTTTCTTATTGTGTCAAAAAGAGGTATATCATTTAGACCGTTATACCCCATAAATTGTTGTAACAAACCAAACCTATGATATTTCATTAGGTTGACGACTGACAGGAGCTTAGCCTTGGTCAGTAGAATTTTCTGGAATCCTTTTGTAACACATTCACAATGGTTACGCATCCATATACATGTATATACATGTGGATCCTGGTGGAGTTCACTACAACATGTGTGGGATGATTGCCAGTTTCCACCGGAAGGTCGTGGGTTTCCTCTCGGCATAGAGCCCGGTTTCCTCCAACAATAAAACTGGCCACGCCGCCATATAAGCGAAATAATCTTGAGCGCAGCATAAAACACCAAACAACCAACCCTATAATATGATAGTGACTATAATATATCAAATATTGACCTCAAAACAAATAGAAAATTTGAATTCAAACGTAAAAGGGGAATCATATTGAGTGAGAAATTAACGCCAATTAATGAGCTAATTAGCAATTAGGGACTTAATTACCTGTGAAATGGACTGCTCTGATAAAACTGGTTTTTGTAGTAACTCTCGCTGTTCGTGACTGAGTTGTTGTTGTATCATTTCATCTTGTTTAGACAATTCCATGTGAGTCATGGAGGAACAGTGACTACATAATCGGTACACTTGCTCTAGATGATGACGATATGCCTCAACTTCATGATCAAAGTTTGTCTGCAAATAAACAGTAAAATAATTCAACTTCATGGTCTAACTTTGTCAACATTTTAAACAGTAAAATAATTCAATTTCATGGTCCCAGTTGGCCTGTAAAAAAAGGTAAAATAATTCAACTTTATGGTCAAATTTTGTCTGCAAATAAACAGTAAAATAATTCAACTTCATGATCAAATTTTGTCCGCAAAATAGGGTAAAATAATTTAACTTCACGGTCAAAGTTTGTCTGCAGAAAAAGGTAAAATAATTCAACTTCATGGTCTAACTTTGTCAACATTTAAAACAGTAAAATAATTAAATTTCATGGCCCCAGTTTGTCCACAAATAAACCCAAAATAATTCAACTTCATGGTCAAAGTTTGTCTGCAAATAAACCCAAAACCAGTAAAATAATTCAACTTCATGGTCCCAGTTAGTCTGCAAAAACTGGTAAAGTAATTCAACTTCATGGTCAAAGTTTGTCTACAAATAAACCCAAAATAATTCAACTTCATGGTCAAATTTTGTCTGCAAATAAGCAAAAAAATAATTCAACGTCATGATCCCAGTTAGCCTGCAAAAACAGGTAAAATAATTCAACTTAATGGCCAAAGTTTGTCTGCAATAAACAGTAAAATAACTCAAGTTCATGGTCAAAGTTTGTCTGATTGTCTGCAAATAAACAATAAAATAATTCAACTTCATGGCCAAATTTTATCAACAATTAAATGGAAGTAATCCCTTTGTACAGGGATCATTCTTGCAATGTTGATTTCCTTAAGAAATATTGATCCTTAAAAACTATTGATTTAAACGACCATCACCTACCTCTTCAAAAGGGATGAACGCAGCCAGCTGTTTCACCTTCAGTATTTGATTTCTTTCACATCGTGAACACAGCCTCTGCGTCCCCGGGAAATTGTGACTTCTTGGTGACTCATCAAATCTGTTATATCTCTGACAAGAGGAGGAGTTAAGCTCTCGACAATGTTGACTTGGAAGCGGTTTGTTGTACCCACCATCCTATTGTGATAGAAATTTAACACTTGATATTTTAAGAAATGTTTGAAACTCTCTTTAAACATGGGTTCCATACTAATGATAAAAAATTAAAGACATCATCACGTCCTCAGTTGTTTTTTAACAACACGAGCTTTCGACACCTGTGCCAGTGTCTTCGTCAAGTGTAACTGACTAAGACACCGGCGTCGAAAGCTTGTGTTGTTAAAAAACAACTGAGGACGTGATGATGTCTTTAATTTTTTATCATTACTTGATATTTTATTGATTGTTTTTTTTTACCTTTTTTTTAAAGTGGCATGAGCTGCCAAAATTCACACTTTTTTCATAATTTCTGATCGTTACGAAATTTAGAGGCTTTGAGGGCCCTCGAAAAACTAAATGATTGGCGTTGGAATGAGGAAAATCCATACAGTATGTGGCCTATACAAACCGGAATAGTGTTCGAAAAGTAAACAAAATTTAAATAACCGGGACGACCATTCATTCATTCTAAGCCAAAGTTAGTTCAAAACAATACTTTATTGTACATTCTCGAGACTAGAAGCACTAAAAAGCTTCTGAATTATACGTCTTGAGAAAAATAGCCGATAATTTCAACATTCTGTTTTTACGTCAAAATATCAACATTTTGGCAGCTCATGCCGCTTTAAGATTGGTTAGGGCTTAACGCCACTCAACAGCAAAGGTCATATTATTATGGCGAAACAATACTTTTTACGCCAAAATAATTTTACGCCAAAAATGACAAGCGGACACAGTCATCCTATCCCCACCCTAGGATAAATATATTGATTGATTGTTTGGTGTTTTACGCCCGCGCTCAAGATTATTTCACTTTGCGTTTCCATGGATAGGCCAAAAATAAAAAATAATATTTTCAAGAAATTGAAAACCTCAAAAGGCACACAACAGTCTTTCACATGCCTAGTTTCATTGAGTTTTGTTGAATAGTTTTTCTCCCATAACAAATCTTTTCTAAAAGTATAAATGGATAGATAAGTCGATTTTATTTTACATCGTTTTTTCTGATTTCTCCAAAAATCTTAACATGTGCAGACCAAGAACTGTTAAAACTCTCTTTAAGCTCCATTGATGCTGATGAGAAACATATGATTGATTGATTGTTTGGTGTTTTGCGCTGCGCTCAAGATTATTTCGATTATATGGCGGCGTTGCCAGTTTTATTGTGAGAGGAAACCGGCCTCTATGCCCGGAGGAAACCCATGACCTTCCGTTGATAACTGGCAAAGGTTGTTCGAGTAAAAAAACACAGTCAGAAAATTTTCCAATTTTTGGACTGAGTGGGATTCGAACCCGGGACCCATTGGTGGAAGGCTGTTCGGATTGAGCGTCCAACGCTCTACCTACTGAGCCACGGAGGCCCCCGAGAAGTATATGAGATATCACCATGGATACATTTTTGTGAGCAAGACAAGCTTTGGATACGTAACCCATGGGTTTATCAAGTACAATAAATAAAAACTTACTTTGTGGTGATGTCTTCATTTTGTGTAGAACAGTACACAATGTACATAGATATAATGTTCATCAGGGAAATTACCGAATTGGTAGTAAATAAGCGGCACTCATAACCAGAAAAAATTCTCACTTTGGCTTACGGTAGATTTTTCTCAGGTCATTAATAGTGTCACTTATTTACAGATTCAGCAGTTAAAGTGGCATGAACTGCCAAAATTCACACTTTTTTCATAGTTTCTGATTGTCATGACAGTAAAAGGCTTTCATGGCCATGGAAAAACTAAATGATTGGCGTTGGAATGAGGAAAATCCATACAGTAGGGGGCCTATATACGAACCGGAAAAGTAAACAAAATTGAAATAACCGGGACGACCATTCATTCATTCTAAGCTAAAGTTAGTTAACAACAATATTTTATCGTATATTCTCGAGACAAGAAGCACTAACAAGCTTCTGAATTATACGTCTTGTGAAAAATAGCTGATAATTTGAACATTCTGTTTCAATGTCAAAATATCAACATTTTGGCAGCTCATGCCCCTTTAATCTAAAGACACTTGTCAAAATAAATTTACTTTCATCTTTTCTATCTGGATTTATTCCTTCCATTGAATCAAAGTCATTTATGTTCTGAAATAGCCTTGGGTTTTTATTGAATTTTTCATTTAATGGCTGGAATAAATACAAAAACACGATTGGCGAAAAGGACAAAAAAAGTTGGTGCAGCTATGTTTTTGATTGATTGATTGATTGGTGTTTTACGCCGCGCTCAAGATTATTTCACTTATATGGCCGCATTGCCAGTTTTATTGTGGGGGGAAACCGGGCTCTATGCCCGGAGGAAACCCACGACCTTCCGTTGGTAACTGACAACCATCCCACATAGGTCATTCGAGTAAAAACCCAGTCAGAAAATTATTCAATTTTTGGACTGAGTCAGTGAGTGGGATTTGAACCCGCGACCCATTGGTGGAAGGCTGTTCGGATTGAGCGTCCAACACTCTACCTACTGAGCTACGGAGGCCCCTACTACGTGTTTGAAGGTCTGTTGCATAAGAGCAAACAAAATGGCTCCACAGACTGTTAAAGGTCAGAAAGGCGGTTGTTAAACTCCACATTCAAGATCACTCTACATTAAATGGAATGTGTGTAAAGCTGGTTGCGTTGCTTTAATAAGGAGAAAATCAGAGACATTATTTCAGACAACAACAGAATCTTACTAGGGATAAAACAAGTCTTTGACTTCAAGCCCGCCTTACTTTATACTATTTTTCTGCCAAATTGCATTTACATGTATGTTATTTTCTTATTGAAATAAAGTAAGAAATGAATAGGGTAATTCTTAAGAGCCAGATGTTTCAATATGTCATGAAGCCCTCCATTTTGGGATTACAGGGCATAATCTATGTTTGGGCACCCATGCAGAGATGAAGGCTGCATGGAGAGAACTTAAACCATGCACTATTTCTGTATAATATGTGCCTTGGTTTTATGTTTGAAATACTTTGAAGAGCAGTTTTTACAATACTTTTTTTTCCCCATACCCGGGACTAGGCGCCCAAACTGCTAATACCCAAACCCCATATATCGGGTTCATAATCAGCCTCAATTAGGCCCTGGATTAAAACTACTTGCATATTACATGTTTTTTGTGTTGGTTGTAGGTTATGAGATGGAGTTTATAACCTTGTTGTTTGCTAGAAAAAGGTTATGAGACGGAGCTTATAACCTTGTTTTTTGTGTTGGCAAAAGCAAAATTTATGGGGTTCAATCTCAGTCCACCGATGTTCTTGCCATAGTTAAGATGCGTAACCATTGTCAATGTGTTACAAAAGGATTCCATAAATCTACTGACCAAGGCTAAGCTCTTGTCAGTCGTCAAACTAATGAAATATCATAGGTTTGGTTTGTTACTACAATTTATGGGGTGTAAAGGTCTAAATGATATACCTCTTTTTAACACAATTAGAAACTTGTCTCCATGGTTATTTTAGACAAGAAGATTTTCCCTGTGCCCGTGTGCTTTAGTGATCATAAATATGCATATTACATGTACAAATACTGCCATAATCTTAATAGTTGGTGACAACAAACAGCTAAATAAAGACTTTAGTTTAAGTGACTTAAAATAGAAGTGTTGTGAAAACTTACTTTATTAAATCCGTTGTACTGCTCACAAGATGGACAGTTCCAACTGTTACGGTTTTCATATGGTACTGACGTCCACACTTGGCAAAACCAACAGTTGACCCTGACAGAAAACTTTGGCCTATCAAAAAGTGAAAAAAAATTTTGTGAAACACAGATCAATTTGGATCAAATCCCACTCATGATTGATTGGTGTTGTATGTCGTACTCAAGATTATTTCACTTTTCTCACACTACACCCCCGATAATTCCATTCCCGGGCAGTGTGTTATTTTTTGCATAATCAACGTGTGAAATTTTGGCCCAAGTAACGCTATGACCTCACGAAAGATCTGTCAAAACTGAATTCACAAATTAATTACGTCATCAGTCATTATGACGTTAAGATCAATCGTCCAGCAGCAACTCTATATTGAAGGGCCTGGGATGCTGTCGTTGATGACGTCCTTTCTGGCGTCACAATGCTATATCAAGTCTTTTTTGGACAGCCATTCTTGAAAATAGAGCGACGTGTTATTTGTGTAGACTCGAGCCAGTGTATTACAATGAATATCACTCTCGTTTATTAATTTCCAAAGTCTTTGAAAATGAATAGACTCGAGTGATATTCATCGTAACACACTGGCTCTTGTTAGATAACCTCTATATATTACTGCATTGCCATTTTTATTGGAGAAAACCAGGGTCACTGCCAGGAGGAACCCTACAATTCCCCCCAAGTTGTTTTAAAGGAAACAAGGAAGTTACAGTATTAACTTGCCACTACAGCTGGCCGTATCGTTAAATTTATAAGGCGCGGTTTTCATTTATTTAATTTATTTATAATCAGATAAATCCGCACAGGTCATTATGTAGAGACGCATTACAGTCAAAAGGCTCGCTGGCCAGATGGCCCACTACCACAGTAGTCAAGTCGATTCTGGGAGATTTTGCTACTCAGTTATATCATACACATCAGTTTCTTGAGGTTGTATGTTGATCAATTATTATATAGGAGCAGATTAAAAAGTTACGAGTTACTAGTGGTAATCATTTATTGGAACATCTGTTGCGCCCAACTGAACGCTGTTCAACCGGTCTTAGTATACATGCCTATAATCCAAGCTGAAAAACACACCATGCGTTATGACTTATCTGTCTGGCGTTTTTGCTATCGGGCGTTATTATTATTATGTTTATTCCGTAAGCATACAGCTCATAGGTGAAGAGTCATTCAATACAAAAACAGCATAGTAACAGGATTGAAGTTCTATTGATATAGCGTGTACTTCAACTCTAACATAATTAGGCATTACATATTCTGGTGGCCAAACTGAAATATTTACCCAACGCTAACAGTTCTTTAACATTAGTTGTAGATAGAAGTTGTACAAGCTTAATTACAGATGTTTTGTTCTATAAAACAGTTTAATATATTTTGATCTCAAGTTTTTATAAGTCGGGCAAACGAGGATAAAGTGAAATTCGTCTTCTATCTGACCAGTTGTACATTTCTCGCATATCCTACGGGAGCGGTTAACCGTTAACACCATGATGTCTTCCTGTTTGAATGTTAAGGGTATGTGCCGAAATTCTGTACCTACATTGTAGTTAAAGAGGACTGGTATTTACATAATATACTTTTCCGTAAATAAAATTGGGTGCAAATATAGAATAGGTCCGTCGTTTTTAACTTCTCTTCAAATTCGTCTTTTAGATGTTATTTCGTTTAGCTTTTAGTAGGGATAGTTTAGTCTTAAGCTTGTAATATTAAATTAGTCATAAGTTCTAGAAGAAATGAATAAAACAGGGGGTTGCAGGGGGGCTTGCCCCCCTGAAGATTATACTTATAGCCGTTTGAGACTGACGGACCAATTCTATAGTCTGTCCAATGTATGAGACAGGACAATGTACGAGCTTGCCTAAATACGAGTCTCTCCGCCAGTGTTCAACTTCAACGTACGTATTCTATATCCTGTCCTTTTTAATTTCTTCGTTATTAAAAATTCATATAAAAAAAAGAAAAACTTAGGGGGTTCTAGGGGGGGGGGGGGGGGCTTGCCCCCCCTGGCTATCATAAAATATTTACGATCACCGACCATTTCTTATTGACAGAAGAAGTTTTCAAAGTGACGGACGTATTCTAATTTCTATATCCTGTCCAAATTGTCTACAATTCTTACTTTGTAGTTTTTGAGAAATTGTCTACACGTTGTTGAAACCAATGCTATCCCATTCCGTTGGAGAGTAATTCCTGACTTGTCTGACTTATCTGTCGGGCGTTTTTGCTATCGGGCGTTCTGATCTGCTTCCCAGATCTTCAACTAACCCATCGGTGGACAACCCGGCCCGCCGATCGACGACTGTCCCCAACCTGCTCACCTTAGAAAAATGTAAGCAATCCAAACCAGCACCAACACACCAATTAGAATGATAAATAAAGTTTTCGACATCATTTTCGGCCAAATTTGATGCTTTGTTTTTTTTTCAGCCACCTTTCGGCGTTTAAAACCCTAGCCGTCTCTGCGTTTCTATCAGGACTGTTTTACTTATTTGCCGGTACCGGCTTAACAACAACAACAACAAATCCTTGCCGCCACATGTTGTTTCCTTCTTCTAGAGATTGATACAAGGGGAGACGACTCGAAATGGTCTAAGTCGTTATTTTTGTAGCGGCCCAAGCACGACCATCCAATCGGTCTATTATCGATTCAATACATCGAGAGAATATTATTGACGTAAATTTTCTACACACCATTCAATATTTCTAGCAACAATTTCATCATTTCCTGGGAATTTTTCAAAATGAATACCCTGATGCTCATGTCATTGGGTGAAGAAGAACCGCAAGAAAAAAAGTGTAGAAATGAATGTGTTGTAAATGGTAAGGGGGGGGGGGGGGGGGGGGGGTGTTGAGGGGGAGTAGGGCAACAGCTACATGTGAAATTAGTAGGCTACGCAATTGGCTCACCTTTTTCTTGGGGTCTTCCGATGCGGACTTCGGATAACTATGGAAGCCGATAGAGGCCATCTCGCGATCTCGCAATCTCGCCCTTCAAAGCCTAGAGCGAGATCGCGAGACCGCGAGACCGCGAGGCGAGAGTGCGAGACCGCGAGACTGCGAGACCTCGAGACTGCGAGATCGCGAGACTGCGAGGCCGCGAGACTGCGAGATCGCGAGGCGAGACTGCGAGATCGCAAAGCGAGACTGCGAGATCGCGAGGCGAGACCGCGAGATCGCGAGATGGTATATCTCGCAGTCTCGCCTCGCGATCTCGCAGTCTCGCCTCGCGGTCTCGCGGTCTCGCCTCGCGATCTCGCGGTCTCGCAGTCTCGCGATCTCGCGATCTCGCGATCTCGCGGTCTCGCGATCTCGCAGTCTCGCGATCTCGCGGTCTCGCGATCTCGCGGTCTCGCGATCTCGCAGTCTCGCGGTCTCGGGATCTCGCGATCTCGCGGTCTCGTGATCTCGCGGTCTCGCGATCTCGCAGTCTCGCAGTCTCGCGATCTCGTGATCTCGCGATCTCGTGATCTCGCGATCTCGCGGTCTCGTTCTCTCGCGGTCTCGCGATCTCGCGATCTCGCGGTCTCGCAGTCTCGCGATCTCGCAGTCTCGCGGTCTCGCGATCTCGCAGTCTCGCGATCTCGCGGTCTCGCGATCTCGCAGTCTCGCGATCTCGCAGTCTCGCGATCTCGCAGTCTCGCGATCTCGCGATCTCGCAGTCTCGCGATCTCGCGGTCTCGCAGTCTCGCGATCTCGCAGTCTCGCGATCTCGCAGTCTAGCTGTTTTATTTTAGGGAGGCATTGTTAATTGTTAAATTGATGGCTATAACGCGGTGAGATCTAAGAGTTACGTGTATTTATTTATGACAATTGGAACTGCCAGTATAGGAGAAATCTGGTAGGCTGCATAAACCCAAATCAAACCACAGTTTGTAAGTTTCATGTGGTTTGTTTGACAAGAAGTGAAATTTACACCCTAACCGTAGATCGTGCGGCTTCACACATTTATGGAAGCCTTGAATGGAGCCTTTCAAGAAAATAAAAAATCCAATATAATGTAAGGATTCTGAGATAAGTAAATTCATAGTACGAGAGAATATAAGAAGATATAACGAGATAAGTATAAACTGAATAACAATATACGTAAACCATATAAATAACGGGAGAGTAAATCAGACTCGTTATATACCTAAGTCATTACTGCAACTAAATTTCTCCTGCTAAGTAAATTTCAATGCATTAAAATTGATAAAAAAAATTGCGTTCTCGTCTTTGAGGGTTATAACAAGGCAAACATGAGGATTATATGGCACTAAAAATAGGTCTTGTCCCTGACCGAAACAGCATAAATGGGTATTAGATGAATACAGTTATTTGCAGATTTTTTCAGTCAGATAGTGGAAAAGGCTCTTCGATGGTCGACATAAATACATGTATAAACTTTTCTCCTCCTTACGATTTCATATCGGATTTATTCAATATATGATGTATATATGCCAAGTTGTTATCAGCTATGTACATTGAACACGAAACTACACCGATCATATTTTTTTCATGCAACCTCAGCGGCATTAAGGGCCTTGGAGCTTCATTGAATTTGCGGACCGTAGATAATTCATACAGGGGCGGATACAGGATTTTGTGAAAGGGGGGGGGGGGGGGGGGGGGGGGGGCGCAAGTTCTAACAGATCGAGTCAGTATTTTTAAATGTGTCTGGAGGTGGTTTGAGGATTGGGAAGAGGGGGGTGGGGGGGGGGGGGGGGCGATGGTGCTGAGAGGGCAATCGAAAATATAGTCACGGGTAAATCAAATTAATTTGCACGAATTTCACTTTGTTAGACCCTACCCGAATTCTTAATGGTCGATGGTCTTTCCAGGGGGGTTCCAGGCCCTTTGATTACAGTAACATAACAGATTCGAAAGAGGCCTGTAGCCCCCCTCCCGCTGTTCTACCTACACATACCATGGTGACTTTCCCGAGCCAATAGGCGAGGGTGCAGGGGCCGCTTAGGCCCCGGAAGCTCAAGGGTTCTAGATAGTCTGAGAAAATTTCTGAGGCTGTTCTGCAAGTAAAATTGCTTAATAATTTTCGGATTTTGCTTTTCCAAATTCTTAAAAAATATCAGTAAAATCGGTATGTTCCATACTGATAGATGAAGCCTTGTAACGTTTTTGAAGCATAAGGAGGGGATGACTGTCCCAAGCCAATAGGCCAGGGGGGTATTTCATAAACCATATATAGCCGACTACGGTCAGATAGTCGACTAAGCAGTAATGTTAAAGCATTGCTATTCTAGTCGGCTAGGTCAGTTTAGCCGTCTAAACCTGTTTGTGAAATACCCCCCAGGGGTCGCCGGGGCCCCAGAAGCTCAAGGGTTCTAGATTGCCTGAGAAGCGTTCTGAGGCTGTTCTGCAAGCAAAATTGCAAAATAATTTTCAGATTTTGCTTTCCCTTATTCTTAGAAAATACCAGTTGAATCGGTATGTTCCAAAGTTAAAGATGAAGCCTTGTAACATTTTTGAAGCATGAGCATTAGGCGAGGGTCCAGGGGCCGCCCAGGCCCCGGAAGCTCGGGGGTTCTAGATTGCCTGAGAAGTGTTCTGAGTCTGTTCTGCGAGTAAAAATGCTAATAACTTTCGGATTTCGCTTTACCTAATTCTTAAAAATAACAAAATAAGACAAGCAGGAGAATCGCCCACGGTTTGTTTTGGACTGACTTTTTTTTTATTGAAAGTGGGAAGGGGGCAGAGTACCCAAACTCAGTAGGCCTATATACAGGCGTGGGTCCACGGGCTGCCTAGGCTCCCGAAAACGCTACGACTACCAGCCCACATCGCTTAATCTCGTGTGGCTTTGCGCCCCCACCACTCTCCTTACCACTTCTCCAAGAACCTGGTGTTTTTAGATGTACAACACACATGGGCACTGCCCGTACCAATGAGGCAATTATACGAAAAATTAAAATGTGATCGTGGCTCTATATAAAGCTTCTTTCTTCGTAGTATTGTGATGTAAGATGTTCGTTTTCCTACTCTCTTTTCCTTTTTCTCTCTTTTTTTTCTCTCTTTTTTTTTTTTTTTTGGCCGGCTGATAGGGGGGGGGGGGGGCGGGGGTAGGGGAGAATGGATATTTGACATTTAATAATTATGGGTTCCATCGACCAATTTAGAAACTAAAAAAAGTATTTTATCATAATTCAAAACACTTGGCCTATACAATCAGGTATTTCCCATTTCGTTCTACACACCTGCTATTTCATTTGTAAACAGTCCTGGTTGATACTGCAACACAACGCTGCTAAAACGATTTAAAAATCAACCAAAAAGCTTGTCCTACATTAAAACTTTCGAAAATTAATTTTCTCTACTTTAAAGATATTAGGGACGTGGTACTTTTAACCAATAAAAACGGGTACAAATTTTAATAGAAATTCGGAATTCTCAACTATCATTGGTTGATCTCTTAACTGGCCAGCGGTAAGGATTGTTTAGGAGTGGAGCAATGGGTGTGTCGAAGGAAGGGAGAAATGCTTATTTTCCGAAAATTTGTAAAATCTATAAAAAAAATTAATTTATTTCACATATAAAAATACAACCACACTGAAACAGTCATGTAATATAACATACGAAATCATACTGTAGCAGCATTACTGAACATCTGTAAACTGACAGGCTAAATATCGCAAACAGTGCCCTTTAAATAGACCTCCTTAAATTCCAGATCAATCTTATAATAATGTATAAACCTAAATTTACATAACTATTCAAAGTTTACAAATTCTATTCTTCTAGAAAACCCAGTATTCATTTCAACGCAATGAGATATATTTTATTGACCTAAATCTAGGGCGACACTAGGCCTATTTATTATATATCTGGCAATGAAATATAGAGAACTATCATCATGATATAAATCATATCAGAGGGAAAATAGCAACTGATATCGTCACTGTGACGATAACAATTTTTGTGATATCGTCACAGTGATGATATCACTTTTTGATAGCCGGGACTACTTCGACCACTGCAAGCGAGGCCTACCAAGTCGTCCTTCCCGCTGATGTCTCTGCCTCACTGGACGCTCCACTGCCCCAGGCAGCGCAATCTTCCTCGACCGTGCTCCAATATTAAGCCTTTTTCCCCTATACTTTCTTTTTGCACTCAAGCACTGAACAGTTATCTAATGCTCTTTATAAATTCGAAAGTCCGATGCGAACTATTTAGGTTGAACTGTAATTGTATTTTTTGTAATTCTTAAAATTGGTTTTGCATTTTCATATTTTTCCTTGCTTCGATCAAATTTGACATTACCACTGCACGTGATTGGCTATGTGTAAATGCGCGCGTCTTGAATAATGACTTTGCGAAAAATGACGAAAACGCAGCGAAAGGGTGCATATCTTTTTTCTTGTTGATCTTAATAAACAGTATAAGTAATTTGATTCGGGTGTTAAGAACTGAATGAATTTCTTTGTCGATCTATTTTGTCATGCGCATCGTGGTAGTTTGGACCATTGACCTATATAGCTCGATATATAGGTCAGTGGCTGAGACATAAACCCTTGGCATGGTTTTGTTTTCGTTACGTAGTTGTTTTCAAACCAAAATTTAAAAGATGAATCTTGTTAGATATATAATAAAAAGAAAATTAACTGGTCTCGATATGTATACCATAAATATTTCATCTCGTGTGATGCGAAAATGTACATTTTCACTCGTGGCTTTGCCACTCGTGAAAATATCACTTTTCGCATCCCACTCGATGAAATATTTATGGTATACACATCGAGACCAGTTAATATCCTCTATATATCAACGGCCCAGCCGGTCGGTTTTATAAGGTAAACGGCTGTGGGAAGTATGTCACAAAGTCAACTGCACAGTGAACACATAATTCCAGAAAGGACCATAAAAATAACGTATTGCTAAATTCTATTTCAACCAGTTTTTGGGGTTTTCTGTTTAATTGATTCTGATTGGTACATACTGCTTTTCAGCGATGGTGACGGAGTGATGGCGATAGAGCGATGGCTATATTACGATAGATCGATGGCCTTATATTTTGCTCGGTCAAAGGAAACACTTAAGATTAATAAATACAAAAAAGAGATTATTTTTGTCATGTACCCGCAACGTATAGGGAAACTCCGAGCCTGGGCATGCACAAAAACGCGCTCTAATGGTTTGAGCCGTGTAAGCGAGTTCAGTCGGAACTCCCTTCGGCTATCTTCGCTCGCTACCGGTCGGCTTTGAGACGCCTCGGGCAGTCTGCGCTTTTTATACGGTAAATCACCGTATTTTTGGGCTGAATAAAAATGGCGTCGAAAGTCAATATTAAAATATTTCACTACCGACGAACAAAGAAAATAGAAATAATTATAAATTTATTAAATTTTAATACCATTTAGAAAGATATTTGATTATATATTTTATTTAGCCCGCAAAACCACATGTTGTAGACAGACGCAGTTTCGGTACATATCAGGAATCTTCAAATACTTCAATTATATAACTGATCGAAGCTGAAAGTTAACAAACAGAGTATTTCGATCCCTTACATTATCGCGGGGACACTTTTGTGGGGTCTTCGAGAAGATTTGGAAATTGTACGCTTCACGGCTACCTATTTGGTCGCCATATTCAAAATGACCTGCAGTCTATCAGAGGGTATTTTACGTACGTAAATCCCCGAAGTTATCATATGAGAATTACAGACAGAGGATTTGGTTGGAGGGGCACAAAAAGCTTGCCGATAAATTTGCGACAGTAAACTAAAAACAAGACCTGTAACACAAGGCCAGCAGATTATATTGACAGATTTTTATTTATATTGCAAATAGAGTAGTATATATCAAAATTATGTACTTTTACCAACTTTATTTACTAATAGTTTCGAGATAGAAAACTGTAGACCGAGAATTCAAAGAGAGTAGAAATAGCAGTATCGATCTCGAATAAAAATCAAAGGATAAAATCCTGGAAACACAACTGCTTGCCCGAATAGAAGATTTCACAGATCAAACAAATGACTGCAATATTGACAAAAATTCACAGGCTGCAAGTAAATAAGCAATTATATCGTATTCAAATCATATAGGCCTACAGCATTCCATTGCAGACTGAGCAGTTATTTACGTACTGACCTCTTCAAATTCAAGAAAAATCATATTTCTACGTACATGTATATAAAAATAAATTTGCAAAACTATGCAAACTGGACATATTTTGCTTCCATGAGCAATCGAGAAACGTCTACCCGTAATGACAATCATTGAACTATATGTAAATTGACCACCTCTCATTGGCTCGTTTGGATCTGACGTTCTAAAAAAACTCCGCCATTGCTCCGAGATGGGCGCGCGCGTGCCCATCCGCCATCGTTTTTTGAAATTGCCTAATCATTTCGTAGTAATGGCAGCGCTGATCGTAGAGAGGGGGGGGATTCTTGCTGGCAAAGAGCCCGGTTTCCTCCTACATAAAACCTGACAAATTAGTTAGCCTTTGTAAAGTCTACATGTACGTCAATGTAGGCTACACTTCACGTATCCCTTTTTCCATTGTGCCGTAGTCTATCCAAATATCTCGCTGGAAATCTAGCCAGTTGACCGAAACTGGCTGCAAATTTTATTTTAATAGTTTTTTAGTTATTCGTAGTGATCAACTGGGGCCAATTTTTACCATCCATTATATTAAATGTTAAGGCAAAATACAAATTTAGAAAAAAAAGCCTGGCGTTTAACAGCCACCGTACATTTCCGAAATGACAGACGTGTGACCCAGCCGGGAGAGAATGAAATGTACATGTCAGCCAGGTGGTCGACTTCTCTGATTGAGGCATATCAGAGTGTAGCAAAGTATGATTACAACGCAAACCGACTACACATTGTTTTATAGAACTAGTCAGTTTGATGAATAAAACTCCTTTAATTTCTCAAAATGAGATGAGCTGCCCAATAAAGTGAACATTTTATTGAGACAGTATTAGCAAATTGTTCGTGATTATTTTAAGAAATACAACGTAAAAGTGGATTACAATCTTGGAGATGTTTATGTACGTGCATGTAGTATTTGTAAGAAAAACAAAAACCTAAAATACACCCATACATCCCGGTTACTTGAATTTTATCCGTTATAAGCACACAGTTTCGATTTCATATGTCATTAGCTTAATGTTATAAGGGAACATCAAACGCCCAACTTCTTTTTACAATCGGAATTTATGAAAGAGTCAGAATTTTCGAAACTTATGCGGCCTCAGCTTTAGCCGTCAAGTTTTAACAATTATGGATTTCTCCCTTAAGCCATGGAACCGCGAGATCGCGAGACCGCGAGACCACGAGACCACGAGACCGCGAGACTGCGAGACTGCGAGACTGCGAGACTGCGAGACCGCGAGACCGCGAGGTCGCGAGACCGCGAGACTGCGAGATCGCGAGACCGCGAGACCGCGAGACTGCGAGACCACGGCTTTAGGGCTCACTAAACATTTTGGACAGCTGGGAGTAGGCGGGGTGGGGGGGGGGGGAGAGATTGGCGATCCCAAACACATTAAGCGAGTGTCCAGGGTCCGCCTCGATCCCGGAAGCTCCGATACCATTGGTGGGTGGAAATACGTTCTGACGGTTTCCACGAGACAAAATCCACAATATATTTCGAGAGGTTTGGGAAAACTGACTGCAAAATGTAAAATAAATTTAGCCAACAGATCCGTTAGCTAAATCAATAACAGACAAACTCAGAGCTGTCGATATTAATGCACAAATGCCTACGCCTAGATTTCTGTTCTTTATCATCACACTAAACCTCTCTCATTGATCTGTTACTAAAACTATCAAAATGCGATAGTTTTAAGAAAAGGAAAGTTTTTAGAAGTATTTATTTAATTAAGCAAATATACTATTTACAGACCATCTATGAGTGTATACTTTTAACTCCTAATGGTACGGAATTAAAAAAAATTAACCCTATGAGAACTTAATAGGCGGTGTATGACAGAAGCGTAGCAAAGCCCTGCTTCAGTGCCCATCATTCAAGCCATATTGTCACACAGACCTAAAATGACCCTTTCAAGTACATGTTAAATCCAGATCGCGAGACCACAAGATCGCGACAGTATGAGACCGCGAGACTGCGAGACTGCGAGATCACGAGACCGCGAGATCGCGAGACCGCGAGATCGCGAGACCGCGAGACTGCGAGATCGCGAGATCGCGAAATCACGAGACCGCGAGATCACGAGACCGCGAGACTGCGAGATCCCGAGACCGCGAGATCGCGAGACCGCGAGATCGCGAGACTTCGAGATCGCGAGACTGCGAGATCGCGAGACTGCGAGATCGCGAGATCGCGAGACTGCGAGATCGCGAGATCGCGAGATCGCGAGATCGCGAGACCGCGAGACTGCTAGACCGCGAGATCGCGAGACCGCGAGGCGAGACTGCGAGATCGCGAGGCGAGACTGCGAGATATACCATCTCGCGATCTCGCGGTCTCGCCTCGCGATCTCGCAGTCTCGCCTCGCGATCTCGCAGTCTCGCGGCCTCGCAGTCTCGCGATCTCGCAGTCTCGAGGTCTCGCAGTCTCGCGGTCTCGCACTCTCGCCTCGCGATCTCGCGGTCTCGCGACCTCGCTCTAGGCTTTGAAGGGCGAGATTGCGAGATCGCGAGATGGCCTCTATCGGCTTCCATAGATAACGCTCACTGAATATTTTAGAAGTTTGAGGGGGAGTAGGGCAACAGCTATGCGAAATTAGTAGGCTACGCAATTGGCTCACCTTTTTCTTGGGGTCTTCCGATGCGGACTTCGGATAACGCTCACTGAATATTTTAGAAGTTTTTTTTTATACGGCTTATTATTTATTAATTTTTTTTTTTTCGTTATTTCGTTATTGCTGTAGACATCCGACTTGGTCTACGGAGAGCCAAAGTTGGTTCAGAACAATACTTTATCGTACATTTGCGAGACTAGAAGCACTTAAAAGCTTCTGAATTGTACGTCTTGAGAAAAATAGCCAATAATTTCAACATTCTGTTTTAACGTCAAAATATCAGCATTTTGGCAGCTCATGCCCCTTTTAGTAGAGCCGTGTCTTTTTTAACGCTGTATTTTTTTTTGTAGTGTGAGGAAAAGATTATCCAACTCGAACCAGTGTGTTACGATGAAAATTACTATCTTTTATTAATTTCCAAAGTCACTCGCCAGAGGCTTGTGACTTTGAAAATTAATAGACTCGAGTGATATTCATCGTAACACACTGGCTCTCGTTAGTTAACCTCTATGTAAGTAACCCAAGTTCACAACTTTATTGAAATGTATGATTTAGAAAATTGGGTCGATTATTAAGTTTTTTTAACTTTGTAAGCAAGAGTTTCATACTTTACCATTGTTAATTTTCTTTATTCAAGATTGATTGTTCTGCACCATGAGCCAAATAGTAGGGGAAAAAATAGGTTAAAGTGCTGCAAAAATGCTAAATTTTGCCATGATTGTGATTGATAATGCACTGAAAAAATAAATGACTGACCATTCAAATTAAAGAGAGTGGTACGTGTATATTATCAAAAAGCCCCTTATTTGTATCTCTTGAGAAAAATAAAGACGATTTATTTAATTCTGTTTTAACGCATATTTTCAGAAATTTGACCAGTCATGCCTCTAAGTAAACAAAAGAAATATACGGCTTATACTATAGTGTTAGTATAGGCCTACATGTACCTGATGATTGCTGAATTAAGTCATATTATTTTTTGTCATGAAGTTACGAAGGAGATTTACATCACTGAGGGTCTTTCTGGCTGTATTTGCATTTTCTTGTGCAGTGATAAAATCGTATATTTCTGCATCTGAAATAATGCCATCGGTTTCTTGCTCACTTTGAGTTTGATTTATTGGACACTCGGGACTCTGGGGGAGTTTCTCTAATGACATCTAATTCTAATCTGTAAGCTGCCTCAGTCACTTTGTTGCCGCTGTCCAACTTAAAGGGGCATGAGCTGCCAAAATTCACTCTTTTATCATAATTTCTGATCGCCACGACAGTAAGAGGCTTTGGGGGCCATCGAAAAACTAAAGGATTGGCGTTGGAATGAGGAAAATCCATACAGTATGTGGCCTGTACGAACCGCAAACGTGTTCAAAAAGTAAACAAAATTTAAATAACCGGGACGACCATTCATTCATTCTAAGCCAAAGTTAGTTCAAAACAATACTTTATCGTACATTTTCGAGACTAGAAGCACTAAAAAGCTTGTGAGATGTACGTCTTGCGAAAAATAGCCAATAATTTCAACATTCTGTTTTAACGTCAAAATATCAACATTTTGGCAGCTCATGCCCCTTTAATTTCGTAACCCAGGAATCCCCCAAAATCAACCATCTCGGTAATCCTGCCTCTCTGGCCTCCAATAATTTGTACCGTATTTCCAACGTGGAAGTTCTCCATTACGAATAAATTGTAAATTTAGCTATAGTAAAAGTAACAAATTAATTTGTTATAAAAAGGGAATCAACTTGAATGAAATGCAGACGAAGGTTGTATTGTTACGTCATCGACATTTTCCTAATATGGTGTGTACTATATCACGGGATGGTGGGAAACCTTTCTGATTTGCATAAAAGTAGTCCGTTGTGTGTTAACCGATATTTCATTGGTTACTTTCAAGCAGCTACAGCCAATAACTTTTACGGTGACAACGGAGCGTCTTGAGTATAATTTCGTAAAAGGAAATCGAACGTATATTACTACATACAGAATGCAAATCTTGTATTTTGATTAGTCAATGCTTGCAAAGAACGTTTCTTAACCAATCAGCGGTTAGTTGGGCCATATTTTCACTAGTTGATTATGATGAAAATAACGAACAGGCTGGGAGTGAAATTATCGGGGGTGTAGTGTGAGAAATTAACGTTAACTTATTTCGCCATTTTGTATTATAACGTTAACAAACTTACATTCTTGATCGATGTCGTTGTCTTCTAGATTCTTAAACAATTTTCACTGATTGGCCGCTTTATATATTTCTTCTTCTGTTAAGTATTTATGTCAATATTTTGAAACATTAAATTTAGGTATAGGTGTCGAAAGCTCGTGTTGTCTACAAACAACTTACTGCGTGGTGATGTCTTTATTTTTAATCGTTAGTAGGGCCTATGTACAAACATGTCACTACCCGTGTTACGTCATATTCTTAGTGGTCTCATGGTATAATAGGGAGCGGGAGTCACGTGACAATTCCACAAATTTCCTGTCACCGACGTTGTCATTAAAATACAACACAATACAATAAGTTTATTGCGATCAGAGTAAATTTACAAAGATCAAGGGGAGATAATTCCCAAGGCACATGTTAATTCAACAATTCGTAAATAATATACTGTTCTGAACTGATTAACAGTTAAGCACTATCCGTATCGCCTGTTATCATTATACTTTTATAACAACTAACTGTCTCTGTTCTTTGGTCGACTCTTCTGAATTTGAATCATATAGAGTATGTGCATTTTTAGCTTATGGGTGGGTTGAATTTTGTCTTCGCATTACAAACTATATTGTTATAGTTACAAGTACTGTTTATAAATATTTTTGCTCGTTAAATGCACAATACACCTTGATCGCGTGGGCCAGTATATTTGCGGCACTCAATTGTAAAACCATGATCTATAGAAACAAACGCCTGTGCACTTGTACCGGCTTCTCTGGAAAAAAAAATTTGTAAATAATATATAATATCACTCTATATCTAGTATCTATTTTTATATCTTCTTACGCATGTGACGTCATAAAAAAAACGTCACCTGTCACCGGATCTCTCGAAATCTCTCGGTAGACTCCCAGGGCCTATACATAGGCACACCTGATTGGCCTCTGCCTCATTTAATGGCCCAGTCACAATGTCGGCGATCTGTCGGGGATTAGTTTTGACCGGGGGTCGTCGTAGAAAATAAAGAATCCTTGAACAATCCTATCAATAATCCCAAATGAAAGTGGAGCAGTCACATTGTCTGAGATTTTTTCAAGGATTTTGACCCGGTTTTGTCGAAAAATTGTGGGATTAGCCTCCGATCGCCTCCGATTGCATCGGAGGCGATCGGAGACGATATCTGTGAGGGTCTTTTCTTTTAATTTTCCCCCACCCTGGGTATATGTGGGGGAAAAGAGGGGTTTCTGACCTCGCATCTGTATTTCGTCCTGTACACTGTAGCGTGGTATCCCTCATCTGGTTGTACATAGAACAGTCACTTCAACGATTAATCGGAGGGCATCGTAGGTCATCGGAGATTGTGTCTTGGATGGCCAAAATGAGTGAAAAATCTTGCGAGCAACCTTAACATTTTAAGTTCAAAGTTGGGGACCGCGACGACTGTGGCGATGCCTAAAAAATCTGCGACAAGCCACAGGCGTCCGGAGAGCGCCTCCGACGGGTACAAAATCGTGGGATCTGTCTCAAGATTTTGTCAAAATTTCCTGGGTTTTACCCATCGCCGACGCATCGCAACTGATTTGTGACTGGGGCATTAGCTCAGCTGGCAGCTCAGGTTGTGCGCACACGGTGAGATTGTTGCGTCGAGAGGCAGAACCTATTAAACATGCTAGATACTCGTGTGCGGTAGGCTTAAGCCATCCAGGGCGCTGCACATGGGACAAATTTAAAGGCCCACTTGCCACCATAGCCTGTTTGACATTTGTTAAAGGGGCATGAGCTGCCGAAATTCCCACTTTTTTCATACTTTCTGATCGTCACGACAGTAAGAGGCTTTGAAGGCCATCGAAAAACTAAATGATTGGCGTTGGAATGAGGAAAATCCATACAGTAGGTGCCCGGTACGAACCGAAAACGTGTTCGAAAAGTAGCAAAATTTAAATAACCGGGACGACCATTCATTCATTCTAAGCCAAAGTTAGTTTAAAACAATACTTTATCGTACATTTTCGAGACTAGAAGCACCAAAAAGCTTCTGAATTATACGTTTTGAGAAAAATAGCCGATAATTTCAACATTCTGTGTTTACGTCAAAATATCAACATTTTGGCAGCTCATGCCCCTTTAAGAAAACAAATTTGTACGAGCTTACTACAGCTAAAACCACTAAAATTAAACATAACACACATAAAGCATGTCCAATTAGGTTTAGAATGTATAGATGAGGGTGAAAAACAAACGACAAATCGAAGCTCGATTACAACAACAACACCGACCAGTGTTGGATTACCCTCATTCAGGCGTTTTTGTCTGTGGTTTGCACTCGGCAGGCTTTTATAGTCCCTCTTACTCGATCGTTAGTATGTATTTCTTAGATAAAGTTGTTAAAATTATACTGTGTCGTTAGATCGCCCACACGACTCACGACCATTAGACACTTGTGTGCACGCTCAGGTTCGAAGTTTGTTTACATTGCGGTTACCTGAAAAATCTGTTTTTCAATTTCAAATTAAAAATACTAAATGATGTCAAAACTTTCAATTTCTGGTAAAAATCGAAGTTCCTAACTTTTTCTGTTGGGGAAAAATACAGAAAACCGTCCACTGTTTTTAATGTTAACAGTCTTCTGGATTTTCGCGGCAAGTATGCCTTTAATAACATAAAATGCCTACAGTTACCTCGTTATTTATGTTTGGATATTTATTGGTCGGTAACTGGTCGACGACCAATAAATGTCAAAAATTGTTAAATAAAGCAGTAAGACCTTTATTTAAGTGAGGTAGGCCTACTAGTGGACTAAGTTGGCAACATATCTTGCCCAATGTCATTTGCTCTTCTTCCAAATAAAGGGTGTGCGGGTGTGCGCGTGCGTGCGTGTGTGTGGATGTGCGTCTTTGCATCTCATTAAACAAGTAGAGTAATTAATGATGCACCAACATCGATCAATGAAAACGTCGGTGTGGGTCTTTGAACACACCAATGAAGCCAATTTATTTGTCCTATTCCATATTTTCCTAGTTAATGTTTTTTTTTTTTTGGTTCTTTAAAGATATGAAAAGATTCCTATGTTATTAGACATTTCATTTGTCCGTTTTCTAATTCTACTTATGTATAGATGTCTCGGCTAATGAGAGTAGTATTTTTTCACCTGCCTGTGTACGTAGGTCTCTGTCCTAAGATATTCTATTTACTCGAGAGTTCATCCGGAAGCCTTCAAGATGTTCAAGAGATACCTGTGTTAATACCCCCCACACACGCACACGCACACCCTTTATTGGGAAGAAGAACAATATATATTGTACAAGATTTCTTGCCATCTTATAGTTTAATCGGCAACAGCTTAAATTTCCTCTGAACCATAATCGTATCCAGTATAGAACCTTTCGTAATAAACTAAACAACATCATTCGACAGTCACGCAAGTTATTATTTGAGAAAAAATTCAATGAGCAAAATAATAATATAAGGGGAACCTGGACAATCTTGAACCAACTCTTAGGCAGAAATGACAAAACAGCCACCAAAAAGAAATCATTTCAAATTAACAACCAGGATGTTACCGACTACAAAACTATTTCCAACGCCTTTTATTCTTACTTTTCTTCTGTTGCATCTAATCTTGAAGCCCAACTCCCTCCCGAAACAAAATCTCCATTTGACTATCTCAACACTCCAATAATCAATAATTTTTCATTTTCCACTGTCAGTGCAGATGATGTTAAGGAGACCATTCAGACTCTAAAATCTTCAGCTCCAGGCATGGATGGATTGTGTATGGCTGACTTCAAGATCATCTCTCACTTAATTTCAATCCCTCTGTCCCATATCATAAATCTTTCCTTTACTTCAGGGGTTGTGCCATCCTCGTTAAAAATTGCTAAAGTAACGCCAATATTTAAAAGTGGAAACTCTCATCTCATTGAAAATTACCGCCGAATCTCTGTATTAAATAGTACAAGTAAAATATTAGATAAAAATAGCTGCCAATCAAATCAATACATTCTTAGAAACTAATAATATATTATCTCACAGTCAATATGGTTTTAGGTCCGGACATTCAACTGAACATGCTGCACAATCTCTCTATGATCAGCTTATATCCAACAAAGAAAAAAATAACTTTATTGTTTTAACTTTTATTGATCTGTCTAAAGCGTTTGACACCGTGAATCATTCAATTTTATTACACAAATTAATTTATTATGGTTTTTTATCCTCTAGAACTCAGTTTGTTTATTATAATGGCGTGGGATCCGATGTAAACGCTGTGACTCACGGAGTTCCTCAAGGCTCTATTTTGGGACCGATTCTTTTTCTTCTGTTCATAAATGACATCATAGCTTCATCTTACCTACTTAATTTTTTTTTTTTTTGCAGACGACACAAGCCTTTCTTTTTCCTCACCAAACGCCAAAGATGCTGTAAGAGTCATGACGGACGAACTTATTAATGTGTCTACACATCCGATCCTCGCGTTTTTAGCAGCTATTATCTCAGTTCTGTTATCGCTATTACCCCGTTACTATCAGGTAAAACGGACAGGCCGCAGGCCGTGCGGCCTGCCAAAGTATAACAAATCCCGCTTTTACCTTAAAGTTAACAACTGACCTATGAATGCATTGTAATAAACCTCTAATGGTTTTTGCTTGACGAGGCCTGCGATAAGATTGCTTCGTTTAATGCATGAGACAGGACAATGTACGAGCTTGTCTCTCCGTCAGTGTTCAACTTCAACATACAGCCGATACGGCGATAGGGCTCTACACCCTTTTTTACTGTTACTTCAGTCTTCAGGGTTATTTCTTTTTTAATTTCAGTTCGTTATTAAAAATTCATAAAGAAAAAGAAAACTTAGGGGGTAATAGGAGGGCTTTGTGAAGAAAAACCGTAAATGACCGAAAAAACGTAAACTATAAACCAGCCAAACATCAGGTCAGTTTTATTTCCAGGAAAACCCTTAAACAGCATCTCCCGACTTCTAGGTTCCTGGAGCTTCCGGGGCCTAGGCGGTCCCTGGACACTCGCCTTTATGGTCTGAATTCGTTGGAGTTCTCCTATTGTATTTAGTGTGCTGTCTGGGTTATTAAGGTAAGAACGAAAAGTAAACAAGCGATGTATTTTACGTCTGGTTGTGAGTGTATGCAGACCGGACTCTGATATAATAGATTAGTTGCAACACTTCAGGTTAGTCCTGTTATAGTGCGGATGCAGTCTTTTTTTAATATTCTCGAGTGCTGTGGCCTGGCAATCAGTGATGTTGTCCCATACTATGTCCGCATATTCTAAAGACGGGCGGATAAAACTCTTGTACATAATTTCTAGGCTTTTCCTGGGAAGTTGATATTTCAAACCCCGAAACATTGACACTTTTTTATTGGCTGATTCTATTATTTTCTCTACGTGTTGATTCCAATTACCAGAGGAGTTAAACACTAACCCAAGATGTTTATGAGAGGATACTGGCTCAATTTGGCAATCTTCAAATGTGCAAAACATGTTTGAGGGAGGTCTTCGGCTTGATACTATAAGTGACTCGGTTTTTTGTGGATTAAAGTCCACGAGCCATTTTTGTGCCCAGTCTTTCAATGGTTTCAAATCAGTTTGTATGGAGGGAGCAGTATCTTTTATTTCATCTGATATAACGTACAAACATGTGTCATCTGCAAAGAGTTCAATATTGTTTACAATTTTCTGAGGTAGATCGTTAATATAAGGCCCCAGGCCTGACCCTTGAGGAACGCCTGCATACAAAGCCATAGTCAAAGAATTTACCCCTCCCAAGACAACTCGTTGTTTCCTATTTGTTATGTAACTATTTACCCAGTTCAAAAGACCACCCGTTATCCCAAGAGACTCCAATTTAATAAAAAGCCAGGGGTTTGTATAGGCTTACAATAAATCACCGTATTTTTTTAGCAATATTCAAATGGCGAAAGGAAGTCAAAATACAAAATATTTTACTACACTCGAAAAATAATTACAAATTGATTAAATGCTGATATCATCTATAAGTAGAAGCCATTGTACTATAAGTCATTGGATTAAAGTGTAGGCCTACGCTGAATGAATTAATAAGTTACACGTAGATCACACAGAATAATGTAATTCTTTAAAATGGTTTGTCACTATACATAATTACAGGGACATTTGTGATGGGCCCTCAGGTTGATTGATTGCTTGTTTGGTGTTTTTTGCACCGCGCTAAAGATTATTTCCCTTATATGCATGGCGGCGTTGCCAGGTTTATTGTGAGAGGAAATCGGGCTCTATGCCAGGAGGAAACCCACGACCTTCCGGTGGTAACTGGCAACCATCCCACATAGGTCGTTCAAGTAAATACCCAGTCAGAAAATTTTCCAATTTTTTTTTTGGACTGAGTTGGATTCGAACCCGCAACCCATTGGTGGAAGTCTGTTCGGATTCAGCGTGCTATGCTCTAACTATTGAGCCACGGAGGCCCTATAAGGTTGAAGAGGATATGGATAGTTAGTTTCACGGCTACCTTTTGGTTGCTACATTAAAAATGACCAAAGTCCAAATTAGCGGCTAATTCGGAGAACTTTACCGAGTCACATTGAAGTTATTTTTTTTTTCACTTGACCCTTATACGCTTCCGTAAATATGGACGTCCTGTCATCGGCTGAATACTTTATTTAAAAAAATGAACAAATGTATTTTCATAAAGTATTCAGCCGTTGACAGAACGTCCATATCCTCAAGGCCCCAGTAGGCCTACTTGTTTTGTTTGCTCAATCACCGCTGCTCTGGGCCTAGTTTCACAAAGCGATCTTAGCTAAGTGTGATATCTTAACTACCATGGCAACCAATGCTAAAGGTATACGTTGCCATTGGTAATTAAAGGAGGAGAAAACAAATAAAACTGGCATATACACTAAACGGACGGCGAATTTCCCTTTCCAATGGTACCATAGACATATTTTTACGATTTTTCCCCACCGCACAGTCCTAAAGTGAAGTTATATAAAACCGTTGGATTTCGACTGAGACCGACTTGCTTACTTGGCCGCCATCATCACAACAGTGCTTAGGGGTGTGTCTCCTTCGGCCAATTAGTAAACGCATACCCAGCAATTCAAAGCGCACGTGCGAGTGAAATTGGTCAACTTTCTTAGTCTGCCATTTAAGCCTAGGTTAATTGCTAGGCACATCTGTTTCCGGTCAATTTCCCGCTTTACAAATGGCGGTCCTCATCGTTTTTGTGACCCAATTTAAACATGTGCAATTTTCTGCATCACCATAAAACGCAGGTAAGATTTACAGCTTAAAAATTGATACTCTAAGGGTGGTTGTTCGTTACAATTTCATGTTGTTTTTTTGTTTTCTCCTCCTTTGAGATCACCTTGAACTTTAGGTAGACTTCCATCTGGTGGAACAGCGCGCCCCCTGGTGGTGTTTGAAGCATCCAGTTCGTGTAAAGTTTAGAGATTGCAAAATGTTTGGCACGAATACTTATGTGTTTTGAATTAAAGAGTAAAGTAATAACTTTGTGTTGAGTGTTTAATGTTTAATTTTGACACAAACGGCAGTAAATTTGTGGAGAATGAATTTATTTTCTGATTTGAAATTGCGCAACCGTTGACAATTTCAAAATCTACCGCGCATAAACGTCACATAGTGTAGTATAAGCAGACTGAAAGCGCCAGTGCCCTGAATATGGGGTAATGCGACATTTCACACTTCCCTGTTCATATACTTCTGGTACTAGTATAGGGGGTATACTGCCTACCTATAATGGCTATATATTCACTTTTAGTGATTGGCGATGATGTGAATACAAACTCGAGAACGTACGTACATTAAATTAATAATAATGGGTTGATGTAGGTAACGATCACAAACTCAGGGTTAAATTTGGGGCGGTTATAGGCCATATATTACGGAAGCCAGTTAGTGCCACGGTAAAAAAAAAAAAAAAAAAAATCATCGCAAAATTTCGACATAATTATCGCGAAATTTCGACATAATTATTGCGAAATTTCGACATAGTTATTGCGAAATTTCGAGATAAAAAATTATCGCGAAATTTCGATATAATTATCGCGAAATTATGACATAACTATCGCGAAATTTCGATATACTTATCGCGAAATTTCGACATACTTATCGCGAAATTTCGACATACTTATGTCGTAATTTCGCGATAATTTTTTTTTCTCGAAATTTCCCGGTAATATACCTGTCTCAGATCGGCGTTGTGGAGTCGATGAACCATTGTCTACTCTCCCAAAAAAGTAACGCAACATTCAATTTTTTTTTTCAAACCTGAATTTTTCCAAAAAATGTGCGCGATTTACACATGACAACAGGATCATCTTATAATGTAAATGTCCGATAATTGAATTTAAGCCCCTGATAGTGGCTGTTGACTACACGTGACTTTCGGGTCAGCCTTTGAATAACGCTACACGAGGAAGGCGTAGGGGAAAACGTAGGACAGTTGCACGTGCGAATCACGTCCTATCTTTATGCGGGTTTAATGGGTATAAAAGACACACAACCGTTCAATTGAATTTAGTCGTTAAATTTTTTCACGAAGTTGCTACAATTAATATGCCAAAACTAGACGCAGCTACCCGGAACGTCGCCATTGGTCTTCTCCTGGCCGGCGAATCACGGAATGCAGTCGCTAGACTTTATAATGTTCACCGGAGCACGATTTCCAGACTGTTGCAACGGCACCAGCAATCCGGTTCAACGGCTGAACGTCAACGTTCTGGCCGACCTAGGATCACATCAGCAGCCCAAGATTGCTACATCCGGTTACTTCACCTGCGAAACCGGATCAAAACAGCAACAGAAACAGCATCAAATATCCCAGGTCTCCGTCGAATATCGGCACAGACAGTCAGAAACCGTCTCCGTCAAACGGCTTACGCGCCATACATCCTTGCTTTGGCGTAGTACTGAGACGCCAGCATGGACTTGCAAGGGCCCGATGGTGCAACAGGTTAAGGGACTGGAATCTGCGAAACTGGAGGCGAGTCTGGTTCAGCAATGAATCAAGATTCCAGCTGCAGAGAAGAGATGATCGTACACGAGTTTACAGACGCCGGAATGAGAGGTTCGCAAGGAACTGCGTCCTTGAGGTCGACAATTTTGGCGAAGGAAGTGTGATGGTGTGGGGTGCCATATCCTGTGCCCGAAAAACTCAACGTGCACATTCCCGGCAACCTTAACGCCGTTCGATACACAGATGAGGTTTTGACACCACATATGCTGCCCATAATGGAATTCCGTAGGGAAATTTTTCAGCACGAAAACGCCCAGCCGCACACAGCTCGTGCTACTGTTGAATTTCTAGCCAACCAGAACTTAACAGTGCTCCCCTGGCCGTCCAAATCACCAGATTTGAACCCAATAGAACATTAAATTGTGGGATGATTTGGATAGACGCGTGCGCAGTCGTCATCCAGCGTCGCAAACTCTGCAAGAACTGCAGCAGGCTCTTGAGCAAGAATGGAGGAGAATTCCGCAAAACCGTATTCGTCGATTGATTGTGTCTATGCCGAGACGGATCCGTACCGTGTTACAGGTTAATGGTGGGCACAACAGATATTGACGTTGCAGTGACGTCATCTGAGCGATATGAAGTTTAATGTGATAAATATTTACATGTGAATGAACTTTAAAGTCTGAACAACCAGTCTGCCAAATTTCAGTGTAATGTGATGCTTATTTCTGTATTAAAAATGATGTTGAAAAATTCATATTTTAAAGAACAAAAATTGGATGCTGCGTTTCTTTTTTGGGAGAGTATATATGTCAAAAGAATGCGGTACGTAGCGTTCTCACAGATAAACCAAATTTGTTAATTTGCTAGATATTATTTAAATATTCCTAATGTTATCCAGCTTCAATTTGAATGGAATGAATTGCTAAATCCTGAATTGCCTTTGCTTCTTCTCTTGTCAATTTTATCTCGTACATTGACCGATTGCTTGATGACGTCACTTAGAAATTACGGGCAAAGCATTTCGGGGGATTGAGGGATGTTAAAATAATTTTGAATATGGCGGAAGAAATAACACTGTATCGAACAGAAGACGTAAAGTTACCAGAAAAATGTGTGGATAAAAACAGGTTATGTCATCAATGTTTTCCAAATAAGTAACACCTTGCTAAGTACCAATAAACAAAATGGCGAACTAAGGTACATTTTACCCAGAAAGATTTGCGTAATTCGATGTGATGTCATCAGGCTCGGTGGTAATAGGGCGAAATTATGAGATAATTATCGCGAAATTTCGAGTTACGTATCGCGAAATTTCGAGTTACGTATCGCGAAATTTCGAGATCATTATGTCGTAATTTCGCGTTAAATTCAATTTTAATTTCTTTCACAGTGGTACTAACTGGCTTCCGTAATATATATCTGTTTTAATTTGCAATTTTGTTTAACGAACCCGATCATTTGATTCAGGCAAATTCGGTGTCATGCAAGCCGTTTAGGTGCCATATTTTTCCTAAAACATTTCTACAAGCAAAAAGTCCCAAAATATCCAGTCTTCGAAATCACATGGCAGAAAGGACAGGTTTGTTTGTCTACATATTCCCACCCCCTTATTAGAAATAGAATGTGAGTGACACTGCAGATCACTGCACGATACACCACGCCCCTGACATAGGCCCTACATCATAATATTAAAAAAATATATAAGGTACGGCCATAAGTCTTTATCGTTTTAATAACACAAGCAATTGTTAATTGAAAAACGATCTTTTTAACTGTTTGTGTTTCTTGCATACTGTTTGTATAAAACATGTAAGATGATGTGTGTGAAGTTAGCATCCCATTCCCCTTTCCCCTTTCCCTATTCGATTCAGGGCGAGTCCATTCACAAAAGAACAGGGGTGCAGGAGTATCAGCCATAAATTGATGGTATGGATGGAATATAGACGAATGGGAGTCTGGCCGAATGGGATTATGAACGAATGGGATGTGAATGGGAGTATGACTGAATGGGATTATGAACGAATGGGATTATGAATCGAATGGGAGTCTGGCCGAATGGGATTATGAAACGAATGGGATTATGAGGCGAATGGGATTATGAAGTGAATGGGAGTCTGGCCGAATGGGATTATGAAACGAATGGGATTATGAGGCGAATGGGATTATGAAGCGAATGGGAGTCTGGTTGAATGGGATTATGAACAAATGGGATTATGAAGCGAATGGGATTATGAGGCGAATGGGATTATGAAGCGAATGGGAGTCTGGCCGAATGGGATTATGAGGCGAATGGGATTATAAAGTGAATGGGAGTCTAGCCGAATGGGATTATGAAACGAATGGGATTATGAGGCGAATGGGATTATGAAGTGAATGGGAGTCTGGTCGAATGGGATTATGAAGCGAATGGGAGCCTGGCCGAATGGGATTATGAGGCGAATGGGATTATGAAGCGAATGGGATTATGAAGCGAATGGGAGTCTGGCCGAATGGGATTATGAGGCGAATGGGATTATGAAGCGAATGGGAGTCTAGCCTAATGGGATTATGAAACGAATGGGATTATGAGGCGAATGGGATTATGAAATGAATGGGAGTCTGGCCGAATGGGATTATGAAGCGAATGGGAGCCTGGCCGAATGGGATTATGAGGCGAATGGGATTATGAAGCGAATGGGATTATGAAGCGAATGGGATTATGAAGCGAATGGGAGTCTGGCCGAATGGGATTCTGAACGAATGGGATTATGAAGCGAATGGGATTATGAAGCGAATGGGAGTCTGGCCGAATGGGATTATGAGGCGAATGGGATTATGAAGCGAATGGGAGTCTAGCCGAATGGGATTATGAAACGAATGGGATTATGAGGCGAATGGGATTATGAAGTGAATGGGAGTCTGGCCGAATGGGATTATGAAGCGAATGGGAGCCTGGCCGAATGGGATTATGAGGCGAATGGGATTATGAAGCGAATGGGATTATGAAGCGAATGGGATTATGAAGCGAATGGGGGTCTGGCCGAATGGGATTCTGAACAAATGGGATTATGAAGCGAATGGGATTATGAAGCGAATGGGAGTCTGGCCGAATGGGATTATGAGGCGAATGGGATTATGAAGCGAATGGGAGTCTAGCCGAATGGGATTATGAAACGAATGGGATTATGAGGCGAATGGGATTATGAAGTGAATGGGAGTCTGGCCGAATGGGATTATGAAGCGAATGGGAGCCTGGCCGAATGGGATTATGAGGCGAATGGGATTATGAAGCGAATGGGATTATGAAGCGAATGGGAGTCTGGCCGAATGGGATTCTGAACGAATGGGATTATGAAGCGAATGGGAGTCTAGCCGAATGGGATTATGAAACGAATGGGGTTATGAGGCGAATGGGATTATGAAGTGAATGGGATTATGAAGCGAATGGGATTATGAAGCGAATGGGAGTCTGGCCGAATGGGATTCTGAACGAATGGGATTATGAAGCGAATGGGATTATGAAGCGAATGGGAGACTGGCCGAATGGGATTATGAGGCGAATCGGATTATGAAGCTAATGGGAGTCTAGCCGAATGAAATTATGAGGCGAATGGGATTATAAAGCGAATGGGATTATGAAGCGAATGGGATTATGAAGCGAATGGGAGTCTGGCCGAATGGGATTCTGAACGAATGGGATTATGAAGCGAATGGGATTATGAAGCGAATGGGAGTCTGGCCGAATGGGATTATGAGGCGAATGGGATTATGAAGCGAATGGGAGTCTAGCCGAATGGGATTAGGAAACGAATGGGATTATGAGGCGAATGGGATTATGAAGTGAATGGGAGTCTGGCCGAATGGGATTATGAAGCGAATGGGAGCCTGGCCGAATGGGATTATGAGGCGAATGGGATTATGAAGCGAATGGGAGTCTAGCCGAATGGGATTATGAAACGAATGGGATTATGAGGCGAATGGGATTATGAAGTGAATGGGAGTCTGGCCGAATGGGATTATGAAGCGAATGGGAGCCTGGCCGAATGGGATTATGAGGCGAATGGGATTATGAAGCGAATGGGATTATGAAGCGAATGGGAGTCTGGCCGAATGGGATTCTGAACGAATGGGATTATGAAGCGAATGGGAGTCTAGCCGAATGGGATTATGAAACGAATGGGGTTATGAGGCGAATGGGATTATGAAGTGAATGGGATTATGAAGCGAATGGGATTATGAAGCGAATGGGAGTCTGGCCGAATGGGATTCTGAACGAATGGGATTATGAAGCGAATGGGATTATGAAGCGAATGGGAGACTGGCCGAATGGGATTATGAGGCGAATGGGATTATGAGGCGAATGGGATTATGAAGCGAATGGGATTATGAAGCGAATGGGAGTCTGGCCGAATGGGATTCTGAACGAATGGGATTATGAAGCGGATGGGAGCCTGGCCGAATGGGATTATTAGGCGAATGGGATTATAAAGCGAATGGGAGTCTGGCCGAATGGGATTATGAACGAATGGGATTATGAAGCAAATGGGAGTCTGACCGAATGGGATTATGAGGCGAATGGGATTATGAAGTGAATGGGAGTCTGGCCGAATGGGATTATGAAGCGAATGGGAGCCTGGCCGAATGGGATTATGAGGCGAATGGGATTATGAAGCGAATGGGATTATGAAGCGAATGGGATTATGAAGCGAATGGGATTATGAAGCGAATGGGAGTCTGGCCGAATGGGATTCTGAACGAATGGGATTATGAAGCGAATGGGATTATGAAGCGAATGGGAGACTGGCCGAATGGGATTATGAGGCGAATGGGATTATGAAGCGAATGGGATTATGAAGCGAATGGGATTATGAAGCGAATGGGAGTCTGGCCGAATGGGATTCTGAACGAATGGGATTATGAAGCGAATGGGATTATGTAGTGAATGGGAGTCTGGCCGAATGGGATTATGAAGCGAATGGGAGCCTGGCCGAATGGGATTATTAGGCGAATGGGATTATAAAGCGAATGGGAGCCTGGCCGAATGGGATTATGAGGCGAATGGGATTATGAAGCGAATGGGATTATGAGGCGAATGGGATTATGAAGCGAATGGGATTATGAAGCGAATGGGATTATGAGGCGAATGGGATTATGAGGCGAATGGGATTATGAAGCGAATGGGATTATGAAGCGAATGGGATTATGAAGCGAATGGGAGTCTGGCCGAATGGGATTCTGAACGAATGGGATTATGAAGCGAATGGGATTAAGAAGCGAATGGGAGACTGGCCGAATGGGATTATGAGGCGAATCGGATTATGAAGCGAATGGGAGTCTAGCCGAATGGGATTATGAGGCGAATGGGATTATGAAGCAAATGGGATTATGAAGCGAATGGGATTATGAAGCGAATGGGAGTCTGGCCGAATGGGATTCTGAACGAATGGGATTATGAAGCGAATGGGATTATGAAGCGAATGGGAGTCTGGCCGAATGGGATTATGAGGCGAATGGGATTATGAAGCGAATGGGAGTCTAGCCGAATGGGATTATGAAACGAATGGGATTATGAGGCGAATGGGATTATGAAGTGAATGGGAGTCTGGCCGAATGGGATTATGAAGCGAATGGGAGCCTGGCCGAATGGGATTATGAGGCGAATGGGATTATGAAGCGAATGGGATTATGAAGCGAATGGGAGTCTGGCCGAATGGGATTCTGAACGAATGGGATTATGAAGCGAATGGGAGTCTAGCCGAATGGGATTATGAAACGAATGGGATTATGAGGCGAATGGGATTATGTAGTGAATGGGAGTCTGGCCGAATGGGATTATGAAGCGAATGGGAGCCTGGCCGAATGGGATTATTAGGCGAATGGGATTATAAAGCGAATTGGAGTCTGGCCGAATGGGATTATGAACGAATGGGATTAGGAAGCAAATGGGAGTCTGACCGAATGGGATTATGAGGCGAATGGGATTATGAAGCGAATGGGAGTCTGGCCGAATGGGAGTCTCGCCGAATCGGATTATGGGGCGCTAACAGGCCACTTACAGTAACAGTAACAGATCTTTGTTTTGAAAACTGAGGTAATCCACTTAAATAGTGATCATGTAAATTGCCAATTAAAACGATCATGTAAATTGCCAATTTGAACGATCATGTAAATAGCCTTTAAAATCGTCAACTGAGCACAAATAGTACACTCTACTTTTTCATCTGCAAAAGTAGGCCATCCTTACAGTGATGTCAAGCCGTGACGTCATTTCATTTCTTACAGTCCACTTCTATTAATAGGTGCTTGACCTAGTTGACTCCAGCCGCCAGAATCTAACTTCAACCTGTCATTTGACCCAAAGATAAATAGAGCGGAGTTTACACTTTACTGAGAGTTCTTGCGTAACAATACTATAAGGTTCGTGGAAACTAACCTTTTCTTTTAATAATAAAGTCGTTAAAACAGAAACATTATCACATAGTGAGGAAAGAAACGTTATAAAACAAATGATGCATTTACGAAATCTGGACCTTTCCTAACTTCACCGGTTACCACAATACTATTCGGCCCAAGGAGGTCCTTGATTCGGCCAGACTCCCATTCGTTTCATAATCACTGATAATCCCATTCGGCCAGACTCCCATTCGCTTTACAATCCCATTCGTTCATAATCCCATTCGGCCAGACTCCCATTCGCCTCATAATCCCATTCGTTTCATAATCCCATTCGGCCAGACTCTCATTCGCTTCATAATCCCATTCGTTCATAATCCCATTCGGCCAGACTCCCATTCGCTTCATAATCCCATTCGCCTCATAATCCCATTCGTTTCATAATCCCATTCGGCATTCGGCCAGACTCCCATTCGCTTCATAATCCCATTCGTTCATAATCCCATTCAGCCAGACTCCCATTCGCTTCATAATCCCATTCGCTTCATAATCCCATTCGCCTCATAATCCGATTCGTTCATAATCCCATTCGGCCAGACTCTCATTCGCTTCATAATCCCATTCGTTCATAATCCCATTCGGCCAGACTCCCATTCGCTTCATAATCCCATTCGTTCATAATCCCATTCGTTTCATAATCCCATTCGGCCAGACTCCCATTCGCTTTATAATCCCATTCGTTCATAATCCCATTCGCTTCATACTCCCATTCGCCTCATAATCCCATTCGTTTCATAATCCCATTCGGCCAGACTCCCATTCGCTTTATAATCCCATTCGCCTCATAATCCCATTCAGTCATACTCCCATTCACATCCCATTCGTTCATAATCCCATTCGGCCAGACTCCCATTCGCTTCATAATCCCATTCGTTCATAATCCCATTCACATCCCATTCGTTCATAATCCCATTCGGCCAGACTCCCATTCGCTTCATAATCCCATTCGTTCAGAATCCCATTCGGCCAGACTCCCATTCGCTTCATAATCCTATTCGCCTCATAATCCCATTCGTTTCATAATCCCATTCGGCCAGACTCCCATTCGCTTTATAATCCCATTCGTTTCATAATCCCATTCGGCCAGACTCCCATTCGCTTCATAATCCCATTCAGCCAGACTCCCATTCGCTTCATAATCCCATTCGCCTCATAATCCGATTCGTTCATAATCCCATTCGGCCAGACTCTCATTCGCTTCATAATCCCATTCGTTCATAATCCCATTCGGCCAGACTCCCATTTGCTTCATAATCCCATTCGTTCATAATCCCATTCGTTTCATAATCCCATTCGGCCAGACTCCCATTCGCTTTATAATCCCATTCGTTCAGAATCCCATTCGGCCAGACTCCCATTCGCTTCATAATCCCATTCGCCTCATAATCCCATTCGTTTCATAATCCCATTCGGCCAGACTCCCATTCGCTTTATAATCCCATTCGTTTCATAATCCCATTCGGCCAAACTCCCATTCGCTTCATAATCCCATTCGTTCATAATCCCATTCGACCAGACTCCCATTCGCTTCATAATCCCATTCGCCTCATAATCCCATTCGTTCATAATCCCATTCGGCCAGACTCCCATTCGCTTCATAATCCCATTCGCCTCATAATCTCATTCGGCCAGACTCCCATTCGCTTCATAATCCCATTCGTTCATAATCCCATTCGGCCAGACTCCCATTCGCTTCATAATCCCATTCGTCTCATAATCCCATTCGTTTCATAATCCCATTCGGCCAGACTCCCATTCGCTTTATAATCCCATTCGTTTCATAATCCCATTCGGCCAGACTCCCATTCGTTTCATAATCCCATTCGGCCAGACTCCCATTCGCTTCATAATTCCATTCGTTCATAATCCCATTTGTTTCATAATCCCATTCGGCCAGGCTCCCATTCGCTTCATAATCCCATTCGGCCAGACTCCCATTCGCTTTATAATCCCATTCGTTCAGAATCCCATTCGGCCAGACTCCCATTCGCTTCATAATCCCATTCGCCTCATAATCCCATTCGTTTCATAATCCCATTCGGCCAGACTCCCATTCGCTTTATAATCCCATTCGTTTCATAATCCCATTCGGCCAGACTCCCATTCGTTTCATAATCCCATTCGGCCAGACTCCCATTCGCTTCATAATTCCATTCGTTCATAATCCCATTTGCTTCATAATCCCATTCGTTCATAATCCCATTCGTTTCATAATCCCATTCGGCCAGACTCCCATTCGCTTTATAATCCCATTCGTTCAGAATCCCATTCGGCCAGACTCCCATTCGCTTCATAATCCCATTCGCCTCATAATCCCATTCGTTTCATAATCCCATTCGGCCAGACTCCCATTCGCTTTATAATCCCATTCGTTTCATAATCCCATTCGGCCAAACTCCCATTCGCTTCATAATCCCATTCGTTCATAATCCCATTCGACCAGACTCCCATTCGCTTCATAATCCCATTCGCCTCATAATCCCATTCGTTCATAATCCCATTCGGCCAGACTCCCATTCGCTTCATAATCCCATTCGCCTCATAATCTCATTCGGCCAGACTCCCATTCGCTTCATAATCCCATTCGTTCATAATCCCATTCGGCCAGACTCCCATTCGCTTCATAATCCCATTCGTCTCATAATCCCATTCGTTTCATAATCCCATTCGGCCAGACTCCCATTCGCTTTATAATCCCATTCGTTTCATAATCCCATTCGGCCAGACTCCCATTCGTTTCATAATCCCATTCGGCCAGACTCCCATTCGCTTCATAATTCCATTCGTTCATAATCCCATTTGTTTCATAATCCCATTCGGCCAGACTCCCATGCGCTTTATAATCCCATTCGTTCATAATCCCATTCGCTTCATACTCCCATTCGCCTCATAATCCCATTCGTTTCATAATCTCATTCGGCCAGACTCCCATTCGCTTTATAATCCCATTCGTTCAGAATCCCATTCGGCCAGACTCCCATTCGCTTCATAATCCTATTCGCCTCATAATCCCATTCGTTTCATAATCCCATTCGGCCAGACTCCCATTCGCTTTATAATCCCATTCGTTTCATAATCCCATTCGGCCAGACTCCCATTCGCTTCATAATCCCATTCAGCCAGACTCCCATTCGCTTCATAATCCCATTCGCCTCATAATCCGATTCGTTCATAATCCCATTCGGCCAGACTCTCATTCGCTTCATAATCCCATTCGTTCATAATCCCATTCGGCCAGACTCCCATTTGCTTCATAATCCCATTCGTTTCATAATCCCATTCGGCCAGACTCCCATTCGCTTTATAATCCCATTCGTTCAGAATCCCATTCGGCCAGACTCCCATTCGCTTCATAATCCCATTCGCCTCATAATCCCATTCGTTTCATAATCCCATTCGGCCAGACTCCCATTCGCTTTATAATCCCATTCGTTTCATAATCCCATTCGGCCAAACTCCCATTCGCTTCATAATCCCATTCGTTCATAATCCCATTCGGCCAGACTCCCATTCGCTTCATAATCCCATTCGCCTCATAATCCCATTCGTTCATAATCCCATTCGGCCAGACTCCCATTCGCTTCATAATCCCATTCGCCTCATAATCTCATTCGGCCAGACTCCCATTCGCTTCATAATCCCATTCGTTCATAATCCCATTCGGCCAGACTCCCATTCGCTTCATAATCCCATTCGTCTCATAATCCCATTCGTTTCATAATCCCATTCGGCCAGACTCCCATTCGCTTTATAATCCCATTCGTTTCATAATCCCATTCGGCCAGACTCCCATTCGTTTCATAATCCCATTCGGCCAGACTCCCATTCGCTTCATAATTCCATTCGTTCATAATCCCATTCGTTTCATAATCCCATTCGGCCAGACTCCCATGCGCTTTATAATCCCATTCGTTCATAATCCCATTCGCTTCATACTCCCATTCGCCTCATAATCCCATTCGTTTCATAATCTCATTCGGCCAGACTCCCATTCGCTTCATAATCCCATTTGTTCATAATCCCATTCGGCCAGACTCCCATTCGCTTTTTAATCCCATTCGGCCAGACTCCCATTCGCTTTATAATCCCATTCGTTCATAATCCCATTCGCTTCATACTCCCATTCGCCTCATAATCCCATTCGTTTCATAATCCCATTCGGCCAGACTCCCATTCGCTTTATAATCCCATTCGCCTCATAATCCCATTCAGTCATACTCCCATTCACATCCCATTCGTTCATAATCCCATTCGGCCAGACTCCCATTCGCTTCATAATCCCATTCGTTCATAATCCCATTCACATCCCATTCGTTCATAATCCCATTCGGCCAGACTCCCATTCGCTTCATAATCATATTCGTTCATAATCCCATTCGGCCAGACTCCCATTCGCTTCATAATCCCATTCGGCCATACTCCCATTCGCTTCATAATCCCATTCGTTCATACTCCCATTCGCCTCATAATCCCATTCAGTCATACTCCCATTCACATCCCATTCGTTCATAATCCCATTCGGCCAGACTCCCATTCGTCTATATACCATCCATACCATCAATTTATGGCTGATACTCCTGCACCCCTATTCTTTTGTGAATGGACTCGCCCTGAATCGAATAGGGAAAGGGGAAAGGGGAATGGGATGCTAACTTCACACACATTGTAAGATGGACTATATTAACAGTCCGCTGAGGGTTATCTTTTAGTTTCGAGCGGTTTTATTCAACATGAGACTAGAGCAGAACGTAAATTGCAACATGTATCAATAATGTGATTTTAAATGATGTAGGCCTGTCATTTTCAATCAACCGGCCACAGACAGTGAACAGACGAATGTCAAACAGGCGGTTAAAGTTTAACCGTACTCAACTTATTCCAAGCCTTGCAAGTTGCATTTGTGATAAAAGATGTGACTTTTGCAATGTTTTATGATAAAGACAAAGAGGAAATGTCAAATGGATTAGTAAAAATTCAAGTTAACATTCAATTTTAAGTTTAACAAAGCCGACAAAGACTGATCCAGAGAAAAATGACCTTGGAATACATTCAATTTCATGGAGATGGATTAAACTAAGTATTATGGATAAAGCTTACAAGTTACATCACTGATGTGTGTCGCGAGTGGCAAAGTTAATATTCAAACTTAAACTCAAAGTGCATACCGCATTACCGGCAGTTGTGTTACTGTTAGAAGTCGTAGGCCTATAGTGCCCTAACTTGCCGGTGATAAAGCAGGAATGTTCACATTCACTGGATTTTCATGGATCGAATTTTAATTATATAATTTGTGTTACCGGTACCAATGTTGCCGGACCAAGAGTACCCAGTGCCGCAGCCCTCTGTCGACCTAGTGCCGTGATTGTTTTTTCTACCACCCTGTTCAGCCATTGTTTTCACGATATTCTCAGTTGAAGGTATTTTTGTCCCCCATCATGTAAGTGGAAGGGGGACTTGGAAATGCTGCCCGTTCGTCCTTCCGTCCGTCCTTCCGTCCGTCCTTCCGTCCGTCCTTCCGTCCGTCCGTCCTTCCGTCCGTCCTTCTGTCCGTCCGTCCACTTTTCGGCGCAAATATAGCATAGGTCCATCGTTTTTAACTTCTCTTCAAATTCGTCTTTTAGATGTTATTTCTTTTAGCTTTTAGTAGGGATAGTTTAGTTTTAAGCGTTGTAATATTAAATTAGTCATGAGTTCTAGTAGTTACGGCTTTTAAATGAATTATTTGGAAGGACTTCTGATTTCAGATTTAAGCTATAAAGTCTTAACTATCTGTCCATTTCCTTGTGAATAGGCGGTTTTTTCCACCAATTAATTTAAATCGTATGAGGATATCCGATGAACCAGGCAGAAAAGAACAAGATATTGTTTATATGATGTAACTTCTTTTTCCCAAATCTATTTTGCACCGACGTTTGATTTTCCCAATGGACCAGCCATGGGCCCCTTCCCAAAAATGGTGGATTATGCCCTGAGGCCTAATATAGTTTAATTAAGAACCGCTAAATGCAGATCTTTCATTTTTGGTATATAGATACACATAATGACATTAAAGAGACCGTGGTCAAGATTGATTTCCGGGGATGTCGACCTATATTTGTAGGTCACAGAGGCCATTGAAATGATTGATATCAAAGTATGGAATTTTCTTGTGAACATGATAGCTTAAAGGCACACTTGCCGCGAAAATCAGGAATATTGTTTACATTAAAAAAGAAAGACCGTATTCTGTATTTTTCCAAGACAATATAAGTTAGGAACTTTCTATTTTTACCAAAATTTAAAAGTTTGGACGTCACTTTGTATTTTTAATTTGAATTTGAAAATTTGAATTGTTACGTACCCGGAACGTAAACAAACCGATCTGCCCCCTATTGGCGATTTTATGTTTCAGTCGAGTGAGTGAACTAACGGCACAGTGTAATTTTACGTAGGCCTATTTATCTGAGAAATACAGACTGACGATCGGTTAACAGCGACTGGAAAAGCCTGCTGATAATTGTTTGAGTGTAAACAGTGGTGTAACTTAACTTTTTTCAGTGCTTGCCATCAGGGCAAGTGAGTCACAAAATCAGCTTGCCCGCAGTCAAAATCACTTGCCATTTCATGTGTTAATTTGTATACATGTCCTAGTAAAAACTCAACATGGTCAGACATTAATGAGGGGGGGGGGGGGTGTCCCTGGCCACCATTTTTTTTCGCCGTGTGCGGCAAATGAGAACTCAAGACATGTAGGATCATGTTTAACTTTTATTTATATAATTTTCCACCTAACTTTAACGCCTGGTGCTTAAAATTGCTATTTTAACCACACGTACGCCTAAAAGAAATCCTGTACTCGAAGCATGTAGGACAAGGGAAATTCCAAGGCATTCTATGAACTACCGGTGCCACTTGTTAGGTGCACTGTATCTCTAAGCGAAGCCGTTGTGGATTGGTTGATCACATGCTTAGGCTTGTTACTTTTAAAAGCTAATGTAAGAACAATTCCTGAATAGTAATGAGCAGTACTTAATCGTCTCTGCTGTTTTGATTGGTTAATGTAACAAATGAATTAGTTGTCAATCACACAAGACCGTTGACAAGACGTTTTGTTGTGGAGATTTATAGTTGAAATACGAGAGACTTCAAAAGATAGAATTCAGAAAGTGCATGTTTAACTTTTAGTTCTATGCTTCAAAACACACTTCTCGTAGCAGTGACAAGGTGCATACCATTGATGGTAAATTTACATGAAATGAAACTAGTGGACATATTGTTTGCTTTTCTAAATTCTATAATGTATGTTTTAATTTGAAAACGATATAACATACTAACATTAACAACTACCGTAGTCCGTGTCTGACTCCAAAATTGGCAAAAAAACTTTTTTAGATAGGGGCCTACGTCTGGCCCACATCTACCCCTTTAATTGAATCTAGCCGACAGAGAAATTCGTAATCCGTCCATGGCTTTCCATGTTTGAGAATTGCAAACGAATTTCTGAATCAACTGACAAGGCGTGAGGTTTCTTTTTCATTAAGAGCCGCAAGAATCGCAAGATCGTGCAAAATCTATAATTATTCGTACGCTCGATTGTTATTTGCGTAGCCAACGGAAATTCTTCTCTCCATGCGTTTACAAAATTCATTGATCTTTTAGTGCTATTGTACAGTTTATTTTTCTCTGAGGAAGAAGTAGAGGGAGGACTTGCCTTTGGTTTTGCCCGATAATTAGTTAAAAATCGTTTTAAAAATTGTTTATATGACACCCGTGATTGTCTTTCGGCAAGATTTTCTAGCTGGCGCACTCTCCACGAACGGAGGAGAGCCAACAGCCTAATAGCTGTGTAAAGTCAATAATGAGTTCGTCCGAATGTGGGAGATTTTACACTGCGAAATAGTCGACTGCGCACACCCGGAAACTTGCGTTTGCGCTGCACGGTTTACGAATGAAAACAAACTTTGATATATTCGCGGCAACGACAAGAATTTTTACGTGAGTTTATTGTTCGTTGACAGGATTTTTTTTTCTAGAATCTGAAATCCACTTGCGCTCGCGGGCAAGCGATTGACGTTATTAGCTTGCCCGACACTGACTTTGCTTGCATTTGGCAAGCGGGCAAGCGTTAAGTTCCACCACTGGTGTAAACCACAGATACAAAGGTCTGAAAGGAGGGTAATCCAACACGAAAGTTGACCGACACTGATCGTTGTTGTTGTAATCAGGCTTCGATTCTTTGTTTGTTTTTCACCCCATTTTTACAGTCTATAGCTAACTAGACATGTTTTATATGTCCTATGTTTAAGTTTAGTGGTATTAGTCGTAGTAAGCTCATGTAAATTGGTTTTCTTAGCAAATTTAAACAGGCTACGGCGGCAAGTGTGCCTTTAAGAACCGCTAGATGCAGATGTTACATTTCTGGTATATGTACACATTAGAGAGACCTTGGTCAAGTTCGATTTTCGGGGATGTCAACCTATATTTAGGTCAAATTCTAGAGTTTGCCTGTGAACGGGATATTTTAGGAACTGTTACACTCGGGTCCTTCATCTCATGGTGGTCTTATCAAACCGCTTTTTGTCTGTGGTCCGTCGTCCAGTGTCTGTAAACTTTTCTTGTGATCGCGATTCCAAGAGAACTACTGGTCGAATCTTCATCAAATTTTACAGACATGTTCTCCTTATGGTCTAGTTGTGCAACATCTATTTTGTTTGCTCATTTGCATATTAAAATGGCCGCTATCGGCCATTTTGTGATTTTTACCTACATAGTTTGTGATCGCGGAATCTAGAAACCCACCAGGCCGATCTTGATGAAATGTTTTTTGTGTTGGTTCCCCATATGGTCTAGTTGTGCAACATCTATTTTTCTGAGCTCATTTGCATATTAAAATGGCCGCTAGGCGACCATTTTGTTTTTCTATTTTTTATCAATTTTCTCTCTCTTGATCGCGATTCCAAGGGAAGTGCTAGTCGGATCTTCTTTAAATTTCACACGCACGTTCCTCCTATGGTCTAGTTGTACAACATTTATTTCTTTTGCTCATTTGCATGTCAAAATGTTCTTTTGTTTTTTTTGTTTTTCTACTTTTTATCACTTTTATATTTATATCAAATCGTGCATGAAGATTTTTAATAAGAGTTTACTAATTTCTGAACGAATCGGGACATTTTTTGTCATGAATTTTTTTAACTGACTTTTGTCATGTGTAAATATTTACACATCAGACGAGTGATACGTCGCCTATTCTTCACTTTTCACGGGCTATTTTTGACAGATATACATTATCTTTTGATTTGTAAACAAACATGCATCTTAGTAACATGTGTACAATCGTAGAGAATTTTAATTGTGTACAGGACTCAAACAAGCGATATCACTGACTGGCCTGTGTGCATACAATGTACATGTATTATATATGTAGCTCCGGTAAGTAGCATAAATGTGCGGCCTCCTTGAAGAAAGATGGTTTTGAGTTTTCATATGGATACAGGTCACAGTTTCTCACTTCCGGATTTTCCTAGGGACGAAAGAAGTTCCAGATATTTTTGTGTGTTTTTTTTATTATTTTTTCCTGGCCCCCTGCATTATTTTTCTGGGCATTTTTGTAGTTTTTATGAAAGGACAGGGGTTGAGTTACTGTCTGGAAATGATTTTAGAAGTGGAATGGGACCAGTTCAGGTTGATGGAGATCTGGTAGTTGGGGGTGCTTTGGTCTGTTTACATGCGGCGGTATATGTTCAAAGAGACCCATATCAGCTGATTCTACTCGTACCTCAAAATTTCTACCTTCCACGTATGAAAAAATTGTTTTTAAAATACTGCCAAAGGACTGTTCAAGGCCCCCACCGAAGGATTTGGTTCAACGAAAGTTAGGGAAGGTGCTATGAGAGCAGACATTAACATTACCGCAAATGGGAAATGAAGGAAAATGAAACTGTGACCTGCTGTCTGTATGGGCTGAAGACATATTTTGTGAAATAGATCACTGTACAACAACACTGTGTTTGTGACTTAAAACTTGCCAGAAAGATATTATAAGACCTAGAGTACTGTCTTGATGTGCTGAAAATGTATCTTTCATGTCTTTTCTAGCAAAATATTTGCACAAAATTGATTTCTTGATATTTTTGGGGGGCAAAGTAATGTACATGATTATGAGTTGAATTTCTCCTGTAAGTAAATGATAGGCCTACTTTTCATTATGGTAGTTTACCTATTTCTGCAATGATATGCCATACAATCTGGTTGCTTTTCTCATTACCCTTGCCAAAAGACACAGAACACTACCCTACCCCCCCAAAATTTAAATTTAATTTGGGCATTACTTGATTTTGTGTAGATATTAAATTTTATTTGGCTTTCTGACAAAAACCTATAGTTCTTACATTGATTTGATGGTCAACATGTGAGAAACATAATAACCTCCTTTTTTAGTCTTACCAAATGCCTTTTCTTCACTTTTTCAGTGTTGTTTTATGTCAAACTGAATATTTTTTGTACTCTTTCAGGTAATTTCAGGCCGTGTATAAGATGAATGGAATTGTTTATCCTCCTGTGAGTATATTTTTCTGATTCACACATCAAAGGAATGGAAATGAGAGTCTTTCTACTTTTTCCAGGGGCAATTTTACCATTGGCATGGCTTCACAGCTTCATTACATTAGAAATTCGCCTCAAATAGCATCCATAATGACACTCAAAGCTGGTATAAAACTGCCCAGAATATAATGACCTGGGCTTTCCTGATTTTATTCAGTACCTGCATGTGTCTTAAACAATTTTCACTTGCAAGAATGCAGGAATCAATTGTTTTAAAAAATAAACCAACCTTACATTTACCCCACTGCCCTATTTTTTGCATATTTTTTTCTTAAATCTAATCATATTTTCCCACAAATATCCTTTTAGACCCTTGTTTGACTTTTTGGGGCGCAGTTTTGTTCTCTGGGCTAGGCTTATAATTAAGTTTATATACAAGGGTACTTGTGGGCAGTTTTAAACTGAGTTTTGTGTTGGGGGATCCCAACAATAAGCCGTGTGGCAGGGGACTTCTTCCTCTGGTTTTAAGATTTCCAGTACAATTTTGAGCCTAAAATCAACCTGGGATACAAGAATAACACTTGTTTTTCCAAGCTGTATAAATTTGGCCACAGTATGACTGACTTTGAGTAGAATTGATCCATTTTGTAATCCAACAAATCTTAAAATTTAACAAATGCACAGTATATTTTAGTTGAGGAAGCCACAGATAGATATGTGTCCTCATAAAGTTAGTATTTTATGGTAGAACTCTCTTAGTAGAAGTCACACTAGTTTACAGAGTTAAAATATGTTTTCCCAGAGCTGAGATATGACAATTTTAAGCTTTTTTAGCTCACCGGTCATTGTCCTTGCTTTGTTCTGATGGGGGGGGGGGGGGGGGGGGGGGGGGGGGTAAATGGGAGGGCTACAGAAGGCTTAGTTTTCATGGCATTTAGTTTTCCTCTTGAGAGATCATTCCAAATACCTTTAAGCTCAATGTGTTAGATTTAGATCTAGATTGAAGGAATTTTGTGCCTCTGTTAGGATACAGGTCACAGTTTCTCACTTCCGGATTTTCCTAGGGGCGAAAGAAGTTCCAGATATTTTTGTGTGTTTTTTTATTATTTTTTCCTGGCCCCCTGCATTATTTTTCTGGGCATTTTTGTAGTTTTTATGAAAGGACAGGGGTTGAGTTACTGTCTGGAAATGATTTTAGAAGTGGAATGGGACCAGTTCAGGTGGATGGAGATCTGGTAGTTGGGGGTGCTTTGGTTTGTTTACATGCGGCGGTATATGTTCAAAGAGACCCCTATCAGCTGATTCTACTTGTATCTCAAAATTTCTACCTTCAACGTATGAAAAAATTTTGCTTAAAATAGTGCCAAAGGACTGTTCAAGGCCCCCACTGAAGGATTTGGTTCAACGAAAGTTAGGGAAGGTGCTATGAGAGCAGCCATTAACATTACCGCAAATGAGAAATGAAGGAAAATGAAACTGTGACCTGCTGCCATATAACAGCCACTATCTACCGAAGAAACTTTGTTCTTGTCCAGCCAGCCACCAACCGAAGAAATAAATTTCACATATCAAATTTGCGATCCGTTTACAAGCAGCCTCTTTTTCTGACAGTGTTCTATGGTGGTCGCCTAGATCAGTTTTACTGATCTCTTGTTGGTATATGGAGACACATTAGAGAGACCTTGGTCAAGTTCGATTTTCTGGGATGTCGACCTATATTTTTCGGCCACATATAGGTCATTGAGGTCAAAGTTGGGAATTTGCTTGGGAACACGATATTTTAAGAACTGTCACCCTCAGATTCTTCCTTTTTTTTTCAAAAGTTATCTATCCCCTTTTTTCTGTGGACAACTTCTTTCCCATAAATAAGACCACAATCTTTCATTGATGCACTAAATGCCTTGAAATGAATGACCAACCTTTTCTGTCTGGATATCCATTTCCATTTTGTCAAACTATAGGCCAGAGTTATTGCATTACTTCCATATCTAGAGCTAGTTGGAACACTTTTCGGCGAACACGGCGGTCATGTTTGTATTCTCAACCACAGGCACACGGAGTGCTCTCCCCTTAATATATATTATATGTATTAGATAGAGGGATAAGGGAAGATCATGTTGTCTCAAGCATTCATGAATTTCCTTTTTGAAACATGGCTACCCTCCGCGTTCGGCCCAGCTTCGGGCCTCACATAAACGCTACTTGTTGGAGCTACTAGTTTTCAAACAACATTAATGGCGGGGGACCTGCTAGCTACTTGGCTTGTTCCCCCATGGTTTGGCTTTAGTTTTGTGTCATTTTCGGGATCCTGGTTTTCCGCTATGATTTATAGACAAATAAAAAGGACTGCCAATGGCACACATATCAGATGGTCTATGAGACCTGTTCTTTTTATACACCTGACTTAAACAAAGTGGCTGGTATTATGGTATCACCAGTGCCGTCCGTCCCAGATTCCTTTCCGCTCCATAAATTAGAGAGTTTTGATCTGATCTTCACAATTCTTTCACAACATACACTTTATGGGTAAGCTGGTGTGTCATGAATCATTTATGCATTTCGGTTGCATAATATGGCATCTATATTGGATTATGTAATATCTCTTTAGTCTATATCCTCGTTCACTACCGTTCCATATCTTGAAGAGTTTCGATCTAATCTTTACAATTCTTTCACAGCATATACTATATTTGTGTAGACGGTGTGTTGTCGGCCATTTATGAAATTCAGTTACTTAATACGGCATTATTAGATTAAATGTATATAATATTCTCTTTTAGTCCATATCTTCTTTAGTTTTTACCTGATCCTGACAATTTTAGAGTATATATATAAGGGGTAAATGGTTTGTCGGGGACAATTTAGGATATCCCTGGTTACGTAATACAGCATCCATATACAGGTATGTTCATGGAATAGTGTTACGAACGGAAGGTCGTGGGTTTCCTCCGGGCATAGAGCCCGGTTTCCTCCCACAATAAAACTGGCAACGCCACCATATAAGTGAAATAATCTTGAGCGCGGCTTAAAACACCAAACAATCAATCAATCATGGAATAGAGAAATGAAAATCTTTCACATGAACATAGGATTTCAATTGCTGAAATTTAAACAAATATGTTCTATAATGTAGAATAATCAGTCATAGCGGAGGCTGTATGTTGAGCTTACTAAAACTCATATAATTCCATTGGACAGTCATCCGATTTGTCCCTCAACGCAAATTGTTTTGGCATGAAAGGCCGTTCATGGCGGATTGGTTTTTCACCTGTTCGCGTTTTTGTGTCCTTTTCTTTAAATTGCAAGTATTTGGATCCCGGCTCATGATCATCTGTATGAAATGTTATTTCCCCCCATTTCAACTTTCTGTTTTCTTCACTTCCGCGAAATCCAAAGTGCATAGTAATCATAATAGACCCTTTTCCTTTAACCTTAAATCTTCAGACTCTATAGTCTGGGAGCCCATGGAGATTTGTTTAGCATTGCGAGTACAAAAGGTTTGAAGCTGGCAATATGAAGGGGGAGGCTGTGGGACCTTCAAATAGCCATTCTTAAGTTCCATCTCCTGTACCAATCCTGGCAGCGACCCCTCAAAGTATCCGAAATTCATGTTTAATTAGCATAGTCGAGTACACCGAAGAAACCAATACTAAAATGTCCATGTTGGTAATGGGAATCAAGATCTATCATTCTTAAGTTCCAACGCCTGTACCTTATCTACTTAAGAACGCCCGCAATTAGAGCTAATTAACACTTTAATTAGCATAATTGAGTACATCAATGAAACCTTTGTAAAAATAATCATTATGGTTCCTTCAATGAGGATATGCAGTTCTTAAGTGACAAAGTCTGTACCAAGTCCACTTAAGAAAAGGTCAAAGGTCGCGATTAGAATCAAATAATTTTAATTAGCATAATTGAGTACATGAATGAAACCTGTTCTTAAATGTCCCTACTGGTGGTGGGAATCCATATCTATCATTCTTAAGTTCCAAACCATGTACCTTACTTACTTAAGAACGCCCGCAATTAGAGCTAATTAACACTTTAATTAGCATAATTGAGTACATCAATGAAACCTTTGTAAAAATAATCATTATGGTTCCTTCAATGAGGATATGCAGTTCTTAAGTGACAAAGCCTGTACCAAGTCCACTTAAGAAAAGGTCAAAGGTCGCGATTAGAATCAAATAATTTTAATTAGCATAATTGAGTACATGAATGAAACCTATTCTGAAATGTCCCTACTGGTGGTGGGAATCCATATCTATCATTCTTAAGTTCCAAACCATGTACTTAATCACCTTAAGAATGACCATATTTAAAGCTAGTTACCACTTTAATTAGCATCATTGGGTTCACCAATGGAACCTTTGCAAAAGTATTTATTAGGGTTCCCTGAATAAGAAATAATTGTTTCTGTAATACTCGCTGACAAGGGGTTTCTCCGACGTAAACGATTTGGACTTGCTTGGGTTTCTCATCTGCTTCTTTTATTGTACATGTTATATAAATGCAGTACTATATCAGGTTTACATTTGTGCATTCAACGTCTGATACATTCGAGTAAAACAATACTTTTTTTCTTTCTCAGCATGGTCTCTAATTTTAGGATATTTAGTAATTTATTTTGAGCATTCAGTTTTCCACAAAAATTGAGAGACCTGGTTGATGTAGTTGTGTTTCATCTGTATAACAGCTTTAAATACACACAAGGTAAAATTAATTATTATAAATCTGCATTAATGTTAACTGTACGGCCAGTTTTGATGATGATAAGAACGATGTTCTATTGAATAATTGTGGCAATTCATGTTGGCAGTAACGCAAAAACTGTCTGTAATGCGACAGGAAAATTGTTTTTTTTCGTGTTATTACGCAAATTCAGTATGCTTCCCCTTAAATGTTTTGTACTTAAGGCCGGTTTTGTGCAACGTAGACTCATCTTCTGTGAACATGGCACGAAGGAGGATATTAGAGGGGCAACAATGACAAATTGTCGGTATACACTCCACAGGGATGTACAGAGCTATCGGGCGTCAATTAGGGTACCATTATACAGTGATAAGCAGATTTGTGAGAAAACACGGTGCAACTTGTGCTGTGAAAGACCGACCACGCTCACCGCGACCACCTGTAACATCACAGCGTGAAGATAGGGCACTGATCCGACTGGTACGGTGTTTTGCATTTGCATCAAGTCCATCTTTGAAGCGGCAATGGCTACCCAACCGACGCCTGTGCACGAGAACCGCGAGAAACCGACTGCATGCCTGAGGGCAAGGAGTCACCAAAGACCTCTATTGTCAGATCGCCATCAACGGATACGTTTGGCTTTGTGTTTAGCACGACGAGGTTGGAATTTGAGGACCTGAATCCATTGGTCGGACGAAATCTGTTTCTTGCTCAACGTCACGGATGGACGAGAGAGGGTTTGGAGGCACCGAAACACAGCTTATGGAGGGGGCTCTGTAATGGTTTGGGGTGCATCTCTCACGACTGCAAACTGAACTTGGTCACTACACGAGAACACCTGCGGCCCCGCTACATTCGGGAGGTTCTGCAACCAGTTGTCGTGCCTCATTTTAAGAACCACCCGTTATGCTCAAGACCTGTGTACATGGATGACAATGCCAGACCTCATCGTTCCCAGGCAGTAATAGCCTACTTCCAAAACAAAGCTGTAACAACTCTGCTTGGCTGGCCGTGAGTCCGGATTTGAATCATTGGAGCACATTTGGGATAGGATGGGCACAAGCATTCAAGCCCTAGAGCCTCCTGTGCAAAATCTACTGAAATTGGAAGCCGCATTACATCGGTAGTGGCGTCAGGTACCCCTTAAACAGATCCGACGTCTCACTGGAGGGATGAGACGCAGGTAAGGAGCTATCATTCTGACTATGGAGGCTATACGCGCTATTGACCCTCTGCTCTAGGGATGTGTTCTACACACTCAAAGTGACATTTTTACTTCAATATGTTCGCCCTGTGAAGCCCCAGTCAGGAAATTTTCCAATATTCTTCGGTCTGAGTGGGATTAACCTGCGACCCATTGGTGGAAGGCTGTTCGGATTGAGTGCTCTACCTACTCAGCCAGGTCTCTCAATTTTCCTGGAAAAGTGAATGCTCAAAACAAAAGCTCTGAAATTCACCATACCAAAATGAGAACGGCTGTAGTATGCTGAAGCAGGAATTACTAAAATATACGGTGAAAGTAATAAGGAGCACTGTAGTATTTAACAGGCTTGTTCAACAACACTCCCCAGTCTGGGCAAAGCAAAAGAAATAAGTCGACCCTTTACCTGAGCTTAAACAACTCAGAAGAACAAAAATATAGCCAAAGTACCCAATTATGCTAATTAAAGTGGTGATTAGCTTTAAATATGGTCATTCTTAAGGTGATTAAGTACATGGTTTGGAACTTAAGAATGATAGATATGGATTCCCACCACCAGTAGGGACATTTTAGCATAGCTTTCATTCATGTACTCAAGCATGTTAATTAAAACTATTTGATGCTAATCACGACCTTTGACCTTTTTTTAAGTGGACTTGGTACAGGCTTTGCCACTTAAGAACTGCATATCCTCATTGAAGGAACCATAATGATTATTTTTACAAAGGTTTCATTGATGTACTCAATTATGCTAATTAAAGTGTTAATTAGCTCTAATTGCGGGCGTTCTTAAGTAGATAAGGTACATGGTTTGGAACTTAAGAATGATAGATATGGATTCCCACCACCAGTAGGGACATTTTAGAACAGGTTTCATTCATGTACTCAATTATGCTAATTAACATTATTTGATTCTAATCGCGACCTTTGACCTTTTCTTAAGTGGACTTGGTACAGGCTTTGTCACTTAAGAACTGCATATCCTCATTGAAGGAACCATAATGATTATTTTTACAAAGGTTTCATTGATGTACTCAATTATGCTAATTAAAGTGTTAATTAGCTCTAATTGCGGGCGTTCTTAAGTAGATAAGGTACAGGCGTTGGAACTTAAGAATGATAGATCTTGATTCCCATTACCAACATGGACATTTTAACATTGGTTTCTTGGGTGTACTCGACTATGCTAATTAAACATGAATTTCGGATACTTTGAGGGGTCGCTGCCAGGATTGGTACAGGAGATGGAACTTAAGAATGGCTATTTGAAGGTCCCACAGCCTCCCCCTTCATATTGCCAGCTTCAAACCTTTTGTACTCGCAATGCTAAACAAATCTCCATGGGCTCCCAGACTACTACCAATGGTGTTGATTTAAATGGCTTGGGGGGGGGGGGGGGGGGGTTATAGCGATCAGCTTGTCTGTCTGTCTGTAATCATTTCTTGTCATCGCATCTCCTCCCACAATTTTCATCGAATTTTTTCGAAACTTGTTGGACATATTGGATACATTGTGAGGATGTGCACCTCCTATTCTGGTCACGCTGGTTTCATTATTTTAAAGAGTTACTGCCCTTTTCCAACAGTATATGAAGACATAGACAATTAGCGCTTGTCATCACATCTCTTCCCACGGTTTTCATAATTTTTTTTCGAAACTTGGTGGACCTGCTGTATATCATGTGAGGATGTGCACCTCCTATTGTAGTTATGCTGGTTTAATTATTTTCAGTACAGGAAGACATTGGTGCCTGTTTCTGATGACATGTGTTACCCTCACCAGGGTAGGAGCGTGTTAACGTTTAATGTAAATTAACGCAACCATGTATCTGAAATAACAGATTAAAATAGATTTATACGGAAGTTAAGGAAACCACAGCTCTCTTGGTCAACGGCTTCTGGAACAACAACGTGACCTAGGACTAACTACATATAGTACGGTACATTCTGGATAACTGAACTTAATCTGACTCCATGCGCTTACTTAAACAATGTCCAGAATCTTAAAAGTTGGGACCTTAGGGTTATTTGTGATGGCGATCAAAATGGTCTGTTTGACCTTCCATAGAATTATCGAAAAATATTTTTATGCATATTTTAAATAAGCCGTAACATAATGTTACTTAATCTTAACTCATAGCACAACGAATACTTAATTTAAAAACTTTCTTTGAACCAATCCCTCTTTCTAATACTTCACTGCATGATGTTCTCCTAGGATAAGCAGTAGAGGGAATAATTCCCCTGGATATTATCCACACATGCGACCAAAATTTGTCATTTTCACCACTTAATTATTGCCATAAGCAATAATTTAAATACTATATAATGTGGTACATCAATGAAATGCCTTAAGACGCGATGCAAACTCGATATATATATACGTACCCGATCGCGGTACCTTTTTCGGAGAACAAACTCGCGACAAATATCAAATGGCAGAGAATCTTAATTGTGACTCCTCTAATATCGTGTATGTAATCACGCGCAAAAAATGTCGCAAACAGTACGTCGGAGAAACTCAGAATTCTCTACGACAAAGAGCAGCCAACCATTTATCTAGTATTAGACTTAAACATGATGTACCCGTGGCACAACATTTCAATACTCAAGGTCATTCGGTCAAGGACCATTTTGAAATTATGCCTATTGAGAAAATCCCTTTTCTCACTTCCGTTGCAGATACCAAGCACAAACGTTTGGAAAGGGAAAGTTTTTGGATTCAAACATTACAAACTATTTATCCTTTGGGTTTGAACTTGGACCCCGGAAGATGTCGTGAAAAAACTATAATACCATTTGTGTTTCAGTATAACAAAGCTAGCATTGCTATGGCCAAGATTATAGTAGAAGAATACAAACTACTTCAAAGTAAACTTGCTCGACCTCTGACCCAAAGGCCAGTCATTGCTTATAAAAAGAACAAGAGTTTGAAAGACATACTGGTCAGGGCTAAACTCCCCTGTCTGCCTTCTACCTTGGTTTTCTGGGAAAGGGGTATGGGGGTGGGGGGGGGGGGGGGGGATTTTCACTGTCTTTTCCCATGACCCCATAATATATAGTCTGACGATATTCTTACTATAGCTTAAGATGCATAAGCATTGTCAATGCAATACAAAGTGTTCCAGAAAATTCTACTGACTAAGGCTAAGCTTCTGTCAGTCGTCAACCTAATGAAATATCATAGGTTTACTTTATTACAACAATTTATGATGGGGTATAAAGGTCTAAATGATATACCTCTTTTTAACACAATTAGAAACTTGTCTCCGTGGTTATTTTAGACAAGAAGATTTTCCCTGTGCCCTTGTGTTTTAGTGCTCATAAATATATAATGTGGGGTAGGTTTTGTCCATAAAATGTAAATAAGCTCTCTAAGGGCTTCCATACATTGATAGAAACATAACTAAGCTTGAAAACTAATACAGAAATTTTGTGTCTAATACAATTTAATCATCTTCAGGAAAACCGAGTTGAGTTTCAACTTTTGTACATAAAGATGGTCCCTACGATCATTCGTACGTTAATAATTTGAGCTTAAACTTAAAAGCTACGTTAAAACAAAACTATTGTCTTTGTTACAGTCTTTGAAATAAATCAGTTTGGTTTAGGGAACCTGTATCACATACATGTACAGTGTTTCAGGGCACTGCATGCTCTTTATCATAGCCCTGCTAAATTATTACCTTCCAGAAGACTGTGCCTGTGGTTCTTTCTTGATTCCACCTCATATGGGTTTCTAAATGCATTTCCTCCTACATATTGCTTTGAATATTGTTGAAACTTAGTGAGGCTGGTTGTTAGTGAGGATGTGGATTTCCTGTATGGAAAAGAAATTTTGTCTGTTCTTAGTATGTTTCCACTTTCACCATCTTATGTGGGGCCGGGGGATTTTCAATTGCTCCTGGAAGCAAGAACTTCTCTGCCGCTCATCCTCTCTCCCGTCAAGTTTTCAGACTGACAGGATGAAAGCTCCAATATAATTGTTCAAAATCATTGGAAGGGATTTCATGTGCTTTCAGATCATCAAAATTTGGGCTTCCTTTTAAAAAAGTATGAAAAGTTTTCACAGTGCTTTCCGTCTTTTAACAGTGTTTTTGTTTCGTATTTTAGTATTGAAATCCTGTTGATATTGGATAGCCACATTGATGAAAGTTGGTTGTTTTGATTTCCCTGGATTAGCAGTAACAACAGTTTCACTGACACTGGCAATATTCCTTCCCATGGCAATGTTTGGCTGAATGATTTCGTTACCGCTATATAAAGTATAACCATTGTCAACACAAGCAGAAGAAAAACTATCAACAGTGACCTCCTCCAAAGCAGCAACAAAAATTTCATCATTGCCCGAAAATTCATCATGCAGTTAAAATACGCAGACTGAGCCAGGTACATGGTTATGGAACATTTTAACAGTCAATAAAATAACAAATTTACGAAAAAAAAGTACAGGAACAATTAATAACTCTATGAAATATATGCACAAACTTCTCATGAAATCTGCCCATGATGAGCATCAAGGAATAATTCTGAGAGTGGTACTTGAAAATGGGATGAAGCAGATGACAGAAGCAAGCACGTGAGTTGAAAAATATTTAGGCCTACTTTGTTTTATTTTGATGTTGTTTTTATCCCTTGTCCAATTGTTAAGTTCTGTAAATATTTTTATCCCCCCCCCCCCCCATCGTATCTCCTCCCAGGGTTTTCATCATTTTTTTTTCGAAACTTGATGAACCTGTTGGATATCGTGGATGTGCACCTCCTATTCTGGTTGCACTGGTTTCATTATTTTTAGAGTTATTGCCCTTTTCCTTCAGTATACGAAGACATAAAAATTAGTGCTTGTCGTCGCATCTCCTCCCTCAGTTTTCATCATTTTTTTCGAAACTTGGGAGACGTGTTGGATATCATGCGAGGATGTGCACCTCCTATTCTGGTTACGCTAGTTTTATTATACCCTCGTGACAAAAGTCGTGAGGGTATATAGGGATCTGCCCGTACGTACATTGTATGTACGTATCCCAAACTGCGTCATCGCTCTACAGACCACAATTCTTATCCGATTGTCACTAGACTTCATACATATGTTCACAACTATCACCCCTTTTACAAGTTTGCGTTTCAACTTCCTGCGGTCAAAAACTAGGTCACCGTACTATAAATAGAACTTAGCCAGAATCTTGATGTCATCGCTCTACAGGCTCTACATTCTTATCCAATATTTTTTTTTTTTTTTTTTTAACCCTGGGCATGCCTTGGGCCTATTTATTTTATAACGCCACCCTTTACAACCTAACACGCAATCACATGTGGCCTGCAAAGCGTGGTGTATAGTATAAGATACTTTCTACAACATTATACAGAAAACAGCTGTGTAGATGAACCAATATTTCTCTTGCCAAAGTTGCATGATACATTGTTTCAAAAGTAAAGGTCACCTTCTATTTTTAGGCTGTTAGCATGGCGACATCAGTATTCCTAATACCAGGGCATGCACAGATTTTATTTTATATATAGTAAAAGACTGATCAGGGGGGGATTTTTGTGTTTCTATATTATGTCATAATCTTTTTTTAAAACCAAAAATGTCCCACCCTATCATTCCTTAAAAAAAATAACACACAAACATCAACAAAACAAAAAGAAGAGAAAGTATGATAAATGTTACACAAAAAATATATAAAAAGAAAGAAATTTGTTTTTTACTATTTTCCCTGTATGTTATGCTGCTAAGCCTATAAATCTCTCATTATAGGTAAAAATAGTTCCCATCGCCTAACAAAAAGGTCTCCTTGGCAGTTTTGGGAGTACATAAATTGTTCGGAAACATATAGCTGTTTACACATTTTTTTAACACCCCTTAAATGAGGTAGTTTTTTGTTCAACTTACATTGGTATATATACTTTTTAATTGTCAACAGTAGAACATTAAACACTTGAGATTGTATTGTGCAGTCAAATAATACAATATTTTCTGTTATAACAAAGATTGTGTGTATTCTATTGAACCAGGTTTTGATCTCATGCCACAGTTTCTATATAGTGAAAGATTTCCAAAAAATATGTCTTAAGTCTTCAACCACTGTTTGACAAAAATCACATAAGGAGGAGTCTAAATTTGTTATCTTATACAAGAAATCATTTGTGCCTAATATTCTGTTTAAAATCTTAAATTGTAACCAGCGTAAATGGGTATCCATTGTAATTTTAAATGGGAGAGAGCATAAATGTGACAAGTCTATTTCCTGACATTGGAGAACCTGTGCCCACTTGTCTCGAGCAACTGGTGTAGAAATTTGTTTTTCTGTATACAAGCTATAAACTTTTTTACAGCCTTTACTAAATTTATGCAGAAATCTAAGTTGGTCTGGGTAGCAGGGGTAAACATTTCGAATCATTTGTTTGGTATTTATATAACTTTTTATAGCTTCCAGGAGACCATAATATTGCAAAAAATTAGTTTTTAATTGAAAAACTTTTTCAAAGTCTCTAAGTGATAGAAAGCCACCATTTGGTGAAATCAGGTCATTAATCCAGTATACCCCGTGGTTATACCAATTTTTTATAAATACCATCTTACCGCCTATTTTTATATTTTTATTAAACCAAATACTTTGTGTTCTTTTATCGCTTATTTTTAGGTTACAAAGAACTTCACTCCAGGCATTAAGAACATCTTTCCAAAATGGACTGTCAACTTTATGTTTAGCTAAGTCGCATAAGGCTGCTGGTCCATATTCAACAATATTTAAAGATAAGCCTTTCTTTGGTAAAACAAAAAGATCGCTCCATTGTGATGCATTTTTTTGCATTCTTAGGAACCAAGTACATTTTATAGCTTTCATAAACGGTACCATTGAACATTTATCATTTTTACCCCTCCATCTCTATACTCTTGGTACATAACATTACTCTTTACTTTGTCATTTTTTCCATTCCAAATAAACTTAAAAAATATCTTTTGAATATCATCAAGTAAGCATTTGGGTGGATTAGGTAGGCATGAAAATAACATATTTAATTTTGGAAGGGCTAATGTCTTAATCACTGTCACTCTACCAAGGACTGTTAAATAACTTTTTCCCCAGCTATGGAGAATTTTGTTTATGTCTTTGAATTTATCTTTATAGTTTCTTAAAACCATTTCCTCTCTATTTCTACAGAAATCTATACCCAATAAGTTGAAGTTTTCCTCCCATTTTAAGTTATACCTTTTAGAAAAAGTATCTGTACTGCCAATCTTTGATCCAAACCACACAGCCTTAGTTTTCTCAAAATTAAGTTTAAGGCCTGATAGTGACTCAAAATATTCTAAAGTATTTAAAGTAGCCTGTACAGATTTTTCAGAACTGTCTAATATCATAGTAGCATCATCAGCAAATAGACTTATTTTATATTGTTTTTGATTTACATTTATCCCTCTTATGTCATTATTATTTCTTATGAGTTGGGCCATAATTTCAGCACACAGTAAGAAAATATAAGCTGAAATTGGGTCCCCTTGTCTACAGCCTCTTTCAGGGTAGAACATATCTGACAGAAAGCCACATTGGTTTACCCGAGAGTTTATATTTTCATAAAAGCACTTAACCCAGTTTATTATAAATGGTCCAAAATTAAAAAGTGATAAAGTTTTGAAGATAAACTTCCATGACACTGTATCAAAGGCTTTTTCAAAATCTATTAATAGTAAGCATCCTGGTATCTTTTCCCTTTCAGAATAGTGAAGTATATCACAGAGGAGGCGAATATTCTCCCCTATGTATCTGCCTTTAATAAAGCCTGTTTGATCCTCATTTATCAGGCAATCCATAGTAGATTTAATTCTATTTGCAATACATGATGAGGCAATCTTATAGGAGACATATAGTAATGTAATGGGTCGCCAGTTTTTAATATATTGTCTAGGCTTATTGCCTTTTGGAAGAACGGTTGTCAAACCTTGCTGTTGTGTTACTGACATAGAGCCATTGGCATAGCCAAAGTTTATAGATTTAACCAAGAATTTGCCAATGTCTGGCCAAAAAATCTTGTAGAATTCAGCTGAAAAGCCATCAATGCCGGGACTTTTATTATTTTTTAGTTTTTGTACAGCTTCAAAAGCTTCTAACTCGGAAATAGGCCCCTCAAGGGTTTGTTGTGTTGAGGTATTAAGCACTGGGAAAGTACCTAGGGGAAGGCTTTTAAGATCTATATCCTCTAGCTCATGTTCTGTGCTTGTATATAATTTACTGTAGAAAGATGCCACCTCTTTTAATATACCCCCCTGACTTGATATCTCTTTTCCATCTGTAGTAATTAAGCGCGGTATAGTTTTGTTGATATAATTTTGCTTTTCAAGATTACAGAAATATTTTGTGGGCTTCTCATCAAATTCAAGTCTTTGTACTCTGGACCGCAACATAGCCCCGTCTATTTTTATTTGGGTTTTTTTTTTTAAAGACTGTTTTTTATGTTCAAGCAGCTTAAAAAGATCTAATCGACCGTTCTTAATTTTTTCATCCACTCTTTGTATATCTGTTTCAAGTTCTTTTTCCTCTCGCAAACTTTTTTTTTTTTGCGACTTGAATATTCTATGGTTTTCCCACAAATTTCAAAAAGTAGGGTTTCAAAAAGTAACTGATCATCTATGGTGTATGTGCTATCTCCCTTATTTTCAATCAAATTATTATTCGGTACTTTATATTGACTAATGATACTTCTGATCAGTTTTTTTTATATCTTTTACATATTCTTCATCTTTTAAAAGGCTATTATTAAATTTCCATGTTCCTTTGCCACGTTGAAAATTACTAAATTTGCAAGTTAGCGTTATCAAAGAGTGGTCAGATTTATGTTTTGGAAATATGTCAACTTTATCAATAAATGTTACTAAGCTTTCAGATGTAAGGAAGAAATCAAGACGTGCCTGTTTAAAAGGTGTTTGTTGCCACCATGTAAATCTATTTTTATTTGTGCCAAAGTCCTCCCATGGGTCAAACAAACTGTGCTTTTTGATTGCACTTGTCTAGCCTTAGGGTTGTTTATATGGAGGTAATTATAGAGGTCATTTTGTGTATCCTGCACTAAATTCCAATCCCCATAGAGGATTACGTAATCATTTCCCAAGTCTTTAATAAGGTCAAAAATGTTTGAGAAAAATTGGGGGTTGTCCTTATTTGGTCCATAGAGATTAATGATAGTTACCCGGACATCATTTATACCAATATCGATCGCTATAAAATTGCCTTCATCACTTTTTGTGTTTAAAATGTCATAATCAAAGTCATCGCTTAATAGAATGGCTACTCCTCTGGATTGACTGGTGTAGGATGCAAAAACACATTTTGAGCCCCATTCAGATTTTATTGTGTCCTGTTTATCACTTGAAAAGTGAGTATCTTGCAAGCAGTATATTTGGGCTTTTTTATTCTTTAAATAGTTAAACACGTTTTGGCACTTGTTTGAGTCTCCCAGTCCTCGACAGTTAAGAGAAGCTATAATAATGTTCTCAGCCATAATAAGATATCTTAAGGGTACTTTCCTGTCTTATTAATGATGTGCAGTTGCATAAAACAGTTTTTTAAAAAAGGCTGTGTGGTTAGGATTGAATGTTGTAAATGTCGGTCATCTTTCATAAGGGAGAAAAAAAAGAGCAAATAATTATCTAAGCAAAATACATAATAAATACTAATGATAACAAATTAAAGACATCACCACGTCCTCAGTTGTTTTTAACACTTGATGAAGGCACCGGCACAGGTGCCGAAAGCTCGTGTTGTTAAAAACAACTGAGGACGTGGTGATGTCTTTAATTTGTTATCATTAGTATGGAACCCACGTTTAAAGAGAGTTTCAGACATTTCTTACATAATAAATATACAAATACATTAAAACTTTATGAGTATAAAAAAAACTTAACCTCAACATGTTGAGATATAAGTTTAAAGACTTATCCTTCCGGTAAGAAGTCATATATATGACTTATCAAGGTCCATATAGTTTAGATCTAAATTTTAATCAGGCAACATAAAAATAAACATTCCCTGGTACTAAAAACAAAAAACAAAGTGGGTATATAGAGTTGGTCATTGAATTAAAAGTATTACTATTAATCAAAAAAAAAAGGAAAAGAACAAATAGAAAGAAAAAAAAACATAAGTAAAATAAAAAAAAAAATTGTTATACTTTTTGGTGGGTGACCAAGTTAAATGTCCAACCTGTAAGAAAACTAAATAAATAATTAAATGTCATCTTGTGAACCCAGAGTTTTGGTTTTCTCAGTCTCGATCCGAGGCGACATGTATATTGTATATTGTTCACCATTCTTATCCAATTGGTTGGGGGTAACAAGCCTTACTTTTGGAAGACCAGTCGGTCGGATTTTTTTAAAACAAATTTATTTTATACTGACGTTTATATTGTTTTGCATAAGTTGCGTCTCGTTGCACTTGATATTCATTGAGGTCGGCAATGCCTACGATTGCTAGAGAAATTTTTGATACAAACATTTGTCATGACAAATACGTCCAAAGCCCTCGCAATTCCCCGCGGCAATCGGTGATGTCCCAGAGATTGTACTTTAGACGTCTTAAACATGCTTTTTCAAAGGCAATCAAAAATGCCGTAGACAATAAAGTTGTATTTATCGTGGATTGGTTTATACAATAAAACTTAAATTTTTATTGTAATATACATATTTTCATATACTATTTTTGGAGATCATTTTAAAATTGCATGTCCCTTTAACCTCCAAAATAGTGATTTACACTCTTTTTAACATATTTCATAAATTTATTTCCGTCCATTTTATTTTATTGTAATTTTGATGTAAATGGGCCTGTTTGATTAAAACTTCTTTTCGCCGAAAAACTCCAATCAATCAATCAATCAATCAATCATGTATTTATCTTGGGAATAGCTGCCTGGTCAGAACAGGTACTAAAATTTTTACAAGTAATAGTTTCACTGCAACCGCACACTCCTCAGCCAGTAAAACGTCGACAAACACTGACAATTTCACAGCTGGACTCGCTTGATAACAACAGCGCCGAGCGGGTGTCTGAAGCAAAGTAGATGACAAACTGATCATGTCTTGCGGACGTCTGGAAAATCTATGTAGTACGTGTTATTTATTTAGAAATTTAATTATCGTTCGCGAATTGCAAGTGACATAAAAAACACTTTTATGAGGCCAGTCTGGACCTATGTTTTATCTGCATAAATTTGCAAACTACAGATACTCGGACCAATGAAAATAGGTTTCCGAGAAGTCGGTCGCGGACATACACAAAAGCATTACAAAATGAAATTACTCGAAATTCGACAGGTTAGAATCTGCTAAATTGTTTATCCATTCTCGACTGCGGACGTTAATTCTGATCGGATTTGAAGACAGTGTCATTGTAATTGAGATAATCTGCCTCGAGTTGAAGTTACAACCAAATCTTAGTTTATCCATGCTCTGCTCGCTGTGCGATAAGGCGTACGAACTGTTCAGTTGTCGAACACCGGGTCGTGCTGCATGAACACAGGGGTCCAGTCTAACGAGCGGCACAACGTTGAAAATTCAGTCAGATTCAGCCTATTGTAGAAGGCCGTGCGGCCGTATCTGAATAACTTCGATCCACTCAACATAAAGCGGACGAGACAAGAATCAGCTGCGGGCAAATTCCCCGTTTTCGCTTTAATAAAAAAATAAAAATTCAGAAAATCTTTTTAAAAAATTTTTTCGGTCTGCCCGTTTTCAATCGGGTTGGTCGGGTTACCCGCAACCGTCTAATTATTTATGGACACTAAAACACACGGGCACAGGGAAAATCTTCTTGTCTAAAATAACCACGGAGACAAGTTTCTAATTGTGTTAAAAAGAGGTATATCATTTAGACCTTTATACCCCATCATAAATTGTTGTAATAAAGTAAACCTATGATATTTCATTACGTTGACGACTGACAGGAGCTTGGCCTTAGTCAGTAGAATTTTCTGGAACACTTTGTATTACATTGACAATGCTTACGCATCTTAAGCTATGGTAAGAATATCGTCAGACTATATATTATGGCCCCCCCCATACCCTTTCCCAGAAAACCTAGGTAGAAGGCAGACAGGGGAGTTTAGCCCTGACCAGTATGTCTTTCAAACTCTTGTTCTTTTTATAAGCAATGACTGGCCTTTGGGTCAGAGGTCGAGCAAGTTTACTTTGAAGTAGTTTGTATTCTTCTACTATAATCTTGGCCATAGCGATGCTAGCTTTGTTATACTGAAACACAAATGGTATTATAGTTTTTTCACGACATCTTCCGGGGTCCAAGTTCAAACCGTCTAATTATTAATGGTTGCCCTACATATTGCATTGAATATTGTGGAAACTTGGTGAGGATGGTTGTTAAACGGCCGTTTTCGAGAGACGATAATGGTCGTTATCTCTCGCCGTTCGCGGATCCTGGTATTGACTCCCTGTCTATAGCAACTGACACGCACACTTTCAGAAGTTTTGCAGTTTTATTATTCTTAACTCAAGAAACCAAGAAAGAAAAAAAACATAACAGAAACCATAAAAAAAACCAGGGAAGAGCATTGAATACTATTAGTTGAGCTGGTCTACATTATAGGTTCAAGATATCCTTTCACAATAAAAAAATACGCTACTGGCATTCCTTGGGTGTTTTGCCAACCCAAGGGCAGTCCTTAGTAGCAGCTTACATGACTGACTACCGAGTTGCCTTGACCAATTGACCGATTGCTAGATGACGTCACTTGGAATTTACGCGCAAAGCATTTCGGGGGATTGTGGGATCTGAACAAAATTTTAAAATATGGCGTAAGAAATAATACTGCAAGACGTAAAAGGCGTAAAGTTACCAGAAAAATGTGTGGATAAAAACAGGCTCTGTCATCAATGTTTTCCCGAAAAGTGACATTTTGCTAAGAACCAAAAAACAAAATGGCGAACTGAGGTACATTTTACCCAGAAGGCTTTGCGTAAATCTATGTGACGTCATCAGGCTCGGCGGTAATTCCTTATATACAGTGGGGACACCCACCTTCCAGGAAGTTCTGACCGGATATGATACATTTCCTGATGGACAATCTATTTGTGTTTCTGATCAAAATGACCCACACTTATTTTGCAAAATCGTATACTGTCCAGTCTCTGCTTAGAGAGGCAATCCCTAGGTCACTTGGGTGCAAACAGATGACAGTATCAGATAACAAGCTGGGGTGAGGACATACAGGGTTGGGTACATCCTATTCCCTGCCCACAGCTAACACTCCCAGTGAATCATAATAAGAGAATCTTAAACATATTTTGGTCAAGAATAACAAGAGCATACAATGAACATACAGGGCTTCCTCTGGGTCCATTTTTTTTGTAGCCAATCAGTTTAGCCAATCATTACATTTTGTAGCCAAATTGATTTTCTGTAGCCAACTAGTTATGATCATTACGAAACTATGATTTATAAAAAGGAACCATAAAACATAAAAAAAATCCCACTGCGCTTTATTTCAGAAATCTTGAACACACAACTTTACCAAAGTGAATGCTGAGAAAGAACTTTTAGATGTAAAAGTAAACATTATCAAATTGAACAAGTTTGAAAAAAATGCCTAAACTTTATAGCACCTAAAATTTGCAGGTCTTATTTTTAAACGATTTAACATGTGCCCAAGATTCGCCGAGGCTTAGTCAGTACCGTCGGCGAAAGCAGGCAAATTTCATGCGAAAAGACGCGACGGACGGCCCTCGATCCGTTTCGCGAGAATTGACACGGGCCTATTCACGGTCTTAACATGAGTCCGCTAATGAACGTAGTCCGGTATGAAATGTGTTCTGTACGCTTTATTTTAAGCTTTTGTCGCTGTAAAAGTTACCAGATAGTGATTATCTACTTCTTGTTATACTTTGAACAATGTTTAATTTGAAATGTTAGCCTTGGTGTTATTTTTGTTACCTAGCAAACCATCGTAAAATGCGCAGTTACTGTACCCTGGGACAGGCAGACGGCGGTGTCTTCAATGGGTTCCAGCAGAGCGTGTCACTTGATTACTGAACACAAGTCAACCCCTGCGGTTGGCGCTAGAGTTACCTTCACCCCTTGAATAATCATAGCATGCGACTGTGTGAATACCCTCTTACATTTATGTTGTTAAATCAGCACTCACATTTCTCAAAAATAATTCCTGAAGGTCAATCAAGCAACGGTGGTTATAGAAAGGCTGCTGGTTATGTATAATTACCATAACTAATATCAGCAGAGTGGTGACGATCTTTAGATTTTGCTTCACTGTTCTCCAATCAACCTCCTGTAGTTTGAATTCAGACTGTGAACATTTGTTATATTGACACTCAAAGACTTGTTTTTCTTTTGGTTTGTTTTTTAAATGCGTGAATATAAAATAAATGCATAGGGTTTAGACAACCCAACAAGTCAATCAATGAATTTTAGCAATGTGTATAGGACAATATGATGAAAATAAAATATATTTTTTCTTTCCGTTTAGTCTTTGAATGATCATTATCATTTATCTGTTTTATACGAGTGTTTTTTTTATTCTGACCTAAATAAAAGTTGTAGAAACAAACTGAACAGGAATGGTGACTCAGACTTTATCGGCCTAATAAGAGGAAGAAACTCGCTAAAAAGGAAAGCGTTCGCCATCTTGCTGTTGCGACTTACGGACGGAAAGAAAATACCTCTGCTGGTGTTTCTATAACAACTGTTTTAGCGTATACATCTTTTCATCCCAGGCCTTCGCCCGAATTTAAATTCTTGTTTTGACGATTGAGCAAGTTTATAACACAGCATTTATTTAAAAAGTAAATTACGATAAACTAAACTGGAAGGAATCCGGGAGAAAGTTGATGTAACAGTTCTGAATCTTTCAAATAACCCATGTGAAGTTAAACGTCAGAAAATCAAATGATAATCTTTTGTGTTTTTCTCAACAGGTTGTGTTTATCAAGAAGCCGCTCAATTATTTAATCCAGAGTAGTTCTTACCAGACAGCAGCGTAATCTGAATATCAAGTTTATGAATGCCATACAGATACTCTTTAAGTGAACTCTGGGGAGTAAATGGATAAATATGAAGTGTTTGCCATCCATTTCAATTTGGTGTGCCAGCTGATGTTGGAGGGGAGGGGGCGGGGGTATTTATGGGCTTATACCTCGTGTTAATCCTGGAGTCTCAACAGCTTATATCTACCATAATTCATTCCACTTCATATATTAGCATTCTTTTTACGGAAGTTGTTGATTTTCTTCTATGCTTTTCACATCAAATCAAAATACTTACTGTTCCTGGTTTCTTCATTATTACAAGGTCGGCATTTAATATACGCCACGCCTCGTAATGTATACATATATTTATTTGATAAAACACTAGCATGTACAGTCCTCAAATGGTTATTTGATTTAATAAATAACAACAGTAAACAACATTCAATAAACAACAGATACAAAAATCATGGTGTTATATTTTGTTTAAATCCAGACTCTTTTCCATAGCTGGCTACAGCCATCGTTACAGCTTCTACAATCTGCAGGTTTAGACTCCTCCAGAGGTACGTATTTCAAGAATTAGTTGCTTCCATGAGGACACTGACTGGAAATACAACCAAATATTGTTAAATTGCAGAAGATTAAACGGAAAATATGGAACAAACAAACGAAAGGTCAATATGTCAGTACTCCTGCAGTAGTTGTCTGCCCACGATATTTTGGTACACTTCCGTGTCCATCATTCTGAGGTGCAGGATATGCCACCTCAGACATTGACCTAAGAAAAACAAAGCAAATAAAAAGAAATGAATAAATTATACAATGTCACAAATAACTCAACCTTCTTGCTAGTTGACTTTTTAGAGCATTACTCACTGACCGACTGACATTAGACTTGTGGTACAGTCAACCCACCCAAACCTAACATTGTACACAATCAAACAAATAATTCCTGCAAAGCAAATTATTTAGACTGAGTTTTAGTTTATCCACATTCAGTTAATTATTTGTTATTTACCAGGCTTTCCTTCTTAGTGTCTGAATGGTTTCATTTTCGGATGAACTTTTGATTCACTGTCTGTAGGGCCTACTTTAGAAAACGATTGAAACCCTGAAACTGTAAATATACGAACTGAACTCTGCTCGCATGAGTGACAGAGGTGAATAAACCAGACAACTACATGTAATACTCTTGAATCTCATAATAAATATAGAAAGTCTTAGACCTATCGGTGATATAAAAAAATACTATATTCATGTCGGTACTGAAATTAATTGTCCATCCATCAAAATGTGCAGTGAGAAGGAAATATATTAATCGCAATGCTAAGGGTTTGTAAAATATCGACCGTTAAATAAAATATTGGGGTTTCGCAACAACAAATAGGGTCTCTAAAGGTCACCTTCCATTACCGTAGGTCTATAGGCCTATGCCTAGAGAAATACCAGCCATACTCACTTGGCAAAATAGCCAATTCACTAAAGGTAAATATGTTACCTACTTATTTTATAATCTGACATTATTTGGGTATGTTTATCGACCAATACATATCAGAACATCAACGTAAAGGTAGTATATATTTTAGTTGAGTTAAAACATTGCCTACGTTGCTCGATAAAACAAAGCGTCCCTGGTCCTGCCTGCTCCGTAAAGTATGTGGGATGTCAGGCATAAGAAAAACGGCTTGCACGGTTTATCTGTTAATTATTTTGATGACATTCCTTTGTTTACATTTTATGAGAATAATTGGTAAACTGTTGAATCAGACACGTTTTTCTTTATTAAATTCTTTTTCTAATGCATCGTAAAGTTTCGGAGTTCACTGTCTTGTTTTCCATGCGGACCTCATTTACACATGGATCGTTGACACAAAACAACAACAACAAATTACAGCGGGTGAACAGAAGCTTTGAAAAACATTGTAAATTGACACAAATCTGTACAAAAATAATGTTTTTTTTGAAGAGATTAAATACATCTTGTCATCTTGTACAACAAACTGATTTAGTTGGCAGTTGGACTGAATGGACTGGCTCCGGCGATAATCTGTTTATTGTCACGGCGGGAGCTGACACGCTTATAAATACTCGCCTCACCGGGCGGCCCGAACTACTTGCAAAATTTGATATTACCCTCCGCTTATTAAGTCTCATCCAGCTGTGAGAATTTACGGGAATTCAGGATAATTCATGCGAATTTACTGCATGGGCATTTGCCTGCTTTCGCCGACGGTACTGTAGTTGCGCATATTTGAAAAGCCTTCTGAAAGTCAAAGTCATTCAGTTCTGGTCCCTCTACCTTAATACAAATAAGCTTGTGCAAGCTGGAAGGCAGAAGGCAGCTCCTAACACGAGTTTTAATTAGATTTTGGGAACTAAACCCCCGTTCAACATCAACAGTAGAGACCGGTAGTGAGAGGGCAATTTTAGCGAGTGATGCTAAGCCAGGGAATTGCTCATATTGTTTTAACAACAGCACCTTACAGAGGTCTTTAAAAGTTGAAGTTGTTTTGATAAAATGACTAGCCATTAAGCGTTTAAAAGTTGCATATTCTTGAACGATATTTGAAAGGAGGAGTCCAGAGTCAGCATAGTGTTGAAACAACTTCTGAATTTCCTCATCACCATATTGGTCAAAGTTGTCTGAATCTTCTTTGGGTAATCCTTTGGTGTAAAAACAACTGCAAAAGCTGAAAGCAATGATTGATCATTTTGTGATAAAAATCTACTATTCAAGTTCTCTACAACATTGTTAATAAATTTTGAACATGTGTTTTTGGCCTGCTCTCTCTGTTGATTATTGTCCATTATTCTGTGGCCACCAATATAAACACAGTTATCTTCATCAGGACTTTCTGGTATCATAGAGAGAAATTTTCAAAAATTAGTACCACTGGTTGGCTGATTATTTAGTGCCTGAAGAACTGAAATTGTAGCCTTGACTTGTGGGTTAATACTGGCAAGGTCTATATTAGTTGCTTGAAAGGCCCTGCTAAGTGATGCTAACTGGCCAACAGCATCTGCCAAAAAGTGAGTAGTGTATAAGAATTTAACAGTCCCTACTTCCTTCAGAATTCCTTTTGCTTTAGCTGGATTGTTCTCATCAGCCAAAAGACATTCAATCAATGCCAAAAAATTACGCACAAGGGCTACCAAAGACCCTTCAAAACTTAGCCACCGAGTTGAAAATACTTCCCTGAACTTTCTACCTCTTTCCTCAGAGGAACCAGCCTGTTTGTTTATTTCGTGTATTTGTTGTAAAGCTGCTGTGCGTTTTGGGGACTTCTCAAAATATTTGTAGATAACATTGACGATTTCTTGGAAGCAGACAAGATATTCGACTTGATCGGCTGCTTTTCCAGCTGCAAGAGCCAGTCTATGGACAATGCAATGTGTTGATATGAGATGACTAACCTCTCTTTTTAACAAAGCGACCACCCCAGATCGGTGCCTAATCATATTAGCAGCACCATCTGTGGCTATTCACACTAAAGCCAAAACACATAGGACAACTCGTACTATATTGTACATGGTGTATATTTATGAGCTTTCGAGAGTAGCTACTCTCATCATCAGATATTACAACACACAATAGACAATTTTCTACAGGCATTATATATAGAGAAACACATAATATAGTTAATACTTTAAAATGATAGAATAAGTAGGATAAGCAAAATTAGGCTTCCAAAGTACAAATGAACAGAAACGAAACCATTGAAATAATTTTAAATAAAGTGACCCCGGACGTAAATACACTTTACCATGGCTTTAACCGCAGACAACTTAAACGTGCTCTGATTCTGGCTTCCACAAATGTGACTTTCAAATTTAATGGCAATTACTATGAACAGACCGATGGCGTGTCTATGGGATCCCCCATTGCCCCCCTATTAGCCGATATATTCATGAACAGCTTTGAAGAAAACTCTCTCCCAAAATATTCTGGAACACCTTTCTTGTTTTTGAAAATCCCGCTCAAGTTCAGCCTTTTCTTCTATACATAAACAGTTGTCACCCTGCCATAAAATTCACATGTGAACACGAAACCAATGGATGTTTACCCTTCCTTGACATTCTCATATCTCGATCACCTGATGGAATTACAACCACGATCTACCGAAAGAAAACTCATACTGGACTATATACGAAATGGACTAGTTTTGTACCAATGAAATATAAACTTAATCTCATTCGTACTCTCCTTAACAGGGCATGGGATATATGCAATAATTACAAACTGTTCAGCAAAGAAATTGAAAAGATAAAGGAAATGTTGTCTCTAAACCAGTACCCGTCAGATATTGTGGACAATGTTATCAGGAAATTCCTCAACAATAAATTCAACAGTGGTGAGATTTTAAAGCCTTTTGGTCCAGAAAAATTTAAACTTTTATTAGAGTTCCATATCTTGGACCGGCATCTATCAAACTTTCAAAAGAATTAAAATCCCTTGGAAATCTTGTTCCTCATGTTCAAATTATTCTTATCAACCAGACTTTTACCATTGGAAAATATTTTAATTATAAAGATCACGAAGATGAAAATCTTAGAAGTACCGTAATTTGGGGTGGAAAGGGACAATTTTGGAAGAGTTCCTTTCCTATATTACAGCCCTTTCATGTAATGCTTACTATTTGATTATTTAGACATGTGCATTAATACGATCTACCACCTAACAAATATCATGACAGGAATTGGGTGTCCATTGATTTTATTTATTTATTTTAGTGACTGTCCCTATTCATACTGAATACGGGGTCAACAGGGACATTGATAACCAAACAGGTTAATAAGTCCTTTCAACCCCCAATGTGAGGTAAATAGGGACTTATTAAGTGTTTTAAAAAAGAAGCAACATTCTGATAACCTTTTTATTTACAAAATGTAACAGTTGCTACTGTTGACTAACAGCTATTAAAACATTCGAACCACAGAAACACTGAGGGATTTTTATGGTGGCGAAACAGGACTGTTTTGGGAATATTGTACAGTTCTCCAGCCTTTCTGTCTGAAACTTCTTCTTCTACCGATCTGATAGCCTGGTATTGGTTTGTAGCGGAGAGGCATTTTCAATAGGCCTTGTTACCTGTCCCTATCAACCCCAAATATAACCCTCTGTAGTCTTTAAGTTATAAAATCCAATGTAAGTTCATTCCATTTACCATTCAAATAATGCAATCAGGGTATGTAAATACACATTCAGGAAAGTTTTCAGCTCCTTCTCCCAGATACTTTAGCTTTAGACTACAAAGTTTGGACCTGATCAATTTTGAGTGATTTGGAATGCACCTTCTTCCGATGGAGATCTGTGTCTGTCTATGGGAGCTACAGACATGTGACTGTATGTATAGCATAAGACATACCAACTCTTTAAATGTACAAGAAGCAAAATGTATAGATTGTAGTTGTTTTTAGCAAAACTGGCACCAAAAGACTTTTTTCACTTCCTGTCCCTATCCCCCCCTTTGTCCCTCTCCACCCCAAATTACGGTAACGTTGTTTACAAGATAACTTGTGGTGACTGTCCTGCCTCTTATATAGGCCTTACATCTAGGCATGTAGGACAACGTTTCTCAGAACATAATATCAACAACCCTAACAGCAGATCTTCTGCAGTAGCTGACCACTGTCTCAGCAAAAGCCATAACCCCAACAAATTGACTTATGAAATCATTGATCAAGCCAATAACAAACTTAGCTTAGCTTTTAAAGAGTCACTTCATATTTCTAAATTAAACACTGATTTAAATGTACAAATTTCATCAATTCCTCTCCGTTTATTTAATGTATAACTGTATGTCTCCATTAAGGATTATAAGTCTGTGTTGTTGTCCCAATATTACAACACCCCCCCCCCCCATGGTTTTAATCTGTACAGATCCTGTTCATTTGTACTTTGGAAGCCTAATTTTGCTTATCCTACTTATTTTATCATTTTAAAGTATTAACTATATTATGTGTTTCTCTATATATAATGCCTGTAGAAAATTGTCTATTGTGTGTTGTAATATCTGATGATGAGAGTAGCTACTCTCGAAAGCTCATAAATATACATCATCATGTACAATATAGTACGAGTTGTCCTATGTGTTTTGGCTTTAGTAAAACCACTCCATAGTAGAATTTATTCCCAATAAATTTTTAAGGTTGAGTTTATGTTCAGTTAATACTCCAACAAGGGCGTCATAAATACGCTGGGCAGTTGTACCATGCAATTTCTTTAGCATAAGATAATGCGTTTGAGGTTCACCATCAGAAACAATCTTGATATAAATTAGCATATTTTGGTCAACACTCACATCAGTACTTTCATCGATCATGACACTAAATACTTGAGCATTTTCAATCTTTATCAATAGGTCCTTTGTGATTGCCTCTGTTATTGCCTCCTGCATTTCATGAACACTATAACTATGTGAATATGTAGTGTGTTTATCAACATTCAGTAGCCCGAGGACTTCAACTCCCTGAAATTGAAGGAAAGAATGCAGCTGATGGAGGATTTACAAAAAGTTACACATGAAAACCTAATGATCCAGATATTACTAACTTTGTATGGATTGCGGTTACAGTGATTTAATGAGCTTTGCACTATTTTAGGAGAGTTACCAGGTACTCGTCAAAGGTTAGAGGTTCCCTTCCTGAAATGAGCCTGCCCCATATTAATGAAATAATCTTAAGTGTCGATAAAAAACGTACATCAATCAACCAACCCATTATTTCCTAATTAAAACACTCTGGCACATGGAAAACTTTCTGGACTATTTATTGAACACTCCTTTAAAAAGGGTTCTAAACTAAAGACTAGGCCTACATAACTTTTTAGTAAGAATATTGTTTAATGATTGTAAATTTTATTTCATATTTTTTCGACCATTGAATTTTAAAGAAATTGTTTAAAATCAATGTCCCCTTGAATTTAATCCCTCGGATGCATGTGTGAAAGGATAACAAGAAAAATACTGTTGTAGAAGATATTGAAATGAAAATATATTTTATTTTTACCTGCGCCTTGCAAAGCTGATTTAGTGCAGGAACCATGGAATTGGGGCAATCATTTTTGATGAGCCAGTAAACATTACGCAGCTGGGCAGTAACTGCAGCTTCGTTTTTGGTTAGTGCCCTGCACTGGGCTTTTCCCATGGAATCTTTGAGATTTTGATTTTCAAGCGCACGTTTATGACCATTTTGTCCTCTCTTGTTTTCATGTTTGACAATTGAGTCAAGCTTCACATCCATTTGTAAAAGCGTTATTATGTCCCGCATCGATGCAGCTTCTACAAAACATTTTGTTTTTACCAACATCATAAATCAGCCAATCCCGATCAGACTGCCAAACGTGTTGGAACTTTCTCTTTTGAGGTCTGTCTGCAGTCGTAGACGTACGGGCCGTGTGATGCCCGCTCTCATCTGTTACTGTAGAGGGGTCACTGCCGTCCGTTGGCCATATTCCGTTCGATGGTGTGCATTTTTCACAGTTGCCTCCAAAATAGTGCACCAAAGACTTAGAGTGAGATTTGGTCGACATTTTAGTTTGCTGCGTTGCTATGTGAAGCACGGTGATGCGCAGTAGACCAATATTTCACCACTGCGCATAAAGTCACACATTCGTACAAAGCTGAACTTATTTTCAGTTGTTTACTTTTTTCATCGATCATATTTAATTTGAAAGACAAAACACTTTATTGAAAACAAAAAGTTTTGCGTGATATTCTTCACGGTAAATACACGAATGCACGTGTTCCGTACGAAAGAGATGATAAGCAAAGAGAGTGATTGACAAGAGTGGTCACTACGCTCGCGCCGTACACGATTCGATTAGGAACCTCCTTCCTGTAGAGGGCGCCCATAATCGAATCGTGTACAGTCCGAACACACTTCCGCTAGGGGGCCAGAGAAACATGCTCTAAGTCTGTATAACGCAAGAACTCGTGACGCGTCTAACAATGTGTGGCAAGAAATGGTCGAAGTACACGGAAATACCGCGTCGTAGCGATGTACAAAAGCTAGACCCAATAGAGTGATGACGGCAATCAGTAAGGTCATCAGTATCAGCCCTAAATCTATTTGATTTTATCGGCACACAATTAAAGCTATCTATAATTACCTTCGTTGAAACTGGTAGTAATATAATTTTGGGGTAAAAATTTATCGCCAAAAACATTAGCAACTTCGAAGATTTTGTCGCCAATCAAATTTTTTATTCTAAATTGGCGACAATGGCGAGCGCCAGCGGAAGCCCTGAACATAAAGATAATGCTAAGTTGTTTCCTATAATCATTTACAATTAAACAATTACAAAATAAGAGAAGTCTCAAACATCTACCCTGTCACACAAAAGTGAGGATGTGGATATCCTGTATGGAAACTTTTGCCTGTTAGTATATTTCCACTAACACAATCTTATGTGGTGCATGGGGGATACGTCATCATTTGATGACTTTTGTTAAAATTTATCTTCAGATTACATAATTTATTTAATATTGAGATCGTTAGCTTTTCTATAAATAGATTTGACAGCAGTTTGTATCCAAGATAGTGTGTTGATCAAGTAGGTATATACCTCCTTGCAATCTAAAATTAGAACTTGACCTAAAGTCCCGATTTAACCGCCAAGGCTCATAGTTGCCATTTTTATCGGAATTGGGTTGGAGGTCAACTAATCATGTGACTTTTAAACATTCAACAAAACAACAACATCGTGGAATTCTACATGGTGTTTGCTCGCATTATATACCCGCTTTTCAATTGCTGTTTTACACTCAGCTAAAGATATCGTAGGGTACATTAAACATTTCAAACACTAGAAACTATTAGGAACGCCCCAGCGGCCAGCTCAAGGTGAGTGGTCGACAGAAACGTCGCCATTTTGTCTGTTGTTGTCAAAATGGGACTATTTTGGGAAATGGACTCTACGTTTTCTTTATTAGTATAATGTTTTCTTAAATTCAAAGTATATATTCACATGATGTCTGATGTCAGGGATTTTATTTTTTTTTTTATAGCTTTTAAAAATTTACCCTAGACGCGACAATCCCTGCGCTCTGTCCGGTAAAGGCGTACAAGGTCTATCTTAGCCAAGTCTACTCTAAAGGAGATCTCGCAAAAATACGATTGTACCGCCTTGGTGTTGACATTGACGTCATTATAGAACAGAAAAAGTAGTTCTGCCTAATGTTATAGTGACCTATGCTAGTATGGTGATACAGATTCCCAGGTTATACGACCCTATGCTAGTGTGGTGATATGGATTTGGAAAATTACTGTCCATATTACCATTGTGATGTAGGGGGTTACCGTACAGTGTATATGATAAAATAGAAAAAAAAAGATAATTCCCTCTTGTAAAAATCAAAAGGGAATTTTTTAAGAGATTTCGATTAAGAGTCCTCAATCATAAAGCTGACAAATGACTCCTATCGGTCTCCTTCATCAACAAATGACCTTTGTCTGTCTCCCTCATGAACAAATGACTCCTATCTGTCTCCTTCATCAACAAATGACTCCTATCGGTCTCCTTCATCAACAAATGACCTTTGTCTGTCTCCCTCATGAACAAATGACTCCTATCTGTCTCCTTCATCAACAAATGACTCCTATCTGTCTCCTTCATCAACAAATGACCTTTGTCTGTCTCCCTCATGAACAAATGACTCCTATCTGTCTCCTTCATCAACAAATGACTCCTATCTGTCTGTCTCCATCAACACATGACATCTGTCTGTCTCTTTCATCAACAAATGACTCCTATCTGTCCCCTTCATCAACAAATGACCTCTGTCTGTCTCCTTCACAACCAAATGACTCCTATCTGTCTCCTTTACTTTCAAATGACTCCTATCTGTCTCCTTCATCAACAAATGACATCTGTCTGTCTCCTTCATCAACAAATGACCTTTGTCTGTCTCCTTCATCAACAAATGACTCCTATCTGTCTGTCTCCATCAACAAATGACATCTGTCTGTCTCCTTCATCGCCAAATGACTCCTATCTGTCTGTCTCCATCAACAAATGACATCTGTCTGTCTCCTTCATCAACAAATGACTCCTATCTGTCCCCTTCATCAACAAATGACCTCTGTCTCCTTCACCGCCAAATGACTCCTATCTGTCTCCTTTACTTTCAAATGACTCCTATATGTCTCCTTCATCAACAAATGACCTTTGTCTGTCTCCCTCATGAACAAATGACTCCTATCTGTCCCCTTCAACAAATGACTCCTATCTGTCTCCCTCATGAACAAATGACTCCTATCTGTCCCTTTCATCAACAAATGACCTCTGTCTGTCTCCTTCACCGCCAAATGACTCCTATCTGTCTCCTTTACTTTCAAATGACTCCTATCTGTCTCCTTCATCGACAAATGACTCCTATCAGTCTTCTTCATCAACAAATGACATCTGTCTGTCTCCAACAAATGACTCCTATCTGTCTCCTTCATCAACAAATGACTCCTGTCTCCTTTACTTTCAAATGACTCCTATCTACTCCTTCATCGACAAATGACTCCTATCTGTCGCCTTCATCAACAAATGACCTCTGTCTGTCTCCTTCATCGCCAAATGACACCTGTCGGTCTCCTTCACTTACAAGTGATCAATTCTAAAACAAGATGAAAATTTTTTTCACCCAGGGACTTAAACCCTGAAAAGTTTGGTGGGGAAAGCATTCTCCACCAAAATGTGTCCCATCTGCCTCATTCATTGTCTTTTAATAATCTCCAACAAATGATCAAATCCTTAAGTATAAAACAACAAGATGAAGGTAGTGGTTAAACATAGGAAATATTGCGTTTGTTGATTATGATATTATCCAAAGCGAACTATTAACTATTAGAGGCTATAAGAATAGGTTGAGAAAAAATAATATGAATATCTCATTGATTTGTGGACTTTATTGAAGTTTCATCTAGTTTCATTTTGTTTCCTTATAAAATGCTGACAAAGCAGTAAATTAAGAAATTTAATTACATTAGGTAGTAAACATATACAATAGCCGCAATAGGTACACCAATATTTCCAAAATTAATGATAAATTAAAGCTTGCACAAAAACACAGTTTTCCCCTCTGCTTTTGACAAGGGCTTGGGACCTTCTTACATTGTTGTAAGGCAGCATTAAAAAATTGTGTGTGTCTTCCAAAAAAAGGAATTCTGAAGATTACCAATTACACTTTGGCTCAGGAGTTAAAGCATGTCATACTCTACGAGAAGATTTGAACAATATTATATCTATATTTCGTTGAAATTCAAGTGTAAATCTTCTGAAATTTAAAGATTCTCAATGCAGTTTTGATAGATTTTAACGGTAATATTAATGAGTAAATGTATAAATAAGGTCAATGTTGTATAGACCACTCGACCAAATAAAATAAATTAAAGCATCTTAAAACCAATTTAGAATCAGCTTCCTGTGGCTGCTCAGACCGCTGGTCGCTGATATGAACAACCTTTCATGGGTGACTAGTCCACGAAAAGAAGCCCATTAAAATTGAGAAATAAACGAAGCAAATTAGTTCAACTGGAAAATGTTTACTTTGAGACAGAAAAGGATTTAAGAGCGATAAAAAAACTCACAATTTATACTTATGTTAGTTTGCGTTAAGATTTATTCACATTAACTTTAAAGTTACATAACTTTTTGCTAATTGTGTATTTTTTCACAATTGAAACTACCCATTCTAATATATTGAAGTATGACATGCTTTAGCACCCAGGGCCAAAAAGAGGTAAAAATGAGGGAATATGCCCGCTCAAAAGTTTTGGTATCTGGTAATTTTCATAGAGATTCAGAGTCAAGAGTCATCCGGAAGCTATATATGCTTGAACCTCAACACAAAAGTCATAAGTTTGACTCAAGACCTGGATTTTAACATGAAATCGCAAACAACAGGTAAAACTCAAAGGAATTCAATCATAGACAAAGTGTTCTCAACAGCCAAGAGAGATAGATCCAACGTGACATAAACACCTAAATTCTCGGAATCTTGTGAATCTAAAACAGCAAGATAGAAAAAAGTCCTCCCATAAAATGGAAGGACAAAGATTATGGTGATTAGAAGAAAAAATATTAGAAAATACCAAGAACAGTTCAAGAATGAACAGATGTAACATCGCATTGAAACATTGATAAATTGTTGAGATAATCATGATTCTATCATCTCTTATAGCGATATTGTGTTTTAGCATATCTTTTGGAGCACGAGTAGGCCCAATAATTCATAATAAATAAAATATTATATAATTTCAAAAATATAAACCATATTATCTTTATCCAGGATATACCAAAGTCGATTTCCATCCTTTTGATAGCTTGGACTTCATTTCTTCCACACCAAATAGTACCAACTCGTTTCTGTTAACCTAAAACGACAATAATAAAATTATACCCTTCCCAAAATGAGGAAAATAGATATTAGCTTAACGTAGATGTGGAAAAAAATAACGGTTCCAAGTATATATACATAAAAGTGTATGTAAAATGTGCTTTAAACATTTGCTTCTTAAAGGACTCCGGGATGTTAAAAAGGCATACTTGGTGATGGCATTTGGGAAGAATTCCAAGTGATCAATCTAAAATTTGGTTTAAGATAGAGATAATTCAATAATTGTACGAAATGTTTTAAACTCTCTTTAAACGTGGGTTCCATACAAATGAGAAAAATTCAGGCACCACCACATAGTTGTTTGTGAACAACACAAGCTTTCCACACCTAACTTACGTGTTACACTTGACGAAGACACTGGTATAGGTGTCGAAATCTCGTGTTGTTCACAAACTAACTAACTATGTGGTGATTTTTTCTCATTAATTCAATAATTGCTTGTGTTGTACCTTGTACTGTAGTTAAGATAGTTTTATTTATGTGGTTGTCATTTTACTGCCATGGTCTTATGTCAACTGTGTAGCGATTCTTCAATCAACTGTGTAGCTTTTCGACTGTCAGCTGTGTAGCTTTTCGTCCGTCAACTGTGGAGGTATTCGTTCATCAACAGTGGAGCTTTTCGTCCGTCAACTGTGTAGGTTTTCGTCCATCAACTGTGCAGCTTTTAGTCCATCAACTGTGCAGCTTTTTGTCTACCTTCCATCCACCAAAATATAATCTCCGTCGGTTGATCTAAAAGGACAAAAACATAAATATACATAGCTTATAATCAGCTGGGTTGCATTTCTACCATAAAGTAAACCACTAATCTTACGAAATTGGATCTAATTTGGATCTTCCATGAACTTGTAACCTTTCTACTGTCGGCTCTGTAACCTTTTTTCCAACAAGTAAGTCTTTTTTCGTCTATTGTGTGAGTTATCGTCTCTCAGCTAAACTGCCTCTTTCTTTTATCAGCCCATCACTCTTAAACAATTGGTCTGGTTGGCGATCTTTCGTCGAACCTGTCGCTCATCATCTTATCAATTTGGTAAACCATTCCTCCATCAGTTTGTTTCGGATATTCTCCATCGACCTGCCTGTTTCAGTAACCTTGTTGTACATCCTTCCTAAACAGACCCTTTCGTCTATCATGTAACTTGACCATCCATCAACTGTAGAGTACATGTTTCCTTTCAATGGGATGTCTTCCTTCTACCTAAAATAAAATCTCCATTGGTTGATCTAAAACGACAAAAAACATAATTCTGCCCATCCCAGGAACATAAATGTGACTGGATAAATTCAATTAAAAAAATTTAAGCCAATTTAAAACCAGCTTTCTGTGGCTGCTCAGACCACTGGTTGCTGATATGAACAACTTTTCATGGGTGACTAGTCCATGAAACGAAGCTCATTAAAATTGAAACATAAACGAAGCAAATTAGTTAAACTGGAAAATATTAACTTTGAGACAGAAAAGGATTTAAGAACAAAAAAAAATCACAATTTATACTTATGTTAGTTTGCGTTACCCTAAGTTTATTATCGGTATATTATGCGTTAAGATTTATTCACATTAACTTTAAAGTTACGTAACTTTTTTGCTCATGATGTATTTTTTTACAATTGAAACTACCCATTCTAATATATTGAAGTATGACATGCTTTAGCACCCAGGGCCAAGAAAAGGTAAAAATGAGGGAATATGCCGGCTCAAAAGTTTTGGTATCTGGTAATTGTCATAGAGATTCAGAGTCAAGGGTCATCCGGAAGCTATATAGGCTTGAACCTCAACACACAAAGGTCATAGCTTCGACTCAAGACCTGGATTTTAACATGAAATCGCAAATGAATTCAATCATAGACAACGTGTTCTCAACAGCCAAGAGAGATAGATACAACGTGACATAAACACCTAAATTCTCGGAATCTTGTGAATCTAAAACAGCAAGATAGAAAGAAGTCCTCCCATAAAATGGAAGGACAAAGATTATGGTGATTAGAAGAAAAAATATAAAAAAAATACCAAGAACAGTTCAAGAATGAACAGATGTAACATCACATTGAAACATTGATAAATTGTTGAGATAATCATGATTCTATCATCTCTTATAGCGATATTGTGTTTTAGCATATCTTTTGGAGCGCGAATAGGCCCAATAATTCATAATAAACAAAATATTATATAATTTCAAAAATATAAACCAGATTATCTTTATCCAGGATATACCAGTCGATTTCCATCCTTCTGATAGCTAGGACTTCATTTCTTCCACACCAAATAGTACCAACTCATTTCTTTTTACCTAAAACGACAATAATAAAATTATACCCTTCCCAAAATGAGGAAAATATATATTAGCTTAAGTAGATGTGGAAAAAAAATAACGGTTCCAAATATATATACATAAAAGTGTATGTAAAATGTACTTTAAACATTTGCTTCCTAAAGGACTTCGTGATGTTAAAAAGACATACATGGTGATGGCATTTGGGAAGAATTCCAAGTGATCCATCTAAAATTTGGTTTAAGATAGAGATAATTCAATAATTGTACGAAATGTTTGAAACTCTCTTTAAACATGGGTTCCATACAAATGAGAAAAATTAAGGCATCATCACATAGTTGTTTGTGAACAACACGAGCTTTCCACACCTAACTTAAGTGTTACACTTGACAAAGACACTGGTATAGGTGTCAAAATCTTGTGTTGTTCACAAACTAACTAATTATGTGGTGATTTTTTCTCATTAATTCAATAATTGCTTGTGTTGTACCTTGTAGTTAAGATAGTTTTATTTATGTGGTTGTCATTTTCCTGCCATGGTAAAAGGTACTGGCTCTACACCTGGAAGACATTGCAAATTTCTGTTGGAGCTTGGCAACAATCTTACACCTGACTGAATTGGTCGACACTTTATGAGAGAACATACTGTCATTTTAGAATTCTTTTGATCGGCCAACACCGGCGGCTCGGACTGTTGGTATTGGATGTAAACAACTTTCTATTGGTGACATAGTCCGCAGAACGTAGTTCACAGATTCCGAGAAATTTGAATAATAATTTTCAGCACATTTAATGTCTTGATCATTGCATTTCATTTATTTGTTTAAATTATGTGAAATATTCAGACTCTGTCCATGTCCATATATCATACATGCATTTCTGATGTTGTCCTAAGAAAAGAATTTGGTATATGCCTTTGGAAATCTTTATTAAAAGATCTGTTAAACAAGATTGAATATAAATAAACTTAACTTACCAGTCAACTGATCCTCGTTGTTTGCATCACCTTGGTCATCTGTCTTACGTCAACTGTGTAGCGATTCTTCAATCAATTGTGTAGCTTTTCGACTGTCAGCTGTGTAGCTTTTCGTTCGTCAACTGTGGAGGTTTTCGTTCATCAACAGTGTAGCTTTTCGTCCGTCAACTGTGTAGTTTTTCGTCCATCAACTGTGCAGCTTTTAGTCCATCAACTGTGCAGCTTTTCGTCTACCTTCCATCCACCAAGATATAGTCTCCGTCGGTTGATCTAAAAGGACAAAAACATAAATATGCATAGCTTATAATAAGCTGGCTTGCATTTCTACCATAAAGTAAACCACTTATCTTACGAAATTGGATCTAATTTGGATCTTCCATGAACTTGTAACCTTTCTACTGTCGGCTCTGTAACCTTTTTTCCAACAAGTAAGTCTTTTTTTCGTCTATTGTGTGAGTTATCGTCTCTCAGCTAAACTGTCTCTTTCTTTTATCAGCCCATCACTCTTAAACAATTAGTCTGGTTGGCGATCTTTTGTCGAACCTGTCGCTCATCATCTTATCAATTTGGTAAACCATTCCTCCATCAGTTTGTTTCGGATATTCTCTATCGACCTGCCTGTTTCAGTAACCTTGTTGTACATCCTTCCTAAACAGACCCTTTCGTCTATCATGTAACTTGACCATCCATCAACTGTAGAGTACATGTTTCCTTTCAATGGGATGTCTTCCTTCTACCTAAAATATAATCTACATTGGTTGATCTAAAACGACAAAAACATAATTCTGCCCATCCCAGGAACATAAATGTGACTGGATAAATTCAATTAAAAAAATGTAAACCAATTTAAAACCAGCTTCCTGTGGCTGCTCAGACCACTGGTCGCTGATATGAACAACTTTTCATGGGTGACTAGTCCATGAAACGAAGCTCATTAAAATTGAAACATAAACGAAGCAAATTAGTTCAACTGGAAAATATTAACTTTGAGACAGAAAAGGATTTAAGAGCAAAAAAAAACTCACAATTTATACTTATGTTAGTTTGCGTTAACCTAAGTTTATTATTGGTATAGTATGCGTTAAGATTTATTCACATTAACTTTAAAGTTACATAACTTTTTGGCTAATGGTGTATTTTTTTACAATTGAAACTACCCATTCTAATATATTGAAGTATGACATGCTTTAGCACCCAGGGCCAAGAAGAGGTAAAAATGAGGGAATATACCCGCTCAAAAGTTTTGGTATCTGATAATTTTCATAGAGATTCAGAGTCAAGAGTCATCCGGAAGCTATATAGACTTGGACCTCAACACAAAAGTCATAAGTTTGACTCAAGACCTGGATTTTAAGATGAAATCGCAAACAGGTAAAACTCAAATGAATTCAATCATAGACAACGTATTCTCAACAGCCAAGAGAGATAGATACAACGTGACATAAACACCTAAATTCTCGGAATCTTGTAAATCTAAAACAGCAAGATAGAAAAAAGTCCTCCCATAAAATGGAAGGACAAAGATTATGGTGATTAGAAGAAAAAATATTAGAAAATAACAAGAACAGTTTAAGAATAAATAGATGTAACATCGCATTGAAACATTGATAAATTGTTGAGATAATCATGATTCTATCATCTCTTATAGCGATATTGTGTTTAAGCATATCTTTTGGAGCGCGAGTAGGCCCAATAATTCATAATAAATAAAATATTATATAATTTCAAAAATATAAACCATATTATCTTTATCCAGGATATACCAAAGTCGATTTCCATCCTTCTGATAGCTTGGACTTCATTTCTTTCACACCAAATAGTGCCAACTCGTTTCTGTTTACCTAAAACGACAATAATAAAATTATACCCTTCCCAAAATGAGGAAAATAGATATTAGCTTAACGTAGATGTGGAAAAAAACAACGGTTCCAAGTATATATACATAAAAGTGTATGTAAAATGTACTTTAAACATTTGCTTCCAAAAGGACTTGTGATGTTCAAAAGGCATACATGGTGATGGCATTTGGGAAGAATTTCAAGTGATCAATCTAAAATTTGGTCTAAGATAGAGATAATTCAATAATTGTACGAAACGTCTGAAACTCCCTTTAAGCCTGGGTTCCATACATATGAGAAAAAATTAAGGCATCACCACGTAGTTGTTTGTGAACAACACAAGCTTTCCACACCTAACTTAGGTGTTACACTTGACAAAGACACTGGTATACATGTAGGTGTCGAAATCTCAAGTTGTTCACAAACTAACTAATTATGGGTTCATTTTTTCTCATTAATTCAATAATTGCTTGTGTTGTACCTTGTAGTTAAGATAGTTTTATTTATGTGGTTGTCATTTTCTTGCCATGGTAAAAGGTACTGGCTCTACACCTGGAAGACATTGCAAATTTCTGTTGGAGCTTGGCAACAATCTTACATTTGACTGAATTGGTCGACACTTTATGAGAACATACTGTCATTTTAGAATTCTTTTGATCGGCCAACACCAGCGGCTCGGACTTCATCCAGAAGCTATATAGATTGATTGATTGTTTGGTGTTTTACGCCGCGCTCAAGATTATTTCACTTATATGGCGGCGTTGCCAGTTTTATTGTGGGAGGAAACCGGGCTCTATGCCCGGAGGAAACCCACGACCTTCCGTTGGTAACTGGCAACCATCCCACATAGGTCGTTCGAGTGAAAACCCAGTCAGAAAATTTTCCAATTTTTTGGACTGAGTGGGATTCAAACCCGCGACCCATTGGTGGAAAGCTGTTCGGATTGAGCGTCCAACGGAAGCTATATAGACTTGGACCTCAACACAAAAGTCATAAGTTTGACTCAAGACCTGGATTTTAAGATGAAATCGCAAACAACAGGTAAAACTCAAATGAATTCTATCATAGACAAAGTGTTCTCAACAGCCAAGTGAGATAGATCCAACGTGACTAAAAAACACCTAAATTATCGGAATCTTGTAAATCTAAAACAGCAAGATAGAAAAAAGTCCTCCCATAAAATGGAAGGACAAAGATTATGGTGATTAGAAGAAAAAATATGAAAAAAATAACAAGAACAGTTCAAGAATGAACAGATGTAACATCGCATTGAAACATTGATAAATTGTTGAGATAATCATGATTCTATCATCTCTTATAGCGATATTGTGTTTAAGCATATCTTTTGGAGCGCGAGTAGGCCCAATAATTCATAATAAATAAAATATTATATAATTTCAAAAATATAAACCATATTATCTTTATCCAGGATATACCAAAGTCGATTTCCATCCTTCTGATAGCTTGGACTTCATTTCTTTCACACCAAATAGTGCCAACTCGTTTCTGTTTACCTAAAACGACAATAATAAAATTATACCCTTCCCAAAATGAGGAAAATAGATATTAGCTTAATGTAGATGTGGAAAAAAACAACGGTTCCAAGTATATATACATAAAAGTGTATGTAAAATGTACTTTAAACATTTGCTTCCTAAAGGACTTGTGATGTTCAAAAGGCATACATGGTGATGGCATTTGGGAAGAATTTCAAGTGATCAATCTAAAATTTGGTCTAAGATAGAGATAATTCAATAATTGTACGAAACGTCTGAAACTCCCTTTAAGCCTGGGTTCCATACATATGAGAAAAAATTAAGGCATCACCACGTAGTTGTTTGTGAACAACACAAGCTTTCCACACCTAACTTAGGTGTTACACTTGACAAAGACACTGGTATACATGTAGGTGTCGAAATCTCAAGTTGTTCACAAACTAACTAATTATGGGTTCATTTTTTCTCATTAATTCAATAATTGCTTGTGTTGTACCTTGTAGTTAAGATAGTTTTATTTATGTGGTTGTCATTTTCTTGCCATGGTAAAAGGTACTGGCTCTACACCTGGAAGACATTGCAAATTTCTGTTGGAGCTTGGCAACAATCTTACATTTGACTGAATTGGTCGACACTTTATGAGAACATACTGTCATTTTAGAATTCTTTTGATCGGCCAACACCAGCGGCTCGGACTTCATCCAGAAGCTATATAGATTGATTGATTGTTTGGTGTTTTACGCCGCGCTCAAGATTATTTCACTTATATGGCGGCGTTGCCAGTTTTATTGTGGGAGGAAACCGGGCTCTATGCCCGGAGGAAACCCACGACCTTCCGTTGGTAACTGGCAACCATCCCACATAGGTCGTTCGAGTGAAAACCCAGTCAGAAAATTTTCCAATTTTTTGGACTGAGTGGGATTCAAACCCGCGACCCATTGGTGGAAAGCTGTTCGGATTGAGCGTCCAACGGAAGCTATATAGACTTGGACCTCAACACAAAAGTCATAAGTTTGACTCAAGACCTGGATTTTAAGATGAAATCGCAAACAACAGGTAAAACTCAAATGAATTCTATCATAGACAAAGTGTTCTCAACAGCCAAGTGAGATAGATCCAACGTGACTAAAAAACACCTAAATTATCGGAATCTTGTAAATCTAAAACAGCAAGATAGAAAAAAGTCCTCCCATAAAATGGAAGGACAAAGATTATGGTGATTAGAAGAAAAAATATGAAAAAAATAACAAGAACAGTTCAAGAATGAACAGATGTAACATCGCATTGAAACATTGATAAATTGTTGAGATAATCATGATTCTATCATCTCTTATAGCGATATTGTGTTTAAGCATATCTTTTGGAGCGCGAGTAGGCCCAATAATTCATAACAAATAAAATATTATATAATTTCAAAAATATAAACCATATTATCTTTATCCAGGATATACCAAAGTCGATTTCCATCCTTCTGATAGCTTGGACTTCATTTCTTCCACACCAAATAGTACCAACTCGTTTCTGTTTACCTAAAACGACAATAATAAAATTATACCCTTCCCAAAATGAGGAAAATAGATATTAGCTTAACGTAGATGTGGAAAAAAATAACGGTTCCAAGTATATATACATAAAAGTGTATGTAAAAAGTGCTTTAAACATTTGCTTCTTAAAGGACTCCGGGATGTTAAAAAGGCATACTTGGTGATGGCATTTGGGAATAATTCCAAGTGATCAATCTAAAATTTGGTTTAAGATAGAGATAATTCAATAATTGTACGAAATGTTTGAAACTCTCTTTAAACGTGGGTTCCATACAAATGAGAAAAATTAAGGCACCACCACATAGTTGTTTGTGAACAACACAAGCTTTCCACACCTAACTTACGTGTTACACTTGACGAAGACACTGGTATAGGTGTCGAAATCTCGTGTTGTTCACAAACTAACTAACTATGTGGTGATTTTTTTCTCATTAATTCAATAATTGCTTGTGTTGTACCTTGTACTGTAGTTAAGATAGTTTTATTTATGTGGTTGTCATTTTACTGCCATGGTAAAAGGTACTGGCTCTACACCTGGAAGACATTGCAAATTTCTATTGGAGCTTGGCAACAATCTTACACTTGTTTAGATTAATCGACACATTGTTATGAGAGAACATACTGTCATTTTAGAATTCTTTTGATCGGCCAACACCGGCGCCTCGACCGTTGGTATTGGATGTGAACAACTATCTATGGGTGACAAAATCCGCAGAACGTAGTTCACAGATTCCGAAAAATTTCTATAATAATTTTCAGCACATTTAATGTCTTGATCATTGCATCTCATTTATTTGTTTCAATTATGTGAAATATTCAGACTCTCTCCATGTCCATATATCGTACATGCATTTCTGATGTTGTCCTAAGAAAAGAATTTGGTATATGCCTTTGGAAATCTTTATTAAAAGATCTGTTAAACAAGATTGAATATAAATAAACTTAACTTACCAATCAACTGATCCTCGTTGTTTGCATCACCTTGGTCATCTGTCTTATGTCAACTGTGTAGCGATTCTTCAATCAACTGTGTAGCTTTTCGACTGTCAGCTGTGTAGCTTTTCGTCCGTCAACTGTGTAGCGATTCTTCAATCAACTGTGTAGCTTTTCGACTGTCAGCTGTGTAGCTTTTCGTCCGTCAACTGTGGAGGTTTTCGTTCATCAACAGTGGAGCTTTTCGTCCGTCAACTGTGTAGGTTTTCGTCCATCAACTGTGCAGCTTTTAGTCCATCAACTGTGCAGCTTTTTGTCTACCTTCCATCCACCAAAATATAATCTCTGTTGGTTGATCTAAAAGGACAAAAACATAAATATACATAGCTTATAATCAGCTGGGTTGCATTTCTACCATAAAGTAAACCACTAATCTTACGAAATTGGATCTAATTTGGATCTTCCATGAACTTGTAACCTTTCTACTGTCGGCTCTGTAACCTTTCTTCCAACAAGTAAGTCTTTTTTTCGTCTATTGTGTGAGTTATCATCTCTCAGCTAAACTGCCTCTTTCTTTTATCAGCCCATCACTCTGAAACAATTGGTCTGGTTGGCGATCTTTTGTCGAACCTGTCGCTCATCATCTTATCAATTTGGTAAACCATTCCTCCATCAGTTTGTTTCGGATATTCTCCATCGACCTGCCTGTTTCAGTAACCTTGTTGTACATCCTTCTTAAACAGAGCCTTTCGTTCATCATGTATTTTGACAATCCATCAACTGTAGAGTAATTGTTTCATTTTATTGGGATGTCTTCCTTCTACCAAAATATAATCTCCATTGGTTGATCTAAAACGAGAAAAAACATAATTCTGTACTTCCCAGGAACAGGTTTAGTAAATTAGCCTCAGAGAGGCATAGAATGGGAAAACAAATAACGAAGTATCAGTTGAAAACTTAATAATAATTCTTGTAGACTATGGTTTGGGCGTATGCATAAATTACTTATGTAGACTACTGATTAATTAAAACGCTATGTTAGATTGGAAAACACTTGATTAAAAAGTAGATAAATTTTCAGAAAATAATTTTGACCAGTTTCCAAAGTTAGTCAGGTCTTTAGTTACTGATCTGAACTACCTTCTATGGTTGAGCAGACGATAGAAAGTAGTTCAATTTTGGCCTAAGAAATCAAGCTCGATTCAAAATGGCAAAAGAATTAAAAATTATCTATTTTTGTTTTGTTCTGTTTTAGGGGTTTTCATGGGTCACATTAACTTTACTTTTATATGTATTGCTCACATTTTATCCATGCTAATAGAGAATTTTGTAATATCGTCCTAACATTATAAGTTGAATAAAGTCTACGTTGTCGTCAAAGAATAAAATATATGGTCTTTTTTTTTCGTCTATTGTGTGAGTTGTCATCTGTCAGCTGTGTAACTTATCCCATCTAAACTGCCTCTTTCGGATCATTAGCGCATCACTGTTAAACAATTTGTCTGGCGATCCTTGCGTCGAACCTGTCGCTCATCATCTTGTCAATTTGGTAAACCATTCGTCCATCAGTTTGTTTCGGGTATTTTTGATCGACCTGCCTGTTTCAGTAACCTTGTTGTACATCCTTCCTAAACAGGGTCATTTTTTCGTCTGTTGTGTGAGTTGTCATCTGTCAGCTGTGTAACTTATCCCATCTAAACTGCCTCTTTCTTTCATTAGTGCATCACTGTTAACAATTGGTCTGGTGATCCTTTCCTCGAACCTGTCGCTCATCATCTTATCAATTTGGTAAACCATTCCTCCATCAGTTTGTTTCGGGTATTCTCCATCGACCTGCCTGTTTCAGTAACCTTGTTGTACATCCTTCCTAAACAGAGCCTTCCGTTCATGTAACTTGACCATCCATCAACTGTAGAGCACATGTTTCCTTTCATTGGGATGTCTTACTTCTACCAAAATATAATCTCCAATGGTTGATCTAAAACGAGAAAAAACATAATTCTGGCCTTCCCAGGAAAAGGTTTAGTAAATTAGCCTCAGAGAGGCATAAACGACCTATGTGGGATGGTTGCCAGTTACCAGCGGAAGGTCGTGGGTTTCCTCCGGGCACAGAGCCCGGTTTCCTCCCACAATAAAACTGGCAACGCCGCCATATAAGTGAAATAATCTTGAGCGCGGCGTAAAACACCAAAAAATCAATCAATCAATCAGAGAGGCATACAATTGGAAAACAAAAAACAAAATATTAGGTGAAAACTGTCGCCCATCATCTTATCAATTTGGTAAACCATTCCTCCATCAGTTTGTTTCGGGTATTCTTCATTGACCTGCCTGTTTCAGTAACCTTGTTGTACATCCTTCCTAAACAGAGCCTTCCGTTCATCATGTAATTTGACCATCCATCAACTGTAGAGTACATGTTTCCTTTCATTGGGATGTCTTCCTTCTACCAAAATATAATCTCCATTGGTTGATCTAAAACGAGAAAAAACATAATTCTGTCCTTCCCTGGAACAGGTTTAGTAAATTAGCCTCAGAGAGGCATAAAAATAGAAAACAAACAACGAAATATCAGTTGAAAACTTAATAATAATTCTTGTAGGCTATGGTTTGGGCGTATGCATAAATTACTTATGTAGACTACTGATTAATTAAAACGCTATGTTAGATTGGAAAGCACTTCATTAAAAAGTAAATATCTATTATCTAAGTAAACATAATTCTGTCCTTCCCAGGAACAGGTTTAGTAAATTAGCCTCAGAGAGGCATAAAAATAGAAAACAAACAACGAAGTATCAGTTAAAAACTGAATAATTATTTATGTAGGCTATGGTTTTGGCATATGCATGAATTACTTATGTAGACTACTGATTAATTAAAACGCTATGTTAGATTGGAAAGCACTTCATTAAAAAGTAAATAAATTTTCAGAAAATAATTTTGATCAGTTTCCAAAGGGTGGTCAAGCCTTTAGTTACTGATCTGAACTACCTTCTATGGTTGAGCAGACGATAGAAAGTAGTTCAAATTTGGCCTAAGAAATCAAGCTCGATTTAAAATGGCAAAGGGATTTAAAAATAACTATTTTTTTATGTTCTGTTTGAGGGGTTTTCATGGGTCACATTAACTTTACTTTTATATGTATTGCTCACATTTTATCCATGCTAATAGATAATTTTGTAATATCGTCCTAACATTATAAGTTGAATAAAGTCTACGTTCTCCTCAAAGAATTAAATATATGCCTTTAGGCTGCCATTTCTTCCATCAACTTGTTATCTTTCTACTGTCGGCTCTGTATACTTTCTCCCATCATCTGGGTCATTTTTCCGTCTGTTGTGTGAGTTGTCATCTTTCAGCTGTGTAACTTATCCCATCTAAACTGCCTCTTTCTTTCATTAGTGCATCACTGTTAACAATTGGTCTGGCGATCCTTTCCTCGAACCTGTCGCTCATCATCTTATCAATTTGGTAAACCATTCCTCCATCAGTTTGTTTCGGGTATTCTCCATCGACCTGCCTGTTTCAGTAACCTTGTTGTACATCCTTCCTAAACAGAGCCTTCCGTTCATCATGTAATTTGACCATCCATCAACTGTAGAGTACATGTTTCCTTTCATTGGGATGTCTTCCTTCTACCAAAATATAATCTCCATTGGTTGATCTAAAACGAGAAAAAACATAATTCTGTCCTTCCCAGGAACAGGTTTAGTAAATTAGCCTCAGAGAGGCATAAACGACCTATGTGGGATGGTTGCCAGTTACCAGCGGAAGGTCGTGGGTTTCCTCCGGGCACAGAGCCCGGTTTCCTCCCACAATAAAACTGGCAACGCCGCCATATAAGTGAAATAATCTTGAGCGCGGCGTAAAACACCAAAAAATCAATCAATCAATCAGAGAGGCATACAATTGGAAAACAAAAAACAAAATATTAGGTGAAAACTGTCGCCCATCATCTTATTAATTTGGTAAACCATTCCTCCATCAGTTTGTTTCCGGTATTCTCCATTGACCTGCCTGTTTCAGTAACCTTGTTGTACATCCTTCCTAAACAGAGCCTTCCGTTCATCATGTAATTTGACCATCCATCAACTGTAGAGTACATGTTTCCTTTCATTGGGATGTCTTCCTTCTACCAAAATATAATCTCCATTGGTTGATCTAAAACGAGAAAAAACATAATTCTGTCCTTCCCTGGAACAGGTTTAGTAAATTAGCCTCAGAGAGGCATAAAAATAGAAAACAAATAACAAAGTATCAGTTGAAAACTAAATAATAATTCTTGTAGGCTATGGTTTGGGCGTATGCATAAATTAGGTATGTAGACTACTGATTAATTAAAACGCTATGTTAGATTGGAAAGCACTTCATTAAAAAGTAAATAAATTTTCAGAAAATAATTTTGATCAGTTTCCAAAGGGTGGTCAGGCCTTTAGTTACTGATCTGAACTACCTTCTATGGTTGAGCAGACGATAGAAAGTAGTTCAAATTTGGCCTAAGAAATCAAGCTCGATTTAAAATGGCAAAGGGATTTAAAAATAACTATTTTTTTATGTTCTGTTTGAGGGGTTTTCATGGGTCACATTAACTTTACTTTTATATGTATTGCTCACATTATATCCATGCTAATAGATAATTTTGTAATATCGTCCTAACATTATAAGTTGAATAAAGTCTACGTTCTCCTCAAAGAATTAAATATATGCCTTTAGGGTGCCATTTCTTCCATGAACTTGTAATCTTTCTACTGTCGGCTCTGTTTACTTTCTTCCATCATCTGGGTCATTTTTCCGTCTGTTGTGTGAGTTGTCATCTGTCAGTTGTGTAACTTATCCCATCTAAACTGCCTCTTTCTTTCATTAGCGCATCACTGTTAAACAATTGGTCTGGCGATCCTTCCGTCGAACCTGTCGCTCATCATCTTGTCAATTTGGTAAACCATTCGTCCATCAGATTGTTTCGGGTATTCTCGATCGACCTGCCTGTTTCAGTAACCTTGTTGTACATCCTTCCTAAACAGAGCCTTTCGTTCATCATGTTACTTGACCATCCATCAACTGTAGAGTACATGTTTCTTTTCATTGGGATGTCTTCCTTCTACCAAAATATAATCTCCATTGGTTGATCTAAAACGAGAAAAAACATAATTATGTCCTTCCCAGGAACAGGTTTAGTAAATAAGCCTCAGAGAGGCATACAATGGGAAAACAAATAACAAAGTATTAGTTGAAAACTTAATAATAATTCTTGTAGGCTATGGTTTGGGCGTATGCATAAATTACTTATGTAGACTACTGATTAATTAAAACGTTATGTTAGATTGGAAAGCACTTCGTTAAAAAGTAAATAAATTTTCAGAAAATAATTTTGATCAGTTTCCAAAGGTTGGTCAAGCCTTTAGTTACTGATCTGAACTACCTTCTATGGTTGAGCAGACGATAGAAAGTAGTTCAAATTTGGCCTAAGAAATCAAGCTCGATTTAAAATGGCAAAAGAATTGAAAAATTAACAAGATTTTTTATGTTCTGTTTTAGGCGTATTCATGGGTCACATTAACTTTACTTGTATATGTATTGCTCACATTTTATCCATGCTAATAGATAATTTTGTAATATCGTCCTAACATTATAAGTTGAATAAAGTCTACGTTCTCCTCAAAGAATTAAATATATGCCTTTAGGGTGCCATTTCTTCCTTGAACTTGTAATCTTTCTACTGTCGGCTCTGTATACTTTCTCCCATCATCTGGGTCATTTTTCCGTCTGTTGTGTGAGTTGTCATCTGTCAGCTGTGTAACTTATCCCATCTAAACTGCCTCTTTCTTTCATTAGTGCATCACTTTTTACAATTGGTCTGGCGATCCTTTCCTCGAACCTGTCGCTCATCATCTTATCAATTTGGTAAACCATTCCTCCATCAGTTTGTTTCGGGTATTCTCCATCGACCTGCCTGTTTCAGTAACCTTGTTGTACATCCTTCCTAAACAGAGCCTTCTGTTCATCATGTAACTTGACCATCCATCAACTGTAGAGTACATGTTTCCTTTCATTGGGATGTCTTCCTTCTACCAAAATATAATCTCCATTGGTTGATCTAAAACGAGAAAAAACATAATTCTGTCCTTCCCAGGAACAGGTTTAGTAAATTAGCCTCAGAGAGGCATAAAAATAGAAAACATACAACGAAGTATCATTTAAAAACTGAATAATAATCCTTGTAGGCTATGGTTTGGGCGTATGCATGAATTACTTATGTAGACTACTGATTAATTAAAACGCTATGTTAGATTGGAAAGCACTTGATTAAAAAGTAGATAAATTTTCAGAAAATAATTTTGACCAGTTTCCAAAGGTTAGTCAGGCCTTTAGTTACTGATCTGAACTACCTTCTATGGTTGAGCAGACGATAGAAAGTAGTTCAATTTTGGCCTAAGAAATCAAGCTCGATTTAAAATGGCAAAGGAATTTAAAAATAACTATTTTTTTATGTTCTGTTTTAGGGGTTTTCATGGGTCACATTAACTTTACTTTTATATGTTTTGCTCACATTTTATCCATGCTAATAGATAATTTTGTAATATCGTCCTAATATTATAAGTTGAATAAAGTCTACCTTCTCCTCAAAGAATTAAATATATGCCTTTAGGCTGCCATTTCTTCCATAAACTTGTAATCTTTCTACTGTCGGCTCTGTTTACTTTCTTCCATCATCTGGGTCATTTTTTCCGTCTGTTGTGTGAGTTGTCATCTGTCAGTTGTGTAACTTATCCCATCTAAACTGCCTCTTTCTTTCATTAGTGCATCACTGTTAAACAATTGGTCTGGCGATCCTTCCATCGAACCTGTCGCTCATCATCTTGTCAATTTGGTAAACCATTCCTCCATCAGTTTGTTTCGGGTATTCTCGATCGACCTGCCTGTTTCAGTAACCTTGTTGTACATCCTTCCTAAACAGAGCCTTTCGTTCATCATGTTACTTGACCATCCATCAACTGTAGAGTACATGTTTCTTTTCATTGGGATGTCTTCCTTCTACCAAAATATAATCTCCATTGGTTGATCTAAAACGAGAAAAAACATAATTCTGTCCTTCCCAGGAACAGGTTTAGTAAATTAGCCTCAGAGAGGCATAAAAATAGAAAACAAACAACGAAGTATCAGTTAATAACTGAATAATTATTCATGTAGGCTATGGTTTTGGCATATGCATGAATTACTTATGTAGACTACTGATTAATTAAAACGCTATGTTAGATTGGAAAGCACTTGATTAAAAAGTAGATAAATTTTCAGAAAATAATTTTGACCAGTTTCCAAAGGTTAGTCAGGCCTTTAGTTACTGATCTGAACTACCTTCTATGGTTAAGCAGACGATAGAAAGTAGTTCAATTTTGGCCTAAGAAATCAAGCTCGATTTAAAATGGCAAAGGAATTTAAAAATAACTATTTTTTTATTTTCTGTTTTAGGGGTTTTCAGGGGTCACATTAACTTTACTTTTATATGTATTGCTCACATTTTATCCATGCTAATAGATAATTTTGTAATATCGTTGTAATATCGTCCTAATATTATAAGTTGAATAAAGTCTACGTTCTCCTCAAAGAATTAAATATATGCCTTTAGGGTGCCATTTCTTCCATAAACTTGTAATCTTTCTACTGTCGGCTCTGTTTACTTTCTTCCATCATCTGGGTCATTTTTCCGTCTGTTGTGTGAGTTGTCATCTGTCAGTTGTGTAACTTATCCCATCTAAACTGGCTCTTGCTTTCATTAGCGCATCACTGTTAAACAATTGGTCTGGCGATCCTTCCATCGAACCTGTCGCTCATCATCTTGTCAATTTGGTAAACCATTCGTCCATCAGATTGTTTCGGGTATTCTCGATCGACCTGCCTGTTTCAGTAACCTTGTTGTACATCCTTCCTAAACAGAGCCTTTCGTTCATCATGTTACTTGACCATCCATCAACTGTAGAGTACATGTTTCTTTTCATTGGGACGTCTTCCTTCTACCAAAATATAATCTCCATTGGTTGATCTAAAACGAGAAAAAACATAATTCTGTCCTTCCCAGGAACAGGTTTAGTAAATAAGCCTCAGAGAGGCATACAATGGGAAAACAAATAACAAAATATCAGTTGAAAACTTAATAATAATTCTTGTAGGCTATGGTTTGGGCGTATGCATACATTACTTATGTAGACTACTGATTAATTAAAACGCTATGTTAGATTGGAAAGCACTTGATTAAAAAGTAAATAAATTTTCAGAAAATAATTTTGATCAGTTTCCAAAGGTTGGTCAAGCCTTTAGTTACTGATCTGAACTACCTTCTATGGTTGAGCAGACGATAAAAAGTAGTTCAATTTTGGCCTAAGAAATCAAGCTCGATTTAAAATGGCAAAAGAATTAAAAAATTAACAAGATTTTTTATGTTCTGTTTTAGGCGTATTCATGGGTCACACTAACTTTACTTGTATATGTATTGCTCACATTTTATCCATGCTAATAGATAATTTTGTAATATCGTCCTAACATTATAAGTTGAATAAAGTCTACGTTCTCCTCAAAGAATTAAATATATGCCTTTAGGGTGCCATTTCTTCCTTGAACTTGTAATCTTGTAATCTTTCTACTGTCGGCTCTGTATACTTTCTCCCATCATCTGGGTCATTTTTCCGTCTGTTGTGTGAGTTATCATCTGTCAGCTGTGTAACTTATCCCATCTAAACTGCCTCTTTCTTTCATTAGTGCATCACTTTTTACAATTGGTCTGGCGATCCTTTCCTCGAACCTGTCGCTCATCATCTTATCAATTTGGTAAACCATTCCTCCATCAGTTTGTTTCGGGTATTCTCCATCGACCTGCCTGTTTCAGTAACCTTGTTGTACATCCTTCCTAAACAGAGCCTTCTGTTCATCATGTAACTTGACCATCCATCAACTGTAGAGTACATGTTTCCTTTCATTGGGATGTCTTCCTTCTACCAAAATATAATCTCCATTGGTTGATCTAAAACGAGAAAAAACATAATTCTGTCCTTCCCAGGAACAGGTTTAGTAAATTAGCCTCAGAGAGGCATAAAAATAGAAAACAAACAACGAAGTATCAGTTAAAAACTGAATAATTATTTATGTAGGCTATGGTTTTGGCATATGCATGAATTACTTATGTAGACTACTGATTAATTAAAACGCTATGTTAGATTGGAAAGCACTTGATTAAAAAGTAGATAAATTTTCAGAAAATAATTTTGACCAGTTTCCAAAGGTTAGTCAGGCCTTTAGTTACTGATCTGAACTACCTTCTATGGTTGAGCAGACGATAGAAAGTAGTTCAATTTTGGCCTAAGAAATCAAGCTCGATTTAAAATGGCAAAAGGAATTTAAAAATAACTATTTTTTTTATGTTCTGTTTTAGGGGTTTTCATGGGTCACATTAACTTTACTTTTATATGTAGTGCTCACATTTTATCCATGCTAATAGATAATTTTGTAATATCGTCCTATTATTATAAGTTGAATAAAGTCTACGTTCTCCTCAAAGAATTAAATATATGCCTTTAGGGTGCCATTTCTTCCATGAACTTGTAATCTTTCTACTGTCGGCTCTGTTTACTTTCTTCCATCATCTGGGTCATTTTTCCGTCTGTTGTGTGAGTTGTCATCTGTCAGTTGTGTAACTTATCCCATCTAAACTGGCTCTTGCTTTCATTAGCGCATCACTGTTAAACAATTGGTCTGGCGATCCTTCCATCGAACCTGTCGCTCATCATCTTGTCAATTTGGTAAACCATTCGTCCATCAGATTGTTTCGGGTATTCTCAATCGACCTGCCTGTTTCAGTAACCTTGTTGTACATCCTTTCCTAAACAGAGCCTTTCGTTCATCATGTTACTTGACCATCCATCAACTGTAGAGTACATGTTTCTTTTCATTGGGATGTCTTCCTTCTACCAAAATATAATCGCCATTGGTTGATCTAAAACGAGAAAAAACATAATTCTGTCCTTCCCAGGAACAGGTTTAGTAAATTAGCCTCAGAGAGGCATAAAAATAGAAAACAAACAACGAAGTATCAGTTAATAACTGAATAATTATTCATGTAGGCTATGGTTTTGGCATATGCATGAATTACTTATGTAGACTACTGATTAATTAAAACGCTATGTTAGATTGGAAAGCACTTGATTAAAAAGTAGATTAATTTTCAGAAAATAATTTTGACCAGTTTCCAAAGGTTAGTCGGGCCTTTAGTTACTGATCTGAACTACCTTCTATGGTTAAGCAGACGATAGAAAGTAGTTCAATTTTGGCCTAAGAAATCAAGCTCGATTTAAAATGGCAAAAGAATTTAAAAATTAACAAGATTTTTTATGTTCTGTTTTAGGCGTATTCATGGGTCACATTAACTTTACTTTTATATGTATTGCTCACATTTTATCCATGCTAATAGATAATTTTGTAATATCGTCCTAACATTATAAGTTGAATAAAGTCTACGTTCTCCTCAAAGAATTAAATATATGCCTTTAGGGTGCCATTTCTTCCATGAACTTGTAATCTTTCTACTGTCGGCTCTGTTTACTTTCTCCCATCATCTGGGTCATTTTTCCGTCTGTTGTGTGAGTTGTCATCTGTCAGCTGTGTAACTTATCCTATCTAAACTGCCTCTTTCTTTCATTAGTGCATCACTTTTTACAATTGGTCTGGCGATCCTTTCCTCGAACCTGTCGCTCATCATCTTATCAATTTGGTAAACCATTCCTCCATCAGTTTGTTTCGGGTATTCTCCATCGACCTGCCTGTTTCAGTAACCTTGTTGTACATCCTTCCTAAACAGAGCCTTCCGTTCATCATGTAACTTGACCATCCATCAACTGTAGAGTACATGTTTCCTTTCATTGGGATGTCTTCCTTCTACCAAAATATAATCTCCATTGGTTGATCTAAAACGAGAAAAAACATAATTCTGTCCTTCCCAGGAACAGGTTTAGTAAATCAGCCTCAGAGAGGCATAAAAATAGAAAACAAACAACGAAGTATCAGTTAATAACTGAATAATTATTCATGTAGGCTATGGTTTTGGCATATGCATGAATTACTTATGTAGACTACTGATTAATTAAAACGCTATGTTAGATTGGAAAGCACTTGATTAAAAAGTAGATAAATTTTCAGAAAATAATTTTGACCAGTTTCCAAAGGTTAGTCAGGCCTTTAGTTACTGATCTGAACTACCTTCTATGGTCAAGCAGACGATAGAAAGTAGTTCAATTTTGGCCTAAGAAATCAAGCTCGATTTAAAATGGCAAAGGAATTTAAAAATAACTATTTTTTTATGTTCTGTTTTAGGGGTTTTCATGGGTCACATTAACTTTACTTTTATATGTATTGCTCACATTTTATCCATGCTAATAGATAATTTTGTAATATCGTCCTAATATTATAAGTTGAATAAAGTCTACGTTCTCCTCAAAGAATTAAATATATGCCTTTAGGGTGCCATTTCTTCCATAAACTTGTAATCTTTCTACTGTCGGCTCTGTTTACTTTCTTCCATCATCTGGGTCATTTTTCCGTCTGTTGTGTGAGTTGTCATCTGTCAGTTGTGTAACTTATCCCATCTAAACTGGCTCTTGCTTTCATTAGCGCATCACTGTTAAACAATTGGTCTGGCGATCCTTCCATCGAACCTGTCGCTCATCATCTTGTCAATTTGGTAAACCATTCGTCCATCAGATTGTTTCGGGTATTCTCGATCGACCTGCCTGTTTCAGTAACCTTGTTGTACATCCTTCCTAAACAGAGCCTTTCGTTCATCATGTTACTTGACCATCCATCAACTGTAGAGTACATGTTTCTTTTCATTGGGACGTCTTCCTTCTACCAAAATATAATCTCCATTGGTTGATCTAAAACGAGAAAAAACATAATTCTGTCCTTCCCAGGAACAGGTTTAGTAAATAAGCCTCAGAGAGGCATACAATGGGAAAACAAATAACAAAATATCAGTTGAAAACTTAATAATAATTCTTGTAGGCTATGGTTTGGGCGTATGCATACATTACTTATGTAGACTACTGATTAATTAAAACGCTATGTTAGATTGGAAAGCACTTGATTAAAAAGTAAATAAATTTTCAGAAAATAATTTTGATCAGTTTCCAAAGGTTGGTCAAGCCTTTAGTTACTGATCTGAACTACCTTCTATGGTTGAGCAGACGATAAAAAGTAGTTCAATTTTGGCCTAAGAAATCAAGCTCGATTTAAAATGGCAAAAGAATTAAAAAATTAACAAGATTTTTTATGTTCTGTTTTAGGCGTATTCATGGGTCACACTAACTTTACTTGTATATGTATTGCTCACATTTTATCCATGCTAATAGATAATTTTGTAATATCGTCCTAACATTATAAGTTGAATAAAGTCTACGTTCTCCTCAAAGAATTAAATATATGCCTTTAGGGTGCCATTTCTTCCTTGAACTTGTAATCTTGTAATCTTTCTACTGTCGGCTCTGTATACTTTCTCCCATCATCTGGGTCATTTTTCCGTCTGTTGTGTGAGTTATCATCTGTCAGCTGTGTAACTTATCCCATCTAAACTGCCTCTTTCTTTCATTAGTGCATCACTTTTTACAATTGGTCTGGCGATCCTTTCCTCGAACCTGTCGCTCATCATCTTATCAATTTGGTAAACCATTCCTCCATCAGTTTGTTTCGGGTATTCTCCATCGACCTGCCTGTTTCAGTAACCTTGTTGTACATCCTTCCTAAACAGAGCCTTCTGTTCATCATGTAACTTGACCATCCATCAACTGTAGAGTACATGTTTCCTTTCATTGGGATGTCTTCCTTCTACCAAAATATAATCTCCATTGGTTGATCTAAAACGAGAAAAAACATAATTCTGTCCTTCCCAGGAACAGGTTTAGTAAATTAGCCTCAGAGAGGCATAAAAATAGAAAACAAACAACGAAGTATCAGTTAAAAACTGAATAATTATTTATGTAGGCTATGGTTTTGGCATATGCATGAATTACTTATGTAGACTACTGATTAATTAAAACGCTATGTTAGATTGGAAAGCACTTGATTAAAAAGTAGATAAATTTTCAGAAAATAATTTTGACCAGTTTCCAAAGGTTAGTCAGGCCTTTAGTTACTGATCTGAACTACCTTCTATGGTTGAGCAGACGATAGAAAGTAGTTCAATTTTGGCCTAAGAAATCAAGCTCGATTTAAAATGGCAAAAGGAATTTAAAAATAACTATTTTTTTTATGTTCTGTTTTAGGGGTTTTCATGGGTCACATTAACTTTACTTTTATATGTAGTGCTCACATTTTATCCATGCTAATAGATAATTTTGTAATATCGTCCTATTATTATAAGTTGAATAAAGTCTACGTTCTCCTCAAAGAATTAAATATATGCCTTTAGGGTGCCATTTCTTCCATGAACTTGTAATCTTTCTACTGTCGGCTCTGTTTACTTTCTTCCATCATCTGGGTCATTTTTCCGTCTGTTGTGTGAGTTGTCATCTGTCAGTTGTGTAACTTATCCCATCTAAACTGGCTCTTGCTTTCATTAGCGCATCACTGTTAAACAATTGGTCTGGCGATCCTTCCATCGAACCTGTCGCTCATCATCTTGTCAATTTGGTAAACCATTCGTCCATCAGATTGTTTCGGGTATTCTCAATCGACCTGCCTGTTTCAGTAACCTTGTTGTACATCCTTTCCTAAACAGAGCCTTTCGTTCATCATGTTACTTGACCATCCATCAACTGTAGAGTACATGTTTCTTTTCATTGGGATGTCTTCCTTCTACCAAAATATAATCGCCATTGGTTGATCTAAAACGAGAAAAAACATAATTCTGTCCTTCCCAGGAACAGGTTTAGTAAATTAGCCTCAGAGAGGCATAAAAATAGAAAACAAACAACGAAGTATCAGTTAATAACTGAATAATTATTCATGTAGGCTATGGTTTTGGCATATGCATGAATTACTTATGTAGACTACTGATTAATTAAAACGCTATGTTAGATTGGAAAGCACTTGATTAAAAAGTAGATTAATTTTCAGAAAATAATTTTGACCAGTTTCCAAAGGTTAGTCGGGCCTTTAGTTACTGATCTGAACTACCTTCTATGGTTAAGCAGACGATAGAAAGTAGTTCAATTTTGGCCTAAGAAATCAAGCTCGATTTAAAATGGCAAAAGAATTTAAAAATTAACAAGATTTTTTATGTTCTGTTTTAGGCGTATTCATGGGTCACATTAACTTTACTTTTATATGTATTGCTCACATTTTATCCATGCTAATAGATAATTTTGTAATATCGTCCTAACATTATAAGTTGAATAAAGTCTACGTTCTCCTCAAAGAATTAAATATATGCCTTTAGGGTGCCATTTCTTCCATGAACTTGTAATCTTTCTACTGTCGGCTCTGTTTACTTTCTCCCATCATCTGGGTCATTTTTCCGTCTGTTGTGTGAGTTGTCATCTGTCAGCTGTGTAACTTATCCTATCTAAACTGCCTCTTTCTTTCATTAGTGCATCACTTTTTACAATTGGTCTGGCGATCCTTTCCTCGAACCTGTCGCTCATCATCTTATCAATTTGGTAAACCATTCCTCCATCAGTTTGTTTCGGGTATTCTCCATCGACCTGCCTGTTTCAGTAACCTTGTTGTACATCCTTCCTAAACAGAGCCTTCCGTTCATCATGTAACTTGACCATCCATCAACTGTAGAGTACATGTTTCCTTTCATTGGGATGTCTTCCTTCTACCAAAATATAATCTCCATTGGTTGATCTAAAACGAGAAAAAACATAATTCTGTCCTTCCCAGGAACAGGTTTAGTAAATCAGCCTCAGAGAGGCATAAAAATAGAAAACAAACAACGAAGTATCAGTTAATAACTGAATAATTATTCATGTAGGCTATGGTTTTGGCATATGCATGAATTACTTATGTAGACTACTGATTAATTAAAACGCTATGTTAGATTGGAAAGCACTTGATTAAAAAGTAGATAAATTTTCAGAAAATAATTTTGACCAGTTTCCAAAGGTTAGTCAGGCCTTTAGTTACTGATCTGAACTACCTTCTATGGTCAAGCAGACGATAGAAAGTAGTTCAATTTTGGCCTAAGAAATCAAGCTCGATTTAAAATGGCAAAGGAATTTAAAAATAACTATTTTTTTATGTTCTGTTTTAGGGGTTTTCATGGGTCACATTAACTTTACTTTTATATGTATTGCTCACATTTTATCCATGCTAATAGATAATTTTGTAATATCGTCCTAATATTATAAGTTGAATAAAGTCTACGTTCTCCTCAAAGAATTAAATATATGCCTTTAGGGTGCCATTTCTTCCATAAACTTGTAATCTTTCTACTGTCTCGGCTCTGTTTACTTTCTTCCATCATCTGGGTCATTTTTCCGTCTGTTGTGTGAGTTGTTATCTGTCAGTTGTGTAACTTATCCCATCTAAACTGCCTCTTTCTTTCATTAGCGCATCACTGTTAAACAATTGGTCTGGCGATCCTTCCGTCGAACCTGTCGCTCATCATCTTGTCAATTTGGTAAACCATTCGTCCATCAGATTGTTTCGGGTATTCTGGATCGACCTGCCTGTTTCAGTAACCTTGTTGTACATCCTTCCTAAACAGAGCCTTTCGTTCATCATGTTACTTGACCATCCATCAACTGTAGAGTACATGTTTCTTTTCATTGGGATGTCTTCCTTCTACCAAAATATAATCTCCATTGGTTGATCTAAAACGAGAAAAAACATAATTCTGTCCTTCCCAGGAACAGGTTTAGTAAATAAGCCTCAGAGAGGCATACAATGGGAAAACAAATAACAAAATATCAGTTGAAAACTTAATAATAACTAGAAATTGCTGAAGCAATTGCGATTCAAAGTGTGAATCCGAACAGATAAGAGTTTCACATACTCCTTGACTTTTTTTCCGAAAAGTAATTAAAGCGCCGGAAAGATGTACATGTTTTTCGTTAATCGCCAAAAGAAAAAGCGTGGAAGTGAAAGAAAAATTCCTTAAATTTTAAAGATTAAATTAACGGAAGACGTTGGCTGATGAACTGTATCTACTGCATCATCGCTGTGAAATTTCGATTCAATTGGCTATTTAGTGTTTAATTTATACCGTTTTGAATACAGGATTTTCGTTAATCACCAAACGAAAAAGCGCGGACGTGAAAGAAAACATTTTCTAAATTTTAAAGATTCAATTTACGGAAAACGTTGACAGATAAATTGTATCTATTACATCTTACCTGAGAAATTTTGATTCAATCGGCTAAACAGTTGTTAAGTTATTGCGTTCTGAATACAGGATTTTCTATAATCATCAAAGGAAAAAGCGCGGACCTGATAGAAAACATTCTCTAAATTTTTAAGATTTTATTTACGGAAGACGTTGACTGATAAACTGTATCAAGTACATCTTAGCTGTTAAGTTTGAATTCATTCGGGTAAACGGTTTTTAAGTTATAAGGCTTTTAAATATGTGTGACGTCATAAAATCCAAATCTTCGTTTATTACTTATTGAGCCAGTGTTTTCAGTTTGTTGATCGTTGAAACTAGTTTTATTTATGCATATTATGTGTTTACACTGATATATGTTATCGGTTTTGCTCTATAATGCGTCATTTTTCCTCGGCATATGTGAGAAAGTCCAATAGTACACCTGAAAACGACCAAGTCCAACAATTTAAATTTTGGAACAAAGATTAAAAGTACTTATGAAAATGATAGAAAGCATTTGGCGGTATGTTTTTCTTCGTCTTTTCAAGGGCTTTCAGATCACATATAATAAAAGTAACAAAAATCAGTTTTAGAAAAATTCACACTATTATTGATGACGTCATCAATTTTAAATACCAAATATCTCCTATGGTTTTTATACAATAAACTTCAAATTTGCATTCATAATAGATTATGCATTGAACTGTCTGATGTTACCAAATAAGAGCAAATACTTCTTTTTTTAGGGAGAAGTAAAGCTTTACGTCTTTGAAACACGATCCAATATGGCGGCCAAACTATTTGTCCAATCAAAAAACCGTTGCCATTTTGTGATTAACAAATTTCCTTGTCTCTTTAAATTTGAAAACCGTTTCTCTCTATCTATATTATTGGCGAAATTAGCATTTTTATAGATTTTAAAAATTTAAAATGATGTCATGGTCACGTGACCTTGATTTGGATTTGACAAATTTAGGATATTAATCAGATGGATACAATCTATAGATGTAGAAAGTTTTGTTACGTTAACTTCAATAGTTTTTTAGTTATTGACTTTTGAATATTGAAGTGATGACGTCAAAATTTCGACCAATAGCGAGCTTCTAGAGTTTTCAACTGAAGTACTTGAAAGTTGCAACCGAGATGCGCTGAAGTAATTCCGACCTATGTATTAAATTTAAAGTCAATCCATTGAGTGGTTTTGGAGAAGAAGACCTTTGAAGGTTTAGTGCGGTGCCAAGATGGCCGCGAACGTAGCCCTAGAGAAACAATAGAAATATGCGCATGCCTAATCCATGGAAGTTTTGTCGACGAATCTGTAGTTTGATAAAGTTGCGATTTCTGGTTTTCGAGGAATAAGGTCTCAACATCGACGCAAGAAAAAAAAAAAATAATAATAATAACTAGAAATTGCTGAAGCAATTGCGATTCAAAGTGTGAAGTCGAATAGATCCGTACATTACTTGAAGTTTTTACGAAAAGTAATTTAAGCGACGAATAAGTACATTTTTTAATATAAATACCAGAAAAAAGAAAAAGCGCGGACCTGAAAGAAAGCATTTTCCCGTATTAAAGATTGACTTTTCGAAACACGTTGACAACTACACTGTAACAAATACTTCTTAACTGCAAAGTTTCTATCATTCTGCTGAGTAGATTTCAGGTTATAAGGTTTTTAAAAAATGTGTGAAATTATTAAATCTAATCGTTAGTTTATTAATAATAGAACCAATATTTTCAATTTCTTGATATTTGAAACTAGTTTCTTTAATGCATATTATGTTGTTGTACTGGAATATGATATGATTTTTATATCTTTGGACTGAATATTGAACTGCGCTCTAAATTTCACTTAAGGACGAGTTGGGTTTAAAGTGGCAAGAACTGCCGACTTTTTTATATTTTTCCGTTAAAACAAAATTTCAAAATTAATGGCTATTTTTTGCAAACAGTACCAATAAAGAGTATTTCCTTAACACCACCCTCTGAATTACACGTTAAGTAATTGTTTAGAAATATCAAAGATACAAAAACAAACTCATGTATCCCGAATGAGGTAGGCATTAAAAAATCAGCGGGCTTGCCGATCTCCACAGCAGTGCCGGCTTATTCGATTCAAGTCCAGTCATTCGACGAAAATAAGACTCAAGAATCAATACCGGGGAAATGACCAAGGACATAACAAAGTAGTCTCTGTGCGGTCCCGGGGGCAGACAAGGGACCGGCAGGCGAGCTGAATGGGAGAGATCAGCCATATAGCCTAGTACTTAAGACGCAAAATGGCCCGCCTACATTTAATTTCAAAACAAACAGCGGTAACTTCGAGTTTATCCAAAGTATACACTCATTTAATAAGTTTTATTCGGAGTGGTTGGTTTAGTATTCAATAAGATGCAAATTCCCTTTTTATCTTGACAGTCGAAATTTATGAGAAAGCCCTTACGCCACTTTAAGGCTACTTAGCCTATTTAAACAAATTACAGGTGAATTAGTCAGTATCGATATCAAATATTTTATACAGTTATAAGGGTGATTTTTATTAATTGTTTCTCAAAATTATAAACTTTATATCGGCATCCCATCGCTTTTTTCCAAAATGGACATTTGGCTCTGAACAAACCTCGGCTTACCGGTGTTTCCCTTGAAATTCTCACCCTGGCTGAAGGCCAGGCATGGGGGCGTGTGTGTGAACGTTCGCTAGCCGCGCCCCATCAGAACAATTTGATAAAATACGCAGATCAGAACAGATTAAATAATTTGTTTTAAGCTAAAATCAAATTATGTGTCCTTAGTGTATTTTGTGCTATCACACCTATTATGGTTTAACTTTACCTTGTATATCTCTCAAGCTGTACATTGTATATATCACATGGAGCCTTTCATACTGAAATAAAGGGATTGAAAGCTTACGCTTGTTTTCCAACTAGAGATCACTACACAGTTTCATGACAACATCCGGTTTTTCCTAGGGACACAAGAAGTGCCATAAGTAGTGCCATAAGTATTCCGTGTATCTTCTTTTCTCTTTTTCCTGCACTCCTTTGGATTGATTTTCTGGGCGTTTCTATGTTTTTTCTTGAAAGGAAATTGGTTGAATTTAAGGCTGGAAACAATTTTTAATGTGATGTGAGACCAGGTTAGATGGAAGGAGATTTTGAGTATTGTGTGTGCTTAGACCTGTATGTTTACAGTAGGCGCGCAACATGAAAAAGCGCGGACGTCAAAGTAAACATTTTTTTCTTTCAAAGATTGAATTTACGGAAGATGCCGGCAAATATTCTCTTACAGGCCCTTCTTAGATTTATACTTTCGTTTTATTTTGCAAAGTAGTTTTAAGTAATTACGTTTTGAATGCAAGATTTCCTATAATAACCAAAAGAAAAAGCGCGGACCTCAAAGAAAACATTTGTTAAATTTTAAAGATTTAATTTACGGAAGACGTTGACTGATAAACTGTAACTAGTACATCTCAGCTGTGGAATTTCGATTCATTTGGCTAATTAGTTTTTAAGCTATTGCGTTCTGAATACAGGATTTTCTATAATCATCAAAGGAAAAAGCGCGGACCTTAAAGAAAACATTTTCTATTTTTTTAAGGTTTAATTTACGGAAGACGTTGACTGATAAACTGTATGAAGTACATTTTAGCTGTTAAATTTGGATTCATTCGGGTAAACAGTTTTTAAGTTATAAGGCTTTTAAATATGTGTGACGTCATCAAATCTAAATGTTCGTTTATTACTTATAGAGCCAGTGTTTTCTATTTGTTGATCGCTGAAACTAGTTTTATTTATGCATATTATGTGTTTACACTGACATATGATATCAGTTTTGCCCTATATCATGTCAATTTTCCTCGGCATATGTGAGAAAGTCCTATAGTACACCTGAAAACGACTAAGTCCAACAATTTAAAATTTGGAACAAAGATTAAAAGTACTTATGGAAATGATACAAAGCATTTGGCGGTATGTTTTTCTTCGTCTTTTCAAGGGCTTTGAGATCATCTATAATAAAAGTAACAAAAATCAGTTTTAGAAAAATTCACACTATATTTGATGACGTCATCAATTTTAAATACCAAATATCTCCTAAGGTTTTTTTACAATAAACCTCAAATTTGCATTCATAATAGATTATGCTTTGAACTATCTATTGTTACAAAATCAGAGCAAATACTTCTTTTTTTAGGGAGAAGAAAAGATTTACGTATTTGAAACACGATCCAATATGGCGGCCAAACCATTGGTCCAATCAAAAAACCGTTGGCATTTTGTGAACAACAAATTGTCTTGTCTCTCTAAATTTTAAATCGGTTTCTTTCTATCTATATTATTAGCGAAATTAGCATTTTCATAGATTTTAAATATTTAAAATGACGTCATGGTCACGTGACTTTGATTTGGATGTTACAACTTTAGGATATTAGGCAGATTGATGCAATCTATAGATGTAGAAAGTTTTGTTACGCTAACTTAAATAGTTTTTTAGTTATTGACTTTGGAAAATTTAAGTGATTTTGTCAACATTTCGACCAATAGCGAGCTTCTGGAGTTTTCAAGTGAGATACTTGAAAGTTGCAATCAAGATGCGCTGAAGTAAGTCCAACCTATGTATTTAATTTGAAGTGAATCCATTGAGTGGTTTTGGAGAAGAAGACCTTTGAAGGTTTAGTGCGTTGCCAAGATGGCCGCGAACGTAGCCCTCGAGAAACAATAAAAGTATGCGCGTGCATGATTCATTCAAGTTTTGTCGACAGATCCGAAGTTTTAGTGAGCTGAGATTCGTAGTTTTTGAGAAATAAGGTTTCAACTTGGCGGAAGAAAAAAAAAAAATAATAACTAGAAATTGCTGAAGCAATTGCGATTCAAAGTGTGAATCCGAACAGATAAGAGTTTCACTTACTCCCTGACTTTTTTTCCGAAAATTAATTAAAGCGCCGAAAAGATGTACATGTTTTTTGTTAATCGCCAAAAGAAAAAGCGCGGACGTGAAAGAAAAATTCCTTAAATTTTAAAGATTAAATAACCGGAAGACATTGGCTGATAAACTGTATCTACTGCATCATCGCTGTGAAATTTCGATTCAATTGGCTATTTAGTTTGTAAGTTATACCGTTTTGAATACAGGATTTTCGTTAATCACCAAACGAAAAAGCGCGGACGTGAAAGAAAACATTTTCTAACTTTTAAAGATTCAATTTACGGAAGACGTTGACAGATAAATTGTATCTAATACATCTCACCTGAGAAACTTTCATTCATTCGGCTAAACAGTTTTTAAGTTATTGCGTTCTGAATACAGGATTTTCTATAATCATCAAAGGAAAAAGCGCGGACCTGAAAGAAAACATTTTCTAAATTTTTAAGATTTTATTTACGGAAATATCTCCTAAAGTTTTTATACGATAAACTTCAAATTTGCATTCATAATAGATTATGCATTGAACTATCTAATGTTACAAAATCAGAGCAAATACGTCTGTTTTTAGGGAGAAGAAAAGCTTTACGTATTTTCGACACGATCCAATATGGCGACCAAACCATTCGTCCAATCAAAAAACCGTTGACATTTTGTGACTAACAAATTTCCTTGTCTCTCTGAATTTGAAATCAGTTTTTCTCTATCTATATTATTAGCGAAATTAGCATTTTTATAGATTTAAAAAATTTAAAATGACGTCATGGTCACGTGACTTTGATTTGGATTTTTAAACTTTAGGATATTAGCCAGATTGATGCAATCTCTAGATGTAGAAAGTTTAGTTACTTTAAATTAAATAGTTTTTTAGTTATTGACTTTTGAAAATTTAAGTGATGACGTTAAAATTTCGACCAATAGCGAGCTTCTAGAGTTTTCAACTGAGGTACTTGAAAGTTGCAATCGAGATGCGCTTAAGTAAGTCCTACCTATGTATTAAATTTGAAGAGAATCCATTTAGTGGTTTTGGAGAAGAAGACCTTTGAAGGTTTAGTGCGTTGCCAAGATGGCCGCGAACGTAGCCCTAGTGAAACAATAAAAGTATGCGCATGCATGATTTATTCAAGTTTTGTCGATGAATCCGAATTTTTTTTGCGTTGAGATTTGTAGTTTTTGAGAAATAAGGTTTCAACTTGGCGGAAGAAAAAAAAAAAATAATAATAATAATAAACACAACGAAAACAATAGATTCAAAGTTTACACTTTGAATCTAATAAACACAACGAAAACAATAGATTCAAAGTTTACACTTTGAATCTAATAATAATAAAAAAAACAAAAACACTACGAAAGCAATATATTCAAAGATTAAACTTGTTTTCCGATAAGGAAGGACTCTCCACACAGATTTATCAACCCCGGTTTTTCCTTGGGACACAAGAAGTGCCATAAGTAGTGCCATAAGTATTCCGTGTATCTTCTTTTCTCTTTTTCCTGCACTCCTTTGGATTGATTTTCTGGGCGTTTCTATGTTTTTTCTTGAAAGGAAATTGGTTGAATTTAAGGCTGGAAACAATTTTTAATGTGATGTGAGACCAGGTTAGATGGAAGGAGATTTTGAGTATTGTGTGTGCTTAGACCTGTATGTTTACAGTAGGCGCGCAACATGAAAAAGCGCGGACGTCAAAGTAAACATTTTTTTCTTTCAAAGATTGAATTTACGGAAGATGCCGGCAAATATTCTCTTACAGGCCCTTCTTAGATTTATACTTTCGTTTTATTTTGCAAAGTAGTTTTAAGTAATTACGTTTTGAATGCAAGATTTCCTATAATAACCAAAATAAAAAGCGCGGACCTCAAAGAAAACATTTGTTAAATTTTAAAGATTTAATTTACGGAAGACGTTGACTGATAAACTGTAACTAGTACATCTCAGCTGTGGAATTTCGATTCATTTGGCTAATTAGTTTTTAAGCTATTGCGTTCAGAATACAGGATTTTCTATAATCATCAAAGGAAAAAGCGCGGACCTTAAAGAAAACATTTTCTATTTTTTTAAGGTTTAATTTACGGAAGACGTTGACTGATAAACTGTATGAAGTACATTTTAGCTGTTAAATTTGGATTCATTCGGGTAAACAGTTTTTAAGTTATAAGGCTTTTAAATATGTGTGACGTCATCAAATCTAAATGTTCGTTTATTACTTATAGAGCCAGTGTTTTCTATTTGTTGATCGCTGAAACTAGTTTTATTTATGCATATTATGTGTTTACACTGACATATGATATCAGTTTTGCCCTATATCATGTCAATTTTCCTCGGCATATGTGAGAAAGTCCTATAGTACACCTGAAAACGACTAAGTCCAACAATTTAAAATTTGGAACAAAGATTAAAAGTACTTATGGAAATGATACAAAGCATTTGGCGGTATGTTTTTCTTCGTCTTTTCAAGGGCTTTGAGATCATCTATAATAAAAGTAACAAAAATCAGTTTTAGAAAAATTCACACTATATTTGATGACGTCATCAATTTTAAATACCAAATATCTCCTAAGGTTTTTTTACAATAAACCTCAAATTTGCATTCATAATAGATTATGCTTTGAACTATCTATTGTTACAAAATCAGAGCAAATACTTCTTTTTTTAGGGAGAAGAAAAGATTTACGTATTTGAAACACGATCCAATATGGCGGCCAAACCATTGGTCCAATCAAAAAACCGTTGGCCTTTTGTGAACAACAAATTGTCTTGTCTCTCTAAATTTGAAATCGGTTTCTTTCTATCTATATTATTAGCGAAATTAGCATTTTCATAGATTTTAAATATTTAAAATGACGTCATGGTCACGTGACTTTGATTTGGATGTTACAACTTTAGGATATTAGGCAGATTGATGCAATCTATAGTTGTAGAAAGTTTTGTTACGCTAACTTAAATAGTTTTTTAGTTATTGACTTTGGAAAATTTAAGTGATTTTGTCAAAATTTCGACCAATAGCGAGCTTCTGGAGTTTTCAAGTGAGATACTTGAAAGTAGCAATCAAGATGCGCTGAAGTAAGTCCAACCTATGTATTTAATTTGAAGTGAATCCATTGAGTGGTTTTGGAGAAGAAGACCTTTGAAGGTTTAGTGCGTTGCCAAGATGGCCGCGAACGTAGCCCTCGAGAAACAATAAAAGTATGCGCGTGCATGATTCATTCAAGTTTTGTCGACAGATCCGAAGTTTTATTGAGTTGAGATTCGTAGTTTTTGAGAAATAAGGTTTCAACTTGGCGGAAGAAAAAAAAAAAATAATAATAATAATAATAACTAGAAATTGCTGAAGCAATTGCGATTCAAAGTGTGAATCCGAACAGATAAGAGTTTCACATACTCCTTGACTTTTTTTCCGAAAAGTAATTAAAGCGCCGGAAAGATGTACATGTTTTTCGTTAATCGCCAAAAGAAAAAGCGCGGAAGTGAAAGAAAAATTCCTTAAATTTTAAAGATTAAATTAACGGAAGACGTTGGCTGATGAACTGTATCTACTGCATCATCGCTGTGAAATTTCGATTCAATTGGCTATTTAGTGTTTAATTTATACCGTTTTGAATACAGGATTTTCGTTAATCACCAAACGAAAAAGCGCGGACGTGAAAGAAAACATTTTCTAAATTTTAAAGATTCAATTTACGGAAAACGTTGACAGATAAATTGTATCTATTACATCTTACCTGAGAAATTTTGATTCAATCGGCTAAACAGTTGTTAAGTTATTGCGTTCTGAATACAGGATTTTCTATAATCATCAAAGGAAAAAGCGCGGACCTGATAGAAAACATTCTCTAAATTTTTAAGATTTTATTTACGGAAGACGTTGACTGATAAACTGTATCAAGTACATCTTAGCTGTTAAGTTTGAATTCATTCGGGTAAACGGTTTTTAAGTTATAAGGCTTTTAAATATGTGTGACGTCATAAAATCCAAATCTTCGTTTATTACTTATTGAGCCAGTGTTTTCAGTTTGTTGATCGTTGAAACTAGTTTTATTTATGCATATTATGTGTTTACACTGATATATGTTATCGGTTTTGCTCTATAATGCGTCATTTTTCCTCGGCATATGTGAGAAAGTCCAATAGTACACCTGAAAACGACCAAGTCCAACAATTTAAATTTTGGAACAAAGATTAAAAGTACTTATGAAAATGATAGAAAGCATTTGGCGGTATGTTTTTCTTCGTCTTTTCAAGGGCTTTCAGATCACATATAATAAAAGTAACAAAAATCAGTTTTAGAAAAATTCACACTATTATTGATGACGTCATCAATTTTAAATACCAAATATCTCCTATGGTTTTTATACAATAAACTTCAAATTTGCATTCATAATAGATTATGCATTGAACTGTCTGATGTTACCAAATAAGAGCAAATACTTCTTTTTTTAGGGAGAAGTAAAGCTTTACGTCTTTGAAACACGATCCAATATGGCGGCCAAACTATTTGTCCAATCAAAAAACCGTTGCCATTTTGTGATTAGCAAATTTCCTTGTCTCTTTAAATTTGAAAACCGTTTCTCTCTATCTATATTATTGGCGAAATTAGCATTTTTATAGATTTTAAAAATTTAAAATGATGTCATGGTCACGTGACCTTGATTTGGATTTGACAAATTTAGGATATTAATCAGATGGATACAATCTATAGATGTAGAAAGTTTTGTTACGTTAACTTCAATAGTTTTTTAGTTATTGACTTTTGAATATTGAAGTGATGACGTCAAAATTTCGACCAATAGCGAGCTTCTAGAGTTTTCAACTGAAGTACTTGAAAGTTGCAACCGAGATGCGCTGAAGTAATTCCGACCTATGTATTAAATTTAAAGTCAATCCATTGAGTGGTTTTGGAGAAGAAGACCTTTGAAGGTTTAGTGCGGTGCCAAGATGGCCGCGAACGTAGCCCTAGAGAAACAATAGAAATATGCGCATGCCTAATCCATGGAAGTTTTGTCGACGAATCTGTAGTTTGATAAAGTTGCGATTTCTGGTTTTCGAGGAATAAGGTCTCAACATCGACGCAAGAAAAAAAAAAAATAATAATAACTAGAAATTGCTGAAGCAATTGCGATTCAAAGTGTGAAGTCGAATAGATCCGTACATTACTTGAAGTTTTTACGAAAAGTAATTTAAGCGACGAATAAGTACATTTTTTAATATAAATACCAGAAAAAAGAAAAAGCGCGGACCTGAAAGAAAGCATTTTCCCGTATTAAAGATTGACTTTTCGAAACACGTTGACAACTACACTGTAACAAATACTTCTTAACTGCAAAGTTTCTATCATTCTGCTGAGTAGATTTCAGGTTATAAGGTTTTTAAAAAATGTGTGAAATTATTAAATCTAATCGTTAGTTTATTAATAATAGAACCAATATTTTCAATTTCTTGATATTTGAAACTAGTTTCTTTAATGCATATTATGTTGTTGTACTGGAATATGATATGATTTTTATATCTTTGGACTGAATATTGAACTGCGCTCTAAATTTCACTTAAGGACGAGTTGGGTTTAAAGTGGCAAGAACTGCCGACTTTTTTATATTTTTCCGTTAAAATAAAATTTCTAAATTAATGGCTATTTTTTGCAAACAGTACCAATAAAGAGTATTTCCTTAACACCACCCTCTGAATTACACGTTAAGTAATTGTTTAGAAATATCAAAGATACAAAAACAAACTCATGTATCCCGAATGAGGTAGGCATTAAAAAATCAGCGGGCTTGCCGATCTCCACAGCAGTGCCGGCTTAGTCGATTCAAGTCCAGTCATTCGACGAAAATAAGACTCAAGAATCAATACCGGGGAAATGACCAAGGACATAACAAAGTAGTCTCTGTGCGGTCCCGGGGGCAGACAAGGGACCGGCAGGCGAGCTGAATGGGAGAGATCAGCCGTATAGCCTAGTACTTAAGACGCAAAATGGCCCGCCTACATTTAATTTCAAAACAAACAGCGGTAACTTCGAGTTAATCCAAAGTATACACTCATTTAATAAGTTTTATTCGGAGTGGTTGGTTTAGTATTCAATAAGAGGCAAATTCCCTTTTTATCTTGACAATCGAAATTTATGAGAAAGCCCTTATGCCACTTTAAGGCTACTTAGCCTATTTAAACAAATTACAGGTGAATTAGTCAGTATCGATATCAAACATTTTATACAGTTATAAGGGTGATTTTTATTAATTGTTTCTCAAAATTATAAACTTTATATCGGCATCCCATCGCTTTTTTCCAAAATGGACATTTGGCTCTGAACAAACCTCGGCTTACCGGTGTTTCCCTTGAAATTCTCACCCTGGCTGAAGGCCAGGCATGGGGGCGTGTGTGTGAACGTTCGCTAGCCGCGCCCCATCAGAACAATTTGATAAAATACGCAGATCAGAACAGATTAAATAATTTGTTTTAAGCTAAAATCAAATTATGTGTCCTTAGTGTATTTTGTGCTATCACACCTATTATGGTTTAACTTTACCTTGTATACCTCTCAAGCTGTACATTGTATATATCACATGGAGCCTTTCATACTGAAATAAAGGGATTGAAAGCTTACGCTTGTTTTCCAACTAGAGATCACTACACAGTTTCATGACAACATCCGGTTTTTCCTAGGGACACAAGAAGTGCCATAAGTAGTGCCATAAGTATTCCGTGTATCTTCTTTTCTCTTTTTCCTGCACTCCATTGGATTGATTTTCTGGGCGTTTCTATGTTTTTTCTTGAAAGGAAATTGGTTGAATTTAAGGCTGGAAACAATTTTTAATGTGATGTGAGACCAGGTTAGATGGAAGGAGATTTTGAGTATTGTGTGTGCTTAGACCTGTATGTTTACAGTAGGCGCGCAACATGAAAAAGCGCGGACGTCAAAGTAAACATTTTTTTCTTTCAAAGATTGAATTTACGGAAGATGCCGGCAAATATTCTCTTACAGGCCCTTCTTAGATTTATATTTTCGTTTTATTTTGCAAAGTAGTTTTAAGTTATTACGTTTTGAATGCAAGATTTCCTATAATAACCAAAAGAAAAAGCGCGGACCTCAAAGAAAACATTTGTTAAATTTTAAAGATTTAATTTACGGAAGACGTTGACTGATAAACTGTAACTAGTACATCTCAGCTGTGGAATTTCGATTCATTTGGCTAATTAGTTTTTAAGCTATTGCGTTCTGAATACAGGATTTTCTATAATCATCAAAGGAAAAAGCGCGGACCTTAAAGAAAACATTTTCTATTTTTTTAAGGTTTAATTTACGGAAGACGTTGACTGATAAACTGTATGAAGTACATTTTAGCTGTTAAATTTGGATTCATTCGGGTAAACAGTTTTTAAGTTATAAGGCTTTTAAATATGTGTGACGTCATCAAATCTAAATGTTCGTTTATTACTTATAGAGCCAGTGTTTTCTATTTGTTGATCGCTGAAACTAGTTTTATTTATGCATATTATGTATTTACACTGACATATGATATCAGTTTTGCCCTATATCATGTCAATTTTCCTCGGCATATGTGAGAAAGTCCTATAGTACACCTGAAAACGACTAAGTCCAACAATTTAAAATTTGGAACAAAGATTAAAAGTACTTATGGAAATGATACAAAGCATTTGGCGGTATGTTTTTCTTCGTCTTTTCAAGGGCTTTGATATCATCTATAATAAAAGTAACAAAAATCAGTTTTAGAAAAATTCACACTATATTTGATGACGTCATCAATTTTAAATACCAAATATCTCCTAAGGTTTTTTTACAATAAACCTCAAATTTGCATTCATAATAGATTATGCATTGAACTATCTAATGTTAACAAATAAGAGCAAATACTTTTTTTTTTAGGGAGAAATAAAGCTTTACGTATTTGAAACACGATCCAATATGGCGGCCAAACTATTCGTCCAATCAAAAAACCGTTGATATTTTGTGACTAACAAATTTCCTTGTCTCTTTAAATTTGAAAACCGTTTCTCTCTATCTATATTATTGGCGAAATTAGCATTTTTATAGATTTTAAAAATTTAAAATGACGTCATGGTCACGTGACTTTGATTTGGATTTGACAACTTTAGAATATTAGTCAGATTGATGCAATCTATAGATGTAGAAAGTTTTGATACGTTAAGTTCAATAGTTTTTTAGTTATTGACTTTTGAAAATTTAAGTGATTTTGTCAAAATTTCGACCAATAGCGAGCTTCTAGAGTTTTCAACTGAAGAACTTGAAAGTTGCAATCGAGATGCGCTAAAGTAATTCCTACCTATGTATTAAATTTAAAGTCAATCCATTAGGTGGTTTTGGAGAAGAAGACCTTTGAAGGTTTAGTGCGGTGCCAAGATGGCCGCGAGCGTAGCCCTAGAAAAACATAAAAAATTAGCGCATGCATAATTGATCAAAAATCTGTCGAGAAATCTGAAATTTTTTAGTGTTGTGATTTGTAGTTTCCAAGAAATAGGCTTTCAACATCGGTGCAAGGAGAAAAAAAATAATAACTAGAAATTGCTGAAGCAATTGCGATTCAAAGTGTGAATCCGAACAAATAAGAGTTTCACATACTCTTTGACTTTTTTCCGAAAAGTAATTAAAGCGCCGAAAAGATGTACATGTTTTTCGTTAATCGCCAAAAGAAAAAGCGCGGACGTGAAAGAAAAATTCTTTAAATTTTGAAGATTCAATTCACGGAAGACGTTGACTGATAAACTGTATCTACTGCATCTTTGCTGTGATATTTCGATTCATTTGGCTAATCAGTTTTTAAGTTATAACTTTTTGAATACAGGATTCTCGTTAATCACCAAACGAAAAAGCGCGGACGTGAAAGAAGACATTCTTTAAATTGTGAAAATTTAATTTACGGAAGACGTTGACAGATAAATTGTATCTATTACATCTTACCTGACAAATTTTGATTCATTCGGCTAAACAGTTTTTAAGTTATTGCGTTCTGAATACAGGATTTTCTATAATCGTCAAAGGAAAAAGCGCGAACCTGAGAGAAAACATTTTCTAAATTTTAAAGATTTAATTTACGGAAGACGTTGACTGATAAACTGTACCAAGTACATCTTAGCTGTTAAATTTGGATTCATTCGGGTAAACAGTTTTTAAGTTATAAGGCTTTTAAATATGTGTGACGTCATCAAATCTAAATGTTCGTTTATTACTTATAGAGCCAGTGTTTTCAATTTGTTGATCGTTGAAAGTAGTTTTATTTATGCATATTATGTGTTTACACTGATATATGTTATCGGTTTTGCTCTATAATGCGTCATTTTTCCTCGGCATATGTGAGAAAGTCCAGTAGTACACCTGAAAACGACTAAGTCCAACAATTTAAATTTTGGAACAAAGATTAAAAGTACTTATGAAAATGATAGAAAGCATTTGGCGGTATGTTTTTCTTCATCATTTTAGGGGCTTTGAGATGATATATAGTAAAAGTAACAAAAATCAGTTTTAGAAAAATTCACACTATTATTGATGACGTCATCAATTTTAAATACCAAATATCTCCTAAGGTTTTTATACAATAAACTTCAAATTTGCATTCATAATAGATTATGCATTGAACTATTTAATGTTACCAAATAAGAGCAAATACTTCTTTTTTTAGGGAGAAATAAAGCTTTACGTATTTGAAACACGATCCAATATGGCGGCCAAACTATTCGTCCAATCAAAAAACCGTTGACATTTTGTGACCAACAAATTTCCTTGTCTCTCTGAATTTGAAAACCGTTTCTATCTATGTATATTTTTGGCGAAATTAGCATTTTCATAGATTTTAAATATTTAAAATGACGTCATGGTCACGTGACTTTGATTTGGATGTTACAACTTTAGGATATTAGGCAGATTGATGCAATCTATAGTTGTAGAAAGTTTTGTTACGCTAACTTAAATAGTTTTTTAGTTATTGACTTTGGAAAATTTAAGTGATTTTGTCAACATTTCGACCAATAGCGAGCTTCTGGAGTTTTCAAGTGAGATACTTGAAAGTTGCAATCAAGATGCGCTGAAGTAAGTCCAACCTATGTATTTAATTTGAAGTGAATCCATTGAGTGGTTTTGGAGAAGAAGACCTTTGAAGGTTTAGTGCGTTGCCAAGATGGCCGCGAACGTAGCCCTCGAGAAACAATAAAAGTATGCGCATGCATGATTCATTCAAGTTTTGTCGACAGATCCGAAGTTTTAGTGAGTTGAGATTTGTAGTTTTTGAGAAAAAAGGTTTCAACTTGGCGGAAGAAAAAAAAAAAATAATAATAATAATAAACACAACGAAAACAATAGATTCAAAGTTTACACTTTGAATCTAATAATAAACACAACGAAAACAATAGATTCAAAGTTTACACTTTGAATCTAATAATAATAATAAACACAACGAAAACAATAGATTCAAAGTTTACACTTTGAATCTAATAATAAACACAACGAAAACAATAGATTCAAAGTTTACACTTTGAATCTAATAATAGCAATTAAAGAAAAACACTACGAAAGCAATATATTCAAAGCTTAAACTTGTTTTCCGATAAGGAAGGACTCTCTACACAGATTCATCAACCCCGTTTTTTCCTTGGGACACAAGAAGTGCCATAAGTAGTGCCATAAGTATTCCGTGTATCTTCTTTTCTCTTTTTCCTGCACTCCTTTGGATTGATTTTCTGGGCGTTTCTATGTTTTTTCTTGAAAGGAAATTGGTTGAATTTAAGGCTGGAAACAATTTTGGATGTGATTTGATACCAGGCTAGGCTGGTGGAAGGAGATTTCGAGAATTGTGTGTGCTTAGACCTGTATGTTTACAGTAGGCGCGCAACATGAAAAAGCGCGGACGTCAAAGAAAACATTTTTTTCTTTCAAAGATTGAATTTACGGAAGATGCCGGCAAATATTCTCTTACAGGCCCTTCTTAGATTTATGTTTCCGTTTTATTTTGCAAAGTAGTTTTAAGCTATTACGTTTTGAATGCAAGATTTCCTATAATAACCAAAAGAAAAAGCGCGGACCTCAAAGAAAACATTTGTTAAATTTTAAAGATTTAATTTACGGAAGACGTTGACTGATAAACTGTAACTAGTACATCTCAGCTGTGGAATTTCGATTCATTTGGCTAATTAGTTTTTAAGCTATTGCGTTCTGAATACAGGATTTTCTATAATCATCAAAGGAAAAAGCGCGGACCTTAAAGAAAACATTTTCTATTTTTGTAAGGTTTAATTTACGGAAGACGTTGACTGATAAACTGTATCAAGTACATTTTAGCTGTTAAATTTGGATTCATTCGGGTAAACAGTTTTTAAGTTATAAGGCTTTTAAATATGTGTGACGTCATCAAATCTAAATGTTCGTTTATTACTTATAGAGCCAGTGTTTTCAATTTGTTGATCGCTGAAACTAGTTTTATTTATGCATATTATGTGTTTACACTGACATATGATATCAGTTTTGCCCTATATCATGTCAATTTTCCTCGGCATATTTGAGAAAGTCCTATAGTACACCTGAAAACGACTAAGTCCAACAATTTAAAATTTGGAACAAAGATTAAAAGTACTTATGGAAATGATACAAAGCATTTGGCGGTATGTTTTACTTCGTATTTTCAAGGGCTTTGAGATCATCTATAATAAAAGTAACAAAAATCAGTTTTAGAAAAATTCACACTATATTTGATGACGTCATCAATTTTAAATACCAAATATCTCCTAAGGTTTTTTTACAATAAACCTCAAATTTGCATTCATAATAGACTATGCTTTGAACTATCTATTGTTACAAAATCAGAGCAAATACTTCTTTTTTTAGGGAGAAGAAAAGATTTACGTATTTGAAACACGATCCAATATGGCGGCCAAACCATTGGTCCAATCAAAAAAACCGTTGGCATTTTGTGAACAACAAATTGTCTTGTCTCTCTAAATTTTAAATCGGTTTCTTTCTATCTATATTATTAGCGAAATTAGCATTTTCATAGATTTTAAATATTTAAAATGACGTCATGGTCACGTGACTTTGATTTGGATGTTACAACTTTAGGATATTAGGCACATTGATGCAATCTATAGTTGTAGAAAGTTTTGTTACGCTAACTTAAATAGTTTTTTAGTTATTGACTTTGGAAAATTTAAGTGATTTTGTCAACATTTCGACCAATAGCGAGCTTCTGGAGTTTTCAAGTGAGATACTTGAAAGTTGCAATCAAGATGCGCTGAAGTAAGTCCAACCTATGTATTTAATTTGAAGTGAATCCATTGAGTGGTTTTGGAGAAGAAGACCTTTGAAGGTTTAGTGCGTTGCCAAGATGGCCGCGAACGTAGCCCTCGAGAAACAATAAAAGTATGCGCATGCATGATTCATTCAAGTTTTGTCGACAGATCCGAAGTTTTAGTGAGTTGAGATTTGTAGTTTTTGAGAAAAAAGGTTTCAACTTGGCGGAAGAAAAAAAAAAAATAATAATAATAATAATAATAATAATAATAAACACAACGAAAACAATAGATTCAAAGTTTACACTTTGAATCTAATAATAGCAATTAAAGAAAAACACTACGAAAGCAATATATTCAAAGCTTAAACTTGTTTTCCGATAAGGAAGGACTCTCTACACAGATTCATCAACCCCGTTTTTTCCTTGGGACACAAGAAGTGCCATAAGTAGTGCCATAAGTATTCCGTGTATCTTCTTTTCTCTTTTTCCTGCACTCCTTTGGATTGATTTTCTGGGCGTTTCTATGTTTTTTCTTGAAAGGAAATTGGTTGAATTTAAGGCTGGAAACAATTTTGGATGTGATTTGATACCAGGCTAGGCTGGTGGAAGGAGATTTCGAGAATTGTGTGTGCTTAGACCTGTATGTTTACAGTAGGCGCGCAACATGAAAAAGCGCGGACGTCAAAGAAAACATTTTTTTCTTTCAAAGATTGAATTTACGGAAGATGCCGGCAAATATTCTCTTACAGGCCCTTCTTAGATTTATGTTTCCGTTTTATTTTGCAAAGTAGTTTTAAGCTATTACGTTTTGAATGCAAGATTTCCTATAATAACCAAAAGAAAAAGCGCGGACCTCAAAGAAAACATTTGTTAAATTTTAAAGATTTAATTTACGGAAGACGTTGACTGATAAACTGTAACTAGTACATCTCAGCTGTGGAATTTCGATTCATTTGGCTAATTAGTTTTTAAGCTATTGCGTTCAGAATACAGGATTTTCTATAATCATCAAAGGAAAAAGCGCGGACCTTAAAGAAAACATTTTCTATTTTTTTAAGGTTTAATTTACGGAAGACGTTGACTGATAAACTGTATGAAGTACATTTTAGCTGTTAAATTTGGATTCATTCGGGTAAACAGTTTTTAAGTTATAAGGCTTTTAAATATGTGTGACGTCATCAAATCTAAATGTTCGTTTATTACTTATAGAGCCAGTGTTTTCTATTTGTTGATCGCTGAAACTAGTTTTATTTATGCATATTATGTGTTTACACTGACATATGATATCAGTTTTGCCCTATATCATGTCAATTTTCCTCGGCATATGTGAGAAAGTCCTATAGTACACCTGAAAACGACTAAGTCCAACAATTTAAAATTTGGAACAAAGATTAAAAGTACTTATGGAAATGATACAAAGCATTTGGCGGTATGTTTTTCTTCGTCTTTTCAAGGGCTTTGAGATCATCTATAATAAAAGTAACAAAAATCAGTTTTAGAAAAATTCACACTATATTTGATGACGTCATCAATTTTAAATACCAAATATCTCCTAAGGTTTTTTTACAATAAACCTCAAATTTGCATTCATAATAGATTATGCTTTGAACTATCTATTGTTACAAAATCAGAGCAAATACTTCTTTTTTTAGGGAGAAGAAAAGATTTACGTATTTGAAACACGATCCAATATGGCGGCCAAACCATTGGTCCAATCAAAAAACCGTTGGCCTTTTGTGAACAACAAATTGTCTTGTCTCTCTAAATTTGAAATCGGTTTCTTTCTATCTATATTATTAGCGAAATTAGCATTTTCATAGATTTTAAATATTTAAAATGACGTCATGGTCACGTGACTTTGATTTGGATGTTACAACTTTAGGATATTAGGCAGATTGATGCAATCTATAGTTGTAGAAAGTTTTGTTACGCTAACTTAAATAGTTTTTTAGTTATTGACTTTGGAAAATTTAAGTGATTTTGTCAAAATTTCGACCAATAGCGAGCTTCTGGAGTTTTCAAGTGAGATACTTGAAAGTTGCAATCAAGATGCGCTGAAGTAAGTCCAACCTATGTATTTAATTTGAAGTGAATCCATTGAGTGGTTTTGGAGAAGAAGACCTTTGAAGGTTTAGTGCGTTGCCAAGATGGCCGCGAACGTAGCCCTCGAGAAACAATAAAAGTATGCGCGTGCATGATTCATTCAAGTTTTGTCGACAGATCCGAAGTTTTATTGAGTTGAGATTCGTAGTTTTTGAGAAATAAGGTTTCAACTTGGCGGAAGAAAAAAAAAAAATAATAATAATAATAATAATAATAAACACAACGAAAACAATAGATTCAAAGTTTACACTTTGAATCTAATAATAATAATAAACACAACGAAAACAATAGATTCAAAGTTTACACTTTGAATCTAATAATAAACACAACGAAAACAATAGATTCAAAGTTTACACTTTGAATCTAATAATAGCAATTAAAGAAAAACACTACGAAAGCAATATATTCAAAGCTTAAACTTGTTTTCCGATAAGGAAGGACTCTCTACACAGATTCATCAACCCCGTTTTTTCCTTGGGACACAAGAAGTGCCATAAGTAGTGCCATAAGTATTCCGTGTATCTTCTTTTCTCTTTTTCCTGCACTCCTTTGGATTGATTTTCTGGGCGTTTCTATGTTTTTTCTTGAAAGGAAATTGGTTGAATTTAAGGCTGGAAACAATTTTGGATGTGATTTGATACCAGGCTAGGCTGGTGGAAGGAGATTTCGAGAATTGTGTGTGCTTAGACCTGTATGTTTACAGTAGGCGCGCAACATGAAAAAGCGCGGACGTCAAAGAAAACATTTTTTTCTTTCAAAGATTGAATTTACGGAAGATGCCGGCAAATATTCTCTTACAGGCCCTTCTTAGATTTATGTTTCCGTTTTATTTTGCAAAGTAGTTTTAAGCTATTACGTTTTGAATGCAAGATTTCCTATAATAACCAAAAGAAAAAGCGCGGACCTCAAAGAAAACATTTGTTAAATTTTAAAGATTTAATTTACGGAAGACGTTGACTGATAAACTGTAACTAGTACATCTCAGCTGTGGAATTTCGATTCATTTGGCTAATTAGTTTTTAAGCTATTGCGTTCTGAATACAGGATTTTCTATAATCATCAAAGGAAAAAGCGCGGACCTTAAAGAAAACATTTTCTATTTTTGTAAGGTTTAATTTACGGAAGACGTTGACTGATAAACTGTATCAAGTACATTTTAGCTGTTAAATTTGGATTCATTCGGGTAAACAGTTTTTAAGTTATAAGGCTTTTAAATATGTGTGACGTCATCAAATCTAAATGTTCGTTTATTACTTATAGAGCCAGTGTTTTCAATTTGTTGATCGCTGAAACTAGTTTTATTTATGCATATTATGTGTTTACACTGACATATGATATCAGTTTTGCCCTATATCATGTCAATTTTCCTCGGCATATTTGAGAAAGTCCTATAGTACACCTGAAAACGACTAAGTCCAACAATTTAAAATTTGGAACAAAGATTAAAAGTACTTATGGAAATGATACAAAGCATTTGGCGGTATGTTTTACTTCGTATTTTCAAGGGCTTTGAGATCATCTATAATAAAAGTAACAAAAATCAGTTTTAGAAAAATTCACACTATATTTGATGACGTCATCAATTTTAAATACCAAATATCTCCTAAGGTTTTTTTACAATAAACCTCAAATTTGCATTCATAATAGACTATGCTTTGAACTATCTATTGTTACAAAATCAGAGCAAATACTTCTTTTTTTAGGGAGAAGAAAAGATTTACGTATTTGAAACACGATCCAATATGGCGGCCAAACCATTGGTCCAATCAAAAAAACCGTTGGCATTTTGTGAACAACAAATTGTCTTGTCTCTCTAAATTTTAAATCGGTTTCTTTCTATCTATATTATTAGCGAAATTAGCATTTTCATAGATTTTAAATATTTAAAATGACGTCATGGTCACGTGACTTTGATTTGGATGTTACAACTTTAGGATATTAGGCACATTGATGCAATCTATAGTTGTAGAAAGTTTTGTTACGCTAACTTAAATAGTTTTTTAGTTATTGACTTTGGAAAATTTAAGTGATTTTGTCAACATTTCGACCAATAGCGAGCTTCTGGAGTTTTCAAGTGAGATACTTGAAAGTTGCAATCAAGATGCGCTGAAGTAAGTCCAACCTATGTATTTAATTTGAAGTGAATCCATTGAGTGGTTTTGGAGAAGAAGACCTTTGAAGGTTTAGTGCGTTGCCAAGATGGCCGCGAACGTAGCCCTCGAGAAACAATAAAAGTATGCGCATGCATGATTCATTCAAGTTTTGTCGACAGATCCGAAGTTTTAGTGAGTTGAGATTTGTAGTTTTTGAGAAAAAAGGTTTCAACTTGGCGGAAGAAAAAAAAAAAATAATAATAATAATAATAATAATAATAATAAACACAACGAAAACAATAGATTCAAAGTTTACACTTTGAATCTAATAATAGCAATTAAAGAAAAACACTACGAAAGCAATATATTCAAAGCTTAAACTTGTTTTCCGATAAGGAAGGACTCTCTACACAGATTCATCAACCCCGTTTTTTCCTTGGGACACAAGAAGTGCCATAAGTAGTGCCATAAGTATTCCGTGTATCTTCTTTTCTCTTTTTCCTGCACTCCTTTGGATTGATTTTCTGGGCGTTTCTATGTTTTTTCTTGAAAGGAAATTGGTTGAATTTAAGGCTGGAAACAATTTTGGATGTGATTTGATACCAGGCTAGGCTGGTGGAAGGAGATTTCGAGAATTGTGTGTGCTTAGACCTGTATGTTTACAGTAGGCGCGCAACATGAAAAAGCGCGGACGTCAAAGAAAACATTTTTTTCTTTCAAAGATTGAATTTACGGAAGATGCCGGCAAATATTCTCTTACAGGCCCTTCTTAGATTTATGTTTCCGTTTTATTTTGCAAAGTAGTTTTAAGCTATTACGTTTTGAATGCAAGATTTCCTATAATAACCAAAAGAAAAAGCGCGGACCTCAAAGAAAACATTTGTTAAATTTTAAAGATTTAATTTACGGAAGACGTTGACTGATAAACTGTAACTAGTACATCTCAGCTGTGGAATTTCGATTCATTTGGCTAATTAGTTTTTAAGCTATTGCGTTCAGAATACAGGATTTTCTATAATCATCAAAGGAAAAAGCGCGGACCTTAAAGAAAACATTTTCTATTTTTTTAAGGTTTAATTTACGGAAGACGTTGACTGATAAACTGTATGAAGTACATTTTAGCTGTTAAATTTGGATTCATTCGGGTAAACAGTTTTTAAGTTATAAGGCTTTTAAATATGTGTGACGTCATCAAATCTAAATGTTCGTTTATTACTTATAGAGCCAGTGTTTTCTATTTGTTGATCGCTGAAACTAGTTTTATTTATGCATATTATGTGTTTACACTGACATATGATATCAGTTTTGCCCTATATCATGTCAATTTTCCTCGGCATATGTGAGAAAGTCCTATAGTACACCTGAAAACGACTAAGTCCAACAATTTAAAATTTGGAACAAAGATTAAAAGTACTTATGGAAATGATACAAAGCATTTGGCGGTATGTTTTTCTTCGTCTTTTCAAGGGCTTTGAGATCATCTATAATAAAAGTAACAAAAATCAGTTTTAGAAAAATTCACACTATATTTGATGACGTCATCAATTTTAAATACCAAATATCTCCTAAGGTTTTTTTACAATAAACCTCAAATTTGCATTCATAATAGATTATGCTTTGAACTATCTATTGTTACAAAATCAGAGCAAATACTTCTTTTTTTAGGGAGAAGAAAAGATTTACGTATTTGAAACACGATCCAATATGGCGGCCAAACCATTGGTCCAATCAAAAAACCGTTGGCCTTTTGTGAACAACAAATTGTCTTGTCTCTCTAAATTTGAAATCGGTTTCTTTCTATCTATATTATTAGCGAAATTAGCATTTTCATAGATTTTAAATATTTAAAATGACGTCATGGTCACGTGACTTTGATTTGGATGTTACAACTTTAGGATATTAGGCAGATTGATGCAATCTATAGTTGTAGAAAGTTTTGTTACGCTAACTTAAATAGTTTTTTAGTTATTGACTTTGGAAAATTTAAGTGATTTTGTCAAAATTTCGACCAATAGCGAGCTTCTGGAGTTTTCAAGTGAGATACTTGAAAGTTGCAATCAAGATGCGCTGAAGTAAGTCCAACCTATGTATTTAATTTGAAGTGAATCCATTGAGTGGTTTTGGAGAAGAAGACCTTTGAAGGTTTAGTGCGTTGCCAAGATGGCCGCGAACGTAGCCCTCGAGAAACAATAAAAGTATGCGCGTGCATGATTCATTCAAGTTTTGTCGACAGATCCGAAGTTTTATTGAGTTGAGATTCGTAGTTTTTGAGAAATAAGGTTTCAACTTGGCGGAAGAAAAAAAAAAAATAATAATAATAATAACTAGAAATTGCTGAAGCAATTGCGATTCAAAGTGTGAAGTCGAATAGATCCGTACATTACTTGAAGTTTTTACGAAAAGTAATTTAAGCGACGAAAAAGTACATGTTTTAATATCAACACCAAAAAAAGCGCGGACGTGAAAGAAAGCATACTCTCGTATTAAAGATTGATTTTTCGAAACACGTTGACAAATACACTGTAACAAGTACTTCTTAACTGCAAAGCTTCTATCATTCTGCTCAGTAGATTTCAGGTTATACGGTTTTGAAAAAATATGTGAAATTATCAAATCTAATCATAAGTTTATTACTAATAGAACCAATATTTTCAATTTCTTGATATTTGAAACTAGTTTCTTTATTGCATATTATGTTGTTGTACTGGAATATGATATCATGTTTATATCTTTGGACTGAATATTCAACTGCGCTCGAAATTTCACTAAAGGACGAGTTGGGTTTAAAGTGGCAAAAGCTGCCAACTTTTTTTATATTTTTTACCGTTAAAACAAAATTTCAAAACTAATGGCTATTTTTGCAAACAGTACAAATAAAGAGTTTTTCGTTAACACCACCCTCTGAATTGCACGTTAAAGTGGCATGATTGCCAAAATGCTGATATTTTGACGTAAAAACAGAATGTTGAAATTATTGTCTATTTTTCTGAAGACGTATAATTCAGAAGCTTTTTAGTGCTTCTAGTCTCGAAAATGTACGATAAAGTATTGTTTTGAACTTTGGATTAGAATGAATGAATGGTCGTCCCGGTTATTTAAATTTTTGTTTACTTTTCGAACACGTTTTCGGTTCGTACATGCCACTTACTGTATGGATTTTCCTCATTCCAACACCAATCATTTATTTTTTCGGTGGTCTTCAAATAACCTATAACTGTCGTGACGATCAAAAATTATGAAAAAAATGTGAATTTTGGCAGCTTATGGCATTTTAAGTAATTGCTTAGAAATTCCAAAGACCCAAAAACAAACTCCTGTATCCCGGCTAAGGTAGTCATTCTCAGGGGGCGTGCCGATATCGATATATGGCTAAACTGGGAATACAACAGCAGCGCCGGCTTATTCAAGTCAAGTTCAGTCATTCGACGAAAATAAAGTTTAAGAATCAATAAGAAATACCGGGGAAATGACCAAGGACATAACAAAGTAGTCTTGGTGCGCTCATGGGGGCAGAAAAGGGACCGACGGGCGAAACTGAATGGGAAAGATCAGTCATATAGCGTAGTACTTACGACTCAAAATGGCCGGCTTACATTCAGTTTCAAAATAAACAGCGGTATATTCGAGTTAATCCAAAATATACACTAATTTAATAAGTTTGATTCAGTGTGGTTGGTTTAGTATTTCGATAAGATGCAAATTCCCCTTTTATCTTGACAATCGAAATTTATGAGAAAGCCCATATGCCACTTTAAGGCTACTTTGCCTATTTAAACAAAATACAGGTGAATTAGTCAGTATCGATATCAAACATTTTATACAATTATGAGGGTGATTTTTATTAATTGTTTCTCAAATTTATAAACTTTATAGCGGCATCCCAGCGCTTTTTCCAAAATGGACATTTGGCTCTGAACAAACATCGGCTTACCGGTGTTTCCCTTGAATTTCTCACCCTGGCTGAAGGCCTGGCATGCGGGCGCGTGTGTGAACGTTCGCTAGCCGCGCCCATTAAGAACAATATGATAAAATACGCAGATCAGAACAGATTAAATAATTTGTTTTAAGCTAATATCAAATTATGTGTCCTTAGTGTATTTTGTGCTACCATACCTATTATGGTTTAACTTTACCTTGTATATCTCTCAAGCTGTACTTTGTATATATCACATGGAGCCTTTCATACTGAAATACAGGGATTGAAAGGTTACGCTTATTTTCCTACACAGCTTCATGATAACATCCGGTTTTTCCTAGGGACACAAGAAGTGCCATAAGTATTCCGTGTATCTTCTTTTCTCTTTTTCCTGCATTGATTTTCTGGGCGTTTCTATGGTTTTTCTTGAAAGGAAATTGAATGAATTTATGGCTGGAAACAATTTTGGATGTGATATGAGACCAGGCTAGGCTGGTGGAAGGAGATTTGGAGAATTGTGTGTGCTTAGACCTGTATGTTTACAGTAGGCGCGAACTATGAAAAAGCGCGGACGTCAAAGAAAACATTTTTTTCTTCAAAAGATTGGATTTACAAGAGATGCCGGCAAATATTCTCTTACAGGCCCTTCTTAGATTTATATTTTTGTTTTATTATGCATCGTAGTTTTTAAGTTATTACGTTTTGAATGCAAGATTTCCTATAATAACCAAAAGAAAAAGCGCGGACCTCAAAGAAAACATTTGTTAAATTTTAAAGATTTAATTTACGGAAGACGTTGACTGATAAAGTGTAACTAGTACATCTCAGCTGTGGAATTTCGATTCATTTGGCTAATTAGTTTTTAAGCTATTGCGTTCTGAATACAGGATTTTCTATAATCATCAAAGGAAAAAGCGCGGACCTTAAAGAAAACATTTTCTATTTTTTTAAGGTTTAATTTACGGAAGACGTTGACTGATAAACTGTATCAAGTACATTTTAGCTGTTAAATTTGGATTCATTCGGGTAAACAGTTTTTAAGTTATAAGGCTTTTAAATATGTGTGACGTCATCAAATCTAAATGTTCGTTTATTACTTATAGAGCCAGTGTTTTCAATTTGTTGATCGTTGAAACTAGTTTTATTTATGCATATTATGTGTTTACACTGACATATGATATCAGTTTTGCCCTATATCATGTCAATTTTCCTCGGCATATGTGAGAAAGTCCTAAAGTACACCTGAAAACGACTAAGTCCAACAATTTAAAATTTGGAACAAAGATTAAAAGTACTTATGGAAATGATACAAAGCATTTGGCGGTATGTTTTTCTTCGTCTTTTCAAGGGCTTTGAGATCATCTATAATAAAAGTAACAAAAATCAGTTTTAGAAAAATTCACACTATATTTGATGACGTCATCAATTTTAAATACCAAATATCTCCTAAGGTTTTTTTTACAATAAACCTCAAATTTGCATTCATAATAGATTATGCTTTGAACTATCTATTGTTACAAAATCAGAGCAAATACTTCTTTTATTAGGGAGAAGAAAAGATTTACGTATTTGAAACACGATCCAATATGGCGGCCAAACCATTGGTCCAATCAAAAAACCGTTGGCATTTTGTGAGCAACAAATTGTCTTGTCTCTCTAAATTTGAAATCGGTTTCTTTCTATCTATATTATTAGCGAAATTAGCATTTTCATAGATTTTAAATATTTAAAATGACGTCATGGTCACGTGACTTTGATTTGGATGTTACAACTTTAGGATATTAGGCACATTGATGCAATCTATAGTTGTAGAAAGTTTTGTTACGCTAACTTAAATAGTTTTTTAGTTATTGACTTTGGAAAATTTAAGTGATTTTGTCAACATTTCGACCAATAGCGAGCTTCTGGAGTTTTCAAGTGAGATACTTGAAAGTTGCAATCAAGATGCGCTGAAGTAAGTCCAACCTATGTATTTAATTTGAAGTGAATCCATTGAGTGGTTTTGGAGAAGAAGACCTTTGAAGGTTTAGTGCGTTGCCAAGATGGCCGCGAACGTAGCCCTCGAGAAACAATAAAAGTATGCGCATGCATGATTCATTCAAGTTTTGTCGACAGATCCGAAGTTTTAGTGAGTTGAGATTTGTAGTTTTTGAGAAAAAAGGTTTCAACTTGGCGGAAGAAAAAAAAAAAATAATAATAATAATAAACACAACGAAAACAATAGATTCAAAGTTTACACTTTGAATCTAATAATAATAAACACAACGAAAACAATAGATTCAAAGTTTACACTTTGAATCTAATAATAATAATAAACACAACGAAAACAATAGATTCAAAGTTTACACTTTGAATCTAATAATAAACACAACGAAAACAATAGATTCAAAGTTTACACTTTGAATCTAATAATAGCAATTAAAGAAAAACACTACGAAAGCAATATATTCAAAGCTTAAACTTGTTTTCCGATAAGGAAGGACTCTCTACACAGATTCATCAACCCCGTTTTTTCCTTGGGACACAAGAAGTGCCATAAGTAGTGCCATAAGTATTCCGTGTATCTTCTTTTCTCTTTTTCCTGCACTCCTTTGGATTGATTTTCTGGGCGTTTCTATGTTTTTTCTTGAAAGGAAATTGGTTGAATTTAAGGCTGGAAACAATTTTGGATGTGATTTGATACCAGGCTAGGCTGGTGGAAGGAGATTTCGAGAATTGTGTGTGCTTAGACCTGTATGTTTACAGTAGGCGCGCAACATGAAAAAGCGCGGACGTCAAAGAAAACATTTTTTTCTTTCAAAGATTGAATTTACGGAAGATGCCGGCAAATATTCTCTTACAGGCCCTTCTTAGATTTATGTTTCCGTTTTATTTTGCAAAGTAGTTTTAAGCTATTACGTTTTGAATGCAAGATTTCCTATAATAACCAAAAGAAAAAGCGCGGACCTCAAAGAAAACATTTGTTAAATTTTAAAGATTTAATTTACGGAAGACGTTGACTGATAAACTGTAACTAGTACATCTCAGCTGTGGAATTTCGATTCATTTGGCTAATTAGTTTTTAAGCTATTGCGTTCTGAATACAGGATTTTCTATAATCATCAAAGGAAAAAGCGCGGACCTTAAAGAAAACATTTTCTATTTTTGTAAGGTTTAATTTACGGAAGACGTTGACTGATAAACTGTATCAAGTACATTTTAGCTGTTAAATTTGGATTCATTCGGGTAAACAGTTTTTAAGTTATAAGGCTTTTAAATATGTGTGACGTCATCAAATCTAAATGTTCGTTTATTACTTATAGAGCCAGTGTTTTCAATTTGTTGATCGCTGAAACTAGTTTTATTTATGCATATTATGTGTTTACACTGACATATGATATCAGTTTTGCCCTATATCATGTCAATTTTCCTCGGCATATTTGAGAAAGTCCTATAGTACACCTGAAAACGACTAAGTCCAACAATTTAAAATTTGGAACAAAGATTAAAAGTACTTATGGAAATGATACAAAGCATTTGGCGGTATGTTTTACTTCGTATTTTCAAGGGCTTTGAGATCATCTATAATAAAAGTAACAAAAATCAGTTTTAGAAAAATTCACACTATATTTGATGACGTCATCAATTTTAAATACCAAATATCTCCTAAGGTTTTTTTACAATAAACCTCAAATTTGCATTCATAATAGACTATGCTTTGAACTATCTATTGTTACAAAATCAGAGCAAATACTTCTTTTTTTAGGGAGAAGAAAAGATTTACGTATTTGAAACACGATCCAATATGGCGGCCAAACCATTGGTCCAATCAAAAAAACCGTTGGCATTTTGTGAACAACAAATTGTCTTGTCTCTCTAAATTTTAAATCGGTTTCTTTCTATCTATATTATTAGCGAAATTAGCATTTTCATAGATTTTAAATATTTAAAATGACGTCATGGTCACGTGACTTTGATTTGGATGTTACAACTTTAGGATATTAGGCACATTGATGCAATCTATAGTTGTAGAAAGTTTTGTTACGCTAACTTAAATAGTTTTTTAGTTATTGACTTTGGAAAATTTAAGTGATTTTGTCAACATTTCGACCAATAGCGAGCTTCTGGAGTTTTCAAGTGAGATACTTGAAAGTTGCAATCAAGATGCGCTGAAGTAAGTCCAACCTATGTATTTAATTTGAAGTGAATCCATTGAGTGGTTTTGGAGAAGAAGACCTTTGAAGGTTTAGTGCGTTGCCAAGATGGCCGCGAACGTAGCCCTCGAGAAACAATAAAAGTATGCGCATGCATGATTCATTCAAGTTTTGTCGACAGATCCGAAGTTTTAGTGAGTTGAGATTTGTAGTTTTTGAGAAAAAAGGTTTCAACTTGGCGGAAGAAAAAAAAAAAATAATAATAATAATAATAATAATAATAATAAACACAACGAAAACAATAGATTCAAAGTTTACACTTTGAATCTAATAATAGCAATTAAAGAAAAACACTACGAAAGCAATATATTCAAAGCTTAAACTTGTTTTCCGATAAGGAAGGACTCTCTACACAGATTCATCAACCCCGTTTTTTCCTTGGGACACAAGAAGTGCCATAAGTAGTGCCATAAGTATTCCGTGTATCTTCTTTTCTCTTTTTCCTGCACTCCTTTGGATTGATTTTCTGGGCGTTTCTATGTTTTTTCTTGAAAGGAAATTGGTTGAATTTAAGGCTGGAAACAATTTTGGATGTGATTTGATACCAGGCTAGGCTGGTGGAAGGAGATTTCGAGAATTGTGTGTGCTTAGACCTGTATGTTTACAGTAGGCGCGCAACATGAAAAAGCGCGGACGTCAAAGAAAACATTTTTTTCTTTCAAAGATTGAATTTACGGAAGATGCCGGCAAATATTCTCTTACAGGCCCTTCTTAGATTTATGTTTCCGTTTTATTTTGCAAAGTAGTTTTAAGCTATTACGTTTTGAATGCAAGATTTCCTATAATAACCAAAAGAAAAAGCGCGGACCTCAAAGAAAACATTTGTTAAATTTTAAAGATTTAATTTACGGAAGACGTTGACTGATAAACTGTAACTAGTACATCTCAGCTGTGGAATTTCGATTCATTTGGCTAATTAGTTTTTAAGCTATTGCGTTCTGAATACAGGATTTTCTATAATCATCAAAGGAAAAAGCGCGGACCTTAAAGAAAACATTTTCTATTTTTGTAAGGTTTAATTTACGGAAGACGTTGACTGATAAACTGTATCAAGTACATTTTAGCTGTTAAATTTGGATTCATTCGGGTAAACAGTTTTTAAGTTATAAGGCTTTTAAATATGTGTGACGTCATCAAATCTAAATGTTCGTTTATTACTTATAGAGCCAGTGTTTTCAATTTGTTGATCGCTGAAACTAGTTTTATTTATGCATATTATGTGTTTACACTGACATATGATATCAGTTTTGCCCTATATCATGTCAATTTTCCTCGGCATATGTGAGAAAGTCCTATAGTACACCTGAAAACGACTAAGTCCAACAATTTAAAATTTGGAACAAAGATTAAAAGTACTTATGGAAATGATACAAAGCATTTGGCGGTATGTTTTACTTCGTATTTTCAAGGGCTTTGAGATCATCTATAATAAAAGTAACAAAAATCAGTTTTAGAAAAATTCACACTATATTTGATGACGTCATCAATTTTAAATACCAAATATCTCCTAAGGTTTTTTTACAATAAACCTCAAATTTGCATTCATAATAGACTATGCTTTGAACTATCTATTGTTACAAAATCAGAGCAAATACTTCTTTTTTTAGGGAGAAGAAAAGATTTACGTATTTGAAACACGATCCAATATGGCGGCCAAACCATTGGTCCAATCAAAAAACCGTTGGCATTTTGTGAACAACAAATTGTCTTGTCTCTCTAAATTTTAAATCGGTTTCTTTCTATCTATATTATTAGCGAAATTAGCATTTTCATAGATTTTAAATATTTAAAATGACGTCATGGTCACGTGACTTTGATTTGGATGTTACAACTTTAGGATATTAGGCACATTGATGCAATCTATAGTTGTAGAAAGTTTTGTTACGCTAACTTAAATAGTTTTTTAGTTATTGACTTTGGAAAATTTAAGTGATTTTGTCAACATTTCGACCAATAGCGAGCTTCTGGAGTTTTCAAGTGAGATACTTGAAAGTTGCAATCAAGATGCGCTGAAGTAAGTCCAACCTATGTATTTAATTTGAAGTGAATCCATTGAGTGGTTTTGGAGAAGAAGACCTTTGAAGGTTTAGTGCGTTGCCAAGATGGCCGCGAACGTAGCCCTCGAGAAACAATAAAAGTATGCGCATGCATGATTCATTCAAGTTTTGTCGACAGATCCGAAGTTTTAGTGAGTTGAGATTTGTAGTTTTTGAGAAAAAAGGTTTCAACTTGGCGGAAGAAAAAAAAAAAATAATAATAATAATAATAAACACAACGAAAACAATAGATTCAAAGTTTACACTTTGAATCTAATAATAGCAATTAAAGAAAAACACTACGAAAGCAATATATTCAAAGCTTAAACTTGTTTTCCGATAAGGAAGGACTCTCTACACAGATTCATCAACCCCGTTTTTTCCTTGGGACACAAGAAGTGCCATAAGTAGTGCCATAAGTATTCCGTGTATCTTCTTTTCTCTTTTTCCTGCACTCCTTTGGATTGATTTTCTGGGCGTTTCTATGTTTTTTCTTGAAAGGAAATTGGTTGAATTTAAGGCTGGAAACAATTTTGGATGTGATTTGATACCAGGCTAGGCTGGTGGAAGGAGATTTCGAGAATTGTGTGTGCTTAGACCTGTATGTTTACAGTAGGCGCGCAACATGAAAAAGCGCGGACGTCAAAGAAAACATTTTTTTCTTTCAAAGATTGAATTTACGGAAGATGCCGGCAAATATTCTCTTACAGGCCCTTCTTAGATTTATGTTTCCGTTTTATTTTGCAAAGTAGTTTTAAGCTATTACGTTTTGAATGCAAGATTTCCTATAATAACCAAAAGAAAAAGCGCGGACCTCAAAGAAAACATTTGTTAAATTTTAAAGATTTAATTTACGGAAGACGTTGACTGATAAACTGTAACTAGTACATCTCAGCTGTGGAATTTCGATTCATTTGGCTAATTAGTTTTTAAGCTATTGCGTTCTGAATACAGGATTTTCTATAATCATCAAAGGAAAAAGCGCGGACCTTAAAGAAAACATTTTCTATTTTTGTAAGGTTTAATTTACGGAAGACGTTGACTGATAAACTGTATCAAGTACATTTTAGCTGTTAAATTTGGATTCATTCGGGTAAACAGTTTTTAAGTTATAAGGCTTTTAAATATGTGTGACGTCATCAAATCTAAATGTTCGTTTATTACTTATAGAGCCAGTGTTTTCAATTTGTTGATCGCTGAAACTAGTTTTATTTATGCATATTATGTGTTTACACTGACATATGATATCAGTTTTGCCCTATATCATGTCAATTTTCCTCGGCATATTTGAGAAAGTCCTATAGTACACCTGAAAACGACTAAGTCCAACAATTTAAAATTTGGAACAAAGATTAAAAGTACTTATGGAAATGATACAAAGCATTTGGCGGTATGTTTTACTTCGTATTTTCAAGGGCTTTGAGATCATCTATAATAAAAGTAACAAAAATCAGTTTTAGAAAAATTCACACTATATTTGATGACGTCATCAATTTTAAATACCAAATATCTCCTAAGGTTTTTTTACAATAAACCTCAAATTTGCATTCATAATAGACTATGCTTTGAACTATCTATTGTTACAAAATCAGAGCAAATACTTCTTTTTTTAGGGAGAAGAAAAGATTTACGTATTTGAAACACGATCCAATATGGCGGCCAAACCATTGGTCCAATCAAAAAACCGTTGGCATTTTGTGAACAACAAATTGTCTTGTCTCTCTAAATTTTAAATCGGTTTCTTTCTATCTATATTATTAGCGAAATTAGCATTTTCATAGATTTTAAATATTTAAAATGACGTCATGGTCACGTGACTTTGATTTGGATGTTACAACTTTAGGATATTAGGCACATTGATGCAATCTATAGTTGTAGAAAGTTTTGTTACGCTAACTTAAATAGTTTTTTAGTTATTGACTTTGGAAAATTTAAGTGATTTTGTCAACATTTCGACCAATAGCGAGCTTCTGGAGTTTTCAAGTGAGATACTTGAAAGTTGCAATCAAGATGCGCTGAAGTAAGTCCAACCTATGTATTTAATTTGAAGTGAATCCATTGAGTGGTTTTGGAGAAGAAGACCTTTGAAGGTTTAGTGCGTTGCCAAGATGGCCGCGAACGTAGCCCTCGAGAAACAATAAAAGTATGCGCATGCATGATTCATTCAAGTTTTGTCGACAGATCCGAAGTTTTAGTGAGTTGAGATTTGTAGTTTTTGAGAAAAAAGGTTTCAACTTGGCGGAAGAAAAAAAAAAAATAATAATAATAATAATAATAATAAACACAACGAAAACAATAGATTCAAAGTTTACACTTTGAATCTAATAATAGCAATTAAAGAAAAACACTACGAAAGCAATATATTCAAAGCTTAAACTTGTTTTCCGATAAGGAAGGACTCTCTACACAGATTCATCAACCCCGTTTTTTCCTTGGGACACAAGAAGTGCCATAAGTAGTGCCATAAGTATTCCGTGTATCTTCTTTTCTCTTTTTCCTGCACTCCTTTGGATTGATTTTCTGGGCGTTTCTATGGTTTTTCTTGACAGGAAATTGGTTGAATTTAAGGCTGGAAACAATTTTGGATGTGATTTGATACCAGGCTAGGCTGGTGGAAGGAGATTTCGAGAATTGTGTGTGCTTAGACCTGTATGTTTACAGTAGGCGCGCAACATGAAAAAGCGCGGACGTCAAAGAAAACATTTTTTTCTTTCAAAGATTGAATTTACGGAAGATGCCGGCAAATATTCTCTTACAGGCCCTTCTTAGATTTATGTTTTCGTTTTATTTTGCAAAGTAGTTTTAAGCTATTACGTTTTGAATGCAAGATTTCCTATAATAACCAAAAGAAAAAGCGCGGACCTCAAAGAAAACATTTGTTAAATTTTAAAGATTTAATTTACGGAAGACGTTGACTGATAAACTGTAACTAGTACATCTCAGCTGTGGAATTTCGATTCATTTGGCTAATTAGTTTTTAAGCTATTGCGTTCTGAATACAGGATTTTCTATAATCATCAAAGGAAAAAGCGCGGACCTTAAAGAAAACATTTTCTATTTTTGTAAGGTTTAATTTACGGAAGACGTTGACTGATAAACTGTATCAAGTACATTTTAGCTGTCAAATTTGGATTCATTCGGGTAAACAGTTTTTAAGTTATAAGGCTTTTAAATATGTGTGACGTCATCAAATCTAAATGTTCGTTTATTACTTATAGAGCCAGTGTTTTCAATTTGTTGATCGCTGAAACTAGTTTTATTTATGCATATTATGTGTTTACACTGACATATGATATCAGTTTTGCCCTATATCATGTCAATTTTCCTCGGCATATGTGAGAAAGTCCTATAGTACACCTGAAAACGACTAAGTCCAACAATTTAAAATTTGGAACAAAGATTAAAAGTACTTATGGAAATGATACAAAGCATTTGGCGGTATGTTTTACTTCGTATTTTCAAGGGCTTTGAGATCATCTATAATAAAAGTAACAAAAATCAGTTTTAGAAAAATTCACACTATATTTGATGACGTCATCAATTTTAAATACCAAATATCTCCTAAGGTTTTTTTACAATAAACCTCAAATTTGCATTCATAATAGACTATGCTTTGAACTATCTATTGTTACAAAATCAGAGCAAATACTTCTTTTTTTAGGGAGAAGAAAAGATTTACGTATTTGAAACACGATCCAATATGGCGGCCAAACCATTGGTCCAATCAAAAAACCGTTGGCATTTTGTGAACAACAAATTGTCTTGTCTCTCTAAATTTTAAATCGGTTTCTTTCTATCTATATTATTAGCGAAATTAGCATTTTCATAGATTTTAAATATTTAAAATGACGTCATGGTCACATGACTTTGATTTGGATGTTACAACTTTAGGATATTAGGCACATTGATGCAATCTATAGTTGTAGAAAGTTTTGTTACGCTAACTTAAATAGTTTTTTAGTTATTGACTTTGGAAAATTTAAGTGATTTTGTCAACATTTCGACCAATAGGGAGCTTCTGGAGTTTTCAAGTGAGATACTTGAAAGTTGCAATCAAGATGCGCTGAAGTAAGTCCAACCTATGTATTTAATTTGAAGTGAATCCATTGAGTGGTTTTGGAGAAGAAGACCTTTGAAGGTTTAGTGCGTTGCCAAGATGGCCGCGAACGTAGCCCTCGAGAAACAATAAAAGTATGCGCATGCATGATTCATTCAAGTTTTGTCGACAGATCCGAAGTTTTAGTGAGTTGAGATTTGTAGTTTTTGAGAAAAAAGGTTTCAACTTGGCGGAAGAAAAAAAAAAAATAATAATAATAATAATAATAATAATAATAATAAACACAACGAAAACAATAGATTCAAAGTTTACACTTTGAATCTAATAATAATAAACACAACGAAAACAATAGATTCAAAGTTTACACTTTGAATCTAATAATAATAATAACTAGAAATTGCTGAAGCAATTGCGATTCAAAGTGTGAATCCGAACAGATAAGAGTTTCACATACTCCTTGACTTTTTTTCCGAAAAGTAATTAAAGCGCCGGAAAGATGTACATGTTTTTCGTTAATCGCCAAAAGAAAAAGCGTGGAAGTGAAAGAAAAATTCCTTAAATTTTAAAGATTAAATTAACGGAAGACGTTGGCTGATGAACTGTATCTACTGCATCATCGCTGTGAAATTTCGATTCAATTGGCTATTTAGTGTTTAATTTATACCGTTTTGAATACAGGATTTTCGTTAATCACCAAACGAAAAAGCGCGGACGTGAAAGAAAACATTTTCTAAATTTTAAAGATTCAATTTACGGAAAACGTTGACAGATAAATTGTATCTATTACATCTTACCTGAGAAATTTTGATTCAATCGGCTAAACAGTTGTTAAGTTATTGCGTTCTGAATACAGGATTTTCTATAATCATCAAAGGAAAAAGCGCGGACCTGATAGAAAACATTCTCTAAATTTTTAAGATTTTATTTACGGAAGACGTTGACTGATAAACTGTATCAAGTACATCTTAGCTGTTAAGTTTGAATTCATTCGGGTAAACGGTTTTTAAGTTATAAGGCTTTTAAATATGTGTGACGTCATAAAATCCAAATCTTCGTTTATTACTTATAGAGCCAGTGTTTTCAGTTTGTTGATCGTTGAAACTAGTTTTATTTATGCATATTATGTGTTTACACTGATATATGTTATCGGTTTTGCTCTATAATGCGTCATTTTTCCTCGGCATATGTGAGAAAGTCCAATAGTACACCTGAAAACGACCAAGTCCAACAATTTAAATTTTGGAACAAAGATTAAAAGTACTTATGAAAATGATAGAAAGCATTTGGCGGTATGTTTTTCTTCGTCTTTTCAAGGGCTTTCAGATCACATATAATAAAAGTAACAAAAATCAGTTTTAGAAAAATTCACACTATTATTGATGACGTCATCAATTTTAAATACCAAATATCTCCTATGGTTTTTATACAATAAACTTCAAATTTGCATTCATAATAGATTATGCATTGAACTGTCTGATGTTACTAAATAAGAGCAAATACTTCTTTTTTTAGGGAGAAGTAAAGCTTTACGTCTTTGAAACACGATCCAATATGGCGGCCAAACTATTTGTCCAATCAAAAAACCGTTGCCATTTTGTGATTAACAAATTTCCTTGTCTCTTTAAATTTGAAAACCGTTTCTCTCTATCTATATTATTGGCGAAATTAGCATTTTTATAGATTTTAAAAATTTAAAATGATGTCATGGTCACGTGACCTTGATTTGGATTTGACAAATTTAGGATATTAATCAGATGGATACAATCTATAGATGTAGAAAGTTTTGTTACGTTAACTTCAATAGTTTTTTAGTTATTGACTTTTGAATATTGAAGTGATGACGTCAAAATTTCGGCCAATAGCGAGCTTCTAGAGTTTTCAACTGAAGTACTTGAAAGTTGCAACCGAGATGCGCTGAAGTAATTCCGACCTATGTATTAAATTTAAAGTCAATCCATTGAGTGGTTTTGGAGAAGAAGACCTTTGAAGGTTTAGTGCGGTGCCAAGATGGCCGCGAACGTAGCCCTAGAGAAACAATAGAAATATGCGCATGCCTAATCCATGGAAGTTTTGTCGACGAATCTGTAGTTTGATAAAGTTGCGATTTCTGGTTTTCGAGGAATAAGGTCTCAACATCGACGCAAGAAAAAAAAAAAATAACTAGAAATTGCTGAAGCAATTGCGATTCAAAGTGTGAAGTCGAATAGATCCGTACATTACTTGAAGTTTTTACGAAAAGTAATTTAAGCGACGAATAAGTACATTTTTTAATATAAATACCAGAAAAAAGAAAAAGCGCGGACCTGAAAGAAAGCATTTTCCCGTATTAAAGATTGACTTTTCGAAACACGTTGACAACTACACTGTAACAAATACTTCTTAACTGCAAAGTTTCTATCATTCTGCTGAGTAGATTTCAGGTTATAAGGTTTTTAAAAAATGTGTGAAATTATTAAATCTAATCGTTAGTTTATTAATAATAGAACCAATATTTTCAATTTCTTGATATTTGAAACTAGTTTCTTTAATGCATATTATGTTGTTGTACTGGAATATGATATGATTTTTATATCTTTGGACTGAATATTGAACTGCGCTCTAAATTTCACTTAAGGACGAGTTGGGTTTAAAGTGGCAAGAACTGCCGACTTTTTTATATTTTTCCGTTAAAACAAAATTTCAAAATTAATGGCTATTTTTTGCAAACAGTACCAATAAAGAGTATTTCCTTAACACCACCCTCTGAATTACACGTTAAGTAATTGTTTAGAAATATCAAAGATACAAAAACAAACTCATGTATCCCGAATGAGGTAGGCATTAAAAAATCAGCGGGCTTGCCGATCTCCACAGCAGTGCCGGCTTATTCGATTCAAGTCCAGTCATTCGACGAAAATAAGACTCAAGAATCAATACCGGGGAAATGACCAAGGACATAACAAAGTAGTCTCTGTGCGGTCCCGGGGGCAGACAAGGGACCGGCAGGCGAGCTGAATGGGAGAGATCAGCCATATAGCCTAGTACTTAAGACGCAAAATGGCCCGCCTACATTTAATTTCAAAACAAACAGCGGTAACTTCGAGTTTATCCAAAGTATACACTCATTTAATAAGTTTTATTCGGAGTGGTTGGTTTAGTATTCAATAAGATGCAAATTCCCTTTTTATCTTGACAGTCGAAATTTATGAGAAAGCCCTTACGCCACTTTAAGGCTACTTAGCCTATTTAAACAAATTACAGGTGAATTAGTCAGTATCGATATCAAATATTTTATACAGTTATAAGGGTGATTTTTATTAATTGTTTCTCAAAATTATAAACTTTATATCGGCATCCCATCGCTTTTTTCCAAAATGGACATTTGGCTCTGAACAAACCTCGGCTTACCGGTGTTTCCCTTGAAATTCTCACCCTGGCTGAAGGCCAGGCATGGGGGCGTGTGTGTGAACGTTCGCTAGCCGCGCCCCATCAGAACAATTTGATAAAATACGCAGATCAGAACAGATTAAATAATTTGTTTTAAGCTAAAATCAAATTATGTGTCCTTAGTGTATTTTGTGCTATCACACCTATTATGGTTTAACTTTACCTTGTATATCTCTCAAGCTGTACATTGTATATATCACATGGAGCCTTTCATACTGAAATAAAGGGATTGAAAGCTTACGCTTGTTTTCCAACTAGAGATCACTACACAGTTTCATGACAACATCCGGTTTTTCCTAGGGACACAAGAAGTGCCATAAGTAGTGCCATAAGTATTCCGTGTATCTTCTTTTCTCTTTTTCCTGCACTCCTTTGGATTGATTTTCTGGGCGTTTCTATGTTTTTTCTTGAAAGGAAATTGGTTGAATTTAAGGCTGGAAACAATTTTTAATGTGATGTGAGACCAGGTTAGATGGAAGGAGATTTTGAGTATTGTGTGTGCTTAGACCTGTATGTTTACAGTAGGCGCGCAACATGAAAAAGCGCGGACGTCAAAGTAAACATTTTTTTCTTTCAAAGATTGAATTTACGGAAGATGCCGGCAAATATTCTCTTACAGGCCCTTCTTAGATTTATACTTTCGTTTTATTTTGCAAAGTAGTTTTAAGTAATTACGTTTTGAATGCAAGATTTCCTATAATAACCAAAAGAAAAAGCGCGGACCTCAAAGAAAACATTTGTTAAATTTTAAAGATTTAATTTACGGAAGACGTTGACTGATAAACTGTAACTAGTACATCTCAGCTGTGGAATTTCGATTCATTTGGCTAATTAGTTTTTAAGCTATTGCGTTCTGAATACAGGATTTTCTATAATCATCAAAGGAAAAAGCGCGGACCTTAAAGAAAACATTTTCTATTTTTTTAAGGTTTAATTTACGGAAGACGTTGACTGATAAACTGTATGAAGTACATTTTAGCTGTTAAATTTGGATTCATTCGGGTAAACAGTTTTTAAGTTATAAGGCTTTTAAATATGTGTGACGTCATCAAATCTAAATGTTCGTTTATTACTTATAGAGCCAGTGTTTTCTATTTGTTGATCGCTGAAACTAGTTTTATTTATGCATATTATGTGTTTACACTGACATATGATATCAGTTTTGCCCTATATCATGTCAATTTTCCTCGGCATATGTGAGAAAGTCCTATAGTACACCTGAAAACGACTAAGTCCAACAATTTAAAATTTGGAACAAAGATTAAAAGTACTTATGGAAATGATACAAAGCATTTGGCGGTATGTTTTTCTTCGTCTTTTCAAGGGCTTTGAGATCATCTATAATAAAAGTAACAAAAATCAGTTTTAGAAAAATTCACACTATATTTGATGACGTCATCAATTTTAAATACCAAATATCTCCTAAGGTTTTTTTACAATAAACCTCAAATTTGCATTCATAATAGATTATGCTTTGAACTATCTATTGTTACAAAATCAGAGCAAATACTTCTTTTTTTAGGGAGAAGAAAAGATTTACGTATTTGAAACACGATCCAATATGGCGGCCAAACCATTGGTCCAATCAAAAAACCGTTGGCATTTTGTGAACAACAAATTGTCTTGTCTCTCTAAATTTTAAATCGGTTTCTTTCTATCTATATTATTAGCGAAATTAGCATTTTCATAGATTTTAAATATTTAAAATGACGTCATGGTCACGTGACTTTGATTTGGATGTTACAACTTTAGGATATTAGGCAGATTGATGCAATCTATAGATGTAGAAAGTTTTGTTACGCTAACTTAAATAGTTTTTTAGTTATTGACTTTGGAAAATTTAAGTGATTTTGTCAACATTTCGACCAATAGCGAGCTTCTGGAGTTTTCAAGTGAGATACTTGAAAGTTGCAATCAAGATGCGCTGAAGTAAGTCCAACCTATGTATTTAATTTGAAGTGAATCCATTGAGTGGTTTTGGAGAAGAAGACCTTTGAAGGTTTAGTGCGTTGCCAAGATGGCCGCGAACGTAGCCCTCGAGAAACAATAAAAGTATGCGCGTGCATGATTCATTCAAGTTTTGTCGACAGATCCGAAGTTTTAGTGAGCTGAGATTCGTAGTTTTTGAGAAATAAGGTTTCAACTTGGCGGAAGAAAAAAAAAAAATAATAATAATAATAAACACAACGAAAACAATAGATTCAAAGTTTACACTTTGAATCTAATAAACACAACGAAAACAATAGATTCAAAGTTTACACTTTGAATCTAATAATAATAAAAAAAACAAAAACCCTACGAAAGCAATATATTCAAAGCTTAAACTTGTTTTCCGATAAGGAAGGACTCTCTACACAGATTCATCAACCCCGGTTTTTCCTTGGGACACAAGAAGTGCCATAAGTAGTGCCATAAGTATTCCGTGTATCTTCTTTTCTTTTTTTCCTGCACTCCATTTTATTGATTTTCTGGGCGTTTCTATGTTTTTTCTTGAAAGGAAATTGGTTGAATTTATGGCTGGAAACAATTTTGGATGTGATTTGATACCAGGCTAGGCTGGTGGAAGGAGATTTCGAGAATTGTGTGTGCTTAGACCTGTATGTTTACAGTAGGCGCGAAATATGAAAAAGCGCGGACGTCAAAGAAAACATTTTTTTTCTTTCAAAGATTGAACTTACGGAAGATGCCGGCAAATATTCTCTTACAGGCCCTTCTTAGATTTATATTTTCGTTTTATTTTGCAAAGTAGTTTTAAGTTATTACGTTTTGAATGCAAGATTTCCTATAATAACCAAAAGAAAAAGCGCGGACCTCAAAGAAAACATTTGTTAAATTTTAAAGATTTAATTTACGGAAGACGTTGACTGATAAACTGTAATTAGTGCATCTCAGCTGTGGAATTTTGTTTCATTCGGCTTAACAGTTTTAAAGTTATAGGGCTTTTAAATATGTGTGACGTCATCAAATCTAAATGTTCGTTTATTACTGATAGAGCCAGTGTTTTCAGTTTGTTGATCGTTGAAACTAGTTTTATTTATGCATATTATGTGTTTACATTGATATATGTTATCGGTTTTGCTCTATAATGCGTCATTTTTCCACGGCATATGTGAGAAAGTCCAATAGTACACCTGAAAACGACTAAGTCCAACAATTTAAATTTTGGAACAAAGATTAAAAGTACTTATGAAAATGATAGAAAGCATTTGGCGGTATGTTTTTCTTCATCATTTTAGGGGCTTTGAGATGATATATAGTAAAAGTGACAAAAATCAGTTTTAGAAAAATTCACACTATTATTGATGACGTCATCAATTTTAAATACCAAATATCTGCTAAGGTTTTTATACAATAAACTTCAAATTTGCATTCATAATAGATTATGCATTGAACTATCTAATGTTAACAAATAAGAGCAAATACTTCTTTTTTTAGGGAGAAATAAAGCTTTACGTATTTGAAACACGATCCAATATGGCGGCCAAACTATTCGTCCAATCAAAAAACCGTTGACATTTTGTGACTAACAAATTTCCTTGTCTCTTTAAATTTGAAAACCGTTTCTCTCTATCTATATTATTGGCGAAATTAGCATTTTTATAGATTTTAAAAATTTAAAATGACGTCATGGTCACGTGACTTTGATTTGGATTTGACAACTTTAGAATATTAGTCAGATTGATGCAATCTATAGATGTAGAAAGTTTTGTTACGTTAAGTTCAATAGTTTTTTAGTTATTGACTTTTGAAAATTTAAGTGATGACGTCAAAATTTCGACCAATAGCGAGCTTCTAGAGTTTTCAACTGAAGAACTTGAAAGTTGCAATCGAGATGCGCTAAAGTAATTCCTACCTATGTATTAAATTTAAAGTCAATCCATTAGGTGGTTTTGGAGAAGAAGACCTTTGAAGGTTTAGTGCGGTGCCAAGATGGCCGCGAGCGTAGCCCTAGAAAAACATAAAAAATTAGCGCATGCATAATTGATCAAAAATCTGTCGAGAAATCTGAAATTTTTTAGTGTTGTGATTTGTAGTTTCCAAGAAATAGGCTTTCAACATCGGTGCAAGGAGAAAAAAAATAATAATAATAATAATAATAATAATAAACACAACGAAAACAATAGATTCAAAGTTTACACTTTGAATCTAATAATAATAATAATAATAAACACGACGAAAACAATAGATTCAAAGTTTACACTTTGAATCTAATAATAATAATAAACACAACGAAAACAATAGATTCAAAGTTTAAACTGGTTTTCCGATAAAGAATCTCTACAAAGTTTCATCACATCCAGTTTTCCTAGGGACACAAGAAGTGCCATAAATATTCCGTGTATCTTCTTTTCTCTTTTTTCCTGCCCACCGTCGGATTGATTTTCTGGGCATTTGTATGGTTTTCTTGAAAGGAAATTGGTTGAATTTAAGGCTGGAAACAATTTTGGATGTGATATGAGACCAGGTTAGGTGGAAGGAGATTTTGAGTAGTGTGTGTGCTTTGACCGGCATGTTTACAGTAGGCGCGCAACATGAAAAAGCGCGGACGTCAAAGAAAACATTTTTTTCTTTCAAAGATTGAATTTACGGAAGATGCCGGCAAATATTCTCTTACAGGTCCTTCTTAGATTTATATTTTCGCTTTATTTTGCAAAGTAGTTTTAAGTTATTACGTTTTGAATGTAAGATTTCCTATAATAACCAAAATAAAAAGCGCGGACCTCAAAGAAAACATTTGTTCAATTTTAAAGATTTAATTTACGGAAGACGTTGACCGATAAACTGTAACTAGTACATCTCAGCTGTGGAATTTTGTTTCATTCGGCTTAACAGTTTTAAAGTTATAGGGCTTTTAAAAATAGATGACGTCATCAAATCTAAAAGTTAGTTTATTGTTTATAAAATGAGTATTTTCAATTTGATGATCGTTGAAACTAGTTGTATGTATGCATATCATGTGTTTACACTGAAATATGATATCAGTTTTGCCCTATATCATGTCAATTTACCTCGGCATATACCAGAAAACCTTATAATTACCTGAAAACGACTAAGTCCAATAATCTAATTTTTTGAACTTCGATTAAAAATGCTTATAGCAACCATAGAAAATATATGGCGCTATATTTTTCTTCGTCCTTTCAAGGACTTTCAGATGATATACAATAAAAGTAACTAAAGTCAATTTTTCTTCCTATCTATATTATTTGCGAAATTAGCAATTTTACCGATTTTAACATTTTAAGATGACGTCATGGTCACGTGACTTTGGTTTGAATTTTACAATTTCAGAAAATTAGTTAAATTGATACAATCCATAGAAGTAGAAAGTTTTGTTACTTTAAGTTAAATAGTTTTTTAGTTATTTACTTTTGAAAATTCAAGTGATGACGTCAAAATTTCGACCAATAACGAGCTTCTAGAGTTTTCCACTGAGGTAGTTGAAAGTTTCAATCAAAATGCGCTGAAGTAAGTCCTACCTATGTATTAAATTTGAAGTGAATTCATTGAGTGCTTTTGGAGAAGAAGACCTTTGAAGGTTTAGTGCGGTGCCAAGATGGCCGCGAGCGTAGCCCTAGCAAAACATAAAAAATGGGCGCATGCAAGATTGATTGATAATCTGTCGAGAAATCTGAAATTTTTAAGTGTTGCGATTTGTAGTTTTCAAGAAATAGGCTTTCAACATCGGGGCAAGGAGAAAAAAAATAATAATAATAATAATAATAATAAACACGACGAAAACAATAGATTCAAAGTTTACACTTTGAATCTAATAATAAACACAACGAAAACAATAGATTCAAAGTTAACACTTTGAATCTAATAATAAACACAACGAAAACAATAGATTCAAAGTTTACACTTTGAATCTAATAATAATAATAAACACAACGAAAACAATAGATTCAAAGTTTACACTTTGAATCTAATAATAATAATAATAATAGACACAACGAAAACAATAGATTCAAAGTTTACACTTTGAATCTAATAATAGCAATTAAACAAAAACCCTACGAAAGCAATATATTCAAAGCTTAAACTTGTTTTCCGATAAGGAAGGACTCTCTACACAGATTCATCAACCCCGGTTTTTCCTTGGGACACAAGAAGTGCCATAAGTATTCCGTGTATCTTCTTTTCTTTTTTTCCTGCACTCCATTTTATTGATTTTCTGGGCGTTTCTATGTTTTTTCTTGAAAGGAAATTGGTTGAATTTATGGCTGGAAACAATTTTGGATGTGATTTGATACCAGGCTAGGCTGGTGGAAGGAGATTTCGAGAATTGTGTGTGCTTAGACCTGTATGTTTACAGTAGGCGCGAAACATGAAAAAGCGCGGACGTCAAAGAAAACATTTTTTTCTTTCAAAGATTGAACGTACGGAAGATGCCGGCAAATATTCTCTTACAGGCCCTTCTTAGATTTATATTTTCGTTTTATTTTGCAAAGTAGTTTTAAGTTATTACGTTTTGAATGCAAGATTTCCTATAATAACCAAAAGAAAAAGCGCGGACCTCAAAGAAAACATTTGTTAAATTTTAAAGATTTAATTTACGGAAGACGTTGACTGATAAACTGTAATTAGTGCATCTCAGCTGTGGAATTTTGTTTCATTCGGCTTAACAGTTTTAAAGTTATAGGGCTTTTAAATATGTGTGACGTCATCAAATCTAAATGTTCGTTTATTACTGATAGAGCCAGTGTTTTCAGTTTGTTGATCGTTGAAACTAGTTTTATTTATGCATATTATGTGTTTACATTGATATATGTTATCGGTTTTGCTCTATAATGCGTCATTTTTCCTCGGCATATGTGAGAAAGTCCAATAGTACACCTGAAAACGCTGAAAAGTCCAACAATTTAAATTTTGGAACAAAGATTAAAAGTACTTATGAAAATGATAGAAAGCATTTGGCGGTATGTTTTTCTTCATCATTTTAGGGGCTTTGAGATGATATATAGTAAAAGTGACAAAAATCAGTTTTAGAAAAATTCACACTATTATTGATGACGTCATCAATTTTAAATACCAAATATCTGCTAAGGTTTTTATACAATAAACTTCAAATTTGCATTCATAATAGATTATGCATTGAACTATCTAATGTTAACAAATAAGAGCAAATACTTCTTTTTTTAGGGAGAAATAAAGCTTTACGTATTTGAAACACGATCCAATATGGCGGCCAAACTATTCGTCCAATCAAAAAACCGTTGACATTTTGTGACTAACAAATTTCCTTGTCTCTTTAAATTTGAAAACCGTTTCTCTATATCTATATTATTGGCGAAATTAGCATTTTTATAGATTTTAAAAATTTAAAATGACGTCATGGTCACGTGACTTTGATTTGGATTTGACAACTTTAGAATATTAGTCAGATTGATGCAATCTATAGATGTAGAAAGTTTTGTTACGTTAAGTTCAATAGTTTTTTAGTTATTGACTTTTGAAAATTTAAGTGATGACGTCAAAATTTCGACCAATAGCGAGCTTCTAGAGTTTTCAACTGAAGAACTTGAAAGTTGCAATCGAGATGCGCTAAAGTAATTCCTACCTATGTATTAAATTTAAAGTCAATCCATTAGGTGGTTTTGGAGAAGAAGACCTTTGAAGGTTTAGTGCGGTGCCAAGATGGCCGCGAGCGTAGCCCTAGAAAAACATAAAAAAATAGCGCATGCATAATTGATCAAAAATCTGTCGAGAAATCTGAAATTTTTTAGTGTTGTGATTTGTAGTTTCCAAGAAATAGGCTTTCAACATCGGTGCAAGGAGAAAAAAAATAATAATAATAATAATAACTAGAAATTGCTGAAGCAATTGCGATTCAAAGTGTGAATCCGAACAAATAAGAGTTTCACATACTCCTTGACTTTTTTCCGAAAAGTAATTAAAGCGCCGAAAAGATGTACATGTTTTTCGTTCATCGCCAAAAGAAAAAGCGCGGACGTGAAAGAAAAATTCTTTAAATTTTAAAGATTTAATTCACGGAAGACGTTGGTTGATAAACTGTATCTACTGCATCTCTGCTGTGAAGTTTCGATTCATTTGGCTAATCAGTTTTTAAGTTATACCATTTTGAATACAGGATTTTCGTTAATCACCAAACGAAAAAACGCGGACGTGAAAGAAGACATTCTTTAAATTTTGAAAATTTAATTTACGGAAGACGTTGACAGATAAATTGCATCTATTACATCTTACCTGAGAAATTTTGATTCATTCGGCTAAAGAGTTTTTAAGTTATTGCGTTCTGAATACAGGATTTTCTATTATCATTAAAGGAAAAAGCGCGGACCTGAAAGAAAACATTTTCTAAATTTTAAAGATTTAATTTACGGAAGACGTTGACTGATAAACTGTATAAAGTACATCCTAGCTGTTTAGTTTGAATTCATTCGGGTAAACAGTTTTTAAGTTATAAGGCTTTTAAATATGTGTGACGTCATAAACTCTAAATGTTCGTTTATTACTGATAGAGCCAGTGTTTTCAGTTTGTTGATAGTTAAAACTAGTTTTATTTATGCATATTATGTGTTTACACTGATATATGTTATCGGTTTTGCTCTATAATGCGTCATTTTTCCTCGGCATATGTGAGAAAGTCCAATAGTACACCTGAAAACGACCAAGTCCAACAATTTAAATTTTGGAACAAAGATTAAAAGTACTTATGAAAATGATAGAAAGCATTTGGCGGTATGTTTTTCTTCGTCTTTTCAAGGGCTTTCAGATCACATATAATAAAAGTAACAAAAATCAGTTTTAGAAAAATTCACACTATTATTGATGACGTCATCAATTTTAAATACCAAATATCTCCTAAGGTTTTTATACGATAAACTTCAAATTTGCATTCATAATAGATTATGCATTGAACTATCTGATGTTACCAAATAAGAGCAAATACTTCTTTTTTTTAGGGAGAAGTAAAGCTTTACGTATTTGGAATTCGATCCAATATGGCGGCCAAACTATTCGTCCAATCAAAAAACCGTTGACATTTTGTGACTAACAAATTTCCTTGTCTCCTTAAATTTGAAATCCGTTTCTCTCTATCTATATTATTGGCGATATTAGCATTTTTATAGATTTTAAAAATTTTAAATGACGTCATGGCCACGTGACTTTAATTTGGATTTTAAAACTTTAGGATATTAGTCAGATTGATGCAATCTATAGAAGTAGAAAGTTTTGTTACTTTAAGTTAAATAGTTTTTTAGTTATTGACTTTTGAAAAATTAAGTGATGACGTCAAAATTTCGACCAATAGCGAGCTTCTAGAGCTTTCAACTGAGGTACTTGAAAGTTGCAATCAAGATGCGCTGAAGTAAGTCCTACATATGTATAAAATTTGAAGTGAATCCAATAAACGGTTTTAGAGAAGAAGACCTTTAAAGGTTTAGTGCGTTGCCAAGATGGCCGCGAACGTAGCCCTCGAGAAACAATAAAAGTATGCGCATGCATGATTTATTTGAGTTTTGTCGATGGATCCGAAGTTTCATAACGTTGAGATTCGTAGTTTTTGAGAAATAAGGTTTCAACTTGGCGGAAGAAAAAAAAAAAATAATAATAATAATAAACACAACGAAAACAATAGATTCAAAGTTTACACTTTGAATCTAATAACTAGAAATTGCTAAAGCAATTGCGATTCAAAGTGTGAAGTCGAATAGATCACGATTTTTTAAGTAATTTAAGAGACAAAAACAGTACATGTTTTAATATAAAGGCCTTAAGGAAGAAACGCGGACAAGAAAGAAAACATTTTTTTGAAGATTAAGTTTTCGGAAGAGGTTGACTTATACACTGTAACAAGTACTTCTTAGCTGTATAGTTTCGTTTCATTCTGCTGAGTAGTTTTTAAGTTATTACGTTTTGAAAACAATTTTTGCCTATAATCACCTAAAGAAAAAGCGCGGATCACACATTGAAAATTTTCCGTAAAGTAATTTAAGAGCCAAAAACAATACATGTTTTCTGCAAATCGCCGAGAAGAAAGGACGAGGAAGTGAAAGAAAACATGTTGGGGTTTAAATGATTCAATATACGGAAGACGTTAACTGATAAACTCTACCTAGTACATCTTCGCTGTGAATTTTTTATTTATTCAGCTAAACAGTTTTTAAGTGGCATGAGCTGCCAAACTTTATAGTTGCTGATCGTCACGACATTAAGAGGCTTGGAAGGCTATCGAAAAACTAAATGATTGGCGTTGGAATGAGGAAAATCCATACAGTATGTGGCCTGCACGAACCGAAAATGTGTTCGGAAAGTAAACAAAATTTAAATAACCGGGACGACCATTCATTCATTTATTCCAAGCCAAAGTTAGTTCTAAACAATGCTTTATCGTACAGTATCGAGACTAGAAGCACTAAAAAGCTTCTGAATTATACGTCTTGAGAAAAATAGCCAATAATTTCAACATTCTGTTTTAACGTCAAAATATCAACATTTTGGCAGCTCATGCCACTGAATACAGGATTTTCTATACTCCCCAAAGGAAAAAGTGTGGACGTGAAAGAAAACATTCTTTAAATTTTTTTATAGATTTAACTTACGGAAGACGTTGACTGAAAAATTTGCATCTAGTACATCTTTCCTGAGAAATTCGATTCATTCAGCTAAACAATTTTTAAGTTAAAAGGCTTTTCAAAATGTGTGACATTGTAAATGTAAATGTTAGTTTATTGCTTATAGAACCAGTGTTTTCAATTTGTTGATCCTTGAAACTGGTTTTATTTATGTGCATTATGTGTTTGTACTGAAATACATCAGTTGGCCTATATTATGTCAATTTTCCTCGGCATTTAGGAAAAAGCCCTATAATAAACCTGAAATAATTGAAATGCTTGATTAATTTCTTTTTTAAGTAATTTATATGGTAGAAAACAATATGTTGATATTTTTCTTCTCCTCTTATCAAGGGCTTTCAGATGGTATTGATTTAATGTTGATAAAATAGCTTTTAAAACATTTAGTAACTATAGATAACGTCATGATTGTTTAAACAGCATTTATCTTCAAAAAGGTTTGACCATGTTGCCCAAAATTTTCAAATCTATACGACCATGTGTGAGTTTATTTAAATCCAAAAGGACAAAGCAAATGCGTTATTTTGTTAGGAGATTTATTCAAATGTTTGGAACCGCGTCCGATATGACGGCTGAACTCGGTTTTGTCCTATCTGTAATATTAGCTAAAACAGGTTTTTGAAAAAAATTCAAAATTTCAATATGGCCTTAAGGGCGCTGGATTCCATACACACAAATGCAAAAGAAGGCTTAGTTTTGGATTGCTAAAAACCACATAAATGTGAAGTTTCGTGATATTTGACTAATTATTTCTTGTATCATAAGCAATTGAAAAATAAATTGTAACTTGTTACGCCATAATTTTGACCAATGGAAATCCTTAGAAGTTTTAGTTAGATATTGCTCAAATCTAGCCTCATTACATGTATTTGCTGGAGAGACTTGGTTATGTATGCAAAATTTGATCCGGATCATCAAAGGCCATTGAAGGTTTAGCAAGGAAGCAAAATGGCCGCCGAAGTGGCGCAAGACAAAATTCGAAAATACACGGATGCTTAATTGATTGAAATTCTGTCGAGGAATCTTAAGTTTCAAATTACTGAGTTTCTTAGTTTCCGAGCTTATACTATAGATATTTGGGTATGGACACTTCAATTTAGTTTGTTTATTAATGGTTTATGCTAAACTCAAAATTATTTCACTTATGTGGCCCGGTATTTTTTCTCGAGAGGCAATCGAAATGAAAGTGATATTGGATTGGTCTCTGAAGCAACTCGGCTTTATAGGCCTTCAATCTGTTCACTGACTGCCTAAAGTCTACCTGTTAGGCAGACTTGAGTGTGAACGCTCGTTACTAGTCCCCTTAGAAAAATAGAATAACAAAGTCAAAACATAACAGATTAAATAGTTAAGCGAGTGTCATGAATGTAATATGGCATGTATCTTGGCATGTAACAAATTTCTGCCAAACTCAAAGTTATTTCACTTATGTGGTGGTGTAGCCCTGTATTTTTTGGCAACTGAAATAAAAGTGACATATGTCTCTGAAACAAACATCGGCCTTATAGGCCTTCAATCTTTTCACTTACTGCCTGAAGTCTGTATTACAAAACCAATAGTAAGAATGTCTTTAAAATGCCTAAAAATGAAAATTTGAAAATATTCAAATAACACTTTCAGAAATCTTAGAAATTAAGTGCTGATATAATAAGATTTCCCTGTGTTGTATAAATGTAGTTTTACTGCCTACACTGTTTCAGTGAAATAAAAACTTGCGATTTGCTGATGTTTATCAATTGATGGAGCTAGCATCCATTTACTTATTAACACAATGCAATATTTTACGAATACAGTTTTAGGTATTCTATCTTAAATTTAGATTATTTCACCTATGTGCTGCGTTACTATGTTAACGGTTCGAAAAACGGACTCTTTATCTGGAAAAAAATTTGAATTTTTCTTTACATTGAATCCGAACCATTGTCTAATTGACGGAAGGTTTGTGTCGGACTGAGAGCCCATCACTCTCCAGCTAAATTCTTTTAATTAAGAGACAGATGTTTGTCAGGGATCTTCCATCTAAATAATCTTGAAGTTAAAAGTTTAGACTCACGAATTCCTTCATATGTTCTAACCTGGTAGTGACAGAGTATTTCGTTTTCACGGGGAGTTTATCTGTACCTGTAGTTGAAATTGAAGCTAACCAGCAAAGGTTTTCCAAACAGAACAGACATGGGTTCAAATAACATGTTTGGTTAAGGGGGAAATTGTCTCTGATATGAAAAACATTGTAACTTGTATTCCACTAAGCCCTTTTCGTAGAATGCTTAATACTAAGAGATTCAGAGTGATACCCCTTCATAGGCTATGTTTATCCCTAGATAAATAGAAGTGGCAGACTATGTTAGCAAAAGCCAGAAAAATGAGAGAGGCCAGCTGCTATCAGCTGGTCTTATCATCTTGTGAGTACATAAGACTGGACTTCTTAAATATGTATTTAATTCGGTTACGTCGTCATTTAAAGATTCCCAAATCTGGTCTGATGATGCGCTTGAGTGACTTAGTTATGTAGGCAAGATTCGACCCGAATCCATTAAGTTGTTCTGAAGAGAAAGGTCATGGAATGTTTAGCTGGGGCTAAAGTGGCGCTAGAAAAAAGTCAAAAAATACCCAGACGTCTAATTGATTGAAAATCTGTCAAGGAATCTGAAGTGTCAAACTGACGAAATTCTTAGTGTCCGAGAAACAGGCTCACAACATCGGGACGATAAAAAGATTAGATTCAGTGAGATTCGAACCCGTGCTTCATGTGTTAGAGACACCTAAATATATTTGTCCGCTACCTACCTTTTATTAGCCTTCATACCATAATTAAGATTCATGAATTTCTTCAATATTTTTTACCAAATATTAGTATTTTGATTTCTGGGAGATATATGCATGTAAATTATATTAGCTGCGTGGATGGCTTACTTTATGTAGGAGAAGTTAAACCAGGGCTCTGCCTTTCGCTGCAGTGAATACAAGTCACTGGCTATGTAAACTGATCCCCGTCTGTATAAATAAATCATCTGGTCCTTATCTAATTGTAAATAGTTGACTGGATTTCTTTAAATGTGTTTTTTACTTTAGTTATAAGTCATTTAGGCATTCCAAACCAGTTCTAATAAATTTTGAAGCACTATTGCGGTTTGAAAACATCTTTTTTTGGAAAAAAACAGACAAGTGAAACCGATTTTATGTCATTTACCAAAAATATACCTACAAAAATTGAAACTTTTGATAAAATATTTCAAAAACTTCTACAGATGGTAGGAGAAATATGTTGATATATTTGTTCTCCTCTCCTCAAGGGCTTTCAGAAATTATAAATTTAATGTTGATAAACTAATTTCTAAAACATTTAGAAATTATTGAAAACACTCACCATTTTCTTTACATCTACTGAGATTCGAACCCGTGCTTCATCAATGGAAGGCCTATGTGGGAGTAGGAGATTACCACTCTACCGATTCAACCACTAAGGCCCATCAACGCAAATTAGAGACAGATTTGTGTCCACTATTTAGCTTCTAATTACTCTTAATACTACAGTTAAGATACATGGATTTGTTCAATATTTTACTGGATATAGCCAGAGTTGTTTAATTACTGAGAGATTTCATATGCACCTATTTTAAACGAAGCTGCTTGGATGGCTTACTCTATTTATGAGTAATTTCTGTCATCTGCCATCAAAAAGCACAACCCTGAACTTAACACTGGCCTAAAGGCCTCCAAACAATTTAGTTTATTTCTGTAAAATTTCTGTCTCTCCTCATTACAGTAAATACCTGTCAAACACTTGTCAATCTCTTTAGTATCAACCATCTTAGCTATCTTAACGTACTATATTCTTACTATGCCATGTTTATTACCTGCCACCTGTATGCCCCGTGCTGCTCTTCCTTAATCTCCTTGCTGTACATAACCTTTAATCGTTTCATTACCCTACATGTGTTGTTTTAAATTCTTATCTACTGCCTATATATACCGTTATTTTCATTGTATCACTACTCCTGATGATGGTTTGAGAATAAACCGAAATATTGAGTTAATATGTCTTACCAGAAGTCTATCAAGGGGAAGTATGTAACTAGCTATCTCCCCGTGTAAACGGCATTGTCCACAAGCCAGCTGGAGTCAATTAACTACTACAGCGCCCTCTGCCAGTTTTGATCGAATCCTGTCCAAATATAAAAACGCCCCCTGGTTTATATGACTCAAACTGAAAGTAGGCCTATAAACACTACGGATGACAAGGTAGTTGGTAAGCTAGCAGTGATGATGAAAATAAACGTGGTACAATCGCGAAGTAATGAACAGTGAATTCAATCGCCAAACTCTTATGGTTTGATTTAGTCGCTTGTGTTGAATGGCCTCGATCACTGCCTGGACAGTTCACCGGCCTCCGGCAAACAGCCCTCGTCTGACAGAGGCGAGCCCAGCGAATGAGCGATAGCATCTCCTGCGAAGCGACTTTGTGTGTCGGATTTCAATTTTTTGACCAATAACTTTACCGTTGCTAAAGAAATTATTTACATGTATGTTATATAATGAATATGTATTTAGATATTATATTCAAAAGTTTCTATAACACTGCTGCGCAAAAAGGCTTTTCCCACAATTCCAGAGTAATTATTTCGGAAATTGTTTTATGCGCAGAGGATACCAGGACTTTTGCCATGTGCGCACAAACGTCATATGATGCGTTATTTCAGCTGGCTTGTGGACAATGCCGTTTACACGGGGAGATAGCTAGTTACATACTTCCCCTTGATAGACTTCTGGTCTTACATGTCTTTCTTCGGATTGCTCACTCTACTTTATTATGTCAAGCTAGTCAGTGGAAATTCTAATATGTCTGTTAGACCATGCAGGGTCTTGCCTTGCCCTGGTGTAAATACAGGTCACCACTATTAAAGCAAGCCTCCCTCACTGTGTTTACATTAGCCCATCTGGTCTCCTAGCCTTATCTCTTTGCAAATAGATAATACCGGATTTCTTTAAATGTGTTTTTTTAAATTTTCCTTATAACGTCACCGAGGCATTCCAAACCATTTTCAATCAATTTGGAAGCACTATTTCAGTCTGAAAACATCTTTTTTTTAAAGAATCGGTCAAGTAGAACCGATTGTATATTATATACCAGAAATGTTGCTGAAAACGACTAAGTCCAAAAATTGAAACTTTTGATTAAATATTTGAAGTACTTATTGAAATGATAGAAAACATATGTTGATATATTTCTTCTCCTCTCCTCAAAGGCTTTCAGAAAATATAAATTTGATGTTGATAATTTAATTTCTAAAATATTTACAAATTATTGATGACGTCAACATTTTTTAAATAGCATATATCTTCAAAACTCTTTGACTAATACTGCTTAAAAGAACAAGCATTGTAGATATTGTGTCAGATTGTTCAAACAAAAAGTTACAGGGCATATATTTTATCTGTATAGGACAAGAAGTTGATTAAGTGTTTTGCGCCTGACCCAATATTGCGTCATAACCATGCGTCCAATCGAACAATGACTGATTTATAACATTTTGAAATTTGCTTGTCTATCCAAATTTGAAATCCGTTTTGTTCTATCTAAAATAATAACAAAAATGAAATTTTGAATAATTAAAATTTTGAAATGACGTCGAGGTCACGTGACTTTTAACAAACTTTCAAAATGTTTACACATGAATGACATTGATAGAAACTATATGAATAAGAAGTTTTGCCACTTTAAATTGAACAGTTTTTGAGTTATTAGCTTTTTAAAATTTGAATGACGTCAAAATTTCGACCAATGGCGAACTTCTAGAGTTTTCAACAGACGTACTTCAAATTTGCACCGCAGGTGCGCTGAAGTAAGCCCTACCTATGTACTAAATTTGAAGTAATTCCATAAAGCAGTTTTTGAGAAGAAGACCTTTGAAGGTTTAGCAAGGTTCTAAGATGGCCGCCAAAGTGGCGCAAGAACAAAGTCGAAAATACCCTGGTGCATAATTGATTGGAATTCTGTCGACAAATCTGAAGTTTCATAATGCTGAGATTCTTAGTTTCCGAGAAATAGGCTCACAACATCGACGCAAGAAAAACAAAAAGAATACAGAAGAAGAATAATAAACAGTAGAAAAACAATAGATTCAAAGTTAACACTTTGAATCTAATAAACACAACGAAAACAATAGATTCAAAGTTTACACTTTGAATCTAATAATAATAATAATAACTAGAAATTGCTGAAGCAATTGCGATTCAAAGTGTGAATCCGAACAGATAAGAGTTTCACATACTCCTTGACTTTTTTCCGAAAAGTAATTAAAGCGCCGAAAAGATGTACATGTTTTTCGTTAATCGGCAAAAGAAAAAGCGCGGACGTGAAAGAAAAATTCTTTAAATTTTAAAGATTTAATTCACGGAAGACGTTGGTTGATAAACTGTATCTACTGCATCTTTGCTGTGAAGTTTCGATTCATTTGGCTAATCAGTTTTTAAGTTATAACGTTTTGAATACAGGATTTTCGTTAATCGGCAAAAGAAAAAGCGCGGACGTGAAAGAAGACATTCTTTAAATTTTGAAAATTTAATTTACGGAAGACGTTGACAGATAAATTGTATCTATTACATCCTACCTGAGAAATTTTGATTCATTCGGCTAAAGAGTTTTTAAGTTATTGCGTTCTGAATACAGGATTTTCTATAATCATCAAAGGAAAAAGCGCGGACCTGAAAGAAAACATTTTCTAAATTTTAAAGATTTAATTTACGGAAGACGTTGACTCTGATAAACTGTATGAAGTACATCTTAGCTGTTAAATTTGGATTCATCCGGGTAAACAGTTTTTAAGTTATAAGGCTTTTAAATATGTGTGACGTCATTAAATCTAAATGTTCGTTTATTACTTATAGAGCCAGTGTTTTCAATTTCTTGATCGTTGAAACTAGTTTTATTTATGCATATTATGTGTTTACACTGATATATGTTATCGGTTGTGCTCTATAATGCGTCATTTTTCCTCGGCATATGTGAGAAAGTCCAATAGTACGCCTGAAAACGACAAGTCCAACAATTTAAATTTTGGAACAAAGATTAAAAGTACTTATCAAAATGATAGAACGCATTTGGCGGTATGTTTTTCTTCGTCATTTCAAGGGCTTTGAGGTGATATATAATAAAAGTAATTGAAATCAGTTTTAGAAAAATTCACACTATTATTGATGACGTCATCAATTTTAAATACCAAATATCTCCTAAGGTTTTTATAATATAAACTTCAAATTTGCTTTCATAATAGATTATACACTGAACTATCTAATGTTACAAAATCAGAGCAAATACTTCTCTTTTTAGGAAGAAAAAGGGTTTTACGTATTTGGAACACGATCCAATATGGCGGCCAAACTATTCGTCCAATCAAAAAACCGTTGGCATTTTGTGATCAACAAATTTCCTTGTCTGTTTAAATTTGAAATCTGTTTCTCTCTATCTATATTATTGGCGAAATTAGCATATTTACAGATTTTAAAAATTAAAAATGACGTCATGGTCACGTGACTTTGATTTGGATTTTACAACTTTAGAATATTACTCAGAATGATGCAATCTCTAGATATAGAAAGTTTTGTTACTTTAAGTTAAATAGTTTTTTAGTTATTGACTTTTGAAAATTTAAGTGATGACGTCAAAATTTCGACCAATAGCGAGCTTCTAGAGTTTTCGACTGAGATACTTGAAAAACACAAATTAAATGCGCTGGAGTAAGTCCTACCTATGTATCTAATTTGAAGTAATTTCATTGAGTACTTTTTGAGAAGAAGGCCTTTGAAGGTTTAGTGCGGTGCCAAGATGGCCGCCAACGTATCCGTAGAGACACAATAAAAATAGGCGCATGCCTAATCTATTGAAGTTTTGTCGACAAATCCGAAATTTGATAACGTCGCGATTTGTAGTTATCGAGAAATAAGGTTTCAACTTCGCGGAAGAAAAAAAACTAATAATAATAATAAACACAACGAAAACAATAGATTCAAAGTTTACACTTTGAATCTAATAACTAGAAATTGCTGAAGCAATTGCGATTCAAAGTGTGAAGTTGAATAGATCAGAATACCTTGAAGTAATTTAAGAGACGAAAACAGTGCACGTTTTAATATAAAGGCCAAGAGGAAATAGCGCGGACGTGAAAGAAAGCAATTTTTTTCATTCATAGATTGAATTTTCAGAAAACGTTGACAAAAACACTGTAACTAGTACTTCTTACCTGTCAAGTTTCGTTTCATGTTATTTTCATGTTATAAGTTTAAAAAAAATCGTTAGTTTATTACTAATAGAACCAATATTTTCAATGTGTTGATATTTGAAACTAGATTATTTAATGCATATTATGTTGTTGCACTGAAATATGATATCATTTTGCTTTATATTATATCTCTGGACTGAATATTGAACTGCGCTCGAAATTTTTCCAAAGGACGAGTTGTGTTTAAAGTAGCAAGAGCTTCCAATTTTTTAAATAGTTTTCCGTTAAAACGGAATTTCAAAATTAATTGCTATTTTTTACAAACAGTACCAATAAAGAGTATTTCCTTAACATCACCCTCTGAATTACACGTTAATTGTTTAGAAATATCAAAGACACAAAAACAAACTCATGTATCCCGAATGAGGTAGGCATTAAAAAATCAGCGGGCGTGCCGATCTCCATATATAGATCACCGCTCAACAGGGAATACAACAGCAGTGCCGGCTTATTCGATTCAAGTCCAGTCATTCGACGAAAATAAGACTCAAGAATCAATGAGAAATACCGGGGAAATGAACAAGGACATAATAAAGTAGTCTCTGTGCGGTCCCGGGGGCAGACAAGGGACCGGCAGGCGAGTTAATGGGAAAGATCAACCATATAGCCTAGTACTTAAGACGCAAAATGGCCGGCCTACATTCAATTTCAAAACAAACAGTGGTAACTTCGAGTTAATCCAAAGTATACACTCATTTAATAAGTTTTATTCGGAGTGGTTGGTTTAGTATTTCGATAAGATGCAAATTCCCTTTTTATCTTTACAATCTGAATGTATGAAAAAGTCATAATTTTGGCAGCTTATGTCACTTTGAGGCTATTTAGCCTATTTAAACAAATTACAGGTGACTTAGTCGGTATCGATATCAAACATTTTATACAATTATGAAGGTGATTTTTATTAATTGTTTCTCAAAATTATAAACTTTATATCGGCATCCCATCGCTTTTTTCCAAAATGGACATTTGGCTCTGAACAAACATCGGCTTACCGGTGTTTCCCTTGAAGTTCTCCGCCTGGCTGAAGACCAGGCATGCGGGTGTGTGTGTGAACGTTCGCTAGCCGCGCACATTAAGAACAATTTAATAAAATACGCAGATCAGAACAGATTAATAATATCAAATTATGTGTCCTTGGTGTATTTTGTGCTACTACACCTATTATGGTTTAACTTTACCTTGTATATATCTCAAGATGTACTTTGTATATCTCACATGGAGTCTTTCATACTGAAATAAAGGGATTGAGAGCTTACGCTTGTTTTCCTACAAGAGATCACTACATAGCTCCATGATAACATCCGGTTTTTCCTAGGGACACAAGAAGTGCCATAAGTAGTGCCATAAGTATTCCGTGTGTCTTCTTTTCTTTTTTTCCTGCACTCCATTGGATTGATTTTCTGGGCGTTTCTATGGTTTTTCTTGAAAGGAAATTGGTTGAATTTATGGCTGGAAACAATTTTGGATGTGATTTGATACCAGGCTAGGCTGGTGGAAGGAGATTTCGAGAATTGTGTGTGCTTAGACCTGTATGTTTACAGTAGGCGCGAACCATGAAAAAGCGCGGACGTCAAAGAAAACATTTTTTTCTTCAAAAGATTGAATTTACAAGAGATGCCGGCAAATATTCTCTTACAGGCCCTTCTTAGATTCATATTTTTGTTTTATTATGCATCGTAGTTTTTAAGTTATTACGTTTTGAATGCAAGATTTCCTATAATAACCAAAAGAAAAAGCGCGGACCTAAAAGAAAACATTTGTTAAATTTTTAAGATTTCATTTACGGAAGACGTTGACTGATAAACTGTAACTAGTACATCTCAGCTGTGGAATTTTGTTTCATTCGGCTTAACAGTTTTAAAGTTATAGGGCTTTTAAAAATAGATGACGTCATCGAATCTAAACGTTAGTCTATTGTTTATAAAATGAGTATTTTCAATTTGATGATCGTTGAAACTAGTTTTATTTATGCATATTATGTGTTTACACTGAAATATGATATCAGTTTTGCCCTATATCATGTCAATTTTCCTCGGCATATACCAGAAAGCCTTATAACATGGCTGAAAACGACAAAGTCCAACAATTTAAACTTTGGAACAAAGATTAAAAATACTTATGGAAATGATACAAAGCATTTGGCGGTATGTTTTTCCTCGTCTTTTCAAGGGCTTTCAGATCATATATAATAAAAGTAACAAAAATCACTTTTAGAAAAATTCACACGATTATTGATGACGTCATCAATTTTAAATACCAAATATCTCCTAAGGTTTTTATGCAATAAACCTCAAATTTGCATTCATAATAGATTATGCCTTGAACTATCTATTGTTACAAAATCAGAGCAAATACTTCTTTTTTTAGGGAGAAGAAAAGCTTTACGTATTTGGAACACGATCTAATATGGCGGCCAAATCATTCGTCCAATCAAAAAACCGTTGACATTTTGTGAACAACAAATTGTCTTGTCTCTCTTAATTTGATATCGGTTTCTTTCTATCTATATTATTAGCGAAATTAGCATTTTCATAGATTTTAAAGATTTAAAATGACGTCATGGTCACGTGACTTTGATTTGGATTTTACAACTTTAGGATATTAGTCAGATTGATGCACTCTATGAACGTAGAAAGTTTTGTTGCTTTAAATTAAATAGTTTTTTAGTTATTGACTTTTGAAAATTTAAGTGATGACGTCACAATTTCGACCAATAGCGAGCTTCTAAAGTTTTCAAGTGAGATACTTGAAAGCTGCAATCAAGATGCGCTGAAGTAAGTCCTACCTATGTATTAAATTTGAAGTGAATCCATGAAGTGGTTTTGGAGCAGAAGACCTTTGAAGGTTTAGTGCGGTGCCAAGATGGCCGCTAGCGTAGCCCTAGAAAAACATGAAAAACGTGCGCATGCAAGATTGATTGAAAATCTGTCCAGAAATCTGAAATTTTTTAGTGTTGCAATTTGTAGTTTTCAAGAAATAGGCTTTCAACATCGGGGCAAGGAGAAAAAAAATAATAATAATAATAATAATAATAATAATAATAATAAACACAACGAAAACAATAGATTCAAAGTTTACACTTTGAATCTAATAATAATAAAAAAATAAATAAAACACTACGAAAGCAATATATTCAAAGCTTAAACTTGTTTTCCGATAAGGAAGGACTCTACACAGATTCATCACCCCCGGTTTTTTCTTGGGACACAAGAAGTGCCATAAGTAGTGCCATAAGTATTCCGTGTGTCTTCTTTTCTTTTTTTCCTGCACTCCATTGGATTGATTTTCTGGGCGTTTCTATGGTTTTTCTTGAAAGGAAATTGGTTGAATTTATGGCTGGAAACAATTTTGGATGTGATTTGATACCAGGCTAGGCTGGTGGAAGGAGATTTCGAGAATTGTGTGTGCTTAGACCTGTATGTTTACAGTAGGCGCGAACCATGAAAAAGCGCGGACGTCAAAGAAAACATTTTTTTCTTCAAAAGATTGAATTTACAAGAGATGCCGGCAAATATTCTCTTACAGGCCCTTCTTAGATTCATATTTTTGTTTTATTATGCATCGTAGTTTTTAAGTTATTACGTTTTGAATGCAAGATTTCCTATAATAACCAAAAGAAAAAGCGCGGACCTAAAAGAAAACATTTGTTAAATTTTTAAGATTTCATATACGGAAGACGTTGACTGATAAACTGTAACTAGTACATCTCAGCTGTGGAATTTTGTTTCATTCGGCTTAACAGTTTTAAAGTTATAGGGCTTTTAAAAATAGATGACGTCATCGAATCTAAACGTTAGTCTATTGTTTATAAAATGAGTATTTTCAATTTGATGATCGTTGAAACTAGTTTTATTTATGCATATTATGTGTTTACACTGAAATATGATATCAGTTTTGCCCTATATCATGTCAATTTTCCTCGGCATATACCAGAAAGCCTTATAACATGGCTGAAAACGACAAAGTCCAACAATTTAAACTTTGGAACAAAGATTAAAAATACTTATGGAAATGATACAAAGCATTTGGCGGTATGTTTTTCCTCGTCTTTTCAAGGGCTTTCAGATCATATATAATAAAAGTAACAAAAATCACTTTTAGAAAAATTCACACGATTATTGATGACGTCATCAATTTTAAATACCAAATATCTCCTAAGGTTTTTATGCAATAAACCTCAAATTTGCATTCATAATAGATTATGCCTTGAACTATCTATTGTTACAAAATCAGAGCAAATACTTCTTTTTTTAGGGAGAAGAAAAGCTTTACGTATTTGGAACACGATCTAATATGGCGGCCAAATCATTCGTCCAATCAAAAAACCGTTGACATTTTGTGAACAACAAATTGTCTTGTCTCTCTTAATTTGATATCGGTTTCTTTCTATCTATATTATTAGCGAAATTAGCATTTTCATAGATTTTAAAGATTTAAAATGACGTCATGGTCACGTGACTTTGATTTGGATTTTACAACTTTAGGATATTAGTCAGATTGATGCACTCTATGAACGTAGAAAGTTTTGTTGCTTTAAATTAAATAGTTTTTTAGTTATTGACTTTTGAAAATTTAAGTGATGACGTCACAATTTCGACCAATAGCGAGCTTCTAAAGTTTTCAAGTGAGATACTTGAAAGCTGCAATCAAGATGCGCTGAAGTAAGTCCTACCTATGTATTAAATTTGAAGTGAATCCATGAAGTGGTTTTGGAGCAGAAGACCTTTGAAGGTTTAGTGCGGTGCCAAGATGGCCGCTAGCGTAGCCCTAGAAAAACATGAAAAACGTGCGCATGCAAGATTGATTGAAAATCTGTCCAGAAATCTGAAATTTTTTAGTGTTGCAATTTGTAGTTTTCAAGAAATAGGCTTTCAACATCGGGGCAAGGAGAAAAAAAAAAATAATAATAATAATAATAATAATAATAATAATAAACACAACGAAAACAATAGATTCAAAGTTTACACTTTGAATCTAATAATAATAAAAAAATAAATAAAACACTACGAAAGCAATATATTCAAAGCTTAAACTTGTTTTCCGATAAGGAAGGACTCTACACAGATTCATCACCCCCGGTTTTTTCTTGGGACACAAGAAGTGCCATAAGTAGTGCCATAAGTATTCCGTGTGTCTTCTTTTCTTTTTTTCCTGCACTCCATTGGATTGATTTTCTGGGCGTTTCTATGGTTTTTCTTGAAAGGAAATTGGTTGAATTTATGGCTGGAAACAATTTTGGATGTGATTTGATACCAGGCTAGGCTGGTGGAAGGAGATTTCGAGAATTGTGTGTGCTTAGACCTGTATGTTTACAGTAGGCGCGAACCATGAAAAAGCGCGGACGTCAAAGAAAACATTTTTTTCTTCAAAAGATTGAATTTACAAGAGATGCCGGCAAATATTCTCTTACAGGCCCTTCTTAGATTCATATTTTTGTTTTATTATGCATCGTAGTTTTTAAGTTATTACGTTTTGAATGCAAGATTTCCTATAATAACCAAAAGAAAAAGCGCGGACCTAAAAGAAAACATTTGTTAAATTTTTAAGATTTCATTTACGGAAGACGTTGACTGATAAACTGTAACTAGTACATCTCAGCTGTGGAATTTTGTTTCATTCGGCTTAACAGTTTTAAAGTTATAGGGCTTTTAAAAATAGATGACGTCATCGAATCTAAACGTTAGTCTATTGTTTATAAAATGAGTATTTTCAATTTGATGATCGTTGAAACTAGTTTTATTTATGCATATTATGTGTTTACACTGAAATATGATATCAGTTTTGCCCTATATCATGTCAATTTTCCTCGGCATATACCAGAAAGCCTTATAACATGGCTGAAAACGACAAAGTCCAACAATTTAAACTTTGGAACAAAGATTAAAAATACTTATGGAAATGATACAAAGCATTTGGCGGTATGTTTTTCCTCGTCTTTTCAAGGGCTTTCAGATCATATATAATAAAAGTAACAAAAATCACTTTTAGAAAAATTCACACGATTATTGATGACGTCATCAATTTTAAATACCAAATATCTCCTAAGGTTTTTATGCAATAAACCTCAAATTTGCATTCATAATAGATTATGCCTTGAACTATCTATTGTTACAAAATCAGAGCAAATACTTCTTTTTTTAGGGAGAAGAAAAGCTTTACGTATTTGGAACACGATCTAATATGGCGGCCAAATCATTCGTCCAATCAAAAAACCGTTGACATTTTGTGAACAACAAATTGTCTTGTCTCTCTTAATTTGATATCGGTTTCTTTCTATCTATATTATTAGCGAAATTAGCATTTTCATAGATTTTAAAGATTTAAAATGACGTCATGGTCACGTGACTTTGATTTGGATTTTACAACTTTAGGATATTAGTCAGATTGATGCACTCTATGAACGTAGAAAGTTTTGTTGCTTTAAATTAAATAGTTTTTTAGTTATTGACTTTTGAAAATTTAAGTGATGACGTCACAATTTCGACCAATAGCGAGCTTCTAAAGTTTTCAAGTGAGATACTTGAAAGCTGCAATCAAGATGCGCTGAAGTAAGTCCTACCTATGTATTAAATTTGAAGTGAATCCATGAAGTGGTTTTGGAGCAGAAGACCTTTGAAGGTTTAGTGCGGTGCCAAGATGGCCGCTAGCGTAGCCCTAGAAAAACATGAAAAACGTGCGCATGCAAGATTGATTGAAAATCTGTCCAGAAATCTGAAATTTTTTAGTGTTGCAATTTGTAGTTTTCAAGAAATAGGCTTTCAACATCGGGGCAAGGAGAAAAAAAATAATAATAATAATAATAATAATAATAATAATAATAAACACAACGAAAACAATAGATTCAAAGTTTACACTTTGAATCTAATAATAAACACAACGAAAACAATAGATTCAAAGTTTACACTTTGAATCTAATTCTTGTAGGCTATGGTTTGGGCGTATGCATACATTACTTATGTAGACTACTGATTAATTAAAACGCTATGTTAGATTGGAAAGCACTTGATTAAAAAGTAAATAAATTTTCAGAAAATAATTTTGATCAGTTTCCAAAGGTTGGTCAAGCCTTTAGTTACTGATCTGAACTACCTTCTATGGTTGAGCAGACGATAAAAAGTAGTTCAATTTTGGCCTAAGAAATCAAGCTCGATTTAAAATGGCAAAAGAATTAAAAAATTAACAAGATTTTTTATGTTCTGTTTTAGGCGTATTCATGGGTCACACTAACTTTACTTGTATATGTATTGCTCACATTTTATCCATGCTAATAGATAATTTTGTAATATCGTCCTAACATTATAAGTTGAATAAAGTCTACGTTCTCCTCAAAGAATTAAATATATGCCTTTAGGGTGCCATTTCTTCCTTGAACTTGTAATCTTGTAATCTTTCTACTGTCGGCTCTGTATACTTTCTCCCATCATCTGGGTCATTTTTCCGTCTGTTGTGTGAGTTATCATCTGTCAGCTGTGTAACTTATCCCATCTAAACTGCCTCTTTCTTTCATTAGTGCATCACTTTTTACAATTGGTCTGGCGATCCTTTCCTCGAACCTGTCGCTCATCATCTTATCAATTTGGTAAACCATTCCTCCATCAGTTTGTTTCGGGTATTCTCCATCGACCTGCCTGTTTCAGTAACCTTGTTGTACATCCTTCCTAAACAGAGCCTTCTGTTCATCATGTAACTTGACCATCCATCAACTGTAGAGTACATGTTTCCTTTCATTGGGATGTCTTCCTTCTACCAAAATATAATCTCCATTGGTTGATCTAAAACGAGAAAAAACATAATTCTGTCCTTCCCAGGAACAGGTTTAGTAAATTAGCCTCAGAGAGGCATAAAAATAGAAAACAAACAACGAAGTATCAGTTAAAAACTGAATAATTATTTATGTAGGCTATGGTTTTGGCATATGCATGAATTACTTATGTAGACTACTGATTAATTAAAACGCTATGTTAGATTGGAAAGCACTTGATTAAAAAGTAGATAAATTTTCAGAAAATAATTTTGACCAGTTTCCAAAGGTTAGTCAGGCCTTTAGTTACTGATCTGAACTACCTTCTATGGTTGAGCAGACGATAGAAAGTAGTTCAATTTTGGCCTAAGAAATCAAGCTCGATTTAAAATGGCAAAAGGAATTTAAAAATAACTATTTTTTTTATGTTCTGTTTTAGGGGTTTTCATGGGTCACATTAACTTTACTTTTATATGTAGTGCTCACATTTTATCCATGCTAATAGATAATTTTGTAATATCGTCCTATTATTATAAGTTGAATAAAGTCTACGTTCTCCTCAAAGAATTAAATATATGCCTTTAGGGTGCCATTTCTTCCATGAACTTGTAATCTTTCTACTGTCGGCTCTGTTTACTTTCTTCCATCATCTGGGTCATTTTTCCGTCTGTTGTGTGAGTTGTCATCTGTCAGTTGTGTAACTTATCCCATCTAAACTGGCTCTTGCTTTCATTAGCGCATCACTGTTAAACAATTGGTCTGGCGATCCTTCCATCGAACCTGTCGCTCATCATCTTGTCAATTTGGTAAACCATTCGTCCATCAGATTGTTTCGGGTATTCTCAATCGACCTGCCTGTTTCAGTAACCTTGTTGTACATCCTTCCTAAACAGAGCCTTTCGTTCATCATGTTACTTGACCATCCATCAACTGTAGAGTACATGTTTCTTTTCATTGGGATGTCTTCCTTCTACCAAAATATAATCTCCATTGGTTGATCTAAAACGAGAAAAAACATAATTCTGTCCTTCCCAGGAACAGGTTTAGTAAATTAGCCTCAGAGAGGCATAAAAATAGAAAACAAACAACGAAGTATCAGTTAATAACTGAATAATTATTCATGTAGGCTATGGTTTTGGCATATGCATGAATTACTTATGTAGACTACTGATTAATTAAAACGCTATGTTAGATTGGAAAGCACTTGATTAAAAAGTAGATTAATTTTCAGAAAATAATTTTGACCAGTTTCCAAAGGTTAGTCGGGCCTTTAGTTACTGATCTGAACTACCTTCTATGGTTAAGCAGACGATAGAAAGTAGTTCAATTTTGGCCTAAGAAATCAAGCTCGATTTAAAATGGCAAAAGAATTTAAAAATTAACAAGATTTTTTATGTTCTGTTTTAGGCGTATTCATGGGTCACATTAACTTTACTTTTATATGTATTGCTCACATTTTATCCATGCTAATAGATAATTTTGTAATATCGTCCTAACATTATAAGTTGAATAAAGTCTACGTTCTCCTCAAAGAATTAAATATATGCCTTTAGGGTGCCATTTCTTCCATGAACTTGTAATCTTTCTACTGTCGGCTCTGTTTACTTTCTCCCATCATCTGGGTCATTTTTCCGTCTGTTGTGTGAGTTGTCATCTGTCAGCTGTGTAACTTATCCTATCTAAACTGCCTCTTTCTTTCATTAGTGCATCACTTTTTACAATTGGTCTGGCGATCCTTTCCTCGAACCTGTCGCTCATCATCTTATCAATTTGGTAAACCATTCCTCCATCAGTTTGTTTCGGGTATTCTCCATCGACCTGCCTGTTTCAGTAACCTTGTTGTACATCCTTCCTAAACAGAGCCTTCTGTTCATCATGTAACTTGACCATCCATCAACTGTAGAGTACATGTTTCCTTTCATTGGGATGTCTTCCTTCTACCAAAATATAATCTCCATTGGTTGATCTAAAACGAGAAAAAACATAATTCTGTCCTTCCCAGGAACAGGTTTAGTAAATTAGCCTCAGAGAGGCATAAAAATAGAAAACAAACAACGAAGTATCAGTTAAAAACTGAATAATTATTTATGTAGGCTATGGTTTTGGCATATGCATGAATTACTTATGTAGACTACTGATTAATTAAAACGCTATGTTAGATTGGAAAGCACTTGATTAAAAAGTAGATAAATTTTCAGAAAATAATTTTGACCAGTTTCCAAAGGTTAGTCAGGCCTTTAGTTACTGATCTGAACTACCTTCTATGGTTGAGCAGACGATAGAAAGTAGTTCAATTTTGGCCTAAGAAATCAAGCTCGATTTAAAATGGCAAAAGGAATTTAAAAATAACTATTTTTTTTATGTTCTGTTTTAGGGGTTTTCATGGGTCACATTAACTTTACTTTTATATGTAGTGCTCACATTTTATCCATGCTAATAGATAATTTTGTAATATCGTCCTAATATTATAAGTTGAATAAAGTCTACGTTCTCCTCAAAGAATTAAATATATGCCTTTAGGGTGCCATTTCTTCCATGAACTTGTAATCTTTCTACTGTCGGCTCTGTTTACTTTCTTCCATCATCTGGGTCATTTTTCCGTCTGTTGTGTGAGTTGTCATCTGTCAGTTGTGTAACTTATCCCATCTAAACTGGCTCTTGCTTTCATTAGCGCATCACTGTTAAACAATTGGTCTGGCGATCCTTCCATCGAACCTGTCGCTCATCATCTTGTCAATTTGGTAAACCATTCCTCCATCAGTTTGTTTCGGGTATTCTCCATCGACCTGCCTGTTTCAGTAACCTTGTTGTACATCCTTCCTAAACAGAGCCTTCCGTTCATCATGTAACTTGACCATCCATCAACTGTAGAGTACATGTTTCCTTTCATTGGGATGTCTTCCTTCTACCAAAATATAATCTCCATTGGTTGATCTAAAACGAGAAAAAAACATAATTCTGTCCTTCCCAGGAACAGGTTTAGTAAATTAGCCTCAGAGAGGCATAAAAATAGAAAACAAACAACGAAGTATCAGTTAATAACTGAATAATTATTCATGTAGGCTATGGTTTTGGCATATGCATGAATTACTTATGTAGACTACTGATTAATTAAAACGCTATGTTAGATTGGAAAGCACTTGATTAAAAAGTAGATAAATTTTCAGAAAATAATTTTGACCAGTTTCCAAAGGTTAGTCAGGCCTTTAGTTACTGATCTGAACTACCTTCTATGGTCAAGCAGACGATAGAAAGTAGTTCAATTTTGGCCTAAGAAATCAAGCTCGATTTAAAATGGCAAAGGAATTTAAAAATAACTATTTTTTTATGTTCTGTTTTAGGGGTTTTCATGGGTCACATTAACTTTACTTTTATATGTATTGCTCACATTTTATCCATGCTAATAGATAATTTTGTAATATCGTCCTAATATTATAAGTTGAATAAAGTCTACGTTCTCCTCAAAGAATTAAATATATGCCTTTAGGGTGCCATTTCTTCCATAAACTTGTAATCTTTCTACTGTCGGCTCTGTTTACTTTCTTCCATCATCTGGGTCATTTTTCCGTCTGTTGTGTGAGTTGTTATCTGTCAGTTGTGTAACTTATCCCATCTAAACTGCCTCTTTCTTTCATTAGCGCATCACTGTTAAACAATTGGTCTGGCGATCCTTCCGTCGAACCTGTCGCTCATCATCTTGTCAATTTGGTAAACCATTCGTCCATCAGATTGTTTCGGGTATTCTGGATCGACCTGCCTGTTTCAGTAACCTTGTTGTACATCCTTCCTAAACAGAGCCTTTCGTTCATCATGTTACTTGACCATCCATCAACTGTAGAGTACATGTTTCTTTTCATTGGGATGTCTTCCTTCTACCAAAATATAATCTCCATTGGTTGATCTAAAACGAGAAAAAACATAATTCTGTCCTTCCCAGGAACAGGTTTAGTAAATAAGCCTCAGAGAGGCATACAATGGGAAAACAAATAACAAAATATCAGTTGAAAACTTAATAATAATTCTTGTAGGCTATGGTTTGGGCGTATGCATACATTACTTATGTAGACTACTGATTAATTAAAACGCTATGTTAGATTGGAAAGCACTTGATTAAAAAGTAAATAAATTTTCAGAAAATAATTTTGATCAGTTTCCAAAGGTTGGTCAAGCCTTTAGTTACTGATCTGAACTACCTTCTATGGTTGAGCAGACGATAAAAAGTAGTTCAATTTTGGCCTAAGAAATCAAGCTCGATTTAAAATGGCAAAAGAATTAAAAAATTAACAAGATTTTTTATGTTCTGTTTTAGGCGTATTCATGGGTCACACTAACTTTACTTGTATATGTATTGCTCACATTTTATCCATGCTAATAGATAATTTTGTAATATCGTCCTAACATTATAAGTTGAATAAAGTCTACGTTCTCCTCAAAGAATTAAATATATGCCTTTAGGGTGCCATTTCTTCCTTGAACTTGTAATCTTGTAATCTTTCTACTGTCGGCTCTGTATACTTTCTCCCATCATCTGGGTCATTTTTCCGTCTGTCGTGTGAGTTATCATCTGTCAGCTGTGTAACTTATCCCATCTAAACTGCCTCTTTCTTTCATTAGTGCATCACTTTTTACAATTGGTCTGGCGATCCTTTCCTCGAACCTGTCGCTCATCATCTTATCAATTTGGTAAACCATTCCTCCATCAGTTTGTTTCGGGTATTCTCCATCGACCTGCCTGTTTCAGTAACCTTGTTGTACATCCTTCCTAAACAGAGCCTTCTGTTCATCATGTAACTTGACCATCCATCAACTGTAGAGTACATGTTTCCTTTCATTGGGATGTCTTCCTTCTACCAAAATATAATCTCCATTGGTTGATCTAAAACGAGAAAAAACATAATTCTGTCCTTCCCAGGAACAGGTTTAGTAAATTAGCCTCAGAGAGGCATAAAAATAGAAAACAAACAACGAAGTATCAGTTAAAAACTGAATAATTTTTTATGTAGGCTATGGTTTTGGCATATGCATGAATTACTTATGTAGACTACTGATTAATTAAAACGCTATGTTAGATTGGAAAGCACTTGATTAAAAAGTAGATAAATTTTCAGAAAATAATTTTGACCAGTTTCCAAAGGTTAGTCAGGCCTTTAGTTACTGATCTGAACTACCTTCTATGGTTGAGCAGACGATAGAAAGTAGTTCAATTTTGGCCTAAGAAATCAAGCTCGATTTAAAATGGCAAAAGGAATTTAAAAATAACTATTTTTTTTATGTTCTGTTTTAGGGGTTTTCATGGGTCACATTAACTTTACTTTTATATGTAGTGCTCACATTTTATCCATGCTAATAGATAATTTTGTAATATCGTCCTATTAATATAAGTTGAATAAAGTCTACGTTCTCCTCAAAGAATTAAATATATGCCTTTAGGGTGCCATTTCTTCCATGAACTTCTAATCTTTCTACTGTCGGCTCTGTTTACTTTCTTCCATCATCTGTGTCATTTTTCCGTCTGTTGTGTGAGTTGTCATCTGTCAGTTGTGTAACTTATCCCATCTAAACTGGCTCTTGCTTTCATTAGCGCATCACTGTTAAACAATTGGTCTGGCGATCCTTCCATCGAACCTGTCGCTCATCATCTTGTCAATTTGGTAAACCATTCGTCCATCAGATTGTTTCGGGTATTCTCGATCGACCTGCCTGTTTCAGTAACCTTGTTGTACATCCTTCCTAAACAGAGCCTTTCGTTCATCATGTTACTTGACCATCCATCAACTGTAGAGTACATGTTTCTTTTCATTGGGATGTCTTCCTTCTACCAAAATATAATCTCCATTGGTTGATCTAAAACGAGAAAAAACATAATTCTGTCCTTCCCAGGAACAGGTTTAGTAAATTAGCCTCAGAGAGGCATAAAAATAGAAAACAAACAACGAAGTATCAGTTAATAACTGAATAATTATTCATGTAGGCTATGGTTTTGGCATATGCATGAATTACTTATGTAGACTACTGATTAATTAAAACGCTATGTTAGATTGGAAAGTACTTGATTAAAAAGTAGATTAATTTTCAGAAAATAATTTTGACCAGTTTCCAAAGGTTAGTCAGGCCTTTAGTTACTGATCTGAACTACCTTCTATGGTTAAGCAGACGATAGAAAGTAGTTCAATTTTGGCCTAAGAAATCAAGCTCGATTTAAAATGGCAAAAGAATTTAAAAATTAACAAGATTTTTTATGTTCTGTTTTAGGCGTATTCATGGGTCACATTAACTTTAATTTTATATGTATTGCTCACATTTTATCCATGCTAATAGATAATTTTGTAATATCGTCCTAACATTATAAGTTGAATAAAGTCTAAGTTCTCCTCAAAGAATTAAATATATGCCTTTAGGGTGCCATTTCTTCCTTGAACTTGTAATCTTTCTACTGTCGGCTCTGTATACTTTCTCCCATCATCTGGGTCATTTTTCCGTCTGTTGTGTGAGTTGTCATCTGTCAGCTGTGTAACTTATCCTATCTAAACTGCCTCTTTCTTTCATTAGTGCATCACTTTTTACAATTGGTCTGGCGATCCTTTCCTCGAACCTGTCGCTCATCATCTTATCAATTTGGTAAACCATTCCTCCATCAGTTTGTTTCGGGTATTCTCCATCGACCTGCCTGTTTCAGTAACCTTGTTGTACATCCTTCCTAAACAGAGCCTTCCGTTCATCATGTAACTTGACCATCCATCAACTGTAGAGTACATGTTTCCTTTCATTGGGATGTCTTCCTTCTACCAAAATATAATCTCCATTGGTTGATCTAAAACGAGAAAAAACATAATTCTGTCCTTCCCAGGAACAGGTTTAGTAAATCAGCCTCAGAGAGGCATAAAAATAGAAAACAAACAACGAAGTATCAGTTAAAAACTGAATAATTATTTATGTAGGCTATGGTTTTGGCATATGCATGAATTACTTATGTAGACTACTGATTAATTAAAACGCTATGTTAGATTGGAAAGCACTTGATTAAAAAGTAGATAAATTTTCAGAAAATAATTTTGACCAGTTTCCAAAGGTTAGTCAGGCCTTTAGTTACTGATCTGAACTACCTTCTATGGTTGAGCAGACGATAGAAAGTAGTTCAATTTTGGCCTAAGAAATCAAGCTCGATTTAAAATGGCAAAAGGAATTTAAAAATAACTATTTTTTTTATGTTCTGTTTTAGGGGTTTTCATGGGTCACATTAACTTTACTTTTATATGTAGTGCTCACATTTTATCCATGCTAATAGATAATTTTGTAATATCGTCCTAATATTATAAGTTGAATAAAGTCTACGTTCTCCTCAAAGAATTAAATATATGCCTTTAGGGTGCCATTTCTTCCATGAACTTGTAATCTTTCTACTGTCGGCTCTGTTTACTTTCTTCCATCATCTGGGTCATTTTTCCGTCTGTTGTGTGAGTTGTCATCTGTCAGTTGTGTAACTTATCCCATCTAAACTGGCTCTTGCTTTCATTAGCGCATCACTGTTAAACAATTGGTCTGGCGATCCTTCCATCGAACCTGTCGCTCATCATCTTGTCAATTTGGTAAACCATTCGTCCATCAGATTGTTTCGGGTATTCTCGATCGACCTGCCTGTTTCAGTAACCTTGTTGTACATCCTTCCTAAACAGAGCCTTTCGTTCATCATGTTACATGTATTACATTATAAGTTGAATAAAGTCTACGTTCTCCTCAAAGAATTAAATATATGCCTTTAGGGTGCCATTTCTTCCTTGAACTTGTAATCTTTCTACTGTCGGCTCTGTATACTTTCTCCCATCATCTGGGTCATTTTTCCGTCTGTTGTGTGAGTTATCATCTGTCAGCTGTGTAACTTATCCCATCTAAACTGCCTCTTTCTTTCATTAGTGCATCACTTTTTACAATTGGTCTGGCGATCCTTTCCTCGAACCTGTCGCTCATCATCTTATCAATTTGGTAAACCATTCCTCCATCAGTTTGTTTCGGGTATTCTCGATCGACCTGCCTGTTTCAGTAACCTTGTTGTACATCCTTCCTAAACAGAGCCTTTCGTTCATCATGTTACTTGACCATCCATCAACTGTAGAGTACATGTTTCTTTTCATTGGGATGTCTTCCTTCTACCAAAATATAATCTCCATTGGTTGATCTAAAACGAGAAAAAACATAATTCTGTCCTTCCCAGGAACAGGTTTAGTAAATTAGCCTCAGCGAGGCATAAAAATAGAAAACAAACAACGAAGTATCAGTTAATAACTGAATAATTATTCATGTAGGCTATGGTTTTGGCATATGCATGAATTACTTATGTAGACTACTGATTAATTAAAACGCTATGTTAGATTGGAAAGCACTTGATTAAAAAGTAGATTAATTTTCAGAAAATAATTTTGACCAGTTTCCAAAGGTTAGTCAGGCCTTTAGTTACTGATCTGAACTACCTTCTATGGTTAAGCTGACGATAGAAAGTAGTTCAATTTTGGCCTAAGAAATCAAGCTCGATTTAAAATGGCAAAAGAATTTAAAAATTAACAAGATTTTTTATGTTCTGTTTTAGGCGTATTCATGGGTCACATTAACTTTACTTTTATATGTATTGCTCACATTTTATCCATGCTAATAGATAATTTTGTAATATCGTCCTAACATTATAAGTTGAATAAAGTCTAAGTTCTCCTCAAAGAATTAAATATATGCCTTTAGGGTGCCATTTCTTCCTTGAACTTGTAATCTTTCTACTGTCGGCTCTGTATACTTTCTCCCATCATCTGGGTCATTTTTCCGTCTGTTGTGTGAGTTGTCATCTGTCAGCTGTGTAACTTATCCTATCTAAACTGCCTCTTTCTTTCATTAGTGCATCACTTTTTACAATTGGTCTGGCGATCCTTTCCTCGAACCTGTCGCTCATCATCTTATCAATTTGGTAAACCATTCCTCCATCAGTTTGTTTCGGGTATTCTCCATCGACCTGCCTGTTTCAGTAACCTTGTTGTACATCCTTCCTAAACAGAGCCTTCCGTTCATCATGTAACTTGACCATCCATCAACTGTAGAGTACATGTTTCCTTTCATTGGGATGTCTTCCTTCTACCAAAATATAATCTCCATTGGTTGATCTAAAACGAGAAAAAACATAATTCTGTCCTTCCCAGGAACAGGTTTAGTAAATCAGCCTCAGAGAGGCATAAAAATAGAAAACAAACAACGAAGTATCAGTTAATAACTGAATAATTATTCATGTAGGCTATGGTTTTGGCATATGCATGAATTACTTATGTAGACTACTGATTAATTAAAACGCTATGTTAGATTGGAAAGCACTTGATTAAAAAGTAGATAAATTTTCAGAAAATAATTTTGACCAGTTTCCAAAGGTTAGTCAGGCCTTTAGTTACTGATCTGAACTACCTTCTATGGTTGAGCAGACGATAGAAAGTAGTTCAATTTTGGCCTAAGAAATCAAGCTCGATTTAAAACGGCAAAGGAATTTAAAAATAACTATTTTTTTATGTTCTGTTTTAGGGGTTTTCATGGGTCACATTAACTTTACTTTTATATGTTTTGCTCACATTTTATCCATGCTAATAGATAATTTTGTAATATCGTCCTAATATTATAAGTTGAATAAAGTCTACCTTCTCCTCAAAGAATTAAATATATGCCTTTAGGCTGCCATTTCTTCCATAAACTTGTAATCTTTCTACTGTCGGCTCTGTTTACTTTCTTCCATCATCTGGGTCATTTTTTCCGTCTGTTGTGTGAGTTGTCATCTGTCAGTTGTGTAACTTATCCCATCTAAACTGCCTCTTTCTTTCATTAGAGCATCACTGTTAAACAATTGGTCTGGCGATCCTTCCATCGAACCTGTCGCTCATCATCTTGTCAATTTGGTAAACCATTCCTCCATCAGTTTGTTTCGGGTATTCTCGATCGACCTGCCTGTTTCAGTAACCTTGTTGTACATCCTTCCTAAACAGAGCCTTTCGTTCATCATGTTACTGGACCATCCATCAACTGTAGAGTACATGTTTCTTTTCATTGGGATGTCTTCCTTCTACCAAAATATAATCTCCATTGGTTGATCTAAAACGAGAAAAAACATAATTCTGTCCTTCCCAGGAACAGGTTTAGTAAATAAGCCTCAGAGAGGCATACAATGGGAAAACAAATAACAAAGTATCAGTTGAAAACTTAATAATAATTCTTGTAGGCTATGGTTTGGGCGTATGCATAAATTACTTATGTAGACTACTGGTTAATTAAAACGCTATGTTAGATTGGAAAGCACTTGATTAAAAAGTAAATAAATTTTCAGAAAATAATTTTGATCAGTTTCCAAAGGTTGGTCAAGCCTTTAGTTACTGATCTGAACTACCTTCTATGGTTGAGCAGACGATAGAAAGTAGTTCAAATTTGGCCTAAGAAATCAAGCTCGATTTAAAATGGCAAAAGAATTAAAAAATTAACAAGATTTTTTATGTTCTGTTTTAGGCGTATTCATGGGTCACATTAACTTTACTTTTATATGTATTGCTCACATTTTATCCATGCTAATAGATAAATTTGTAATATCGTCCTAACATTATAAGTTGAATAAAGTCTACGTTCTCCTCAAAGAATTAAATATATGCCTTTAGGGTGCCATTTCTTCCTTGAACTTGTAATCTTGTAATCTTTCTACTGTCGGCTCTGTATACTTTCTCCCATCATCTGGGTCATTTTTCCGTCTGTTGTGTGAGTTATCATCTGTCAGCTGTGTAACTTATCCCATCTAAACTGCCTCTTTCTTTCATTAGTGCATCACTTTTTACAATTGGTCTGGCGATCCTTTCCTCGAACCTGTCGCTCATCATCTTATCAATTTGGTAAACCATTCCTCCATCAGTTTGTTTCGGGTATTCTCCATCGACCTGCCTGTTTCAGTAACCTTGTTGTACATCCTTCCTAAACAGAGCCTTCTGTTCATCATGTAACTTGACCATCCATCAACTGTAGAGTACATGTTTCCTTTCATTGGGATGTCTTCCTTCTACCAAAATATAATCTCCATTGGTTGATCTAAAACGAGAAAAAACATAATTCTGTCCTTCCCAGGAACAGGTTTAGTAAATTAGCCTCAGAGAGGCATAAAAATAGAAAACAATTATTTATGTAGGCTATGGTTTTGGCATATGCATGAATTACTTATGTAGACTACTGATTAATTAAAACGCTATGTTAGATTGGAAAGCACTTGATTAAAAAGTAGATAAATTTTCAGAAAATAATTTTGACCAGTTTCCAAAGGTTAGTCAGGCCTTTAGTTACTGATCTGAACTACCTTCTATGGTTGAGCAGACGATAGAAAGTAGTTCAATTTTGGCCTAAGAAATCAAGCTCGATTTAAAATGGCAAAAGGAATTTAAAAATAACTATTTTTTTTATGTTCTGTTTTAGGGGTTTTCATGGGTCACATTAACTTTACTTTTATATGTAGTGCTCACATTTTATCCATGCTAATAGATAATTTTGTAATATCGTCCTAATATTATAAGTTGAATAAAGTCTACGTTCTCCTCAAAGAATTAAATATATGCCTTTAGGGTGCCATTTCTTCCATGAACTTGTAATCTTTCTACTGTCGGCTCTGTTTACTTTCTTCCATCATCTGGGTCATTTTTCCGTCTGTTGTGTGAGTTGTCATCTGTCAGTTGTGTAACTTATCCCATCTAAACTGGCTCTTGCTTTCATTAGCGCATCACTGTTAAACAATTGGTCTGGCGATCCTTCCATCGAACCTGTCGCTCATCATCTTGTCAATTTGGTAAACCATTCGTCCATCAGATTGTTTCGGGTATTCTCGATCGACCTGCCTGTTTCAGTAACCTTGTTGTACATCCTTCCTAAACAGAGCCTTTCGTTCATCATGTTACTTGACCATCCATCAACTGTAGAGTACATGTTTCTTTTCATTGGGATGTCTTCCTTCTACCAAAATATAATCTCCATTGGTTGATCTAAAACGAGAAAAAACATAATTCTGTCCTTCCCAGGAACAGGTTTAGTAAATTAGCCTCAGAGAGGCATAAAAATAGAAAACAAACAACGAAGTATCAGTTAATAACTGAATAATTATTCATGTAGGCTATGGTTTTGGCATATGCATGAATTACTTATGTAGACTACTGATTAATTAAAACGCTATGTTAGATTGGAAAGCACTTGATTAAAAAGTAGATTAATTTTCAGAAAATAATTTTGACCAGTTTCCAAAGGTTAGTCAGGCCTTTAGTTACTGATCTGAACTACCTTCTATGGTTAAGCAGACGATAGAAAGTAGTTCAATTTTGGCCTAAGAAATCAAGCTCGATTTAAAATGGCAAAAGAATTTAAAAATTAACAAGATTTTTTATGTTCTGTTTTAGGCGTATTCATGGGTCACATTAACTTTACTTTTATATGTATTGCTCACATTTTATCCATGCTAATAGATAATTTTGTAATATCGTCCTAACATTATAAGTTGAATAAAGTCTAAGTTCTCCTCAAAGAATTAAATATATGCCTTTAGGGTGCCATTTCTTCCTTGAACTTGTAATCTTTCTACTGTCGGCTCTGTATACTTTCTCCCATCATCTGGGTCATTTTTCCGTCTGTTGTGTGAGTTGTCATCTGTCAGCTGTGTAACTTATCCTATCTAAACTGCCTCTTTCTTTCATTAGTGCATCACTTTTTACAATTGGTCTGGCGATCCTTTCCTCGAACCTGTCGCTCATCATCTTATCAATTTGGTAAACCATTCCTCCATCAGTTTGTTTCGGGTATTCTCCATCGACCTGCCTGTTTCAGTAACCTTGTTGTACATCCTTCCTAAACAGAGCCTTCCGTTCATCATGTAACTTGACCATCCATCAACTGTAGAGTACATGTTTCCTTTCATTGGGATGTCTTCCTTCTACCAAAATATAATCTCCATTGGTTGATCTAAAACGAGAAAAAACATAATTCTGTCCTTCCCAGGAACAGGTTTAGTAAATTAGCCTCAGAGAGGCATAAAAATAGAAAACAAACAACGAAGTATCAGTTAATAACTGAATAATTATTCATGTAGGCTATGGTTTTGGCATATGCATGAATTACTTATGTAGACTACTGATTAATTAAAACGCTATGTTAGATTGGAAAGCACTTGATTAAAAAGTAGATAAATTTTCAGAAAATAATTTTGACCAGTTTCCAAAGGCTAGTCAGGCCTTTAGTTACTGATCTGAACTACCTTCTATGGTTAAGCAGACGATAGAAAGTAGTTCAATTTTGGCCTAAGAAATCAAGCTCGATTTAAAATGGCAAAGGAATTTAAAAATAACTATTTTTTTATGTTCTGTTTTAGGGGTTTTCATGGGTCACATTAACTTTACTTTTATATGTATTGCTCACATTTTATCCATGCTAATAGATAATTTTGTAATATCGTCCTAATATTATAAGTTGAATAAAGTCTACGTTCTCCTCAAAGAATTAAATATATGCCTTTAGGGTGCCATTTCTTCCATAAACTTGTAATCTTTCTACTGTCGGCTCTGTTTACTTTCTTCCATCATCTGGGTCATTTTTCCGTCTGTTGTGTGAGTTGTTATCTGTCAGTTGTGTAACTTATCCCATCTAAACTGCCTCTTTCTTTCATTAGCGCATCACTGTTAAACAATTGGTCTGGCGATCCTTCCGTCGAACCTGTCGCTCATCATCTTGTCAATTTGGTAAACCATTCGTCCATCAGATTGTTTCGGGTATTCTGGATCGACCTGCCTGTTTCAGTAACCTTGTTGTACATCCTTCCTAAACAGAGCCTTTCGTTCATCATGTTACTTGACCATCCATCAACTGTAGAGTACATGTTTCTTTTCATTGGGATGTCTTCCTTCTACCAAAATATAATCTCCATTGGTTGATCTAAAACGAGAAAAAACAATTCTGTCCTTCCCAGGAACAGGTTTAGTAAATAAGCCTCAGAGAGGCATACAATGGGAAAACAAATAACAAAATATCAGTTGAAAACTTAATAATAATTCTTGTAGGCTATGGTTTGGGCGTATGCATACATTACTTATGTAGACTACTGATTAATTAAAACGCTATGTTAGATTGGAAAGCACTTGATTAAAAAGTAAATAAATTTTCAGAAAATAATTTTGATCAGTTTCCAAAGGTTGGTCAAGCCTTTAGTTACTGATCTGAACTACCTTCTATGGTTGAGCAGACGATAAAAAGTAGTTCAATTTTGGCCTAAGAAATCAAGCTCGATTTAAAATGGCAAAAGAATTAAAAAATTAACAAGATTTTTTATGTTCTGTTTTAGGCGTATTCATGGGTCACACTAACTTTACTTGTATATGTATTGCTCACATTTTATCCATGCTAATAGATAATTTTGTAATATCGTCCTAACATTATAAGTTGAATAAAGTCTACGTTCTCCTCAAAGAATTAAATATATGCCTTTAGGGTGCCATTTCTTCCTTGAACTTGTAATCTTGTAATCTTTCTACTGTCGGCTCTGTATACTTTCTCCCATCATCTGGGTCATTTTTCCGTCTGTTGTGTGAGTTATCATCTGTCAGCTGTGTAACTTATCCCATCTAAACTGCCTCTTTCTTTCATTAGTGCATCACTTTTTACAATTGGTCTGGCGATCCTTTCCTCGAACCTGTCGCTCATCATCTTATCAATTTGGTAAACCATTCCTCCATCAGTTTGTTTCGGGTATTCTCCATCGACCTGCCTGTTTCAGTAACCTTGTTGTACATCCTTCCTAAACAGAGCCTTCTGTTCATCATGTAACTTGACCATCCATCAACTGTAGAGTACATGTTTCCTTTCATTGGGATGTCTTCCTTCTACCAAAATATAATCTCCATTGGTTGATCTAAAACGAGAAAAAACATAATTCTGTCCTTCCCAGGAACAGGTTTAGTAAATTAGCCTCAGAGAGGCATAAAAATAGAAAACAAACAACGAAGTATCAGTTAAAAACTGAATAATTATTTATGTAGGCTATGGTTTTGGCATATGCATGAATTACTTATGTAGACTACTGATTAATTAAAACGCTATGTTAGATTGGAAAGCACTTGATTAAAAAGTAGATAAATTTTCAGAAAATAATTTTGACCAGTTTCCAAAGGTTAGTCAGGCCTTTAGTTACTGATCTGAACTACCTTCTATGGTTGAGCAGACGATAGAAAGTAGTTCAATTTTGGCCTAAGAAATCAAGCTCGATTTAAAATGGCAAAAGGAATTTAAAAATAACTATTTTTTTTATCTTCTGTTTTAGGGGTTTTCATGGGTCACATTAACTTTACTTTTATATGTAGTGCTCACATTTTATCCATGCTAATAGATAATTTTGTAATATCGTCCTAATATTATAAGTTGAATAAAGTCTACTTTCTCCTCAAAGAATTAAATATATGCCTTTAGGGTGCCATTTCTTCCATGAACTTGTAATCTTTCTACTGTCGGCTCTGTTTACTTTCTTCCATCATCTGGGTCATTTTTCCGTCTGTTGTGTGAGTTGTCATCTGTCAGTTGTGTAACTTATCCCATCTAAACTGGCTCTTGCTTTCATTAGCGCATCACTGTTAAACAATTGGTCTGGCGATCCTTCCATCGAACCTGTCGCTCATCATCTTGTCAATTTGGTAAACCATTCGTCCATCAGATTGTTTCGGGTATTCTCGATCGACCTGCCTGTTTCAGTAACCTTGTTGTACATCCTTCCTAAACAGAGCCTTTCGTTCATCATGTTACTTGACCATCCATCAACTGTAGAGTACATGTTTCTTTTCATTGGGATGTCTTCCTTCTACCAAAATATAATCTCCATTGGTTGATCTAAAACGAGAAAAAACATAATTCTGTCCTTCCCAGGAACAGGTTTAGTAAATTAGCCTCAGAGAGGCATAAAAATAGAAAACAAACAACGAAGTATCAGTTAATAACTGAATAATTATTCATGTAGGCTATGGTTTTGGCATATGCATGAATTACTTATGTAGACTACTGATTAATTAAAACGCTATGTTAGATTGGAAAGCACTTGATTAAAAAGTAGATTAATTTTCAGAAAATAATTTTGACCAGTTTCCAAAGGTTAGTCAGGCCTTTAGTTACTGATCTGAACTACCTTCTATGGTTAAGCAGACGATAGAAAGTAGTTCAATTTTGGCCTAAGAAATCAAGCTCGATTTAAAATGGCAAAAGAATTTAAAAATTAACAAGATTTTTTATGTTCTGTTTTAGGCGTATTCATGGGTCACATTAACTTTACTTTTATATGTATTGCTCACATTTTATCCATGCTAATAGATAATTTTGTAATATCGTCCTAACATTATAAGTTGAATAAAGTCTAAGTTCTCCTCAAAGAATTAAATATATGCCTTTAGGGTGCCATTTCTTCCTTGAACTTGTAATCTTTCTACTGTCGGCTCTGTATACTTTCTCCCATCATCTGGGTCATTTTTCCGTCTGTTGTGTGAGTTGTCATCTGTCAGCTGTGTAACTTATCCTATCTAAACTGCCTCTTTCTTTCATTAGTGCATCACTTTTTACAATTGGTCTGGCGATCCTTTCCTCGAACCTGTCGCTCATCATCTTATCAATTTGGTAAACCATTTCTCCATCAGTTTGTTTCGGGTATTCTCCATCGACCTGCCTGTTTCAGTAACCTTGTTGTACATCCTTCCTAAACAGAGCCTTCCGTTCATCATGTAACTTGACCATCCATCAACTGTAGAGTACATGTTTCCTTTCATTGGGATGTCTTCCTTCTACCAAAATATAATCTCCATTGGTTGATCTAAAACGAGAAAAAACATAATTCTGTCCTTCCCAGGAACAGGTTTAGTAAATTAGCCTCAGAGAGGCATAAAAATAGAAAACAAACAACGAAGTATCAGTTAATAACTGAATAATTATTCATGTAGGCTATGGTTTTGGCATATGCATGAATTACTTATGTAGACTACTGATTAATTAAAACGCTATGTTAGATTGGAAAGCACTTGATTAAAAAGTAGATAAATTTTCAGAAAATAATTTTGACCAGTTTCCAAAGGTTAGTCAGGCCTTTAGTTACTGATCTGAACTACCTTCTATGGTTAAGCAGACGATAGAAAGTAGTTCAATTTTGGCCTAAGAAATCAAGCTCGATTTAAAATGGCAAAGGAATTTAAAAATAACTATTTTTTTATGTTCTGTTTTAGGGGTTTTCATGGGTCACATTAACTTTACTTTTATATGTATTGCTCACATTTTATCCATGCTAATAGATAATTTTGTAATATCGTCCTAATATTATAAGTTGAATAAAGTCTACGTTCTCCTCAAAGAATTAAATATATGCCTTTAGGGTGCCATTTCTTCCATAAACTTGTAATCTTTCTACTGTCGGCTCTGTTTACTTTCTTCCATCATCTGGGTCATTTTTCCGTCTGTTGTGTGAGTTGTTATCTGTCAGTTGTGTAACTTATCCCATCTAAACTGCCTCTTTCTTTCATTAGCGCATCACTGTTAAACAATTGGTCTGGCGATCCTTCCGTCGAACCTGTCGCTCATCATCTTGTCAATTTGGTAAACCATTCGTCCATCAGATTGTTTCGGGTATTCTGGATCGACCTGCCTGTTTCAGTAACCTTGTTGTACATCCTTCCTAAACAGAGCCTTTCGTTCATCATGTTACTTGACCATCCATCAACTGTAGAGTACATGTTTCTTTTCATTGGGATGTCTTCCTTCTACCAAAATATAATCTCCATTGGTTGATCTAAAACGAGAAAAAACATAATTCTGTCCTTCCCAGGAACAGGTTTAGTAAATAAGCCTCAGAGAGGCATACAATGGGAAAACAAATAACAAAATATCAGTTGAAAACTTAATAATAATTCTTGTAGGCTATGGTTTGGGCGTATGCATACATTACTTATGTAGACTACTGATTAATTAAAACGCTATGTTAGATTGGAAAGCACTTGATTAAAAAGTAAATAAATTTTCAGAAAATAATTTTGATCAGTTTCCAAAGGTTGGTCAAGCCTTTAGTTACTGATCTGAACTACCTTCTATGGTTGAGCAGACGATAAAAAGTAGTTCAATTTTGGCCTAAGAAATCAAGCTCGATTTAAAATGGCAAAAGAATTAAAAAATTAGCAAGATTTTTTATGTTCTGTTTTAGGCGTATTCATGGGTCACACTAACTTTACTTGTATATGTATTGCTCACATTTTATCCATGCTAATAGATAATTTTGTAATATCGTCCTAACATTATAAGTTGAATAAAGTCTACGTTCTCCTCAAAGAATTAAATATATGCCTTTAGGGTGCCATTTCTTCCTTGAACTTGTAATCTTGTAATCTTTCTACTGTCGGCTCTGTATACTTTCTCCCATCATCTGGGTCATTTTTCCGTCTGTTGTGTGAGTTATCATCTGTCAGCTGTGTAACTTATCCCATCTAAACTGCCTCTTTCTTTCATTAGTGCATCACTTTTTACAATTGGTCTGGCGATCCTTTCCTCGAACCTGTCGCTCATCATCTTATCAATTTGGTAAACCATTCCTCCATCAGTTTGTTTCGGGTATTCTCCATCGACCTGCCTGTTTCAGTAACCTTGTTGTACATCCTTCCTAAACAGAGCCTTCTGTTCATCATGTAACTTGACCATCCATCAACTGTAGAGTACATGTTTCCTTTCATTGGGATGTCTTCCTTCTACCAAAATATAATCTCCATTGGTTGATCTAAAACGAGAAAAAACATAATTCTGTCCTTCCCAGGAACAGGTTTAGTAAATTAGCCTCAGAGAGGCATAAAAATAGAAAACAAACAACGAAGTATCAGTTAAAAACTGAATAATTATTTATGTAGGCTATGGTTTTGGCATATGCATGAATTACTTATGTAGACTACTGATTAATTAAAACGCTATGTTAGATTGGAAAGCACTTGATTAAAAAGTAGATAAATTTTCAGAAAATAATTTTGACCAGTTTCCAAAGGTTAGTCAGGCCTTTAGTTACTGATCTGAACTACCTTCTATGGTTGAGCAGACGATAGAAAGTAGTTCAATTTTGGCCTAAGAAATCAAGCTCGATTTAAAATGGCAAAAGGAATTTAAAAATAACTATTTTTTTTATCTTCTGTTTTAGGGGTTTTCATGGGTCACATTAACTTTACTTTTATATGTAGTGCTCACATTTTATCCATGCTAATAGATAATTTTGTAATATCGTCCTAATATTATAAGTTGAATAAAGTCTACGTTCTCCTCAAAGAATTAAATATATGCCTTTAGGGTGCCATTTCTTCCATAAACTTGTAATCTTTCTACTGTCGGCTCTGTTTACTTTCTTCCATCATCTGGGTCATTTTTCCGTCTGTTGTGTGAGTTGTTATCTGTCAGTTGTGTAACTTATCCCATCTAAACTGCCTCTTTCTTTCATTAGCGCATCACTGTTAAACAATTGGTCTGGCGATCCTTCCGTCGAACCTGTCGCTCATCATCTTGTCAATTTGGTAAACCATTCGTCCATCAGATTGTTTCGGGTATTCTGGATCGACCTGCCTGTTTCAGTAACCTTGTTGTACATCCTTCCTAAACAGAGCCTTTCGTTCATCATGTTACTTGACCATCCATCAACTGTAGAGTACATGTTTCTTTTCATTGGGATGTCTTCCTTCTACCAAAATATAATCTCCATTGGTTGATCTAAAACGAGAAAAAACATAATTCTGTCCTTCCCAGGAACAGGTTTAGTAAATAAGCCTCAGAGAGGCATACAATGGGAAAACAAATAACAAAATATCAGTTGAAAACTTAATAATAATTCTTGTAGGCTATGGTTTGGGCGTATGCATACATTACTTATGTAGACTACTGATTAATTAAAACGCTATGTTAGATTGGAAAGCACTTGATTAAAAAGTAAATAAATTTTCAGAAAATAATTTTGATCAGTTTCCAAAGGTTGGTCAAGCCTTTAGTTACTGATCTGAACTACCTTCTATGGTTGAGCAGACGATAAAAAGTAGTTCAATTTTGGCCTAAGAAATCAAGCTCGATTTAAAATGGCAAAAGAATTAAAAAATTAACAAGATTTTTTATGTTCTGTTTTAGGCGTATTCATGGGTCACACTAACTTTACTTGTATATGTATTGCTCACATTTTATCCATGCTAATAGATAATTTTGTAATATCGTCCTAACATTATAAGTTGAATAAAGTCTACGTTCTCCTCAAAGAATTAAATATATGCCTTTAGGGTGCCATTTCTTCCTTGAACTTGTAATCTTGTAATCTTTCTACTGTCGGCTCTGTATACTTTCTCCCATCATCTGGGTCATTTTTCCGTCTGTTGTGTGAGTTATCATCTGTCAGCTGTGTAACTTATCCCATCTAAACTGCCTCTTTCTTTCATTAGTGCATCACTTTTTACAATTGGTCTGGCGATCCTTTCCTCGAACCTGTCGCTCATCATCTTATCAATTTGGTAAACCATTCCTCCATCAGTTTGTTTCGGGTATTCTCCATCGACCTGCCTGTTTCAGTAACCTTGTTGTACATCCTTCCTAAACAGAGCCTTCTGTTCATCATGTAACTTGACCATCCATCAACTGTAGAGTACATGTTTCCTTTCATTGGGATGTCTTCCTTCTACCAAAATATAATCTCCATTGGTTGATCTAAAACGAGAAAAAACATAATTCTGTCCTTCCCAGGAACAGGTTTAGTAAATTAGCCTCAGAGAGGCATAAAAATAGAAAACAAACAACGAAGTATCAGTTAAAAACTGAATAATTATTTATGTAGGCTATGGTTTTGGCATATGCATGAATTACTTATGTAGACTACTGATTAATTAAAACGCTATGTTAGATTGGAAAGCACTTGATTAAAAAGTAGATAAATTTTCAGAAAATAATTTTGACCAGTTTCCAAAGGTTAGTCAGGCCTTTAGTTACTGATCTGAACTACCTTCTATGGTTGAGCAGACGATAGAAAGTAGTTCAATTTTGGCCTAAGAAATCAAGCTCGATTTAAAATGGCAAAAGGAATTTAAAAATAACTATTTTTTTTATCTTCTGTTTTAGGGGTTTTCATGGGTCACATTAACTTTACTTTTATATGTAGTGCTCACATTTTATCCATGCTAATAGATAATTTTGTAATATCGTCCTATTATTATAAGTTGAATAAAGTCTACGTTCTCCTCAAAGAATTAAATATATGCCTTTAGGGTGCCATTTCTTCCATGAACTTGTAATCTTTCTACTGTCGGCTCTGTTTACTTTCTTCCATCATCTGGGTCATTTTTCCGTCTGTTGTGTGAGTTGTCATCTGTCAGTTGTGTAACTTATCCCATCTAAACTGGCTCTTGCTTTCATTAGCGCATCACTGTTAAACAATTGGTCTGGCGATCCTTCCATCGAACCTGTCGCTCATCATCTTGTCAATTTGGTAAACCATTCGTCCATCAGATTGTTTCGGGTATTCTCGATCGACCTGCCTGTTTCAGTAACCTTGTTGTACATCCTTCCTAAACAGAGCCTTTCGTTCATCATGTTACTTGACCATCCATCAACTGTAGAGTACATGTTTCTTTTCATTGGGATGTCTTCCTTCTACCAAAATATAATCTCCATTGGTTGATCTAAAACGAGAAAAAACATAATTCTGTCCTTCCCAGGAACAGGTTTAGTAAATTAGCCTCAGAGAGGCATAAAAATAGAAAACAAACAACGAAGTATCAGTTAATAACTGAATAATTATTCATGTAGGCTATGGTTTTGGCATATGCATGAATTACTTATGTAGACTACTGATTAATTAAAACGCTATGTTAGATTGGAAAGCACTTGATTAAAAAGTAGATTAATTTTCAGAAAATAATTTTGACCAGTTTCCAAAGGTTAGTCGGGCCTTTAGTTACTGATCTGAACTACCTTCTATGGTTAAGCAGACGATAGAAAGTAGTTCAATTTTGGCCTAAGAAATCAAGCTCGATTTAAAATGGCAAAAGAATTTAAAAATTAGCAAGATTTTTTATGTTCTGTTTTAGGCGTATTCATGGGTCACATTAACTTTACTTTTATATGTATTGCTCACATTTTATCCATGCTAATAGATAATTTTGTAATATCGTCCTAACATTATCAGTTGAATAAAGTCTACGTTCTCCTCAAAGAATTAAATATATGCCTTTAGGGTGCCATTTCTTCCATGAACTTGTAATCTTTCTACTGTCGGCTCTGTTTACTTTCTCCCATCATCTGGGTCATTTTTCCGTCTGTTGTGTGAGTTGTCATCTGTCAGCTGTGTAACTTATCCTATCTAAACTGCCTCTTTCTTTCATTAGTGCATCACTTTTTACAATTGGTCTGGCGATCCTTTCCTCGAACCTGTCGCTCATCATCTTATCAATTTGGTAAACCATTCCTCCATCAGTTTGTTTCGGGTATTCTCCATCGACCTGCCTGTTTCAGTAACCTTGTTGTACATCCTTCCTAAACAGAGCCTTCTGTTCATCATGTAACTTGACCATCCATCAACTGTAGAGTACATGTTTCCTTTCATTGGGATGTCTTCCTTCTACCAAAATATAATCTCCATTGGTTGATCTAAAACGAGAAAAAACATAATTCTGTCCTTCCCAGGAACAGGTTTAGTAAATCAGCCTCAGAGAGGCATAAAAATAGAAAACAAACAACGAAGTATCAGTTAATAACTGAATAATTATTCATGTAGGCTATGGTTTTGGCATATGCATGAATTACTTATGTAGACTACTGATTAATTAAAACGCTATGTTAGATTGGAAAGCACTTGATTAAAAAGTAGATAAATTTTCAGAAAATAATTTTGACCAGTTTCCAAAGGTTAGTCAGGCCTTTAGTTACTGATCTGAACTACCTTCTATGGTTAAGCAGACGATAGAAAGTAGTTCAATTTTGGCCTAAGAAATCAAGCTCGATTTAAAACGGCAAAGGAATTTAAAAATAACTATTTTTTTATGTTCTGTTTTAGGGGTTTTCATGGGTCACATTAACTTTACTTTTATATGTTTTGCTCACATTTTATCCATGCTAATAGATAATTTTGTAATATCGTCCTAATATTATAAGTTGAATAAAGTCTACCTTCTCCTCAAAGAATTAAATATATGCCTTTAGGCTGCCATTTCTTCCATAAACTTGTAATCTTTCTACTGTCGGCTCTGTTTACTTTCTTCCATCATCTGGGTCATTTTTTCCGTCTGTTGTGTGAGTTGTCATCTGTCAGTTGTGTAACTTATCCCATCTAAACTGCCTCTTTCTTTCATTAGAGCATCACTGTTAAACAATTGGTCTGGCGATCCTTCCGTCGAACCTGTCGCTCATCATCTTGTCAATTTGGTAAACCATTCGTCCATCAGATTGTTTCGGGTATTCTGGATCGACCTGCCTGTTTCAGTAACCTTGTTGTACATCCTTCCTAAACAGAGCCTTTCGTTCATCATGTTACTTGACCATCCATCAACTGTAGAGTACATGTTTCTTTTCATTGGGATGTCTTCCTTCTACCAAAATATAATCTCCATTGGTTGATCTAAAACGAGAAAAAACATAATTCTGTCCTTCCCAGGAACAGGTTTAGTAAATAAGCCTCAGAGAGGCATACAATGGGAAAACAAATAACAAAATATCAGTTGAAAACTTAATAATAATTCTTGTAGGCTATGGTTTGGGCGTATGCATACATTACTTATGTAGACTACTGATTAATTAAAACGCTATGTTAGATTGGAAAGCACTTCATTAAAAAGTAAATAAATTTTCAGAAAATAATTTTGATCAGTTTCCAAAGGTTGGTCAAGCCTTTAGTTACTGATCTGAACTACCTTCTATGGTTGAGCAGACGATAGAAAGTAGTTCAAATTTGGCCTAAGAAATCAAGCTCGATTTAAAATGGCAAAAGAATTTAAAAATTAACAAGATTTTTTATGTTCTGTTTAGGCGTATTCATGGGTCACATTAACTTTACTTTTATATGTATTGCTCACATTTTATCCATGCTAATAGATAATTTTGTAATATCGTCCTAACATTATAAGTTGAATAAAGTCTATGTTCTCCTCAAAGAATTAAATATATGCCTTTAGGGTGCCATTTCTTCCTTGAACTTGTAATCTTGTAATCTTTCTACTGTCGGCTCTGTATACTTTCTCCCATCATCTGGGTCATTTTTCCGTCTGTTGTGTGAGTTATCATCTGTCAGCTGTGTAACTTATCCCATCTAAACTGCCTCTTTCTTTCATTAGTGCATCACTTTTTACAATTGGTCTGGCGATCCTTTCCTCGAACCTGTCGCTCATCATCTTATCAATTTGGTAAACCATTCCTCCATCAGTTTGTTTCGGGTATTCTCCATCGACCTGCCTGTTTCAGTAACCTTGTTGTACATCCTTCCTAAACAGAGCCTTCTGTTCATCATGTAACTTGACCATCCATCAACTGTAGAGTACATGTTTCCTTTCATTGGGATGTCTTCCTTCTACCAAAATATAATCTCCATTGGTTGATCTAAAACGAGAAAAAACATAATTCTGTCCTTCCCAGGAACAGGTTTAGTAAATTAGCCTCAGAGAGGCATAAAAATAGAAAACAAACAACGAAGTATCAGTTAAAAACTGAATAATTATTTATGTAGGCTATGGTTTTGGCATATGCATGAATTACTTATGTAGACTACTGATTAATTAAAACGCTATGTTAGATTGGAAAGCACTTGATTAAAAAGTAGATAAATTTTCAGAAAATAATTTTGACCAGTTTCCAAAGGTTAGTCAGGCCTTTAGTTACTGATCTGAACTACCTTCTATGGTTGAGCAGACGATAGAAAGTAGTTAAATTTTGGCCTAAGAAATCAAGCTCGATTTAAAATGGCAAAAGGAATTTAAAAATAACTATTTTTTTTATGTTCTGTTTTAGGGGTTTTCATGGGTCACATTAACTTTACTTTTATATGTAGTGCTCACATTTTATCCATGCTAATAGATAATTTTGTAATATCGTCCTTATATTATAAGTTGAATAAAGTCTACGTTCTCCTCAAAGAATTAAATATATGCCTTTAGGGTGCCATTTCTTCCATGAACTTGTAATCTTTCTACTGTCGGCTCTGTTTACTTTCTTCCATCATCTGGGTCATTTTTCCGTCTGTTGTGTGAGTTGTCATCTGTCAGTTGTGTAACTTATCCCATCTAAACTGGCTCTTTCTTTCATTAGCGCATCACTGTTAAACAATTGGTCTGGCGATCCTTCCGTCGAACCTGTCGCTCATCATCTTGTCAATTTGGTAAACCATTCCTCCATCAGTTTGTTTCGGGTATTCTCCATCGACCTGCCTGTTTCAGTAACCTTGTTGTACATCCTTCCTAAACAGAGCCTTCCGTTCATCATGTAACTTGACCATCCATCAACTGTAGAGTACATGTTTCCTTTCATTGGGATGTCTTCCTTCTACCAAAATATAATCTCCATTGGTTGATCTAAAACGAGAAAAAACATAATTCTGTCCTTCCCAGGAACAGGTTTAGTAAATTAGCCTCAGCGAGGCATAAAAATAGAAAACAAACAACGAAGTATCATTTAAAAACTGAATAATAATCCTTGTAGGCTATGGTTTGGGCGTATGCATGAATTACTTATGTAGACTACTGGTTAGTTAAAACGCTATGTTAGATTGGAAAGCACTTGATTAAAAAGTAAATAAATTTTCAGAAATAATTTTGATCAGTTTCCAAAGGTTGGTCAAGCCTTTAGTTACTGATCTGAACTACCTTCTATGGTTGAGCAGACGATAGAAAGTAGTTCAAATTTGGCCTAAGAAATCAAGCTCGATTTAAAATGGCAAAAGGATTAAAAAATTAACAAGAATTTTTATGTTCTGTTTTAGGCGTATTCATGGGTCACATTAACTTTACTTTTATATGTATTGCTCACATTTTATCCATGCTAATAGATAATTTTGTAATATCGTCCTAACATTATAAGTTGAATAAAGTCTAGGTTGTCCTCAAAGAATAAAATATATGCCTTTAGGGTGCCATTTCTTCCATGAACTTGTAATCTTTCTACTGTCGGCTCTGTATACTTTCTTCCATCATCTGGGTCCTAAGAAATAATGCTTGATTAAAAATGGCAAAAGGATTAAAAATTAACATTTTTTTATTTTCTGTTTTAGGTGTACTGAAGGGTCATATTAACTGCTTTGAGTTAACCAGAAATGATTCCTGACACACCATCTACCCTTTAGGTATATATACTCTAAAAACGGTCAGGATCAGGTCAAAACTAAAATAGATTAGGACTAAAAGAGAATATTACATAATGTAATTTGGATGTTGTATAATGCAATCATGCAACCAAAACTGTCATTAATGGCTGACAACACACCATCTGTCCATAAGGGAATGCTGTTAAATAATTCCAAAGATGAAAAAGTTATGGAGCGGAAGCCACCAAGACATAGACTAAAACAGAGTATTACATAACCCAATATGGATGCTGTATAATGAAACCAGGGATGTCTTGAATGGTTACAGAAAAACCATCTACCCTTAACTGTTGTATCTACAGTGAAAAAATTTTCAAGATCAGGTTAAAACTAAAGATGATATGGACTAAAAGAGAATATTACATAATCTATTATAGATGGCATATTATGTAACCGGATATTTATAAATGGCCGACAACACACCATCTACACAAAAGGTATGTGCTGTAAAAGAATTGTAAAGATTGGATTAAAACTCTTCAAGATATGGAACGATAGTGAACAAAGATATAGACTAAAGAGATATTACATAAACCAATATAGATGCCATATTATGCAACCGAAGATGATATAAATGATTCATGACACACCATCTATCCATACGGTATATGTTGTGAAAGAATTGTAAAGATCGGATCAAAACTCTTCAAGTTATAGAGCAGAAGGGAACCCAGATAGCCTAAAAGAGAATATTACATAATCCAATGTAGATGATGTATTTTGCTTCCGAAGATGTCATAAATGGTTCATGACACACCTTTTACCCATAAGGTAGAAAATCATTTGTAAATTTACAGCAAAAAGCGCTGGCAAATGGGTGACCAGCACTTTTTGATGTAAATTTACAGCATAAAGTATCCTGTATTTTTACAAATAATTATCTTGTAGAAGTACAATACTATGTTTGTTAGTTCACAGTAGTTTTGGTTGTTCTTTTAGAGCGACTTCCTTTATAATTACAGTAATGTTTTAGTCTGCATTAGTGTTTGGTTTGAGGTTGGAGCTTATTTAGAATATCCATACGAGATTTGCCTTTTAGCCAGGCATCATATATATGGCTAGAACCAGTGGTCAGCCTACCATAGTAGTGCCCATGCAATTGGGTCATTGTTGGAAAATAACATTATGAAGAATCAGTTTCTATCTGGTACTAAACAGGTACAGTTCCACGAAGGGGGTCTACATAATCAAACGTTTTAACTAAAGTATATGATTAACAGATATATACTTAAAGTCAGCTAAATTTAGATCTCCCCCCCCCCCCCTTGATGTCACATGCAGGAACGATCTGAATGTCATTAGATTCAAATAAAAATTCAATTTTCAACATAGATCCAAGATAATAATATTCTCAACAATTATAGTTAACAAAACGCTTTATACTAGTATGAACTGTAAAACTACAACACTTGGGTATTTTGTATATCTACAGTGAATTTTGTAAATATATACCAATTTCAATATAATAACATCATGTTTAGACGTAAAATATTTACAGTGCATTTCTTTGTCATGGAATACATTTCTTTTTGGTGTAGATTTACAAAAAAATTTTACGGTGTATATGTTTTGAAAGAACTGTAAAGATCCGGCTGTGGAGCGGAAGGGAATCCGGGACGGACGGACATTTTCACACCTCACATTTTCACACACGCGAAGAAAGTCTACACGAGCTTACTAAAAGTAAAGGACTAAAATTAATCATGGGGAACATTACGTATGTCCAGTTATGTCTAAATTATGGTGCCAAAGCATACATAGAATTGAACCCCAAACAAACGCATCAACCGGAGAGGCTTTCAAATCAGTGGTGCAGTACACTATAATTTTAGTTCCTTTTCTTTACATTAAAGTCTCAAAAGTTCAAAGCTGACAACCAGCAGGCTCTTTTGTGTCCCTCAAACCGAATCCGGGGTATTTCTAAGATAAGTCAGTAGAACAATTCTATGGTTAGCTCGCTTACACTCTTCATATCATTGTTTTCTTTAAAGGGGAAGAAAACAAAAAAATACTTTATGGTTCAGAAGAAGCGCGCTTATATTTCCTTTCCAATGGTACTAAACACATATTTTTGATATTTTTTTTATGGGACATGATGCAGTTTATAAAATACCGTATTATGTTACATACACAAAAGAAATTGGTCAACTTTCAAAATCTTCCATTTAAACCCAGGTTAATTTCACTGTCTTCAAAGCATTCCTATCTCCAGAAAATTGTTTTCAGTTTCTCAAAACTTACATTGAATTAAAAAGAAAACTTTGAGGAATATGTGGCTAGCACAAAAATGGTATGCGTGGCATATCGGAGAGTTACGAAGGCCATGAAGAGGATGAATATAACCTAGGCTTAAATGGGAGATTTTGAAAGTTGACCAATTTGTTTTGCTTATTGGGATCTTTTATTAACTTCACTGTCAGGTGTAAAAAATCGCAAAAATATGTGTTTGGTACCGTTGGAAAGGAAACATTACCACGCTTCTTATGAACCCTAAAGTGATTTTTTGTTTTCTCCCCCTTTAACTTGCCCTCCGTTTTTATCATGTGTATAGTACACCCTCCAGCGGAAAAACAATACTTCCACGGGGCATTCCGCCAATTGCGCTCCTTGGATGTTCATACGTTCATCAGCCCTTCTGTCTATTGTTGTCATGGCAGATCTTCTCCCATCAAACAGTATATATTTCATCTTCCCTTCCGTCAAAAGATTATCTCGACTGGGTAATCTAAAACAATAGCAAAACTATATAAATCCAAGAAGCAGGCTTTAGAGGTACAAAGATTGATTGTTTGGTGTTTTACGCCGACCTCAAGATTATTTCACCTATATGGCGTCATTGCCAGTTTTTTTGTGTGAGGAAACCGGGCTCTATGCCCGGAGGAAACCCACGACCTTCCAGTGGTAACTGGCAACCATCCGACATAGGTCGTTCCAGTGAAAACACAGAAGATTTTCCATTTTTTTTTGGACTGAGTGGGATTTTAGCCCGCGACCCATTGGTGGAAGGCTGTTCGGATTGAGCGTCCATCGCTCTACCTACTGAGCCACGGAGGCAGGTACAAAGAAAAATAGCGAATAATCTGAGTTTTAGTATATAAGTGTCATATAGATTAAAGTTACCTAAGCCATAGTCACTGGCAACATTTTCCATCCACTTGTCAGCTCGGTCGTCTTTTCTTCCGCATCGTTTGAAGACATTGGCACCAACTAGTCTCCTAATCCTGAAACGACAATAGTAAAACTCCACCCTTCCCAGTGAGTGACAACGGGAATGCTAACTTCATGTTAACTTTAACCAAAAAGCCAAGAGGCTGAATAAAGTCTACAGAGTTAACGAAAATTACATTTACCTTTGAAAAGTTTATGTCCTTGTTAAATGGCTGTTGGAGATAATATATGTGACAAGTAATTGACGGTTTAATGATTTTTTTAGAAAAGCGTAAATAATTGCTCTCAACGGAATTTATATATTTGAAAAATATCTAGATTTTTAAAGTTGAGATTTAAAAAAATTAGATTAACATATTTACATAACCAACATTAGTTAATGAACACAAACAAAAAATGTTACACAAACAAACAATATAATAAATGAACTCCTGTCAATTTGTCAGTTTGGTGCAACAGTCAGCATTGGATTCCAAATGCGTTGCGTATTAATCCATCGGTGACCTATATTGTTCCATAATAACAGAAATCTTCTTTCAAACGCAGTGCTTGGGATTAAATTAAATATTCGAGCGGTAGGAGTGCATGTGTGTGTTGGAAATCCAAAAATGTATAAAATCAAGAGGACTGTAAAAGATCAGGCTTTTAGAAGCAGACAGACGCCTGTATGTAAAACTGGATCGAGAAGAAGTCCATTAAAGCCGAGCAAAATGTGCACATAACGTGAAAAGGGCATCTGATGTATTACAGTGTTGGGGTTTGTAAAGGCATTCGCTAGACTGGATGGATGGATCCTGCAAATGCCCCCCAAAAGACTGGTAAAAGCAGGGAGTTTTGTAGCTTGTGAATATAGAAACAGTGATCCGGATAACAGACAAAGAATAACCACAGATGGGGAAGAAAATGGTCGCCAGACCCAGGCAATAGCAAACTCAACTAGACACTGAAACCAAACAAACCATAAAGACAGAAAAACACAGAAATGTTCACCACAAACAGACATCAAAACTCGGTGAAATGCAGTAAATAAAACCACCCAGTCTGTACACCGACACTGGTGCATTAACACCACCTAACCAACAATCCAGCCAAAATGGTTGAAATTATGACAATAAGAACAAGATTTCGTGCCAAACGGCAAGGGTATGTCGCCAGTGCTTGTGCTAACGTGGCCTTCCAAACAGGTCGGACAAAACTTGAATCCATTCAAATCAGTTTACAAGCTACAACACTAGTTATTATGACTACACTAGTTATTATGAGTATATAAACCCTATAGCTAGTCCTAACGTTTAGTATATATAAGGCCTACTTATTGGGGTTTTCTCTTTAAAGAATCCAAGCCTGTCCTTCCCGAATTTGGTCGACTGAGAGACAAACAAGACGTCATTCCACGACGAAATCTAAACCAATTGTGAAAAAAATCGGTGGAGAAAAGCGCGCGTAAAACAGCAAGGCGACCAATTTCATTGGCTATCCCTAAGGGCAACTGTTGTACACAATCTGTGCGATTGCGCAAAGGTAAGTTAAAAACTGTTGAATGAGTGGTGTGAGATCTGAACCAAGGTGTGTCGGTGGGGGGGGGGGGGGGGGGGGGGCAAATTTGTCTCCTGGCCGGGTACATTAGTTCATAGGCTAATATCTCGAGGAAGGAAGGCCGCCACTTCTGTCAACCATACGGCGTAAATATAACTGTATTCAGTTGTTTGTTTGAATGTTTCGTTTTAATTTGTTGAAAATTCAGATTGGACAGGGATTGTGTGTTGGTAGGGGGGGGGGGGGGAGGGGCGTATATATAAAGATGGCTCTCTCAGAATGAGGTTGCATGGCTGTTGATCTGCTCCGAGCTCCGATTTGACAGGGGTTGTATGTCTTCGACTTTCTTGAATTTCTATATAGGAGGAAACCGCGGGCCATCAACACGTACAAATTTGGCAACCATCCCACTCATAGGACATATTGGTTCAATGATTGTTTAGCATTTAGGATTATGCCCCTTATTTAGGAAGCGTTGCAAAATTTATTCAATGCTTAGATGAAACCCTCGCCTTTATGTTGGCATGAGTGGCCTCGTTGGCTCTGTTGGTTAGAGGGATTGTCCCTCAGTCCGACACAGGCATTCCATCGATGCGGCGAGTGGATTTTTCGCAGTTGTGGAAAAGTTTTCAGGTACTCCCCGAAGGTTCGATGGCTTCCTCCAGGTAATAAGCCCGATTTCCTCCCCACTAAACTTTCCACCAATGGGTCGCGGGTTAGAATCCCACTCAGTCCAAAAAACAATATTGGAAAATTTTCTGACCGGGTTTTCACTCGACCGACTTATGTGGGATGGTTGCCAGTTAACACCGGAAGGTCGTGGGTTTCTTCCGGGCATAGAGCCAGGTTTCCTCCCACAATAAAAGTGACAAGGCCGCCATATAGGTTAAATAACCTGAAGCGCGTCGTAAAAAACCAAACAATCAATCAATCCCCGCTAAACTTGGCAAGGCCGCCATATAAGTGAAATGATCTTAAGTGCGGCGCAAAACATCAATCAATTAATTTGTTGGTACATTTGTTACCAACCGTCTCCGTTAATGAAAGGCGGTTTGGTGGAACCTCCAACTAACAAAACAAGATAAGGAAAATCTCACACTAGTATATTGACGGAGGGTACCTGTCAACCCTTCCACAAAGCCTTGAGTGGAAAACCCAGTCAGAAATGTTTCCATTTTTCTTTTTGAACTGAGGCAACCCCGTTTGACAGTTAATCGTAACCAGGCTCTGATCATTCGTATCAGTATAATCTTGGCGAATCCATATCTGAAGTGGGTTGTTCAAATTGAGTGAACGGAATTTATCAAATTGTCAATTTTTGGAACATAAATAAAAAATTCAAAATATATTAAAGGCTTTTATTATCACTGTGAAAACTCGAAAAAAGCTTTCAAATTGGTGTCCATATATGAATCAATGGAAAGTTCTAAAAATATTAAGATAACAACGTCGCCAAAGGCATTAGAGGGTATAGCAATAACGACCAACTAAAAGTTCGTTCACTAAGTGGTATTCCACTGTGTTTAAGAAGAGCCTTCCGGATGATCATTGGTTACTCCTATGGATAATGAGCTTTATTTGGAAATTAATTTTCCTTCTTTGTTGTCGCTTTGAGAATTGGTCTGCTTTAGCTGCACCTGCTATACATACTCTCTAGCTGCGAGTGCGTAATGTCGCCGTATATTGAAGAGTTGCCAGGTTTCTTCGGGACAGTGAGCCCGGCCCCCCCCCCCCAACACTAAACCTGGCAACGCCGCCATATAGTGAAATAATCTGGAGTGCGGCGTAAACCACCAATCAATCAATAAATCAGTCAATGACCAAGCTTACATGGCAGTACCTAGTTCAAACGTAAGAAGATTCGATCATCCCTTAAACGGTTTTTTTTCTGCGGGAAATCAGTGAGATAACAATTTGGTACGCCACAGGCATAAATAAATATTCCCTTGCATCCTAATGTTATTCTTTCGGCCTTTCAGTCGCTCATCTTTCAACCTTCAATTTCCTTGCATTTAATACCTAGGAAATTAAGTTTATGAAACCGGAAAAACGCTATAAATGCACTTATACAATTTTAAGTACCTTTTTCGTAAATGCTGGAGATTGCCCATTGATTCTAGAAGTTCTAGAGACGGAAAATCAGGATTCCCATGCACCTTCAGCAATACGGGGACATAACTCTAACAGATAAATACTTCAGATAACCTTTGTCTACTTGTTCTTTGTTTTCGCAATTCTCCGTTTTCTGACTGGGTTTTCACTCGACCTATGTGGGATGGTTGTCAGTTATCATCGGAAGGTCGTGGGTTCCTCCTAGCCCGGTTTCCTCCCACAATAAAACTGGCAACGCCACCATATAAGTGAAATAATCTTGAACGAGTCGTAAAACACCAAACAAGCAATCAATCAATGCTTACCTCCCTTTGCTTCTGCTCTAAAGTCGAGATTGCCAATATTAATTTCACTGATTAGATTGGAGCAGCAAAAGTCAAACACCACATACGCCACATTCTAAAATGAAGTGCAAAACTACATACATCATACTTTGTTGAGGTATTCACTTTAAAAGACTTGCCCTCTATGCTTTATTTATGAACACTTAAACACACCGGGCACAGGGAAAATCTTCTTGTCTAAAATATCAATGGAGACAAGTTTCTAATTGTGTTAAGAAGAGGTATGTATATCATTTAGACCTTTATACCCCATTATAAATTGCTGTAATACACTACACCTATGATATTTCATTAGGTTGACGACTGACAGGAGCTTGGCCTTAGTCAGTAGAATTTTTCTGGAACATTTAGTAATATATTGACAATGCTTTATACGCATCTTAAGCTATATTAGTCCCACAGTCCGACACAGACCTTCCATCGATATGGCCGGGTTTGGATCACACTCAGACCAAATTTTAAAAAAATTTAAGATTTCTTAGCGTATTTTTTACCCTGTCGCCGTATATGGATGAGTTGCCAGGTACTCGCCGATCGTAGGGGGTTTACTCCGGGCAATGAGCCTGGTTTCCTCCCCCACTAAACCTGGCAACGCCACCATATAAGTGAAATAGTCGCGGCGTAAAACATCAATCAATCAACTTTATATAGTCCACCATGTTGACGTTGATGTTTCAAATCTTTGGATTTAAAAAAAAAAACACTCGTAAATGCTTGAAATATTTTATGGCATTTTTCCTTTCTGACATACATATCTCTAAAATACAGTTCAATATGCAGATATCGAGGTGGCAAGAATCTTGTATACCTTGATCTTGGGGGTGGGGGGGCCCGGGGGGGTGAAGTTGATAAATGTGGAGATGCATTGTACTCGAGCCTTCGGCAAATCTCAATTCCGAAGGTGCTAGAATCTCGTATGGGTCATTCTGCATTTAGAATTTGACTCTTAATGAAGTTCACCGTTTTGTTTTCCTGTGGAACCTGTCGTGTTGTTTTGTGTGCTTCAGTTGTTGTTGCTTTTTATCCCCCCGGCATATAATGCGGGGGGATATAGCGATCAGCATGTCTGTCTGTATGTCTGTCTGTCTGTCCGTAATCATTTCTTGTCATCGCATCTCCTCCCATCGTTTTCATCAATTTTTTTTCGAAACTTGGTGGACATGTTGGATATTATGCAAGGATGTGCACCTCCTATTCTGGTTGCGCTGGTTTCATTATTTTCAGAGTTATTTCCCTTTTCCGACAGTATACGAAGACGTAGACAATTAGTGCTTGTCATCGCATCTCCTCCTAGGGTTTTCGTCAATTATTTTCGAAACCTGGTGGACATGTTGGACATCATGCGAGGTTGTGCACCTCCTATTCTGGTTACGCTGGTTTCATTATTTTCAGAGTTATTTCCCTTTTCCGACAGTATACGAAGACATAGACAATTATAGTGCTTGTCATCACATCTCCGCCAACAGTTTTCATCAATTTTTTAGAAACTTGCTGGACATGTTGGATATCATGCGAGGATTGCACCTCCTATTCTGGTTGCGCTGGTTTCATTATTTTTAGAGTTACATGTATTGCCCTTTTCCGACAGTATACAAGACATAGACAATTAGTGCTTGTCATCGCATCTCCTCCCACAGTTTTCATCAAATTTCTTCGAAACTTGGTGGAAAAGTTGGATATTATGCGAGGATGTGCACCTCCTATTTTGATTAAGCTGCTTTCATTAATTTAAAGTTACTGCCCTTTTCTCACAGTATACGCAGACCTAGACAATTATTGCTTGTCATCGCATCTCCTCCCACAGTTTTCATCGTATTTTTTAGAAACTTGGTGGACATGTTGGATATCATGCGAGGATTTCACCTCCTATTCTGGTTGCGCTGGTTTCATTATTTTTAGAGTTTCATGTATTGCCCTTTTCCGACAGTATACGAAGACATAGACAATTAGTGCTTGTCATCGCATCTCCTCCCACAGTTTTCATCAAATTTCTTCGAAACTTGGTGGACATGTTGAATATTATGCGAGGATCTGCCCCTTCTAATTCTGGTTATGCTGCTTTAATTGACATAGACAATAGGTGCTTGTCATCACATCTTCTTCCACGTTTGGTATCGAATTTTTGTCTAAGTGGACATTCTGGATATCATGCGTTTTACGCTGGTTTTGCTATTTTCAGAGTTACTGCCCTTTTCCGACTGTACAGGTTGATTGATTGTTTGGTGTTTTACGCCGCGCTCAATATTATTTCACTTATATGGCGGCGTTGCCAGTTTTATTGTGGGAGGAAACCTGGCTCTGTGCCCGGAGGAAACCCACAACTTTCCGCTGGTAACTGGCAACCATCCCACATAGGTCGTTCCAGTGCAAACCCAGTCAGAAAAACAATCTTATGTGGGGCCGGGGGATACGTCATTCTCTGATGACTCTTGTTCTATTTCGCACGAAGGTCAACACACCCACCCGATACAACTCAGATCACTGCCTTCAAGAAGAACCAGATCATTAAACAATTTGCCCTTCAAGGGGTGATCTGATATATTACCATCTCATATGAGATCAGATCATACGCTTCAAGCGAAGTAAAGCGTACCGTCCTACCACAGCCTATGATAGTTTTTCGGGGGAATCTTTTTTCGCTGGAGGGACTAAAATGTGTCCAGCCACAATGCCTCTTTTGCTGCAATCTCATTCTCGCGAGATCCCCTGCTACTAAGTGAATGCGACGGACCTCTCAGGCCGTCCCAAGCCATTTTACCCAAAATTTGGGTAATCAAACTTACTTTCAAAATTGATTTGTACGTGATCTTTACCTGATTCTATATGTTGGCTTGTATTTCGTTTTTGGTACACGCCCTTAAGTCTTGAATTATCGTTGAGGAAATACAGGGACTATATTTCTAACCTCCGCGATTGTGAACAGGCCAGCGTATAACATGCAATTTTGTATGTCTACATCATGTGATTGTAGTGAGAGTATTCCTCCGCAGCACCATCTTCGCAAGCCAAGTTAAAATCTTCATGTTCCCATTCCGTGTTTTACCTTGGCAGACTACTCTACTCCAACCCGTAAATCGAACAGCGCCGACTGGTGAGAATGTAAGAGTTGTCTTTCCTAGACTTACAGAATCTTGGCAAATCAGCACTCGTTAAACAAAGGTTCAAGGTGTACACAGCCGCCATTACGTTATTTTCAGTGTAAGTGCCCAAGGATTTGATTAGCTGCGAAAAGTTTTACTCGCATCCAATCAAAACGAGCTGTTCGATTTACGGGTTCAAGTGCAGTAGTCCGCCAAGGTAAAACACGGAATGGGGACATGCAGATTTTATCTTGGCTAGAGAAGATGCCGCAGCACTGGCAAAAGGGGATTCCCAAGTGGCTTGGGACGGCCTGAGAGGTCCGTCGCGTTCACGTAGTAGCAGGGGATCTCGCGAGAATGAGATTGCTTTCGCTGCTCACCATCTTATCTATCGCCGCTTCTGGGTACTGTACCCATGATGCAACAGGAGAGCTGACTGGGGACCAGCCAATCGTTGACTACCGAGGAAAGTTAAAGCTTGAAGCTGGATTTGTTATACTTTGGTGGGCAGCACGGGCTACGGCCTGTCCGTTTTACCTGCTTGTAACGGGGTAAAAGCGATAACAGAACTGAGCTAATAGCTGCTAAAAACGCGAGGATCGGGTGGTCTACATGGCTATCGGCAAATCGATTATTCTTAAATTTAAAAAAAAAAAAGAACTAGTGATCATAAATATATAAAACCCCAAAACTCTAGGGATTTCTCATCTAAAGTCTACTTTCATACTACTGAGCTATCATCTGTTCATGATCATAAATTGCCTGATCGTCTCTCTTGGAATTCTCATATAAATCACACTTGCAAAAGAATCTCTCGTAACATAGGACTCATCAAACATATAAAATCATCAGTCAATAAGCATACTCTTCTAATTCTTTACTACTCATTAATTCATACTTATCTTTCTTATGCTTCCGGGTTGTGGGCAAATACGTACACAATTTATCTTAATCAACCGTTTATTCTTCAAAAAAGGAGCCTTGAGGATTATAACTTCAGCAGATCGCCTCTCTAATTCCTCTAAATTATTTTCATCCCTGAAGATTCTACCACTACACTCTATCAGCCAGTTTTCAAATCTATTGATCTGTCACAAATATATACACCATCATGATCAACTACCAGCTCCTCTTCATCATCTATATATATATCATTCATCGTCCTGACCTTCTTCCTGTAATGTGTCGCCCACTATTCACCAATCATTCTCAGGTCCATAACTATTCAACCCACACACATAACTTTAATGTGTACAGACCATTCCACTTTTCAAACCATTCTTTTTATTCTCTCCGAGTTTATGGACCACGAGAATGGAATAAGCTTCCAAACCAGTTGAAATCTATTTCTTCTATATCCTTGTTTAAATCCAGATTGAAGGATCATCTCACCTACTTGCTGCTGTTTTCCTAGGACAAAGTGCCCATTAGGCTGAAAATAAATGTGTAAACATAATTATATGTACATGTCTGTATATAGCTATGTCGCCTGCTTTGTTTTGATTCCTTTTCTTTTGATATGTCATCATGTAATATAATTCCAGATACAAACACCAATCATTTAATTATAAGAACGCATATACATGCAACCTCCTTGGGATAGATCAAGTCCACAGGACTTTATTCCCGCCAAATTGTCAATTTATGCTCTTCCATTGTTCATACATGCTTCTTTTGTTGAATAAATAAAATAAAAATAAATAAATCTCCATAGACCCTTCAACTCATCTGTACTTGCTTCTCATTCTCTTCGTTTCTCAGGCCCACGTGAATGGAACAGTCTGTCAACTACACTAAAATCTACTCGATCACAAACTTTGTTCAAATCAAAGTTAAAACTCAACCTCCTAAAAGATATAACTAACTGATATAATAGATCCGTATGATATATGAATATAACTTCCTGATTTCCGTAAAATTATATAAATCCTGTAAATATGCCGCCATCAATAAATCTTTATATTTTAGTAATTGATGGGATAGATAAAGTCTCTTAGACTTTATTCCCACCACTTATATTGTGTATCCTTATTTTGTGCTATATATGTTGTATATTATCTATGGTGAATAAATAAGCAAACAATAAACAAACAAATAAATCTCTAGTTGGTATAGGCTGCCATTTAATATTTTCTCTTTCATAGGCTCTATATACTATTAATTGCAAATCACTGTGCACGGATCGGATAGCAGCCAGCTAGTAAAGATCTAAATAATGTTTGTCTGCTCATTATGACATCTTACTTACTGTATGTTCTATCTATGTGTTGATTGTTCCCTAGATTTCGGTACTTCTTTATCGTCAGTGATCATGATAAATGCACATGCCTCAAAACGCCACCTTTTTCCAAAGAGGGCATGCTTGACGACGCTAGGACTTCTAGTTTTGTTCGGAATTATATTTATATAGATCATAAAGTAATTTTAAAGAATCTTAAATTTATGTCTCGGCCATCGTCAAGTGTACGGTCCAAACGTTCAAAGGGCTATTAATTTTATCCCACGGACATGCCTTGAAGGATCAATTTTACACCTATGAATGGGAGTGATAGAAATACACAGTGGTCTTTCCACGATCTGTCGGAGAGTTTTTAACGCCCGCGTTTAAGGGCGGAGAATGGAGCTTTTCCCAATATTTTGTGCATCGGACAAAGGGTTTTGCTAATCATGATGGCATTGAAAGGGTTTTCGACCCTGATGATCTTTTGCTGTCAGATCAAAATCTACGGAAAACACCGTGAGAGTTTTCATTTTCACCGACGTAAGTTTGTGTTATAAATGTATTTCGTATGAAAAGGCTATGCAGATATCCACTTGTTCACATTCTTTCCTCCACCCCCCCCCCCCCCCCCCCAAAAAAAAAGTCTATATATATCTATCATTACTTAATTTGGTGCAAGTAACATGGTCTTCCCTGTTGAGCGTAACTTTTTGCCAGATCGCACTCTAGATCGCATGTGTTACCTCTAGATCGCATGTCCCATGTATCTCGATACGATCTGTCAAACAATCGCATCCGCAAAATATATAGTTCTGTGACTTCATAACATTTGTAACGTCACCTTAAGTTTGACTAACCTTTTTGAACGATTGGCCAACAAATGTTGCGGAGAGGTGAATCAATTTCCATTTTGTACAGAGATGTAAAATAATATTTGTGATAGAAAGCACATTAGAAATAAAAAACAATACTACAGTATATAAGCCTATAAAAACTGGCTTTCTTTTATTATATTTTTTAGTCTTGCACAGAATTTAATTACACAAGCAAGAGTATATTTTGAAAGGAAAGGCTTTGTTCGTCAGAATTTTACACAAGTAAAAAATTGATTTTGAAAAGAAAGATGTTGTTCGTTGAGGATCATTAAGTGCGTATCAAAAATCTTATAGTCATACATTCTTGTATAACTATTTGCAAACAGATTGGAAAAAATTATATGCAAAATATTTCCACCGCGGAGAAAACGTTTTAACATGGACATTTTTCCACAGCCGAGAAAAGTTTTCTCCTTGGTGAAAACCTTTTCTCTACCGCTCTGAAAAATCCCGTGATCTCTATAGAAATCATTCCAATTTCCAAGACAGAGAAAAGATTCTCAACGTGGAGTCTCCTTGGTATCAACATTTATCGCCCAGAAAATGTTCCCACAGCGATCCAAACATTTCCCCCCGCAGAAAAATGGTTCCCTTGGCATTGCGAACCTTTCGCCTCGTTGAAAGATGTCGTCAAGGAGACAAGTATTCTCCGCTTGTAAACATTTCCACTGCAATCACAACAGTTCCACCATGGAGAAAATGTTTCCACCGCAGGGAAAAAATCGACTTCACTTTCGGTTTTATATTTATAGACTGAAACAGACAGGCACAGGGAAAATCTTCAAATTAACCATGGAGATCAGTTTCTAGTTGTTTTAATAGAAGGTATATCATTTAGATCTTTATATCCTGTCATAGGTTGTTGTAGTAAGCCAAAACCCATGATATTTCTAGAGTAAACACAGACAGGAGTTTGACCGTACTTAGTAAATCTTTTTTTCTAAAATACTTTGTTATGCATTGTAACAAACGTACGGCTCATCATCTGTGGCAAGATATCAATGAAACTAGAATTAAAGTGGCATGAGCTGCCAAAATGTTGATATTTTGACGTTAAAACAGAATGTTGAAATTATTGGCTATTTTTCTCAAGACGTATGATTCAGAAGCTGTTTAGTGCTTCTAGTCTCGAAAATGTACGATAAAGTATTGTTTTGGACCAACTTTAGTTTAGAATGAATGAATGGTCGTCCCGGTTATTTAAATTTTGTTTACTTTTCGGACACTATTTCGGTTCGTATAGACCGTAGACTTTATGGATTTTCCTCATTCCAACGCCAATCATTTAGTTTTTCGATGCCCTTCAAAACCTTTTACTGTCATGACGATCAGAAATTATGAAAAAAGTGGGAATTTTGGCAGCTCATTCCACTTTAAACACAATGAAACAGTGGGGGAAATAGGGAAAATAGGTTCAGACAAAGGAGAGCTAATATATATCTTGAACTCTTTTTCTTGTTACAAGCATTGACTGGCCGTTGGCTCAGAGGTAGAGAAATTTTGGTCTGAAGCAGTAGGTATTCTTCTTTTATCATTTTTATAATCATGTACTAAAACACAAATGACATAATAACAGTTTGTAACGTTTGAATCCAAAAACTTTTATGACCTGGGCAATTGAAATGGTCTGCCACAAGTATAATGCCAAATAACTTTTTGGCGGCTCTTAATCGTAGAAAATTCTGATTGTCTCCTACATATCGCTTGTGACATTTTTTGCACGTGGTAACATATACGATGTTAGAGAAATCACAATTAAGATTCTCTGTCATTTGATATGTGTTGCGGGATTGTTCTCTGAAAAAAGGGGAATTAAATTGTTTTTATGTGTCACTTTTGATTCTTCACAGTAACCTAAAAGAATATCCCCGGTAAGAAGAGCGGTAAACAGAACAGAACAAGGCTGATTAAAAGATCTTCTATTTCTTATCTTGCTTGAAATGTCCAACAGAATATACAACTAACAGAATATACAACAGACAGAATATACAACTAACAGAATATACAACAGACAGAATATACAACAGACAAAATATACAACAGACAGAGTTAATACAACATACATGTCATGGCGAATACATGTAAAAGCAAACATATAAAACCACAGCTCATGTGATCAGTGGATCTAACAAGCTTTCGGGAAAGGAAATTTCAATTTTGAGTTGGGCGTGTGTTTAGGGGGAATCACCCTTTCCGCTGGCCTTTGACCAGCTTTAAAAACTCATCTCTCAGGACCTGGCTACACAAAACATAGAGAACAAAGTTTAAGGTAGGATAGAGACATTTGAGGATAAATGTTACAAGTAGCCGTATTCGAAACTCTACAACAAACTTCCGAAATATTGAGGTTGTATGAATTGCCACTGTAACGACATTGGCTGCTGCCGCCAAATAGCAAATGAGAAATACAGTAAGGTTCGCCACCAGGACTCTTTCCATCTGGGCTTGTTTGCTTTCGCCGGATGCTGGACGGGCTTCCGTTTGTTCCTCGGCAAGAATTTTCCGGGCCTTTTTAGCAGAGCGTAGCTTGCAAATGATGACCATGTTAAGTACCGCTAACAGTAAAGTCGGGAAAGCCACGCATACAAATGCATAGAAAATGAACAAAGGCCTTGTATTGGCTGGATTTCCACCCCATTCTGTATTTACGAATCGCCAGTAGGTTTGGTTAGTCGCTGGATCGGAGGTTTCGTCAAGCTGCCTTGTGAACATCCAAGGCAACGTGCAGGCGATGGAAAGTATCATAAAGACAACCACGAGTTTCTTAGCTCGGACTTCGCTAGAGATGGCGAGTGCTTTCAACGGCATAGAAATTGCGACGAGACGCTCTGAAGCAAAAACTGATATGATCCAAATGTTGGCAGTTAATGTCTGATATACGGTCCATTCCAGGTAAACAACAAGGACACTATAGTAGCTTCTGCCAAAAGGCGTTGTATTAAATGGCGAGTAATTCTTTGGAAGGAACAAGACATCTACGAATAGTTGACACAAATTAATTCCTGCGATGGCTTGAAGATACACCGAGGTACTGGACTTTAATGCCGCTCTTTTTACCACGACACTTGTCAGAATACAGCTCACTACAGACAAAGCCATACATGAGGGCCCAACATATTGGTAGACGAAAGTATTGACGGCTTGAACGTTCTTTTCCAAACCGCTGATTTCGACTGATGGCATTTCACCCACAGAAGAATTTGGCTCTAAACCGTTAGTAGCCGGACTTGCGTGGGTAATTGTCGACGGATCAGTTCTCGACGTATTCACCATCAATGCTCTGACATTTGCAACCAGCAAAATTGCTAACATCCCTTGAGTAATAAACTTCATCTCCGTGCCCATTGTTATGAGTTGATTGTGATTTTCTTCACTGCTTAATGTTCGCTATAAGTGTTTAAATATTTGAAGGCCTGTCAGATTATGAAAATTGCTGTTTCTTAACAATGTTACAGACCAGTCACAAACAAGAAATGATTAAGGCATCACCACGAAGTCAGCTGTTCGTGAATAACACGATCTTTCGACACCTTTACCAAGTGTAACAGCACCAGTCACAAAACACTCTCACCTGAAAAATATCGTGCCTTTACAGTTGACTTTGACTCAATCGTTCGTCTTGACTTGCTCACAACAAAAGTTCTCCGTGGTTGGATCCAAAATGAGATGACACAGAACTGTATTTTACCATGAGCAGTTCAATCGTCTTAGCTTTTGCCAACGTTCCTGTTTTTTGACAGAAGTTGCCAACATCTCACATGTAGATCAGAAAAAGCCTTCTTTATATATCACAACATTGATCGCACTTTCTGCACTCATCAAAGTAAAGACGTCTATACATGCGGTATTTGAGTTAATAAATTCTTATGTTAATTGGGAAATCTCGGCGAAATCATAAGAAACGCTGATAACTTCGGGATGCGCCCTTATCGATTTGAGAGTTCTCATGGGTCATCCAACGCTCCACTGAGTCATCATCCGTACAAGGACTTTAGTTAATTTTTGACTTGAAACAAACTGGTCGCTAAAGAATGAGGCTAGATCGATTGATACTGGCAGTGGTAAGTATAGAGCTTGGCAATTATCAAAGTGAATAGCAACAGTAAAAATAGAGACTTTCTAACGCAATTAAAGACAAATACATGACTGATTTTCGTTTCTGTCGGGTTTCTCTTTTTAATTACAGATTTCTTGGCTAATGAGATTGATACCAATATATCACCTGTCTTTGTATTGGAGTCTGAGATCTTGACCGATGTGTGCTGAGATGCTCCATTTATAACCGAGAGTTCACGAAGGTCGCATATATATGTGGGCAAATTAATTAATTAACGTTTTACGCTAAACTTAAGATTATCCCACTTATATGGCGACGTTTTCAAGTTTACCGGAAGATCGATAGATAGATAAAGATCGATAGATAAAGATGGAAATGAGATAATATGGATGGTTTTGATTGGTCGATACGATTTGTCAACCAATCAAATACATCCATTTAAATTGCATGCTACAAGTCGGTACAACTATAATCGCACGGTGAAATTCATCGATATTTTACGCCACACTTATATAAGATTATTTGGCTTTTTGGCGGAGTTGCCAGGTTTACTTGGGAGGAGAAAACCCCTATAGCTTTGGCGCGTAACTATAGACACTTCCACTTCCGGCGAACCAGTGAAAAATCCTTTCACAATTTTTCCAATTTAATTTAGGTCTGGGTGGGATTCGAACCCACGCCGTGTCGATGGAAGGTCTGAGTCGGACTGAGATACTATCACCCTACCGACTGAGCGCAAATAAGATACCGTAAAATGCCTTATCGGTAAAAAAAAAAAAAACTCAAATCTGATCGCCTTTTCGTCGGTAATTGCTTTGTGGGCATATTTGACCGTCATTAATAATGTATGCAAAGTATAGATTAGAATCTCACATTTTATATATAATACATGCAAAGTGCGTTAAGTGCTTGTTCTTCGCACTTAAAAAAAAACAAAAATTAATAATAACCTGACTTTGATAACGCGAAATTTATTTGAATTCTATTTTTTTTCTTAAATGACAATACTTACCACACTGATCGATAGAGTAAAGTGCGCGCGCGTGTGTATCTGTGGAACGGAGGGGGGGGGGGGGGGGGGGCACCTCTTGACCATCTTGAAGCCATCCGGATAAAATAGAATATCTTAGGACACTGCGGTCAAGATTTCCGACCAACATACATAGGCAGGTGGAAAAATACTACTCTAATTAGCCGAGAAATCTATACATAAGTAGAATTAGAAAAGGGACAAAAGTTATAACTAATAACATAGGATGTCTTTAAATAACCATTAATTGCTAATCTCAAATGAAAAAAAAACATTTACTAGGAAAATATGGAATAGGACAAATAAATTGGCTTCATTGGTGGGTTCAAAGACCCACGCCAACGTTTTCATTGATCGATGTTGGTGCATCATTAATTACTCTACTTGTTTAGTGAGACACAAAAAAGCACCCTTTTGTATTACATCGATAACTGTGGTAAGTGTTGTCAATTAACAAAAAAAAATTGAATTTAAAAGACATTTCGCATTACCGAAATCAGGCTATTATTTCGGGGTTTTCAAGTGTGAAGAACAAACAGTGAACACAGTTTACATGTATTATATATAAAGGGCGAGATTCTGATCTACATTAGTAATGTCGATCATTTCTGTCCACAAAGCAATTACCAACGAAAAGGTGCTTAACTAATAAGCTTTTTACACTTTTGCACATTGGTGCGATTAGTCGCACCGTTTCGTGGCATGCGATGTAAATAGCTGTATTTGATTGGTTGACAAATCGTATCGACCAATTAAAATCATCCATTTTGTCCCATTACCATCCTCGTCTATCGACCATTGAAAACCCGAGTTTATTTTAGAATATAAAAGACTTTTTTTGATTGTCTGCAACTTCGACCAACCGAGTGAGCGACGGAGGCTCAAATAGAAAAACGAATGATTCATTGGAGTTTTACGCCACCTTCAGGGGCTGTTTCTCTAAACATTTACGCCCGTCTTGAGTCCGATGCAAGGCATAACTGTCATGGCAACATATACTCTCAACATTAGGTTACGAAAACTGAAGCCATATAGTTGAATATTTGAATATCATTGAACTATGGCTTCAGTTTTCGGAGCTTCATTTCTTTTGTTTTATACAAAATTCTTCTGTGTTTGCAGCAGCACGTTCATTAGGTTACGACCAGGAGCCTGTTTCACAAAGCGGCGTAGCGTAAGTTTTTGCGTAAATGCCCTAGCAAAGTATACTGTAGAGATACGTTAGTATGAAAGTTACGCAAAAAATACATCTACACCGCTTTGTGAAACAGGCCCCAGGACCCTGTTTCACAAAGCGGCGTAACGTAAGTTTTTACGTAAATGCCTTAGCAACCCATACTGTAGAGATACGTTAGTATGAAAGTTACGCAAAAAATACATCTACGTCGCTTTGCGAAACAGGCCCCAGGACCCTGTTTCACAAAGCGGCGTAGCGTAAGTTTTTACGTAAATGCCTTAGCAACCCATACTGTAGAGATACGTTAGTATGAAAGTTGCGCAAAAAATACATCTATGCCGCTTTGTGAAACAGGCTCCAGGCGCAGTTACGACGGGCGTAAGTGTGTTGAGAAACAGCCCCCCAGTATATAACAAAGAAAGCTTTGAGAGGTTGTTTATGATCAGATTGCTTAATTCTTGGAATTCGTATATTTAAATTTTTAAACGTGATGACGTCAGTGTTTCGAAATCCTCCACAGGCAATTTACATGATTATCATTCATGCTCCATTCCTCTCAGTGAAATTTAGATTTTGTTGTTGGGGGTTGTGTGGCCAAAAACCACCGGGAAACAAAGATCATGACTAAACCTTATACGACTAAACTGGCAACCTATTATAATCAATACCATAAGGGTAGAAAGTCTCATAATATATTTATGAACACTAAAACACACGGGCACAGGGAAAATCTTCTTGTCTAAAATAACCACGATAGCTTTTTCATACTTTGCGGTTGGAAATCATTTTAGTGCTCGGGAGTAATGACAAAGTGATATTGTTAAAATAAAAATAAATTCTTTATATAAAACAAAAAAAGCATATATACATATATATATCACAGATTATACTAATGATTTGTTGCCAAACTATCTTTTCCAGAAAATTTTGCTGACTAAGGCCAAACTCATGCCTGTCGTCAACCTAATGAAATGGCATGGGTTGTGGTTTATTATAACAACTTATGAATGGGTATAAACGTCTAAATGATATGCCCCTTTTAACACAATAAGACACTTGTCTCCGTGGTTATTTTAGACAAGAAGATTTTCCCTGCATGTGCACGTGTGTTTTAGTGTTCAAAAATATATCACAGATACTTGATACTTTGCGGTTGGAAATCATTTTAGTGCTCGCGAGTAATAACAAAGTCATATTGTTAGATTAAAAGTAAATCCTTTATATAAAACAAAAAATGCATATATACATGTACATATTGGCACAGGGGAAATGCATACATAGGCCTACATATATGTATGTCACCGATTTTAAATCATTATGAACCACTTGATTTAATAAAACATTATGACCAATATATAAGGAAAATATTATTTTATATAAAATCATCAACTGAATTTTAAGAATCTCTCCTATTATATGCAACAGATGCATTGCAGGTTCGAATCTCATTCGACCATCCTACGCGGGAAGGTTGCCAGGTATATCCGCAAAGGTCGCAGTTTCCTTTAGTCAACAAACCCGGTGCCCCCCCCCCCCCCCTCCCTCTCAACAAACCCGGTGCCCCCCCCCCCCCCCCCCTCTCTCTCAATAAACCTGAAAACGTCGCCATATAAGTGAAATAATCTTGAATACATGCAGCGTAAAACGTCAATTAATTAATATATCTATATTTTTTAGACTTCCTTCGTGAACTTCGTGAATATCTGGCGGTCAAGATTTCAGGCAAGTGAAACAATAGTATCAATCTCATTAGCAGAGAAATCTATAAATAAAAAGAGAAACCCGACAGAGATGAAAATTAATAATGTGTTTGTCTTTTAGTGCGTTAAGAAGTTGATATTTTCAATATTGCTATTCTCTTTGCTAACTGTCAGGGCACTCTGAAACTTCGGGTATTTACGTCACTCTGAAACTTCGGGGATTTACGTCACTCTGAAACTTCGGGGATTTACGTGCGTGAAATACCCTCTGATAGACTGCAGGTCATTTTGAATATGGCGACCAAATAGGTTGCCGTGAAGCGTACAAATCGCAATTCGCCTTGAGGGCCCCACAAAAGTGTCCCCGTGATAATGTAAGGGACTGAAACACTCGGTTTGTTAACTTTCAGCCTCGATCAGTTATATAATTGAAGTATTTGAAGATTCCTGATATGTACCGAAACTGCGTCTGTCTACAACATGTGGTTTACCGGGCTAAATAAAATATATAAACAAATATCTTTCTAAATGATACTAGCATTTAATAAATTTATAATTATTTTTATTTTCTGTATTCGTCTGTAGTAAAACATTTTGATATTTACTTTCGACGCCATTTTTATTCACCCCAAAAATACGGTGATTTGCGTGTCAAAGCCGACCGGTAGCGAGCGAAGATAGCCGAAGGGAGTTCCGACTGGTATTTACGTGCGTGTCAAAGCCGATCGTTGAAGAGCGAAGATAGCCGAAGGGAGTTCCGACTGACAGTCAGGCTCTACTTTACTGTATCAATCGATCTAGTGTCGTTCTTTAGCGACCAGTTTGTTTCCAGTTGAAGATTATCAAAAGTTCTTCTTTACGGATGATGTAAAATGATTCATTGGTGCGTTGGGTGACCCTTGAAATCTCTCAAATCGATCCAGGCGCAACACTTTGAGTGTTCAACTTTTCTTATGATTTCGCCGATATTTCCCAACTAATAAACAATTAACCGCACGTTTCAACGTCATTAGGCCTACTTTGTTTAGTGAAATGTGAAAAATGGGCGATCAATTTTGTGATATATAAAGAGGGTTTTTTTCTGATCTACATGTGAGATGTTGGTCACTTCTGTCACAAAACAGGAACGCTGTAAAAAGCTAGGACGACCGAACGATTGGCAATTCTTCACATAATTTACTTTCTGGTCATTTTTGATCGAACCAGGGGAACTGTTGTTGCGAGCAAGTCAAAACGAACCATTGAAGCGTCAATTGCAACTGCAGATGCTGGATATCATTGCTCGAGATTATTCAGGTGAGAGTGTTTTGTGACTGGTGTTTAACATTGTTAAGAAACGACCATTTTCAGAATCTAAAACAACTATTTAAACATTTATACGGAACATTAGACAGTTCAATAATACAAAATGAGCAAGAAGATGAAGTTTATCACTCAAGTGATTCTAGTCGTTTTTCTGTTTGCAAATGTCACAGTATTGATGGTAAATACGTCGAGAACTGATCCGTCGACAATCACCCATGCAAGTCCGGCTACTAACGGTTTAGAGCCAAATTCTTCTGTGGGTGAAATGCCATCAGCCGAAATCAGCGGTTTGGAAAAAAATGTTCGAGCCGTCAATACTTTCGTCTACCAATATGTTGGGCCCTCATGTATGGGTATATCTATAGTGAGCTGTATTCTGACAATTGTCGTGGTAAGAAGAGCGGCATTAAAGTCCAGTACCTCGGTGTATCTTCAAGCCATCGCAGGAATAGATTTGTTCCAACTATTCGTAGATGTCTTGTTCCTTCCAAACAATTACTCGGCATTTACTAGAACGCTTTTTGGCAGAAACTACTATAGTGTTTTTATAGTTTATCTGAGTTGGATGGTATATCAGACATTAACTGCTAACATCTGGATCATTTTAGTTTTTGCTACCGAGCGTCTCGTCGCAATTTCTATGCCGTTAAAAGCACACGTCATCTCTAGCGAAGCTAGAGCTAAGAAACTCGTGGTTGTCGTTTTGGTACTTTCTATTGCTTGCACATTGCCTTGGATGTTCTTATGGCACCTTGAAGAAATGTCCGACCCTACGACAAACCAAACCTACTTGGGATTTGTTAATACTGAATGGGGTGGAAATCCAGAGAATTTAAAAGCTTTGTACATTTTCTATGCATTTGTGTGCGCGGCAATTCCAACTGTTCTGTTAGCGGTGCTGAACTTGGTCATCATTTACAAGCTACGCTCTGCTAAAAAAGCCCGGGAAATTCTTGCAAAGAAACAAATAGAAGCCCGCCAAGCACCCGGCGACAGCAAACAAGCCCAGATGGAAAGAGTCTTGGTGGCGAACCTGACTGTTTTTCTCATTTGCTATTTGGCCGCAGCAGCCAATGTCGTTACAGTGGCGATTCATACAACCTCAATATTTGAGAAGTTCGTTGTAGAGTTCCAAATACGGCTACTTGTAACATTTATCCTGAAATGTCTCTATCCTACCTTAAACTTTGTTATCTATGTTTTGTGTAGCCAGGTCCTGAGAGATGAGTTTTTCAAGCTGTTCAAAGGCCGGCAGAAAGAAGGGGTCCCCCTAAACACATGCCCAACTCAATGTTGAAAGTTACTTGCCCGAAAGCTATGTTGTTGGACTTGTTTCATTAATATTATTTCGATCCACTGATCATATGGATTGTGGTTTTATATGTTTGCTTTTAAATGCATTCGTCATCACATGTATGTTGTATGTATTCTGTCTGCTGTATTTTTTGTCTGTTGTATATTGTATGTATTCTGTCTGTTGTATATTCTACATGTTGTATACTCTACATGTTGTATATTTTGGCCAAGATAAGAAACTGTAGCTCTGTAGACTCTTTTAATCAGGGTTGTTCTGTTCTTTTTACTGCTCTTCTTCACAGGGGGTATTCTGTTAGGTTACTCTAAAGGATCAAATCTGACGCAAATTAACAAATTAATTACCTCCCCCCCCCCACGACACTTTAGAGTTTTTTTCAGAGAACAATCCCGCAACACATATCAAATGACAGAAAATCTTAATGGTGACTCCTTTACCATCGTGTGTGTTATCACGTACACAAAAATGTCAAAAGCAATACGTAGGAGAAACTCGGAATTCTCTACGACAAAGAACCGCCAACCATTGGGAAGGTGTCGTGAAAAAAGTATTATACCATTTGTGTTTCAGTACACAATAAGGCCATTGATTATAAAAGGCCAACCTAGCCGAGAAATCTGAGCTCAGATCCTCAACCTATTGAAATATCATGGGCTTTGGTGTATTACAACAATCTATGACCGGGCATAAAGGTCTAAATGAGATACATCTTTTTAACACAACTAGAAACTGGTCTCCATGGTTATTTTAGTCGACCAAATTTTCCCTGTGCCCGTATGTTTTAGTGTCTATAAATATAAAACCAAAATAAAGCTGATCTTTTTCTCTGCCGTGGAAACTTTTCTCCGTGGTGGAAACGTTGTCATCGCAGAGTAAAAGCTTGGCCTTTTATAATCTGGGCCATATACACACTGGCCGTATTGTGTACTGAAACACAAATGGTATAATACTTTTTTCACGACACCTTCCCGGTCCAAGTTCATACCCAAACGGTAAACAAAGATTGTTGTAATACACCAAAGCCCATGATATTTCAATAGGTTGAGGATCTGAGCTCAGATTTCTCGGCTAGGTTGAAGCTTGAAATGTTTACACGCGTAGAAAACTTTCATCATGACGACGGGCTTCAGGGAGGAGAAAGGTTCGCAATGCGAAGAGAACCTTTTATTATATAATTAGTAGTGAGATTTTGAGATATACAGCTCTGATATAAGTGATATCACCACTTTTACCGATAACATTTATATCATCACTGCCAGTGCCGGAACTATTTTCGTTGGAATTGCAAATATCTTCGCATGATTGAATCTTTAATTTGAGAAAATTGCAAAAATTTGTAATCAAGTCTCCTTTTATATATTATCGAACACTTCTTAACATTATAAATTGGGTGTTAAACACTTTTCCACAAACCAAACATTTTTTTCGCTTTGGCCTTTATGTGGTGCTCGCCGGGGTATTACTTAGGCCTGGGCCAGCAAGATTCGCTAAATGTGATAGCGTGTTTGCAAGTCTACCCCACTTTATAGGGCCTAATGTAAAACAATGTGGTACACCTGGAACATTGAAATTGATTATTTTCAAGAATATAGAAAATGTATCGAGAACCGACGCAAATCATTGCAACCGAAGACTGTGGGATGTGATCGTCACGCTCGCTCTGGGCGAAAATGCCAGTGTCAAAGAAGCGACTCGATTGATTCCGGTAACGAGAAATTAAAGATCTAATTTTAATACCCTAGCACATTTCAACACACTTAATCTAGTAAATCTTCATTTTAAAATAACAAGACTTCGTCAAGTTTAATTAAAGACTGAAGTATAGGAAATGTTCAACTTCACCATCGATGACAGCGAACCTCGATGTTTGTTGTCGCACGTGCACCGTGTGTCCTTCCGCACAGGCAAACACAGGTTTTTCTCACGAAATAAGTATTTTGTTCTAACTGTAACTTGTTTCATTAATTACATGTATGAATTGCAACGTGAAAATAAGAATTTTTGATGCAAATTTATATGTTTTTGTTGTGTTGAACCCCCAAACGACGCGCTATTTTATCCTACGCCGTACATGCCTATGTGTGATGGGCCCAAATTTAAAGGCCCGTTCACACTCTGCGATTTGTCGTATCGACTTGTAGGATGCGATGAAAATAAATGCTTCTAATTGGTGAATAAGATTTAACAACCAATCAAAAGCATCCATTTTAATTGCATCCTACAAGTCGATACGACAAATCGCACAGTGTGAACGGACCTTAAGTCATTTTCTAGGTCAAGTAGCGACCGCGAATCATTCAGTTTGTTGCAGAAAATACTCGAAAATCTCACCAATAATTATATAATAAATAGAATATTTGATGTTTTATCGGTAAATATCATTTATATTTCATCTCGTGGATAAAAAATCTCGTATTTTTACTCTTGGCTTCGCCAATCGTGAAAATACATTTTTTTTAATCCACTCGATGAAATATAAATGGTATTTACCGACAAACAACAAATATCCTCTATTTCTCTGCACAGGTGGGAGTGGGGGGGGGGGGGGGGGGATTACATCGCTGTGGGAACCTTTTCTCTGCGGAAAATACAATGTTTATACCAAGGAGAAAAGTTTTCTCCGCGGTGGGAATCTTTTCTCCGTCGTGGAAACTGTGAATGATTTCTATAGAGATCACGTGATTTATCAGCGCGGTAGAGAAAAGGTTCTAAACCGAGGAGAAAACTTTTTTCGGCGGTGGAAATATTTCCATGTTGAAACATTTTATCCGCGGTGCAAATGTTTTGCATGTGATTTAGCAGTTTTCAGTCGGTTTTTTTTAATCTGTTTGCAAATCATTTTACTTTTAAACGTATGACTAAGAGTTTTTTTGATACGCACTTGATTTTCTTCAACGAACAAAATCTTTCTTTTCCAAATCAACTTATACTTGTGTAATATTCTGTGCAAGACTAAACAAATATAATAAAAGAAAACCAGTGTTTATTGATAGGCCTATATACGGCAGTGTTGTACTTTATTTTTAATGTGCATTCTATAACAAATATTATTTTACACCTCTGTACAATATTTACAAACTAAACTGGAAATTGATTGACCTCTGCCAGCGCCACGTGAGTTGGCCAAACGTTCCAAAAGGTTAGACAAACCCAGAGTGACGTTACAAATATTATGACGTCACAGAGCTGTTTGCTGAACCCGTCTAATGGTGTGCTTCCACGGACATGCATGCGTTAATGCGCGCGTTGACGGATGCGATTGTTTAACGGGTGGATGAGATGTTTCCACGATCTAGAGTGCAATCTGGCACAAGGTTACGTAAAACAGTCTAGGCCATGTTGCTTACAACAAATTAAGTATTGATATATATTTTTTTTTTGGGGGGGGGGGGGGGGAGAATGTGAATAAGTGGATATCTGCATAGCTTTTTTTTAATACAAAATCCATTTATACCACAAGTCAGTAAAAATGAAAACTCTCTCGGCGTTTTCTGTAGATTTCGATCTGACAGCAAAAAGAGGACCATCCTAGTCGGAAAATCCCTTCAATGACGTCATGATTAGCGAAATCCCTTGTCCGTTGCGTCAAAAATGGGGCACCCTCCATACTCCGTCCGTTAAAAACTGTCTTGGACATGTTCTACTAAGCTGGCGTAAAGTTACGCATAGGTTTGCAGCATGGAGTTTCGCCTCGAAATTGCGACAATGCGTAAGTTACTATCATGCAACATGCATTTGTGACAGGCGTAACTTACCGGTACGCCAGCTTAGTAGAACGAGCCCCTGATCGTGGAAAGACAACAGCGTATTTCTGTAATTCCCACTCTTCGCATCCGCCAACGCACACGTTATCGCATGTCCATGGAAACACACCATTGCATTTTTGAACGTTTAGGCCGTACACGTGACGATGACGGAGACGTCAATTTAAGATCCTTAAATACACTTTATGATCTATATAAATATAATTCCGAACAAAACTTGGAAGTACTAGCGTCGCCAAGTATGCCCTCTTTGGAAAAGGGTGACGTTTTGAGGCATGTACATTTATCATGATCACTGAAGGTGATACAAACCCCCACAAAAAGGCTCTAAGTTGATAAAGAAGTATCAAATCCGTGTCCGATCCGTGCACAGTGATGTGCAATTAAGTATATAAATACCATAGAGAAAATATTAAATGGCAGCCTAATCCAACTACAGATTTATCCGTTTAAAATGTATATGTGTTAACCATTACAAGGAATCTAAACATGTTAAGTACCAACAGTTTATAGTTAACAGACGTCTATTTATCAAAAGATTACAGTGTTTTAGAGCCCCTGCCAACACTGTGCCCATGCAGATTAACCCTGAAGATTTGTCAACATTTCAGTCCTCGGAAATCGACGGCCATTCTAATTATTATGCCTTATTGAGGTAAAATTATGGAAGACTGACGAGGCCACTCGCGCACGTTTTGGCGACCTGTAATAACACACGGCACAGGAAAATGAGAAATCGCCAAAGCGGCTAATTCTCTAGAGAATTCACCCAAACGCTGTGCGAGTGGCCTCCTCCGTCTTCCATATAAAATGCATCGCACCATTTTTTTCGACATTTCAGCACTTACAAACCCAAAGCGCTTTAAAGTGGTAGACCCTATGCTTCATTTAAGGCAAAATGCAAAGCAACTTGTTCCACCTTGACAGGACCACATATTATATAATTTTCAAAGACACACTCGACAATAAAATGTCGAAGTTATCTGTATTTTTCCCGGATATCAAAACTTATTATTTGCCAAAATCAAAAAAAGCTTTTCAATATCATTATGCAATTTTGATCTGAAATTGATTTCTAAGGTTTCTATGGCTTGGAAAAGATAAGCAAGCTAACGTTACACCTAATTTACCTGCCATAAGGACGAAAACACAGAAGACACACAAAGCCCTCTGACGTATTTTAGATAGCGAACTACAAACAAAAAGGAACTGTATGGAAGTCGGTAATCCAAGTACCTTGGCCAACAAAGACCCGTATATTAAAAGAAATTTGATGACTGGGTATTTAAAAGAAAATTGACATTCTATCCGAAACGAAAATGTTGAAGAGAAAGAAAAATCCACTTATTTTCTGTCCTTCAGCAGCTTCGATAAGACTATTGTGATTTGTATATTAAAAAACCCAGAAGCAACCAAAATCTAATGAGCACTTTCACAGCTTTGGTCATAAACTTCAATCGCTTCAATCGTGTTTTTCCGCCTCTTTTCGACGTTGTTCGGACCGTTTGCGGTTCTTTCGTCTTCTTCGTCTCGTGAGTTGATGCTCTCTGTCGGTATTTCTCGATGGACGCAACTCACGGACCGTATCCTAGAAAACAAGACAACGAAAACCTTTAAGATATAGTTAGGTTTCTCTTTTGTTTTCGTCCTAATTTCTGAGAGCCGATAAGGTTTGAATAAAAACTGTATAGGAGAAATTTTAGCACACATGCAATATGGAGAGAGAAAAAAATCCACCGAACACTTGCTTCTGGTAGAAGGTCTTTGCCACTAAATTATTAAATAGTTAAACCGAGAATGACTAGAATTTAGTTGTTTCACTCGCCTCTTCACATTCGTTGTTTTCTTCTTGGAGTTTCTGAGCCACAAGGTTGAGTCTACAGTCGGTGGGGGATGATTCCAGTTGAGGAAGTCTCATTGCTTTGTTGAACCTCATTTCATCTTCCATATCGAAAAGACCAGGTTGCATCTCTCGAACCAGGACCCTGGGCAGGTGGAGGAGTTTGGCAGGGGAAGAAAAGCCAGTAGATGGCCCGGACATAGGTGAGCTGGAACCCGTTGAAGAGGAATACAGTGAACTGGACTTGATGCTACTGGCTACAGAACTCGCCATCGACGATCGACGAATTATTGGCAAGAAACTCAAGCGCCTTTCAGCTACGACATCTGAAAAAGGGGGAAATGAACGCTATGCCGATTAATAGTGTCAGCTTTTAAACCTATTTATTCGGGCGATTTCTTACTTACACGTTGGCTTTTCTCAAAATTGCACTTCATGGAAACTTAGGTGTACCAAACGTTGGGACTTCCTGTTATGAATATGACCCATGGCACAATTTCAGACCGAACTAAGAAAAAGGTGCTTTTGGAGTATTTTATATTTATCTAGAAAAAAAGAGGTTTTATGGATTAGATGTACCTATGACTATGTAAGTAACTATAGATGCAGACGATTGTACTCACCCGACATGACGCTCTTGTTCCGCATGTGCGGAAGCAAAATATTCACATCACGTGGTGTCAGGGTTGACGTTGACATACGGCTTTCATCTCTACTTTGTCTTACAGGGATGGGTTTCAGACTTTCCTTTTCCAAGGTTTCATTTTCGTTCCGTGTGGGATCATCATCATGGGGCTCGGAAAGTGTCATGGTGGTCAAGACTAAAGGTGAATAAAAAAAGACAGATTTATGTCAATAGTTGATCTGAATGTTAATGTCCTAGAACATTCTAGTGCTACTTTGTTCTGGACCAGTGTTTCAAAATGTGTATAGCACAGTGACACCATAACGAGAAATGACCGTATCATATGCAAGCCTATTTATGAAATACGCAGGTTGATTGACGGACACTTTCTTGGCTAAGTGACAAGAGCTGGCTTATATTGGGAAATTTCGCTGAAACAGAAAAAGTTATTCGCCCTCAAAATCAGAGCTGCCTGTTGATACCAATCCCGGGGGTTACTGTGATTTCTATAGGCAACAAAACCACTAAAACGTACTTACAAATCCCGGCTATTTGAATTTTTACCGTTATTAGCACATCGTTTGGAACGGGTTACTGGCTTTACCGATCTATTTTTTCAACCTCGGTCCTTATGTTTTAAGGTACTTCAGCCCGTAGCTTTTCTTGACGATCAGCATTTATTAAAAAAGGCTGGTTATGCCACTTTAACGTTTTAATGAGAAGGTCGATTTAGCGGAATGGTGCATTATAAATTATTAGGCTATACATCCATATAATTAGAGTGTCGATATATTCTACTTGTATTAATGACCCTCAAATCAGAAGTATACGCTCATTCTGAAAATCTGAAGGGCGTCAAAATACCCGAGAAGCTATCGCATGCATTAAATGTGGACTCTTACCTATGTTATTTAAGGTAAACTTCCGAGCTTGTTTGACAGATCAGGGTCTCTGAGTTGGAAACGAAGACATTGTTTCTGTTGAATGATTCTTGTTGTGAAGCTTATGATTCAGGTGATGTCCTTATAAATTGTCTGAATGACCTTTACTCCGGCACAAGATGGCGTAACACTTAAAGAGTTGATGATGTAAGATATTTACACTCAGAATCAACTTTTTCACACAAGATCGGCGTAACTTTTTTCAGATTTCAATGAAGTTTCTTGAAATTATACACTGATCATCTTTTAAGTATCATTCAGTTTCATGCCTTGGGTTGGCTTTTGTCCGATGCGTTCTGAAACAAACAAAAAAAAGAAGAAAAAAAGTGTAAGAGAACGTGTCATTATTAACAATGATACGCTGACGGTGTCGGTCACATTTATTTGAAATTTATTTTCGCACTGTTCAATAATATTCATGGGCCAGTGGGTTAGAGTAATCGTCCCTCAGTCCCACACAGACCTCGGTGGTCCAGTGGGTTAGAGTAATCGTCCCTCAGTCCCACACAGACCTCGGTGGTCCAGTGGGTTAGAGTAATCGTCCCTCAGTCCCACACAGACCTCGGTGGTCCAGTGGGTTAGAGTAATCGTCCCTCAGTCCCACACAGACCTCGGTGGTCCAGTGGGTTAGAGTAATCGTCTCTCAGTCCCACGCAGACCTTCCATCGATGCGGCGCGGGTTCGAATCACACTCAGGCCAAATAAAAAAAATGAAAAATTTTTGAGTGGATTTTCACTCGGTCGCCGTATGAAGAAGAGTTGCCAGGTACTCGCCAAAGGTCGGGGGTTTCCTCCGGGCAATGAGCCCGGTTTCCTCCCACACTAAAGCTGGCACCGCCGCTATATAGATTAAATACTATTTAATGCGGCGTAAAACATCAGTCAATCAATAATACTCATCACAATGAAACATAATTTTTAATAAAAGATGCCTGTTTTGTAAAAACTGGAGCGTGATATGCTTCGTGATAATACCGATAGTGATTTTCCTAATAAGGACCAATTGTAATGTGTTATAAGTAATCAGGCTACCTAATGGCGAACAAACGAGGTTAAACAGAAGGCAAATGTGATTATTCCAAAGTATTAACTTGTACGTATAAGGGAGATTGCCAAGGTTTTAATCTCAGTTGATCTAATCTAAGCTAAACGAAAGACCAGAGCATTAATCCGATAATCCTTAAACCGCATTGGCCTTTGGAATAATGCAATCAGACGAGGCTTAGATTTATGTAGACTGTTATGTAAACGGCTGGATTATACTTGAAGAAATAGGTCCAGTGTTTCACAGTTTTCACGTACGATAACATATACATGTAGGCCAATGAACTTAGTATTACATATGGTTAGCATTAAGAAAGTCGGATGTAATCCGACCATATTCTGTAGCGGATCTGGCATTTGCGTACTGTGGCCCCAGCCATACACAACATAAAGCCAGCCCTAATTTAGTTTCATCTTGCTAACAATTCTGTTGAGTAAGACATCTTGGCATCAAATCGTTAAGTTATTTTTCTTAAAACAATGCTAGCGTTTGAAGTTCATGGATGATTGATGTTTTTCACAGCACTCAAGATTATTTCACTTATACGGTAGCGTTGCCAGGTTTAGTGGGGGAGGAAACCGGACTTCGACGAGTACCTGGCATCTCTTCCACACATATATTTTTAAATTTTTCACTCACTCCATACATTTTTAAACACTGTGACGTACGGTACATTCGGAGTTAGGCCCTATGCCAATAAATACTTTTGATTTGGATAATAGGTGAAATAATCTTGAGTGCAGCGTAAAATGTCAAAAGTCTAATTTACTAATCTTTGTAAAAAATGTTGAATTCTGTGATGGGTTACGGGTTCGAATGCGTTGCCAGGTTTAGTAGGAGAAGAAACCGGGCTCTTTGCGCAGAGCAAATCCCCGATCTTCGGCGAGCACCTACGGCGATCGAGATAAAAATCCAATTCTTTTATTTGGTCTGCGTTGGATGCGATCGCATCGATGGAACGTCTGTGTGGGACTGCAGAACTATCTGAGTTTTCTAAGCCACTTTTATTCGCAAGCTGCAGGAAAATATTTGAAAAGATGAAATCAAAATTGAAAAATGTTTGGATTGTGGATTTTTCACTCTGTCGCCGTATGTGGAAGAGTTGCCAGGAAGGCCTACTTGTCCAAGGTCGGGGGTGTCCTCTAAACTTGGCAACGCCGCCATATAAGTTAAATAATCTAGAGTACGGCGTAAAACTTCAAACAAGCAAACAATCAGTCAATCATTCGTGAATAATACTTTAGTAAGGTAATAGCATTATATAGTGAATATTTGAATTTTCCATAACGGTTATCAGTTTTATTGGTACTATGCATTGTCCATTGTCGCCCGTTTTTCTGTAACATTTAAATACCACAAATGTTTTATAGGCATGCATATATAGAATATACTAGTATATTCAAAATTTATATATAAAAAATTCCATGTTTAACCATGCCGATGTTGCTGTAATTTCTGCTGATGAGAGTAGTTTCTCTCGAAAGCTCATATTAAAACATCACCATGTACAAAGTAGTACAAGTTGTCCTATGTGTTTTGGTTTTAGTAAAAAGATTTCATAACAAGATATTGCCGGGAGGCCTATATGTACATGTTCAAAAGCATAGGAAAATATACAGGTTTACTATACATGAAAGCAATAGCCCTTGGCTTACCTGTCTACGGTCTGTTGCTAATTCTATATTCCTGTAAGCCTATTGTTTCGTTAATTGCTTGGCTTTTCACGCTTGATTTTCCAAGGCAGCCCAATAGTGTTTACGACCTCGTTGAATGACGATAAGAAAGCCAACTAACTCGTTTCCAACCTGGCCTGCAAAGCCGACACTTCACGGCATGCGTTGTGCAATCGGATTGGTCAAGGCAGCTTTCCATTATCCAAGGAAACGACCAATCGGATTGGTTCATGTTTTTCAGATCGCACCATGTGTCCCTGAAGTTTTCGCTCTCCGTACTTACCTGGGCGTTACGTAACCGATGGTACAGTTGGAAGGTAGCCAGTAGATCTCGGTTTCGTTTTAGGACAGAAGGAAAGGTCCCACTCGGAACACACTTCGGCTATCTTCGCTCGCTACCGGTCGACTTTGACACGCACGTAAATCCCCGAAGTTTCAGAGTGGGAACGATCCTTTTGCAACACCATAACGCAAGTTCAGTATTTTGGTCCACTGTCGACCTAAAATTAGAGGTAACGCTAGTCGTAAAGTCAAGATGTAACCACCAAGGCCAAAAGTGGCCACAAAAATCAGTCGTAATAGAGTTAAAGAGTTCGTCTCGAAACCGATCGTGTGGCTTTTAATCGTGCGTACTCGTCGAAGATCGGGGATTTCCTTTAGGCAAACGAACAGTGCGACCCCCCCGCCCACCACTAACACTAGCGACGCCGCCACAGAAGTTGACAAAATATTGAGTTCGACCTAAAACATAAATCAATCAATCAAACCAGAAGGTGTATACTCACTATTTAATAATTCGAAAAAATAAGACCATCTTGCCCGATTTCATCAAACTGGGACTCATTCGTGAAATTGACGTCACGCTAGTTGTTTAACGTTTTGTTTCAACCTAGGTAAATATTTACGTTAGGATATTGCAGTCAGGATTGTTACATTTTTCTGAAATCTTTTCAAATGTTACCCGAGCTAGCAAAAGGAAATGTGTGCGCTATGTCATGCAAAGGGATACGTATGATGGCCGAGAAGGGACATCGCGTTATACATACTCATCCAGGCTAAATCGAAATCTAAGACGCGGTGAAAAATATAGCAAGATTTATTTTCGTGTTATACTTTATGAAATTGGCTCACTTGCTATTTAAAACACGATGGAAACACGATGAAAAATACTTTTCATTGCGTTTTACTTACTAAATCGCCTATATTTTGATCTCAGAAACAGTATGAAAATGCGATGGTAAAGCGTATCGCATTTCCATAGTATTTCTGAGTCAAATAAAGTCTGATTTCACTTGCACTATGCGACAAAAAAGACTTTTTATGGGATTACCGTTGCATTTTATTTTACAAATTCTTTTTTTAGGATAAGCCACAAACACGATGGAAACGCGATGATAAAGCGATGGTAAATATTAACCATCGCGTAATACTTCAGAATTTGCACCGCGAAATACTTTGCAATTTCCATCGAGTTACACTTTTATTATTTTAATCTTATCAGGCCGAGAAGGGACATCGCGTTATACATACTCAACCAGGTTAAATCAAAATCTAAGACGCGATGAAAAATACAGCAAGATTTATTTTCGTGTTATACTTTATGAAATAGCTCACTTGTTATGTAAAACACGATGAAAAATACTTATCATTGCGTTTTACTTATTAAACCGGCTATATTTGGATCTCAGAAACACTATGGAAATGCGATGGTAAAGCGATGGTAAATATTTATCATCGCGTTTTTATCGTGTTTCTCAGTTGAATAAAGCTTGGTTCTATACGTATTTTGCGACTGGGTTTTGAAAGAAAACCACAAACACGATGGAAACGCGATGGTTAAGCGATGGTAAATATTAACCATCGCTTTACCATCGCATTTAAATCGTGTTTGTGACTAAGATTGAAGGAAGATTTGAGAGTAAAACGGGATGTCCCTTCTCGGCCATCATAATGTCCATCTAGAAACCTCAACCCTCTAAATCTTTATGCTTGCCACACCCATTTCTTCCTAAATGACAACTTTCTAACTCAACGTTGCATTTGTAGCCTTGCAGGATTCGGATGTGGTGGCAAATCACACACAGTCTCGATTTGACAGACACAACGACAACACACAAGAATAATTCAATTGGGAGTCCCTGCACATATAATGTTTCAATACCTGACCTGTCGCTACTGCCAAAATAACAAGGGCTGCATTCGATTGGGTTTACAAGAAACCCGAGTAGAGTTGGTAACGCTTGCGCAGAAACACCCATGAATAAAACGCGTCGAGCTTGAACTCGTTTAACGTCGATATAACGTAATGTATTTTGTGAGGGGGGTAAAGTGACGATAATGAGTTTTAAAAAAAACTGACGATAATCTCCGAGTGAGCCCAGTTTTGAAATGGAAATTATATCACAGACAAGGACAACATATCGTCCAAATATGATAAGTTACAACACCGTATAGGTAAAATGCATGCATTGTCTATCAATGACAGATAATCAGCGGTAATCAGCAAAATTGTAAGAGTTGACAGATGGGGGATGCCATCCAGCTAAAATCAACCATAAAGTTATTTGTTTATATATATTTATGAACACTAAAACACACGGGCACAGGGAAAATCTTCTTGTCTAAAATAACCACGGAGACAAGTTTCTAATTGTGTTAAAAAGAGGTATATCATTTAGACCTTTATACCCCATCATAAATTGTTGTAATAAAGTAAACCTCTGATATTTCATTAGGTTGACGACTGACATGAGCTTGGCCTTAGTCAGTAGAATTTTCTGGAACACTTTGTATTACATTGACAATGCTTGCGCATCTTAAGCTATAGTAAGAATATCGTCAGACTATATATTATGGGGTCATGGGAAAAGACAGTGAAAATTTGCCCCCCCCCCCCCCATACCCCTTTCCCAGAAAACCTAGGTAGAAGGCAGACAGGGGAGTTTAGCCCTGACCAGTATGTCTTTCAAACTCTTGTTCTTTTTATAAGCAATGACTGGCGTTTGGGTCAGAGGTCGAGCAAGTTTACTTTGAAGTAGTTTGTATTCTACTATAATCTTGGCCATAGCGATGCTAGCTTTGTTATACTGAAACACAAATGGTATTATAGTTTTTTCACGGCATCTTCCGGGGTCCAAGTTCAAACCCAAAGGATAAATAGTTTCCCTTTTCTCAATAGGCATGATTTCAAAATGGTCCTTGACCGAATGACCTTGAGTATTGAAATGTTGTGCCACTTATAGTCTTATACTAGATAAATGGTTGGCTGCTCTTTGTCGTAGAGAATTCTGAGTTTCTCCGACGTACTGTTTGCAACATTTTTTGCACGTGATTACATACACGATATTAGAGGAGTCACAATTAAGATTCTCTGCCATTTGATATTTGTTGCGAGTTTGTTCTCCGAAAAAGGTTCCGCGATCGGGTACGTATATATCGAGTTTGCATCGCGTCTTAAGGCATTTCATTGATATACCTGAGAGAAATGTTGGACGGTAATGGTACACTCGTGAAGGGGAGGTAAGTGTATCGGGGGATGAAGGGGGAAACATGATTTGTCTTACTGTGTTAGATTTGATCCTTCGGAGTAATCTAATAGAATACTTCCTAGGGAGGAGAGCTTTAAAAAGAACAGAACAAGCCTGGTTAAAAAAATCTAAAGAACTACAGTTTCAATAGAATCTAAAAATCTGAGATTTAATGACTCCCTTGAAAGTGTGAGGAGGATGGTATGACCCAGCATGTAGTAGCTGATGCGTGTCAGTAGGTTTGAAGAATACTTTGTAATCTAGATACCCAGTAGTATGATATGTATGACCCTTGTAAACAGTTACATCCAAAAAATCCACAGAAGTGTGATCAATAGTAGGCTGTAATTTAATGCTTGAGTCGTGAGAATTAAGAGTATCAATGAAAATATGAAGGTCTTCCAACGTATGTTGCCAAATGATAAAAATGTCATCCAGATACCGAAGGTAAATAAAAGGTTGTTGGTGACATTTGTGAAGAATATCACTCTCCCACTCAGCCATAAAAATAGAGGCAAAGTTAGGACTAAAACGTTTCCCCATAGCACACCCTTTAATTTGCTGAAAGATCTCCCCATTGAATTCAAAATCGTTACCTTTTAAGCTAAGTTCCAGCAATTCTAAAATGTCATTATCCGGACGACGGTGGTCAGGATATCTTTGGAATGCTGATTTTATGGATTTAAGACCCAAATCTATGTCAATGTTTGTATACATAGACTCCACATCCAGAGTAACCAAAATCACATCTTGTGGGATGGATTTCTCAGACAATTTGGCCAATAAATCATCCGTATTTTTTATAAAGCTAGGGTGCCGATTCGCTATAGGTTTTAGATAATAATCAATTAGCTCTGATATTCTATAACTTTCACTGCCACAATCTGAGATAATAGGACGCCCAGGGGGCATTGTAGGCTTCGGCCATTTTTCAATGGGTTTGTGAATTTTCGGAAGAATATAGAAGACCCTGTTTTTAGAGTTTATGATCAGATTCCAAATAGCGATACTGTTTTTCATTAAGTAAGCCTTTATCTTGAAGAGAACCAAGAATTTTATTAAACTTCCTAACATTTTCAGGCCAAATTTCCTTATCAAGTTTTTTGTAATGAAGAGGGTTGCTTAGCTGCCGTTCTATCTCTTCAATATAATCCTGTTTTGACATAATAACTGTTGCCGAACCTTTATCAGCAGGTTTAATAACTATGTTTGGATTTCTCCTTAGCTTACTTAAGGCAAGACATTCTGAATGAGTAAGGTTATGTTGGTTTCTCTGATTAGTTAAAGCATCAAACTTCCTTGATACAGAGTCACGACTAATGTTTATTTCTGGATCATACATGTGAGAAGGGGGTGTATAGCCGCTTTTAGATGTAAACGGCTTGCGTACCCCACTAGAATCTCGGTAGATATCAGCCAGACTAAGATTTCTGGAGAACTCCATGACATGCACTAATTTACTAATAGAAAAGTCCCTATCAGATAATGATTTAGGGCAAGGCACAAATGAGAGTCCTCTATTGAGTAGAGATATATCATCAGCAGTGAGTTCCTCGTTACTAAGATTAACAATATTACTTCCTAAGCCGAAAGTAGGGTGGCACATGCCCTGTCCCAAATTTAGTTTAAATCTAGTGTCTGAAGCCAGTGAATTTTGTCCGTGGATACTCTAAATTTTGAATTGGGGATTTTTGGTATGACCATAACTCTCTTCATCTTGGAAGCAGAAGAGCTATATAGGTTCAGGTTCGAAACTTCACTGGCCGGCAGTTTAGTGGATGACTGGATCTCTACAAAGTAGATGAGCGAGTTGGAAAAAGTCTTCCTAACCGCTGTCATCATGTTGCGCATTTGAGTTAACGAATTGTTTGGCTCAGTATTTGTCTTGTTATTGATACCAATATTCAAGATAACTTTCTCAGGTTTGGGACCTTGATACTTTTGAATTAGAGTCCGAAATGAATTGAAATTGGCACCAGGAAAACATTCTACCTGCATATCAGGGCGGGGGTCAAGGTTAATTCTAGATAGATTAGAATCCCCAAGTAAAAGAACTTTCTTAGTTACATTAGGAAGGTGCCAATTAGAGGAAGTGTGCCGAAATTTCCAAAATTTAGAATTAGCTAATTTATTCCAAGGGTTGCGCTGACCCCTCGGAGGGGATCTCACTGCATCTGAATATCTCATAGGAGAATGGACTGACAAAACTGGGGATGGGGGAGGAGGAGAGGGACTAGATGTACTAGGTCTAGGAGAAGTGACCCTAGTAGAAACTGGGGAGGACGGAGGACGAAAGGGGACAGAGGTACTACTAGGTCTAGGGTAGGTGGGCTGAGGGGATGAAAAAGAGGGGGCAGAGGTAGTAGGTCTAAGGGAGGGAGTACCAGTAGGGAAAGGCGAAGGGGAAACAGAAGGTAAAGTTACAGACCTAGGAGTCTGTGACTGCAGAGTTGGAGGTGAGATAACGGATGTCGACGGACTGACAGGCGGATGGGGTTGGGGAGACGATGGTGGACTAAACTGAGTAGTAGCAGCAGAAGTGACAGATTTAGTGATGGAAAGAAAAGAATAAAAATTTTAAATGGTCGAAAGTTGTAATTTACCTTTATAATTCTGTTTGCCCCATTTTAAAGCATTATTGAAAGCACTGTCAAAGTTTAGACCATTGGATGACCTGGCAGAATGCACCTGTGCTTTTAATCTATTTAAACATGCCGCATAATGTGAACTCATCTCTTGTATGATCCTATGGGCCCAATTTTGTGTACATGGTCAAACGCAATATCAACTTCCCGATTGCGTTGAGCCGGTTTAAGAAAAGAATTAAGCTCTTTAATTTTATTATTTAAGGAATTTGGGAGGGTTTGGTCACGTTTCAAGGGAGCCAGGTAAACCCCATCTTGGTTGATACAAACCGAGACAGTCGCAGACACGGTAAATATCGGGATTACTGCAATGCTTCAGTTATTAGTGATTACGGCAGAAAATTAATAAATAATGTTTCCATTCATAACCATTTCCATCAATGGGACAATTTGCAGGGGTCCTAAGCGGATACGGACAGTGTTGGTTTTGAGGCTATCATTTTGGTCGCCACATTCAAAATGACCTGAAATCTGACAGAGGGTATTTCACGTACGGACATCCCAGAAGTTATCAGAGTGCAATAAAACTAACACTCAGATAATTACGGCGATATACGTACGTCAAAGCCATCCTGGAACAAGCGAAGGTTTGCTCCGAATGTAAAACTAAAACAGTACAGTGCTAAACGCTTAACAGCCAATCAGTCAATGTGTAATGATTGTAAGAAAAAATGAACACTGCAGAAAGTTTATCATTTATTAAAGTTCACTAAACCCCCAAAACCTTGCCATCATCTGTCGCAATAATTAAGAGTGATGTTTTAGAAAGTTATTTGTAACAAATAATAAACATGATGTAGTTCTGGTTCCAATGAGGTTATATCATAAGGAAATAAATCTTCCCTTCGTTACAATAACTATAGGAAAGAATAGCAAATCCCTAGGTGGTTACATTTAACAACATACATGTATTAAACAAAATTCCAAATTTAACGGACAACCCCAAATGGAAATTAAGCCAATGAGATATACATAACGTCTCTTGTCAGCAGAAACATTGACCTTAGTATAAGATATATATTTATATCAAACAGTTCTTGCTTCAACCTATCATGATATCTTAAAATGTTAATGGCCGTTACACAACCCAAATGGCATCCATCTGTTGAAGATTGGATAAACTGACGAATTCGCTAGGCGAGTAAACCAAGTTCACAAAACAGTTGTAGGCTACTGTTGTCGATGGGTGTGTTTGTTGTTAGGCCGGCTTCTGTAGAACATGAATGTAATACGCTGGCTCTGGCTCTTCTTGCACAGACTTGAAGTCAGCGTAAATCTCATGTTTGGCGTTCGCGGAAAAGACGCCTTTGAGAAGTTCGCTGAAATCGTTTAGACGGTGTGGGTAATAGGAGAGGCGGAACTTCTGTGTGCCACTAAAAAAAAACAAGACATTCCAGTTAAAGGTTTACTTTGGAACAAGGGTAATACGGTTTTAAAATTACATTATGAGAAATACAATAAAAATATTCCGATGCAATTCGTATCTTTTCCCCCAATCAAACATAAGTTTGTCGGAATAAAGATATTTAGTCTGTTTTATGGCTGAAGTGGATAGGATAATGAAATAGCGACTAGTGTTTTTATTTAAAACTTTGATATCAAAGATGTTAACTTAAGCGCCTAAACTAAGACAAAATAAATACTTACGAATCGATGTAGAGTTGATTGATAGGTTTTTTGACAATGCTTTGTTTTGAGAAAGCCTTTGATGCGTCTACTTCGTAGTCTAACGTCACTGTTGTAGGTTTTCCATTCACGTATATGTTACAGCACTCAATACCCAAGATATGGTCGCTCTGGAACAGAAAAACACCCACAGCGTTACACGATGTATTGTTATTTTACTCTGGTTTCAATATTACTTTCCTCGTGAGTCGGCATATCAAATCAAAAGGATCAAAGTTATCCATCTTTGTGTGGACTATTAGGTCACCCTCGTGTGTTGCTGCCAATGGCAACATCTGCCCATCTCTCCGAGCGCAATAATGAAGTTGAAAGGTTTAAAATCAGCAACTCAGAGACGCCGTTTGTAGGAGCCTCCTTTCCAAATATATTAGAGAAAAGGGACGAAAAAAATATTGCCGCAACAATAATCAGGCCAGATCAAAAGAAATGAATGACAGTAAAATATAGTTTAATATGCCCCCCCCCCCCTGCATAAAAATCAAGGGGTTATCATAATTACATTGTAGTAGATGTTTTTGGCGGGTGCTCTCCCTTTGTCCAAAATGGCGTCGTAGTTCCGGTGGTCAATAATCAGAATGCCACCTGGTTTTAACATGGACCGGAAGTTCGAGAGGGCGATTCTGTGGTTCTGTCTGTTTCCGGTATCGTCAGGAAGATGGGCGAAGGAGTTCCCCAGACAAATCAAGGCATCGAACCCGTCTTCTTCAGGTTTAAGGTGACTAACGTCTTCTTTTAAATTTAACCAATTGGCCTCTTCGATGTCTGAAATCACACAAAGGAAAAGATGTTTACATCCACCAACAAAAGAATGACAAGATATGCATTTTAATATGATAATGCAAAACAAAATAAGGCATTTTCGTTTGTTCCAATTTCGGGCATTTACGTTTAGGTAGTTTTATAAGCAATATCCCGGCAATTTAAATTTTGTCCGTTATTAGCCCACATATTCGGGTCGTACGGGTAAGGACTAGGGCTTTATGCTAACATAGTTTCTACAGGCAACAAAGACCCTTAAAGTGGCTTAAGCTGCCAAAATGTTGATTTTTTGACGTTAAAACAGGATGTTGAAATTATTGGCCATTTTTCTAAAGACTTATAATTCACAAGCTTTTTAATGCTTCTAGTCTCGAAAATGTACGATAAAGTATTGTTTTGAATGAATGAACGGTCGTCCCGGTTCTTTAAATTTTGTTTACTTTTCGAACATGTTTTCGGTTCGTACCGACCACATACTGTATGTATTTTCCTCATTTCAACGCCAATCATTTAGTGTTTCGATGGTCTTCAAAGCTTCTTACTGTCGTGACGATCAGAAATTATAAAAAAAAGTGTGAATTTTTGGCAGCTCATGCCACTTTAAATGCATTTACACATCCCCGGCTATTCGAAATGCATCCGTCATTAGCACACACTTTCGCTTCGCACGGTTAAGTGGCTTTTTCGATATTTTATTAGCTAAATTTATACATGTACGTAACTGTCATAGCACCGTATCTCTACAACATGGGTTGTTATGGCAGTTATGCAAATTTACGCTACGCCGCTATGTGAAACAGGTCCCTGTACTATATCGTTTATTCATAACTCCGGAAAAAGCAAACTTCAAACTGGTGTTCGACCTATGTGGGATGGTTGCCAGTTACCAACGGAAGGTCGTGGGTTTCCTCCGGGCACAGAGCCCGGTTTCCTCCCACAATAAAACTGGCAACGCCGCCATATAAGTGAAATAATCTTGAGCGCGGCGTAAAACACCAAACAATCAATCAATCAACCAAACTGGTATTAAAAGTTGAAAAAAAAAAATGTAAACTAATTATTGTGATTGAAGAAAAAAATAAGCAAGGAATTAGGACGACGATATGGTGACTCCAAGGTCCATAGCGTGTAGAATAACAGATGGAGGGAGGCAGGGGGGGGGGGGTGACATGTAAAGTACAAAATCGATAAGTTTTGACCACTGTGTTCGTTGTTTCCCTATTGACTGATTTCTCCACAGAGGACCACAGGATAACATATGGCAATGGTTGTAAATGCACGGTTAAGATAACGAACATGAAAACAGCATATCAGCAGAAACAAACAACGCGTTTGTCAATAAACGCACAGGGGTTAGACCTAATGACGGGTATCATCCTTACATCTGACCTAGAACCAGTTATAACTGGATTAGGTCCAGAAACATTCGGTTACAGGTATAGAGGTTTATCGATAAAATGATAATGAAAGATAATGAAATAGTTCGTGCATGTTTACAGACGGCGTAGAAATACATTTCTCGTATCACAGAGTTTGTATGCCCGATATATATATCAGATTTCTCGTTATTTTTGGGATTACACTTTTTTTTTAAAAAATGCCTGAATGGATAAGACAGCCGGCATTTAGGGTTGGCGATAGGTGCCAAAACTCTGGGACCTGGGTTCGACTCCCGTTTCAGACATCACCCAAGAACGGTAGAAGAATTCCTGTCATATTTTTAAAAAAAGTGTAATCCCTGAATACTGTTATACTCACTTTTTAAAAGATACTAACTAATTAAACCGGTATATATCATTCGCTGATCCTGCATGATCCTTGCAGCTTGCAGACAATCTCGAACAATCGGTCTCTATGATGCTGAGAATCGAACATAAACTCCATGACGTTTGGAAATCGAAGATAAAAAGATTTCTCACCCAGACATTGGCCCTGCAAATACTGCGAGCTCGAATGACCAATTATTTCATCATGCAAGACGCCGATTATTTTTTATGAACGCGTGAACAATGAAAGAGAGATTTTGTTGACCCCTATAAACTACTGGCGATTCGAGCCCTCACAAATTGACGTTGAATGCATACCGCTTTTCCTGACATTGTTTCGACGTTATGTAATCATTTGGCTTTTCTATAAACTTGAAACGATGGTATTGGGCATATTGGAATGCATATGGAAAGCCCAAATTTGGAAGTTATTAATCAACATATCTTCAATAGAAAAGTTTAAATTTTCACTCTTTGACGTGGAATGAGCTGCCTTTGACGAACTCAAGGGAACATTTTGTTGAAGCAGAATTAGTTAAATGTTCGTTATTTTTTTGTTGTTCGTACGGGTAACTGGCTTTACCAATTTTTTTATTATGATCTCAAAGTCAATCTTTTAGTTTCAAAAGGTATCTCAATCGCTCGATCAAAAATTATGAAAAAAAATCAGAATTTTGGTAACTCATGCCACTTCAACGAGAGCAAAAAGCAAATTAAGTAGCTTACTCCATGTGTCAAAAATGGTTTCTTTTCGTCTGGTCCATCTTTCTTGTAGAGCGTATTTGAGCATTTTGTCACTGCCGTCAGTGCTGGTAACATCAAAACCCTCTTCCAGTAACATGATAGAGTCGACTCTGAGGTAAAAATAAATACATCAATATATAGATATTTCTGAACACTAAACACACTAAAATAGTCATGGAGACAAGTTTCCATTCAAATTGTCTTTAAAAGAGGTATATCATTTTGACATTTATATCCCATCAAAAGTTAATTAAAAATGATCAAGATATCAAGTGTTTGTGAACAACACGAGCTTTCGACACATATACCGGGTCTTTATCAAGTGTAACTGAATTTAATAATTTGAACAACTAACTTCGTGGTGATGCCTTGATCGTTTCTAATTAGTATGGAAGAGAGTTTCGTGAAGGTCACAGGGAACAATAAAGATCAACCTACCCAGTACCGCATGCAACATCCAATACGGTTTGACAGTTGAACTCGGTCAGTTTTTTAACCAACCAATCTTTATACTGTGATGTTCTTTGCTGCTTACAGCCGATATAGAGATCCCATATTTTGGCGGCTTTTCCGTCGGCATATTGGTCATCACTAATGTAGACACAGTGGATATTTTCGTCGTTCTCATCTACACCATTTGTGTTCATCTTGGAGGAATCTGTTGTTGTCATTTTGAAGAAGTTTTGGCAGTGGAGGAATTTCACTATGAACGATCACGTATCTCTCAGGCAATTTTGAAAACTCTCTTTTCTGTGACGGATATTTATAGACTAGATAACGCGCCGGATAAATCTGCTTCTATTTAGATAACGTAAATTCATATATCGACATAGAAGTAAACAAAATTTGACCGAATTGTTTCTATAGCGCGCTATACTTTGGATTCGCGCAAAAGTGTGGTTGTACGGACTTCAGCCTATTCGCTAACCCCCCCCCCCCCCCCCTCCCACCTCTCTCATCTTTGAACCTGAATGATGAGACAAAACATATCTGCCGATGGACTATTAGCTTCTGAGGATATTTCAGTCCAGCAAGCACAATCCAGCATGCGTGGGGTGAGGGGTCATGAATTTAGGGTCAAGAAATGGGTCTAAAACATGAACATGAAACATGAAGAAGAGAGCAGAGCAGAGTTGTGCTTTGTGGGTTATCTTGGAAATGAAACTGATCATTTTTTTATGACTGAACTCAAATCTGGCCAATACGTATATACCACCTCAGTTTTGTGTCCATGTGGAAAAGAAAGGCAGATGATATTGAAAGGCCCACACCTCGCCGTAGTCTTCTGACATTTGTAAACAAAGAGAACTAATGCGAATCCCTCAAATTACACATGAGGCACATACAAATGACCAGTTGTTTTTAAAATGTGTAAATTTATAATGGTGGTGTGAAGGCCTACCAAAAGTCCTATGTTAGAATTGAATAGGTGATTTGCCAATCACTTGGAAATGACGTAATTTAGCGACGTCCCAATTACGGCCCAACTTGGTAGACCGGGCAAAGCATCCGTCTGTTTTTAACTCAACATTTTCAGCATTTCTTAAAGGGGCATGATCTGCCAAAATGTTGATATTTTGACTTAAAAACAGAATGTTGAAATTATTGGCTATTTTTCTCAAGACATATAATTCAGAAGCTTTTTATTGCTTCTAGTCTCAGAAATGTGCGATAAAGTATTGTTTTGAACTTTTAGAACACGTTTTCCGTTCGTACAGGCCACATACTGTATGGATTTTCCTCATTCCAACGCCAATCATTTAGTTTTTCGATGGCCTTCAAAGCCTCTTACTGTCATGACGATCAGAAATTATGAAAGAAGTGTGAATTTCGGCAGCTCATGCCACTTTAAGAAAGAAACTCGATATTGTGACAGCATATGTCTGAAATAATCAATTGATGCGAATATACGGAGCTCAACAGGGAATAGCTAACATCTATGTGGAAGCTGCATGGGCTTGTCTGGTCTAACATTGGTGCCATGACGTCATGTCATTGTTTCGCGAAAAACTGACAAATGGTCTATTGCGTAGAATTTACTGCCTAAATTTTTTTAGAAGGCCGTTCATACATAATTTGATTATTTAGCGGCTCCTTTCTGTTGAATGATGTGTGGCATTTCTATGTCTCTCAAGTTAAAACGATCATCTGCATTTCTCCAGGTAGTTCAAAAAATTGAATCAACTGCCATCTGGTTCAAAGTTCCCGATCAAGCCATTTAAGACACTCATATATCATTATGCACAGGCTTAATTGTCCTTTGTTTACATTGTGGGTACCTATCAAATCTAATGTATTTTCAAATTTAATATAACTAATGATGTGGAAAATTTGGTATTTTGGCAAAAAATGAAAGTTGCTAACTTTTAAGAAAAAGTGACGTCATATTGCCATTATATCGAATTTAGCCAATCACATTTGGGTAAAGCAGATTTCTATATATGCCCTTTTGAATATTAAAGGGGCATGAGCTGCCAAAATGTTGATATTTTGACGTTGAAACAGAATGTTGAAATTATCGGCTATTTTTCTCAAGACATATAATTCAGAAGCTATTTAGTGCTTCTAGTCTCGAAAACGTACGATAAAGTATTGTTTTGAACTAACTTTGGCTTAGAATGAATGAATGGTCGTCCCGGTTATTTAAATTTTGTTTACTTTTCGAACACGTTTTCGGTTCGTACAGGCCACAAACTGTATGGATTTTTCTCATTCCAACGCCAATCATTTAGTTTTTCGATGGCCTTTAAAGCCTATTACTGTCGTGACGATCAGAAATTATGAAAAAAGTGTGAATTTTGGCAGCTCATGCCGCTTTTAAAAACAGAACAAAAAAAACATCGGACTTTCCATATGGCGATTGACCTTGTGTATTTTGCCGACGGTCTCAAGGTCACAAGATATCGGCCTATTTGGCTAGTCTTTTCTTGGGCATATCGGCAAAATTGTGGACTACAGTATACATACATGTAGTATATAGCCTTGAAAACATATCAAACAATACTGCGTATTACCGCCCCCTTCCCCCATTCCTAACCCCACCAGTAGGCCTACATAGATAAAAGCTGCCCTCTAAAACGGGCAGCCTTCCGAAAATGTCAGACTCCTTATTTAAAATCACTAAGTGTGACGTTACAAAATGCTTGCTGTCGACAAGCAATATGACGTTAATGGTTTCTGACCTCCTTGATAATTATGACATCGACTGTTTTCGTTAAAGGGGCATGAGCTGCCGAAATTCACACTTTTTTCATAATTTCTGATCGTCCCGACATTAAGAGGTTTTACAGGCCATCGAAAAACTCAATGATTGGCGTTGGAATGATGAATATCCATACAGTGTGTGGCCTGTACGAACCGAAAACGTGTTCGAAAAGTAAACAAAATTTAAATAACCGGGACGACCATTCATTCATTCTAAGCAAAAGTTAGCTCAAAACAATACTTAAACGCACATCCCCGAGACTAGGCGCACTAAAAAGTCTTTGAATTATACGTCTTAGGAAAAATAGCCGATAATTTAAACATTCTGTATCAACGTCAAAATATCGACATTTTGGCAGCTCATGCCCCTTTAAACATACGTTAGTCAATAGGAACAAAGTTTTTTTTAAATGGAATAAAACTCCTACTATAGATCAAACACCCAGTTTCTGTTTAACAACCAATGAAAATAGATCTCGGTTATGCTAGAGCTTACATACAATTATGAACATGAAATGAAGTGGCCGAAGTTCGATGAGTTATACGAAGTGTGGTTGGGGTGAGGTCTTTCGAATCTTCTCAATCCTTTTTAAACCACCGCTATTGCATTTTTAGCTGCATACAAGATGATTTGAGAGATCAACGTTCTCGTAGTTTAGTATGTGAGATGAACGTTGTCAATCACTTTGCACAAAATACAATACATTATGTTTTCTTTCTCAAAATACCCAAAGTAAAGGAAATGTTGGTAAGGTTCTTGAATAATTCTTCACTTTTTTTCGTGGGAAAACACGGATTTGGACAGTGTTTGTAGTTGAGACAACATGTGTTTGAAATATACATTTCCTATTAACCAACGAAGGCTTGATTTGGCTGAGTATTTTACAATGAACTTCAGAATAATGCAGATCAGTAACGTGACGTTCGTAAACCACAGCGTTTCAAAGATTACGTATAAACTCGGTTCTTATCAAACCAAATTAATTAAAATTTGTTGATCATCATTACTAAAATTACTAGACATTTTGAAATTATTTCTGCAAACTTACACTTTAGTTTATAGTTGTTTCAGTTCTGAAATATGTTTTCATCATGAAGAACTTTCATTGTTATTTTGAAGTTAACACTTTTATCGGTTTTTTATTTTATTCAATTTTCTCTTGGTAATTGAAAATTGTTTTTAAGGGGAGTTGTAATGATATGCTTTCCAAGTCCGATAACTCTTTTGACTTTAACTTTCTTCTTAGAGTGATCTCCCCTTACCATGTGGTTTATAAAATCAGTCTGTAGTAGCCATTTTGAAAATACCAGTTCGAAGTTCAATACCTTGTTTGTTGTTTTCTACCAGATTCAATAATGATACACACTTTAAAACTTCGGGGAAAGCCGACCGGTAGAGAGCGAATATAGCCGAAAGGTGTTCCGACAGTAACCTAGTAGTAGTATTGTATTAAGGTTACGTTGTCCGACACGTTCTTCTCAACAGGTGATTTAACAGTAATAAACTAATATTCTGTGCAAATTATTTGTCACTGTGAAAAACGCTTGCGCTCCTTCATCGTTTTCGTGTCTTCAACTTTCCCGTTTTTAGATTGTGACTAAGACATTTAAAGTTTTCTAATATATATTGTTGTACAAAGTCAAAACACAACAGTGGGACAATTAAAAGGCATCCCAAGTGCTGCAATATAGGTAATTTTATTAAAAATAACCTTTTCTGGTCTTTAATTACATATGAGGTATATTTACATGCGACCCATACTAGTAATGCAGATATTCCAGCCTGAAGTCAACTCCAATCCAAAAAATTTCCCCAGGCTTCACGTCATTGGGGGAAGACAGCCGCCATTGAACAGCAACTTTATTCTCTTTTGATTCTTAAACCGTTTCTGGGTATGTAACCAACATAAATTAGTATTTTTTCGTTCTGGTATGTTCACCAGTGGGACTGCTATTGGTGTGAATCTGTCCAAGGGATTTAAGAAAGCAAAAACGAAGAAAAGTGGTAAAAATGACAAACATGTTTTCTACGGGATATTAAGACAGTGACTACCTTGACGAACCTGCCCGGTGAGACTCAGTTCATGGGAAGTGGCCTCGGAAGGGAAGGACGCTATAGCTGATGTCCCATTCAAACTATCAGAATAGTAAACAACAAATTGATACACAATTATAAGGAATGGAAGTGCAAATTAACTTGTCAATAGCTTAAGACTTCACAATGATAAAAGTTCACTTGGCGTTGATTTCAATCGATTTCTTAGACCAGGTTACTAATTTGATCGTCCGATAGCATCGCCTTTTGTGATTTAGACGGACGAAGATATATATATATATTTCAATAAAAATAATCATTACTTTTTTATACAACTTTCTTATTTTCATTTGAATTGTAGAAGTCTTCAACGACACTTCTCTGAACTTATGTGTCTTTTGCAACACCTTGATCATAACTTTTCTATTATTGGTGTTACAGAGGCCTGGATAGATGACTCTTCTAGTAACCTATACCAAATCCCAGGTTACAAAGCTCATACTGCATGTAGGAAGGGGAAGAAAGGGGGTGGTCTAGTTCTCTATATCCATGAATCTCTAGGGGAATGCAAAGTTCGGGAGGATTTGAAAAATATAGATGAAATTAATGAATTTGAAACTATTTTTATTGAATTTAACATTTCTAAGGAATTATTTGTGACGAGTCTCATATATCGTCCTCCTGGTAGTCGTCTTGATAAATTTAATTCCTCCTGGACTCCCGCCCTCCTGGTAATCGTCTTGATAAATTTAAAGTGGCATGAGTTGCCAAAATTCACACTTTTTTCATAATTTCTGATAGTCACGACAGAAAGAGGATTTGAAGGCCATCGAAAAACTAAATGATTGGCGTTGGAATGAGAAAAATCCATACACTATGTTGCATGTACGAACCGAAAACGTGTTCGACAAGTAAACACAATTTAAATAACCGGGACGACCATTCATTCATTCTAAGCCGAAGTTAGTTCAAAACAATTCTTTATCGTACATTATCGAGACTAGAAGCACTAAAAAGCTTATGAATTATACGTCTTGAGAAAAAATGCCAATAATTTCAACATTCTGTTTTAACGTCAAAATATCAACATTTTGGCAGCTCATGCCACTTTAATTCTTCCTGGACTCGTATATTAGAAACTATTTCAAGAGAAAATTTAAAAAACATGTCTCCTGGGTGATTTTAACATTGATTTGTTAAAGGCCAGTCATTCGCAGACAAAAGATTTTATCGACCTAATGCGGTCTCATTATTTTATACCTAAAATAACTAAACCCACCAGAGTCACAAGTCAATCTGCAACAATTATTGATAACATTTACCTCAATTACCATGAAGACGATATATGTTCGGGTATCGTTTTGAGTGATATTACAGACCATTTTCCGATATATCATATTGTTAAATCTGGCATCTTAGCAGCCCAGAACACTCGCAAATCCAAAAAACGCCTTATAACGGAAGAAAGAAAAAAATTATTTGAAGAAAAAATTTCACACCACAATTGGAACGATATCTATACTGTAGATGATGTCAACCAGGCTTTCCATAATTTCAATCAAACGCTTATCCAGTATTATAATGAATATTTCCCTTTACTTGATAGTGAATACCACAGAAGCATATTCATATTTAAAAACCTTGGGTTACTTTGGCAATCTTGAACTCAATCCGTGAAAAAAATAAACTATACCGTGCCCATCTAATAGACAAGTCCATACAATCAACATCAAAATATAAATTATTTAGAAATAAATTGACACATACAATTCGTTTCACGAATTTTTGCAGGTCAACAATGATATAAAAGGAACTTGGGGTGTAATAAATGACTTACTTAATCGAAAAACTAAAACTAATCTGCCTAGTTCTATGACCGTCAATGGCACTACGAAAACAAGCGAAACTGAACTCGCAAATGACTTCAACGTATACTTTAATGATATTGGAAAAACATTGGCAAACAAACTTCCAAATCCAACAGTTTCATTTGCAAATTTTTTGGACAACCCAAACGTTTCTAACTTTAATCCCTTACCTTCTACAGTAACGGATATAAACAATATTATTGCCAATTTAAAGAACAGTTCTGTCGACATAGACTCCATCAAAGCTTCCATACTCAAGGTCATATCATCACATATTGCCAACCCATTAAGTTTTCTAATAAATCTATCCTTAAGCAATGGTATATTTCCAACCCCTCTCAAGATTGCCAGAGTGACTCCTGTATACAAAAGTGGTGACAAGACTGTAGTTGCTAATTACCGTCCAATTTCAGTACTTCCATGTTTGAGCAAAATTTTTGAAAAAAGTTATTGTTTCCAGAATTGTGATTTTTCTAGAGGAACATAATATAATTTCTTATAGTCAGTTTGGGTTTCGCCCTAACCATTCCACTTCATCGGCCTTATTTAAACTTCAAAATAACATCTTGGAAGCCAAAACAAAAAAAAACTGTTTAGTATTATCACCTTCTTGGACATTTGATACTGTTGACCATACTATCTTGCTTTCTAAACTCGAACACTGCGGATTCCGGCACGAATTTCAACTCCTTTTTAAAAGTTATTTATCTAACAGATTTCAAGTCACTTCTTACAACAATTCCTGTTCCAACCAACTGCTTATTTCGTGTGGAGTTCCCCAAGGCTCCATCCTTGGCCCCATTTTATTTCTTATTTATATAAATGATTTAGTAAATGCCTCAACTGTGTTTAAAACAATATTATTTGCTGACGACACTTGTCTCCATGCGGAAGGATTTAACTTAGATATGCTTACAGAATCTGTTAATACAGAACTAAAGCAAATCCAAACATGGCTAAATTCTAATAGGTTGACCTTAAATATATCCAAAACCAAGTTCATTATTGTTAAACCATCTAGAAAATATTTAAATTATAATGGTCAAATCTGTTTTGAAGATACTCGTATTGAAATAGTTCAGTTCTTTAAGTTTTTTGGAATATTTATTAACGAGTAATTCAATTGGAAAACACATATTAGTTTTCTTAGTTCTAAACTTTCCCAAAACATTGGTGACATTATAAACCATGTTAAACACCTGCTTAATATGAAAATCCTATTCACCTTATATTATTCTTTAGTATTTTCCTATTTGAATTATTGTAATCTAGTTTGGGCTAATACGTACAAATCCCATTTACATCCTATTGTAATTTTACACAAAAGAATAGTACGCATTATAACAAAATCTGGGCGTTTTCATCATACCCAACCTTTGTTTAGTAAGTAAAATATATTACCGTTTCAAAAAATTAATGATTACCAAACTTTAATCTTTGTTCATAAATTTTACCATCATTCATATCTTTTGCCCCAGTCTTTGCATAACATGTTTAAGAGAATTACTAATCTACATCGGTATCAAACCAGAAATTCATCAGTTAATTTATCTGTTCCATTAACCGTCTCTGATTCTCAACGTTTTTCGGCACACGTTAAAGGGGCATGAGCTGCCAAAATGTTGATATTTTGACGTAAACACAGAATGTTGAAATTATCGGCTATTTTTCTCAAGACGTATAGTTCAGAAGCTTTTTAGTGCTTCTAGTCTCGTAAATGTACGATAACGTATTGTTTTGAACTAACTTTGGCTTAGAATGAATGAATGGTCGTCCCGGTTATTTAAATTTTGCTACTTTTCGAACACGTTTTCGGTTCGTGACGATCAGAAATTATGAAAAAAGTGTGAATTTCGGCAGCTCATGCCCCTTTAAAGGATCAAAACTCTGGAACGGTCTTCCACTCCCAGTGAAGCAAAATGACTCTTTATCACATTTTAAATCATTATTAAAACATAGGTTAAAGAGGCATGAGCTGCCAGAATTCAGACTTTTTTCATAATTTCTGATTGTCGCGACAGTAAGAGGCTTTGAAGGCCACCGAAAAACTTAATGATTGGCGTTGGAATGAGGAAAATGCATACAGTATGTGGCCTGTACGAACCGAAAACGTATTCGAAAAGTAAACAGAATTTAAATAACCGGGACGACCATTCATTCATTCTAAGTCAAAGTTAGTTCAAAACAATACTTTGTCGTACATTTTCGAGACTAGAAGCACCGAAAAGCTTAGCCAATAATTTCAACATTCCGTTTTAACGTCAAAATATCAACATTTTGGCAGCTCATGCCCCTTTAATCTATGATATGGTACAGCATAAATTCAACACTGATAACATCTGGCACACCTTTGTTTCCTTACTGAAGTTAGATTTGTTATTTTTATATAGGCCTACATATAACACCCTGTTACAAGCAGCATGTGAAGCCTATATTGGTATTTTGTTTATGTGTTTTTCCCCCATTTACTTTAAATTAAGTTAAAACTATCTATGTTTTTTTTTATTGTACACCAACAAAATTACCATTTATCATGAAGACAAACAATAAATTAATTTGAAAATCTACCCAAGGGATAAAACAAGCCCCTAGGGGTTTTATTCCCGCCATTGTTATGATAAATCTTAACTGTATAATTATTGTCATGTGGTGAAATAAACGTAAATGAAATGAAAAAAAAAATGAAAATGAACAACCTTATGTGCTATTTGCAGCTTCATTTATTTAAAAATATGATGTTATAGCCTTCTAGGCAATTTTTCGATATAATCACCCTGTATGTCTGAACAAGAAATGCAGGTTGTGTAAATGGGATCAAGCATTTCTTCCCTGACAGTGTTATTCTTTTGCCGTCACAGCTCAGCTAAATTGTTCGAGCTCAATGCAACTTTGTGTGTACAGTGTAGATTTGGAAGATCGATGTAGGCCTACAGGTAAGTTATATTGCGTGGGTGATTTTCAAAGTCCTCCTCTGCTAGTATAAAAATGTAATCTCACGCATATTCCAGGTTTTTGGGATACCCTTTTGCTTTTAACAACTTCGCAACTTCTCCCAAGCTAAACGCTCAAAAAAAGTAAGTGAAATGTTGCCCCGGTGTTTAATGAGAGATTTCTTCAGTGAGGCTTGAATGCTGGAGCTAACAAGAAGTTCTAGTTTTCTGGCTTATGCTAGCCCCAGGTGACTTTCCTGCCATTCTGTTGTATAGTCACAGATTGGAGCCATTTGACTCTGTGCAAGACATCCAATCCTGAACAACTTTACTGACATGGACTTTGGACCAAGGATTGCTGGACTGGCATGGACCCGAGAAGACTCTTTTTGTACCTAGATAATGATTTTACTACATTGTTTCAACATATACATTCTACTATTTGATTAAAACCATAACAAACAAGAGGATTCGTACTAAATTGTACATGACTTCGACTTAAATCAAATAGATTAAGAAACCTTAACTTACAGGTCAAATTTATATATACTCTCCCAAAAAAGAAACGTAACATCCAATTTTTTTTTCAAACATGAATTTTTCCAAAAATATGCGTGAGTGACACATGGCAACAGGATCATGTTATAATGTAAATGTCCGATAATTGAATTTACGCCCCTGATAATGGCTGTTGATCACACGTGACTTTCGGGTCAGCCTTTGTGTAACGCTACACGAGGAAGGCGTAGGGAAAAACGTAGAGCAGTTGCACGTACGAATCACGTCTTATCTTTATGCGGGTTTAATGGGTATAAAAGACACACAGCCGTTCAATTGAATTCAGTCTTTAAATTGTTTCACGAAGTTGCCACAATATGCCAAGACTAGACGCAGCTACCCGGAACGTCGTCATTGGTCGTCCGCGCGCCCCCTCTATCAGCCGACCAAAAAAAAAAAAGAGGAGAGAAAAAAAAAAAGAGGAGAGGAAAAAAAAAAGAGGAGAGAGAGAAAAAGGAAAAGAGAGTAGGAAAACGAAAACATCTTGCATTACAATACTATGAAGAAACGATCACATTTAAATTTTTCGTATAATTGCCTCATTGGTACGGGCAGTGCCTATGTGTGTTGTATATTTAAAAACACCAGGTTCTTGGAGAAGTGGTAAGGAGAGTGGCCAGGTGGGGGGGGGGGGGGGGGGGCACAAGGCCTCACACGAAGTTAAGCGATGTGGACTGGTAGCAGTAGCGTTTTCGGGAGCCTAGGCGGCCCGTGGATCCATGCCTGTATATATAGGCTTATTGGGTTTGGGTACTCTGCCCCCATTCAATATAAAAAAAAAACTATATCCAGAGGCCCTTGTGTGTAGCACAAGTATGTAGTTTTTCTATATAATGGCCCAAGTCAGTCCAAAACAACCCGTGGGCGATTCTCCTGCTTGTCTTATTTTGTTATTTTTAAGAATTAGGGAAAGCGAAATCCGAAAGTTATTAGCATTTTTACTCGCACAACAGACTCAGAACACTTCTCAGGCAATCTAGAACCCCCGAGCTTCCGGGGCCTAGGCGGCCCCTGGACCTTTGCCTGATGCTTTGGGATAGTCATCTCCTCCTCATGTTTCAAAAACGTTACAAGGCTTGATCTCTAAATAAGGGAAAGCAAAATCCGAAAATTATTTAGCAATTTTGCTTGCAGAACAGCCTCAGAACGCTTCTCATGCAATCTAGAACCCTTGAGCTTCTGGGGCCTAGGCGGCCCCTGGACCCTCGCCTATTGGCTTGGGATAGTCATCCCCTCCTCATGCTTCAAAAACGTTATAAGGCTTCATCTATAACTTTGGAAAATACCGAGTTTACTGGTATTTTAAAATCCGAAAATTATCGAGCCATTTTACTTTGACTGTTGCAACGGCACCAGCAATCCGGTTCAACAGCTGATCGTCAACGTTCTGGCCGACCTAGGATCACATCAGCAGCCCAAGATCGCTACATCTGGTTACTTCACCTGCGAAACCGGACCAAAACAGCAACAGAAACAGCATCAAATATCCCAGGATTCCGTCGAATATCGTCACAGACAGTCAGAAACCGTCTCCGTCAAAACGGCTTACGCGCCAGACGTCCTTACTTTGGCGTAGTACTGAGACACCAGCATCGACTTTCGGTGCACATTCCCAGCAACCTTAACGCCGTTCGATACACAGTTGAGGTTTTGACACCACATATGCTGCCCGTAATGGACCTCCGTAGGAAAATTTTTCAGCACGACAACGCTCGGCCGCACACAGCTCGTGCTACTGTTGAATTTCTAGCCAACCAGAACGAAACAGTGCTCCCCTGGCCGTCCAAATCACCAGATTTGAACCCAATAGAACACTTGTGGGATGATTTGGATAGACTCGTGCGCAGTCGTCATCCAGCGCCGCAAACTCTGCAAGAACTGCAGCAGGATCTTGAGCAGGACTGGAGGAGAATTCCGCAAAACCGTATTCGTCGATTGATTGTGTCTATGCCGAGACGAGTTCGTGCTGTGTTACAGGTTAATGGTGGGCACAACAGATATTGACGTTGCAGTGACGTAATCTGAGCGTTATAAACTTTAATGTGATAAATTTTTAAATGTGAACTTTAAAGTCTGAACAACCAGTCTGCCAAATTCCAGTGTAATGTGATGCTTATTTCTGTATTAAAAATCATGTTGAAAATTCATATTTTGAAGAACAAAAATTGGATGTTGCGTTTACTTTTTGGGAGAGTACATATTTATGCACATTAAAACACACGGGCACAGGAAAAATCTTCTTGTCTAAAATAACCATGCAATAAAAAATATACGTGGACAGAAACTTTCTAAATAACAAACGATCAGTCCTAAGATTTCATTTTCAATGTGACCGAAGTCTTCGTTAAGACAGATCACTTAGAACCAATCTTTATAAACACTTGGATATATGTCTACTTGCCATTATCCTTCACGAAAAACAGCCGCTATAGCTACTAGCACGAGTCCGAATTTGAATTGAATTTAATTGAAATGAATTTATTCACCAAAGTTTTTCACATGCACAAAAAAATAATAGACCATAAATACAATTTGGCGGGAAAAGAGTCAGATAAAGTCAGATGACCAAAATCGAGGAACTTATGTGAATATTTCTCCATTTAGGCTACACCCATGTTGAATATATATGGCTGACTTTTTGAAAAGGGAAGTAACTTTGTACAAAACGGGGCCTCTGTGCGGAGTCCTGGGGTGCGCTCGAAACGACAGTCCTGGACATGTCCCTTCTGTTCCCTGTTACAAGCCGTTCAGAATGCACGAGAACAGGAATCGTGAAATCAAAAAGGCGTAGGCCTGCATTTGTTGCATCGCTTGTCCGAACAAATGAACTATATATATGGAATGGACACGTCTAATTGGCTGTTTTGGATCTGACTTTGTAAAACGTGCCGCCATTGATAGTTGAAGCGCGCGTGCATAACAGATCTGGATCGAAATAGCACCATCTCCTAGTAATGGCGTTATTCGATGCATATCAAATACCACGTGAACTACCGCCGATATGTTTGTTCCCTTCTGCACCACCTCAGCGAATTGGACAGCTAGAACACATTCTGGACAGCTGTACTGGGGCACTCGAAACCTGTAGGGGTGTCCTGGACGTCAGGGACTGGCGTTTCTAGCGCACCCCTGTAGTATGCTTAGGTGCCTTTTAAACAGCTATGTAGCAGTTATTTGTAGAATGATAAGCTATTATAAAATAGCATGTAGCAGAAGGTTGGGGCTTGATCATGAGATGTGGTAGCGCTACCATTAAAGTTCAATGATCATAAATTCACTGTCAGACACCAAAACAATCAATCAATTATACAAATAAAATAAACAGTTATTCATTTTTTTTTATACTTTTAGATATATAACGAGACCAGATGACAAAGTTGTGTAGTCTCTATTCTGGGCAAGTCGGACTATTCTAGTCAATTGACAAAGGCTGGGAGTTTTAATCAGATTGCAGATAAAGACGTATTCCAGGTACATGTTCTAATTACTCACTCTAATATTTCTAATTAATTATTAAAGTGGCATGAGCTGCCAAAATGTTGATATTTTGACATTAAAACGGAATGTTGAAATTATTGACTATTTTTCTCAAGACCTATAACTCAGAAGCTTTTTAGGGCTTCTAGTCTCGAAAATGTACGATAAAGTGTTGTTTTGAACTAACTTTGGCTTACATTGAATGAATGGTCGTCCCGGTTATTTAAATTATGTTTTCGGTTCGTACAGGCCACATACTGTATGGATTTTCCTCATTCCAACGCCAATCATTTAGTTTTGCAATGGCCCTCAAGGCCTCTTACTGTTGTGACGATCAGAAATCATGAAAAAAGTGTGAATTTTGGCAGCTCATGCCATTTTAACTATGTTATTCTTCTGACCAAGGCTAAGCTCCTGTCAGTCGTCAACCTAATGAAATATCATCGGTTAGGTTTGTTACACGGTTTATGTAGTTAACCCGCATGTTGGACTGTGGTCGTGGGCCCTCACTTTCAAATATCCTCCAAAGCTATTGGTCCAACAGAAGCTATGTTTTGTCGTAACATTCAGGGTCAAATATGAGATAGGAATGGATGGGGGGGGGGGGGGGGGGGTAGCGAAAAGGCATAAGTCCGTACAGCCACACTTTTGCACGAAAGCAAAGTATAACTCGTGTGCTATAGGTTACATGATACAGTTTCATTTCCCATTTGCGGTAATGTTTACGTTTTGATTTGTGGCTAATTACCTAAATCTCGTTAAGACCTTTCCTTACCATTTTCAAATAGATCAACACATGAGAAATCTTTTACAACCGAATGAAGTTGACATAGTGCATGTCTGTTTCAAGCTACACACAATTTAACATGGGTACCGCCATTTTGACAGTTTTACTCTTACTTATTCTAAGCCAGACTTTGGTATTTTCTAAATTGGGTGAACACACACAAAAATCTGTTATCAGGCATTGATTGAAAGCTTAAAGTATGTACAGTAGACCTGCGTTAGTTTCAATCCAATATTCAAATAACCCAGATACCAAACTATCATTATGTAAGCCACCTCCTAGCTCCAGCATACCCGAAGTCAATTTTCATTGGCTGAGAAAACACAAACTGGGTGTTGTGACCTATAGGTGAACCATTTTTTTTCTCTTTATCTCTCGTTTAGTCGTTTTCTTTTTTCTCTCCCACTCTCTGCCACTGTATATATGAATGCACCCTTACTTTACATGTGCTGGTTTTTACTTGTCAAGTTACTTTGATTTGTGCACTCTATGTAATTTAATAGTAATGATGATGGGATAAAACAAGCCCTTAGGGGTTTTATTCCCGCTGACAAACAACTAAAACAGTACCTGTATTAATATATATTATCAGTGAATAAATATTCTATTCTATTATATTCTATAGTACCAAAACGTTATGCAAATAGAAGCAGATTTATCCCGCACGTTATCTAGTCTATAAATATCCGTCAGAGAAACGAGAGTTTTCAAAATTCCCTGAGAGATATGTGAACGCTGTCCGTTCATAGCGAAATTCTTCCACTGCCAAAACTTCTTCAAAATGACAACAACAGATTCCTCCAAGATGAACACAAATGGTGTTGATGAGAACGATGAAAATATCCGCTGTGTCTACATTAGTGATGACCAATATGCCGACGGAAAAGCCGCCAAAATATGGGATCTCTATATCGGCTGTAAGCAGCAAAGAACATCCCAGTATAAAGATTGGTTGGTTAAAAAACTGACCGAGTTCAACTGTCAAACTGTATTGGATGTTGCATGCGGTACTGGGTAGGTTGATCTTTATTGTTCCCTGTGACCTTCACGAAACTCGTCCGCTTTGATTGATTGTTTATTTCACTTATATGGCGACGTTGCCAAGTTAAGTGGTAGAAGGAACAGATTTCTTTGACCGGAAGGATCCCTCGACCCTGTGAGAGTAGGCTAATCCTTCCTATAGTAACTCTTCCATAGGGGGGAGGCTACGATGTGCCATTGCAAAAGCAGCTATTTTCGGGCACACCTTCCACATCTCCTCTGCTTTAAAACCCTAACCTCAACATGTTTCTTCCGAGCATAGAGCCCAGCCCCCCGCCTCCCCCTAAACATGGCAGCGCCGTTAAATAAGTGAAATAATCTTCATTGCGGCTTAAAACATCAATGAACCAATCTCCAGTGCGTGGAATTGTGGCGCCTACCAGGAGTTGTACGGTGCTTTAAGCCAAGGTGGGTTTCCCGTAGGATAAATGGATTGATTGATATTTTAAGCCGCACCTAAGATTGTTTCACTTACATGGCGGCGTTGTCAGGTTTACTGGGGGAGGAAATCCCCTGCTTTGGGCATAGTAAGAGTAGGGTAAGGTTGTGAAACGGATTGACAATCCAAAAGTTCTTCTTAATATGATGATTTTATTTCTCCCAGAACAACAGATCTCAAAAAGTTTTCAATAAGAAATTATCAGTGCCATTAAACGAATTTGTCACAGCTGCATTTCTTTTGTGGCTTCGCGAGATAAAGACGTATTTTACCGGATGCCGAAAAATATTTTTACCCTCAAAGATTATTTCAGTCCGTGTTTTTGTAGTAATCATTTTAAGATACCCTGTAGAATAATGCTGTTGGCAATATATTTTATTACGTTTTCAAAGATAAATACATTATTCTTTTTTGGTTAATAATGCAGTGCATACAATTTCTGCGAGAGCGTTTAATGCATGCATGTTTGTAACTGACACCCTCTTGAGTTATCGCTTGGTAGTCAATATTCTTCATGGGGCGATTTTCAGACGATTTTAGCTGACTTGAACCCTCGTCATAAAGTGTTATAGAACCTTTCGCCAACAGTAAATTACGGGTTTCTTATCGATTCAAACAGTCGGTCATACTCCGGGACGCGGGTTTGATTCGGCCGAGGAATGGATAATCACAAAACTAACGAGATTACTTTATGTACATGTTAGATCGTTTTTATATTGAGTTACATGTTTAGTTGGAGGTCTGTAAGCATTGTGAATGTATTACACAGTGTTCCAAACAATTCTACTGACTAATGCCAAGCTCCTGTCTGTCGTCAACCTAATGAAATATCATGGGTTTAATTTATTACAACTTATGATGGGAAATGTTTGAAACTCTCTTTAAACGTGGGCTCCATAATAACTAGAAATGATCAAGGCATCACCACGAAGTTATTAAATTCAGTTACACTTGATAAAGACACCGGTATAGGTGTTGAAAGTTCGTGATATAAATGTCAAAATGATATATCTCTTTTGAAGACAATTTTAATAGAAACTTGTCTCCATGACTATTTTAGTGTGTTTTAGTGTTCATAAATATCTATATATTGATGTATTTATTTTTACCTCAGAGTCGACTCTATCATGTTACTGGAAGAGGGTTTTGATGTTACCAGCACTGACGGCAGTGATAAAATGCTCAAATACGCTCTACAAGAAAGATGGACCAGACGAAAAGAAACCATTTTTGACACATGGAGTAAGCTACTTAATTTCCTTTTTGCTCTTGTTGAAGTGCCATGAGTTAACAAAATTCAATTTTTTTTCTCATAATTATTGATTGAGCGATTGAGATACCTTTGGAAACTAAAAGATTGACTTTGAGATAATAAAATATCGGTAAAGCCAGTTACCCGTACGAACAACAAAAAATGACGAACATTTAACTAATTCTGCTTCAACAAAATTTTCCCTTTAGTTCGTCAAAGGCAGCTCATTCCACGCCAAAGAGTGAAAATTTAAACTTTTCTTTTGAAGATATTTAAGAACACAGTTTTTTATGGGTTGCAACTCCTGGATATTATTGTACACAACGTTTCGTTGTAGAAACTAACATCGTTATCAAGTGAATATGAAACAACAGACAAGGATAAACATTTAAATACTAAAAATTGCATTATAGGGTTTAAATTCATCAAAGGGTTTTTAAAAAAAAAGGTGGGGGGGGGGGGGTCAACAAACAATGGTTCTGCTGGCTTAGTTAGGATTAACAGTCTCATGCTGGTTAACTTTGATGGAGAATATAGTCATATGCAGACGGGATCATAAAACCCTGATCTCTATTCTATCTGGCTTGTTATTTTTATGGCTCCGCAAAGCGAAAGCGGAGCCATTATGTTTTCGGGTCTTCCATCCGTTCGTCTTTCCATCCTTGTCCGTACAATAACTCATGAATTATTCATCCGATCAACTTCAAACTTGGGGTGTGCCTTGACATCGGGCAGAGGGCAGTTGGGGTTGATTTTCAGCTATGTGCGCAATCCAATATGGCCGCTATCCGTCATATTGGATTATGAGCATGATTTTCTTGTCCGGGCAATTACTTGTGGATGATTCATCCGATGAACTTCAAACTTGAGGTGTGCCTTGACATTGGTGAGAGGATGGATGGGATTGATTTTCAGCAATGTGCGCAGTCCAATACGGCCGCTATCGGCCATATTAGATTATCAGCATGATTTTCTTGTCTGGGCAATAACTCATGAATGATTCATCCGATCAACTTCAAACTTTGGGTGTGCCTTGACATTGGTGAGAGGACGGTTGGGATTGATTTTCAGCAATATGCGCAGTCCAATATGGCCGCTATCGGCCATATTAGATGATCACCATGATTTTCTTGTCCGGGCAATAACTCATGAATGATTCATCTGATCAACTTCAAACTTGGGGTGTGCCTTGACATCGGTGAGAGAACGATTGGGATTGATTTTCAGCCATGTGCCCAATACAATATGGCTGCCATGAAGCATATTAGATTATGAGCAATATTTTATCGGGAGTAAACTTGTGATAAGGCATTATTTGTTATAAGTTTTCAGCCATCTTGATTTTTAAAGATGGCAGCCATCTTTTAAAATAATTAATGTCAAGAATATCATACATCATCTTTATTGTTTCATTTCTTCTTTATGTCACCTCTCAAACCACACTGCCGGTTTGACCCTTGTCAATCAGTTCCCCTCCTTCGCGGAGCCATCTCCAGTGATTGCGTGCAATCACTTAATCTCTAGTTAATATGTACAGCTTCTAGAAATTCCCTTTCTTTCCAATTTGTTTTGTTAATTTCAAGGTCTTTAATTTCTTGCCATTTCATTCTGTGGTTGGGGTGGGCTGCTATGTGGTCAGAGATGGCTGATTTTCCGTCTATCTTTTTAACCATAGGTTCTTTGTCTGCCTGTTTCACCTATATATGTTTCGTTGCAACTGCACTGGATTTGATAAATTGTCCCTTTTGGCTTTACATGACTGGATGACTGCTTTTTTCCAGTAAGCTTTGAGAAGGGTTTTCAGTTTAGTATTTGTGCTAAATATGGTGTCTATATTTAGTTGTGATTTAAGTAACCTGGCTTTATGATGACTTGTTTTGCCAATATAAGGTATGGTGACCCAATACCATCGTTTCGTGTTTATAGAAAAGCCAAATGATTACATGACGTCGAAACAATGTCAGGAAAAGCGGTATACATCCAACGTCAATTTGTGAGGGCTCGAATCGCCTGCATCCAACGTCAATTTGTGAGGGCTCGAATCGCCTGCATCCAACGTCAATTTGTGAGGGCTCAAATCGCCTGCATCCAACGTCAATTTGTGAGGGCTCGAATCGCCTACATCTAACGTCAATTTGTGAGGGCTCGAATCGCCTACATCCAACGTCAATTTGTGAGGGCTCGAATCGCCTGCATCCAACGTCAATTTGTGAGGGCTCGAATAGCCTACATCCAACGTCAATTTGTGAGGGCTCGAATCGCCTACATCCAACGTCAATGTGTGAGGGCCCGAATCGCCTGCATCCAACGTCAATTTGTGAGGGCTCGAATCGCCTACATCCAACGTCAATTTGTGAGGGCTCGAATCGCCTGCATTCAACGTCAATTTGTGAAGGCTCGAATCGCCTACATCCAACGTCAATTTGTGAGGGCTCGAATCGCCTACATCCAACGTCCATTTGTGAGGGCTTGAATCGCCTACATCCAACGTCAATTTGTGAGGGCCCGAATCGCCTGCATCCAACGTCAATTTGTGAGGGCTCGAATCGCCTACATCCAACGTCAATTTGTGAGGGCTCGAATCGCCTGCATCCAACGTCAATTTGTGAGGGCTCGAATCGCCTACATCCAACGTCAATTTGTGAGAGCTCGAATCGCCTACAATAACAAAGAACTGCTCACCACCTGGAAATAATCAGATATTTAATTTCTCAATCTAGCCTATACATTTCATAAACCAGAGGTTTATAGGGTCAACAGCATCTCTCTTTCATTGTTCACGCGTTCAAAAAAATAATCGGCGTCTTGCATGATGAAATAATTGGTCATTCGAGCTCGCAGTATTTACAGGACCTATGCCTGGGCGAGAAATCTTTTTATCTTCGATTTTCAAACGTCATGGAGTATATATTCGATTCTCAGCACCATAGAGACCGATTGTTCGAGATTGTCAAATGCAAATGAAATTGACTACAAGCTGCAAGGATCGTGCAGGATCAGCGAATGATATATACCGGGGTAATTAGTTAGTATCTTTTAGAAAGTGAGTATAACAGTATAACAGCATTCTCGTTATTTTGGGGGTTACACTTTTTTAAAATATGGCAGACATTCTTCTGCCGTTTTTGGGTGATGTCCGAAACGGGAGTCGAACCCAGGTCCCAGAGTATGGCACCTATGGCCAACCCTAAATGCCTGATGTCTTATCCATTCAGGCAACAGGTCTCCTGCCAGTTTTCAAAAAAGTGTAATCGCAAAAAATAACGAGAAATCTGATATATATATCGGGCATACAAACTCCGTGATACGAGAAATTTATTTCTACGCCGTCTGTAAACATGCACGAAATATTTCATTATCTTTCATTATCATTTTAACGATAAACCTCTATACCTGTAACCGAATGTTTCTGGATACAATCCAGTTATAACTGGTTCTAGGTCAGATGTAAGGATGATACCCGTCATTAGGTCTAACGTCTGAGCGTTTATTGACAAACACGTTAGTGGGAGATAACCGACTTTGGTTCTGCTGATATGCTGTTTTCATGATCGTTTTTACAACCATTGACATAACATTATTAGTTGCAGGGTTTGTTCGAGGGGGAATACATATATATATGGGGTCAGTAAACGAAATACTGGGCGAGGCGTTCGACATTCAAGCCCTCTTTCTGAAAATTGGCTTTCATAAAATGCAGAAAGTGAACTCCGAAAGCCATTTTCTAATATGTATGGCACGAGCAGACACGACTGACAAGTGTCTAGACATGACGTCACAAGCCATATATGGTAGTCGCCCTGTATGGATCAGCACGGCGACGTAATATGGAAATATACAGAGTCTCCACGTGACTGGCTTCAACCAATCAACAGGAAGTATTCAGTGTGAGGTGGGATAAATTATGTTATCGTGTGGTCCTCTGTGGAGTAATCAGTCAAAAGGAAAACAACCAACCCAGTTGTCAAGACATATCGATTTTGTACTGTACATGTCACCCCCCCCCCCTATTCTACACCTTTTTTACACCTTTTTGAACTTGAAGTCACCTTATTTTCATTGTTCTTATTCCTTGTTGATTATTTTCTTTAATCAGAATAATTAGTTTATATTTTTTCGTCTGTTCTTTTTTGGCACCTAACTATGATTTGTGACTGTCGAAACAAAACGAGCTTCCTATATGGTTTTAAGATGTCAAAGGAAATGAGACAGAAGTATGCATATCTTCCGTCATCAATCGGATGTACTTTTGTATTTGACGTAATAGTTGACGTTTGTCCGATTTCGTCGTCATTTCAATAGCTCGCGAAGGTCACGTGACATTTGAGTTCCAGAGAGCGCCGCCATTTTAGTTGATTTGGCAATTTCAATCCAAGATGGTGGACGTCACGTGCGCCCGCATCTTGAAGTAATGGCAGTGCTTATAGAACTGTAGATCCAAACCAGTCATTGAGACGTATAGTTCAACGAATGTATATATTAGTTGTCAACAATGACGTCAAGACGCGAAGTTAAATAATTTTCGTGTAGAGATCGTAGAGAGAAAACGAATGCCTTGAATTTTGTAGTTTTCGCCCCAGAAATCTTATTTCCTTTTGGACGAGTTCGTAAAGTACATGCGCTTAGGTAAATTGATGACAAAATAGGAGGTATTGTCTTATACCTGTCATTTATCATTTAAGTTTACTTTTAGTCAAAAAACTTTTTCCGGAGTTGTGAATAAACGTTATGGTACAGCTGCATATTCAAAATGCAAATCATTGAATATATACAGTGGACAAATGCAATGCTAAAACAGAATCAGCATCTCCAAGAGTTGTACCAACGAAAAGCTCTCATGTTGTACTTATTGATAAAATTACTCAAATTTAGTTAATTTTATTATTGCTTATAAAATTACCTAAACGTATATCTCGGAGATTTGTATCAGCGAAAAGCTCTTATTTTGTTCTGCGTCATCGTATTAAAATGCATATCTTGTCATGCTTTTGTTGGTGGATGTAAATATCTTTTTCCTCTGTGTGATTTTCAGACATCGAAGAGGCTAATTGGTTAAATTTAAAAGATGACGTTAGTCACCTTAAACCAGAAGAAGGCGGGTTCGATGCCTTGATTTGTCTGGGAAACTCCTTCGCCCATCTTCCTGACGATACCGGAAACAGACAGAACCACAGAATCGCCCTCTCGAACTTCCGGTCCATGTTAAAACCAGGTGGCATTCTGATTATTGACCACCGGAACTACGACGCCATTTTGGACAAAGGGAGAGCACCCGCCAAAAACATCTACTACAATGTAAGTATGATAACCCGTTGATTTTTTTGGGGGGGAGGGGGGGGGGGGCATTTCAAACTATATTTTACTGTCATTTATTCCCTTTGATCCGGCCTGATTAATGTTGCGGCAGTATTTTTGTTCGTCCCTGTTCTCTAATATGTTTGGAAAATATGGTTATACCTCGGGAGGCTCGTACAAACGGCGTCTCTGAGTTGCTGATTTTCAACCTTTCAACTTCATTGCGCTCGGAGAGATGGGCACATGTTGCCATTGGCAGCAACACACGAGGGTGGCCTAATAGTCCAAACAAAGATGGATAATTTTGATCCTTTTGTTTTGATATGCCGACTCACGAAGAAAGTAATGTTGAAAGCAGAGTAAAATAACAATACATCCTGTTACGATGTAGGTGTTTTTCTGTTCCAGAGCGACCATATCTTGGATATTGAGTGCTGTAACATATACGTGAATGGAAAACCTACAACAGTGACGTTAGACTACGAAGTTGACGCATCAAAGGCCTTCTCAAAACAAAGCATTGTCAAAAAACCTATCAATCAACTCTACATCGATTCGTAAGTATTTATTTTGTCTTAGTTTAGGCGCTTAAGTTCACATCTTTGATATCAAAGTTTTAAATAAAAACACGAGTCGCTATTTCATTATCCTATCCACTTCAGCCATAAAACAGGCTAAATATCCTTATTCGGACAAACTTGTGTTTGATTGGGGGAAAAGATAAGAATTGCATATGAATATTGTCTTAGAGTTCATTTTATTGTATATTTGATATAATTTTAAAAACGTATACCCTTACTCCAAACTTTAAAAAGCCTTTAACTGGATTGTCTTGTTTTTTTAGTGGCACACAGAAGTTCCGCCTCTCCTATTACCCACACCGTCTAAACGATTTCGGCGAACTTATCCAAGGCGTCTTTTCCGCGAACGCCAAACATGAGATTTACGCTGACTTCAAGTCTGTTCAAGAAGAACCAGAACCAGCATATTACATTCATGTTCTACAGAAGCCGGCCTAACAACAAACACACCCGTGGACAACAGTAGCCTACAACTATTTTGTAAACTTGGTTTACTCGCCTAGCGAATTCGTCAGTTTATCCAATCTGAGATGTATGCCATTTGGGTTGTGTAACGGCCATTAACATTTTAAGATATCATGATAGGTTGAAGCCAGAACTGTTTGATATAAATATATATATCTTATACTAAGGTATAACTTGTAAATATATTTAAATATTGTTTACTATATAAATAGTATATAAATATTTACCTGTAAATATTTAAGTTGTTTTCGTTTTCATCTATATAAATATCTTTGTTTCTTCCTTGTTATATATTATACTAAGGTCAATGGTTTCTGTTGACAAAAGACGTTATGTATATCTCATTGGCTTATTTGGGTTGTCCATTAAATTTGGAATTTTGTTTAATACATGTATGTTGTTAAATGTTTCCACCTAGGGATTTGCTATTCTTTCCTCTAGTTATTGTAACGAAGTGAAGATTCAACGTTGATTCAGGAAGTTGTCACAGTTGGAACTCCCTTCGGCTATCTTCGCTCGCTACCGGTCGGCTTTGACACGCCTCGGACACACTCTGATAACTTCGGGGATTTACGTGCGTGAAATACCCTCTATAGACTGCAGGTCATTTTGAATATGGCGACCAAATAGGTAGCCGTGAAGCGTACAATTCCCAAATCTCCTTGAGGGCCCCACAAAAGTGCCCCGTGATAATGTAAGGGACCGAAACACTTGGTTTGTTAACTTTCAGTCTCGATCAGTTATATAATTGAAGCATTGGATGATTCCTGATATGTATGGAAACTGCGTCTGTCTAGTACATGTTGTTTACCGGGCTACATCAAATATATACACAAATATCTTTCTTTAGAAAGCGCAGACTGCCCGAGGCGTGCCAAAGCCGACCGGTAGAGAGCGAAGATAGCCGAAGTGTGTTCCGACTGGCCTCGGACAGTCTGCGCTTTTTATACGGTAAATCACCGTATTTTTGGGCTGAATAAAAATGGCGTCGAAAGTAAATATCAAACTGTTTTACTACAAACGAAAAAAGAAAATGAAAATAATTATAAATTTATCAAATGCTAATATCATTTAGAGAGATATTTTACGCACGTAAAACCCCGAAGTTATCAGACTGGAAGTTGTCATTTAGGAAGAAATGGCTGTTTGATAAAATCAAGTGCATATATCACAGATAAATTCTACATCAGCGAAAACGTGAAAGGAGAAATAAATTTTTCCGTATTGATAGACCCTACGCTAGTTCCAGCAAAGGAGGAACCTGGTCAGAGGGTTGGTAAATCGCAATCTTTTGCTTTGTTGAGGGAATGGGAGCTGGTTACAATGTCTGGAGAGTGAAAAGACGAGCTTGGCGTCGCCGAGGTTGTTCAGGTTCTAGCCAACACGAATTGCAACATTGGAGCTGATAGAGATCCCGACGCCGAGATGGAAACATCATCTGAAACGGCTTGGATCTGGAGATTTATGTGCTGTGAGCACTGAAGACGACTCTAAAGTTTCATTCAGGGGTGCAGCAATATCTGGATATGGTTCATCGGAAGGAGCAGAGAAAGTGGGGTTTAAAGATGGTGCTGGGAAATCTGTGGTTTCGGCAGGCGCGAATTCTTTTGGCTTGAATATATCTCTGTTAGTAGGAAATATTCCAGTCTTTCTAAAACCATTTGCAGCTGTATCTACCGTGGCTGCTCTCGTAAACGCGTTTCCAAAAATAAGCAACTTGATAAATTGTAACAACTCTTCCAGGGTTGTTCCTGAGCCATTTTTCTACCTCCTGGTCATAGAACGTGGACAGCGGCTTTATAAAACTTACGTCCAAGGGCTGTAGTTTATGGGAACAATGAGGGGGTAGGCACAATAATTCTACTCCATTTTCACGCGCCAAATCAATGACTTCAATATTCTTCGTATGTGTAGAATGCCCATCCAAGATCAACAGCACACGATTGTCTTTTGTCACAAAGTAGCTAAACCACTCAGTGAAAATAGACGTTTGTATCCAACCACTTTTGTGGTACGCGACAATGGATCCAGGGGGCTCCATCCATAAGCTCTGACTTCATCCTGACACGGGGAAAAATGAAGAGCGGCGGAATAAATGATCCCGTGGCATTCATGCATATCTCCACTGTTACTAATTCTCCTCTTTCTGAAGATGTCCCAACTTGAAATCGGCCTTTCTTTGCAAGAATTCTGGACGGCTTCGTTTGTACTGTTGTCATCCCTGTTTCGTCCACATTGTAAATATTGCTAGGATGGAAAAGATGTTTATCAACCAGCTGCTCAAGAAGATCGAAGAAGTTGTTAACATTTTGTTGATGAAATGCTCTGGCACGCGCAGCTGACGTTGCCTCTGGTTGTCGTAAGGCTATCTCTGGGTGACGCTTTCGGAAGCCATAAATCCAATCCAGTCCGGCCATTTTGGTAATCTTGTTGAAAGAATTAGGAAGACGATTCCTGTCTGCTATTTGGAAAGCCAGTGATCTTACATCAAAGCTTGTTAGTCCAAACATTATGGCCTCCATTTTAAAAATATAGTTTACTAAATCAACCTCTATATTCGGGTGAAATACGGTCTGAAAAAAAGAAACAAGTAATTGAGACGGAGAGAGCTTGAGTTATGAATTATGCTATACTTAAATTTACACCAATTGACAACGTTTAAGGCCAGTGTCGACAGAATGTGCTTCTTATAAAATATATTAATCTATATTTCTATTGAATAACCTACTTCGAGCTGGAACCGGAATCTGTCATTATTGAGTGAAGCTGTTTAAGGATTTCTTTCTTATAAGATGAAGAAGGTTTGTATTTGTCAATGGTCTGCATTTCAAATTATGTTTACGGATGGTAGCACGATATAAATTCTTTAAATTTGTTATTTACCTTAAACTGCCCTAACACTTTTGTGGAAGCTTTTGCATATATGTTCTTATTTTTATGGCCTCTTTGGCGAGTAGCGAGGGGCACGTTGAAAGTTTTACTCGCATATCGCAATGATAGCCCGTTGTCCACAGCAGAAAGAGCCTCCTTCATAGAAACTTCATTCCAAAACTGTCGTTGGGTTTTCCTTTGGTATTGCCTAACCATAATGCCAATCTAAATAGAAAAAAGGATAAATTAAATAAACAAATAAACAAAAAATATTCCAACAACAGCAGATGTTAGCTGCAGTAGATTAATTAGAATATAGTGGGCCTGTGTATAAAAATTAAAAGGTTTTCGCAAGTTCATTATACGATGTATTCGATTTACAATGCAAAACACGCGTTGGGGCAAAATGGGGCGGCGTTTCATTTTGCGCCAAGCCGTATGTCTCATTCTGCTCCAAACCCGTTATTTTACTTTTTCACTATGGGCAACGAAATTAGGACACAACATGGAGGAAAGATTGTCTTAAGATAAAGCTTGATCATATAATGATACAAGATAAAACACGAGGATTGAATGCGGGGTGGTTTTACAACCTTTGTACAAATTCAAAAACTGTACTTATACTTTAAACATCAGAACGGTGAAAAAAAAGTCTGGAGTAAGATTCCGGTGGTAAAAACAAGGTGACTGTGATTCTTGTACGACGCGCCTACACAAACTCATTGCCCGGTAGATGGCGCATATGTCTTGGCGGGTAAATCACAAAGTCCCATTTTGCCCCAGCGTTCCATATTGCCCCACTTCTTGAAACGGCTCGTATTAGCCTAAGCTTCGACGTTATATAGAATCTGTTAAATAGATGACGATTTAATGCAGCTAATTCGTCATTTATCAGGAAAGTTGGAAGAATAATGCGAATTCACAGTAGGTCTACCGTATATATCTCTGAATTCTAAATTGTATTAGGCTAGTAGGGGAGACCGGGGCGCATTGGGACATGGGGTACAGTGAGACAAGCTCTCCATAGGCTACGTTTATATCAGGGTATTCCAAATAACATCATCAGATGAAGTCAAACCCCTTTTGCGATGTGACATTCTGTTTTAGGAAAGTTTTAGGGGTAGCATTTTTCAGACTAAAAGTAAATTTTTACTGGTGAAATATTTTTCATTTTCTAGCATTGTTATATGCCATAGTTTTTATGTGTCTATTTTATCATAATGTTGTAAAACCATAGTTTCTGTCTAAAAGTTTTTGAATGAACCTCCCTGCACAACTTTTACCATGAGAAAGAAAATGGCTAAGGGGGTCATTCGGGGTATATTGGGACATAACTGTCGGGGTCCATTGGGCCATGGGATAACGGTATCATAATGCTTACATTTCCGCCACAATACAGCTATAATTTTGATTTTCCCCTATATTTCAATGAATAAGCCTAGTACAACCATACGTTCAGTTGCGTGTTAATAAAGCTATATTTTGATCAGTCCCATGCTCTTATAGTGCCAACTAAAATTCTTTCAAGGGTCATTTTGTCTAATCGCTTGTATTCAATTTTATCGTTGCCAGACACCATTTGTAGGCTATTATTCATTTGTTAAACAATAAAGAAGCAAAATTCTTTCAAGTAATCAGTTAATTTCATTTTTACTTCAGCATTGACACTGTCCCAATATACCCCGTATACAATCCCAATTTACCCCACCCAACGGGTAAATTGGGACACTTTTTAGAAAAAATGTAAATGTCCTCGTAAATATACATAAAATAGCCAAAATGAAGCAAGGATATTAATCAGATTGACATTGTGTTTCATATCAATGTTTTCTTTTAGTTTTATGTGCATCCTTTTTCTGTCAGACTTCAAAAGTTTGCAAAGTGGCCCAATGCGCCCCGGTGTGGACAAACCAGGTATAGGCCCTAAAGAAGAAAATGAAGAAGGCAATGTACAGGTTACCGAGAAAATAGGCAAGTGGTATAGCCTATCTAATTTATTAAATCTTTCAATGGCATTTAGAAGTTGAAAGGTTATAAAAAGGTGAAGAATTACTCATGGATAACAACTTCTTGGAAGAAGAGAAAACTACTGGAAGCCATCCACATCAGAAAAACAAAGCCCAGCATAAACAGAGACCAAGGATTATATATCCCCAACTGCTATGGCCTTTTGGTCCTCCAAGAAAATCTTCAGCGATCTTAACTCACCATTTATAAATTAATTTTATTGTTACTTTTCTTAATTAATTTATACTATTACGTACCTGCCCCAACTTGTAATTCTGTCATCTGCTATATAAATGAATCATTTTTGTTGTTTGTCATTGACTTTGATAACGATGTAAGAACTACATCGAATCGTCGTCACCCAATAGGCCTAAACCAAGAAGTTGTTAGGCCTATCCATAAGTAATAGACCATTTGCCAGTTTTTCGCCGAACAATGACATGACGTCGTGGCGCCAATCTTAGACCGGACAAGCCCAGCTTCCAATAAGACTTTAGCTATATTCATTTGAGTTCCCGTTTCATGCAATGTTTTTTCGCATTTCTTGATTATTTTAGACATAGGCCTATATAGGCCTACTGTCACAATATCGGGTTCCTTTCCTAAAATATGTCGTAAAAATGCTGAAAAATTTGAGTTTAAAACAGTCGGATGCTTTGTCCGGTCTACCACATATGACCGTCATTGTGACGTCGCTAAATTACGCAATTTTAAAGTAATTGGCAAATCACATATTCTTCACCTTTTTGTATCTAATTGATTGATTTATCCATTGATGTTTTACACCGCACTCCAGATTATTTCAGAGATTATTACGCCTATATATATTTAGTATTTTTCTGAAAGAAAGGAAAAGCTAAAGAAATACACTCCACTTAAATCCTGTTAACATTTAAAAACAACAACGGTTTTCTCTATTGATGTGTCAGATAGGATTCAGTACTAAAAGTAGCTAGGTTTCGTGACGCAATCTCGTGTGTTTTTTAACAGAAACCAAAATGGCAGCTACCATGAACGAATTTTTGTTTCCACCGCGATTTGACTTGAAGTAAGTTTGTCAGGTCCTTGTTTCTTGACTCAAAATATTTTGCCATTTATGCATGAATGTTTTGCAGTTAGTTGCCTATATTCACTGACTACACGGAACCATAAAATGTAATGGACAAGGCGTAAAAAGAAGCGAACGCAGATCGGGGCTGTCAGACAACCGTTAGACGCAGTGCTCTCCCCTTAGCATTTATGACAGATATCATTACCGCTACATACTGCTATTTTTTTCAGCTATCGAACCAGTCTTAAAGACTTGGATAAAGTGACTTATATGTCTACTTGCCATTTTCCTTCACCAAAAAACAGCCGCTATAGCTACTAGCACCAGGTGACTATCCTGCCATTCTGAGCGCTGTCTTACAAAGCTGGCGTAACTTTACTTCAAACGTAACTACCAATCATGACAACGTATTGTTGCGCCATGGTAATTACGTCGTAGGTAGCTTGCGAAGTCTGCTTTGTAAGACGGGCCCCAGGTGTACAACAGAGGGTCTTACTCTGTTATTTATAATTCCGACATTTATTGGTCGCCGACCAATAGATATGCAAACATTAATAACAAGGTACCTGTAGGCATTTAATATTATTCAATTAGATAGTTACCTGGGGCTAAATAGCTACGAGAATCACCTGCATTCAACTTTAAGCATGTGACACTTTTTTTGCAAAACAAAAACTCTATGACACAATGCGATAGAAACTGTAGGCCTATCACAGCACCTGCAACAGAGAAATCACTTTAATGCCATACAATTCGAACAAAGTGAGTAAAAACTAGTTCGCAGTATGTGGAGTGGATTGAATTTATTCTGACATGGTCGCACAGCATTCTTCTGAAGAAGGCTGTGCGGCCGTATCAGAATAACTTCATTCCAATCAACATGTTGCGGACTAGGTAAAACCATTTTCTAAAATAGGTCTACATGTATTGAAATAATTCAGTAATTCTCGATTTGTGTGTGACCTCACGACTGTAAAAACGAGGCTGTTACAGTTAATCAGAAGGTGTTTGAAAACAACTGCTTGGCAATGTTTTGCACAGATCGATCAAACCCGCATCCTCTGAGTTGTTTTCATCCACTCTCTGTGGTTGCTAGGGCCTCATAACATTACTCAGGCAATCTAGAATTTCTAAGCAGCCCCTGGGCCCTCGTCTGATGCGTTGGGATAGTCATCCCTTCCCCCATACTTAAAAAAACGTTACAAGGCTTCACCTATAACTGGGGAACATATCGACTTAACTGTTATTTTTTAAGAATTAAGGAAAGCAAAATCCGGAAATTATTAGCATTTTGAGTTGCAGAACACTCTCAGAACGCTTCTTGGGCAATCAAAAACTCCAGAGCTTCAGCGGCCTAGACGGCCCTGAACCCTTGCCTAGTGCCTCTTTTAAATTTGTTATGTTTCTATAATCGAAGGGCCTGGGACCCCCTCTTTCGTAAAAAGTTGGATCGGCCCCTGGGTAGCGCTACCATTAAAGTTCAATATCACAAGTTTGATGTAAAACACCAAAACAATCAATCAATTATACAAATAAAATAAACATTTTAAACCCTCTCAGCTATTGATTTTTTTCATATACTTTTAGATATATAACGAGACCAGATGACAAAGTTTGTGTAGTCTCTATTCTGGGCAAGTCGGACTATTCTAGTCAATTGACAAAGGCTGGGAGTTTTAATCAGATTGCAGACAAAGACGTTTTCCAGGTACATGTTCTAATTACCCATTCTAATATTTCTAATTAATTATTAACTATGTAAATATAATTAATATTAATTAAAGTGGCATGAGCTGCCAAAATTCACACTTTTTTCATAATTTCTGATCGTCACGACAGTAAGAGGCTTTGAAGGCCATCGAAAAACTAAATGATTGGAAAGAGGAAAATCCATACAGTATGTGGCCTGTATGAATCGAAAACGTGTTTGAAAAGTAAACAAAATTTAAATAACCGGGACTATCATTCATTCATTTGAAGCCAAATTTTAAAAACAATACTTTATCGTACATTTTCGAGACTAGAAGCACTAAAAAGCCTCTGAATTATACACGTCGCCTTGAGAAAAATAGCCAATTTTTTCAACATTCTTTTTTAATGTAGATATACCAACATTTTGGCAGCTCATGCCACTTTAAAGTGGCATTATTATGAGCGACCAAAATTCTGCATTTCATAAATTCAGATTTTTGTTAGAAGTTCAGTGTTTGAAGTAACTAGAGAAAGTGAAACTAAAGCCTAGCGCACACGAGAGGCGCCGGCTGAGCTGCCGGTCACTCGTGGCTGGGAGCTAAGCTGTTTCCCCCGTGTGCGCGTAAATTTTGCTGAGATTTTCGCCTCTCGAGGCGATGAGGAAAGTATATAGCATGTTTGATATTTTCTGCCTCTCGTGGCAAGAATCTCACCGTGTGCGCACAACGTAAGCTGCCGGCTGAGCTGAGACGAGGGATAGTCCAATGGCGCGTACTTATTCAATCATGTGACCACTTAGAATATTACGTAACACGGGTAGTGACACTTGTGCAGGTCAGTGAACTTGGGTGACAAGGAACTGGCCTCAGCCGAGAGCTCATCGTCTGCGCTGAATTCTGTAGCTGCTCCTTTGGCCACGCTTGCCTTGTAGCTCAGCCGGCGCCTCTCGTCTGCGCTAGGCTTTAGGGATTGGCATTAAAATCAACTATATCTGCCAAACCAGAAATCCATACAAACCGATGATGTCTGCTGATGTTTCGGCCACTGGCTTTTTCAACATCAATCCTATAGTTTTTTCAACCTACTTCAAGCTCTTAGTTTCTGTTGACATTCCGAGTTTGTGAAAAAAGTGACTCTGTACTTAAAATAAAAGAATTTCTCAAATGTTCCAATCCCTGAGTATTTTTTTCAAAAATTGAAATTTGACAGGCTTTAATTGCACTTACATGAGCTGCCAAATAATATATCAGCTAGTTTTTTTGGTCATTTTTATCAACAAGTTCAAAGTTAAGCTTTTCGTGGATACCTGTCTTTGAAATGTACGCGACTATTTTTTTGGCTTCAAGACAAACCCTAAAATGTACTCATACATGTGGCTTTTGAATTTGTTTGCAATTAGCACACATCATCCGTTCATATCCATATTTTTTTCATCATCAATCCTATAATTTTACAAAAAACTTTGAACGCTCAACTTCTGTTGATATTTTGAATGTATAAAAATAGTGTGAATTTTTTGAAATGTTGATATTTTGACGTTTAAACAGAATGTGCCTCTTTAAGAATTTCCCATAAAGCATATACATGTAGTTAAATGAGTTAATCTTGATCAAAGACTATCAATTCTCACATGTTTGTTCTCCTGATAATTATAAATATATGTAAGTTTATTTTAAAGTATTTATGAGCAGGGCATACAGCTGGTTTATTGACTAAATGCAGAAGTAAATGAATGACGAAGTATGAAAGGGTGACTTAGATAACGTAGACGGCATTGTCTCCATAAGAGAGGCAGTTACAGACTTGCAGCGCACCCAGTGACAAAATATCACTTGTCAAAGGGGAGTAATTTATTCCAGTCCTTAAATATGACGCAACCAGCCGTTCAAAGTTTAACAAGTAGTGCATCATGGGAGATTTCTTCAAAGTGGAACAAGTTGCTTGCAGCGAGAGCGTACGAAAAAAATCAAGGCCTTACTGAAGAACTTCATATTGTTGAAGATAAGCAAACACACGCTATTTGGAAAGCGTTGAATCAGCGTGGATGAATTTTTCGTAGGCCTACCGTTCAAGCTTATGGATTACCCATAGTCGTCCAGTGCGTACGTTAAGAAGCCGATTCAAATCAAAGATATCCGAAGTTTTCTGATCAACGCAAAATTCAAGCCTTTTTAAACCAAACTGCACAGAATAGGCTGATACGTCACATATGGCCTTACACAATGGGCAAAGGAAACAATGCCGTCTACGTTATCTAAGTCACCGTTTCATACTTCGTCATTCATTTACTTCTGCTAAATGTATATTTGGAAAACATTGGTTGAAACGAGATGAAACGAAACTTTCGTTTTTTGTTTCATAATCATTGAATAGCAGCCAATGTAGCATTGAATTTTGTGGACCAGAAATTCATCTTTTTTTTGTTATACATTTAAAGTACATGTAGTTTGAAGTAGAAAATATTGTCGAAGGTTGTAGCATTGAATTTTGTGTTCTGCGCCAGAAATTCTTTTTTTTTGTTATACATTTAAAGTACATGCTCTACAATACACTTAGTTCGAAGTAGAAAATATTGTCGAAGGTTGTTTATAAAATCTTTAAACTCTTTTTGTATAATTTTCCAGGGATATGGTGGCGAAGAAATGGAGTGTTATTATGACTCTGATAGTCATATTGTCTATCTACACCATTGGTCAACCTACGACACGTCTAAACTCATCTCTTTATGTGCTGCTCTTACTCCGGAGGTACGCTTTCTGATAAAACAAGAATATTCCGTATTCTCGTTATTTTGGGATTAAACTTTCTTGAAAATATGGTAGAAATTCTTCTACCGATTTTTGGTGACGCCCGAAACGGGAATCGAACCCGGGTCCCAGAGTATGGCACCTATCACCAGCACTAAATGCCAGCTGCCTTATCCATTCAGCCAAGGATGCCGGTTGGCTGAATGGATAAGGAATGGATAAGGCAGCCGGCATTTAGTGCTGGCGATAGGTGCCATACTCTGGGACTCGGGTTCAATTCCCGTTTCGGGCGTCACCAAAAATCGGTAGAAGAATTTCTACCATATTTTCAAGAAAGTGTAATCCCAAAATAACAAGAATACTGGTATGTTCCCTTTCTAAAAGACACTAACTAATTAAAGAATATTCCGAGCATCATGCCCGGTGCGCCACATGCACATCCAATCCTGAAAATAGGGTTTAACAAATAACTATTCTTTTCAGAAAATTGTGTCAAAACTGATGCATTTTCTAGCCCGAGGGCTGTTTCTCAAAACGTTCTCGCCCAAAGTCATTTAAACGGGTCAGATTTTCAAGACCTATTTTTAAGGTTAAATCAATACATACTAGATGAGTAGCCTATATTTTTTTGCCCAAAGTTTATGTAAAATATAAAAAAAACTATGTAGAAATTACAACCAAATTTATTTTTGATCTCTGATGAGCTATGGTTCCAATTCCACTGGGGGCCTGGGGGCCTCAAAAGGCAGAGCAATTATAGTCCTCTCAGTTCAACACAGATGTTCGATAGGTCGTGGCTTCGAATCACACTCAGTCCAAAGAAAATTCTCTTTTTTTTTTGCAAATAAGTGAGTTGGCTGTTGGATTTTCTTTTGAATGTACATATTTGTGGAAGAGTTGCCAGGTTCTTGCCGATCGTCGGGGTAAAGAACACCTTTTCTTCGGATATTCTTCCCCCATAAAAACATGACGCTGCTGCAATATAAATTAAATAATCTTGAGTTCGGCCTAAAACATCAATCAATCAAAAATAACATTATGATAGTTTTTTCTTCCAACCAAAAAAAAATCTGGCACATGACGTCAGGAAACTGAACAAACAGTTTATCAACTAAGGTTGGAGGTTTTTATAATTAAGAATGAGTGAGTGAGTGATTTGGGTTTTACGTCCTGCTTAACAGTATTTCAGTCATATGAAGACGTTGTCTCCTTGTGGCAAGGCAGGTTTTCACTGCTCTTTTATTTGGTGCTGCCTCACCGAGACGACTTGCCGAAGACACCCAGCAAGCCCCCTCACCCAGTCACATTATACTGACACCGGGCCAACCAGTCGCTGCTCTAACTCCAATTGCTGAGCGCCAAGCGAAGCAGCAGCAGCTCCCACTGTTAAAGTCTTTGGTCTGACTCGACCCAAGCTTGAACCTGGATCTTCCAGCCCTAAAGCGGACGCTCTACCAACTGAGCTATCGGGGCTGGTTTATAATTAAGAGATTATTATATTGTTTTCCAGGATGCTGACCCAGATTTTAATGGGGAAATCATTAATCATGCCAAAAATCTCCTCTTCCTGTTCTCTGTTTCACATCTGGTTATTGTGAGTAACTTTATAACATACACTTGTTGCCATTATATACTCTAACAAGTTTGCACCATTAACTATAATAATGTTTATTGCATTTATGTTACTATTACATACACTATTGTTGCCATTATATACTCTTAACAAATTTGCACCATTAACTATAATAATGTTTATTGCATTTATGTTACTATTACATACACTATTGTTGCCATTATATACTCTTAACAAATTTGCACCATTAACTATAATAATGTTTATTGCATTTATGTTACTATTACATACACTATTGTTGCCATTATATACTCTTAACAAATTTGCACCATTAACTATAATAATGTTTATTGCATTTATGTTACTATTACATACACTATTGTTGCCATTATATACTCTAACAAGTTTGCACCATTAACTATAATAATGTTTATTGCATTTATGTTACTATTAAATACACTATTGTTGCCATTATATACTCTAACAAGTTTGCACCATTAACTATAATAATGTTTATTGCATTTATGTTACTATTAAATACACTATTGTTGCCATTATATACTCTAACAAGTTTGCACCATTAACTATAATAATGTTTATTGCATTTATGTTACTATTATATACACTATTGTTGCCAGTATTTACTCTAACAAGTTTGCACCATTAACTATAATAATGTTTATTGCATTTATGTTACTATTAGATACACTATTGTTGCCATTATATACTCTAACAAGTTTGCACCATTAACTTTTGCCATACACCGAGGCTATTGTGCAAACTTCAATTTTTAAGCATAAAAGATATTGTTTAAATGCAGATGTAGCTGCATTTTTAGCCGAGTTTAAAGTGGCATGAGCTGCCAAAATGTTGATATTTTGACGTTAAAACAGAATGTTGAAATTATTGGCTATTTTTCTCAAGACTTATAATTCAGAAGCTTTTTAGTGCTTCTAGTCCCCAAAATGTACGATAAAGTATTGTTTTGTACTAACTTTGGCTTAGAATGAATGAAGGGTCGTCTCGGTTATTTAGATTTTGTTTACTTTTTGAACACGTTTTCGGTTCGTACAGGCCACATGCTGTATGGATTTTCTTCATTTCTTCATTCCAACGCCAATCATTTAGTTTTTTGATGGCCCCCAAAGCCTCTTACTGTCGTGACGATCAGAAATTATGAAAAAAGTGTGAATTTTGGCAGCTCATACCACTTTAAGCTGGTAAAGCATGTTTGATTATAGTTTGCCAGTTGTTTAGATTTTGATATTTTTATGCATGTATTTATTGTGCATACATAATGGTAAACTCTTTTCGTTCAGGTCAACCACCCGGGGTCCTCTTTTGACGTTTCCTATATTCAGCTCTTCAATTCAATTAATAATATCAGGTAAGTTTATAGTAGAATTGACCTTTTGACGTTTCCTATATTCAGCTCTTCAATTCAATTAATAATATCAGGTAAGTTTATAGTAGAATTGACCTTTTGACGTTTCCTATATTCAGCTCTTCAATTCAATTAATAATATCAGGTAAGTTTATAGTAGAATTGACCTTCAACCCTTTACTCGCTTGAACATTGTTGCATGGCAAGATCAAGACGAGGATTACTTATGGATAAACAACTTCTTAATTTATTGAGTGACGACGTTTCCATGTAGTTCTTACATTGTTATCAAAGTCAAATTGTTGCATGGCATAAACATCAAAACTGATTTTCGACCATTTTGTGGAATTATTTGACCATATAACTTGAAAATAAATTCCCAACCTGTAAACTGGTGGCAAAATGTTTGTTTTAATCTTAAGATAATTAGGACGCCTTGGTTGCACATTTATCCATTCTGGGCTTAAGTTACTTTTTCATACTAGCTTAAAGTGGCATGAGCTGCCAAAATTCACACTTTTTTCATAGGCCATCGAAAAACTAAATGATTGGCGTTGGAATGAGGAAAATCCATGCTGTATGTGGCTTGTACGAACCGAAAACGTGTTCGAAAAAGTAAAAAAAATGTAAATAACCGGGACGACCATTCATTTATTCTAAGGCAAAGTTAGATTAAAACAATACTTCATCGTACATTTTCGAGACTAAAAGCATTAAAAAGCTTCTGAATTATACGTCTTGAGGAAAATAGCCAATAATTTCAACGTTCTCTTTTAATGTCAAAATATCAACATTTTGGCAGCTCATGCCACTTTAATTGCATACATTCTCAATTCTAAGTGTCACTGATAAATTTTCTTATTTGCACTTCTTTGGACTAATAATTTCACTTACATGTATATGGCGGCGATGTAGGGAAGGAAACTAGGCTCATTGACCGGGGGAAAGCCCCGACCTTCGTGGAGTACTTGGCAACTTTTTCACATACAGCGACCGAGTGGAAAATCCACAATCCACTCAGAAATTTGTAAATTTTTATTTTTGGTCTGAGTGTGATTTGAATCCGCTGCGCATCAATGGAAAGTCTGTACCACGAAGGCCCCCACTTTTTTGGAATAATAGACTTTGATTTCCTGATTTTGGTTACTGTAAATGTCTGGCTACAAAAACATAAACGACTTCTTCCTTGATATTTGTTTTGAGATTTTCTTCAGATCGAAGCTCTGGTGTTACATTGGCTACATGGAAACTTGTCACGGACTCTTTAATCGACATGTCTTCCATCTATGGGTTGCGGGTTTGAATCCCTCTCAGTACAAAAACAAATGAAGGAATTTCTGAATCTGACAAAGGCCTTCCATCGCTATGGCATGAGATTGAATCCCACTCAGACCAAATAGAAATTAAAAAATTTGGAGTGGATTTCTCTCTCTTTTTTGCCATTTTATGTGACTGAGTTGTCTCTGGACAAAAAGTCTGGTTTTCTTGCCCCTAAACCTGGCAACGGCGCCATATAAGCGAAATAAACTTGAGTGTGGCGTAAAACATAATCAATGACATATAAATCATTAATCATACAGGCCAAAGATTTTGATTAAAATCAATGTTTTGGTCAATAATACACAAGTAGTGTTATTCCGAAAAACGAAAAATTATTGACTCAATATTTCGACTTTTATTCAGTCATCATCAGGAGTGAGCTACATTAGCAACAACATTGGTATATATACAGGTAAAAACACACAGATTAAGCAGTGATATAACAATATTAAGAATGGCCTTACAGATTTACAAACTTATTATCATTATTACATACATGTATGCATGTTGACAAAACAGATAAAGAAAAAAGTTGAAATATTGAGTCAATATGAAGTTTTCGTTTTTGGGAATAACACTACTTGTGTACTACGTTAAACTAATCAGTGGAACTACTGGATTTTGGTCAATAATGTTGTGTTAAATTCCTTCATTCTTATCAAAAACCTTTCAATTGTTTGTTTCACAAGTCTTCTCATTTTTCTTTTTTAAGATTAAAATGGCATCCGTTTATATCAGACTTACTGAGAGAGTTTCCATTGCCCAGTGATTGGATTCACGGCGCCCGCCCATGCTCCCCCAGAACGCTATTTGTCTTCAACCAATGTTTGCTAGAGCCACAGAAAGGGTCGGGCGAAAACCAGGTCAGTGTTTTAATAAATTTCACTCTTTCTGGGTTCGGCTCCACCAATGGGTTGCGGGTTGGATGCCCACTCAGTCCAAAAATTGGAAAATTTTCTGACTGGGTTTTCACTCGAACGACCTTTGTGGTTGCCAGTTACCAGCGGAAGGTGGTGGGTTTCCTCCGGGTACAGAGCCCGGTTTCCTCCCACAATAAAACTGGCAACGCCGCCATATAAGTGAAATAATCTTGAGCGCGGCGTAAAACACCAAACAATCAATCAATCTAATTACGGCTTTGAATTTGAATAGGTGGCTGTAATTCGGCTTTTAGATTTTAGCCAAGTCTAAATGATCCTTTGAACACATCTGCCTTTAGCTATTGCATGTACCGCCTAACATACGTTTTAAACATACGTTTTAAACATTCCTCTTTTCAGTGTATATGTGGGATGGTTGCCAGTTACCAGCGGAAGGTCGTGGGTTTCCTCCGGGTACAGAGCCCGGTTTCCTCCCACAATAAAACTGGCAACGCCGCCATATAAGTGAAATAATCTTGAGCGCAGCGTAAAACACCAAACAATCAATCAATCTTTTCAGTGTACCCGTTGATTTCTTCGAACTTCATGGTTAATCTGCTAAATCTCTCTTTGTAAAAAAACAGTCTGAAAAATTTGGCCGACAGATTTGAAAGTTTCCTTGTACAACTACAAAGTATCATGTGATCTGCAGCTTGTTGAGAATTTCCCAAGTATCGTGGCTTTTTTAAGAGGGCTTCCCCAGACCCTAACTGACAGTAACACGCTTTACTTTAACATAGGCATACACAGTCTCTTATTTGACAGTTGTAGGGTTAGGGTTAGTTGTAGTTGTAGACACAGTTGTAGACACGTGCGAGGATAGAGTTAGAGTATTAGTCATGGTCTAGGGTATCATTTTTATTTTAATTCATAACCTCCATACTAATAAGAAAGAATCGCTCTAAGTTCAGTCTTCTAAAAACTTATTTTTTTGTCTTACCAGTCAATTATTGCTTATTACTAAGCTGTAATTCAGGGTCTAGTGAATACTCATGAACAAGTTGAACTATTTATACGCTATATGTAGGCTGAATGATTTCCCATCCTGTAGTTTGAAAACAGGTCACTGTAACAGATTGTTAGCGTGAAACCCTAGGGCTTGCCATCTGTGGCCAAATATGTTGGCATCTGTTGCTAAATGTGTTGTCTTCTGTTGCCAAATATGTTTGCATCTGTTGCCAACTATGTTGCCATCTGTTGCCAACTATGTTGTCATCTGGTGCCAAATATGTTGGCATCTGTTGTCAAATATGCTGGCATCTGTTGCCAAATATGTTGCCATCTGTTGCCAAATATGTTCCCATCTGTTGCCAAAGAATATTTGAAACATCCAGTAAAATATTGGCCGTGATTTAAATTTGACCGAAATTGAGATCGCTGGAGGGAGTGCTTCCAAATCGTAAATTAAAGTGGAGATGGGATCCATAGCCCCTGAAAACAACGACCAGATCGTATCGTCAAATCCTACGGCTTGCTGATCGTCAATTTCAAATGTCTTGTATTTTACTTACCTTTCCATGTGTCTGTGTTTTAGCGTTCTCCAAATGTTAGACGTCTTCAGCATGCTATTGAGGATCAAATTTATCGTCTTCTTAGAAAATCTCGCACTATTACGAATACAAGGTATGTCGCATTTCAATGTCTTAACAATATATGCTGTTCTATCTTTCTTAGAAGTGCAAGTTTAGCATGAGAACATGCAAGTGATGGGAAATTTGTGGTAATTTTCTCGTAAATCTTCCTCTTTTGTGAGCTAATTTACTGAAGGACTTACAAGGATGATTTATTGCATCATTTTAATTTACTAAAACTGTGCTGCATTTGCACTTTAAAGAAAGTATTGGCATTCACATTGGGTTGATTGATTGATTGATTGATGTTTTACGCCGGGCTCAAGATTGTTTCACTTATATGGCGGCGTTGCCAGTTTTAGTGTGGGAGGAAACCGGGCTCTATGCCCGGAGGAAACCCACGACCTTGCGTTGGTAACTGGCAACCATCCCACATAGGTCGTTCAAGCATTGTTTTCTGAGATAATTTGCTGAAGTAATTCAGGACGATGACTTATTGCACTATTTCATTTTTACCCCTCGGGCAAATTTTGCCCGATGGGTCCTTGTAAACACATTATCTAAAAAAAGTCTTTAACTTACAACTTTGAAACTTTACAGATTTGTTTAATACAGCAAGTACAAGAAGCCTATTGAAAATCAACGCGCTCGGATGTTTTTTTCAAGAGTTATGCCCCTTACATTACCGCTGCTGTAAAAAGCCTTGTAAACACATTATCTAAAAAAGTCTTTCACTCACATTTTTAAAACTTCCTACATTTGTTCAATACAGCAAGTACAAGAAGCCTATTTAAAATCGACCCCCTCAGACTTGTTTTTCAAGAGTTATTCCCCTTAGATGACCGTCAGCCAAAAAACCTCCTTGCTCTTTAAAGAAGCTTTGATGTTCACTTTGTTTTGGGAGCCTTTAATGAACTTAATTATGCTTACCATAAAATTTTTAAAAATCTATTGTAAAGAATTTCTGTTTTTTTTTTCAGCAACAATTCGCTTTTTGCAGTGCCGGCCAATCAGGAGTTTGTTTATATCCATACAACTGAACGTGGACAAAACGACCCTGTGACTATCCTGCTGTCTCAACTACGCTGGAATTGTATGGTTAAACAACAAGGAGGTGGGTACAGTACCCCCTGTCTGTCTTCTACCTAGGTTCCACCAATGGGTCGCGGGTTCGAATCTCACTCAGTCCCAAAAAATTGGAAAATTTTCTGCCTGGGTTTTCGTTCGAACGACCTATGTGGGATGGTTGCCAGTTACCAACAGAAGGTTGTGGGTTTCCTCCGGGCATAGAGCCCGGTTTCCTCCCACAATAAAACTGGCAATGCCGCCATATAAGTAAAATAATCTTTAGCGCGCGTAAAACCCCAAACAATGAATCAATCAATCTACCTAGGTTTTTCTGGGGGGGAACCAAAATTTTCACTTTCTTTTCCCATGATCCTATGGGGTTCAATCTCAGTCTACCGATATTCTTGTCATAGCTGAAGAAGCATAAACATGGTCAATGTATTACAAAGTGTTCCCGAAAATTCTACTGACTAAGGCCAAGCTCCTATCAGTCATCAACCTAATAAAATATCATGGGTTTATTTTATTGTGATAACTTATGATTGGGTATGAAGGTCAAAATGATATACATCTTTTGAACACATTTGTCATTTACATTAATAACATTCTTGACCTGATATAATGTTGATTTTTTCATTCATCAAATTAAAATTATATTTTCTCAAGAAGCTTTTTAATGATACATCACTAAGAATTCCAGTGCAATGTATGTGTGTAGGTGATCTTGCTCTCAAGAAGCTGTTTGAATAATCTTGCTTATTTTCTTTTTTAGACTCTCCTCGCAGTCCTAGTTTTGGATGCAGCCCAAAAGAGAGTGCAGCAATGGGGGATAACTCTTCAGCAAACTCCATGTTTAGGAATAACTCCCGAGACTCCAGTTTTAGAGAGTTTATAGAGCAACACACCCAGCAAGCGTTGACCAAAGGGTTTGATGATAATGTGGGAAGAAATCCTATACCAGCCGTCTTTGAGGTAAATATTTAAAATGGCATGAGCTGCCAAAATTCACACTTTTTTCATAAAAAAGCTCATGCCCCTTTAATAGTCTGGTAACCTTCCCCTAAATTCGTACAAGATTGCTCATTATTCCTAATAATGAGTGATTTTGTACAATTTTAGGGGCAGGGTACCAGACTAAATATTTAATTCCAGATTTCTAATTACTTTGTTCTCAAATTTGTGTCAGTTGAATTCCCAGTAAAATTGTGAGTTTTCCTTTTCAATAAGATAATTTGGAGTTAACAAGTTGGGTGGTGGCGGAGGACGAACCCAAGTCTTCGCGAGTATTGGGCAACTCTTCCACTTAAGTCGACCGAATGATATTTTTAAAGTTTATTTGGTCGGAGTGCAATTTGAGTATATGGCCCATCAATAGATGGCCTATGTGGGACTATGAGATTAGTGAGATTATCACTCTGCCCACTGAGCTACTAACACCCCTGCTTGTTTGAACGGCTTTCTAATCACTCACAATATTTGTAATTTTGAACTTTTTCTGCTTGAAACTTTCCTCAGGGATGCAGCTTTCATACTTAAAGTGGCATGAGCTGCCAAAATATTGATATTTTTACGTAAAAACAGAATGTTGAAATTATCGGCTATTTTTCTCAAGACATATAATTCAGAACCTTTTTAGTGCTTCTAGTCTCGAGAATGTACGATAAAGTATTGTTTTGAACTAAATTTGGCTTTGAATGAATGAATGAATGGTCGTCCCGGTTATTTAACTTTTGTTTGCTTTTCGAACACTATTTCGGTTCGTATAGGCCTCATACTGTATGGATTTACCTCATTCCAACTCTAATCATTTAGTTTTTCGATGGCCATCAAAGCCTCTTACTGTCGTGACGATCACAAATAATGAAAAAGTGTGAATTTTGGCAGCTCATGCCACTTTAACCTTTCTTTCTGACATTTGTTTAGATGTGCAGTAGTGAGGTTTGGTTCGCCATGGCAACCACCCTGTATAACGTCATCCACGGAGAAATTTTAGATGCGCGATTACTTTCCTGTTTCAATAACCTGAATACGGACATTCGTTTTTCAGACAAGTAAGTTGAATTCCTCTCTCAATACTCACCAGTTATCATACATAGGGACATTGGTAAATATATATCTTCAAGTGGCATGGGGGCCTTGGTGGTCAAGTGGGTTAGAGTGACTGTGATCGTCCCACACTGACCTTCCATTGATGCGGCATGGGTTTGAATCACACTCAGAACAAATAAAAATTTCTGTGTGGATTTTTCTGTCAGTCACCATATGTGAAAAAATTGCAAGCTACTCGCCGAAAGTCGGGGGTTTCCTCCGGGCAATGAGCCCGGTTTCCTCCCCCACTAAACCTGGTAACACCGCCATATAAGTGAAATAATCTTGAATGCGGCGTAAAACATCAATCAATCATGAGATGCCAAAAATATTTAAAATTTTTGTTGAAACAGAATAAGCTAATTTGTCATTTTTAATGAGATAAATACAATAAAAGCTTTCCGCTGATATCGATATTTAACATGTTACACTTGACGAAGACACCGATACAGGTGTCGAAAGCTCGTGTTGTTCAAAACAACTTACTACGTGGTGATGTCTTAATTTTTTATCATTGATATTTAACATGTTATGTTTAATAGGTAGTTTAATAAGCAGCAAAAAACCTCCAAAATATTCTCATACATACCAGCTCTTTGAATTCCGTCCATGATTAGCACACATCTTTGGTTCGTACGAGTTAGTGGCTTTACTGCTATTTTTATTTCAACATCAATCGTTTAGTTTTTCAAGGTACGGTAAGAATTCTGCTAATTCAAGTACTCAAAACATTACGAAAAGCACTCTAAAAGCTTGAGACTTTTCGTTGGGTGTCTTACCTTCTGCATGGAGCGAACGATAATCCTATCGAGCAATCGCTATTGTTGTTGTTTTAGACCAAACATGGCAGAAAGCAGTCTAATAATTTGTTATCTTCACATTGCTCGTCCTTGAATTAGCGGAATTCTTACCGTACTTAACTTCATTTAATTCTTGAATTTGTCATTCCACTTTTATCAAGATAAATCCAACGTCCCCACCCCTCTAAGATAAATCCAACGTCCCCACCCCTCTAAGATAAATCCAACGTCCCCGCCCCTCTAAGATAAATCCAACGTCCCCGCCCCTCTAAGATAAATCCAACGTCCCCGCCCCTCTAAGATAAATCCAACATCCCCCACCCCTCTAAGATAAATCCAACATCCCCCACCCCTCTAAGATAAATCCAACGTCCCCGCCCCTCTAAGATAAATCCAACATCCCCCACCCCTCTAAGATAAATCCAACATCCCCCACCCCTCTACGATAAATCCAACGTCCCCGCCCCTCTAAGATAAATCCAACATCCCCCACCCCTCTAAGATAAATCCAACATCCCCCACCCCTCTAAGATAAATCCAACATCCCCCACCCCTCTAAGATAAATCCAACATCCCCACCCCTCTAAGATAAATCCAACGTCCCCACCCCTCTAAGTAGTCCTGGTAACATTATGTTTGTTAATTGTACTCTGAACGTTTTTCTGAATCCAATGTCCCTCGAATTAGCCCTTGTAACCTCCTGTCTGTGTTATTATTGTACAGTCGCTGCAGTAAATTGCTTCCATCGGCTGAGAGTACATATCAGAATGGATTACCTACCCATTATACACAGTCATTCCATCAGAGCAAGGTTGGTTTAACATCATTTCATTTATTCATGTTGGGGCCTCGATGGTCCAGTGGGTTAGAGTGATCGTCCATCAGTCCCACACAGACCTTCCATTGATGTGGCGCGGGTTCGATTCACACCGATTTTGTTTAAGTTTCCTCCAGGCAATCTATGTGGGATGGTTGCCAGTTACCAACAGAAGGTCGTGGGTTTCCTCCGGGCATAGAGTCCGGTTTCCTCCCACACTAAAACTGGCAACAACGCCATATAAGTGAACGCGGCGTAAAACACCAAACAATCAATCAATCAATCAAACCTCTAGGCAATGAGCCCGATTCCTCCCCCACTAAACCTGGCAGTTTTAGTCCGGGGGTGTAGTGTGAGAAGTTACATAATTTCTCAGCTTCCATATGCCTATTAAAAAAGAAATGCATGGGATCTACTTGTTTCATTTGATTAACATTATCAAACAACTTGTCCAATGATATGCTTTAAATCAGAACACAAAAATTACAAATTTCATTGATTGGTTGATGATTGACACTCAAGAATATTTCACGATAATGGCGGTGTTGCCGGGTTTAGAGTGGGAGGAAATCTTTGACCATCAACTAGACAACCTTCTCTGTTCAGGGGGACTTAAAACCCAAATCACCCAAGTAAAATATTTGAGGCATTATAGAACATTTTGATTTAAATAAAATATTTAAAATTTTTTCATTTCAGTTGGCCCAAGCGATGCAAGTGTTTCGCCATCATGCTCGTGGACCATGTTTGAATCGCTACCTGTCAGAATTAGAACAGTCATGTGACAGATACTGGCATGACGGACATCAGTTATGTGAAGCTATAAGCTTAACCGGAAACCACTGTATTAAACCAGTAAGTTTAAGCTAAATACTCGTGTAAGCTTAAGGGGATACCACTGTATTAAACCAGTAAGTTTATCCTAAATACTCTTGTAAGCTTAACCGGAAACCACTGTATTAAACCAGTAAGTTTAAGCTAAATACTCCTGTAAGCTTAAGGGGAAACCACTGTATTAAACCAGTAAGTTTAACCTAAATACTCCTATAAGCCTAACCGGAAACCACTGTATTAAACCAGTAAGTTTAAGCTAAATACTCCTGTAAGCTTGAAGGGAAACCACTGTATTAAATTAGTAAGTTTATCCTAAATATTCCTGCAAGCTTAAAGGGAAACCACTGTATTAAACCAGTAAGTTTAAGCTAAATACTCTCCTGTAAGCTTAAAGGGAAACCACTGTATTAAACCAGTAAGTTTAAGCTACATGTAAATATTCCTGTAAGCTTAAGGGGAAACCACTGTATTGAATTAGTAAGTTTATCCTAAATACTCCTGTAAGCTTAAAGGGAAACCACTGTATTAAACCAGTAAGTTTAAGCTAAATACTCCTATAAGCCTAACCGGAAACCACTGTATTAAACCAGTAAGTTTAAGCTAAATACTCCTGTAAGCTTGAAGGGAAACCACTGTATTAAATTAGTAAGTTTATCCTAAATATTCCTGCAAGCTTAAAGGGAAACCACTGTATTAAACCAGTAAGTTTAAGCCAAATACTCCTGTAAGCTTAAGGGGAAACCACTGTATTAAACCAGTAAGTTTAAGCTAAATACTCCTATAAGCCTAACCGGAAACCACTGTATTAAACCAGTAAGTTTAAGCTAAATACTCCTGTAAGCTTGAAGGGAAACCACTGTATTAAATTAGTAAGTTTATCCTAAATATTCCTGCAAGCTTAAAGGGAAACCACTGTATTAAACCAGTAAGTTTAAGCTACATGTAAATATTCCTGTAAGCTTAAGGGGAAACCACTGTATTGAATTAGTAAGTTTATCCTAAATACTCCTGTAAGCTTAAAGGGAAACCACTGTATTAAACCAGTAAGTTTAAGCTAAATACTCTCCTGTAAGCTTAAAGGGAAACCACTGTATTAAACCAGTAAGTTTAAGCTACATGTAAATATTCCTGTAAGCTTAAGGGGAAACCACTGTATTGAATTAGTAAGTTTATCCTAAATACTCCTGTAAGCTTAAAGGGAAACCACTGTATTAAACCAGTAAGTTTAAGCTAAATACTCTCCTGTAAGCTTAAAGGGAAACCACTGTATTAAACCAGTAAGTTTAAGCTAAATACTCCCGTAAGCTTAACCGGAAACCACTGTATTAAACCAGTAAGTTTAAGCTAAATACTCCTGTAAGCTAAAGGGAAAACCACTGTTTTAAACCAGTAAGTTTAAGCTAAATACTCCTGTAAGCTTAAGTGGAACCCACTGTATTAAACCAGTAAGTTTATCCAAAATACTCCTGTAAGCTTAACCGGAAACCACTGTATTAAACCAGTAAGTTTAAGCTAAATACTCTCCTGTAAGCTTAAGGGGAAACCACTGTATTAAATTAGTAAGTTTAAGCTAAATACTCTCCTGTAAGCTTAAGGGGAAACCACTGTATTAAACCAGTAAGTTTATGCTAAATACTCCTGTAAGCTTAAAGGATTTATGAACAGCTTTTGGAAATATTCTCTAATTTGCGTTAGGTGTGTTGTAGAACATGTACTTTAAAAGTCTGACCAAAAAGAAAATGAAATTTCGGCCGCAGCACATACAAAATTCAAGCTACGTTTACCGGTCTACAATGCTTACGAAAGCTAATTATCTCAGACACTTATGACGTCAAACACGACCTCCGTTGTGTACGTACCCTCACAGTGATGACGTAATAAACGATTTCTAAATAGATATTTAGTCAATAAACAAGCACAAACCAGCTTTAAATCTTGTTCATATCTCCTTTAAGGTAAATAACTGTATTAAACCAGTAAGTTTATCCTAAATACTCCTGTAAGCTTAAGCTTATCTACAGAGATGAGTAACCCAGCCTTGTTCTATTTACATACCGGTACTATTTAAACATACTCTAAAGCTCTGTCTCTTATCTCTTATCTACAAGTGTTGACAGTTATATGGTCCTGACTCCTCTATACCACATGGCCATGCCATGCTCAACTGTTTTTTTTTTTGTAGCCAAATAATATAGAAAAATGATATTATGAGAAAAATTTTCAAATCTACTTGAATTGGTGTGAGCTGCAAAATTGCCAATTAATTGCCTTTGTTTAAGTATGATTAGTAAATTATAAACTACTCTTCTAAAAAATTGAAACATTTTAGTCCAAACTATATTGACAACAAGCAATGTTTAACATCACGATTTAACAGCAGCGAGAATTGATGACTTGTACCGAGTACAAATCTTGTTAATAATCTTTGATCCAAATAGCCCATTTTAAATTTGATACAGATGGATTTTCAAGGTTTTAGTGGTAAGATTTCATTTTGAGATCACCTTTTACCAAACTTCAACTTCCTTCCTCTGAATTTTGAAAATTAAATTTAAATAAATATGGAAGGATTTGTTTTGGTATGGCCGCAGTTACTGTGCCTTTCCGGGCGTATTTTGGGTTTCCCGAAACTCTTGTTTGTTTTACTTTCCAGCTGCACAGTGTGCCAGGAGGGGAGATAACTGTTGGTGAAGAAATGCCACATTGCAGTCAGTATAAAACACCCTCAGCCTGTAATTGTGGTCAGAGACAAGCAGAGAGGGACGACCCGTTTAACCATAAGGTATTTATCTTGACCAGTGGAATTAGGGGAAAGTGGCATGAGCTGCCAAAATTTGTATGTATCTTCGTTAAAACGAAATTCTGAAATTTTGGTCTTTTTTCTTAAAGGGGCATGAGCTGCCAGAATGTTGATATTTTGATGTTATAACATAATGTTAAAATTATTGGCTTTTTTTCTCAAAACGTGTAATTCAGAAGCTTTTTAGTACTTCTAGTCTCGAAAATGTATGATAAAGTATTGTTTTGAACTAACTTTGGATTAGAATGAATGAATGGTCGTCCCAGTTATTTAAATTTTGTTTACTTTTCGAACACGTTTTCGGTTCGTTCAGGCCACATACTGTATAGATTTTCCTCATTCCGACGCCAATCATTTAGTGTTTCGATGGCCTTCAAAGCCTCTTACTGTCGTGGCGATCAGAAATTATGAAAAAAGTGTGGATTTTGGCAGCTCATGCCACTTTAACCATTGGAATTAGGTGAAAGTGGCATGAGCTGCCAAAATTTGTATGTATCTTCGTTAAAACGAAATTCTGAAATTTTGATCTTTTTTCTTAAAAAAAACCCTGCAAATGAAACTCTTGAAATATCATTGGCTTTGGTTTATTACAACAGCCTATGACTGGGTATAAAGGTCTAAATGACATGCCCTCCTTTTACACAACTAGAAACTTGTCTCCGTGGTTATTTTAGACAAGAAGATTTTCCTGTGTTCGTGTGTTTATAAATATACTGTGCCAGTGTTTTTTAGTGTTTCCGAATATACAGTACACACAGAAAGTAAACACTAGTCGTTGCACGCACCATGCGTACTGTAACGTGCACGCACCGTGCAAGCAAGTCACACTGGCTTGTTGTAACGGTAACAGCCAGCTCAATGCTTGTCTCTTGTTCACAGAGTACTCACATCCTGCCCGCATCATGCTCGCACGGTGGGCCAACCCTGCGCATAGCGTGCGCCCATTTCACGCGCATCGTGCGCTCGCATCATTTCACTTTCTGTGCGTACTGTATGTCTAATGTTCTCATTATTTTAGGCTGCAAATTACGACTTTTATCAAGAATTGGAGAAAGACTGCTGTCAATCTCTGGAGAAAATAGACCTGCCGGTGTTCAAGCCGAGTACGACTGACGTTAGGGCATGGCAAGCGGACGAGGCGTCGGCATCAGAGGGTCAGGGTGATGTGTCGAGTACGGAAACCAGGTCCAGTCAAGTGAAGACAGATTTACAGTCAGGATTAACCAACCTCAGTTTGGCTCTTAGTTTAGGTACATATGTAAGAAAGTTTAGTTGAGTGGTGGCTGACATGCTGGCCAATTGCTGGGTGGTAGTACGGTCTTAATATTAGAATTTCCACTGACTAGCTTGACATAATAAAGTAGAGTGAGCAATCCGAAGAAAGACATGTAAGACATATTAACTCAATATTTCGGTTTATTCTCAAACTATCATCAGGAGTACGTTCTTGTCGGCTCAGGTGGCAGAGGGAATGTTTCCCACACTAACACAGGCTTTTCTATTAAAGGGAGAGGGGCCTCAGTGGTCTAGTAGGTTAGAGTGATCATCCCTCAGTCCCACACAGAGTTTCCATCGATGTGGCGGGATTGAACAATTTCTGAGTGGATTTTTCACTCGGTCGCAGTATGTGGAAGAGTTGCCAGGTACTCGCTGAAGGTTGGGAGTTTCCTCCAGGCAATGATCCCTGTTTCCTCCCCCACTAAACCTGGGGCGTAAAACATAAATCAATCAACCATTATTGGGCTAAGTGTTCAAATCTCACTCACTATAAATAGTGTTCAATTTCACTCAATCGCGATTTGTGGAGGGGTTGCCAGGTACCTGCTGAAGGGTTGGGGGCGTTTTCCCGAAGCCGTCACAAAGTGAGATCAATTGCAGTTACCATGACGCTGTATCGCTTCGCTTTTGTTTTCATTGGCAACTATAAAGCCTCGTTTGCGATACGACTAATTTGTGAATCAAGCCCCTGGGATTTCACAATCAACGTCAATCAGTTCTTGCCTGTTTCTTATGACTTACTTTTCTACAGGAATTTGAACCATTTTTAAGCAAGGATGTCCGGAAGATATGTAAAGAAACAATTTAACATGTATATTTGTGTCATGGTTACAACGTTTGTCCTTGGATGAGGGATGGACGGAGCCAATAAGTAATGAGTCATATACAACAAACAAAATGATAACAACTTTTTTAGTTTTGCTTAGCTCTTCAATGGGTATCAGACCAGCCCCAATAGCTCAGTTGGTACATGTAGAGTGTCCGCTTCAGGGATGGGAGATCAGGTTCAAGCCTGGGTTGAGGTAGACCAAAGACTTTAACAGTGGGAGCAGTGGCGCTCAGCAATAGGAGTTAGAGCAGCGACTGGTTGGCCCAGTGTCAGTATAATGTGACTGGGTGAGGGGGCTTGCTGGGTGTCTTCGGCAAGTCGTCTCGGTGAGGCAGCACCAAATAAAAGAGCAGTGGAAATCTGCCCTGCCACAAGGAGACATTGTCTTCATATGACTGAAATACTCTTAAGCAGGACGTAAAACCCAAATCACTCACTCACTCAATGGGTATCAGAGATTGATTGATTGATGTTTTACGCTGCACTCAAGATTATTTCACTAATATGGCGGCATTGCCCGGGTTAGTGGGGGAGGAAACCAGGCTCCCTGCCCAGAGGAATCCCCTGACCTTTGCCGAGTACCTGGCAAATCCTCTACATACTGCGAAGTGAAAAAATCCACTCAAGGTATCAAAAACATGTTTAGAGGATGTACACTTGAGATCTGTGCAAAACTGTCCATCCTTGTTTTAATACTTAAACAAGGACTTGGTAAAAATTTTGTTTTTAAGTAAGAATCATTTTTCAAGAACCTTTTAAATAATAAATATAAAATTAAGTATTGTTAAGTTTGATTTTTGCAGTCTTTTAAAAAATGTGTATTTGTTGTTTTCCATTTTTAGAACAGTCTGGTGCTGGAGTTGATGTTGGGCAATCTGTTAACTCTGTGATGGAACCTGAATCAGGGGCAGTAACTCTTACCAACAACCAAGCTACAGGTATGTGAAACTCAGCGAAATTCCTCTGAGACAAGAGGATGTCTTAAAGGATTTATGAACAGGATTTAAAGCTGCTCTAAAACTACTCAGAAAAATGACGTCATACACGACCTTCGATGTGTACAAACTGCCACAAAGACATACTGAGACAGCAGAAATCATTTATTACATCATCGCTGTGAGGGTACGCACACAACGGAGGTCGTGTTTGACGTCCTAAGTCTCTGAGATAATTAATTTTCGTAAGCATTGTAGATCGGCAAATGTAGCTTGAGTTTTGTATGTGCTGGGACCGAAATTTAATTTTCTTTTTGGTCAGACTTTTAAAGTACATGTTCTACAACACACTTAACGCAAATTTGAAAATATTTCCGAAGGTGGTTCATAAATCCTTTAACATTTCCTGGGCCAAAATCGACATTATTTTTAGGCATATATTTTGCCTACAGCAGATACTCAAATGAAGGCGACAGTTTATTGAATAGGCATATGCCCTAAGGGTTTCCGCTGAGGTCTGTACAATAGGTGTACACTTCATCAGAAAGGGGCGTATATTTATAGACACCAAAACATACGGGCACGGGGTAAAATCTTCTTGACTAAAATACTGTAACAATGGAGACGAGCTTCTAGTTAAAAGATGGTACATCATTTAGACGTTTATACCCATTCATAGATTGTTGTAATAAACCAAAACCCATAATAGGTTGACGACAGACAGGAGTTTGGCCGTAGTTAGTAAATTTTTTCTGAAATACTTTATTGTATATTGACAAAATTGGCAAGAAGTCGGGTACCTTGGCGGACTACTCCACTCATACCCGTAAATCGAACAACTCGTTTTGATTGGATGCGAGTAAAACTTTTCGCAGCTAATCAAAACCTCGGGCACTTACACTGAAAATAAAGTAATGGCGGCTGTGTTCACCTTGAACTTTTGTGTAACGAGTGCTGATTGGCCAACACTCGGTAAGTACAGGAAAGACCACTCTTATATTCCCACCAGTGGGCGCTGTTCGATTTACGGGCTGGAGTGGACTAATCCGCCAAGGTAAAACACGGAATGTGGACATGCAGATTCTAACTTGGCTAGAGAAGATGGAAGTCGGGTAAATGGAAATTGAACAAAATACAATAATTGGAAACTTTAGAAAGTGAAAATATGACAGACAAGGGAATTAAGTGCTGACTAATAGATATTTTAATAAGGGACATATACATGTACATGAAACTTTACTTTTTATCAGAGCTGTTTCACTGTTTTCTGACTTCATGGGCTACAAGATGCCTTTTTTGCAGACCTCTATAAGTTATCTTGGGTTGAGCAAGGTCACTTCAGCAACCATAGTATTGAAACCTTGGGAACTATGTATTAAGAAATGAATATCTTTTCTTTCTCAGAGAGTAAAACGCTGACACGGCAACCTTCAACAGTGGAATATCTTCCCGGAATGATCAACACAAACAGTGCCAGTGGGTTACTGCCTTTATTTCCGTCCTGGTCTATCTCCTGTCTGGGAAAAGTATCCCTATATTCAACCTCACAAGGTAAGTAATGTCAACTGATTGATTGATTGATTGACTGATTGATTGATAGTCAGCTAATGCTATTAGCATTAAGTATTAAGAATCAGATTCAGGTTGACTGACAGTGGCCATTCTAAAATACAGTACAAGATTACATTCATCATTCTTACTGGATTGATTGATGTGTGACGCTGCACTTAAGATTATTTCACTTATATCGCAGCATTGCCAGGTTTAGTGGGGGAGGAAACACCCCACCTTCGGCAAGGTCTGTGTTAGACTGAGGGATTATCACTCTAACTGACTGAGGCCCCAATTCTTTGTGGATATTTTGACTGTAAAATACTTGTTCATCTGCTCATCTTATTATATAATACACTTCACAATGCCAATATCGAGACAGTGAGATTCTCTTTGCCCCTGATTCAAGGACGAATCTGAAGACGCATTCTAGCCGTGCCTTTGGTAAATCACGGTTTGAGAAACTCGTCTAGTACACATGCCAATAAGGGCACTATCTACATACAATGCAAAAGATGAGCATGATAACTTTGCGCTTAATGGAAATATTATTTTTTCTACAGGTCTAAATCAACCTGGATTTCTTGCTGGTAGCAATTTTTTGTTACCATGGGAACTACCTTTAACTGTGGAGAAGGAGAAGTGGCCAACCGTTGGGGAGGGTGTGATGCGAAAAGGCAAACAACGCAGACCTATCAAAGGTAGTGTATAACTGCAGCATTTCGGGATAGTGGGATGTGTAAATGGCCATAAATGGGGCAGGCTTTTTATGCGAAAATGGCCAACAGTTGGATAGGGTGTGATGTGTAAATGACCAACAGTTGGGGAGGGTGTGATGTGTAAATGACCAACAGTTGGGGAGGGTGTGATGTGTAAATGGTCAATGGTTGGAGAGGGTTTGATGTGTAAATGGTCAACAGTTGGGGAGGGTGTGATGTGTAAATGGTCAACAGTTGGGGAGGGTGTGATGTGTAAATGACCAACAGTTGGGGAGGGTGTGATGTGTAAATGACCAACAGTTGGGTAGGGTGTGATGTGTAAATGGTCAACAGTTGGGGAGGGTGTGATGTGTAAATGGCCAACAGTTGGGGAGGGTGTGATGTGTAAATGACCAACAGTTGGGGAGGGTGTGATGTGTAAATGACCAACAGTTGGGGAGGGTGTGATGTGTAAATGACCAACAGTTGGGAAGGGTGTGATGTATAAATGGCCAACAGTTGGGGAGGGTGTGATGTGTAAATGACCAACAGTTGGGGAGGGTGTGATGTGTAAATGGTCAACAGTTGGGGAGGGTGTGATGTGTAAATGACCAACAGTTGGGGAGGGTGTGATGTGTAAATGGTCAACAGTTGGGGAGGGTGTGATGTGTAAATGGTCAACAGTTGGAGAGGGTGTGATGTGTAAATGGCCAACAGTTGGGGAGGGTGTGATGTGTAAATGACCAACTGTTGGGGAGGGTGATGTGTAAATGACCAACAGTTGGGGAGGGTGTGATGTGTAAATGACCAACAGTTGGGGAGGGTGTGATGTGTAAATGACCAACAGTTGGAGAGGGTGTGATGTGTAAATGGTCAACAGTTGAGGAGGGTGTGATGTGTAAATGGCCAACAGTTGGGGAGGGTGGGATGTGTAAATGGCCAACAGTTGGGGAGGGTGTGATATGTAAATGGTCAAACAGTTCTGTGCCTTTTTTAAATCTTAAAAATTGTTTTTCTTATAATAATATTGTGACATTTGTTAAATTTATTTTATTAGAGGTCACAGAGTCAACAGTGAGGGCATACCTCGGAATGGAGTATGAGTGCCCCATTGGGCATCGTTTCTTCTGTAGCGGGCCAGAGAAAATCATCAAAGTCTCCAGTACAAGCACGGTCAAGGTAAAGGCAGCTTCCTCGCAGATTTAAATTTCAGCATATTTTGCTCAACAGAATTTTTCCCTTTAAAGAAACTTTGTAGATGAAACGTCAGATTCACTCTTTTGAATTCCACTCCATCAAAAAAAATTAAAAAATGTAAAAAAAAATCTACGAGTTTCCTAAAAAAAAAAATACCACAAGCCTGCACAGGTTTGAATCACACTCAGTTAAAACACTTAAAAAAATTTAACAAATTTGGCCAAGTTTTTTCCTCTGTTCCACCCATATGAAAGTGGCAATGAAACATTGAGAGTTGATTTGGAATAAAGTGCTGCAGCTGACATGTCCCACTTAACCTGAAATTGTCCCACTTAACCTGAAATTGTCCCACTTAACCTGAAATTGTCCCACTTAACCTGAAATTGTCCCATATAAATGAGTGAGATAAGTGGCATTTGCTCACAAATTTCTTTAAAATATTGGTTAAAACATTAAAAAATGTTGTCCTTAATTCGCACACTCGCTATCGGTGGCTCAATAAATCGGTCCGACACAGGCTTCCATTAATGTGTCTTGGGCAAGTTCCACTCAGACTAAATAAAATTTATAAAATTTCGAAACAGTTTTTTCACTTGATTGCCGTATGTGGAAGAGTTGCCAGGTACACGTCAAAGGTTGAGGGTTTCCTCCGAAGCAAAAAGGCCAGTTTCCTTCCCCACGTATCCTGGTAATACGGCCTTATATTTAAGTGAAATAATCCTGGGTGCGGCGAAAAAACATGAAGCCATCATATTGGTCACTGGCCTAAAGTGGCATGAGCTGCCAAAATGTTGATATTTTTACCTAAAAACAGAAGGTTGAAATTATCTGGCATTTTTCTCAAGACGTATAATTCAGAAGCTTGCTAGTGCTTCTAATCTCGAGAATTTACGATAAAGTATTGAACTTTGGCTTAGAATGAATGAATGGTCGTCCCAGTTATTTAAATTTTGTTTACTTTTCGAACACTATTGCGGTTTGTATAGGCCACATAGCACATACTGTATGAATTTTCCTCATTCCAATGCTAAGCATTTAATTTTTCGATGGCATTCAACCCTCTTACTGTCATGACGATCAGAAATTACGAAAAAATTTGAATTTTGGCAGCTCATGCCACTTTTTTATATTTAATCATTTAGTTTTTCATTATACTGGTGTTCTCTTCTGTAAATCTGGATGTATCAGGACAGTTTAGCAATTATGGGGTGCAACTTTAAAGTGGCATGAGCTGCCAAAGTTCACACTTTTTTCATAATGTCTGATCATCATGGCAGTGAGAGGCTTTGAAGGCAATCGCAAAACTAAATGATCGGCGTTGGAATGAGGAAAATCCATACAGTATGTGGCCTGTACGAACCGAAAACGTGTTCGAAAAGTAAACAAAATTTAAATAATCGGGACGACCATTCATTCATTCTAAGCCAAAGTTAGTTCAAAACAATACTATATCGTACATTTTCGAGACTGGAAGCACTAAAAAGCTTCTGAATTATACGTCTTGAGAAAAATAGTCAATAATTTCAACATTCTGTTTTAATGTCAAAATATCAACATTTTGGCAGCTCATGCCCCTTTTATAATATCTGAAGTAATTCAGGTAGAGTCAGTAGTGAACAACTTGAAATATATCTTTTGTTCATTTCAGGACAATGCTAACAAATTGTTGACTTTGGACATGCCCCTCTACTGCCCTTGTCAGTGCAGGTCAGAATACGTTTTACAATCCTTTTAAAAGGCTATGAAATTTCTTGTCAAAATCTGGTCTGTTTTCTATTTTAAAGATTTTTTATGGTAATCTTACTCAAGGTTTATTGGAACAATGGTCTTTTATATATATTTATAAAATTTATTGATTGATGTTTTACGCAGCACTCAAACTTACTTCACTTACGTGGTGGCGTTGCCAGGTTTAGTGGGGGAGGAAATCCCCGACTTTTGTCAAGTACCTGGCAACTCTCCCACGGCCATTGAGTACTACATGTAAATTGAAATGACCATGAAAGGAATGTGAGCGGACATTTTTGCTTTTTATACGCCCGGCTTGAAAAGCGGGCTGTATTATGGTATCATCTCCGTCCGTCCGGCAGGACGGCAGTCCGGCAGTCCGGAAGTCCGGCAGTCCGGGCGTCCGCTTTCCCTTCCGCTCCATAACTTCTAAAGTTCTGATTCCATCTGCACAATTTTTTCTAAGTATATACCTTATGGGTAGAAGGTGTGTCGCAAACTATTTTTAACATCACTGGTTACATAATATGAGAGTTATATTGGATTATGTAATATTCCCTTCCGCTCCATAACTTCCAATGTTTTAATTCCATCTGCACAATTTTTTCTGAGTATATACCTTATGGGTGGAAGGTGTGTCGCGAACTATTTTTGACATCATACATTGCGTAATATGGCAGCCATATTGGGTTATGTAATATTTACTTTTTCTCTCCATAACTTTAACAAATATGATCCGATGTTTTCAATTCTTTCATGTTACATACCATATTAACAGACAGTGTGTAAAAAAATTGTTTATGATATCAACTATTGCAAATTATTGGATTATGTACATTCCCTTTTATTCTTACTTTCATTTTCATGAAAACAACCTTTAAATTATAAAATGGCTTCTACTTTTCCGATTCTCATCAAAAAAGGATTTTTTCAAATTGCAATAATGTTTCTAAATTGATTAACACTATTCTTAAATCAATATATAACGTTTTAATCAAATGAAAAATACATATAAGGATTAAAGTTTTATCTACAGACCAAGAGATAAGTATCCCAGCTTTGGTCTATTTACCTTGTCAACTTACAGTTAGTCTCTCTTGAGAGATATATGGCTAAACCAGGCTTTGTGTACCACATGGCCCCATAAAACAGTGGGTGACATTAGCAATGAACCCATAGCCAAATCTATTGTAAACATTTTGTCTATGATAAAATTAGAAGTAATAACCTGTAGGTATATGGGGAGATTTAGAATATTGTCAAGATGTCTATGGCCAAATAATGTAGATAAAAAATATTATGAGAAAAATTGTCAAATCTACTTGAATTGGTGTGAGCTGCGAAATTACCAATTAATTACATTTGTTTAAGTATGATTAGTAAATTATAAACTGCTTTTCTAAAAAATTGAAACATTTTAGTGCAACCTTTATTGACAACAAACAATGTTTAACATCGTGTTTTAACAGCAGCGAGAATTGATGACTTGTACCGTGTACAAATCTTGTTAATAATTGTTGATCCAAATAGCCCATTTTAAATTTGATACAGATGGATTTTAAAGGTTTTAGTGGTAAAATTTCATTTTGTTGACATAACATCACCTTTTACCAAGCTTCACATAATAAAACTGGCAACGCCGCCATATACATGTAAGTGAAATAATCTTGAGCGCAGCGTAAAACACCAAACAATTAATCAATCAATCATTTACCAAGCTTCAACCTCTTCCCCCTGAATTTTGAAAATTAAATTCAAATAAATATGGAAGGATTTGTTTTGGTATGGCTGCAGTTACTGTGCCTTTCCGGGCGTATTTTGGGTTTCCCGAAACTCTTGTTGCTTCTAAAGTCACTTTACTTGGTCACCCTTCATTGTATATGGCAAGTATGGTGGCGTTGCCAGGTATAGCGAGGGGGGAAACCCCCACCTTCGACAAGTAACTGGTAATGCAGCCGTATAAGTGAAATTAGTCCGGATTTCTGACTCCAAAATTACTATTTTGGAAATACGACAGTCAGTACAAAAAAAAGTCATTTTGGAGTCAGAAACTCGGACTAAGGTGAAATAACCTTGAGTGTGACATCAGTGAGTCTCAAGTCACAAGAACTTGTATTACATTTTTAAAACTTTTGATATTTGAATTTCAGGAGCACAAAAGGTTTGATGAGTCAGTTAATGCGAGTCTTTGTCCTAGTTCCTGAAGGGCCGATCAAGGTCATCGTTAATCCCAGAGTGAGGCCAGCACCACCACCTTGCCCAGTATTTCACCCAGGAACCGGACCCCTGGAACTTTCGCCTGGCAAAATCTGGGTTATACGTCTTCCATATCCTTTTATTATTGTTTTTTTCAAATTGACCTATTTTCTAGCTGTCATAGAAATGATAAATATAGAAATTTCTGGTTTGTTGTTTCTTGGGGGGGGGGGGGGGGGGGGAGGGCTCGGTGGCTCAATCGGTTAAAGTGATCTTCACTCAGTCGGAACCAGGCAAAGAGCCTGATTTCAACCTTACAATTTCAACCTTAACTGATCCTCAGATATGTTTACCTTGGACCTTCCGGTGTAATCGGGATGCCCAGTGACCCAGATCTTGTCTCACATTGCCGTCTCATTCAAGGGATGTTTGACTTCATTGACACCACTTTACCTCTTGATACGTAAGGGGATTCTTTACAACTCGCTGTGCTCTTCCAAAATGAGATGCCAAATTAAGAGAAGATTGGGTCATAAACGAATACACTCCTGTACTGGCGATTGATGTGTCTTGATATCGAAGGTCGATTCTTTCTGTGCTCTTCCAAAATGAAACTCCGCACTATGAGAAGATTGGGCAGTAAATGAATTCACTCCTGTACTGACGATTGGTTTTGTGTCTTGATATCGAAGGTGGATTCTTAACAACTCTCCAAGCTCTTGCAAAATGAGAATCAGGGGGCACAGTCGACTGGGTGATAGTCCCTCAGTCTGTCACAGGCCTTTCATTGATGCGTCCGAAGTCCAAATCCCACTCCAACCAAATAAAATTGAAAAAATTCAGAGTGAACGTCTTGATTGGCCTTTCGGTGACCTGCAAAGCCTGTAAATTACTCTCACTCTCAACAGTCAGAATTTATGAAAAAAAGTGTGACTTTCGTCAGCTCATGCCACTGCAAACCCCTTGTATTGTTCTGACAACCAATATTTCTGAAAAAAAGTATGCATCTTGGCAGCTCATGTCACTTATAACTCTGAGGCCTTGTTTTCACCTCTACATGAAAATAATATACGAGATAACAACAGAAATACTTATGAATGGGGTGCCAACACAAACTTTCAAAGGATGCGGTCCAGTGGGTTAAGGCCCGTTCTCACTGTGCGATTTGTCGTACCGACTTGTAGGATGCAATTAAAATGGATGCTTTTAATTGGTCGATAATATTTGTCAACCAATCAAATGCATTCATTTGAATCGCATGCTACAAGTCGGTACGACAAATCGCATGGTGAGAGCGGGCCTTTAGAGTGAGCGTCCCTCAGTCCCACACAGACCTTCCATCAATGCGGCGCTAGTTCAAATCACACTCAGACCAAATAAAATTTGACAAATTTCAGGGTGGATTTTTCACTCGATCGCATCATGTGGAAAAGTTGCCAGGTAGACCTCCTCGCCGCCATATAAGTGAAATACGCTTGAGTGCGGCGTAAAACATTCAGCAATCAGTAACAATCAAAGGATGTGACATGCAATTGAGTCAAAGCATATTTTTGGTTACTTTTTCTTAAATACTGTGAACGTGGATATGTGTTTCGTAACAAATAAATCTGGCTCTTTGTGAACTTCGTTTTTCAATTTTTCTGAATGAAGACCAACCAAAATTGCCAAAACTTGAAAGTCCATTAAGGCCCGTTCTCACTGTGCGATTTGTCGCACCGACTTGTAGGATGCGATTTAAACGGGTGCATTTGATTGGTTGATAAATCATATTGACCAATTAAAAGCATCCATTTTAATCGCATCCTACAAGTCGGTACGACAAATCGCACAGTGAGAACGGGCCTTTAAGCCAGTTTCAAGTCCAACATCGCTCGATGAGTTTCTGATAAGGGTTCCAGAGCGGCGGTGTCGTCATATTTTTTGGCGATTTGGTGGTTTTTGTCCTGATCGTATTATAATGTAGAAATAAACTAAGGCAATATTCTCGTTTCACCCAAAATCGGTAGAAGAATTTCTGCCATTTTTTCAAGAAAGTGTAATCCCAAAAAATAACGAGAATACTGTTATACTCACTAATTAATTAAACTCAAACTACGGCAAGTCGGCTATTCACAGTTTATCAGAGAGATACATGTAAATATACTGAGACGCAATGAAAACGCACCAACATTAAAATTGGTATATTTCGAATACAGTCTAATTCTTGTACATCAATCTTGCTAATCCGATTGAAGCCACGTCAGATCAATGCCAAAACAAGTAGAGATGGTGTTTCAGTGATCGCGGAAACGCATCATTGACCATGTTGCCGACAAACGAAAATGTAAACGTGACTCAATGGTTATGTCGCGTTACATGAAATTTTCATGCGTTAATCGGATATAAGATGTGGTCTTTCAGAAACTAGGGTCAGTACACTTCTTACTGTTCTTGTGAAGACGTAGCGATATGCCAAGATTGACACCCGAGTATAGAGAACGCGCCATTGCATTAATCCAGGAAGGTTTGCCCAGCAGAGCAATTGCCCGAAGGTTTGGATGTCATAATTGGACCATCGTGAGACTGGCTCAACGTTTCCAGCAAACGGGGTCAACCAGGGATCGACCAAGGCCGGGACGGGAACGTGTGACAACGCATCGACAAGATCGACACATTGTACGACAGCACCTACAGGACCGCACATTGTCAGCTACCCGTGTTGCTGCTGCTGAGAGGGTGAGGCATGGGAACATCAGTGCGGACACTGTACGTCGCCGACTACGCTTAGCCGGACTTCATGCCAGACGGCCGTATGTTGGACCAATACTGACTCAACGCCATCGGCAGTTTATAACCCTTGTGTTCACGTGTCACTTCAATTAAAGTTCTTAAAGTCTCTGTGAGTTGTTGTTGTTTTTTGTGTATTGGTAATTGACCGTCCTACAAACATGCGGACAATCAGATTTCAGAAGATTAATGCCTCACCAGCACACTTAATCAAAATCGGTGGTGCGTTTTCATTGCGTCTCAGTATATTAGTAACCCTTTCACAACTCAATACTGCAGCGTCCCCCATTTAAACTCTCTGTTTACATTTACCCGAATTGCCAGACAATAACAAAAGTACCATGGTATTCTCATTCGGAATTACTCGTAAGCAAGCTGCAATCATCATCAGGGAAATTACTGAATTATTAAATAACGGACACTGATAGACCAGAAGAAAAGTCTGTGCCAGGGTGAGAATCGAACTCACGACTTGCGGCAAATAATCTACATTGATAGACCCGGGAAAAATTCCGGTAATCCGAAGTCGTGAGTTCCATTTTCTCCCTGGCCCTATAATATTACTGCCGTTCGCAACTTGTTGAGATGATCACTGGAAAGGCCTGTCAATGACGGAAAGTGAGATGATCACTGGTAACCTTCCAAATTCTGGCAGCTCATGTCACTTTTAAAGGGCGTCGGTATTTTCTGTGTAATGTGAGAAAAAGATTATCGAACTCGATAATCAGTCAGCTCTGTGTTTCGTACATAGTATGTAAATTGTTTATAACATAGGGCCTATATGCAGCTCCCCTTTGGTCCAATTTACAGAGGGTGTGTGCGTGTGTCTTCTCGCGTGATCGTCACTCAGTCCCACACAGACCTTTCATCGATTTGCCACGGGTTCAATCGAATTACATTCACACCGAATAAAAATTTATGAGTGAACTTTTCGCTGTTTTTCCCTCTGTTGCCTTGCATATGCGGAAGAGTTGTCAAGTGCTCGCCGAAGGTCGCTGGTTTCCTCCGGGCAATGGGCCCGATTTCCTCCCCTACTAAACCTGGCAACCCCACCATAAACATAAAATAATCTTGAGTGCGGCGTTTAACATCAATCAATCAATCAATCAATCAACCTTTTTCTGAAGGGCTGTATTCGCCACGTAGGCCTACACTTGTTTATAACCTTTATATATAAACTTGATATATATTTAAAACCGTAAACATATATATTATGTCAATTGAAAAATAAACCCTTCATAACAGCTAGCATAAATATATAGCCTAGGCCCTATACTTTGTGGCGCTTACATAATAAACATGGCTTGAACATAGTTCAGCGTTAGAATTTTTACAATGTGCAAGGGGTGGGTCAAACAGTAGGCCTAATGTAAATAAATTCTCTCTGTTGGCGTAATTTGGTAGGTTATTATATAGGCTAACTTTGTAGGTAGGCCTACTAATTTTGTAAATTTTAAAGGAATTGTTTTAAGGTTGGGAGTAGATCGAAAATTCAATCCACTTGATACGAAATGAATGTGATTGTCAGTGTTTCTCTTGTACAGAAACGTTGGTCTGAAGATGATTTTTTTTTTGGGGGGGGGGGGGGGGGATTAAGACGTTTGTAGGCCTATATACCTTCCCTTCTCTATCTCAAGCTGGTAGTACCTAAATCGAAAAGACATGAAACTGGACATTTATATGAGACAAGACTTTTTGATTGGTAACCTAGGGTTGTCTCATAGGCCTAACTGATTTTACTGAATTTAGCCTGCTAATGTTTTATCTTTTTAACGATTTGAGTTAGGCGGTTTGAGTTAGGATGCGGTTCGCATTTATTTTTAAGAATTTAGGCCCATTTGTGAAAAGTGTGGATAAAGTTTGTTTATAGGCCCTGTGTTCGCATATTGGACGGACCGGACTAGTTTACGGGGTGTGAGAGATGCTTGCCGAAAATGAGAGTAAAAATTGTGCCTAATCTTATATCTTTTTTGTAAGCCTTGTGTAAGAGTCTTTCACGGGGACAGGTTTCTAAACGCTTTTGTTTTCATTGATCGATGTTTAGTTTTACGCCACATTCAAGAATTTTGTTTTGACAGATGAGCCTTTTTTTACGACCTATCAGTTTCACTTCCACGGTCAACTAAAACGTCAACGTGGACTTCCTGGTACGCATGGAATTCTGGGATAGGTAAACAACAACAACAAAATCAAATCGTTATAGCGTGGGTTTGTGGCTAACTTGTTACGATGATTTCTTGTGTTTGAAATTGTCTGTAGCTGCATGAAGAGCTGCGATGATGTCGGCAGATCTCTTAGAAGATACGGACACAAAATTTTTGGCAAACAATTTCCTGACGAGTGAGGACTGGGGTAAGTTGCTTCATCATAAGTTTCGATCCGCATGGGTCAGTTCATCATGTGTCTCTTTCCTGTGTTACTTACTTGCCGGTCAGGAAGAAGGGTCAGTTTTGGGGAAAGTCGCCGATCGGTGGGTTGTCTACTGTAGTCCGCAATATGTTGAGTGGATTGAAGGATAAATTCTGATACGCCCACACGGGCTTCTTCAATACCACGTCAACATAGGGTGCATTTGAAAAATCTAAGAGTTGCTCTCGGAATTAAAAAAAAATATCACTCGCAATTTTTAAACATTACCGTACTCACCTAAAATTTTGTCCGAAAGCGTCTTTGATAATCCCTTCGTAGAGCTAAACCATCATCTGTGACCATACACATCGCCTAATTCAACAAGTTAAATCCGACTCGTTATCTATATTCTGACATTTGCTGGTAGTCGGAATTTAACATCTCCGACACCTTTTCTGTAATGCTGTTTTGGACAAATATGAAACTTTACCTTAAGTCAGAATTTTCATTTCTTAAGATTCCTGTGTTGATGACAACATGTTTCATAGTTTTCTAGTGGTTTTTATCGGTAAAATTCCGAAATATTTGTTGTTTTGTTACAGACAATTTCAAATCGTGTCTTTCAAAAAAACAACGGCCACAAACACAACGAACCGTTTAACCAAAAGGGGGGTAATTGTCTTGTTCAGTCTCGCGATGGCTGCACACTTTCAAGCTATCCGATAAATCCCTGAAGCTGGCGATAGCACGTGGCTGACAAAAATGCAAAATGACAGATTTTTTTATTTTTTATTTCATCAAATAAGCAGATAATTTTACTTTTACATTCTTTCAACACAACCTCAACCTCCTACGAATATTGGGGTCGCCAAAGTCAACCATGGCAACCGATCTCGATCATGCGCAAAGATATTTTCATCCCATTGGACTTTCGTCGGTTCAGTGCATTACTAGTTAAACAATGGCGGATAGTGAATTCCGTCCTGACGACATAATGAAAATCCGATTATTAAACAAGGAGGCGGGTAAGGAATTCACTTTGGTGAATTAACACATCGCCAAGCAACGAAATTCACTAAGTTTAAATTTCCTTTAAAAATTATCATTTTTTAAAAATTCCGAAAGCAACTCTTAGATTTTTCAAATGCACCCTATGTTGACGTGGTATTGAAGAAGCCCGTGCTGGCGTATCAGAATTTATCCTTCAATCCACTCAACATATTGCGGTCTATGTCTACAGATGAGGGGGAAAAGAGCTGCTCCACTGATCGGTGGGTAAAGTTTAGACTAAAATAGCAATTTCTTTTCTATCTGCCATGTCTCGGGTTGGGGAAATACGTGAATCGATATCCATGAATAGATTAGAGTTCTAGACGGACAGTTTTGTCACAGAATGCAGAAAAATATTGAAGCTTGGGACGAAATAAGATTGTGAATGGAAAGCTTGAGAGCTGCTATGTTGTTGTTGAACTGCAAAAACTGGCGTCTTCTTAAGAATTGGAAGACTGAGAACTTTTAGCGTTTTGGACAGGTGCCTATCCGTTGTTTTGTGACAAAACTGTCCGTCTATTCACGGTTCGTTGGTCGATTTACGGATATTCGTTAATTCACATCTTTCCCCAACCTGTCTCTTGTGTTTTCACCTAACTAATGAGTTCTACGACAACAGTGCATGCTGCAAGCTTGTTGCAAATGGCTACCGTAAATGCTCGACCCTTTCGGCGATACCAGGGGGGAATATCGCCGAAAAGCTAGAGAGCATATGATAGAAACTAAAATGGGGAATGTGGGGATAATCCGTTTCGCAGACTAGAAAAAGTATAATGGCCTACCCACAGGGGGTAAATTGGTGTTGTGCTAAACACACAATACACAACCCACATGCGATATTCAGAGTGCCTGAGCTCATGCAGTGACAACGGACTAACCAGCAAGCCAGTCTATTCGTTCGTCAATGTACCGGTTTGTGGCGTGAAATGAGAAAATACGTTCATCTATTTTGTTATAAAAAATGAATCTGTTAAGATATGCCGATTAATGCAATTTTCTTTTAGCTTGTTTTAGATTTTGACGCATTTTAATCGATGCTGCTGTTGTTGTTGTTGTTTTTTTCGATCTAGGCTGTGGTTTATCGGAAAGGAATTTGGACTAATCTCACAAAGTCTGGGGAAAATCGCATTTGATAATGGTTTTAGAAAAACAAAAGGCTATGAAGATATTGATTGAGGAATGAATTTGAGATTTGTCCCCGTATTTATAACTGTAGTCTGAGTTACCGTTACCGACACGGCCGATAGTTATTTCACCTCGGTAGGCCTATGCGTATTACCATATGTGGTTTTCAAATAAAGTCATACTCGTGAAATTTGTTGGTGTTTTTATAAGCTTTAATTTTCAGAAAACACAGAATCTTTCTCATATTTCATACAATTCCAAACCCTACGTTAATTTGGTTGATTGATTGTTATGCAAGTCAGGCTTGTAATAATAAAATATAAGCCTAGGCCGGTGGTTCTACATAAATTCAAATATTTCTTTTATTATCAACAATGTTGTGTTTTCATGGGAATCGATAATCATAACTTGTGGGAGTATTTTCAATATCGGCATAATTAATGAGTTAATGATAATTACAAGGGCGAAATAACGAAGTACAAGCGGTTTATAAAATAGTCAGCAGTTCACGCATCGGACAATTTGCCGCCTTGACTAGAGTTCAACTACGGGCCGCTTTATATGGATAAAGTAGGCCACTCACTGCGCAGCTTATAGCCCACTTTAATATGCTTGTTGAGCGGCGCGCTGTCAGATCGACAATGGAGCTTGTGTAAAGCCAGCAAAAGATCGACTAAACACCAGACAGAAAATATATCGGATATATTGTTTTCGGTACACCCAGATTGTAAAAACCAAACAAAAGTCTACATCAGATTCATAAGTCTTTATCCACTTTAAATTTGGGCGATGTCGGCATTTACAAATATCTATAATATCTCTATGAACACGACCGTTTAACGTGCAACTTAAGTCATATCGGCAGTAAACAAAATTACAACCCTTACGTTTTACGTGATTTCTCATCCTTTTTACGGGTGAAACTTTTCCATATAAACGAAAAAGAATGTTCCCAACATATAAAAAAAACACAATAGTAAATATTTATTTGGTTTATTAACGGGTAAATTTTGCGAACTGAAAGAGTCAACTGGAGGCTGTCGCCAAAAGATGTCAGAGGGGTATAGCATCGCCGGACAGTCGTCTTGGTTTAGTCGGCTGGTAATTTTTATTCAAAGCCCTGCACATTTTTGACTAGGCCATTAGTCTTAAAAATATACAAATAAAAATCTTAAAAACTTGATTGATTAAACCACAGACTAGTGAAAGTAACCATGTGTTGGCACAGTATTGACAAGACTTCGGCGGACAGTCGTGAGACACTTTTTTGATAGAAGAATTTTTAGTAAAAATTGTGAAATTATGTCATTGAATGACAAAAGAGTTAGAAAAGTATTAAAGTTATAAATTATCCAAACAGTGTTAAAATTTCTGTCAAAATAATTCAAAACACACCATAAAAGGATGTGATCACAAACCAAATCAATTTTTCTCCGCGAAAGGGATCAACCATTATTTCATACAACTCTATGTGAGTATTGGTCATACTTTTTCACTGAAACCCAACAATGATTGCTCCCTCGAGCTTGAAATGTTTTGCAAACGTCACCAAACTTTCGTTTTCTGCCGAACTGAGGGCATGTAGGCAGAAATTGTCAACAGTTTTGAATTAGTGACAAATATCTGTTATTGTTTTGTTATTCCCATGAATAATTTATCAACCTGCAGCTGTGAAAAAAAAACAGTGAAAGATGGGAAAATGAAATGTCATTGAAAATTGCGGTCATTTTGTGACACTTTTACGGACGCTCACGTGCAACCTGTGGACATGACTACACGGTTTGTACGCAAAATAAACCAAACTCTACATGAATTTTTTATATTCTTTTTCTAAATCAACCTATTGAAAGGCAGCTTTTATTTTAAACATGAAAATGGACAAAGTGTCTCACGACTGTCCGCTGATGCTAGGCAGTTATAGACCCACACGTCGTGGCTCTCAAACTGGTGCCCACCTGGCGCGATGTTTGTTCATCTACCCGACACAGGCGTGAAACCAATTACCCACCCCTCTCTAGTCGGCGTCATTGAAGTTTTCGTCGATCGGGAGTAAATAGAAGACTTGAGCTGTCAGAGTCACTCCCCCCACCTCCCCATAAAATCGCTGAAAGGGTCGAGCATTTACGGTAGTTCTAAATTCTATCTTCTACAGGTTGTGGAAAGTCACCAATCGACAGGTTGTCCATCGCTTGGTGGGTAAACCGCTGAACGACGGAGGGTGTTTGGACAAAACTGACAATTTCTTCTCTACATGCTGTCTCTTGTGTGATCTCTGATTTTGCCCTAATAGTGTTTAGAAATCTCTCATGATGAGTGACAGATATATTTCTTCAAGGTCACAAAATCTAAAAATAACTAATGTCTGTCTCCTCGTGATTTTTTTTTTCAGATAACTATGCCGATTTTGAAGGCTTGGAATTGGGACTTGGATCTGAGTTCCCGTCAAAACACTTTTTGTCAGAGTTGTCTGAATTACCAAATGATCTAAAGGTACGCTATAAAACTTAAAGTGAACACTTTAGGTAAAATACAATATACTTCATCTTAAACTTAAAGACAATATCTACCTGGTCTCAAAACATGGTTTATTTATTTTTTATGACTTTCCTACAAGAAGCTATGGTTAATTATTCTCAGATGTCAAGGTGACTGGATGTCACTGAAACATGTGCACACCTGGTATGCTGAACTGCTATAGGTGTATTTAGGTCAAATAAACCAATCATATTGCCAGTTGCAAGGTGTGCACATGTTTCAGTGACACCCAGTCACCTTGACATCTGAGAATAATTAACCATAGCTTCTTGTAGGAAAGTCATATAAAATAAATTAAACATATTTTGGGACCAGGTAGATATTGCCTTTAAGATGAAGTATAATGTATTTTACCTAAAGTGTTGACCTTTAACTGGTTTCTAAAACTGATTATAAATGACACAATTGAGTGGGTTATATTGTTATTTCACTGTCTTAACGGGAACACATACTGTAGTCTACTCCAGATTTTGGATGGCAGTGAACCCGGATTCCAAAATATAGCAGTCAATATTTAAAAAAATTGTTATTTTGGAGTCTGAGACCTTAAGCTGCATAATTACATATGTTAATTGTGTTATAATAATAATAATAATAATAATTTTATTCCAGACAAGAGTCCATATAAATACAGAAATTGCATTTAGCAGTTACACACGTGTGAGACACATGATTTTATAATTTCAAAAAAGCTCGCCTATCTACATTTTTATTCTCGTCTCAAAGTGCCCCTTCTTGATTTTGGTGTAACATCAGGATTGCGAAAACGATGCTGGTAATCAGAAGGTGATTAAAAACAACTACACAGCTGGAACGAAATGACGCCCAGTGATTGGTTTTCATGCCCGATCTGTGGTTGTTAGGGATTCGGGGACCACAGGACTTGCAGTGCTCTGATGTCTGAAATTGAAAATTGTGGCGGTTTCGTGTTTTATCTCATAACTGTGCTAAGCTGCGTAGTTACATGTTAAATGTGTTTTGTGTGGGACACATCATTTTATGAATTAAAAAAAAAAGCTTGCCTATCTACATTTTTATTTCCAAAGTGCCCAGTAATGTATTTTATCTCCTGACCGTGCAATTTAGAATGTGATCTTTTTACATGTATCTTCTCTAGAATTATCTGAATTGATATATATCTCCCCGACTTAAGTAAAGCAACAGTTGTTCACTAAGTGCTGTTTTATGGTCATTTTCATTGACTAGTACATTTACAGCTCAGTCTGATTCAATTTCATAATTTTGGTTTTATCTTAAAAATGAATTTTAGCAGCTTATGCCATCTTAACAAGAATGCTTTTTTTTCTGGTATGACATACCAACTTATAAGGAAAGCGACTTTGATATCAGTTGACATCAAATAATTAATCATTAATCCTGTGTTTTCCAGTTGACGTTAAAAGATGGCTGCCTATTGGATGATGGTTTCCCGGACGCTGTTCTCCCTGACGACATCTGTATGGACTCCAGTGACAGTTCTGACAGTGGTATCCATGGTAACGAACAAATAACATTTATCAACCAGTCTCAGTTTTATGTTGTAATTGTTTTTTACAAAATTACTGTACAGTTAATGACGTCTGATTCCAACCCATACCCTCCCTGACATTTGTGACGACCTACATGTAAGAAAAAAATATAAAATCTGGCAGCGCGCAGATTTCTCGGCTAACCCCAACAATAGGGTCAATATCAACTTTTCCTATTTGCCTTTATGTTTCAAACAGATTAGTGCATTAAATGACCAATAGAGAGAAGTCACAAATCCGTCGACAAAGTGCGATCAATCGCAGTTGCCATGACGTCGTATCTCTTCACTATGGTATCCATTGGCAACTATGCGTCATTGCGATGCGAGTGCTTTGTGAAACGAGCCCCTGTTTTGATTCAAGCCAAAACAGTCTCATTGCATCAATTCCCAGCCTTGGATTGATCAAAGGTCAACCAGACTAATCGTTTCCACGTCCTCTGATGGCTCTATTCATAGGACTCAACAAGAGGTTGACACAGACTACTATTCGCTTTGGGTAAAAAATCAATCAGAATCCGGCACCATTTACCATAACACCATGTGAGCAATGATCTATAAACAAACAAAAGAAAGTACTTAAAATCAAACGAGACAAACAGAAGTAATTTTTCTATCAATCTACTCAGTAAAATTGTCTCAAATTTTGAGCTTGCTCACCTGTTCAGCTTATTACTCAGATTCTTCACTAACGAGTTATACTAAATTGGGATTGGTTCTTCACTAACGAGTTATACTAAATTTGAATTGGTTTGGTAATTTTAGCTTAACTTTTCTGGACGGTAGTTTTCAATTTTCCTATATCTCTCTCTCTTTTAACCTGACTAAGAAAGTATTTTGAAAAGTTTACAATTTCTAAAACTGTTTGCTATACGGGTCTCTCTGTGAATGGCTGACTAGACTAAGTTATGTTGACCATTATCAATCATTTAAGAAGTACCTTACTTGATCTTGACAATGGTAAAAAAAAGTACCTTACTTGATCTTGACAATGGTCAAAAAAGTACCTTACTTGATCTTGACAATGGTCAAAAAAAGTACCTTACTTGATTTTGACAATGGTTGAAAAAAGTACCTTACTTGATCTTGACAATGGGTATAAAAGTACCTTACTTGATCTTGAAAATTATTTAAAATGTACCTTACTTGATCTTGACAATGGTTTAAAAAGTACCTTACTTGATCTTGACAATGGTTAAAAAAAGTACCTTACTTGATCTTGACAATGGTTAAAAAAGTACCTTACTTGATCTTGACAATGGTTTTAAAAAAGTACCTGACTTGATCCTGACAATGGTTTTAAAAGTACCTTACTTGATATTGACAATGGTGAAAAAAGTACCTTACTTGATCTTGAAAATTATTTTAAAAGTACCTTACTTGATCTTGACAATGGTTTTAAAAAGTACCTTACTTGATCTTGACAATGGTTTAAAAAGTACCTTACTTGATCTTGACAATGATCCAAAAAAAGTACCTTATTTGATCTTTACAATGGGTATAAAAATACCTTACTTGATCTTGACAATGGTTTTAAAAAAGTACCTGACTTGATCCTGACAATGGTTAAAAAAAGTACCTTACTTGATCTTGACAATGGGTAAAAAAGTACCTTACTTGATCTTGACAATGGTTTTAAAAAAGTACCTGACTTGATCCTGACAATGGTTTTAAAAGTACCTTACTTGATATTGACAATGGTGAAAAAAGTACCTTACTTGATATTGACAATGGATATAAAAGTACCTTACTTGATCTTGACAATGGTTTAAAAAGTACCTTACTTGATCGTGACAATTGTTAAAAAAGTACCTTACTTGATCTTGACAATGGTCAAAAAAGTACCTTACTTGATCTTGACAATGGTTAAAAAAGTACCTTACTTGATCTTGACAATGGTTAAAAAAGTATCTTACTTGATCTTGAAAATTATTTTAAAAGTACCTTACTTGATCTTGACAATGGTTTTAAAAAGTACCTTACTTGATCTTGACAATGGTTTAAAAAGTACCTTACTTGATCTTGACAATGGTCCAAAAAAAGTACCTTATTTGATCTTTACAATGGGTAAAAAAGTACCTCACTTGATCTTGACAATGGTCAAAAAAGTACCTTACTTGATCTTGACAATGGTTAAAAAAGTACCTTACTTGATCTTGACAATGCTCAAAAAAGTACCTTACTTGATCTTGACAATGGTTAAAAAAGTACCTTACTTGATCTTGACAATGGTTAAAAAAGTACCTTACTTGATCTTGACAATGGTTTTAAAAACTACCTCACTTGATCTTGACAATGGATAAAAAAGTAGGCCACCTGAAATCAAAGATTCACGAGCTGTTTTTGTTTTTCAGGGGTGACAATAAAAAGCGAACCATTGTCGCCTGTATCATCGCTGGAGTCTGATCTTTCTACTCCGGAATGCCTGGTAGGAGCTTTTCTAAACAAACGTGTATTATTATTGATTGATTGCAATAAAAGTAGTGCCAATTTTATGGCCTGTTTTTATGGGGACCATTGTGACTTCATCACCCCTCAGTCTGACATTCCATCAATGGGGCACTTTTTTCATTCAATTGCCGTATGTGGAAATGTTATCAGGTACATGTACACCCCAAAGGTCGGGTGTTTGATCTGGGCAAAGAGCCCTGGTTCCTCTCCCTCTAAACCTGGCAACCTCCCCTATAAAAGTGAAATAATCTCTACCACACCGTAAAGCATCAATCAATCAATCATTTAGCAGGGTTAACATTGCTTACAAATTTTATGTTTTCGTCTCAATCGTGTATCAGGTTGTATAAAATAATCATGAGTGCATTAAATCAATTCATTCAATCAATCGAGAAAGGATTTTCAATAAAAGGTAGTCTTTTTGGCATTCCTTTGGTTGCAAATTCCACAAAAATTACGTGTTTTTTTTTACTTTTCTTATCCTATCGTCTTTAGTGACTTGATTTGTTGTGTACATGCCTTTCTCTTTGCTAAATTGTCAGCTTGTTCTCAAGTTAAGGCAATGTCACGTGTCGTCAAGAAAGGCAGCAATTTTGTTCAGACAATCTGATCAGATCATAGCAAATCATTTACACTGTAGACAAACAGCATTCGAATTGCCTTGAAGTGACTTCACAGTCAGGTAATTTGCAGACTTCAAACACCATTTCTCCAATTTCATCAACACCACAGAGTTTGGCTGAGATAATTAGTAAAAAGCTTTTTTAATATTTTTTTAGCTTCTTTAAATTTTTCTTTGTTTCAGCTCACAGAGTGTTTTGACTTTCAAAGTGACCAAGCTTCGCATTCCTTTCCGAACGTCGGACTTAACTCAAACATCGAGTCGACAAATTTCATCGCTCAAACGCCAGTCTTTAATCATTCCTCATATATTATCGATTCGTCTCCGATTAAAGTCGAAAACTTCAGATCAAATCAACAGTCTGTTCATTCCATTCTCAACTCTCAAATTAAAATCAGACCCAAGCCAAACGATGAAAAACCAAGCTCAAGAACCGAAGGTAGGATTTCTGAAAAAGGTTACACTGCCAGATTGAGCATAATTTGTTATACACCCGCTCTTACAGTCGGCATATATTGGTATACTGTTGTCCGTCCGTCTGTCCGTCCCAGGTTTGTGTCCGCTCCATGACTTTAAGTCTATTGTCTGCATTTAATTTTCTTCTTCTGATATATGAAGCTTATGGTTAGATGATGTGTCATGTACCAAAATTAGATTTGGGTCTCGATATTTGTGGCGACCAAAACAGTCACCAGTCTATGTCTCTTGGTATTGGGTAACTCGGTAATTATTGCATGGATTTTGAATATGTTTCAGTTATATCTATCTTATGAGTAGACGGTGTTACATTGAGGCCTCCCAGATATTTGTGGCGACCAAAACAGTCACCTAGCCTTTTAGTAGTCAGTAACTTCAGAACTATTGCGTCGATTTAAAAAAGAATTTCAGTTAAAACTAGCTTATCAGTCACCCAGCCTTTTGGCATTCAGTAACTCAGCAACTGTTGCATGGCTTTTAATTTTTTTTTTTTCAGTTATAACTATCTTATGAGTAGACATTGGCAACCAAAACAGTCACCCAACCTTTTTGGCATTCAGTAACTCGGCAACTATTGTATGGATTTAAACATCATTTTTTCAGCTATAAATATCTCATGAGTAGATGGTGGGTCTCCTACCAAAATTAAACTGAGGCCTGGATATTTGTGGTGACCAAAACAGTCACCCAGCCGTTTTGGCAGTCAGTAACTCAGGAACTATTGCATGGATTTTTAAAAAAAAATCAATTATAACTAGCTTACGAATAGACGATGTGGCCCATATCGAAAGTTAATTGGTCCTGTGTTTTAGAGTGATCGTCCCACACAGACCTTTCATCGATGCGGCACGGGTTCGAATCACATTCAGACCCATTAAAAATTGAAAAATTTCGTGGGGGATTTTTCACTTGGCCCACCGTATGTGCAAGAGTTGCCAGGTATTCGCCGAAGGTCGGGAGTTTCCTCTGGGCAATGAGCCCCTTGAAATATCAACACTGTATTTAATTGTATTCAGGGGTGGTCCAGTGGGCTAGAGTGATCAGCTCTCAGTCCCACACAGACCTTGTATTTTAATCTTATTTAATTAATTTTTCATTCAGAAAGTAAGAAAGCTTTAGTGCTAAGTCCAGAAGAGTTCACCAGATTGACTTCACAAGGGCTGATACAGTTACCTAAGAAAGAACCGGAAAATCCTGTACAAACAGTTCCTGTGCTGCCAGCTCCGATCACCCCCCAAGCAACCCTCATTCCTAACACAGCTTCAGGTTGTCTTGGTAACGCCCCCGTCCAATCAGATTCAACAGTAAGTATTTTCTTTCTCAGCTTTAGCAAAACGCAACTTTTTTCAATTGACCTCACTAAGGATTATACAGTATTTCCAAGAAATGACAAAATGTTTACAATTCTTTTTCACATTCCCTTTTCGGAACTTAGTGTTCATTGGCATACAAGTGAATGATAATCATCATCCAATCGAAATTGCATGTTTTGTTGAACATTCAAGATTCCATCTTTCAATCTAAAAAAAAAATTCCCTGTTTCAATTTTTAGAACAGAGTCCTTAAGAGGCAACAACGGATGATAAAAAATCGTGAATCTGCCAGTCTGTCTCGTAAGAAGAAGAAAGAGGTACGCAAAAGTTTTAAATGTTAACTTTTTACTTTTTTTGATCACCAATGGGTCGCGGGTTCGAATCCCACTCAGACCAAAAATTGGAAAATTTTCTGACTGGGTTTTCGCTCGAACGACCAATGTGGGATGGTTGCCAGCTACCAGCGGAAGGTAGTGGGTTTCCTCCGGGCACAGACCCCGGTTTCCTCCCACAATAAAACTGGCAACGCCGCCATATAAGTGAAATAATCTTGAGCGCGGCGTAAAACACCAAACAATCAATCAATCAATCTTTTTTTGATCTTACTGGCTTTTCTATGTGGGTCGGATGCCCACTACCAACGTAAGAGCTTGGATTTTCCTCCGCACAACAGCCAGATATCTTCGTTTGATAAACTTGGCAATAGACCCTTTCGGCTTAAGGATTGACGCTTGCGCAGAAGCCTCGTTGTATGATAAAATGACGCTAGTTTTTGAGTTTTTGGATCAATCGGATGTCGAAATCGTGTTCATTTCGTCTTTGGCATGATCTGCCAAATATAGGAAACTTTTAGTTGAAGCAGAATTAGCCATCTGTACATTATTTGTATCTGAAAGAACAAAATAAGAGCTTACTGTTAATACTAATCTTGCAGATGTTTGTTTAGGTAATTTTTTAAACAACAACCCATTCCCTCCCCCTATACATATCGGTTATTATATCTGTTTGTATGGGTCATGTTCATATGACTTCAGATATATGTGATGAGATCCAGAAAAATGTAAGTTACAAAACAAATGCAGTGTAAAAATGCAGTTACACTTGACGAAGACACCGGCACAAGTGTTGAAAGCTCTTGTTATTCAAAAACAACTGACGATGTGGTGATGTCTTAATTTTTTATCATTAGTATGGAACCCACATTTAAAGAGAGTTTCAAACATTTCTTAAAGTGGCATGAGCTGCCAAAATTCACACTTCTTTCATAATTTCCGATCGTTACAACAGGAAGAGGCTTTAAAGGCCATCGAAAAACCAAATGATTAGCGTTGGAATGAGGAAACTCAATACAGTATGTGTTCTATAGGAACCGGAATAGTGTTCGAAATGTAAACAAAATTTAAATAACCGGGACGACCATTTATTCATTCTAAGCCAAAGTTAGTTCAAAACAATACTTTTGTCGCCGATTCTCGAGACTAGAAGTACTAAAAAGCTTCTGAATTATACGTCTTGAGAAAAATAACCCATAATTTCAACATTCTGTTTTAACGTCAAAATATCAATATTTTGGCAGCTCATGCCACTTTAAGATCCAGATAATGGGGCATTCTTAAATACTTCTTTGCAGTGCTATGTAGGACTTGATTTCCACATTAAATCCTCTTTTTTACAATTTTTATTGGCAGTATGTCCACACGTTGGAGGATAAGATAAAATCTTTCAATAGTGAAAACCACAAACTGAGAGTGGAAAATGAGACATTGAAACAGCAATTGGAAGTTCTACAGTCAGAGGTAGGTAGGGGAAACCCACCAAGTTATCACACTTTTTATTGAAATGGGCTCTGTCCGTCCTGATTTCGTTATTGTATTTTGCCTGATTTAAGTTGCAGGAACTGATGTGATGCAATAGCATGTTAGAACCAGTACATAGTAACTGTTCAGTGTTTATTTATTTATTTATTAATTAAATAATTAAACCATACTTTAACGGGATGCCTGTTAAGTGCCGTAGCACTGATCTCCCACACGGCCCTGTATACACAAAATTGACACAGACATATTTACAATATACACAAGAATAGACACTTACAATTAAAGTCACAAATAATGGATCACTGTAAAAAGTTAAAGTTTTTAAAGTTAAATACCCTATATTAATATATTAAAACTTTTTATGGTAATAATTTATAAATCTATAAATAATATAGACGCTAATACATCTGTAGAACTATTTAACACATAGCACATGTAAAATAATATTAGAATAGACAAGAGATTTGAATATATATATATATAGTCCTAAAATAGGTAAAAGTATCAAAATATATGCATTTGCACAAAGCTATCAAAAATCTGCGAAATAATTTCCTACAATTCATTTTATAATTACAAATTGTAGACAAAGAAAAAGAGATAAATATGTAAATTTACATAGTTAAAATTATCTCTTTTATATTATGAGAGTTCGCTAAAAATATTTTTTTTGTATGATTTCTCAAAAGTTCTCTGCCTTATGATGTAACGGTCATCACCCCTGCTAAACCTGCCAAATCTATCCCATAAATTCAATAATCTTGAATGTAACATCAACAAATCAGGTTATTTTAAAGAGCTTTCTAATATATACTGACTCCTTCATTCTCGTCTTGTAACAGCTCTGTACATAAAAGAAATTCTCAAAAATAAATATTTCTGACTTTTTTTTTCAGAACCAGCGGCTAAAAGTGCTAAATGGTGGTAATGGATTGACGATATCCCCACCCAGGACAAGAACTTGTTTATTGGCCTTAGTTGTCATGCTCACCCTTAATCTGGCCCCCTGGAGGTAAGTTCCCCCTATATAGTAGACTAAACTATTCTGTCAAAGTGTGCAATTCCATTAAAGGGGCATGGGCTGCCAAAATATTGACATTTTGACGTTGGAACAGAATGTTGAAATTATCAGCTATTTTTCTCAAGAGGTATAATTCAGAAGCTTTTTAGTGCTTCTTGTCTCAAGAATGTACGATAAAGTATTGTTTTAAACTAACTTTGGCTTAGAATGAATGGATGGTCGTCTCGGTTATTTAAATTTTGTTTACTTTTTGGACACTATTCCGGTTCGTGTGGGCCACATACTGTATGGATTTTCCTCATTCCAGCGCCAATCATTTAGTTTTTCGATGGCCCCCAAAGCCTCTTACTGTCGTGATGATCAGCAATTATGAAAAAAAATGTGAATTTTGGCAGCTCATGCCACTTTAATATATTTGTGTTAAAGACTTCTCTGAGTGCAATACATGTATGTGGATGAGTTGTCTGGTACTAGCCAAAGGTTGGGGGTTTCTTCCAGGCAAAGAGCGTGTTTCCACCCCCAACTATGCTGTGTATATCTGACGTATCAGGGAAAACGTCAATACTGTTTCCACCCCCAACTACGCTGTGTATATCTGACGTATCGGGGAAAACGTCAATACTGTTTCCACCCCCAACTATGCTGTGTATATCTGACGTATCAGGGAAAACGTCAATACTGTTTCCACCCCCAACTATGCTGTGTATATCTGACGTATCAGGGAAAACGTCAATACTGTTTCCACCCCCAACTACGCTGTGTATATCTGACGTATCAGGGAAAACGTCAATACTGTTTCCTCCCCCAACTATGCTGTGTATATCTGACGTATCAGGGAAAACGTCAATACTGTTTCCTCCCCCAACTACGCTGTGTATATCTGACGTATCAGGGAAAACGTCAATACTGTTTCCTCCCCCAACTATGCTGTGTATATCTGACGTATCGGGGAAAACGTCAATAAAAGAAGTCCTCCAGCAGTAGGTTTTGATCATAATCCTGAAAAAAATTTTTGTTAATATATCTGTTGTTTGAAAATAATCTTTACAGAAGCTGTCCAAAGTTATGTCACAATTTGACTCCTACGAAGCTACGAAATAAGGACTGTATGAAATAATATATTTACAAATTCTGTGTGCTGTCTAACTTTATCGCTCTGTGTGATATTGTCGCCAGACTCGTGTTGAAAGTTGGAGGCATACTGCGGACAAAGAGCCTCCCCCCCCCCCCGCTTCCCACCATAAATCTTGCAAATAATTTTGAGTGTAGGGTAAAACATAGATCATTCAAACTTGACAAGCAAATGGCTACCTAGTCCATCCATACATGCACAGGGCACTGTATATATACTTCCTTTAATTAAAAAAAGTTTAGGGAAAAAATTGACGCCATTTTTATGCTTGCCTTTTCAGTGGTGTCTTTGTCAATGATGTGCAATTTCCAGTGGAGTCCGAGCGCCCCGTTGTCCGCGCTGGGCGTCATCTCATGGCGACGAGGGATGAGGACACTTCTAAAGATTTTGTTGATCGTAAACTGTGGCAGGGGGATTCGCTCACCCATGACCACCTGATGAAGCGGATCCACCAACTATTAGAGATGGAGGGTCACGTCCCTGTTGCAGCCAACTCCAGCCTGTCTCAGTCGCACCGAGACTGTCCCACTTATCCTAACTCAACAGAGTCTATCAGGTGAGGAATTTAAACGCTCCAATTAGAATTAGTTAATTTTAACGTAAAGCTGAAACAGGTAAGAGGGAGTTAGGGAATAAAACTACTTGTACCACATAGAGTTTGATGTTTTTAGATTACATCTTATGCCTCCTGGGGAGTTGGTGGTCCAGTGGGTTAGAGCGATCTCCCCTCAGTCCCACACAGTCCTTCCATCGATGCGGCGCGGGTTTTAATCACACTCAGACCAAATAAAAATTGAAAAATTTCTGAGTGGATTTTTCACTCTGTCGCCGTGGAAGAGTTGCCAGGTACTTGCCCACGGTTGTGGGTTTCCAATCGTTGGGTTTACAGGTTTTAGTATTGGGTTTACAGGTTTTAGCATTGGGTTTACAGGTTATAACCTCTCTCTATGTTCCTCCCCCGGTGAAACAAATGTACATTGTCGATTTTTGGGCCGTTTTTGAAAAAAGACCTAATGAGAAACAATTTATAAAAATGGAACCTATATTCCATGAGTTTTGATCAAACAGTTCTTACAAGAAAAAACAACACATATGCCTGCAACATTTATTCTGAATAGTGAGGGCTAAAGATTAGAAAATTGTACACGTGTGCACCCACCATTTCGAAAACCCTGAACACTCGTAGGAAATAACTTATTCTGTTATTGTTGCCCCAGGCTCGCTGAAAAACTGGCTGGCTGGATGCTGCGTCATGAGCAGGAACAGAGGCGGACAAATCACCAACGCAAAACGTTCAGACCAAGTAAAAAGAAACATCTACAGCTAAAGAAGGTTAAGGCGGCCATGAAGGGGAAATACCCAGCACAACATTTAAGGTAGGGTTCATTCATTATTGTGACCTTCAGGGGTCAAGCAGAGATTTGCTTGTTGGTGTCCTAGTTACCCGTTTGTTGCAGTTTGCATTCAAGATGCTGTGTAATTTTGTTTATTTTCCTATCTCTCCTATGTTCAAATGTCTGTACTATGTGGGATGGTTGCCAGTTACCAGCGGAAGGTCGTGGGTTTCCTCCGGGTACAGAGCCCGGTTTCCTCCCACAATAAAACTGGCATTGTCGCCATATAAGTGAAATAATCTTGAGTGTGGCGTAAAACACCAAACAATCAATCAATCAATCAAATGTCTGTAAACTGCTCGTCAACTTGATTTTGTGGATTGCTGGTTAACCCCATGGAGTTTATTATGAGACATATTAAACACAACCACAAAAATGTTTCACCTTTTGTGTCCACGTTTCAATTAATCTTTTTTCTTCTGATAAATAGTGCCCGCACATGCTGGCATTTAGCCCTTGATTGTCTTGACTGGTGTTTTTTCTACTATTGTTGAGGCCTCCGTGGTGATAGCCTCTCAATCCAACAGGGGCCTCCAATTGATGGGAAGGACCTCCGTGGCTCAGTAGGTAGAGCGTTGGACGCTCAATCCGAACAGCCTTCCACCAATGGGTCACGGGTTCGAATCCCACTCAGTGCAAAAAAAAATGGAAAATTTTCTGACTGGGTTTTCACTCAAACCACCTATGTGGGATGCTTGCCAGTTACCACCGAAATGTCGTGGGTTTTCTCTGGGCATAGAGCCTGGTTTCCTCCCACAATAAAATTGGCAACACCGCCATATAAGTGAAATAATCTTCAGTGCGGCGTAAAAAACCAAACAATCAATCAACCAATCCATGGGTCATGGTTTCCAATCACACTCAGTCAAAAGGAAAAAAATTACAAATGCATGTAATCTTGAGTGTGGCGTAAAACATAAATCAATCAACCAGTCCATAAATCCACTATTCTTATTTTTTTTCTCCGCCATTGCAGTCCTGATGGTATTCCGTATGAAGTGGACGTGTTCCGGCATGAGAACACACGCCATGATTTCCTATCCTCGCTCCATCAGAGGAATGACACATTCTATGTCCTCTCTTTCAACTCGGTAAGTTTTGTAGTTTTTATATCTTGCACTTGGCATTTTTAAAAGTTTTCCTATAGCATGTAACATGGGTGCTAATTTCTAGATATCAGTCTGTTTGGATTTAATTATAAAATATTAACACATGTCACATGAAAGTTTAGTACAACATACATGTACTAATTTCAATATTCCTCCGGGCATAGAGCCCAGTTTCCTCCCACAACAAAACTGGCAACGCCGCCATATAAGTGAAATAATCTTGAGCGTGGCGTAAAACACCAAACAATCAATCAATCAATTCTCATTCCATTCTCATTAAAGAACCTGTTATAAAATGTCTGATTCTTATTGAATTCATCGTCTGTTTCCCAGGATTATTTTCTTCTGCCGGCGACTGCCTACAACAAAACCACACGTCCACGAATGTCACTAGTCATGCCAGCACTTGTCAATCTTAATGGTAAGGCAATAAAACAACGTCAAATACCACTGACTGACAAATATACGGAAAGTTTTGTTGAAACACAAGTAGCTATAAGAAATGTTTGAAACTCATTAAAATGTAGGCTCCATACGGTATTTCTTCTAAAGATTCAGCCACTTTTTTCCTCGAAAGGATTCGACCATTAGAAAAGAAATATGCTAAATGTGACCAGACATATAATCTCATTGGCTGACAAAATTTGGACATTAATAATGTCAAAAGAAAATAGGGTGTTCTGAGCTCCTTTGAAATCAAAATTTGGGCATTCAGTTTTGGATTTCGGTTAGTTCCATAGTTGGACCAATTTCCTTCCTTGCTTATTTTCAGAAACTCTTAAGGCACCAGAGGGCAGCGTGAGTATGATGCAGATAGACTGCGAAGTCTTCGATACCAGGCTCATTCACGTACACAAAATGGCCGTCCCTGATTTTCATCATCGCCAAAACCAAACCAAAGGAAATGGGTAAAGCAAAGTTTGATCATGTGACTCAGGTGCAAGTTCTTGGGAACAAGGTTTCTAAAAAGTAATTGATTGGAGAAATTGAATGTTTATTCCTTCGGGAAAGTTACGTTGTTTTGTTTGTCAAATATTTTATTATGCGAAAGATTTTTGGTTGAATTTTGGGTAGGAAAGAAAAGGGTAGCACAGGGGAGAAATCTGAACTCTGTGTAGTTTAGGAACTCATTTTTTGGTGGGGCCTTCGTGGCTCCGTAGGCAGAGTGTTCCACCAATGGATTGCGCGTTTGAATACCACTCAGTCCCAAAAAAAACTGGAAAATTTTCTGACTGGGGTTTCACTCAAACGACCTATGTGGGATGGTTGCCAGTTAACACTGGAAGGTCGTGGGTTTCCTCCCACAATAAAACTGGCAACATCGCCATATTATAAGTGAAATAATCTTGAGCTTGGCGTAAAACATCAATCAATCAATCATTTTCTGTTGTTTTGAGGATTGTTGAAGTCAAATCCAAGGCCTTACTGTCCTGGAAACATCTATGTTTGGATTAGTTACAACGTTACGACGTGCGGTAATGTTTTGAGAAACAGCCATCAAAAACAGAATTTACTTTTACCAAGCCAAGGTATCGTTGAAGGTGAAAGGTTGTGTTTTGGTTGTGAATATATTTTAATTCTTTATATCGTCAGTTGGAGAATTTATTTATTATTTCACTTTCTGTAGATCACAGTTTAGAGTTGTACAGAATTGTTAACGCTTTCAATAATTTTATTGATAGATTTTTCAAGTCGATTTTATTGTTTATGCTTAAAATTCCTTTTATCAATTGGTCAACAATTTTTTTCTTTCTATTTTAACATTTTTTATTACAAAACCCCCCCCAAAAGATGATGAATTTTGGAGAATGGTAAAACATCATTCAAAGGCACACAAGGTTATTTCCAAAAATGTTCCACAGAGTGCTTGTTCAAAAACATGTGAACTATTTATAATTGTTAGGAGTTTCAAAGTGTTCCAGAAACCCTACCGACTAAAGCGCTTGCCTCAATCTTAATGAGATATCACAACTTCACAAGTTTAGTTTATTACAACAACTTATGATTGGGTATAAAGGTCTAAATGATATACCTCTTTTTACCACAATTACAAACTTGTGTCCATTGGTATTTTAGACAAGAAGATTGTGCGTGTGTGTTTTAGTTTTCATAAATATATAATTGTTAGGAGCATTAAGTTGCTGAAGCATTTTGGATTTCTTTGAAGTACAAATTTTGCTCTGATTTCTCTGAGCTAGTTTTTTACTGGCTGTTTTTTTTTATATTATTATTATTCACTGTTTATGAATATAGTTTTGATTTTGTAACTGGCGCCCTACAGTGTTATGTAATTAAAAATAAACAATCTGTAAAGCACAGTTTATTTTTAAGGATACATTTCAAAACGATTACCAACTGCCTTTTCTCTCTCTGATATCGTATTGTACAGTATCCACTGAAAATATCACAGGAAATTTCCTTGAGTTTTATTAATTAGTGTCGTTTAGGAGGCCGGTTGGCTGAATGGATAAGGCAGCCGGCATTTAGTGCTGGCCATAGGTGCCATACTCTGGGACCTGGGTTCAATTAATAGCTGATCGCTTGTTGTAAATCATCAATTTTTTGTTTGCGCAGATTCTACATAATATTTGTATATTTCATATAATCAATAATGAAATTGAACAGTTGTATAACCAGTTATTTGCAGCATTAAATTTGACTGATTGATTGATATTAGTATTATAAATGTCATTATTTCATTATTATAATATACATCAGATTCATCATATAATATAATTATCTATAGTGTTAAATAAAAAGACCACTGGAATTTGACACAATTTTGGCATATTTAGGCCATGGAGTTGTGTTGATAAATGTTTTATTATTCCACAACACTGGGAATTTAGTTTGGGGATACCTAACATCAATTTATTGTTCATTGACATTTGGTGATTGTGGAAAACATGGCTGCCTCCTAAAGAACTGGGGCTGGTTGTTCAAAGCGCTGTTTGCGTCACAAAGGAATTTCTTTGTTACGTCATTTAACATGCCGTTAAGCTAATTTTCTTTTGAACAACCGGCCCCTGTTGTTCAACTTTTAATACGGAGCGCAAGTCTGGTAAGAGTTCCACATATTTCCTGTCATCGGCACAGCATTGCGCGTTTTTTTGTTCTAACATGACGTTTACATCTGATGTTATGGAGGAAAATAGAATTGCAACGTCACCAAAAACGTTGTTGATACCGCGAAATCGTGTAATAATTCACTAAATGGCGTAGATGTGTTTATTTGCATAACTTTCGTAGCAACGTATCTCAGTGCGGGTTGCCATGACAGTAACCTAAAAACCTATGCTATGCAGCTTTTTGAAACAACAGGCTGGCCCAGTTTCACAAAGCGATCTTAGCTTAAGGTGATCATAATTACCAATGACAACGTATACCTTTAGCATTGGTTGCAATGGTAGTTAAGATCACACTTAGCTAAGATCACTTTGTGAAACTAGGCCCTGGTTTCTGGAAGGGTGTAGTGTAAGTTTTTACCTAACTGCCATGATGGCCAATACTGCAGAGATACGTTGCTTAACAGTTACGTAAAAACTTACACTGCATGTGCGCTGCTTTGTGAAACAGGGGCCGGTTGCACAAAGGTGTATTAAGCTTCAGTCAGGCTTAAATACGTTGCGTTACAAAAGAATTTGATTGTGACGTCGCATAGTTAAGTCAGACTTAAGCTTAATACACCTTTGTGCAACCGGGCCCAGGCTCCTGGGACAGGTTGTTCAAAAGAAAATTAGTTTAACGGCAGGTTAGATGACGTGGCGTAACAAAGAAATAACTTAATGACGCGACGTCATCTAACCTGCCGTTAAGCTAAAAAAAATTTGAACAACCGGCCCCTGGTCACATTGCAACCAGGGCGTTTTTAAACGTGTTGGTTAACCCACGTTTCACTGTACATAAAATGTTAGCTTAAACTTAATGAAGTGTATACAAAAAAGATATCATTTGGGGGGAGTGGTAACCATGGCAACCAATTCCATTTTTGGAGACCTGTCTTGTGCCTTAAAATAATTGTATGGTTGTTGTGACGACTTGTATCATCGTTTTTTTGTAAAAGCCATAGATACAAAGGGTTTGAAGGGTAGTTCAATGTTTTTTTTATTCCTGTAAAAATGCTAATGTTTTTCATTTTATATTGTCTCATTTATTCCATTTTCGCTGAAGCTTAACACGAAACACTTGAAGTTGTGGACATTTAACCCAAAATCTAAAAAAAAATAGAAAAAAAAATTCTTCTGGATGTTAGTGGCCATAATGAGATTTTTTTAAATCAGGTGTATTCGATTTTTGCTGTTGTATTAAATTTTCATGCTCAATGTGTGAATTTTAAGTAAATATAAACGGATTTTTTTTGCTTCGAAATCTATTTAGTCTGATATTTGGATAAAACTGTTGTGTCTTGTTACAGAGTTCCCAATCTAAATTTTGCCTCTTTTCGTCGTAAAGTTATTTTAGGCATTGTTTGATTAAGTCTTTATTTGCTTAAATACTGTCTAATGTAGTGAACCTGCATTTTCTGCTCTTTGAATTATGCGTTCTCAGATTTTAAATAATAATAATAATTCATTTTAGGCTTATCGTTTCTGTTTAACTTTTGCGTATATTTATCTAGAGAACGGTGCTATTATAGAACTAGTATTCGCAGTACACTTTCCTTTTTTTGCAGCTAGTTTAAAGTGTCATAAGCTGCCAAAATTTTGATATTTTTGGCCTTAAAACAGAATGGTGAAATTATCGGCTATTTCTCTCAGGACGTGCACTTCACAACTTTTTTCAGTGCTTTTTGTCTCGAGGTTGTACATTGAAGTAGTGCTTTGAACTGACTTAGGTTTAGAATGAATGAACCGTTAAAGTTAGGTCGGGCGTAAATGTATTGAGAAACACTCCCCAGTATATTGGCGCAGACTTTCCATAAATCCACAGATTCTGCAATATTTTCTCAATTCGCATTTCTTTTGGCTTATTGCTTTTTTTTAACAAAAGAGTGATAAACAGATCACCTTTTATTTCTTCAACTTTGTATTTGTTAGTGATTTTTAAAATAATTTTGATGTACGCATTGTTTTTGATCTTATTTGTTAATGAAACTGAAAAATAATTAATTTAATTTGTAGAAAAAATGTATATAGACCAAATTTGGCTTCTATTGGTGCAGTCTCAAGCAGAGCTCATATTTTATTATATGTTTGGTCCAATTATTTAGATTATACTTTGTAACTCATTGATAGTTTCGTATTTCATTTCCATACTTTGTCACAATCGAGCTCCCTGGCTTGTTTCACATATACTTAAGCAGCGCTTTCTAACTCCTTTTTTTTTGTCTGAACATTTTGACAATTCGCTTATGTGTTTGTCCCATTCATTATATAGTTTTCAATGATGTATTTATATTAAAGAGAATAAATTATAATCTACCATGTCTTTTGTTCATCGCTGTTTTATCACACTTCTCTTATAAATGTCAAGTGTTAATTGGGTGGTTATTTGAAGTATTTTAAAATAGAATATAAAGCTACACAATTTTTTTTTTCTCGTTGAGAATGCTTATGCCCTTCGCTCAACATTAAAACTCGTCTGCATTGTCTTATCTAAATCACACGACAATGGGCGCGTTTTATATCTCTTTAAAAATCATGAGTGTAGAACACCCCAAATGGACCAAGTAGGTCCACATCCACTTGTCAAAAACGATGGATTATGACTGTTAGAATTGCAGTTTTAATCTAAGAACTTTTTTTCTGAAACGATATCATACCACTTATTACCCACATTTTACCTCACAGGATTGGCTTATTGTTCGTCATTTTATAGATTTGATTGATTGTTTGGTGTTTTACGCCGCGCTCAAGCTTAGTTCACTTATATGGCGGCGTTGCCAGTTTTATTGTGGGAGGAAACCGGGCTCTATGCCCGGAGGAAACCAACAACTTTCCGTTGGTAACTGGCAACCATCCCACATAGGTCGTTCGATTGAAAACCCAGTTCATTTTATAGAGGGTTACAAAATAAGAGCTTTCTGTTGATACCTGGATTAATAAGCAGCAAACACACCAAAAATGTACTATCTGATTATGCTCGTTATTAACACACATCTGTGGTTCGAATGGGTTAATAGACTTACCGATATTTTTTATTTCAACGCCAATTGTTTAGTTTTTACCCCTCGGGCAAATTTTGCCCGAAGGGTATTGTCGTTGCCTCCGTCGTCCGTCTGTCCGTCTGTCCATTGGTCCTTGTAAACACATTATCTAAAAAAGTCTTTAACTTATAACTTTGAAACTTCACACATTTGTTCAATACAGCAAGTACAAGAAGCCTATTGAAAATCAACGCGCTCGGATGTTTTTTTCAAGAGTTATGCCCCTTTTATTACCGCTGCTATAAAAAGCCTCGTAAACACATTATCTAAAAAAGTTTTTAACTTACAACTTTAAAACTTCACACATTTGTTTAATACAGCAAGTACAAGAAGCCTATTGAAAATCAACGCGCTCGGATGTTTTTTTCAAGAGTTATGCCCCTTTTATTACCGCTGCTATAAAAAGCCTTGTAAACACATTATCTAAAAAAGTCTTTAACTTACAACTTTAAAACTTCACACATTTGTTTAATACAGCAAGTACAAGAAGCCTATTGAAAATCAACGCGCTCAGATGTTTTTTTCAAGAGTTATGCCCCTTTTATTACCGCTTCTATTAAAAGCCTTGTAAACACATCTAAAAAAGTCTTTAACTTACAAGTTTGAAACTTCCTACATTTGTTCAATACAGCAAGTACAAGAAGCCTATTAAAAATCGTGTTTTTCAAGAGTTATGCCCCTTACAAGACTATCAGCCAAAAACCTCCTTGTAAATGTGATGCATGTATGTGGAGTAGTTTTTCACTCACAACAAATTGTTTGGAAAATAAATATATCTTCGGTTTCTTTGGCCCAGACCCGAGGGGTCCTGATGGCGACAGCCACTTATTCATTTTACGCTGACCTTTTCACGACAATTACAATTTATGGCAGATCATTTTCGGAATCGTTCTCTCATGTTAAAACCTTTTACCGGCACCCCAAAGCGAACCAGAAGCGTCTAATCATAATAATAATAACAAAGTTATGTTCAAAAATTGGGGTTTTCGAATTATATCACAGGATTCTTTATTCCAAGGTAAAAAGTGTACAAAAAACAGTTAATAGTAGTTATCTATTGTAACATTTAAGTTAAAATTTATTTTTTTAATTTTTATCCCCTTGATTTCTTCCCTTTCTTATTGCCTTTCTTCAGTTTGGCATCCAACAAGTTGGCCTCTTTCCGTTTGATATCGTCTCGAGTGATTAACTTCTCGTTATCCAGATCGTGGTCAAACAGATAATCATCTAGAACAGAAAATATCATCGTAGCATTGAACAGATAATACGATATCTCACAGAAAACATATCAACCCAACAAAGGATCTGACCATAGGGCCTGGGAGTCTACCGAAAGCCGAAAGGGTCTATTCGAACCAATGAACTATATGCGTGGAAGGGACACGTCTCATTGGCTGGTTTGGATCTGACTTTGTAAAATGTGCCGCCATTGATAGTTGATAAGCGTGTGTAGAACAGATCTGGATAGACGCTCCACTATCTCCTAGTAATGGCGGCATTCGAAGCAAATCAAATACCACGTGACCTCATTCCACGCATACAGTTCATTGATTCGAACGATAAAGGCTCCTCACATGCGTAATGACAACGCCAGTGACCGGAAATTTGTGGAATGGTCACGTTACTCCCGCTCCCTATTCTCTTTGCTCTTATCACCAGCCCCGATAGCGCAGTCGGTAGAGCGTCCGCTTCAGGCCTGGGAGATCCGGGTTCAAGCCCGGGTCGAGTCAGACCAAAGACTTTAACAGTGGTAGCTGTTACTGCTTCGCTTGGCGCTCAGCAATAGGAGATAGAGCAGCGACTGGTTGGCCCGGTGTCAGTATACTGTGACTGGGTGAGGGGGCTTGCTGGTTGTCTTCGGCAAGTTGTCTCGGTGAGACAGCACCTAAAAGAGCGGTGGAAATCCGCCCTGTCACAAGGAGACAACGTCTTCATATAACCGAAATACTGTTGAGCAGGACGTAAAACCCCAACCACTCACTCACTCTTTGCTCTTATCAAACTGCATGTGGAGACATAAAGTTCAAAGACCAGGATAATGTATTCCGCATACTCAATGTTCCCCTTTCCCAGCCAATAAAGATGTCCTTGATGTTCCTAGGCAGTAATTTTAAGCTAGAGAAGACTGTACGCAGAAAGGCTAAAGCACACCTTCAAAAGCGCAAGAAAAGTCATAGAATCCTTGGGCAGCGGGGGTCGAAGTAAGTCTTGAGTCCCACTTTAAACATCAAGCCATCGAACAGGATAAGACAAAAGCAATACCCTATATAGGTGAAGGCAAAATCCCACATTCCATATGCCGTTTTAATGTTGAAAGTCTCTTTGACAGTGGTTGACCGTAACCAGGGGCCAGTTTCACAAAGCGATCTTAGCTTAAGGTAATCTTAATTACCAATGGCAACGTATGCCTTTAGCATTGGTTGCCATGGTAGTTAATATCACACTTAGCTAAGATCGCTTTGTGAAACTAGGCCCTGGGCGTCGTTTTACAAAGCAGTCACGTCGCAAACGAGGGCGTAGTTGCTAATGGATACCATAGTGAAGAGATACGACGTCATGGCAGCTGCAATTGATCGCACGTTGCGATGGCTTTGTGAATTTGTGATTGGGCGGTGGTTTAAGGAGATCAACAAGCGAGTCCGTGTCACACACTAGGCCATTAAGCTTAAAATTGAGCATGGAACTCTGGGGCTTCCTCTTGACAAAAATTTCAATTGTTGCAATATCAGTAGACTACAGATGGACGAGGCGCAAAACACCAATCAATCGACCAATCTAAATAATCAAGCCATGTGTATGGTTGTCCACACTGCCAGGATGTGTTTAAATGCTTTATGACATATTGTCTTAGTTGATATTGGCGACATAGTACTACCGGGATAAACAATTGTTATATAGCTGGGCTAACTAATTGCTTTATGATCTAGCCGAGAAATCTGGGCTCTGCCGAATTTTTTTTTCTCTCCGTGTTCCTCATAAGGCGACAAGACACATTAGCAGCCATATAGTACCAGTCGCCGTAAGACCAATAATCCGGGCTACTTTATGACCTATCTCTCTGATATTGGCGACATGGTACTACCGGGATAAACAATTGTTATATAGCCGGGCTAACTAATTGGGATAACACCTACCTTCATCCTCATCCTCTGTTATCAGTTTTATCTTCATATTATCAGACGGAAGACGGCCCTCCATGTATTCTTGGAACTGTGAATAGAATAAGTCAATGCTAAACTCAAGGTCAAGGTCACACGCCTGTTTCAGCTGCGGAAAATGTACGTTTTACAAAACCACCATAACAACGCACAAGAACGGGACTGCATTATGTTTTATGTAAGCGCAATCGTTATCAATAATGTTCGCAATTTTGTGGCTGCAAGTGCATGATAAAGGGCCATTTCATGTGATGAAATTCGCAGCATATGTCAGATTAAGACAAGTCCATTATAAAACTCTCAATAGATCGAGGAACATGATACTTTCAAATGAAGCTGGAGATTTGCATAGCCCAAATGGTAAAACTCTTCAATATCAGCTAGGGGCCTCCGTGGCTCAGTAGGTAGAGCGTTAGATGCTCAATCCGAAAGGACTGGGTTTTCACTCGAACGACAGGATGGTAGCCAGTTCCGAACGGAAGGTCGCGGGTTTCCTCCGAGTATAGAGCCCGGTTTCCTCCCACAATAAATCTGGCAACGCCGCCATATAAGTGAAAGTGAAAATCAATCAATATCAGCTGACGATATAAATGCTTCAAATACATAGCTTGAAAGAAAATTGCCTTCGACGGAAATTCGTCCATCAAATCAGTTCGATAATATTCGTTTGATAACAGAAAATCTATACCTGTATTTGAAACAAATTTAGCTTACTTTAACGGACTTCAGCCTCGAGTCGACGTTTTCTCCTCTCTCTTTCCCAATCTCTTTTTGAAGAAGGTTTATTTTCCGTTCTAAATTCTGTAAATCTTCAACAGGGTCTCCTCGACTATAATTATGGAAGGGCTGTGAGTAAAACAAAGGGTTTTGTTTATTGAGTTTTACGTATTTATAAATTCTGTCACATCTGTCAGTACACAAAACGAACAAGCATAATGGAAATAGACAGAAGGAAAGGGATGTTGACAGAGCCCTAAAATAACGGTTGGGTGTCGTCTATATATTCACGGCCCTGTTTACAACAATTACAGCACATGCCATCTTCTCAAAACAAGCTCACTCGAACGACCTATGTGGGATGGTTGCCAGTTACCAGCGGATGGTCGTAGGTTTCCTCCGGGCATAGAGCCCGGTTTCCTCCCACAATAAAACTGGCAACGCCGCCATATAAGTGAAATAATCTTGAGCGTAAAACACCAAACAATCAATCAAAACATGCTACCATGAACGGTAAATTACTAACGTATTTGAATAAGATAGGCAAATGTTTATAACAGTCATATATACCGTACCAGACGTATACCAGCTGGTTGTGACTTAAAGCCAATCACTATAGATTGCACTGCTTCCTCTTTTAGAGAAACCGAAGAAATTTCTTTTACTTACGGGTTTAAGTTTGACGTTCCACAATTTCTGATAAAGCGTCCCTACGGCCAGTTGTATGTTGACAACAATCCGTTCCTGATCTTCTAATTTCTTCTGCAGCCGATACTTTTTCCTTTCCAACTTTTCACAATGGCCTTTCATGTCTTCCAGAAGTTTCTCACCTCTGCAAGAGCGATGGAAAAGTCGAGCGTTAAATCGACATAGACAACGTTAGAGCGACGTTAAGCCCCAATCAATCAATCAAATCTAAAGACAAACCGCACAGGATCTATGAATGAATGGGTGTTAATTTGGATGGATGTTAACTTTGTTCCGAGGCCATGACCACAGCAAGCACTTGCTCTGTCGATGGCTTTAGATTTCAGATTGCGGAAGGTCTTGCTTTCAGACGAACATTTCCATTTGCTAAACCCGGGGTCCGTTTCCCAAAGCCGTCGCACAGTTCGATCAATCGCAGTTGCCATGGCGCTGTATCTCTTCAATATGGTATTTATTGGCAACTAGGCTTCGTTTGCGATGCGACTGTTTTGTGAAACGAACCTCAGGGAGTAAAACATATACCTATGGTTTTGTCATCATCTATCGCAAACCTTTGATGCAATTTCCAGGTTCTGAAATCTTATATACACTTACTTCGGAAAGAAAGCTTGGCGAACGAAACTAAGTGTAACAGTCTCTAGACACATAGCATAGACTTATCCAAGTGAATGGACATAGAACTTACAATGGTTAAGTTATTGTCTCAGACGGATCCGACGACCAGCAACCATTGGCCATTAGCCTGTCTGGACGAACGCAGACGTTGAACCTAAATAATAACAAAGTTACACTTAGTTACACAAAGTTATTATAGGAACCACAGAAAGACTTACTCCTGTGAATAGCCTTCATATTTAAGAAGGTTATAGGTGTCTTGAAGTTTCTCCAGCTCTGCCCCCAGCTTCCGTCGAGCTACTAAAAATTCTTTCTCCTGAGCCTGGAGTTGTTCACGAGTATTATCTTGATTAGCTACTCTAAACACAACGTCCTACAATGTGGAGAAACAAATCAAATTTTCAATTTCAAATTAAAAGTACATAATGGTGCCAAAACGCTCAATTTTGGGCAAAGATAGAAAGTTTCTAACTTCTTTTGTCTGTGAAAAATACAGAAAACCATCCAATGTTTTAAATGTAAACGATACATGTAGTCTGGATTTTCGTGCGAATGTGCCTTTAAATGAAATCCACTCGCCTATGCATTAAATGGCCGTATCAAAAAGTCGAAGTTCAAAAGTACATACGTTGATATCGGAGACTTTTACGGAATCTTTGATCTTCTCGAACGCATCTTCATAATTCAGAATCCTTTGCTGCTTTTGAATCTGGGTTTGACATCTTACGGATTTCGCTTCTGTAAAAGGACAAATGAATGATTAATAGATTGACTGATGCTTTATGCCGCACTCAAGATTTCTTCACTTATATGCGATTTCATCCTTTACGTTTATACAACCTATCATACCATGTATACATTTAAAGATTACCTATAGTTCACACTGGTAAGAAATTAATAAATGTTTGTTTGTGGATAAAGTCTGGAACCGACACACAACGTGCTAAAGACACAAAGAAGGAACAAATAAAAGCGATTTCCGATTTACCGTTGTAAGCATCTGCATTCAGAGACTGTCTACCCTGTAGGATAAAATAGAAACTTTCAATTAAAAACTCAAAAAACAATAATTTAATTTTAAAAAGTTGGCCTTTTTATAGGGAAACATGTGAATTGTCTTATTTTATTATTTTCCATCATACGTATTCTAAATAATTTGATTTTTACCTTGCCTCTTGCTCATCATATTGAAATGTTTTATTTCCGATGGAAACGTTTGTAGTGTTGTATTTCATTACTTTCCATTATACCTATGCTTAATCAGGGATTTACCAGACGCTTAAAACCTGCATCTCTGACCCTCATTTTCTCACTTGGACCCCAAAATTGCAATGAGAAGGGTCCCATGGGATGCAAATAAATAGCAAAATATTATACAATGATGCATATTTAAACACTAATAGGACCCCACCTAATGTATATTGGACCCTACTTTTTATCTGATGGGGCTCCAATGAACCCCAACATTTTGGGAGCCAGGGAAAACCCTGCTTAATTTCTCCACTCATTGGAAGTTAAATTTTGAATTCATGTTGATGTAATATATGGCGGCTTACCCTTCTCTCGTAACGCTCTGTGGGTTCCCGTCGACGCTCAACTTCCTTCTTTGTTTGACTTAGGAGTTGATCACGTGACTTCTTCTCTTTGTAAAGTTCTCTTTCAGTTGCCATAAGTTCTCGCTGAAATCAAAATCAATTTCCTTACAAGACATGACACAGCCTCATCCAATGGTACAGTAAACGGTCGCTTTTTATCACAGGCACACGGAGTGCTCTCCCTTATCCACCCTCTGTTACGAAAATATGTCCATATTTATAGTAACAGAGGGTAGGCGCACTCCGTGTGCCTGTGCTTTTTACCTTGCATGGAAGTGTCAACCAATGATGTATGCGTGGAACGGAGGTCACGTGGTATTTGATATGCTTCGAATGCCGCCATTACTAGGAGATAGTGGAGCGTTGACCCAGATCTGTTCTGCATGCGCTTATCAACTATCAATGGCGGCACATTTTACAAAGTCAGATCCAAACCAGCCAATGAGACGTGTCCATTCCACTCATATAGTTTATTGGTGTCAACAATTCCGTGCAATGATGCTGTCCAATCATTCTGATTTTATTATAGGTTCTATATTTTCAGAAAAGATATTTTCTGCTTACTACCTCAGGCATGATACCGGACATTGGAAATAATTTAAATCTAAAAAATATACCGTGCACGACAATTTTTTCACCATAAATTAATCAATTTATTGCTTTGTTTAAAAATATATCTAATTGTACATATTGCTTTAGATCTGCTATAAATTCAAACCTCTCTTAGCTATGAGATCGAACAAGTCCTGTTTGGATTTTATTCCCGCCCTTTAACTTTCTCGATCTTTCTATGTATTTATATATAATTTGTTGTGGTGAATAAACAAACAAACAAAAGTTTAAACTGATCATTTTGAACTTGAATTTAGAAATTGCCGGGAAGTAAGCGGTTTCCATGGGTAGCCTTCATCACCCAAGGGACACCTTATCTAACATTTGAAGAGAAATAACCTCCAGTGTCAATCAACGAATCTTATATATGGTCTTGTTTCATGGTTGCGGCGTTTTTCTTTTGATGAGCAGTCCTCGACAAATCCGATACTCAGTGGACAGAGAGCGTTGACTAACTTCCCGATTTTGGAAGTTGTTGTATGGCTCTCTTGACTGGGTATCAGACACGTGCTAGTTGATTGACAACGTCAATCGCTAATACCATGATACAAGCACGTTATTGAATGACTCCCTCGAGTATGGAAGAAATTCTGAGAGGTGTGGCTAGCTCGTGCGTTCGCATTCGAGTCCAACCTCTCAGATATCTTCCATACCCTCGGGAAGCCATTCAATAACTCTACCTAATCTGCTGTTTACCTTGACAGTTTCGCTGCTGGTACAAGCTTTGTCATTCATTTGCACAAGTTCTTTATTCTCCCGTCGTGCCTGGATCACTCCTTGTTCTAATGCATCCAACCGACTGGGGTAAGTTCTACACTCCTGTAGGAACACAGTAATATGGAAAATGAGGAGGGGATGGGAAAGGGGTGCGCTTCCATGCTATTTTTGTTTATGCTATAGATTGTACTTATATAAATACATGTAACTTTAATATTATATCAGATTCAGGCGGGATGATGGTGCATTGTGTCGGTTGCACAAAGAGACTTTTTAAGCGCCTTTCAAACTTGAAGCATACGAAAATCTCCCACCTTCGACATAACATTAGGCCTAATTTCCTGGCGCTAATTGAGCGATTGCTTGACGACGTCACTTGGAATTTACGCGCAAAGCATTTCGGGCGATTAAGAGATCTTTACATAATTTTGAAATATGGCGGAAGGAATAATACTGTATCGAGAAAAAGACGTAAAAGGCGTAAACTTACTAGAAAAATGTGCAGATAAAAATACGTTATGTCACCAATGTTTTCCAAAAAAGTGACATTTTTCTAAGTACCAATAAACAAAATCGCGAACTGCATAGTTTACCCAGAAATCTTTGTGTATAAATCGATGTGACGTCACCAGGCTCGGCGGCAATTCTACTTTCTGATTTACGTTTGTCTTATGGTTGAGAAATTTTTTCTGTGTTTTAGTTTACCTGCTGTATGAAGTCTAGAATCTCCTGATAACGATTTGTGATGTGTCTCGCGGTATCATATTTGACCCCGGCCTTGTCAAGGTCGTTCTGCAACTGATGGACTCTCTGAAAATTTCAAAAAGTCTTCGTTAATTTCAGCATTCACACTTAAAGTGTCATGAGCTGACAGAATGTTAATATTTTTAGGTTAAAGCAAAATGCTGAAGTTATTGGCTATTTTTCTCAAGACGCCAAATCAAAAGTTTGCATTTGCGCTTCTAGTCTGGAGAATGTAGGAGATTTAAATTTTGTTTACTTTTCGGACATTATCTCGTTTTTTTTTTAGTTTTATGAAGGCCTTTGAAGCCTTTTGCGATCAAAATTTATGAAAACTGCGAATTTTGACAGCTCATGACACATAAAATAGGACAGGGGTTTATTTCGTTGGACATTTTAATTTTATCTTCATAGCCCAAAAACGTGCCAGACGAAGACTTCAGCCAGAGTTGCCGATTTCCATATTTGGATTGTATTTTTGCACCCCGTCGATATTCGTCAACATACAAGAGTATTTTGCCAAGAATGCAAACACCCTAAGAACGATTTCCTCAATTGGCGTTAACTTTAGGTGCTGGATAAAAATAGTACCGTTTTCAAATGCTTGGTTTCAACTGTGTGAATTCATATTCCTTAAAGGGGCATGAGCTGCCAAAATGTTGATATTTTGACGTTAAAACAGAATGTTGAAATTATTGGCTATTTTTCTCAAGACGTATAATTCAAAGCATTTTAGTGCTTCTAGTCTCGAAAATGTACGATAAAGTATTGTTTTGAACTAACTTTTGCTTAGAATGAATGAATGGTCGTCCCGGTTATTTAAATTTTGTTTACTTTTCGAACACGTTTTCGGTTCGCACAGGCCACACACTGTATGGATTTCCCCCATTCCAACGCCTATCATTTAGTTTTTCGATGGCCTTCAAAGCCTCTTACTGTCGTGACGATCAGAAAATATGAAAAAAGTGTGAATTTTGGCAGCTCATGCCACTTTAAAGTAATCGCTATGTTACACGTGTTATAAACAAGTCGTTACACACCAACCTTTTCTTCCTCGGGGTCCACATGTTGAGGCATCGGTTGTATCTTCTTTCCTCCTAACAGGGCCTGTAACTGCTGTAAACGTGTACGCCTCACCTCGCAGTCATACCTCAGTTCGTTCAACTGCTTTTTGGATTCGCAAACTCGCGTATCCATAGTTTTGATGGCTTCCTGTGAATAAAAAGCATAATGGGAAAAATGAATGCCTCTTCCGAAGAGAGCTTCCCAGAGACGTCAAAAAAAAAGACTCGGATCACCTTCGGGAATTTCCGTACTTAAAATAAACTCGGTCAGGTTGGAGGCCATTTTGTATTTCGCCTTACAAGTTGACATCAAAGTAGAGATGGACAGTTATTTACAATTCGTGAGCCCAGACAATAAACATGAAACAAAACTGGCAAGCAGCTGGTGAACACATCTTCTGGAAACATGGTATGTGAAGGCAGAGTCTTCCCACTGAAATGTTACCCTGCCTCCAGACGTTAGTATCGAAGTGTAAGTGATACAGAAGATGTCTGGTAAAAACATTCGAGGTAAAGGATGATATAGGAAGAAGGATAATATGTATTTTCGGTTTTGTCTATAGGCCTTTACATCATACTCTGTCGTACTTACCAGACAAGTGTAGGTTTTCATGGCAAGAAGTTCTTCTTTTCGGTCATTAAATACATTTTGAATCACTTTCTTGTCGCCCTGAGAAAAAAATAAAAAAAATAAATGAAAAGGTCTTTATTCACTAACAGTGGTTTAAGTCCATGTAAATGTGAAAGCCGGAACTATCGGTCTCTATGACGCTGAGACTCTAACATGTACACTCCCTAGCGTTTGCACACCCGAGCCCGAATCCTTTCTTATTTGGAAATTGATAGAAGTGAAAAAACGCATGCGCTCTGTTAGTTAATTTCAAAACGACTGTGGTCGTCATTCCCATATAAGGGACATGGCCCCGCCTATTTGCCAACAAATGATTTAGATAAACATTGTTCAAAGAGTTCATGCCATAAGAATTAAACACTGGCTTATAAAAACGTCTTACAGGATATATAAATTATAAGTACAATCATCTAGCGGACGAATTATGATAAATATCCAATACGGAAAAAAAACATAAACGCGCTGTAGTGTATCTGGACTTTAATATAAAAGTAATTGTAAGATGCCCCCTATTATTATTGTGACGTAATCAGAATGTTCTAGAAGGTTCCCTGCCAGCACATGGTCAGGCAGAGTTGGCTTGGCGCCCCTACTATGAAGACGTGTTTTGTTGTAGTTCATTAAATAGTTAAAGTTTACCAGTGTTTTGGGCTTAGTACATTACAGTGGCGACGAGGATAAATCCAAATAACTTTTTGTGTTGCATAAACTTGTTGTGGGAGAAAGGATGGCTGCTTTTGGGCGAATTGATCAATTTAATTCAGAGGAAGAGGATTGGGCACAGTACACGGAAAGACTGACCCAATACTTCATTGCAAATGACATTGAAGACTGTGTGAAACAACGGGCAATTTTATTGAGTGTTTGTGGAAGTAAAACTTATGGACTAATTCGAAGTTTAGTATCACCAGGCAAACCAACAGATCATTCATTTGAGGAATTATGCAAATTAGTGGAAGAACATCACAATCCCAGACCATCACCTATTGTTCAAAGAGTCAAATTCCGGGCACACTCTCGGAAATCAGGTCAGTCTATCGCTTCTTTTGTCGCTGAATTAAGGCAATTGTCTGAATATTGTGACTATGGAGCAACATTAGATGAAATGCTCAGGGACCAGTTAGTTTGTGGAGTGAGTGATGATCGTATTCAACGAAGATTATTTTCTGAACCTAATTTGACATTTAAAAAAGCCATGGAAATTGCTCAAGGAATGGAAGTAGCAACTAAATATGCAACGGACATTCAAAATGTTAACTCCTCACAAGCTGTCCAAAAAGTAGACAAAATTCATAATGTAACGAAAAACACAAAGCAACAACAACACGCACAAAAACAAATGCACAGTAAAGATAAGTTTAGAAATTTTAATCACAACAAACAAGCACGTAATGGGTATGGTAGTCGTAATGGCAATGGTAGTACTAGTAGTAGGGGTCAACTCTCAAGGGGTAAATTTTCGCCATGTTTCAGATGTAAAAGTACCTTTCACGTACCAGATGACTGTCGTTATAGGACGGCACAGTGTTATTTATGTCACGGGACCGGGCATATTGCTAAGGCTTGCAAAGCTAAAGTTGCTAATGGTGGTGCACAGAAACGCATGGAAAGACACAACACTAACTTAGTTCAGGATAGTGAATGTATCGAACAAACATATACAATGTTTAATGTATTATGTATCAACCAAAAGTAAAAAAGTTGAGCCTTTGGTGGCAGATTTTTGTATAAATGGCAACAATGTTGCAATGCAAATTGATACAGGGGCTTCAGTGTCAATTATGAGTTTAGATACATTTAATTCAAACTTGGTTAATTTTGTTGATTTGAGAGAAACTAGTTCAAAACTTAGTACTTACACTGGAGAGAAAATCAATGTAGTTGGTAGTGTTGATGTGTCGGTGTGTTATGGTAATCAGACGGCAAATGTTCCTTTATTGATTGTGAAAGGAAATGGGCCAAATTTGGTGGGTCGTGATTGGTTACAGGTTTTCAAATTGAATTGGTTGGAAATTCTTAATGTCAATGATAACGTCAGTCACAAACCACTCATTGAGAGATACTCAGACGTTTTTCAAGATAGCTTAGGGTCGATTAAGAATGTGAGAGCTAAGATTTATGTAGACCCAGAAGCCCAACCCAAGTTTTTTAAGCCACGCTCAGTTCCCTATGCTATGAGGGATAGAGTTAATAAAGAGTTAGACAGACTGTGTAGCGAAGGTATTATAGAACCGGTAGAATTTTCTGATTGGGCGGCGCCTATTGTACCAGTATTGAAGAGTAATGGTCAGATTAGAATCTGTGGAGATTACAAGGTTACAGTTAACCAAGCTTCTAAGCTAGATACTTACCCAATCCCTAGAATACAGGATTTGTATGCAACATTGAGTGGGGGTAAAACTTTTACCAAGTTAGATCTTAGCAGTGCATACCTTCAGTTACAGTTGGACGAAAAATCGAAACAATACACAACAATCAATACACATCGGGGATTGTTTCAATACACAAGATTGCCCATGGGGATTTCGTCCTCACCCTCAATATTTCAGAGATGTATGGACACCTTGCTGCAAGGCATACCTTACGTTTGTACATATTTAGATGACATTTTGATTAGTGGAGATTCAGACAAAGCACATATGCACAATTTAGAAGCAGTTTTGCAAAAACTTTCGCAGGCAAACATTACAGTGAACCTAGACAAATGTAGTTTTTTACAAACAGACATAGTGTACTTAGGATACAAAATAGACTCAGTAGGGCTACATCCTGTGCAAGAAAAGTTGGACGCCATAACTCAGGCTTCAGTTCCTCAAAACTTGACAGAGTTAAAGTCATACCTGGGCTTACTGAACTATTATGGGAAATTCATTCCAAATTTGTCAACTGTCCTGGCTCCACTTTATTTACTGTTGAAGAAAAATCAAAAGTGGATGTGGGGTCCTAAACAGACTAAAGCTTTTGAAATGTCTAAAGATTTGTTGAACTCATCTCAAGTACTTGTTCACTATGATCCATCAAAAGAACTCTTGTTAGCATGCGACGCTTCACCATACGGTGTCGGCGCAGTGTTATCTCACAGAATGAAAGATGGCACAGAGAGACCAATATCTTTTGCTTCGAGGTCACTAATGCCTGCTGAGAAAAACTATTCTCAATTAGAGAGAGAAGGTTTAGCCATTGTGTTCGGAGTGAAGAAATTTCATTCATATTTGTTTGGAAGACAGTTTGAAATTACAAGTGACCACAAGCCATTACAAACACTGTTTTCTCAAACCAAAGCTGTTCCTGTTTTAGCATCATCTAGAATTCAAAGATGGGCTCTTACGCTTTCTGCGTACGACTATACTCTGAAATACCAGCCGGGGTCACAGATGAACCATGCTGATGCCATGAGTCGATTACCCATGAAAACTGAAACAATTAATGTTCCAGTTCCAGAGGATACGATTTTACTTACGGAATTTTTGGACTCTTCTCCCATTACCTCAGAGGATGTTAAAAGATGGACCAATGTAGATCCATATCTGTCACGAGTAAGGAGATTTATTACAAATGGTTGGCCAGGAAAGGTTGATACAGAAATCCAGCCTTATTATCAAAAAAGACATGAACTGAGTGTACATGATGGAGTCATATTGTGGGGCTCTAGAGTGGTGGTTCCGCCACAAGGTAGAGTTCGTGTTATGGAAATGTTACACGAATCACACCCAGGAATTGTGCGAATGAAAGCATTTGCACGAAGTTATGTTTGGTGGCCATGTCTTGACAATGACATTGAGTCAAAAGTGCGAAGTTGTGAAACATGTCAAGAAAATGCTAAATTGCCAGCTTCTACTCCCATGCATCCATGGGAATGGCCTACAAGACCTTGGGACCGCATTCACCTTGATCATGCTGGACCTTTTATGAACAAAACTTTTTTGATTGTAACTGATGCATATTCCAAGTGGATGGAAGTGTATCCGGTGTCATCAACTTCATCGGAGGTTACTATTCAGAAACTGAGGCTTGCGTTCTCAACTCACGGATAACCAAGTACTGTTGTGTCAGACAATGGAACTTATTTACCAGTAAGGAATTTCAAAAGTTTATGCGTGTTAATGATATTAAATGTTTGACATCAGCTCCCTACCACCCAGGATCTAATGGCCTTGCTGAACGATCTGTTCAGACTTTCAAGGAAGGTATGAAGAAAATAACAAGTGGAACTATCGAGTCTAAAATATCGAGGTTTTTGTTTAAATACAGAGTAACTCCACATAGCACAACTGGAAAGTCTCCCGCTGAACTTCTAATGGGGAGAAAGCTACGAACACACCTGGATTTGTTGCAGCCTGATGAACATGTCATTGTTAGAAAGTGTCAACAAAAACAGAAAGACACGCATGATACGCATGCAAAAGAAAAGTTTATTCAAGCAGGTGACCAAGTTTATGTGTTAAATTTTGGCGCTGGTGTGCGTTGGCTTAAAGGTGTTGTTGTGGAGAAAATTGGTTCTCAGTTTGTAATTAGGCTAAATGATGATCGAGTGGTTCGTCGTCATATCGATCATGTTCGTTTGACTGTTAACGACATTACAGTTGTTCATGTTCCGGATATACTGGAGAAAATACCGTCAGTTCCTTATTCTCCACCCTTGGAGAGTTCTCCATCTGAACTTTGTGAAAATACTAGTAAAGATAATAGTGGTTCTGAAAATACCACACCTTTACGAAGATCAGAACGTATTCGCAAATCACCTGAACGCCTTGACTTATAATGTTTTACTTTTATCGATATTATAAGCTGTTTTTGATATTCCTTTTATTTCAAGTCGACTGTTTGAAGAACTTTATTTGAAACATTTCTTAACTATCAGTCTATTTCAGGACATCTAAAGAAAAACTTTTAATTGGTAAATTCTAAAGCAAATTGCTTGTTAAAGCTACTGGTTTATTTCAACAAAGTTTATGATTGTTTCATGTCTTTAAAGTGAACAGGGATGTTTTCTATGTTTAAACTTAAAGATGGGGGAATGTAGTGTATCTGGACTTTAATATAAAAGTAATTGTAAGATGCCCCCTATTATTATTGTGACGTAATCAGAATGTTCTAGAAGGTTCCCTGCCAGCACATGGTCAGGCAGAGTTGGCTTGGCGCCCCTACTATGAAGACGTGTTTTGTTGTAGTTCATTAAATAGTTAAAGTTTACCAGTGTTTTGGGCTTAGTACATTACACGCGCGCCGCTCTTTTTTCTAAGGTAAATGTTATCATTAAAAATAAAGTTACTCAGTTCATGACTGTTGTAAGATAGAAATAATAAAAAAACACAGACAAGACTTCTTGGCTGAACAATGAGACAAAACCGGCTTCCTTTTCGGGCTGATGCTTATTCTTGGAGTCGAGACTGGAAGACATGGTAAATGTTATGAACTATATGAGTGGAATGGAGGTCACGTGGTATATGATTTGCCTCGAATGTCGCCATTACTAGGAGATAATGCAATTTCGCTCCAGATCTGTTATGCACGCGCGCTTCAACTATCAATGGCGGCACATTTTACAAAGCCAGATCCAAACCAGCCAATGAGACGTGTCCATTCCACGCATATAGTTCAATGGGTAAACGTTATAGATGGAGGTATTTACCATGATTCCGTCAGCGATGACAGATCTTTTCTGTCGGTTAGCTTGTCTAAGTTGTAAGATGAGAGCTTCATTTTTCTCCTTCCTGGCCTCTGCACTTTCCAAGTAGGCTTTTAAGTCTCTCTCTGAAAATAACAATTGGTTGATTGATTGATTGATGTTTTACGCTGCACTCAAGATTATTTCACAAATATGACGGCGTTGCCAGGTTTAGTGGGTGCGGAAACCGGATCCTTTGCCCGGCAACTCATCCACATACGGCGATCGAGTGAGAAATACACTAAAAAAATTTCTTTTTTATTTGGTCTGAGTGATATTACTATTTTTTTTATAGTCAGTATGAACAAATAGTCATTTCGAAGTTAAAAACCAGGACTAATACCTGATTTAAGAAATAAAGGACGTCCTGGTGACCTGTGTTGTTAAATAAAGGGTCAGTAGCGGAATTTACCACTATCTGAGGGCGAGGGGCGAAGCCCCTAGCTTTCAAATTCATAGTGGTAAATTCCGCAACAACACACAGGTCACCAGGACGTCCTTTATTTCTATTCTAATACAGATAAAAGGAAAATTCACTCAATTTTAAGGAGATATATATTTAGTTCCATATACAAAACAACCTTTTCCAACCCGCAATTTTGTGCGAAGTCATTTTGTTCGGCACGCGCTGGAATAGCCTATGTGATGAAATCAAAGAGAGTAGAGTCAATTATTGTTATGACACTCGGTAATGTATAAGCTGACTTACTAAAAATATTCATGTCCTATTTGGAAAGACTAATAGTCCTAGTGGCTGCATTTTTAAACAAACGTTTTTTTTCTTCCGAAAATCAGAAAGGAAATAACGGGCTGCATTTAAAGTGGCATGGGCTGCCAAAATTCACACTTTTTTCATAACTTCTGATCGTCACGACAGTAAGAGGCTTTGAAGGCCATCGAAAAACTAAATGATTGGCGTTGAAATGAAGAAAATCCGTACAGTATGTGGCCTGTACGAACCGAAAACCTAAACAAAATTTAAATAACCGGGGCGGCCATTCATTCATTCTAAACCAATGTTAGTTCAAAACAATACTTTATCGTACATTTTCGAGACTAGAAGCACTAAAACGCTTCTGAATTATACGTCTTGAGAAAAATAGCCAATAATTTCAACATTCTGTTTTAACGTCAAAATATCAACATTTTGGCAGCTCATGCCACTTTAACTAGTGGAATTAACATGGTGTCTTGAATTTGCATTGCTTCAGATTTTTGACGCATCGCAACAGCAACGAGATAGAAGGAAAATTATTTCGTTCAATTAGGCGCCTACCTTGCAGATGGATTTTCCCCCGGACTTCTTCGATCTGTTCGCCGATTGGCCATAGTCCCTCTACCGTTATCGGATCGGCGTCAGGTTTTAATGCCATGTTTTTCTTCTCCCCGCTTTGTATCAAATTGTTCCGGTCTCTGTTGTTATCCTCCAAACATCGGCACTGTTGTTTGGTGTCTATGGCTGACGTCATAAACGCCAAGTGACGACTGTGTGGATTGTCACAAATAAAAACGTCACAAATGTGCGTAGCTGACGTCTTGTATTGTCGACGTTATAGACCCTTTCGGCTTGGAATGGAGTTTTTATGACGTTGTTCGAATTATATGGCATTGACGTCATTTCTCTGTTGCAGTCGCTGTGTTGCGTCATTGACGAAATGAACACGATTCCGACGTCAGATTGATCCAAAAACTAAATAGACCCTTTCGGCTTAAGGATTGGCGCTTGCACATAAGCCTCCTTGTATGACAAAATCACGTTAAATTGAGTTTTTGGATCAATTTAAGAGCGTGTCACAGCGCCCGCAACAGATAAATGGCGTCAATGCTATACAACTAGAACAACGTCATAAAAACGACATTCTACGCCGAAAGGGTCTATTTAGCGTCCTTTTGCCATACAGCGAAACTTCTGCACATGCGTCAATCCTTAAGCTGAAAGGGGCCCACTTGCACAAAGCATTCCTAACTTACATATATCTTCAACATGGACAGTTTTCCGAGCCCCCGTAAGTCCGATGTTGTATATATACGCTAAGAGTACTCTTAGTTAAGAGCGCTTTGTGCAAGTGGGCCAGGGTATAGACTGTCTTGGGTTTCTGGGGCCGGTTGCACAAAGGTGTAGGCCCTATTAAGCTTAAGTTAGGCTTAAATACATCGCGTAACAAAGGTTCTGACGTCGCCAATTTGATTGTGACGTCGCCAAGATAAGACACCTTTGTGCAACCGGTCCCTGTTTTAGTATGGTGTCATACAAACAGATTGAACGATTCGCATCCCGGACGAAAGAAGCCATCTTTGTTTTGAAGTGAGTCGTGAACATACCTGCTCTATACTCCACATGTCGTTGTAGAGATATGCCGAAAACTAACAGCTTATTTCCTTTTGCCAGAAGCGTTTGACGCTTAACACTAAAAAATCCACAAAATTTCACTAAGCGGCGTAGCGTAATTTTACGTAACTGCTGTAGCAACGTATCCCTACAGTATGGATTGGTATGGCAGTTACGTTAAAACTTACGCTACGTCGATTCACGAAACGGGCTCCAGGGGCATGTCTTACAAAACGGACGTAAATTTGCGCATAGGCTTACAGCATGGACTGGTTGCGCCCAGTCTTTAATACATAGCTGGCGTGTAACGTTTGACGTAAATTAGTGTTGAAACTATAGTAACTTGCGCCCTGGCCTACAACATGGACCAGTTGCGTCCAAGACGTAAGTTCCTGTAGTTTTAACCCTGATTTACGTCCGACGTAACTTATGCCAGCTTTGTGAGACAGGCCCCTGGAGGCAACCGGTCCATGTTGTAGGCCTATGCGCAAATTTACGCCAGCTTTGTAAGACAAGTTCCTAAGGCTCGTTCTATCAAGGCAGCGTAAGTTACGCCTGTCGCAAATGCATGTCGATAGTAACTTACGTATGGTCACAATTTCAAGGCGCAACTCCATGCAGTAAGCCTATGTGTAACTTTACGTCAGCTTAGTAAAATAGCCCCCAGGGCGCAAGTTGGTATAGTTTTAACACTGAATTACGTCCGACGTAACTTACGCTTCGCCGCTTATTGAAACTGGGGCTGTTTCTCAAAACATTTACGCCCCACGTAAGTCGAATGCAAGGTCTAACTGCCATGGCAAAGTTACGACGGGCGTAAGCGTGTTTAGAAACAGCCTCCTGCATGGTACTCGATAATGACTTAGCAGTATAAACCCATCGACAATATGTCAATAAAAAGTTATAGAACCCGCGTGATATTCAATGCGCAGTAATACAAACTACCTTAGATAGTACTATTTTCGCTGGGTTATAATAAAACGTTTTAACGGTTTTATTTGTAGTTTTACTGTACCATGTAGAAGCTAAAGAAATGCACCCCCTGATGGCTCATTGAGCGTTTTTCTGACAAATTTCACATCAATTCGACGTTACATATGTGATATAAATCTCGCGAGAAATAAATATTTTCTCTTCCTTTCAGTAGAGAGCCTACCAAAGGAAATATTTTTTCCATAATGGAAAAATAACATATTCCATTCCACCTTTACCATTACGACGAATAAAGAACAAACGCTGAAGCTTTATTTTTTTTTAAATATTTAATGTTACGCCCTGGGTTTTGACGTTGGAGTAATTTGTTTAATGTCAAATGATTTTCGTAAAAAGTAAACTTGTACCATGGCTGCTGTTACTATGACAACACACTGTGCGATGGACCAGTATCCCACATATTTCAGATTCCCCGTTATCAAGTACCAATCTCGTATAATTTCCATCCGAGCGTTTGCTTGAAATCTCGTCATTGTAGACAAGGACTCTTGCACTGACGTTAGGGAAGTCTGGAAAAAAATCAAAGAGAAAGTTTCAAATATGAAATAATCACAGTATTTGGTATGTTTTCAAGTGAATGCTGGTAGGCTGGCGGATTTACTCTGGAGCTTAAAGTGGCATGCGCTGCCAAAATGTTGATATTTTGACGTTAAAACAGAATGTTGAAATTATTGGATATTATTCTCAAGACATATTATTCAGAAGTTTTTTTAGTGCTTCTCGTCTCGAAAATGTACTATAAAGTATTGTTTTGAACTAACGTTGGCTTAGAATGAATGAATGGTCGTCCCGGTTATTTAAATTTTTTTTACTTTTCGAACACATTTTTGGTTCGTAGAGGCCACATACTGTATGAAATAATTACAGTATTTGGAATGTTTTCAAGTGAACACTGGTTGGCTGGCGGATTTAGTCTGAAACTTAAGTCCGGTATCTTAGCGCATTCCCCGTTCAAGTAAAATAAACTTCAGTTTGAAGTAAAATACGTCTCGATCAATCAACATCGTTTGAATTGCAATAAAGTGGTTTGCCGGTTTTGTCATTACATAACTGCTGTTCTAACTTTGATTTTGATTCTAAACTTGACTGTGGGGTGCTTTAAAATTAAATGGGATGAAATGTTATCCCATAAAATTCCCGCGTAGTGTTACATAGCATATATATACACACTAACGGCTCTCTCATGTCGAGTTGAGATTCGATCCGATCGTTGTAAGCTCCAGTCGGCAGAAAATCTGCTATCAATCAGTCGGAGAACTTATTTCTGCCTGAGTAGCCCTAAAGTGGCACGAGCTACCGAAATGTTGATATTTTGACCTAAAAACACCAGAAAAGTAACGGCCATTTTTCTAAAGACGTATAATTCAGAAGCTTTTTAGTGCTTCTAGTCTCGAGAATGTATGATAAAGTATTGTTTTGACTAATTTTGGCTTAGAAAGAATGAATGGTCCTCCAGGTTATTTAAATTTGTTTACTTTACGAACACTATCCCGGTTCGTATGGGCCACATACTGTATGGATTTTTCTCATTTCAATGCTAATCATTTAGTTTTTCGATGGTCTTCAAAGCCTCTTACTGTCGTGACGATCAGAAATTATGAAAAAAGTGTTCCTAACAGTCTGATAGCGTGAAAGCGTGCCACAGCCGACCGGTAGCGAGCGAAGATAGCCGATGGGAGTTCCGACTGCGTTCCTAGTGTCAGTTCAAATTCAACATGGCGCGAACGAAGTGACCACTTGTCAATCTACTCTCTTTGATATAACCCAGATCCGCCCCTTCCAAGGGATGGATGACCTGGTATACCAGCATCCCCTATATGATCAGATCACACGCTTCAAGCGAAAAGGTGTATTCTAAACCCAGCGGTTAGCGATATTTAAATTTTTCGAAAACAAATTTTCTCATTCCAAGAAGATTTCATCAAATCACTATATTGAAACAGGATGTATTTTAAATTATAATTAATTATCTATATGCTGATTCGATGAAATCTTCTTGGTATAACACGTGTAAGGATTCGGGGAATCCACCATCTCCACCAACCCTTTGAAGCACATGGACTGATCCTATATGGGACGGTAATCTACCAGATCATTTCTTGAACCGCACATTTAGAATGATTTGGTTCTTCTTGAAGGGGATGATCTAAGTTTTATCTGATATACATGTAGCCTAGTATAAACAAAGAGAGTTGATTGACAAAGAGTGGTCACTTCGTCCGCGCCATGTTGGATTTGAACTGACACGATTCGATTATTAGGAACCTCCTTTCTGTAGAGGGCGCCCTACAGTCGAATCGTGTACAGTCGGAACACCCTTCCGCTAGGGGGCCAGAAGAACATGCCGGCAATGCTGACTGGACGAAGTGACCACTCTTGTCAATCTACTCTCTTTGGTATAAATACATATGTGATACCAACCGTAAAGTTATCCATAGCAGTTGAGATTTCCATAACTTCTTTCGAATATTTTTCCCATTGCTCCGAGACAAAGGTTACCAGATAAAGATAAACTAATTTAGAGGTGAAGCGGCTGAAGGTGTTGTCAATACAAATCTCGTATGTTCCTGAAAATAGTTAATAAAGGATTTTTATCATATAGCAATCATAATCTGACCAATGAACGTGAGGTGTTGTAGGCTTTACCTTATCCACATAAACGATCCGTTCATATTGGATGTTTCAGTTTTTGATCCGTTGCATGAGAGCCTATATAGGGAAACCAGGGGGCCGTTTCACGAAGCCGTCGCACAGTGCGATCAATCGCAGTTGCCATGACGACGTATGTCTTCAATATGGTATCCACTGGCAACTAGGCTTCGTTTGCGATGCCACAGCTTTGTGAAACGATCCCCAGTCTCAATGGTGAGGCGGCGCCATTTGAAATATACAAGGCACAATACATAAATGGACGAAAGAAGAGCATGCAAATTTAAGTGCATTTTGTTTTTCCAGCGCTCCTGCAATTTATGTTTTGGGCACATGATGCCTTTTTGAATGGAAACTGTCTGAATTAAAGACCAAAAGGAATCTTGAATGGTTAAAGGGGCCTGAGCTGCCAAAATTCACACTTTTTCATAACTTCTGATCGTCACGATAGTAAGAGGCTCTGAAGATCGAAAAACTAAATGATTGGCGTTGGAATGAGGAAAATCCATACAGTATGTGGCCTGTACGCACCGAAAACGTGCTCGAAAAGTAAACAAAATTTAAATAACCGGGACGACCATTCATTCATTCTAAGCCAAAGTTAGTTCAAAACAATACTGCATCGTACGTATTCGAGACTAGAAGCACTAAAAAGCTTGCGAACAATACGTCTTGAGAAAAATAGCCAATAATTTTAACATTCTGTTTTAACGTCAAAATATCAACATTTTGGCAGCTCATGTCACTTTAATGAGACCAGGGTCCTGTTTCACAAAGCGGCGTAGATGTATTTTTTGCGTAACTTTCATACTAACGTATCTCTACAGTATGGGTTGCTACGGCATTTACGTAAAAAACTTACGCTACGCCGCTTTGTGAAACAGGGTCCTGGTTAGGTGGATGGATATCTGAAAGTTTGGGTGTACTACGACCTGTTGACATAAGTCAGAATACGTGTAAAATGACCACTGTCATATGTTGGGTATGTAGGTAAAAACTTGCCCCCCCCCCCCCCCCCCCTGTTCAGCTATGTAAAATTTTTCGTTCAAAAGACTCAAAATTTGGCTCAACGAAGGAAAGGTGGTAAATCAAAACATTAACATTACCAAAAAATGGCAAATTAAATTGTTTCCTGCTGCCATTCAGTTCTTAAAAAGCGCTAGTTACGACTTTTAATTGATTTATTTGGAAAGACTTCTGGTTTCAGATTTCAACCGAGGATTCCCCAAAAGTTGGACAATTTTACGACGACGAAATCCTGCCATCACGTGATTGCATGTGTTTGAAAAGTCTTTCGATCGAGAATAGTTAGCTCACCCTTTTAATGGTGGTTTAATGTGTGGCTCTTCCTGACCGGCAAGTAAGTAACACAGGAAAGAGAAACATGAGTCAGGATTAAAAGGGCATGCCAACGGGTGGTCGGGGGCTTCATCTGCAAATAGACCTACCACACGTATCACTTCCCACATTCCACCAGTCTCTCTGATTTATCCATCGATGCGGCGCGGGTTCGAATCACACTTAGACCAAATAAAGATTGAAAAAAGTGGATTTTTCACATGGTCGTCGTATGTGGAAGAGTTGCCAGGTACTTGCCGAAGGTCAGGGGTTTCCTCCGGGCAGTGAGCCCGGTTTCCTCCCCACTAAACGTAAAACATCAATCAACCAACCAACCCTGGTCTTCAATTGAACGCTTTCGCTAAAATACGTTAAAAGACATTTAGCTGTTTACCAAACAGATTACGGATAATAATAAGCATTTTTCTATCACGGGTTTTGGATTATTTAATGTTGACGTCAGCGAAATTATGACGTCAGCTTTTTCGTAGATGACCCACGGAAGCGTGTGGATTTGATAACATATCGCTATTTTGAAAAATGAAGATGAATGGGCAGATTTGTAAGACAAGTTCCTAGGGCTCGTTCTACCAAGGCAGCCTGAGTTACGCCTGTCGCAAATGCATGTCGATAGTAACTTACATAAGCCTATGCGTAACTTTACGTCAGCTTAGTAAAACAGGCCCCAGGATATTGTATACATATTTGTATTACCAGGAGGCTGTCGGCTGTATCGATAATCCATAGTTTAATTCTTTACTGATACAGTCTGTATCTTATTGTGCCTCTTATTGCCGTTTAGAGCGTACCAGGGAAGATCATCAAAATGTCAATATGGACAATATGATAAATAATGTATCAAAACTTCTGTAGAGATTGATGGATTGATGCTTAACTTCGCATTGGAGATTATTTCACTTATATGGCGGCGTTGCCAGGTTTAGTGAGAGGGTAAAATTAGGTGCTTGCCGGGGGGAAACCACCGACCTTCATCCGTCACCAGACAACTCTACCACATTGGGCGATCGATGGAAAACCCACGATTCTTTCATTTATCTTTGGTCTAAGTGGGATTCGAACCTGTGACCCATGGATGGAAGAGACGTGTTGGGCTGAGGCACAGTAGCTCGGTAGACTAATCTCTCTTTATATATTTATGATCACTAAAACACACGGGCACAGGGAAAATCTTCTTGTCTAAAATAACCATGGAGACAAGTTTCTAATTGTGTTAAAAAGAGGTATATCATTTAGACCTTTACACCCCATAAATTGTTGTAACAAACCAAACCTATGATATTTCATTAGGTTGACGACTGATAAGAGCTTAGTCTTGGTCAGTAGAATTTCTGGAAATCTTCATATGATATACTCTTACCTGGTACTGTTACGGTATATTCAGAGGTGCCTTCGCTCTTCCAGAGGTGGCTGGCTATCACATCAGCGTTCGGGTCTTTGATCACCACGTCAACATTTCGGTCACCCCCTCGCAAAACCTACAAGTACATTCGGGAAAATAGATAGATTAAATCTGAGATTAGTTACACAGTTAAAACACAAAACGTGTTTTCTTATTCAGATTAGTTCATCGTTTGCAAGATTGCAAAGTGAAATAATCTTGAGCGCGGCATAAAACGCCAAAGAATCAATCAATCAATCAAGCAAGATTGCGGAAAATCGAAATACACATACATGTAAAAATGAATGGTTATTTTTACGCTTAACGTGGGTAAAAGTTATATTCATTCATTGAGAGCAAAATAGGGAGCCCCCTCCCCTTCCCAGGATATTGTATAATGGTTAACAAGTGATTGGAACAGGCGTTTTACGACATATTTACAGACAGCAAACGCTTTCAAGACGAATTATCCCACAAAAAATTCAATAAACTCCGGAGTTTCAAGAACTCGCATTTAAATGTCGAAGAACACAGGTTTTATGATTGTTTGTTGTTTTTTTTTCTTGCTGCTGTTTTGCTCTTCCCATCCATATATGTATAAGCATCCTACTTTCCTCTATCTATTTATGGTGAGTAATCATTGTTATATGGCCCTTTACCTCGCAACACATGCACAATAAACATTCTGTTGTAGCATACTCCGAAACCGCATTTATGTCGATGCATTAATTGTCTGCATTACTTATATGTGTTAAGTGAAAATAAAAATCTTAAGAGGAAGGGCTTTAAAATATCAAAAACAGCAATATACTTTGAAAGGACGTGTTCCGACTCGAGTTACTGGATCTGCCTTAGTTTGATGGGCATTCGACATGCGAGATCGTCGCGTCTTCATCTGTCTGTGGGTAAGATATAGTACTCGTACGTCATTACACGACATATCACAGGAAAAGGGAGAGTCAATTTCCCGAAGTACATGTACTCCCATTTTGACGAAATCAGGCAAGATCGGCAAACAAACGCGAAATTTGCGAAAGTATATATCATATCCTCAAAGGTAAATAAATGGTGTGCAATAATTTTAGAGTTTCAACATAGTATATAATCCCTAAAATATAACCCTTATTTTAGGTTACAGCTCGTAGCTAATTGTAAAATTCCGATATGTTTTCAGTCATTTTAATTGTCTCAAAAGATATCACGCGTATTTGCATGTACAGCTGTAAACATTGCTTTAATGTTTCGTTTTATAGACTGTAAATTGCTAGGGTTGGCAGCTGCTAGTGACGGTAAGTGCCTGTATAATTCAGATAAATATGCTCCTATTGATGCTGCAGTTCAGGTATATGTTATTTTTCTGAATTCGATAAACACCTGCTACTTTTTGCTGCTCCTCCAACTGACTTCCCTACTAAGTTCTGTCTGAAGAGCTTATATCGCCAGTCTGATGAACTAAGCCATGTACCGGATTATACAAACGGGTTCATTGCAGAACGGGGACTAGGTGGTACATTGGGTTAGAATGAACGGTTACGCCCCTCAGTCCCCTGAGTGGATTTTTCACGCGATCGGTCGCCGTATTTAGAAGAGTTGCCAGGTACTCGCCGAAGGTCGGGGCTTTCCTCCAAGCAATGGGCCCGGTTTCCTGCCCCACTAAACCTGGTAACCTCGCCAAATAAGTGAACAAATCTTGAGTGCTGCGTAAAACACTAATCAATCATCGTAGAGCAACTGTGATATGAAAGACAACAAATACCTCATAAATGAGGGTGACATTTTGTTGAGTGAACCCCTCAGATAAACTAGCTTACGTATCAGTAGACTTTATTTCCGTCTTCTTCCAAAAATATTTTATTTGATAGTCCACACATCACCATCACTTTCATTTAGTTGGATGTTGTGTATTTTCAATGTAGTTTATCAGAATTTGGGAGGCTGGAAAGGGGGGTGGTTGTGAAGGGTGAACTCATTTTTAAACGTACTTCTTAACCTACACTAAATCAGTCTTTTTTAGTTATGAACAATGAAGGTATTTAGCTGACATTGTGTATTTTCCAAACTGAACTTTAAGGGGTATGTAAATTAATGAAATTATTAAAAAATGTACAAAATATAAGAAATATTCGCCAGAATAAAGAATAGAACAGAATAAAGTAGAAGTTACAGGCCCCTTGTCACTGTGTGATTTTTTTAGTTGCCATTGTGTGTTCCCCAAACTGAGCTTTAAAGTGGCATGAGCTGCCAAAATTCACACTTTTTCATAATTTCTGATCGTCACGACAGTAAGAGTCGTTGAAGGCCATCGACAAACTAAATGATTGGCGTTGGAATGAGGAAAATCCAAACAGTATGTAACCTATACGAACCGAAAACGTGTTCGAAAAGTAAACAAAATTGAAATAACTTTCATTCATTCATTCTTAGCCAAAGTTAGTTCAAAACAACACTTTTTCGTACATTTATGAGACTTAAAGCACTAAAAAGCTTCTGAATTATACGTCTTGAGAAAATAGTCAATAATTTCAACATTCTGTTTTAACGTCAAAATAACAACATTTTGGCAGCTCATGTCACATTAATTAAGGATGCAATTAAATTGGATATAACATACATGTATCTGTTAACATACACTTCATCAGTCTTTTGTGTTATGGACAATGAAGGTATTTCGTTGCAATTATATGAATCTCTAAAATTGAACTTTCATCAAGGATGCAATTAAATTGACTATAATATACATATAACTGAATTGGAACCAGTTGTTGGCTATTCCCGGGTAACACGTGTAGGCCTATATATAGTTTACCCGGTAGTTAACATTTTGTGCACATATTGTAGCCCTCAACGTTTTGTATATACGGATATATATTTATGAAACACACAGGCGCATGGAAAATCTTCTTGTCTAAAATAGCCATGGCGACAAGTCTCCCAATTGTATTAAAAAGGGGTACTAGTATCTCATTTAGACCTTTATAACCCATCATAAGTTGTTGTAATAAACTGAACACCATGATATTTCAAGTTGTCATTTCGTTGTCGTTGACATTTCAAGTTTCTTATGCCAAGCTCAATTATACCAGAAGTCTACGACAGGGGAATTGTGAAAGGTTGCATTATGGTGAGTTTCCACGGACATGCGATGACGGATGCGATTTTCGCCAAAGAATGGGAACTACAGAAATATGTTATATAGTGTTTCCATGGTCAGTCCGATAGTTTTTAACGCACGCGTTAACGGACGGAGAATGGAGCTTGTCCCATTTTTAACGCATCGGACGAGGTAACGGACGAGGGACATTTGCTAATCATGACGTCATTGAAGGGGGTTTTCCGATGCTGATGAACTTTTGCTATCAGATAGAAATCCACAGAAACACCGAGCGAGTTTTTTTACTCATTTTTACAGACTGGTGTTTGTGTTGTAATTATACCGTATTTTGTATGAAAAAGCTATGTAGATGTCCACTTATTCACATTCTTTCCCCAGCAGCCTTTTGAATCGATTAGACCCTATACTCCCTTGTTGAATTTCTAATATGTCGATGACTAAAAATGTCTTCGTAAAGTAACGTTTTGGTTTGAATCTACCCACATTAGACGATCGTTTCACAAAATATGTCTAATTCATAGGGCAACGAAGCCAAGAAATATACACTTTCCAAGCTAAAAAAGATATATTTATAGGCTAAAGTTTACTCATCCAACCCCTCTATTTGTATTTTTACGTCTTAAGCACATATTTTAGGAGAAATGTTCAAACATGTCGCCTCCTTTGCAACCTTGCGAGAAATTCGCATTAGATTAGCGTCGAAGATAGAGTAAACGAGAGAGCATTTCATCCCAAATTAACTTACCCGGAATGTTACGTAGAGATTAGCATCTTTGGCGGCATTCTGGTAAAAACAATCTTGGGCACCCCCTTCCAGTTCCCAACGAAAGTCCGAAAGAGCTCCGGGAAAACCGTCGAAATCAAAGTCATCGGTCTCCATACCGCCTATAATCTTTTCCATATGGACGAAATAAACGCCAAAGTTCAGAACTATCAGTGTAATAATTCCGTGGTATTGCATTGTTCGGATAAGAAGGCTGGTCTCCCTCCAGCAGCCTAAATCAATTTGAGAAGTTAATTAAGCCACTATTTAACACGAACAAACAACTGGATCGTAAACAGAAAGTCGCCTGAACTGTACTAGTCAAACGCAAAGCCTGTATGAAGTCACAAATAAACTTATATTTTTTTACAATATGGTTCACTCCGATATCTGCTACCCATGAGAAGCGAGCTGTATCTCTAATTATGATCGACCTATATATGCACACGCGGCATATGCAGCATAAACTAGACGCTCTAATTGTTCTACATGCCTATTACCCATACGCAGTTAGCTGATATAAATGTATCCGAATAAACGTGTCGCGTTTATGGCGAAGACCATATCTGTTGTATGTGTTATTTTACTCTGCTATACTGAGCTATATGTGAATTATAACAACTGTTAGCATGGGACATTTTGCAGGTGCGGGAAAATTAACCCGTGAAAGGAAAAGCAGGTTCGATGTTAGCTTAGATTAAACATCAAGTGAATAACTCACAGATAAAAGACACGTGATATAAACGGATTGGCTTAGGATTAACGGACCTCCTTGCTGAATGCCAATGCAACAAGTTTGATTTGTTTTCTCCCCAGAGACTTCAGATAGACCAGTGCCTGTGAAATAACTGGACGTGGCTTAATTAGTTCTCGTTAAAAGAGAAGGACGGTGCATGGGTGTATCATATATCACCTAAATCACCTTACAGTTTTAAAAAGACGTATATTGTAAATTATTTTAAAACAATTTTAATGATACAAATCATTGTTCCTGGTTGAAAAACTTAGTAAAAATTTTTTTTGGCAACCAGGTCAATATTGTCTTCATTAACGGAGCTTTATTAAAGTGACAAGAGCTGCCAAATAAGGACATTCCGATTATAAAGATAATTTATGGCGATTGAAGTACCTTGAAAACAACAATTGACGTTGAAATTGGTCGTATCTGAAAAGCCAGTAACATGTACACTGTAACCGTTTACCGTCAATTCTACAGTAGAATATTTTAAAATTAACGGTAAATTGCCGTTTTATACTTCAGTGGAAGCTTTACGGTCGTGTACCGTAAAATAATTTTGAGACAGAGTTGTCGTTTCCGAGCTAACGAGATCTGATCTCCTCGGTTGTTTCCGTGAAGGATTCGTCCAAAATACGTCATTGCGGATCAAAGGGAGCGAAAATAACGGAAGTGCGCATGCGCACACCGAAGCGCTAGTAAGGCATGGAAATGTGGCCATTAGCCTTTCATATTCGAAGTTAGTTTAGTGGTTAAAGGATACGGTTATGGCTAGTGCGCATATAGTTCTGCGCAGCTCCTGTATGGGAGGTTAGAGGTTCGAATCCCGCCGTAGGCGATTTAATATAAGAAACATTTGTCATTATAGGCTAAGATAGTTAATTTAACATAGCTGTATTTGAAAGCGTAGATTGAGATACCTGCCCTAAGTGAGAATTTTCATCAGAATTTTTTCAACTTTTTTCAAATAAATATATGTTTGTCAACTTCCAGAAGTAGTCAGTTTTACTATTTCGTTGGGGGTACATAACATTTGAAAATCTACATTAACAGATCCATGCTGGGGTTGACGATTTAAAGTCCTGTATTTCTTAGCCTGCTGATTTCATAATGTTTTTTTACATTCACTGATTAGGAATGTGGCTAGTTGATTTTACGGTCTACCCTTATTTTTACGGTAGAAAGTTGGCAGCCCAGCTGCCAGTATTCTATCGTAAAATTTACGGGTTACATTTTACAGTGTACGAACGGTTGGTTGGTTGGTGTTATACGCCGCGCTCAAGATTATTTCACAACTCCGGCAACTCGTCCACATTGAGTGATCTAGTGAAACAAATGTCTCATACTTACAAGCATCTTTTTATTTTGTTAAAATACACTTTTGATTTGGTTAACGATATCCCGAATAAATTGTAAAGCTTCTACCATTAATGGTGATTTCTTATCGCCAGAATGTTGCCTTTTATGATCACAATCGTTTCTGCAACATCAGCTTGCCAACAATCTCCCTACACCAATGATTGTATCGGTCGGTGCAGACTTTCCAGGGGGTGCTTAACTTTTTTCTTTGTGTATATAATTAAACATAATACAACTTAGATTTTGAGGAATTTTCTCCCTTACAAAGAAAACAGAACACTATCACTGGGGAACAGTTGCAGTGTTTAATCACACCATCTCAACGCGTCGAGATTTTTTTTTTCATTATTTCCCTTCAGAGCAAATTCCTTCAAACTCGGTATTTTAATTGAAACAAGAGTGAAATAGTTGCGAAAGGTCAGACGTTTTGATAAGGGAGACAACTCTGTGTGTTCTACAAACCAACGCATCCCAATATATCAAAAGGTGATTTGCCAATTACTTTCGAATGACGCAATTTAGCGACGTCACAATTGCTACCCTAAGTGGTAGACCGGACAAAGCATACGTCTGTTTTTAACTCAACATTTTCAGCGTTTTTGTAAAATATTTTAGTAAAGAAACCCGATATTGTGACAGTTTATGTCTGAAATAATCAAGTATTGTGAAAAAATCTTTCATGAAACGGTGCATGGACTGAATATAGCCAAAGTCTAATTGGAAGCTTGGCTTGCCCGGTCTAAGTTTGGTGCCACGACGTCATGTCATTGTTGCGCGAAGAACTGGCAAATGGTCTATTAACAAATAACGAATTCGTTGTACTGAATAACGGTTTTGGTACTTTCGTTTTAACGCCAACGTCCATTAAACAAACTAAAAACGGAGGTGTAGCACGGAAATTGCTGATTAGAATCCATCGTTTTGTTCGAGATATTGATAAAATGTAACAGCTATAGGCTGTTAAATGGGAAATTAAAGATCAGTGGTTACGATTAAGGTATGGCAAGTTAAATGTATGCAGACCATTGACAAACCAAGTCATTTCATTGTTGTCAACTCATTATCCATGCATGAACAGTTGTATAATCACTGACAGTTTTGTGTATACTGTATATATATATAAATACAAGTTCCAGAAAATTCTATTGACTCGTCAGTCGTCAACCTAATGAAATATCAGCTTATTGGGTATAAGGGTCTAAATGATATAGCCTTTCTTAAAGTGGCATGAGCTGCCAAAATGTTGATATTTTAAGGTTGAAACAGAATGTGGAAATAATTGGCTATTTTTCTCAAGACGTATAATTCAGAAGCTTTTCAGTGCTTCTAGTCTCGAAAATACACGATAAAGTATTGTTTTGAACTATTTTGTACTTAGAATGAATGAATGGTCGTCCCGGCTATTTAAATTTTGTTTACTTTTAGAACACGTTTTCGGTTCGTACAGGCCATATACTGGATAGATTTTCCTCATTCCAACGCCAATCATTTAGTTTTCCGATGGCCTTCAAAGCATTTTACTGTCATGACGATGAGAAATTATGAAAAAAGTGTGAATTTTGGCAGCTCATGCCACTTTAACACAATTAGAAACTTGTCTCCATGGTTATTTTAGACAGGAAGATTTTCCCTTTGACTGTGTGTTTTAGTGTTCATAAATATATAAAGGCCTGTTCTCACTGTGCGATGTAGGATGCGATTAAAATGTAATCTTGTAGGATGCGATTAAAATGAATGCTTTTAATTGGTCGATAAGATTTGTCAACCAATCAAATGCATCCATTTTAATCGCATCCTACAAGTCGGTACTACAAATCGCACAGTGAGAATGGGCCTTTAGACGAAACAAGCTACGTAGATTTAAGCAATACAAGAAAATGGAGAAGACATTCGTCGGTGTTAGCGGCATACTCGACCAGGTCCATGTCTTACGAAGCAGCAGGGAGCAGTTTCACGAATCCGTCGCACAGTGCGATCAATCGCAGTTGCCATGACGTCGTATCTCTTCAATATGGTATCCATTGGCAACTAGGCTTCTTTTGCGATGCGACTACTTTGTGAAACGAGCCCCAAACGGTGGGACAAGAGTTGGCAATTTTATAAAATAAGTCTGAGTGGTCTCGAACACTAAAATGTTTTACTTTCTTTTTTGCTTATTAACTTTTAAGTTACGTCAGACGTAAATCAGTGTTAAAACTAAAGTAACTTGCGCCTTGTACGCAACCGGTGCATGTTGTAGGCCTATGCGCAAAATTACACCAGCTTTGTAAGACAGGCCCCAGACATAGTAGGCTACATACATGTAACATCCAGGCTAACAGCCAACAGACTTGACAAGAAGAGCGTAGATGGTGTACAAACAGCTGTTATTCTAGCGACATGTGGTATAAGATTGAAAGCTGTAGCTTTCATGATGTCGATCGGCAAACACGTATATTGACACATTTGGCTATCTAGAATTACATCGATAATACAATAACATTATATCGAAAAGTGTAACACCGAGTTTGCCAATTTAAAAGGTTATGTATACCTTCTTTTGGTAGACATTTGACTATTCAAAGACCTAAAATTAATTCGAGAATACAATAAAATTATATCGAAAAGTGTAACACCGAGTTTGCCAATTGAAAAGGTTATGTACCTTCTTTTGGTAGACATTTGACTATACAAAGACCTAAAATTAATTCGATAATACAATAAGATTATATGCAAAAAGTGTAACACCGAGTTTGCCGGTTTAGAGGGACCACGCAGCTTCTTTGGTAGTATTTCATTAAATTACACTATACTAAGTCGATTATACAATAAGATTATATCCAAAATGCGTAACAACTAGTTTGCCGGTTTAAAGTTTGACTATTTTGTGTTGTGTTTTTCTAGAACTTTCTCTTCTATTTATCTTTTCTTAAGATTACTAAGAACTATTTTTGGATTCATCGACCTTCCTATTGTAGTATTGTCAATCCCACTCAAAGATGCCACTATTGATCAAGTTATTGGTGTAATATTATCTTTCTCACGCACAGCTGCGTGTTGATGATTGGTTGGCTGTTTTGGCTTATTGGCGGGTCCATTCGTATGAATGATGCAAGCCATACTATAGCGAGTAACTATTACCTTGAGCGATTAAAAAAACTGTGATGTTTTAGTACAATATATTGAGTGTTTCTGTACAGGAGTATATTTCAGTACGTTTGAGAACTACTTAACCTCTTAAGATATTAAAACATGCGATACAATTGTCAGAGCTTACGTCGATATACGATTTCCAGATAAGCAAATATACAGTGGTGAGAAACGGGAAGATCAGCTGTATGCTCATAAAATTAATAGAATCATTTCGGATGGCAGCAATATTCATTCAGAGCCACATATAACTATCAACAGATTTTTGAACAAATGTCTAGGCTAATTCAGTAATTATAAATTAATGTAGTTTTCAGTTATTGTACCGTCTTCATAATTTCATAATATTGGACTAATACGTCCCGCATTTCTTGAAAGTCTAGATTCGGTGACAATAAACCGTTTACACTGTTGGACTCTCAGATTTGAAAACAAACATTTGTACTTTAAGGGAGGCTAAAAGGCATTAGTTTCTTCAAGTAATGCACGATTGTCCAATTACATTGTAATGTAGGCCTAACAATATATAAAAAAATATTTATCCTTTAGGTTTGAACTTGGACCCCGGAAGATGTCGTGAAAAAACTATAATACCATTTGTGTTTCAGTATAACAAAGCTAGCATCGCTATGGCCAAGATTATAGTAGAAGAATACAAACTACTTCAAAGTAAACTTGCTCGACCTCTGACCCAAAGGCCAGTCATTGCTTATAAAAAGAACAAGAGTTTGAAAGACATACTGGTCAGGGCTAAACTCCCCTGTCGGCCTTCTACCTAGGTTTTCTGGGAAAGGGTATGGGGGGGGGGGGCATAATATATAGTCTGACGATATTCTTACTATAGCTTAAGATGCGTAAGCATTGTCAATGTAATACAAGGTGTTCCAGAAAATTCTACTGACTAAGGCCAAGCTCCTGTCAGTCGTCAACCTAATGAAATATCATAGGTTTACTTTATTACAACAATTTATGATGGGGTATAAAGGTCTAAATGATATACCTCTTTTTAACACAATTAGAAACTTGTCTCCGTGGTTATTTTAGACAAGAAGATTTTCCCTGTGCCCATGTGTTTTAGTGTCCATAAATATATAAAAAATAGTAATTTGAGTTGGCTTTGTTGTACGTTATCGCTTGCAAAGTCGTATAAGATTAAAGTGGCATGAGCTGCCAAAATGTTGATATTTTGACGTTGAAACAGAATGTTGAAATTATCGGCTATTTTTCCCAAGACGTATAATTCAGAGGCTTTTTAGTGCTCCTAGTCTCAAGAATGTACGATAAAGTATTGTTTTGAACTAAGTTTGGCTTAGAATGAATGAATGGTCGTCACGGTTATTTAAATTTTGTTTACTTTTCGAACACATTTTCGGTTCGTACAGGCCACATACTGTATAGATTTTTCTCATTCCAACGCTAATCATTTAGTTTTTCGATGGCCTTCAAAGCCTCTTACTGTCGTGACGATCAGAAATTATGAAAAAAGTGTGAATTTCGGCAGCTCATGCCACTTTAAGGTAAATATAACTGCTTATGGCAATTGAACGAATGAATGAATCACATGTTGTAGCGGCTGTTAGAATCCCTCCCTCCACCAGTCTGCATATTAGAGGAAACGTTCGCCTCCAAAGGACGGCTAATGAAACAGAGAGTGGACTCGCGCGGTTCTATCGGCCCTAAACGTATGCCCCTTTCTCCAGCGATAAAAGTTATAAAATCCTTCCAAACAGAATCTGACACAAGTAAATTTTCACCCACCTCATACGAGAAGTAAACCATAGCAGACACAGGCATGGTTTGCCAAAAGCACTCAAGCACACCGGCGGCAACTTCAAACCGCATTTCGTGTTGAACCCCAGGTAATCCATCGAAATCAAAGTCCTCAGTTTCATCCATACCAACAATTTTTTCTCCCACGCCTGTGGTAGTGATGGATAGCAAGGAAACAAGCAGAAACAGGAGTTTGTTTGTATCTTTTGCCTCCCCACCCGACATCTTTTCCATTCAGTGTTGAGTGAACTTTAAAGGTATATTTGTCGTCTGCCGCTGAATCAATAGTTGAGAGAGGGCGAGTCGATTGTATATACGGGGGTGAAAGCACAGACAATAAACATCCGCCACAGAATCATTTCGTACGTATATTCTCTGGATAAGAATGTAGAAATATTGATTATTATGTAGGCTACTTTATGTTGTTTGCTTACCTTGTCTTGAATTTTAAATTGCTTTGTATTTAATTTTTTTAGAATAATCGATCTCAAAACGCGGAATACTTTTTAAGCATCTATATGAGTTATTTATTTGATTCTTTATGAAGAAAGGCGGTGGCGGGTCAGTCACTAGATACTGTGACGTCGCGGGTTCGAATCCTACTCAGACAAAATTTCTGAGTGTTTTTTTTTCATTCGATTGCCTTATGTGGAAGAGTTACCAAATACTTACTGATGATCTGGGTAAAGCCCGGTTCACTCTCCCACTAAACGCTGAATATAAATAAAATGAGTTTGAGTGCGACTTAAAACTTCCATGAAACAATCAATCAATTTGTCAAAAAGACAGAAGGTATTTTCAATATTTTGTGGATTATAACTCAAGATTATTTCACTTATACATGTATTGCGGCGTTACCAAGCTTAGTGGGGTGAGAAAACAGACTCATTGCCCGGAGGAAACCCTCGACGTTCGGCGAGTACCTGGCGACTCTTCCGCATACTGCGATTGAGAAAACAGCTATGTGCAAATGACAACAACCAAATACCCTGCAATATTCTTCTATAATGTAATATGAAAGGATTGGGCATCACTTTTGGGGCAATTGGTTGATTGATGTTTTACGCCGCACCCAAGATTATTTTTTCACTTATGTGGCGGAGGAAACTCCCGACCTTCGGCGAATACCTGGCAACTCTTCCACATACGACGACAGAGTGAAAACATCCACTCAGAATTTTTTCAATTTTTATTTGGTTTAAGTGTGAATTGAACCCGCGCCACGTCGATGGTCTGAGGGTATGTATGACTGAGGGACGATCACTCTAACCCACTGGACCACCGAGGCCCCTTCTGTGCTGTGTTGAAAGCTGAAGACTCGTGGCAGCTCATGCAACACAGATGCTTAGTGGATTATCTCAGGCTGGATTAATCTATCAGCGGCAGTGGTAGCACTGTGTTATGGAAGCCGATAGAGGCCATCTCGCGATCTCGCAATTTCGCCCTTCGAAGCCCTCCAAAGATCTTGCGGTCTCGGCATCTCGCTCTAGGCTTTGGAGGGTGAGATTGCGAGATGGCGTCTATTGGCTTCCATACTTTGTGCTTGTTGAGCGCAAACAATTAAATTTACACTTTTATTTGCTGAAGTTTTACTTCTTTAAAAATGTTTGCAGCATGTGTGGAGATCAACATATTTTATGTAGTTCTTCATTAATTCCCGTATTCTCGTTTAGTCTATTTAATTAAAAGTCGAAGAGTTAAAAATAGAACAAAACTGATTGTCACCTATTATATTATAGTTAAGGCAGATTTATCACGATAAAGTAATCGTCTCTCAGTGTGAAATATAGGCCTTGCACCGATGGATAGTTGTTTTGAATCACTATCAGTCCAAATAAAGTTCAGAGTGAATTGTTCACCCGATCGGCCTATGTGGAAGAGTTGCCAGGTACTTGCCGAAGGTCGGGGGTTCCCTCGGGGCAATGAGACCGATTTCCTCCCCCACTAAACCTGGCAACGTCGCCATATAAGTGAAATAATCTTGAGTGCGGCGTAAAACGTCAATCAATTAATCACTCATTCAACGAAATCCAAAGCTCTCACTTACCTAGGTTTTTTATTTTTACACCAATAATAGTGATTATTTAATTAGCCATCCAATCAATCAATTAATAGACAGATTAAATAACCACTTGATCCTCAATCAGCCAATAAATCAATAAATAGACTGGTTGATTGATTGATTAATGGATTAATAAGCAAATAAATAAAAAAATATATAAGAGTAAGAAGGTCGGGAGTTTCCTCCGCCACATAAAATAATCTTGAGTGCGGCGTAAAACATCAATCAACATAAAATATGACAATTTCACATATATGTTTACGTCTAGAGAGGGGTGGGGTGGGGGGTTCTTAAGAGTGGAGATTGGATAGTTGACCCAAGATATGACGAATATACAACATGATGAGACGTGATCTTACAGCGCATGGAAGTTCGTGACTTCGTCAAGTTCTGTCAAAATAAAATCGTCTATCGTAAAACTTCTCAGGCATCCATCACGACTCTATTGTATCTCACAGGGTATTGAGTATACGTCGTATTGACAAGTAGTTATTTCGCAAAAGAACACCATTCATAGTGCCCTATATCCTTTGTATGTAATTTACGTTCAACGATCCTTTCCACTAGATCCGATGTGTACACGTGGCTATGAAAGAGCTCGTATGTATTGAGACGCCATTAGAGTGTGTGAATCCCAGGGAAGCCTTTACTGATGCCATCAGAGAATCCTTTACATGACTGGTATCCCATAACCGTAGAAATGTATACGAGATTATAACCAACACAATACAAGCTACAGCAATGGGAAACGATTAATTCTCCCACGCAAGTTCGGTATCAGCAAGATGGCTGGATGAGGGCTTAGAGGTAATTACCCACCACAGGATGAAGGGTCATCTCTATTTTTGATTGGTTCAATGAGTTCAAAGGTGAGTAAGGATTTCCATTCAGTTTGTCAAAATACGCAAACACGAAGCTCGTACAGAAACACAAAGGTGTCAATATTGACAACTACATATCAATCAAACCGCCTTAATGGAACGTGCACAAGCTTAACCTTATTTCTAACTATTCATTTTTCAAAAGAAGGTATTCGGCAATTGAAGATAGTCCGTGTCACTTGACCTAAACACATTGGGCCTATATCAAATGACCCTTCATCGCTTATTGGACATAGTGTAAAGACTGCATGAGTATTTTCTGAAAGCGTTGTCTTCGTTTCGGTAAACTCATTACTAACAGTCATCTACAAGTTCTACATGATCGGCTTCGCAGATGGTCTTCATGAATTTGGGAATTGATTCGCTCAGGATTGAACTTATTTTTTTGACAGTATAAACTCAAAGGGATTGGCAACAAGTTATAAAACTTACGAGTCCCTCAGAGGATATATCTACTCGGTACTGAATTCTTGACGATCAAACTCCGTTAAGGTTCCCAAAAGAAATGTAATATATTTAGACGAAGATATTTCAAAAGCAGAACCACGTCTCAAGTCTGTGACAATTCCAAAGTTGCTGGTTGTTGGGAACCGATTTCAGTATTTGGTTCGGTGAATTGTAAAGTCAATTTTTGTTTCCAGGCCACAAGTACATTTTAGGCCTGGCAGTCTTCGATACTCCTCGTATTGATTGTTGCTGCTAATGGATGCGATTAGCTTAAACCAAAGTACAATCATTGCTCAAAGATGAGTGATACATTTTTCATCTGAACTTTACTTTGGCCGCAGATCATCAATAGTTTCTTACAGCAAACATGGACGACCGCCGGTGGTATGAAGCAAATTTCAGAGATTTCTACCCGACTCCGAGTGGAAGTGATTGGCCTACTCGGTTTTATGGTCGTCCATACAAACACCTTGTCCCATTGTCTTCAAGCTTAAAAGATCTGCCACAGGATTACGATATGTACGGAAATTCACCATATCGTCTTCCGGTAAGCCACCTTCTTTATGTTAAATCCCGAATAAACAATAATATGCCGCGAGAATTCCACAGATATCCAAGTACGAACCTTGGGCTCGTTTCACAAAGCAGTCGCATCGCAAACGAACCTTAGTTGCCAATGGGTACCATAGTTAAGCGATGCGACGTCGTGGCAACTGCGATTGGTCGCAGTGTGCGACGGCTTCGTGAAACGATCCCCTTGTCTTCTTGGAGATAACTTGTCATCCCTGTAATTTTATCAGCTCCTAGCAATCTGACTTTTAAACATTCTTTTAGATCATGCACTCACAGCTTGTCCCAACAGGTCGTTCTATGCTTGAAACGGTCTGAATTACGATGGTAAACCCTTTAACAACAAATGTTACAGGGGAACAACTTCTTGGTCAATGAATTTATTTAAAGTTGAAACTAAGGGGAAAACACATATACGTTGTAATTCGTTTAACAAACTGTGTACTAAATTCAAGATGTATGTTTTTTCCCTACTGCATAGTTAGCCACTAATTGTTGTAGTGAAAAATGAAATCTTGGTTGCGCTTTTGAGAGTGATTTGTGTTACATAGCAAAGACGTTTTATATATATTGTTTAGTTCAAGGTTGCTGTGTTATTTTGTATGCACCAAGTAAATCTGTAAAAAAAATTAAATTTGGGTTGGGCAAGGTGACAACCATGGTCCTCGTTTATTTAAACTAATAAATACGGTCGCCAAAAACTGCTAACCTGTAGGTTATTCCCTTTATTTTACTTATCGATATTAAAACGTTTCACCAGAAGTCATATCGACTAGTTATAACTTATACTTATATCTAACTTATTTTTAACACTAAAACACTCGGATACAGGGAAAATCTTCTTGTCTAAAATAACCACGGAGACAAGTTTTTTTTGTGTTCAAAGCGGGGTATGTCATTTAGACCTTTTTCCAAATCATAGGTTGTTGTAATAAACCACAACCCATAATATTTCATTAGATTGACGACGGGCTTGGGTTTGGCATTAGTCAGTAGACTTAATATAACTTATAGGTGTATCTAGTCAAGCATAAACCTATAACGTCAACAGTGCGCTGTCTATTCGGCTTTAGACATTATCAGGATAGAGGATGACACATTTTACAACAAACTGTCTGTATGTTTATGAACACTAAAACACACGGACAAAGGGAAAATCTTCTTGTCTAAAATAACCACGGAGGCAAGCTTCTAATTGTGTTAACAGCGGGGTATGTGACCCAATCATAGGTTGTTGTAATAAACCAAAACTCATGATATTTCATTAGGTTGAAGACAGACAGGAGTTTGGCTTTAAACAGTAAAATTTTCTGGAATACTTTGTAATATATTGACAAAACTATACGGATTTTCGGCTATGCCAAGAAGTTGGGTAAACTGAAATTGAAGAATATTAGATAGTGGCAAAAGAAAGAGAAAATATGTAATTTGGTTCCTAGGTAGAAGACAGAAACGGGAGTATAGCTCTGACTAGTAGATCTTTCAAACTGTGGCTCTTTTTGTAAGCAATGACTGCCCGTTGGCTCAGAAGCCGGGCCATTTAATTCTGAATAACTAACTGTCTGTAAATCTAGGTTAATTTAAGCACACTGTATTATAATAGCTTCCACATTCAATTGAACGACATGTTGCTCTTGAATTTGCTGTTTCAATATGAAATCATCATTCACGGCAACGCACGCTTTAATACTCCTTTTAATGAATGACATAACCAGCGTATTGGTTTTTTTTATTGTCGATAGCTTTATCAAATACCGCAGCGACGACTAAAAGCTAATGCGTATGAGAAAAAATCGTTTTAAAAAATATTACATTATATTTTTTCTATTTAAACGACATATCTTTTTATTGTGTTGATTTCACAATCGCATTGAAGGGTTTTCTTTATTTGTATTTTTTATTATCATCCTTCATAATACAAATAAATTTTCCCATAAACTTGTTTAACAGTATACAACACATATATATACGGTCTAAATGATATACCTCTTTTTAACACAATTAGAAACTTGTCTCCATGGTTATTTTAGACAAGTAGATTTTCCCTGTGCTCGTGTGTTTTAGTGTTCATAAATATAAACGTGTAATAGTTCACAGGCCCAATAGCAGAACTACAGTTTACATTGTTTTTGTACAATACCCTTCATCAATACATAAATATCTGGCAAACGTCACACATATTAAATTTACACCTCACTATAACAAAAATGACAAGATTGGATTTTATTATCTTTGCTAGTTATATCAAACACTGCTGAGGGGCGGGTCCAGCTCATCTTTTCAGGGGGGGGGGGGGGAGGTTCAGCGCCAAAAAGGGCACTGCTTGTGAGTAAAAAGGGCGAGTAACAGACAAAACAACATTTAAGTGATAGGTTTTTTATTCTTAAAATTGGGAGCCAGTAAAGTGTCCGTACAGCCATGTTACCAAAAAGATACTGTTTACAAATAGTAAGATTTTGCAGTTATCGTGACTATGTCAAGCGACAGACCGATCGAATCTTTTGTCTGAATTTTCTGGAAAAAAAAGAGCAAGGGAAAGACGATACTTCAAATGTTTTCGTAATTGTCGGAAGACAAAAACAATCTTGAATACAAGTATATGCATATGACAGACGACTAGTTGACAACTGCACTTGTCCGGGGACGGGGTCTGACATTGCTGTTAATAGTATGTCGTCACGCTATATTGTTCCGTGCAGAACTGGCATATAGCCTATTAAAATAATTTTACTTTCTACGTGCTGAGTCGGATATATTCTTATGAATATGCAAAACATTTAATTTAGCTTTAAATTATATCACATACTATCATTTCTTTTTAAAGGACTACCCGCATTTACGTTCAAGGAAAGAGGTTAATCTCGAAAATGATCGCCATCACTCGTCGGGTTCCGATTCGGCGCCGACTGATGCCGATGATACAACGAACCCCAAGAGAACCTTAAAGGACATATGTAGTCGGTTCGCCGAAAGAACTTCTTGTGTTGGGCCACCTTATATCAACTCGTCCAAAAATGTCTCTACCAAGTGCTTTTGGTCTGCAGTATTTGTGCTGATGATCATCGGGACTATCGTTAATGTATACTTGAACATCAATACCTTTCTTCAGCATCCAATAAAAACCACTCTCTCTATTGGATACTCTCCCCTTATTTTTCCAACCGTCACCATATGCAACACCAACCCCGTGAGATTATCTGCATTAAAGATGGGCTCGAAGGATTTGCAAGAATTCATGAAATTCCAAGACCCATCGGATTTTAAGCGGGATCCGTCCTCCCAAACTAACTTGGTTTCAACAGTGAATGTCTTGCAGACGACCGAATCCGTCAACGTGGGATCTCCTAATGTCCCACCAGATCAGGTAAATATCTAAGAACCTAAAATTAGTCTTTGGTGTTCGATTGATGGGGGCAGGTCAGTGGGTTAGAGTGATCGTCCCTCAGTCCGACACATACCTTCCATCGATGTGGCACGGGTTCGAATCCAACCCAAACCAAATAAAAATTTAACAATTTCTGAGTGGATTTTTCACTCGGTCGCCGCATGTGGAAGAGTGGCTAGGTACTCGATTGGCACTCGATTGGCACTCGATTGACAGGGTGGCTCAGTAGGTTAGAGTGATAGTCCCTCAGTCCGACACATACATTCCATCGATGTGGCACGGGTTCCCACCCAAACCAAATACAAATTGAACAATTTCTGAGTGGATTTTTTTCCTCGGTCGCCGTATGTGGAAGAGTTGCAAGGTACTAGCTGAAGCTCGCTGGTTTACTCCGGCCAATGAGCCCGGTTTTCTACCACAATAAAACTGGCAACGCCGCCATATAAATGAAATAATCTTGATTGTGGCGTAAACCATTAATCTTAGTGTCCCTTTTAGTAATTTTCAACATCATGCTACAGTGTTCTGCAATTTCACACAGTTTTCTTATACCATTAATTGCTTACAAAATCTAACAACACTTCAAAACAGTTGGGTATTTTTACGTTTCACGTGACAATTTCCTTCTTGAAATTTTAAGTGAAAAGCTTGGTCCCTTTTTATAGCCAAACAACTCAAGGCAAAAGAGATTTGTGGATTGGCAGCAACAACAACAACAAACTGGAAACAAGACATTCAAACCTCCTAAATCGGACATTGGTGAAAAAATAGGTGGACAAAAAGATCCTCGTTTTCAGTCGCTAGAGGAGTTCCGATATCTCATTGGACTAGAAAACACGTGAGTATTCTGCACAATTTAATAAGATCCTATTTACTTCTTAGGGGCCTCGGTGGTCCAGTGGGTTAGAGTGATCGTCACTCAGTTCCATACAGCCCTTCAATGTATGCGGCGCGGGTTCGAACCACACTCAGACCAGGTAAAAATTTAACAATTTCTGAGTGGGGTTTCCTACGGACAATGCTTCCGGTTTCCTCCCCCACTAAACCTGGCAACGCCGCCATATAAGCGCAATGATCCGTGACCAAATTCTGGAAGGCATGAGTTTGAGTCTACAAGTAACTTTTTTGTTTTGGACTTTGAGGACTATGCCCCTATTCAACTCTGCCTCCTGTCCAATCCTGTTGCATACTGAGTCGTTTTGCTCATCACACAATCAGGATTCCTTAAGGGGCTGGGATAAACATTGATCGCAAACCCGACTTCACGCATGGCCGATATTTGAGACAGAGTTTTAACGATTGCAAAGTCAAGGTTGAAGTAAATAATCTGGCAAATATAATCTGGCAATATAGCATTTAATAACTTGATCTTTTCCACCCAGGTCAACCCGCTACGACATGAGTCACCACATGAGTGATATGCTCATATCCTGTTCAATGGAGGGAAGAAGTTGTGAGGCAGGGTAAGTAATTCTTCTGCTTAAACTGTTTTATTTTCCGAAATGTGTAGGATTATTGTTCAAAGCGGAATTTCAAAATGGCTTGCAAATCAGCGGCTGTAAGTTGTCACCTTCTCGAAAACATGTTCGATTAAACTACTTAGGCTTCAATTTGTTTTAAACAAAAGCCATTGACATCGCTGGGTCGGGGGTTGGAATCCTACTCAGTCTAAAAGAAAAATCTGAAGGGTTTTGGAAGGGTTGCCTGGTTTCCTTCCCATACTATAGTATTTAACAACAATTTATGATGGGGTATAAAGGTCTAAATGATATACCTCTTTTTAACACAATTAGGAACTGGTCGCCGTGGTTATTTTAGACAAGGGGATTTTCTCTGTGCCCGTGTGTTTTAGTGTTCATAAATATAGTATTTAAAAGTATTAAATGCAGTAGTTGAAAGTTTCATAGAAGACAAAATGCAATATCAGGTAAAGTGAACTTTGGTTAAGCAAATAAGTAACTTAATTCTGCATTTTATTCTTCAACAGAAATTTCTCGTGGTTTTTGACAGATGACTACGGTGCATGTTTCTCTTTCAATCAGTTCCGATTTGGTTCTAAAGAAACGGATGATCTGAAAAAATCTTACAGACAGGGAAATGTTTATGGTGAAACTTGGTCAAATTTTTTATTATTTATAACTTTCTTTATTGGAAAACACTTTTCACCGGAAAAAATCTTTGTTGGTCGAAAAAATAATGTGAAAATTATACCAACAAAAAGCTGTTTGTGATGTCCTGAATACATCGAGAAACACCGCTCTTTTATGCCTTTCTCCTTTAATGTCGTATGTGGGATGGTTGCCAGTTACCAACGGAAGGTCGTGGGTTTCCTCCGGGCATAGAGCCCGGTTTCCTCCCACAAAAAAACTGGCCACGCCGCCATATAAGTGAAATAATTTTGTGCGCGGCGTAAAACAACAAACAATCAATCAATCTTTAATGTCTCAGCTGTATTAAGGAGAAAACAGAGAAGCAATTGAGCCCACAAGGCAGAATTTTGCTGGGACATTCAAGTGGCATTTTCTGGGGTATTCAAGTGGGGAAATTTCGTTGAAACAGAATTAGCTAACTGTTGGTCATTTTTATCAAGAAGTACCAATTAAGAGTTTTCAGTTAATACCAATTTTGTACATGTAGATATGAGTTTAGGTAGTTTTATCAGCAACACAGCCCAGAAAAAACAAACAAAAACAATACTTCTAACGCTGATGGGGCCTCCGTGGCTCAGTAGGTAGACGCTCAATCTGAACAGCCTTCCACAGATGGGTCGCGGGTTCGAATCCAACTCAGTCCAAAAAAAAAAAATTGGACAATTTTCTGACTGGGTTTTCACTCAAACTACCTATGTGTGATGGTTGCCAGTTACCAAAGGAAGGTCGTGGGTTTCATCCGGGCATAGAGCCTGGTTTCCTCCCACAATAAAACTGGCAACGCCGTCATATAAGTGAAATAATCTTGAGCACGGCGTAAAACACCAAACAATCAATCAATGAATCAATCAATCAATCAATCAAACGCTGATCTTTTCGTGACGGTCGAAATTTAGAGGACAAAAATCCGAATTTTGGCAGTTCATGGCGCTTTAAACTATTTACCAGCTTACCATTGATGCCAACATTCGACTTTGATTAGAATATTGCGTTTTTTCCCATTTAGTGTATAATAAGTTTTGGGTCGTTTTTTTTTTTGCCTAGAAGGAACTGTTCTCAAATTCCCAGTTCCCATAAACTATTTTTTCCAAATAAAGTTAATTTTATCTAATATCTTCCTACCAAGCATCTCTAGTAAAATGAAAAGATTTATGAACAGGATTTAAATTTATGAACTAAATGTATATTTGAAAAGCGTCAGTTGAAACGAGACAACCTTCGCATTAGTTCCCTGGCAGTCAAAAAATGAAGGGGGGAGGAAATATGCATATTTTCCGTATTTTTCGTAACTACTCGGAAAATGATGTCATGCACGACCTTCGATGTGTACAAACTGCCACGAAAACGTACTGAGACAGTAGAAATCGTTTAATACGTCATCGCTGTGAGGGTACACAACGGAGGTCGTGTTTGACGTCATAAGTCTCTGAGATAATTAACTTTCGTAAGCATAGTAGATCGGCAAACGTAGCTTGAATTTTGTATGAGCTACGATCGAAATTTAATTTTCTTTTTGGTTAGACTTTTAAAGTACATGTTCTACAACACACATAACGCAAATTAGACAATATTTCCAATGGTTGTTCATAAATCCTTTAAGATAAGGTGGTTGAGGGGAGGGTGGTGTCTTTTTTGGCTTGTGCTTTTGTCGACATACGAAGTTAGCTGTTGAATGCAACGTACCAATCAATCAATCAATCTATCCAATAGATGCTAAACGAAACAGAGTTCGTTATTGTGTCCTATCTTTGTTTGAAGGATTACAGTTGATGTTAAGCCTGGAGGTAGAAGAGTATATACCAGGGGTTGCCATGGGTTACGGCGCACGTGTCTCCATTTCTCATCCAACCAACATGCCCTTCCCGGGAACCGAAGGTTTCTTCGTTTCGTCTGGCAGTGAGACTGATATTGGCGTCAAAATGGTAACTGAATGTATGCAAGGAGCGTGTGGAAATGATTGATTCGTTGATATAAATCGATTGATTAATTGACTGATTGATTTATTGATTTATTGATTGATAGTATTCCATATGCTATCTAGGCCATTTCTCGAACATAGGCCTTATTGCGTTTTGAAAATCATTCGTCTCGTGATCACGTGATATAATGTTGTCCTTGAACTACTTAAAATCGTACGACGTTTCAGTCATGATGGCTATAGGACCGGTTGCATCCTCGCAAGCCAAGTTAAAATCTGCATGTCCCCATTCCGTGTTTTACCTTGGCGGACTACTCCACTCAAACCCGTAAATCGAACAGCTCATTGTGATTGGATGCGAGTAAAACTTCTCAGAGCTAATCAAAACCTCGGGCACTTGCACTGAAAATAACGTAATGGCCGCTGTGTACACCTTGAACTTTTGTTTAACGAGTGCTGATTGGCCAAGACTCTGTAAGTATAGGAAAGACAACTCTTACATTCCCACCAGTGGGCGCTGTTCGATTTACGGGTTTGAGTGGAGTAGTCCGCCAAGGTAAAACACGGAATGGGAACATGCAGATTTTAACTGGGCTAGAGAAGATGGACCGGTTGCTGACTTGGTAATTTTTTATTAACTGGTCGAATTTTAACCACCGTGATGTCTTTGACATCAGTTTCTTCAACCTGTTAAAAACCGTTTCTTGACGCCGAACATGTCAACCACTTTGAAACAAACTATTTGACAGCACCTGGATGTTCCCTGAAGATACTCTTTAATATTCGTGTCGAAAAATAAGAGCTTTTCGGAGACATTTTAGTGCCATGGGTGGAATTTTGACTTATCCAGTGCTTTCGCGTCTTATACCTTTAAGTAAAACGATTTTCAGAGAAAGTCTAAAAACGAACGTAAACTACAATAAGACAAAAATTTCCACAGCGTTATTATGGTTTCCACCGCGGAGAAAAGGTTCTCACAACAGAGAAAACTTTTCTCCGCGGCGAAAAGGTTTCCACCGCGGGGATAAGTTTTCTCCGCGTAAACATTTCCACCGCGGAGAAAATGTTCCCACCGAGGAGTAAAGTTTTGTTTTCCTTGTGATTTGAGAGTTTACTTACTTTTTTCGACTTTCCCTGCTAATCGCTATGCTTAAAGGTATGATTCTTATGACACACGCTTGATTTTCTTCCAGATTCTCAAAACCAATTTTCCCCTTGTGCAAAATTCTGCTAAAGACGAAAACACTGGAAAAGTCACAATTCCACCCATGGCACTAAAAGGTCTCCGTAGAGCTAATTGAAGCAGTAGAGAATGTTGGGTAATTTTCTTTTCCAGATCAACATCTCCCGTCTTTCGGAACCCTATGATGTCTGTCAGGACCCAACAGCTTTTGTGGGAAAATATGGGTTCGAGTACACTCGACAGGTAAGCTAATAAATAAGTATTCAGTAAAATATGGGTTCGAATACACTCGACAGGTAAGCTAATAAATAAGTATTCAGTAAAATATGGGTTCGAGTACACTCGACAGGTAAGCTAATAAATAAGTATTCAGTAAAATATGGGTTCGAATACACTCGACAGGTAAGCTAATAAATAAGTATTCAGTAAAATATGGGTTCGAATACACTCGACAGGTAAGCTAATAAATAAGTATTCAGTAAAATATGGGTTCGAATACACTCGACAGGTAAGCTCATAAATAAGTATTCAGTAAAATTATTTCATTTTTAGTACATTCATGTTTAGCTAAAAATACTTGCCACACAGATAAGCTAATAAATAAACATTCAGTCAAATTATTTCATTGGTAGTACATTCATGTGTATCTATTAGAAATGATTGTGTTAACGCTAATCACACAAGAGCTATTGGACTTTGTCTAAATGGATATTTTACCTCCTATAGGCCTTAAAATAATCTGGAAAGCGCTTTTTTGCAACTGTTCTGGTCTCAAATTTAATTCATTTGTTTTATTAACGGTGCTAGTTATGTTTCTGTGGTGTCATTGTTTAGCTAAAGATGTATAAACTGCCAAAATTATGAGCTTTTTTAAAATGATTTTTCGTTTCTCAAGAGAAGTTAAACGCTTGAAGTATACCTTGAAAAACTAAAGGATTAATATATATAGAAATACAAATATTTGTAAAACAGCCCTTTATGGATGAACGATTTTAGTAGAAATAAATTGATTGATTGTTTGGTGTTTTACGCCGCGCTCAAGATTGTTTCACTTATATGGCGGCGTTGCCAGTTTTATTGTGGGAGGAAACCGGGCTCTGTGCCCGGAGGAAACCCACGACCTTCCGCTGGTAACTGGCAACCATCCCACATAGGTCGTTCGAGTGAAAACCCAGTCAGAAAATTTTACAATTTTTGGACTGAGTGGGTAGAAATAAAAACTTTTCTCTGAGAGCAACCGATTTCGGAAGCTGATACGTGGACAAAATTCAAACAGCCGGGATGCATGTGTACTTTTCGTGGTTTTGTTGCTTATAAAAGATTCTTTAAAGTGGCATGAGCTGCCAAAATGTTGATATTTTGACGTTTAAACAGAATGTTGAAATTATTGGCTATTTTTCTCAAGACGTATAATTCAGAAGCTTTTTAGTGCTTCCAGTCTCGAAAATGTACGATAAAGTATTGTTTTGAACTAACTTTGGCTTAGAATGAATGAATGGTCGTCCCGGTTATTTAAATTTTGTTTACTTTTCGAACACGTTTTCGGTTCGTACAGGCCACAAACTGTATGGATTTTCCGCATTCTAACGCCAATCATTTAGTTTTTCGATGACCTTCAAAGCCTCTTACTGTCGTGACGATCAGAAGTTATGAAAAAAGTGTGAATTTTGGCAGCTCATGCCACTTTAATCTTCTTCAAGATCGGTGTCAGCGGAAAGCTCTCATTTTGGAATTCTTGATTTAAAAAAATGACCAATTAGCTAATTCTGTTTTAACGAAATTGTTTTTATATTCAGACGTCTATCTTTCTTTAATTTGGCGTTCTCCGATTATTTTATGCGCCAACCTACCGTTCGTTCTTCTAAGGGGGCGTAAATTACGCCTGTCGCAAATAGGCCTATACGGTAAGTCGGAGGTGAACCCCCATGTTGTAAGCCTACGCGTAACTTTACGACAGCTTGATAGAGCTGGGTCTTGTTTCACAAAGCGGCGTAGATGTATTTTTTGCGTAACTTTCATACTAACGTATCTCTACAGTATGGGTTGCTATGGCAGTTACGTGAAAACTTACGCTACGCCGCTTTGTGAAACAGGCTTCAGAGGGCGCTGTATTTACCTTAAGTCTGGCGAAAAGAAAAGCTAAAGAAAATCGCATCAATTGTTACTAAAAAGATAAATTATACAAAACCAATTAAACGTAACAAATACACAATGCAACCCAGCCTACCCCACACGAACGTCCTGCTATAATCTACAACGTCCATTTCACAAAACCAATCTGTCACTTCATACTTGCTTTATTAAAGGTCCAATTGAATGGAACAAACTGCCCTCTGACTTAAAACAGTGCCAATCTCATTCTCTTTTTAAATCTCGCGTGAAAGACCTTCTTCTTCAAAAACTGGTTTAACCCGCTTAGAGCCTTTGTTTGAGCCCCCCCCCCCCCCCCCCCCCTCAACCTGCACACTTATTTGTTTGTTTATCTTACCTCAATATTCTGTTCGATATAAAAATAGTTCAACCCATTATATAGCTATAAAACTGTTCACCTACATGTACCACTGCTATTGTTAAATTCTATTTAACGGGATAAAATAAGCCCTTTGGGGCTTCTGTTCCCGCCAGAAATCTTATGTATATTTATTTTTATTAATTGTACTTGTTCTGGTGAATAAAATCAAATCAAATATATTCCCCAGGCATGTCAGGCTGTTTGTGTCCATTCTTTGATTCTGGAAAATTGCAACTGTTATGATCCCTCTCAGGTCCGACTCTACCCTCTTAATACCACCCAGAATTACAACACTTGTGTCTCGGAAGAGGGTAAGTTGATCTCCAGAGTTGATAAGTTGATCTCCGGAGTTGATAAATTGATCTCCGGGGATCTCCGAAATTGATAAGTTTATCTCCGGTGATCTCCGGAGTTGATAAGATGATCTCCGGTGATCTCCGGAATTGATGAGTTGATCTCCGGTGATCTCCGGAGTTGATAAGTTGATCTCCGGTGATCTCCGGAGTTGATAAGTTGATCTCCGGTGATCTCCGGAGTTGATAAGTTTATCTCCGGTGATCTCCGGAGTTGATAAGTTTATCTCCGGTGATCTCCGGAGTTGATAAGTTGATCTCCAGAGGAAACTAAGATCTTTGGTTGAAAGGGTAAAAAGAGCGAATAAAGGGGAGTAAACGCATTCTGTGGCGTGCATTTAGTTGACGTCATTGGTCAAAGGAAACTAAACCATTTAAGCTGTAACACTATTTTTTCGCATAAAACTGTTAGGTTATTTTCTGAATATCGCATATGGGGATGAACGCAAAAGCTATATACTAACCATTAGATTTTAAACAGTTGGCAAATGCGATTGACTAATTGATGTTGTACGCAGCACTCGAGATTATTTCACTTATACGGAGGCGTTGCCGGGTTTAGTGGAGGGGGGGGGGGGCAATTTGTCTTGAGGAAACCATCGATCTTTGACGAGTACCTGTCAACAGATTACTCTACTACGTACGACCCAATTAAAAATCCAGAATTGTTCGACTGTATTTGGTCGGTATGGGACTGAACCCACGACCCATTGGGGGAAGGATCGAGAGACTACCACTCTGCCGATGACAATTTACATTGGCATGAGCTGCCAATTTGTTTTATTTTCTATTTTTCCTTTCAAACAGAATGTGGAAATAATTGCCTATTTTTCTCAATTCAGAAGCTTTTTAGTACTTCTTGTCGCGAGAAAGTACGTTAAAGTGGTGTTTTGAACTAACTTAGCCTTCGAATAAATGAACGTCCATTCCGGCTATTTAAATTTTGTTTACTTTCTAGACAATATTTCGGCACATACAGCTCACAGACTATATGGATATTCTCTCTTCCAACGTCCATCATTTAGTGTTCTTGCGACTTTTAAAGCCACTCCCTGTCTTGGCAATCAGAATTTATGAAATAGTTCGAATTTTGGCACCTCATTAACCCGGGTTATCGGTCTTACGGCGACTGGTATTATATGGCTGTTAATGCGTCTTATGACGAACACGGAGAGAAAAAAATTCGCCAGAGCCCAGATTTCTCGGCTAGCAGCTCATGCCACTTTAACGAGTTATTTTTCTTTGCAGATTTGGGTTGTATATCAAACGTGGAATACAAGTATTCTATCACGGAAAGTCTATCCTGTACTTGTCCAAACCCCTGCAAGTAAGTAGATGTCAGATCTCTGGTAACAAAAAAATCCCTTTATTTCGTCATGCTGGTTTTACACTCTTCGGTCCTACAAAAACTATTTTTAATTGATGTTTTTTGCCCCTCTCGAGAATTTCTCCATTATATGGCGGAGGTGCCACAATCTGGGGAAGGGGGCCGGGTTCTTAGGGGGCAGTATGTCTGAACTGCCAGTTTAAAGTACAAAGTTAGGCAGATATTTTCTACTTTTTTTGAGAAATTACTTTATACGGTACAGTATCAGCCCGGTTTATGTTCATTTGCTTAAAAGCAGTTTTAACTTTAAAAACTGAAGAAAAAAGAAAATGGCTGATTATTTTCCCAAGAAGTACAAGTTAGCGGTGTATTGCTTAAACTCCACCACAGTATTTTGGTGCTTAGAATTTGTGAAAAGAAATCCACAGCTATTAACATGGTGATATTGGTGTTTGGAATTGTTGACAATCGACGTGTGACAGTTAATATGACATGGCATCGTCATTGGATCAGTTTATTACAATTCGTCATTTTTTTCTTTCAGAGAAACCACATACGATGTACGAATGTCAAGTAGAGATTGGCCCGAAGAAATGTACCAGGTACCGTCAATGACTAATCGGAACATTTCTTAAGAAACATTTATCGTCTTTGCAAAATACTGTCCAAATGGCATAAATGCTAAAAGAAAGGGAGGTTATTGCATGGCTTACGACTCCCTCGAGTATTCTACCTTGCAGAGTTTCTGTCTTTGTTCCTCATTACCAACGGAAGGTCGTGGGTTTCCTCCGGGCATAGAGCCTCCCACACTAAAACTGGCAACGCCGCCATATAAGTGAAATAATCTTGAGCGCGGCGTAAAACATCAAACAATCAATCTGTCTTTGCTCCTCAAAATAAGACGTATGTGAAAGAGTTGTTATGTACTCGCCGAAGGTCGGGTGTTCCTTTTGGCAAAGAATCCGGTTTCCTCTCACAATAAAACCTGACAATGCCGCCATTAGTGGAATAATCTTGGGTGAGGCGTAAAACATCAATCAATCAATCAAAACACTACTCAGATGTGTGGGTGGTTGATTGATTGCTACTTAATGATATGTCTCTGATATACAAATATTTGACAATGACCCGCAAAGCTCATTTCTGGGTCAATCGAAACGGGTCTAGTTTGGTCTCTGAGCGCATGTGTTAGTTGTAGACCTATCAGCATGAGTAAATTATGTGTCTTATCCATTCAGCCAAACCTCCTCTTAAAGGGAACACTTAAGGTAGAATACATTATACTTCATCTTAAAGACAATACATGTATCTACTTGGTCCCAAAACAGGGTTTATATATTTTTTATCATTTTCCTACAAGAAGCTATGGTTAATTATTCTCAGATGTCAAGGTGACAGGATGTCACTGAAACATGTGCACACCTGTTATGCTGAACTGCTATTGGTGTATTTAGGTCAAATAAACCAATCATATTGCCAGTTGCAAGGTGTGCACATGTTTCAGTGACATCATGTCACCTTGACATCTGAGAATAATTAACCATAGCTTCTTGTGGGAAAGTCATAAAAAATATATAAACCCTGTTTTGGGACCAGGTAGATATTGTCTTTAAGATGAAGTATAATGTATTTTACCTTAAGTGTTCCCTTTAAGGCCCGTTCTCACTGTGCGATTTGTCGTACCGACTTGTAGCTTGCGATAAAATTGATGTATTTGATTGGTTGACAAATCATATCAACCAATTAAAAGCATTCATTTTAATCGCATGCTACAAGTCTGTACGACAAATCGCATCGTGTGAACGGACCTTAATCTATCAAAAACAGTCATTTAATACCAATATGTGTGATATTTTTCTTTTATTTATTGTAGAATATTTTGTTAGACGCCATTTGCAGAAGGCCCAACAAACAAATAGCATGTCAAAAATTGATTCATGATTCTCCATATGAGAGAAGGTAATAATTAAGACATCGGTTTTACATGTACGTGAAAAACATTAAAGTTGCATAGGCTGCCAAAATTCGTAATTTTTCATTAATTGTGATGGTTAAGAGAGCGCGAGCGTTTATTACATTGAAACACTAAAGGATTGGCGGTAAAATTAAAAATCTTATTTAAAGTGGCAGGAGCTGCCAAAATGTTGATATTTTTACGTTAAAACAGAATGTTGAAATAATTGGCTATTTTTCTCAAGACTTATAATTCAGACGCTTTTTAGTGCTTCTGGTCTCGACAATGTACGACAAAGTATTGTTTTGAACTAACTTTGGCTTAGAATGAATGAATGGTCGTCCCGGTTGTTTATTTTTCAAACACGTTTTCGGTTCGTACAGGTCACATACTGTATTTATTTTCCTCATTCCAACGCCAATCATTTAGTTTTTCGATGGCCTTCAAAGCCTCATACTGTCGTGCCGATCAGAAATTATGAAAAAAAGTGTGAATTTTGGCAGCTCATGCCACTTTAAGTCACGGAGCTATATGAGCCGATGATACTTGATAATACGCGGACAATAGTCAAACAGCCCGGATGTAGGCCTATGAGTATATTTCGAGCTGTTTGTTGCATATGAAACTACGTTAACGTAGGCCTGCATCCCCAAGTTTATAATCAACGAAAAGCTATTTTTTGTACCTTTTGTTAATAATGACGAACAATTTAATAATTCTGTTTTTAATTCAAAAAAAATGTTTCCTATATTTGGCAGCTTATACCGCTTTAACAACCAGGAGAATGATGAACTATTCTTTTGACGGAAAGTCTTGACTATTTTGGCCCCTTTGTTGTATAAATTTGTCTATTCAGAGCATACTTCGTTGGCCATCTCATTTTTAGATAAATCTTTTTTATACGTTTTCAAAAAGTTTACAACAAAACCGCTTATGTGCCTTTTGTGTAACGGTGTTTTTGTACCCTTTTCAGTCGTAATTTCTTGAAGCTGAACGTTTTTTATCGTGATCTGAACTACGAAAGTTTAATAGAAGAACCGGACTATCCTGTGAGTTTTTCTCTGAATTACCCATAATAGATTAAGAAGATTAGCGTCCGACCATAAGGGGTATATTAATCATAGAAGGCCTTTTTTAAAAACTAATTCCCCAATAAATTATAGATTGATTAAATGTTTGGTGTTTTACGCCGCGCTCAAGATTATTTCACGTTGCCAATTTTATTGTGGGAGGAAACCGGGCTATATGTCCGGAGGAAACCCACGACCTTCCGTTGGTAACTGGCAACCATCCCACACCAAAAAATTACAGACTCATTATTTGAGCAAAGAATTGATTCAATGAGGCGCAGAATTACTTATAGATAACAACTTCTTGGTTTATTGGGTGACGACGGTTCGATCTAGTTCGTAAGTTACCAAAATCAATGACAGACAACACATTTTTTCATTTATACAACAGATGAGAGAATTACACGTTGAGACAGGTATACATTAGTTCATCTTCGCAAGGCAAGTTAAAATCGTCATGTCCCCATTCCGCGTTTTACCTTGGCGGACTACTCCACTCCAACCCGTAAATCGAACAGCGCACACTGGTGGGAATGTAAGAGTTGTCTTTCCCAGACTTACCGAGTCTTGGCCAATCAACAATCGTTAAACAAAAGTTCAAGGTGTACACAGCCGCCATTACGTTATTTTCAGTGAAAGTGCCCGAGCATTTGATTAGCTCTGAGAAGTTTTAGTCGCATCCAATCAAAACGAGCTGTTTGACTGGGGTAGTCCGCCAAGGTAAAACACGGAATGGGTTACATGGAGCTTTTAACTTGGCTAGAGAAGATGACATTAGTTGGGAAAAGAAACAATAGAATGAAGTATGGTGAGTTAAGATCGCTGAGGGTTGTCTTGGGGGATGAAACGGTCATAGCCGTTGGGAATAGGCCCCTATACTGTGTTTTCAAAATGAGTAAACGAAAGCTAAAATGGCCCTTTCCTGTCATCAATCATTATGTTTCTGTCAACAGGAATCTCAGTTCCTGTCCGACCTCGGTGGATCCATCGGTTTGTGGATCGGACTTTCAGTTATGAGCATGGTGGAGGTTTTAGAACTTTTCGCCTCCATCTTTGTATGGTTGGGTCGAAGTTGCCTCTTGCGTCGACGGAGGAAGAAAGAGATGGATTCTTCTAAGAAAACAACAACAACAACCACCAGCTGAACGATACCCGTTAAAGTGACATGAGCTGCCAAAATTAACACTTTTTTCATAATTTCTGATCCTCACGACAGTATGAGACTTTGAAGGCCATCAAAAAACTAAATGATTGGCGTTGGAATGAGGAAAATCCATATAGTATGTGGCCTATACGAACCGGAATAGTGTTCGAAAAGTAAACACAATTTAAATAACCGGGACGACCATTCATTCATTCTAAGTAAAAGTTACTTCAAAACAATACGTGCATTCTCAAGACTAAAAGCACTGAAACGCTTCTGAATTATACGTGATGAGAAAAATAACCAATAATTTCAACATTCTGTTTTTACGACAAAATATCAACATTTTGGCAGCTCATGCCACTTTCACTTTAGATATATACCTGTCATAATTGCATTTTTCATTTCTTCTATTGATATACTTGTATAGGCTGAAATTGTCATTCAACGTAATAATTTTCTATTAGACGTATAAATGACTGTTTGCTGTTTTTGTCCAAAAAGTATTCAGATGTGCCAGTATGAAAACGTTTTTTAAATATCCTTATTACTAATTACTAGTTCTGGCTTGTCCATTCCAAGGAGTAGGCCTATAGATTGATTGATTGATTGTTTGGGGTTTTCCGCTGCGCTCAAGATTATTTCACTTATATGGCGACGTTGCTTTTTTATTGTGGGAGGAAACCGGGCTCTATGCCCGGAGGCGACAAGATACATTAGCAGTCATATAACACCAGTCGCCGTAAGACCGATAATCCGGGCTAGTCGTTCGAGTGAAAACCCAGTCAGAAAATGTTCCAATTTTTTGGGACTGAGTGGGACTCGAACCCGCGACCCATTGGTGGAAAGCTGTTCGGATTGAACCTCCAACGCTCTACCTACTGAGCCACGAAGGCCCCCCAAGGGGTATAGGCAGTCTGGAAATACTAAGCCCTTCATTTACCCCTGCATTGAAATCATTGACGGTGAATATTTGTAAACCAACACGTGGAACATTTTTATTTATCAATCTTTAATTCGCGATGAAGTCTATCTTAGTAAACGAAGACCAATGGGTTTGGCTTTCCACGTATCATTTGGGATCTAACAATAAATCTCCTTGATGCCGACTTGATTTATTGTCTGTTTTAAATCGCACTTAAAGGCAGGGGTCATTTTAGCGTTTCGCTAATAAGGAGCCGTGCTGGCTGGTCATAAAGTAGCCTGGATTATCGGTCTTACGGCGACTGGTATTAAATGGCTGGTAATGTGTCTTGTCGCCTTAGCCCGAATCACTAGGGTAAAATAATATCGATATAAGTGTGGAGAAATATAGACCTATACATGTAGTATTTAATACTCCACGATTATTTAATATTCGGTCTAGTTCATTGGTCATGACAAAGGATTTCCGAAGATTACGAGTTAAGTACTTCTAAGATGCCCCGCCCAGTTTTTAGGTCGCTTAAATGTTTTACTATGGCGGTTACGTCAGGTTGAAAGTCAATGGACTTGGGAGGCAAATATTGACTGCATAAAGGAAAGCTTACCACATTACAGCCCCGTAAAGTTGATGAACTCCTTCTCGTAGGTCAATACTATCGGAATGTAGAGTTAAATACTTTACTTTTTGCTTATTTGTTGTGAAATTTGCGCCGCTGATTTTTTCGGCGGGTCTCCTTCAAAAATATAACTTTTTTAGGCTACTATGGAAGTGATCAGGACCCTGTTTCACAAAGCGGAGTAGCGCAAGTTTTCACGTAACTGCCATAGCAACCTATACTGTAGAGAAACGTTAGTATGAAAGTTACGCAAAAAATACATCTACGCCGCTTTGTGAAACAGGCTCCTGGGCTATGATCTGGGCGGAGAGAGAAAAAAAAATTCGGCAGAGCCCAGATTTCTCGGCTAGTCCTAAAGCAACAATCCCATACGTTTTCCGTGTTTTTTTTTAACGAATGACGAACAATTAAAATTTCTGTAATCACAGAGATTGAAGTGTCATTAATTAGTCTGGTGGAGAACGCTGCTATTGTCTGTCCTATAGCAGATTTAAGTTAATTAGTAGTATCAGGTCGATTAGCTGCGTGATCTAGTAAACCAATTAATGATAGAGTTTATAGATCTCGCCAGTTTATTGACAGATTGCTTGATGACGTCACTTGGAAATTACGTGCACAGCATTTTGGGAGATTGACCGATATTCACATAATTTTACAAAATGGCGGAAGGAATACTTTATCGAGAAGAGGATGTAAAAGGCGCCAGATCGTTTGACGGCGCTTATCTGTTGTGTTTCTGAATTGATTGGTTGATTGTTTGGTGTTTTACGCCGCGCTCAAGAATATTTCACTTGTATGGTGGCGTTGCTTTTTTATTGTGGGAGAAAACCCGGCTATGCCCGGAGGAAACCCACGACCTTCCGTTGGTAACTGGCAACCAGTTTCCGACTTGAAGACGTGCAGTTCGGTACACATGTTTTCATAACTATCAGTATCAACTTTTAAATACGTTACGTCAATGTTTTATAAGGAATTAGATAACGCTTCCAATTTCTTGCAACACTTTGGGGAGAAAAAAATCTAACAAAACAGCTTTTTGTAAAAATCAAATAACAATGTATAATTACTCCAGTTCTCTTTACAATTTGAAAAGAATCGCGAATAAGTCGATTGGGTCCTTGGGATTCTTAGCGTATCTCGTTTTCCAGGAGAAAAGATCGACTTCTTCCAATGACCTTTGAAGGTGCTGAAAAAAACAACATTTCGTATTAATATTCATAAGCCGTTACAAAAGGATATCACGAAATAATTTTTTGATTAATTGGGAGCAATAGAGATAGTTTCACACATATGAAGCCTTTTAGGATATACGGGGGAATATATCCGGGTCCATGGGTGAAATAAATCTTGCCTATTCCATTTGCACCCGTTAAACTTTCCATCAGTTTAGTCGAGTGAAATACATTTAGGTATTTCTAAATTTTTAGCACACCTTCATAAAAAGAAATCAATGTCTAATTGGGGCTGAGTAGTCAAATTTGGAAGCACAGCTTGGACATAAGTAGACAAATTTTGGAGCCTAACCACGGCATGAGTAGACAAATTTTGTAGCCCAACCACGGCACGAGTAGACAAATTTTGTAGCCTAACCACGGCACGAGTAGACAAATTTTGTAGCCTAACATGGGCACAGGCCGTCAATTTTGTTAGCATCATTCGACAGGGAACCGTATTTTGCAAAAGCTGTTTGGTTGTTACTTAATTTGTATTAATGCAATATCTAGTTTTGGAATCAAACTTACGATTAGCATGTCGTCGCTTTCTTTGTTCGTTTGGACAGGAATTCTAAAAGAGAAATAAAACAAAATGTAGATTCCAATTTTGTTACTCTGATAGTATACAGAGTAATCACCATGGCAACCCACTCTTTGTATTAAACAATATCCACTGCCATATGATACATGGGGTTTGGGTAAATTAGGCAACTAAGATCCTTTCACTTTTTGGAAATATTGTTTTTGGGGGGAGACTTACACTAATCTATTAACACCGAAGTTAAAGATTTCTTCACTTATATGACGGCATTGTCAGGTTTTATGGGATGGGTAGTTTTACCTATTGCGCACCCAGGGTCCCCAGGTGGTGCAGGAAATTAGACTATCAGAAGGAAATCATATCACCAGTGAGTACCTGGCAACTGTCTCAGGGTGTATATTACAATTATATTGAAGGTTAAAATATTAATATGAAGCACACGGTTTTCAATTAAATTCCAGGCATTTCTTTCTGATTTATTTTCCTCTTACCCCATCGCAGGATGTTGGACAGACCACAAAAACACACGAGAACTGCAAAAAACTGTTCCCCCTCATTTTAAAGGCGTTGAAATAGGGACTAAACACACGTGATCCCTTCGTGGTAAAACCTGACAGCTTCGGGAAAATCATTCCATCGCCGCATCTAGAGTAAATAGACATATCACGTTAGAATATTTTCAGATTTAAAAATAATTGAATCTCTAAATCAACAGCTAAAAAGTAGCCATACAAGAAATGGTCCATAAAACCGTATTGGTTTGTAAATTTAGAGTTGGTGTAAATAACCTGCACTCGTATGTGATAAATCTTTTTTAAAAAAGGTCGAAAACAAAATTTAAGCTTTAAATAATAAATTCTCTTGAACACTAAGTTGCCAAACTGCAAATTTTTTCCTGAAATTCCAGAGATTTTTTTCTTAAAACGGTAGAAATTAACGTAAATGTGCAAGTTCAGAATCATGTACAAGTATAAAATCTTTATGTTGTGCAGGTTGTCCACTAGCAACCAGACATACATTTCCCTTGAACGTAAACATTATAAAATGCAAAGCTCGAAAAAGAAAACCTTGAAAAAATATCTAACACCTGTTTGGTAAAAAAAGTACATGTGCTTAAAAAAAGGTGTAGTTTAAGCTTATATAGCAAGAGTTCATTTTATTCAATGTTGCTCCTGGACCCCGCTGAACATTTGGCTTGAAACTTACGAAATAAAAACGTTCATTTAATCAAGACTGACGAAGATCTCAGCAGGGGAGAGTTTTAAAGTACGGACCAACCCATAATTGCTCCTAGGTCAAATGTCAACATTTCTAGGAAGTAGTGACCAACTAAAAACATACCCTGCTCTTAGTATTGGATAACTGGTCATCCCATTGGATGCCTCACAGCTCAATGCCCGCAGCGCAATCACTGAATCTGAAATAAAAGCTCACAGCATCGTAAATTTGCTTGTTTGGTTCAGACTGGGGGTTTAAGTCAATCAAGATTTTGTCTAAATCTATGTGCAACCTTTCACTTAAGGCCACAGATGGGATTCGAGCCTGTGACCCACTGTTGTACGATCTGTGTCGATTGAGAAAAGATCGTTTAGCCGACAGAGCCAAAGCGACACAATACAGCCCATGGGAGAATTATGATTATAGATTAAATTATATAAACCCTAAAAAGTCGAGGGTGACATCCACAAGAGTTTGTTAGATTTATGTTTTTGGAAAAATAAGAAGGTTTTGGTATAATAGATTTAAAGGAATTATAAATTATGAAGGTTTTCTTCAGTGATTGCTTTTACCTTTTAGATCAGATGCTTCGAGACGAATTTTTCTGCCAATAGAGATTCGGTCCGTGTCCACCTCTTTTCCAAGGACATCGACAACTTTGAGATGAAAGGTAGCAGAGGAGTTTTCTCCCTTTAAAGTTGACATCTGCATTGGGGCCAAAAACCTTTAAAAAATATGTGAATTATTCATAGTTGGAAACCACGTGTGAATTGAATAAAATAACATGCTTCTAGTGCTCTATATTGAAAGAGGGGCGCCGCCCCCCCCCCCCCCACCCCCTCCCCTATCAGAGCTCTGGGACGGGCCGTTTGTTTAATGAACCGGAAATTTTACAGGAAACGAACTCAAAAACCCAAAATATTTGTTTGAATTTTACCTTCAGATTATCAAAATATATAAAAGCTCAATTAATGTTAAATCTAATAAGATCATCTGTAAAAAGAGATCTTTCAATGTATTCCTGCGCATTAAAACTGTTCGAGATTAGCGTTTAATACATGTAGATCCATAAAGGAAACGAGGAGACAGCCCGACAGGCCTTTAACGATGAATTTTCTTGGGACACTTTCACTTCAAATATTCAATATGTAGAATCGATTGCTATCAGATAGTCAAGGCTACGGATTCTGCTCGATTGATTTACACTGCACTCCTGAATCCCATCATCCTGCATAGATTTGTCTGAAGTTAAATAACCTGGAGTCTGGGGAAATATCAAACAGTTGCACCTCACTCACCAGTCTCCGATAGTCTCCACGTCAGACAGAGCTCTCCCTTGCGCGTCATATGCGCACGTCACGGTGTGAATTTTATGGCGTTGTATAACTTTGCTGTTCATATCTCCCCACCCCATTTCGATATCAACTGTGTAGGTGTTGCTACCATCCTTTTTCTAAGAGCAAGTAGAAAATAGTATTTTAAATCGATTATCAAGTGGATTCTAGGGTTTTGTTACTTACAAAATATACCTTGACTTATCGATTCAACATAAATATCAGCAAAAAGTCTATTTTCTACTTCTTGATAAAAATGAAAAAGTTATTTTGTAAGCTATTTTTTTTTCATCCCCAGTCATAAATAGTTGATTTGGGCTTAACGTGGCATTCAACAGCTAAGGACATATGACGACAACCAACTGACCAAAATACCCCCCCCCCCTCCCTCCAGAGATCTAAATTTTGACATTGGGGTCCACAGACCATAGAAAGGTCAGGACTAAAGCAGGGCCACTATGCTCTAGCCCGAGGGCCCGTCGTAAATGGAAACATTTCACTTGGGACGCGTGGCCAGGCTTAGTCGGTCAGAAAACTGCCCAAGACTTTTAGAGCGCACCTGTCAACTCACTTATAAATGCAATTCAACCATTCCTTTATTGACATTTTGTACTTCACGTCTAGTTGATATACATGGGACAGGTTCCTTTATCTCAGAAAAAAAGAATTGCCAACTTAGGAAATGTATATACTTCAGAGAAATTAAAATTAATTCTCTGCAATTGGAACATACATATCGAGGGCTTCAGGAGGTCGACCTACAAACCATAATGTCCATTGAAGTATTTTAACGCTGATATGGAAAGTGAAAATAACTATGGTACAGCAATACCGTACCAATGTAGGAGGTGATGAACATAGATATACTCACAAAGAACAAGCAGTCTTCGCCTTCGTAGTTTTGTCGGAATTGACCATTAAGAGTAAAGGAGACCCTATCCTCGGTTACAAAAACTCGGTCCCCGTTCTGACACAATGCCCTGGCAGAAGCTGGAACATCAGCTCGCATCTCAAAAACGGGTACACCGGAAGTGGTTAGGGGGCATGTAGGGATCACTGAAAAAAGAAAAATTTGTTTTTAAGTCTGGATAAATGCTTCGTTTTAAACCTATTCTCCATATCATTAGACTTGGTAATTCGGGCCACCGAAATACACACTGGTACAACCCGATAAGTCTTCGTTCGACGTTAATACTAAGGTTTCACCACGAGATTGATCCTTTGGGGTTTTACGTGGCGCTAAAGATTATTTCACTAAAATGGGGGCGTTGGCAATTTTAATCTGGGAAGAAACCGGGCTCATGGCTCAGAGGAAAACCACGACCTTCCGGAAGTAACTGACAACCATCCCAAATAGTTCACCATGACAAGAAAAGGTCTGAAAATGCAGGCAACTAATTAAGTTTTCCGGTTTAAATTGCTAGTTTTGATATTCACATTTCAGGACAAAAGGCGTAAAGGTATATACAATAAAAGGAACTTCTCAAAAGCTTATTTCGGATTACTTACAGTGAACAATCGGACCCTCTGATTTAGACGGGAGAGGCTTCAAACTAAAAAACAAAAAATGTAATGTTGCCTAAGCTAATTGAATTCAGATACAAGTTTACCCTTAGGAAAAATAGGATTTTGGTATTTTTCATGTTCTTGGTTGCCAAGCGAAGAAATCTGTTATAAAAAGGCCAACCAGATATATATTAAGGAACACTAAAACACATCGGCACAGGGAAAATCTTGTCCAAAATTATACCCAACCATAACTTGTAATAACTAAAACCCAATATATTTTACTAGGTTGATGACGTTCGGCTAAAAGGGAATGTCTCGGTGCCAGATTGCGTTATTGGTCACAGATCTTGGTAAGCAATTATATATTTATGAACACTAAAACACACGGGCACAGGGAAAATCTTCTTGTCTAAAATAACCATGGAGACAAGTTTCTAATTGTGTTAAAAAGGAGGTATATCATTTAGACCTTTATACCCCATCATAAATTGTACTTACTCAACACGGCATGCAACACATTGCACCTTGAAGTCGTTGCCATTGGAAACTAACATACAAAGACCTTGACGTTTCTTGAAGTAAGTTGGCCAAGACTGAAATAAAAAGGCACATTTTAATTGAATGATTTCCAAACAGTTTTTTTTTCAAATATGGCAGCGTGGTCAGGTTCAGTTGTAGAAATAGGGAGACTGCTTGCCGGATATTCGAGCAATGTGTGTATTTTTATGCACATTTATTTGAAAGCATCCGACACCATATGGAGGGCTTAAATCAAGTACTGTAGGCTAGATTACGAAAAAAATGGTTAGTTCACTATGCACTGAAGTTGTGGACCGAGATTATCAGTAGTCCAAAATGGCTGACCCCCTTTAGCTTTAGATACAGATCACGTGGGACGAAATGAAGAGCTCAATTTTGCCACAGGGGTAAATCACTTTAATCTGAACAAACAGGAATAAAATGAAAAGATGGCTTTTTGGTGGAGATATGATCAGTCTAGTAGATTCTTTTTCAAACAAGTTGCATAGGGGAGCAAAATCTTGCTAAAAACATTTACGTTTCCTAGGCTTCAATCGGCCAGAGACAAGGGAAATTTCCGGCCTTGGGCTAGTACCCGCTTCAATCGGCCAGAGACCAGGGAAACTCCCGGCCTTGGGCTAGTACCCGCTTCAATCGGCCAGAGACCAGGGAAACTCCCGGCCTTGGGCTAGTACCCGCTTCAATCGGCCAGAGACCAGGGAAACTCCCGGCCTTGGGCTAGTACCCGCTTCAATCGGCCAGAGACCAGGGAAACTCCCGGCCTTGGGCTAGTACCCGCTTCAATCGGCCAGAGACCAGGGAAACTCCCGGCCTTGGGCTAGTACCCGCTTCAATCGGCCAGAGACCAGGGAATCTCCCGGCCTTGGGCTAGTACCCGCTTCAATCGGCCAGAGACCAGGGAAACTCCCGGCCTTGGGCTAGTACCCGCTTCAATCGGCCAGAGACCAGGGAAACTCCCGGCCTTGGGCTAGTACCCGCTTCAATCGGCCAGAGACCAGGGAAACTCCCGGCCTTGGGCTAGTACCCGCTTCAATCGGCCAGAGACCAGGGAAACTCCCGGCCTTGGGCTAGTACCCGCTTCAATCGGCCAGAGACCAGGGAAACTCCCGGCCTTGGGCTAGTACCCGCTTCAATCGGCCAGAGACCAGGGAAACTCCCGGCCTTGGGCTAGTACCCGCTTCAATCGGCCAGAGACCAGGGAAACTCCCGGCCTTGGGCTAGTACCCGCTTCAATCGGCCAGAGACCAGGGAAACTCCCGGCCTTGGGCTAGTACCCGCTTCAATCGGCCAGAGACCAGGGAAACTCCCGGCCTTGGGCTAGTACCCGCTTCAATCGGCCAGAGACCAGGGAAACTCCCGGCCTTGGGCTAGTACCCGCTTCAATCGGCCAGAGACAAGGGAAACTCCCGGCCTTGGGCTAGTACCCGCTTCAATCGACCAGATACAAGGGAAACTCCTGGCCTTGGGCTAGTACCCGCTTCAATCGGCCAGAGAGAAGGGAAACTCCCGACCTTGGGCTAGTACCCGCTTCAATCGGCCAGAGACAAGGGAAACTCCCGGCCTTGGGCTAGTACCCGCTTCAATCGGCCAGAGACAAGGGAAACTCCCGGGCTTGGGCTAGTACCCGCTTTTCAAGACCTATCGTTTTCTTTCCATATACGCATACTTACTATGAGAACACATTCAACATCCGGGTACTCATAATCTGCTGCAATATAGCGATGTGCCGGGAAGGAGATGGTCTCTCCGGCAGAGGCATCCATTACCATCTGGGTGTTATTGCAGATTACCAAGAAATTCAAAGGTCGGTCTTCTAGGTTGTCAGCAGTTATGCGGAATATATCCGCGTCTGTAGTCCGCTCACAAGCAATATTTACTTAAAGTAAAAAACAAGTAAATGTTGTATTAAATATTTGCCATTTTTTTCAAACAAAAAAAAAAAGGTGATAATTTTGTGTCATCTTAAAATATTAAGCCGTTCAAAATGACTTACAATTTATTCTTGTCTGAAGTGCTTGTTCCCTGCAAAATAAAAAAGGGCAAGTTTTACATTGGGACAAGAAAACAAGTTACCACTTGGGATTTTTCGTTGAAAGCCGTTGTACTAAAATAACATGATTACGAAATTCTACAACCGAACCGAAAATTCATTTTGTAAACCTAAACAATTTTTTTTCTTTAAAAAAGATATTAACTGCTACTGTAAATCTAAGGAAGATTTCAAGAAATAAATCCCGGACAGGTATATCGGAGTTCCTGCCGGTTTTTAAAACCAAAAATAAACTTACTCATTTCTGCATTCTACCATATGCTCTAGGGCAGGTCGTCCACCCAGACTTGTTTCAATAAATATTCGTTGGTTAATGTCATCAGGCAATGGCTGACAAAGTAAACAGAAATAAAAGGATAAACTACGATGGATTGCCGTAGATTAGTGTTTTTTTCACCAAGAAAAATACCCACAATGTCGGGTCAAGAAACCCTTATACATGCAAAGCTCTAGCCTGCATAGTTATTCTTGGGAGGATTGAGATTTTGGACCTTCAGCGAGTACCTGGCAATTATTCCACATTAGGCGGAAAAGTAAAAAAAAACCCACTGAAACATCTTTAGCAAATTTTCTTTGGAATGAATTGTATTTGTACCCAAGACTAATAGATCAAAGTTATTCAAACTTGTGAAGCGGACTTCTTACCAGAAACATACAGGAGCCAGGTATGGTTTGCTCCGGAGAGAAAAATTCCGTACGAACGATTATCTCCGAACGGGGATCAATAACCAAAGGCATTTCCCCGTATCTGCAGTACAAGTGTGCCTTTAGGGGTTCGTCGAAATCGTTCTTCAGGTTAACTTCAATAACCCCGTCTTTCGGGATACACGTTGTTGTAACTGAAAACAAACACATGGATTGATATTTTACGCCACACCCAAGATTAACTATCTTGAAGTGGTTTGGGGTTGGGGATGGTTGTGGGGGGGGGGGGGGGGTGGAACAGGGCTCAGTCTGGAGGCAACACGTTCTTCGGCGAGTATCTGGCAACTTTCATATACGTCAATCCAGTAAAAATTCCACTCAGAAATTTGTCCGCAATCATTACCTACAACATGACCTTGGCGCCAAACGTTGACAGCCAAAATTGATAGACAAAAAATATTTTAATAAGTAATTTAGTCCAATCTCTAGTGCAGGATGAAGTTTAATATATATGTTTTACACCACACGGAATACGTTGTACGGTTTACTTAGAGGGAGAATTATCAGTAGAAAAGCGAACTTCAGCGGGTACCTGGATACTTACTTACAAGGCGACCGAGTGAAACAATTGACCAATTTTTAAGTTACAATTGGCGAAGGTTGTAATGGGACTACCCCCCCCCCCCCCCCACCCTAATGCCAAAGTACAGTAGAAAACAAAGGTCATACTTACAAAATACGAAAGGTTTTGGTGGAACAAGTCTACAATACAAAATGTAAAAGCCGTTATTTCTTTATACAAACTTGCTTTTAACTCGGGGAGCGAATTGGCTAATAAAAATTACATCATTTCTAAAAGGCATTGTGGGATTTTGAGAGTGGGTTTTCTGTTCAAAAGCTCAAAGTCCATTAACTTTCACTAACAGCTTATTGGTCCTTCAAGATCCAAGACCCATTTTTGTCAAAACTTTGCAGCTAAATTATGGGGGCATGTTATTAGGGTTAATATAAAATATAGGACAAAATACTTACATCGTATCGCAAAGCAGATTTCCAAAGAGAAATACATCTAAGTCAGCAATCTGAAGTAATATTTGCTGTGTGGTGCCATCGTTAGCAAGCTGGAAAAACAAAACGAAAAAATTGATTTAAAAAAAAATACATCGAAAGCTTTTCTGTTTTACATTTGCAGGTAACACTCATGTAGAGAGTCTTTATCGTGTGTGATACCTAAGTGATTTCTCGTTATTACGAAACCCACGTTTGAAGTTCAAATACTTATTTTGGGCATGATTAATTTTTACTTACATTAAATCTGCAGGTATCCGATGATTCTGTACTGCCGGTTGAGAACACGGTGGGAAAAGTTTCCACAGTGTTTGTGGGCAAGACTCGGTTAAACTCTCCATTAGCACAAAAGAAATTAAACTTGACGGTGTATGGGTTGAAGTTCATCAAATTGATGGCCACAATCCCAGATTCATCCGGTATACAGGTCGTTTGATCTACGGAAGATAGAAAAATTATTTTACAGGAATATTTTGAGTTTGTCTGCGGCACAGACAAACTCGAATGAGTGTCGGGAAGGCACATGCTTCCTAATTCCCAAGCTTCACACATGTTGCCCTTGTCCATGTAAAGGACATACCCTAAAAAGATTAAGCTATGGTCTTCCAAATTGATTGGTGTTTAACGCAGCGCTCAAGATTATTTCACTTATATGGCGGCGTTGCCAGTTTTATTGTGGGAGAAAACCGGGCTCTGTGCCCGGAGGAAACCAACGACCTTCCGCTGGTAACTGGCAACCATCCTGGTCTTCCAAAAGGGAGATGGGATTGATTGGGGTTTTACGTCGCACTTGATTATTTCGCTTATATGGCGCAATTCAAAAAGGGATAAAGTTTGTCGTACTGCATCGGGTTTATTAGATCATTTGGTTAGATCCGCTCTACCTAGGGTCTGGATAAGAGCGCGTTAAATCCATCGGATTGAGAGTTGGGCTTCCAGCGGGCTCGATCTACATCTTTTACAGGCAAGGTAATTTACTAGACGATAGACAGGTCTAGATTATTAGTGTTTTGGTAAAGAGAAGTTGAAGTAAACCCAAAGCCCCTCGTTTTATAAAACAAAGTAGTGATGTTGGGATTACTCACATTTGGCAAAGACATGGAAAACTGCAGGACTGAAACAAAAAAGTATCAATATTTAAATAACAGTGACTAATTGAAGATAGAATGGAGGATTTATAGATAATTCAACAAATTGTATTTAATTTTCGACTACGATTGATGGATTGATTGTTTGGTGTTTTACGCCGCGCTCAAGATTATTTCACTTATATGGCGGCGTTGCCAGTTTTATTGTGGGAGGAAACCGGACTCTGTGCCCGGAGGAAACCCACGACCCGCTGGTAACTGGCAACCATCCCACATAGGTCGTTGGAGTGAAAACACAGTCAGAAAATTTTCCACTTTTTGGACTGAGTGGGATTCAAACCCGCGACCCATTGGTGGAAGGCTGTTCGGATTGAGCGTCCAACGCTCTACCTACCGAGCCACGGAGGCCCCCTCCCGATTACGAAACATTGGGGTTCTGACAAAACGGCCGACCTGCACACCGTGACCCGTCAAAGGGACGTTGATACTACTTACCTGGATCCACAAGTAACAACTTTAGAACCGTAACTTCCGTCAGATTTCTCATAGAGGGCCCATATATATTGGAGTTCGTCACCGAATAAGACTTGCTCCGGCTGAAAATAGAGAATACGAGTTCCGATCATGACGTGCTTTTGTTAAAATTTACATTGTCATTTATAGTCATTCAAGAACATAGGTTTAACCAATGAACTATATACGTGGACTGGAGGTCACATGGTATTTGGTGTGCATCGAACGCCGCCATAACTAAGAGATGGTACAATATCTATCCATCAATCAGCAATGGCGACGATCAGACCCAAACCCGCCAATGAGACTTGTCCATTCCACATAGTTTTTACCTTAAGAACACAAGTATCAGGCGGGTATACGTAATCACTCCCCCTGTCGGAAATGGCTGCCAATTCCCCGGCACTAAAGGGAGATAATACTAGTTCCGAATCTTCAATCCCGCACTGGAACCGAAAGCTTAAGGTTTCATTGTCGAAATTGTTCACCGACAGCTTGAGGATGCCTTGTCCATCAGCTTCGCAATTTGAAGACACTGCAAAAATAGAAAAACAATATGCATGGACTGGACAATGGTTACCATAACGGCTATGTATGACGCTTTAAAGGTTTTACGAAATACCTCAAATATCCTCAAAAAGTTTTTATTTCTAATTACAAAAGTAAGGTAGTATATTACATAAATATATTAATTACCATTAGCCTTTGGTTCGTTCAACTCCGGCCTGAAATTAGAAAAGAATTGAAACCTGACAAATTATACAACGGAAATTCAAATCGAGGCACTCTTAAAATGCGGAAAGCGTAACATGACATGGATATTCCCAGTGCGACCAAAAAGATCGTTAAAGGAAATGCCCAGGCACAGATATGACTAATTGCGAGCTTTAATGATATTTGATTAATGTAAAACAAACATTGAGACTTCTGTAAATAAGGAACTATTAGAATGTTTATTTTCTCAAATTCAAGTTAAAACACCATTCAATACTTTAAAATGTGTGCTACTGGACTTAAAATAATCAATAAGTTTGCAGATGACCCTTTAAACTCCCTTGCTTGAACGACGGCTGGGTGCAGAGGTTAATTGTCTTCTTGGTTAGGTTATGAGGATTGACCTACTTTAGCAATACACGCTAAACGTAATCCGACTGTTTCCACGATATGGTTTGTTTATGTCCGTCTGGCAACAAGAGATTGATGAATTGTTTGGTGGTGTTCGCCGCGCTCAAGATTTCATTTATATGGCGGCGTTGCGAGTTTTATAGTGGGAGGAAGTCGGGCTCTATGCCCGGAGGAAACCCACGACCTTCCGTTGGTAACTGGCAACCATCCCACATAGGTCGTTCGAAAATCAGAAATTTTCCAATTTTTTTTTTTGGACTGAGTGGGATTCGAACCTGCGACAACATAAACGCTGTTCGGATTGAGCGTCCAACGCTCTACCTACCGAGCCACAGGCAACAAGAGAAGCATCTCCGAAAATAAACTTGCCATCCTTCATTACTAACAACTTCACATTAAAACTAGATGCAACCGATTCTAAAACATTAAAAACTTACAAGACTTTACAGTAAAAACGATGATCCAACCACTCTTCGTCGGGAAGTCGAGAAGCGAGATCCAGGAATTGAATACGTTCCAGCCAGGGCTGCAGAAAAAAAAAACCACCACAATAAAAGACAATGAACCTTAACTACATTCAGGTTTATTCCGCAGACATTAGGTTGAAGTTCAGTTGTTAATTAGATTGATCTTACGGGTTCTTTGTCCGGATGAAACAGACCTTTTACGCAAGATTATTTCACTTACATGGCGGCGTTGCCAGGTTTAGTGGGGAGGAAACCGGGTTCATTGCCCAGAGGAAAGCCGACCTTCGGCGAATACCTGGTAAGACTTAGTTTGGTCTAAGCGTGATTAGAACCTGTGCGGTATCGATGGAATGTGTGTGTGGGACTGAGGGACAATTACTCTAGCCCACTGGACCACCAAGGTCTGTGTGGGACTGCAGGGACGATCACTAAGCCACTGGACTGTTTGTAGGAGTACCCTTATTAATTGGATTGAAAGGGACTACTAAAATAATAGATGAATGGTGGTAGAAAGTTTTACGAAGTGTTCAAGATTATTTCTCTTCAATGGTGCAAGCCCCCGACCACATACGCGATCGAGTGTTTAAGATTTAGATCGATTGATTGGGGCTTAACGTCGCACTCAGCTAAGGTTATAATGGTGACAAAAGTACCGAAAGACCAAAATATCTTACCCACCCTCATAACACCTAAATTTGAACATTAAAACCTCCACAGACCATCAAGGAACATCAGGAAGGCTAATGTATTTGGCACACAATTTTCCTCCATGCTAGGTGGGCAAAAATGGCTATGGCAAAAGCAACACCGCCCCCAGCCAGGGGGTTCCAAGATTTAGATGACGATGCTATGGTAATTAAGGTTTGAATTCCATTGTACCAGACGAGGCTTGAACCCACCAAGCAGGAATTAAAAATCTAATTCCGATCCGAATAGAAAATAGGATGTGTTTTACCAATGGTATCCATACTTTAGTCTAAAGGACCGTCAATTGAGTTACCATGAACACGCATGAATCGCCATAATCTTTGTTTTTCCCATCATAAAGAACAGATTCAAAGAGAATGGTGCTCCCGGGAGAGATAATCCGGCTCGCTTGGCGGTTCAAACACGTTATACGAAACTCCAGGTCCTGGCTTTCGTCATTCCTCAAAGCAATCGAGACAGCGCCATTCCTGTCTACAAAGCACTTGCTGTCGTCTGTAAATCGAAAACAAGAGACATAAAAATGAATCCTTCAAAGACATACAGAAGACCGGATGTTCAACTACCCCATTTTGAAGTAACATTTTATTTGGCCACCAGGCATAGGTATTTATCATTTCTATAATAGCATCATACAACTGGATATCCAAAGCTACAAAGAAAGGTATTTTCGAATAATATTATAACAAATATGAGCACCTAAATATTGTGAGTCGGTGGCAGTAGATTTAATACATTACCGAAAAGCAATCCAACCCTTTCGCCATTCAAACAATCAACATTAGAATACCATAAATAGTTTTAAATTGATCGAATTAACAATAGGTTATGTATGGTTTCCCCACGACATCATTTCAAAAAGGTGGTGGTGGTGGTACATTGATTGATTGGTGTTTCACGCCGCGCTCAAGATTATTTCACTTATATGGGGGAATTGCCAGTTTAGTTGTGGGGGAGGTTGTAGAAGCTGTAGTAGAAAAAAAAAACAATAAAAAGCGACGACTGTCTAATTGCATTAAAACTGAACCCGGAAAAAATTATTCTAGTTTCCCTTGAAGAAAAAAAATTGTAGGTAAACTTACACGGCTCTAAACGTTGGCGGGGAGCAGATCTAAAAAAGATAAATACGAGATTTGATAAACTAATAGGTGTCCATTGATTTATGTTTTATTGTTAGATTTGTAGGTGTTTTACGCAGCATTCCAGATTGTTTCTCTGATGTGACTTGTCAGGTTTAATGAACACGGGCTCTTTGCTCCTGAGGAAATCTAAACAGCACTAAAGTTTACAGATTGTTTACCGGTCAATTCTTCCACATAACTCGATCGAGTGAAAAATGCACGCAGACCAAATACAAATTAAAACATTTCTGAGTCGGATTGGAACTCTGCCCGTATCGATCGGAGACCTGTGTGAGAGAGGGACTATCCAACTGAGCCACCCAGGCCCTCTTTTAAATTTTAAAACGTCGCCATATATGTGTTTTAAATGTCGAATACCGTGCAAGTTCGATGGGGCTTGTCACAAACACTATCACAAACTCTAGCAAAGTGGGTAATATGTTGAAATATTCTTGAGAATAAATCCGTCTCCGTTACTCAGACCGTTGGGAAATGATGCTGGATTGTCTTACCTTTGATCACAATATAGCTCATTAGGGAAGAAAATTCCCAAAGACTGTTCAACATATACCTTGACCAATTCCACACCAGTTTGACTAGATGGCTGAGGAGAAAAAATGGGCTTGAGGATTTTATTATATCATTTAATAAGAGAGCTGGGGTTTTGAAAAGCATACATAGGATTGATTGGTTAATGTTTTACGCCGCACTGAATATTATTTCAATTATATGGCAGCGTTACCAGGTTTAGTAGGGGAGGAAACAGAGCTCATTACCTTGGGGAAAGTCAGACCTTCGGCCAGTACCTGGCAACCTCCCCACACAGTCATCAAAAGAAAAGAAAACCAAAATTTTACGTACAGAAAACATGCACGTATCCTCAGAAACTATATCATCGGAGAAATACACTGCTGCAACGGTAGATTCTGATTGGGCGCCAACTACAACCTCAAGATTACTGTTCCAACAGGCTAAGGTGAAATTCTGAGAAAAGTCTGCATCATTCGTCAACCGGATGTTCACTATACCGTTCACGTCTTCCACACATGTAGAATCATCTGAAAAAATACCAACATAAATTCACATGGTAAAGGCTGCACATGTGTCTTATTTTAGTAAAAGATTGGTTGGTTTTTCAAAACACATGTTACCTTAAAGTGGCACGAGCTGCTAAAATGTTGATATTTTGACGTTAAAAACAGACTTAAAATTATTGGCTATTTTTCTCAAGACTTATAATTCAGAAGCTTTTTAGTGCTTCTAGTCTCCAAAATGTACGATATTTAATGTCAATTTTCAAACTTAATTCAGACAATGGATAGTAAGCGCGAGTGAACCATTCGAATAGTAAAGTTTTTTCCTGATTTTTCGATGCAAGTACAATGCATATTGGATGGAAGCTACAAAAGACCTATGTTTGACTTACATGCCCATGGCAGTGGGATATGCCTGCAATAGAAAAAAAAAGTTAGATGACCAACTTGTTTAAAATTTTTGACATTCAGTTTAAAAAGGACAATCCAGCGCTTTCTTATTGTAGTTTAAAACGTTTTTTTTATCATTGGTAAATTCAAAAATTCGAAAATTTTCCAGCCGTTTTAAAATACATGTCCAATATATTTTGTTTTACTTATTCGGATTAGGGTTAGGAACTTACATCAACTCCTGACAGACCACCAGATTGGCTGCATGTCTCCCGTCATTCGTCACCGATAATACAACTACATAATGTCGGTCCTCGAAGTAACGGGGAGTGGGCTGCAGTAAATAGAAATTAGAAGTCCGACTTTGAAACAAAGCAATGCAAGACCAACGAGCTATAAACGTGAAAAAGAGGTCACCTTGTATTATTAGATTTGCATCGCATGCCGCCATTACTAGGAGATGGTGCAATATCTATCCAGATCAAATCATGCATTGGGTCATCACTCAGCAATGGCGGCCCTTTTTACAGATCCAAACCAGCCAATGGAGACTTGTCCATTTCACATATATGGTTACTTGTGCAAGACCTAAAATAAACTTAAAAGAAACAATTGAGAAGTTTTTAATGAAACAATGTCTTACCCATAATACGCACTCGGATCCGGCTCGGTTAGCTGGTGTCTCGAACAGTAAATCAAAGCGGGCGGACTTACTGACGGGAAGTGACAATGGCTTAATACCGTGAAAACAATGAAGATAGAATGTAACAACTTCATCATCTTCGTTCTCCACTTGTACGCTAGCTTGCCCAGGACTCGATGAGCAATTTGGAATAACTGAAATTGCAGAAGTAAATTGTTGTTTAATGTATATTTATTTAGCACGTACACAATTGTGACAATGGTTTTGCACGTCATTATAGGTTACTTCCTTCCCTTAATATGACGCTTCCCAAAAATATGGCGCTAATCAGTCTGCTTAAAATGAATTGCGTTTTGAGATTGACTTTTGAGTTATTGAGGTTTTACCAGGTTAAGAATGCAGACCGGAAAACCATGCCCAATGTGGGACTATTTTTATAACTGTAAAAAAAAAAATTATACACACCGTTTGCCTGTGGGGAGTTGGTAACAGGACTGAAAGGCAAATAAAAAATAATGCAGTTAGCTGAAGTTAAAAAAAAAATGGAACTAACAGTTTCCCATTTAAGACACCAAGGATAAAACATTTTATGTAAACAGCGAAAATTGGAATTGGATCTCCGTGGTTTTTTTACTGTCAAAGATTGACTGGTGTTTAACGCCGCACTAAATATTATTTCACTTATATGGTGTCGTTGCCAGGTTTAGTGGGGGAACAAACCGGGCTCATTGCCTACAGGAAACCCTCTACTGCTAATAACCTACCTTTGCTGGCAGTATAATGTAAACCATAGAGCTTGTTTTCCAGTCCTCTCCACAGCTGTATTTAAGTACTCAATGTTGTCATTCCATGGCTGCAAATAATGTGTAGATCGATGCTTTATGCCATATCCAAGTAAATAAACAATGTTATAATGCCTAGACGCCAATGGCTTCTACGAAACCCTTTGTCTAAGAATGGCGCAGATGCAAACGCAAACGGCTGAGCAAAGACCACTTGGTCTAAGTGTGATTCGAACCCGCGCCACATTCATGGAAGGTCCACGGAAGATCCATGCGCAATAGAGCGCCGGTGACCGGGAATTTGTAGAATTCGTACCAGACTTGCACTCCCAATTGACTAAAGCAGTAAACGATCGAAATGGCAAGTTAATAATACTTACGTTGAAAATGCATCCTTTGATTTTTTTCGAATGTTTAGCTCCATAGCGCTCAGCCGTGATGGTGAAATCAGAATTAGAGTTAACGGGTATTTGTTGGTCACGATTTCGACAGAAGAATTTAAAATCCCCATTCTCTTTGAATGGATTGCTGGTGGTTAAATTGAACTGTCCATTTTTATCTGGAGTGCAGTTGGTTTCGTCTAATGAAAGAAATACATATCCAAATTTTAATAACATAAACCTGTAATTTCTGTGTCAGAACTAGCAGAGCCAGAAGACCTTGGCACCATTAAAAATTAAGGCCCAAGAATACATATACATCAATTTGGAGTGTTGGCAAATTTGCCTCCAAACGTTATATTTTTCATGTGGTAAAATGTTTTTCAAATCCAATCGTGCAAAATACTTTCTCACTATTAACAAATCAAGTTTATTCACCTCAGTAACGTTTTGTAGTTAAAGGACGAAAGCATTTATGCATTTATAGGGTCTATCCTCTTAGCCTCACGCCACCTAGCGGACGAAGGTTAACTGCGTCTCGTGGAGGAGGATTGAAAAGGAAACTATAATATATCTGATAATAATTTTACATAACTTACATGGCTGTATTAGAAATGGCGTGTCACTACTGAAATGAAAACGAGGCAATTTGGTTAGAGTCAACAGACATTTCAGATCAGTTTTCGTGCAATTTTCGTATAAACCTGCAAACCAAACTCTAGAAATATCAAATATGGTGTGAAACCGGATAACCCAGTTTCAGTCATTGGAAGCAAATAAAAAATAATACATTGGGTGAATTTCATGTTATTTTAGTTGGAAACGTACTGATCTATTCCGGTCATATGCAGATCAAATACATGCAAGACCCGGTGTTGGGTGATTGATGTTTTAACACTGCAAATCGACCCAAGGCCTTTACCTGTGCGGGGACACCATTACCCTATTGACTAAGCCACAGGAGCCAAATCCCAGTCAGAAAATACTAACTTGGGTGTAAATTTGATTTCAGCCAGTTTAAACGTACCACCGAGCATTTCGGATCGGCTGTACAAAAAGGTAATATTCATTGGACGAAGGTGGATATTTGTTTTGCACTGCAACGTACGTCAATATCGGACGAGGCTATTACTAAAAAAAGGTATGCAAAGAAAGGTACAGTAAAACAAAACTGTATAGATTTCAACCCCTGAATGTATTGGGCTGTGACGATATGTATAAAGGTCTTACCTGACGTCACAATAGACCTGTCCAAACACAAAGACTTCAAAGGTTTCTTCTACCAACAGCCGCAAGATTTTCACGGAGCCGTCATCAGAGTCCTTGACAAATCAGAGACTTCATTGTACTTTCTCAAATTTTCTGCACAGATTTATTATCACCTATAATCGGTTCTAAACGACATGTATCGATTGATCTTTTGTGACAACCATCGGTGGTTTCATTTATATGGCGGCGTTGTTTGGTGATTATGGAAATCCAACGCTCCGCTAGTAACTGGGAAATGGTGTGTACTTCTTACTTATGGACAATAATTCGAACCGCGACCCTTGATTAATTCATTGATTCAGTGTTTTACTTAGATAATCTCACTTGTATGGCGGCTTGCCAGTTTTATTGTGGAGGAAACCGGATTCTATACCCGGAAGAAACCCACGAGCTTCCGGTGGTTACTGGCACCCCATCGATTAAAAGGTATTCGTCGGAGAGAGCAACACTACCCACTGGGCTACATGTACGTAGACCCCCCTCCTCCCCCTACCAGTGACTGACGTCATTTTGCAACTCCCATATATTAATATTAACCACGACAACGCTCCTATATACGCGATTGTGTGGTGTTTTATGCCGCTCAAAATTATTTCACTTATATGGCGGCGTTGCCAGGTTAAGTGGGAGAGGAAACCGGGCCCATTGCCTGGAGGAAACCCCTGACATACAGCGATGGAGTTAAATATCAACTCAATTTTTTGCGCCGCAACGACCACTCTAACCCACTGAGGGACTGAGGGACGATCACTCTAACCCACTGGACCACCGAGGCCTGTGTGGGACTGAGGGACGATCACTCTAACCCACTGGACCACCGAGGCCCTACACTCCAATATAGTAGCCGCCTCGGACTAAAACTACATCACCTAGGATAGATAAGAAAACCTCATCCTGTAACATAGGCCTATTCATTTACCTGGAAAGCACAGATGTTGCCAGATGAACTCGGTTGATTGAAGGTCGCAGACAAAGACACAGTGGAGCCCGCTAAAACTTGAATTCGCTGTGTACCTTGCGCACACCCAAATACAAATGTTAATGGCATAGCTCCGATGTTTTCTAGCTGAACCGAAACAACCCCGTTACTGTCCGGCTGACAAGTTGAAGTATCTGTAAAAATGAAGTAGTTTGAGTATAAATGTGCGCTAGAGATTAATCAGGTTAAACTGTAGCATAGATATACATTTTAAGTTTCGATGCGCTGCTGGGGGCCGTTTTACAAAGCCTTCGCAAAATGCGATCAATTCAGTTGCCATGACGTCGCATCCCTTCACTACGGTATCAACTGTCAACCAGGCTTCTTTTGAAAGACATTACAGGGCGGATTTTAGGCGCAATTTGTAAACGGAGCGTAGCCCACCAACTTCTATTGATTGATCGATTGATGCTTTACGCCGTAGCCAAGATTATTTCACTTATACGGCCAGGTTTAATGTGGCAGGAAACCGGGCTCATCGTCCGCAGGAAAACATACAGTCCAGGAGTATTTTGCGATTTTTCCACATTGGACGATAAGGTGATCACCCTACTCAGACATTTGTGTCTTTTCTATGGACTGCATGGCTTTCGAACCCGAGAACGGTCGATGGAGCATCTAGTGATATGTTATAAGTTATCCTTGGATACATACATCTATGCAGCATCAGCTGACTTTGGACAAGGCCAATCTGCAAGAGAGAAAAATATAAGGTATATTTAGATGGGAAATGGACGGCCGTTAAGTATTTTCGTTATTTTGGGATTACACTGTCTTGAAAATATGGTAGAAATTCTTCTGATTTTTGGGTGACGCCCGAAACGGGAATCGAACCCGGGTCCCAGAGTACGGCACCTATCGCCAGCACTAAATGCCGGCTGTCTTATCCGTTCAGCCAACCGGCCTCCGGCCATTAAGTGTTTTGTTAAGATTGTCGAGTATGTGTGGCAGTACGAGGCGGTATAACAACCACGAGATTAGACTTATATACGGGAATTATACCAAATCAAGCAATGTGACAGTTTCCCTGTGACAGAAAATAACTTTGGCAAACAAGGAGTTAAAACATAATAATGTATCTAATATTTATAAAAATACTTTAATGTTAACCTTAAAATGGACTACCCACCCACCAAATTATATTATTGAAAATATAAAAAATAAAGATGGTGGAGGGCCGACCGTCGGAGGATACCTCCACCTGGCAGTCTATACCACTAATTTATTTTCATTTGGCCAGTGGCATTCAAACTAGTAATGTAATATATATACATCAAGTTAGGCTACACCACCCACCGAAATACCCCGCAGGAAGTAGTAATGTAATACATAAATCTCATTGGGTTACACCGCAAATACAATAGAACCGTAAACTTACCACTGACAATAGAGCTGCAAGAATAACCAAAGAAGAGTCCATCCTGAAGGAAAATAAATATAAAAATAGGTATAATTTACGCACAAAAGACAACAGGCAATATTACACTGCATAGATATTAAAATGTCTAAACTGGAGATGTTAAAGGCATACGTAATATCAAATTAAAAAAAAAAGACCAAAATCGTTTTTTTAGTGTATAATTTCCACAACTTCGACGGCTTTAGCCTACAGTTAAGTTTAAAACATATTTATCTTCAAGTTTTGGGTCCCTGGTTTGTAAAACTCCGATATAGACCGTAAATTTCTAATGTACAGACGTACAAGATAGCCCAGACCGTTTAAATCGTTAGGCTGCATGTGCGCATGCCCAGGATGAGAGTCTGTTTACATGAAGTTACCCTGGTAAGCTACCTAAATCAAATTTAAAATGTCGTATTTAAAATACAAAATATCAAACTAAACTTTTTGAAAAAGTAGAAAGTTCCTAACTTCCTATTAGAACGAAAAATACCAAACCCTTTTGTTGTTTTTGAACTAAACAGTATTCTTCATTTTTGCGGCGAGAGCGTCTTCAAGTTTTCTATACAGTATGTGACGTATACGAACAGAAATCGTGTGCAACGAGTAAACAAAATTTAAATAAACGACACGACCATTCATTCAAAGCCAAAGTTAGTTCAAAATCACACTTTCTCCTACATTCTCGAGACTAGAAGCACTAAAAAGCCTCTGAATTTTACGTCTTGACCACTTTAAGAAGATGGAAATAAATACTTTTTTTTAAAGTGAAGGCAGTAGGAATGGCCCTTCGTTTATAACTTCATAACAAATACACCGTTTCAGAAAACAGAAGTTTCTAAATATGAATGTGACGGGCCATGCTTTCGATAGCCTACCTGTCGATCCTTGTGAAGCTCTTCATCCGTCTGGTTGTATATATCACCTTCTGTCAGCCAGAAGTGTTGGTGGTCGAGAAACCATGTCGTTTGGCACCAAGGCTACTAACATGTTTCCACAAATAGACGTGAAGTTAGATGCCAGTTCCCAGTTGCTTTTTGGCGCAAATCATCTCATTTTGATGGAAAGCGCCAATACAAACAACCCCCCCCCCCCCCCCCCAGTTACCAGTTGCTAGTTCGATATTCGAATATAACATAGATGCCAGTTGTCAGTTCGATATTCGGAAACAGTGGGCTATTTGATTTGTCTTATTTAATACATATGGTGACTTCTATTTAATACGTTTACCCGAACAGCCAGCCAGACAATAACAAGACTTGGACAAAGTTTCCAATAATTACTCGGTCATTGTACTTTTTTCTGAAAGTTGACCTATCACGCTATACTTGCAGTCATTTCACTATAATTTTACTAATTAGAAAAAAGATTTATGAAAGTTTTAGACAATATTTGACAATGAATCTTAAAAGCTCGAAAGTCACAAGTAAATAGTCGGAAATCAGCAATGGAAAAAATTATAAACTTAACCTCGACGAATTTAGCCAAAAAAGACAGAAGTCCGATATACACGATAAAATATATGTAATAATGGTGGACTTACGGAATCTTGTTTTTTTTATTTTTGCAGCGCAAAAGTTATTTCAAAATTTAAGACTGTAGAATGATTAGATAACATATAAAACTAATCTCTAGTCGGATGCAGATTTACCGCCGGTGCTATGGCTTGGCACGTCTATGACTTTCGGTTTTCAAATAATTTTAACACTTAAGATTTCAGTGGTCCAGAGTGATCGTCCCTCAGTCTGACAAAGGTTTTCCATCGTTGCTGATTGGGTTCGAATTACACTCAGACCAAATAAAAATTGAGTGTCTTTTCACTCTGTCGCCGTATGTGGAAGAGTTTGCAAGGTACTCGCCCTAAGGTAGGGTCTTCCTCCGCGCAATAGGCCCTGTTTCCTTCCCCCATTAAGCCTGGCAACGACGCCATATAAATGAAATAATCGCGGCGTAAAACATCAATCAATCAAACAATATCTCATCTTTAAACCATACTTGTTTCCAGTTACGTTATTAAAGTGGCATGAGCTGCCAAAATTCACACTTTTTTTCATAATTTCTGATCGTCAAAACAGTAAGAGACTTTGAAGGCCATCGACAAACTAAATGATTGGCGTTGGAATGAGAAAAATCCATACAGTGTGTGGCCTGTACGAACCGAAAACGTGTTCGAAAAGTAAACAAAATTTAAATAACCGGGACGACCATTCATTCATTCTAAGCCAAAGTTAGTTCAGAACATTACTTTATCGTACATTTCCGAGACTAGAAGCACTAAAAAGTTTCTGAACTATACGTCTTGAGAAAAATAGCCAATAATTTCAACATTCCGTGTCAACCTCAAAATATCAACATTTTGGCAGCTAATGCCACTTTAAGCTTTCGGTCTATTGTAAAGCTACAAGACACAAGAGCGTCATTGGACTTGAAGTTAGCCTACACGTTTTTTAAAGTCACAAGCTTATGCCAAACGCGGGATGAAAAGCAAAAAAGTCTCGATTTTTTTCTCAAACTGTTGACTTTTTTAAATGGAGTACATGTAGGCTACAATCGGCCTATGAATTTCTCATAAGTTTCCACGTAAGGAGAAGCCATCTTAGGCTTCTTGAGAAAAGGACTTGGTGCTGTACGGGTGAGTGGGGGCTGGGGGGAGGTGTAGTATGTATCATGGCAAGAAAACAAGAAAAAACTACGGTTGTATTTTGATTAACATTTAAACATAGCAACAGGGAACAATTATCAGTCGGCAATCAAGAACAGTTAATGGAGGCCACGAATAAATCGTTTACGTAATGTCAACAGACTAGGCTACACTGTAGTCTCTAGTCCTTCAAAAATTTGTGGGGCCTCCGTGGCTCAGTAGGTAGAGCGCTTGACGCTCAATTCGAACAGCCTTCCGTATTGTTTGTTACCTAGGTTTTTTCTGGGAGGGGGGTGGGTGAACCAAAATTTATGGAGTTGAATCGCAGTCTGCCGATATTCCAGAAAATTCTGCTGGCCAAGGCTAAGCTCCTGACAGTCGCCAACCTTATGAAATATCATAGGTTTAGTTTATTATAGCAATTTATGGTGGGGTATAAAGGTCTAAATGATATACCTCTTTGATTCATTTGGTTTATTGATTTATGTTTTACGGCGCACTCAATGTTATTTCACTGATATGGCGTGTAGCCAGGTTTGGGGGAGATTTTTTAATTTTCAATTGGTATGAGTGGGATTCGAACCAGCGCCGCATCGATGGAAGGTCCGTGAAGGACCGAGGGACGATCACTCTGACTCACTGGACCACGGAGTCACCGATATGAAAATGGTTCGATGCGTTTTCTTCTGGACGAAATTAGTGATTATTTTGATATGTGCTATGTTCCAATAACATTTATAATTTCGTGTAGCTTATCACCAAGATCGACACGCCGTCTTCTGACCACTGGTACCCTTTCCTTTGGGATGCTTTACCATTAGTTGTTACGCCTGAGTTTGTCGAAGGAAGGGCTTTCTTTTGTCTCATTTCTTTTCATTCAGGTAAACCTTTAAAATGATTTTTATGATAATAATAAAGAAGAAAATAACTAAACCTTTCCTAAAAAGGCTGACCAAAGAGATTTATATTATCAAAATGCTGAAATTAAAAACTGAATTTCTTTTTCCTATATCTATACATGGATTATACAAACTTAAACGCCTCTGTACACGGGAGCTTCATAGACCGACTGTCCGGGGAGTATAGACAAGTTGATAATGTTTATACTATTATTATATTTGTAAGCCGTATCTGACAGTTGACCCCTGTGTCTAAAGTTGATCCCTGTGTCTTTAGTCCGACCAAAGTTAATGTATACCGGTGCCTCAGTCAGAGTGATTGTTTCTCAGTACGACAAAGACTTTCCATCGGTTCGATGCCGAATTAAATCCATATCAGACCAAATAAAGATCGAAAGATTTCTGAGTAGATTTTTCACTTGATCACATCATGCGGAAGATACTCGCCTAGGGCAGGGATTTCCTCCGGGCAAAGAGCCCGGTGTCCTGTACAATTAATCCTTTTGATTTTGATCGTTGTTTTTTTAATTTAATATTACGTATGTCTTTGACATCTCCAGTTTAGACATTTTAATATCTATACAGTGTAATATTGCCTGTTGTCTTTTGTGCGTAATTTATACTTATTTTTATATTTATTTTCCTTTAGGATGGACTCTTCTTTGGTTATTCTTGCAGCTCTATTGTCAGTGGTAAGTTAACGGTTCTATTTTATTTGCGGTGTAACCCAATGAGATATGTATTACATTACTACTTCCTGTCGGGTGTTTCGGTGGGTCAATCTGAAGGGGCCTCCGTGGCTCAGTAGGTAGAGCGTTGGACGCTCAATCCGAACAGCCTTCCACCAATGGATCGCGGGGTCGAATCCCACTGTCTAAAAAAAAATTGAAAAATTTTCTGTCTGGGTTTTCACTCGAACGACATATGTGGGATGGTTGCCAGTTACCAACGGAAGGTCGTGGGTTTCCTCCGGGCATAGAGCCTGGTTTCGTCCCACAATAAAACTGGCAATGCCGCCATATAAGTAAAATAATCTTGAACACCAATCAATCTGAAGGGGCTATTGCATTCATTCGATACAAACTTTTCGTCCATGTGTCAAGTTTGAATCCCACTGACCAAATGAAAATAAATTAGTGGGAGACTGCCAGGTGGAGGTATCCTCCGACGGTCGGGTTTGGTAAAAGCAAAAAAGGCCCCACTCCCTCCACCCTCTTTATTTTTATACTTTCAATAATATAATTTGGTGGGGGGTAGTCTATTTTAAGGTCAACGTTAAAGTGGTTTTATAAATATTAGATAAATCATTATGTATTAACTCCTTGTTTGCCAACGTTATTTTCCTATACCTGGACTTTAAACAATTGGTGGGGAAAAAAACTGTCACATTGCTTGATTTGGTATATTTCCCGGATATAAGTCTAATCTCGTGGTTGTTATACCGCCTCGTACTGCCAAACATACTCGACAATCTTAATTAACAAAACGCTTAACGGCCGTCCATTTCCCATCTAAATATACGTTATATTTTTCTCTCTTGCAGATTGGCGTTGTCCAAAGTCAGCTGATGCTGCATAGATGTATGTATCCAAGGACAACTTAACTTCTAACATATCACTAGATGCTCCATCGATCGTTCTCGGGTTCGAATGCCATGCAGTCCATAGAAAAGACACAAATGTCTGAGTAGGGTGATCACCTTATCGTCCAATGTGGAAAAATTGCAAAATAGGCCTACTCGTGGACTGTATGTTTTCCTCCGGACGATGAGCTCGGTTTCCTGCCACACTAAATCGGGCCGTATAAGTGAAATAATCTTGGCTACGGCGTAAAGCATCCAATCAACAAAAGTTGATGGGCTTCGGTCCGTTTACAAATTACGCCTAAAATCCACCCTGTTATAAAAAAAGTACTATTTAAAAGGTACCTCTCTTACAGTCTCGTTTCAAAAGAAGCGTGGTTGACAGTTGATACCGTAGTGAAGGGATGCGACGTCCTGGCCACTGAATTGATCGCATTTTGCGAAGGCTTTGTGAAACGGCCCCCAGCAGCGCATCGAAACTTAAAATGTATATCTATGCTACAGTTTAAGCAGATTAATCTTTAGCGCACGATCATACTCAAATTTATTTTCCCTACTTCATTTTTACAGATACTTCAACTTGTCAGCCGGACAGTAACGGGGTTGTTTCGGTTCAGCTAGAAAACATCGGAGCTATGCCATTAACATTTGTATTTGGATGTGCCCAAGGTACACAGCGAATTCAAGTTTTAGCGGGCTCCGTTGTGTCTTTTTCTGCGACCTTCAATCAACCGAGTTCATCTGGCAACATCTGTGCTTTCCAGGTAAATGAATAGGCCTATGTTACAGGATAAGCTTTTCTTATCTACCCTAGGTGATGTAGTTTTAGTCCGAGGCGGCTACTATATTGGAGTGTAGGGCCTCGGTGGTCCAGTGGGTTAGAGTGATCGTCCCTGTCCCACACAGGCCTCGGTGGTCCAGTGGGTTAGGGTGATCGTCCCTTTGTCCTACACAGACCTCGGTGGTCCAGTGGGTTAGAGTGATCGTCCCTCAGTCCCACACAGGCCTCGGTGGTCCAGTGGGTTAGAGTGATCGTCCCTCAGTCCCACACAGGCCTCGGTGGTCCAGTGGGTTAGAGTGATGGTCCAACAGTCCCACACAGACCTCGGTGGTCCAGTGGGTTAGAGTGATGGTCCAACAGTCCCACACAGACCTCGGTGGTCCAGTGGGTTAGAGTGATCGTCCAACAGTCCCACACAGACCTCGGTGGTCTGGTGGGTGAGAGTGATCGTTGCGGCGCAACTTCGAATAACTCGGACATAAATAAAAAAAACTAAAAAAAATTGAGTTGATATTTAAATCTATCGCTGTATGTCAGGGGTTTCCTCCAGGCAATGGGCCCGCTTTCCTCCCCCACTTAACCTGGCAAGGCCGCCATATAAGTGAAATAGTTTTGAGCGGCATAAAACACCACACAATCGCATATATAGCAGCGTTGTCGAGGTTAATATTAATATCTGGGAGTTGCAAAATGACGTCAGTCACTGATAGTGTTGGAGGGGGGGGGGGGGGTCTACGTACATGTAGCCCAGTGGGTAGTGTTGCTCCCTCCGACGAAAACCTTTTCATCGATGGGGTGCCACCGAAAGGTCGTGGGTTTCTTACGGGCATAGAGTCCGGTTTCCTCCCACAATAAAACTGGCAAGCCGCCATACAAGGGAAATTATCTTCGTAAAACACTGAATCAATGAATTAAGGGTCGCGGTTCGAATTATTGACCAAAAGAAAGAAGTACATACCATTTCCCAGTTACTAGCGGTGCGTTGGATTTCCATAACCAACAAACACCGCCTCCGATGGTTGTCACAAAAGATCAATCGATACATGTCGTTTAGAACCGATTATAGGTGATAATAAATCTGTGCAGAAAATTTGAGAAAGTACAATGAAGTCTCTGATTTGTCAAGGACTCTGATGACGGCTCCGTGAAAATCTTGCGGCTGTTGGTAGAAGAAACCTTTGAAGTCTTTGTGTTTGGACAGGTCTATTGTGACGTCAGGTAAGACATTTATACATATCGTCACAGCCCAATAAATTCAGGGGTTGTAATCTATACAGTTTTTTCCTGTACCTTTCTTTGCATACCTTTTTTTAGTAATAGCCTCGTCCGATATTGACGTACGTTGCAGTGCAAAACACAAATATCCACCTTCGTCCAATTAATATTACCTTTTTGTACAGCCGATCCGAAATGCTCGGTGGTACGTTTAAATTGGCTGAAATCAAATTTACACCAAAGTTATTTTCTGACCGGGATTTGGCTCCTGTGGCTTAGTCAATATGGTAATGGTGCCCTGCACAGGTAAAGGCCTTGGGTCGATTTGCAGTGTTAAAACATGAATCACCCAACACCGGGTCTTGTATGTATGTGATTAGTTATTTAGCTTTAAAATGAATTATTTGGAAGGACTTGGGATTTCAGATTTAAGCTAAGTCTTAACTATCTTTAACCTCAACTATCTTTCAGCTATTACTGCCTGTTATATCTTTGAAACATTCCTCTTTTCACTGAACCAGTTGATTTCTTCGAAATCCGTTGTTAAACTGTTAAATCGCTCTTTGTAAAGCATAGCATAAAAATTGGCCTAATGACTTTTCACGAGTTATCTCACCCTTGTAATGGCGGTTTAATGTGTGGCTCTACCTGACCGGCAGAGTAAGTAAACCAGGATAGACACATGCGGCTATAGTATTTGATCTGCATAAGACCGGAATAGATCAGTACGTTTCCAACTAAAATAACGCGAAATTCACCCAATGTATTATTTTTTTATTTGCTTCCAATGACAAACTGGTTATCCGGTTTCACACCATATAGGGTTTTGATATTTCTAGAGTTTGGTTAGCAGGTTTATACGAAAATTGCCCGAAAGCTGATCTGTAATGTCTGTTGACTCTAACCAAATTGCCTCGTTTTCATTTCAGTAGTGACACGCCATTTCTAATACAGCCATGTAAGTTATGTAAAATTATCAGCTATATTTTAGTTTCCTTTTAAATCCTCGTCCTCAACGAGACGCCATTAACCTTCGTTCATTGGGTGGCGTGAGGCTAAGAGGATAGATCCTAAATTTGCATAAATGCTTCCGCCCTTTAACTGCAAAACGTTACTAAGGTGAATAAACTTGATTTGTTAATAGTGAGAAAGTATTTTGCACGATTGGATTTGAAAAACATTTTACCACATGAAAAATATAATGTTCGGAGGCAAATTTGCCAACACTCCAAATTGATGTATATGTATTCTTGGGCCTTAATTTTTAATGCTGCCAAGGTATTCTGGCTCTGCTCTCGGCAGGTAGACCGTTAAACGCTCAATCCGAACAGCCTTCCACCAATGGGTCGCGGGTTCGAATCCAACTCAGTCCAAAAATTTGAAAATTTTCTGACTGGTTTTCACTCGAACGACCTATGTGGGATGGTTGCCAGTTACCAGCGGACGGTCGTGGGTTTCCTCCGGGCACAGAGCCCGGTTTCCTCCCATAATAAAACTGGCAACGCCGCCATATAAGTGAAATAATCTTGAACGCGGCGTAAAACACTAAACAATCAATCAATCAATCTGGCTCTGCTCGGTCGGACACAGAAATTACAGGTTTATGTTATTAAAATTTGAATATGTATTTCTTTCATTAGACGAAACCAACTGCACTCCAGATAAAAATGGACAGTTCAATTTAACCACCAGCAATCCATTCAAAGAGAATGGGGATTTTAAATTCTTCTGTCGAAATCGTGACCAACAAATACCCGTTAACTCTAATTCTGATTTCACCATCACGGCTGAGCGCTATGGAGCTAAACATTCGAAAAAAATCAAAGGATGCATTTTCAACGTAAGTATTATTACCTTGCCATTTCGATCGTGTACTGCTTTAGTCAATTGGGAGTGCAAGTCTGGTACGAATTCTACAAATTCCCGGCTACCAGCGCTCTATTGCGCATGGATCTTCTATAGACCTTCAATGAATGCGGCGCGGGTTCGAATCACACTTAGACCAAGTGGTCTTTCCTCAGCCGTTTGCATCTGCGCCATTCGTAGACAAAGGGTTTCGTAGAAGCCATTGGTGTCTCGGCATTATAACATTGTTTATTTACTTGGATATGGCATAAAGCATCGATCTACACATTATTTACAGCCATGGAATGACAACATTGAGTACTTAAATACAGCTGTGGAGAAGACTGGAAAACAAGCTCTATGGTTTATAGTATATTGTCAGCAAAGGTAGGTTATTAGCAATAGAGGGTTTCCTGTAGGCAATAAGCCCGGTTTTCTCCCCCACTAAACCTGGCAACGACATCATATAAGTGAAATAATATTTAGTGCGGCGTAAAACACCAGTCAATCTTTGACAGTAAAAAAACCCCTGAGATCCGATTCCAATTTTCGCTGTTGACTTAAAATGTTTTATTCCTTGGTGTCTTAAATGGGAAACTGTTAGTTTCATATTCTTTTTAACTTCAGTTAACTGCATTATTTTTTATTTGCCTTTCAGTCCTGTTACCAATGTCCCACAGGCAAACGGTGTGTATCACTTTTTATAGTTATAAAAGTAGTCTCACATTGGGCATGGTTTTCCGGTCTGCATTCTTAACGTGGTGCTCATCATAAACGGATCTGCGAAAGACTCTTATAACTTTGTAGCCTACAATAAACCCTTCTGTGAAAAGTGCCAATGCAACGATTTAAAAGATCTACCCGATCGCTGCATGTAGAAGAGTTGCTAGGTTATCGTCGAACGTCGTTGAAGAGCCGGTTTTCTCCCCTTTTTAAACCGGACAACGGTGCCATATAAGTGAATAATCTGGATTGTGGCGTAAAACCTCAATCACTCAAAAGTCAATCTTAGGACGCAATTCATTTTAAGCAGACTGATTAGCGCCATATTTTTGGGAAGCGTCATATTAAGGGAAGGAAGTAACCTATAATGACGTGCAAAACCATTGTCACAATTGTGTACGTGCTAAATAAATATACATTAAACAACAATTTACTTCTGTAATTTCAGTTATTCCAAATTGCTCATCGAGTCCCGGACAAGCTAGCGTACAAGTGGAGAACGAAGATGATGAAGTTGTTACATTCTATCTTCATTGTTTTCACGGTATTAAGCCATTGTCACTTCCCGTCAGTAAGTCGGCCCGCTTTGATTTACTGTTCAAGACACCAGCTAACCGAGCCGGATCCGAGTGCGTATTATGGGTAAGACATTGTTTCATTAGACTTCTCAATTGTTTCTTTTCCTTATTAAGTTTATTTTAGGTCTTTCACAAGTAACCATATATGTGGAATGGACAAGTCTCATTGGCTGGTTTGGATCTGTAAAAAGGGCCGCCATTGCTGAGTGATGACCCAATGCATGATTTGATCTGGATAGATATTGCACCATCTCCTAGTAATGGCGGCATTCGGTGCAAATCTAATAATACAAGGTGACCTCTTTTCACGTTTATAGCTCGTTGGGCTTGCATTGCTTTGTTTCAAAGTCGGACTTCTAATTTCTATTTACTGCAGCCCACTCCCCGTTACTTCGAGGACCGACATTATGTAGTTGTATTATCGGTGACGAATGACGGGAGACATGCAGCCAATCTGGTGGTCTGTCAGGAGTTGATGTAAGTTCCTAACCCTAATCCGAATAAGTAAAACAAAATATATTGGACATGTATTTTAAAACGGCTGGAAAATTATCGAATTATTGAATTTACCGTTGATAAAAAAGGGGTTTCAACTACAATAAGAAAGCGCTGGATTGTCCTTTTTAAGCTGAATTGCAAAAATTTAAAACAAGTTGGTCATGTAACTTTTTTTCTATTGCAGGCATATCCCACTGCCATGGGCATGTAAGTCAAACATAGGTCTTTGCAGCTTCCATCCAATATGCATTGTACTTGCATAGAAAAATCAGGAAAAAACTTTACTATCCGAATGGTTCACTCGCGCTTACTATCCATTGTCTTAATAAAGTTTGAAAATTGACATTAAATATTGTACATTTTGGAGACTAGAAGCACTAAAAAGCTTCTGTTCTGAATTATACGTCTTGAGAAAAACAGCCAATAATTTTAAGTGTTTTAACGTCAAAATATCAACATTTTAGCAGCTCATGCCACTTTAAGGTAACCTGTGTTTTGAAAAACAACCAACCTCTTACGTAAATAAGATACATGTGCAGCGTTTGACATATGTGTGAATTTATGTTGGTATTCTTTTAGATGATTCTACATGTGCGGAAGACGTGAACGGTATCGTGAACATCCGGTTGACGAATGAAGCAGACTTTTCTCAGAATTTCACCTTAGCCTGTTGGAACAGTAATCTTGAGCTTGTAGTTGGCGCCCAATCAGAATCTACCGTTGCAGCAGTGTATTTTTCGGAGGCTATAGTTTCTGAGGATACGTGCATGTTTTCTGTACGTAAAATATTGGTTTTCTTTTCTTTCCATGGGTATGTGGGGGAGGTGCCAGGTACTCGCCGAAGTTCGGACTTTCCTCGAGGTAACGAGCTCGGGTTGCTCCACCACTAAACCTGACAACGCTGCCACATAATTGAAATAATATTCAGTGCGGCGTAAAACGTTAACCAATCACGCCTATGTATGCATTTCAAAACCCCAGCTCTCTTATTAAATGATATAATCAAATCCTAAAGCCCATTTTTTTTTCTCCACAGCCATCTAGTCGAACCGGTGTGGAGTTGGTCAAGGTATATGTTGAACAGTCTTTGGGAATTTTCTTCCCTAATGAGCTATATTGTGATCAAAGGTAAGAAAATTCCGCATCATTTCTCCACGCTCTGAGTAACGGAGACTGATTTATTCTCAAGATTATTTCAACATATTACCCACTTTGCTAGAGTTTGTGATAGTGTTTGTGAACGCTCTGAGTAACAGTGATTTATTCTCAAGATTATTTCAACATATTACCCACTTTGCTAGAGTTTGTGATAGTGTTTGTGACAAGCCCCATCGAACTTGCACGGTATTCAACATATTAAACACTTGTATGGCGACGTTTTGAAATTTAAAAGGGGGCCTCGGTGGCTCCGTCGTTTAGTGATAGCCCCTCAGTCACACATGTCTTCGATCGATACGGCGAGAGTTCCAACCCGACTCAGAAATGTTTCAATTTGTATTTGGTCACTTGATCGCCGTATGTGGAAGAATTGACTGGTACTCGCCGAAGGTCGGGGGTTTAAGAACAGAGATCCCGCTTTCCTTCCCCACTTAACTTAACATCGCCGCCATATAAGTGAAATAATATTGAGTGCTGCGTAAAACATCAATCAATAGACTTTAGTGCAGATTGAAGCTCGGAGATTTCCTCCGGAGCAAAGATCATATAAATGAAACAATCTGGAATGCTGCTAAAACACCTACAAATCTGACAATAAAACATAAATCAACGGACACCAAATAAGTTTATCAAATCTCGTATTTATCTTTTTTAGATCTGCTCCCCGCCAACGTTTAGAGCCGTGTAAGTTTACCTACATCTTTTTTCTTTCTCCAGGGGAAACACGAATTTGTTCCGGGTTCAGTTTTAATGCAATTAAATAGTTGTCGCTTTTGATTTTGGTCTTTTTTCTATTAGAGCTTCTACAACCACCCCACAAAAAAACTAGCAACGCCGCCATATAAGTGAAATAATCTTGAGCGCGGCGTAAAACGTTAAACCGTCAATCGATCTACAACCACCACCACCATCTTTTTTAAATGATGTCGTGGGGAAACAATACCTTCCTATTGTCAATTCGATCAATTTAAAACTATTTATGGTATTCTAATGTTGATTGTTTGAATGGCGAAATGATTGGATTGCTTTGCAGTAATGTAATTAATCTATGCCGCCGACAAACAATATTTAGGTGCTCATATTTGTTGTAAGATTATTCGAAAATACCTTTCTTGTAGCGTTGAATATTCAGTTGTATGATGCTATTATAGGAATGATAAATACCTATGCCTGGTGGCCAAATAAAATGTTATTTCAAAATGGGGTTGTTGAGCATCCGGTCTTCTGTATGTCTTTGAAGGATTCATTTTTATGTCTCTTGTTTTCGATTTACAGACGACAGCAAGTGCTTTGTAGACAGGAATGGCGCTGTCTCGATTGCTTTGGGGAATGACGAAAGCCAGGACCTGGAGTTTCGTATAACTTGTTTGAACCGTCAAGCGAGCCGGATTATCTCCCCTGGGACCACCGTTCTCTTTGAATCGGTTCTTTATGATGGGAAAAACAAAGATTATGGCGATTCATGCGTGTTCATGGTAACTCAATTGACGGTCCTTTAGACTAAAGTATGGATACTATTGGTAAAACCCACCCTATCTTCTATTCGGATCGGAATTAGATTTGTAATCTCTGCTTGGTGGGTGCCTCGTACCATGGAATTGAAACCTTCATTAACATAGCATCGTCATCTAAATCTTAAAACCCTCGGGCTAAAAATTAAGTAGGCCAAATACATTAGCCTTCCTGATCTTCATATGGCCTGTGGAGGTTTTGATGTTTAAATTTAGGGGGGGGGGGGGGTGGGGGTAAGATAATTTGGTCTTTTGGTACTTTTGTCACCATTATAACATTAGCTGAGTGCGACGTTAAGCCCCAATCGACCAATCGATCTAAATCTTGAACTCTCGATCGCGTATGTGGTCGGGGGTTTCCACCATTGAAGAGAAATAATCTTGAACACTTCGTAAAACTTTCAATCACCATTCATCTATTATTTCAAGTAGTCCCTTTCAATCCTCCAATTTATAAGGGTACTCCTACAAACAGTCCAGTGGGTTAGTGATCGTCCCTCAGTCCCAAACAGACCTTGGTGGTCCAGTGGGCTAGAGTGATTGTCCCTCAGTCCCACACACACAATCCATCGATACCGCACAGGTTCTAATCACCCTCAGACCAAACTAAGTCTTACCAGGTATTCGCCGAAGGTCGGGGTTTTTCTCTGGGCAATGAACCCAGTTTCCTCCCCACTAAACCTGGCAACGCCGCCATGTAAGTGAAATAATCTTGCGTAAAAGGTCTGTTTCATCCGGACAAAAAGCCCATAAGATCGATGTAATTAACAACCGAACTTCTACCTAATGTCTGCGGAATAAACCTGAATGTAGTTAAGGTCCATGGTCATTTATTGTGATTTTTTTTCCCCGCAGCCCTGGCTGGAACGTATTCAATTCCTGGATCTCGCTTCTCGACTTCCCGACGAAGAGTGGTTGGATCATCGTTTTTACTGTAAAGTCTTGTAAGTTTAATGTTTCAGAATCGGTTGCATCTAGTTTTAATGTGAAGTTGTTAGTAATGAAGGATGGCAAGTTTATTTTCGGAGATGCTTCTCTTGTTGCCTGTGGCTCCGTAGGTAGATCGTTGGACGCTCAATCCGAACAGCGTGTATGTGATCGCGGGTTCGAATCCCACTCAGTCCAAAACAAAAATTGAAAAGTTTTCTGACTGGGTTTTTACTCGAACGACCTATGTGGGATGGTTGCCAGTTACCAACGGAATGTCGTGGGTTTCCTCTGGGCATAGAGCCCGGCGTCCTCCCACTATAAAACTGGCAACGCCGCCATATGTGAAATAATCTTGAGCGCGGCGTAAAACACCACCAAACAATCCATCAATCTCTTGTTGCCAGACTGACATAAACAAAACGTATCGTGGAAACACACAGCCAGATTACGTTTAGCGTGTATTGCTAAAGTAGGTCAATCCTCATAACCTAACAAAGAAGACAATTAAACTCTGCACCCAGCCGTCGTTCAAGCAAGGGAGTTTAAAGGGTCATCTGGAAACCTATTGCTTTTTTTAAGTCCAGTAGCACACATTTTAAAGTATTGTATGCTTTTGTTTTAACTTGAATTTGAGAAATTAAACCTCCCCAATAGTTCCTTTTTTACAGAAGTCTCAATGGTTTTACATTAAGGAAATCTCATTAAAGCTCGCATTTAGTCATATCTGTGCCTGGGCATTTCCATTAACAATCTTTTTGGTCACTCTGGGAATATCCAGTTCATGTTACGTTTTCCGCATTTTTAGAGTGCCTCGATTTGAACTTCCGTTGTATAATTTGTCAGGTTTCAATTCTTTTCTATTTCAGGCCGGAGTTAAACGAACCAAAGGCTAATGGTAATTAATATATTTATGATTGTACTTTTGTAATTAGAAATAAAAACATTTTGAGGATATTTGAGGTATTTCGTAAAACCTTTTAAAGCACCATACATAGCCGTTATGTAAACCATTGTCCAGTCCATGCATATTGTTTTTTTTATTTTTGCAGTGTCTTCAAATTGCGAAGCTGATGGACAAGGCATCCTTAAGCTGTCGGTGAACAATTTCGACAATGAAACCTTAAGCTTTCGGTTCCAGTGCGGGGAAGAAGATTCGGAACTAGTATTGCCTCCCTTTAGTGCAGGGGAATTGGCAGCTATTTCCGACAGGGGGAGTGATTATGTATACCCGCCTGATACTTGTGTTCTAAAGGTAAAAACTATGGAATGGACACGTCTTATTGGCGGGTTTGGGTCTGACTGTCAAAAGCGCCGGCATTGCTGATTGAGCCCCTGCATGACTGATCTGGATCGATATTGCACCATCTCTTAGTTATGGCGGCGTTCGATGTACATAAAATACCATGTGACCTCCATTCCACGTATATAGTTCATTGGTTAAAACCTAGGTTCTTGGATGACTCTAAATCTAGCACAATACAGAAAATCCGAAGCACAACTGAGGAAATTTAGATGGCAGTTCTAGTTTTACCCAGTCTCTCAAGGCTCATTTTCCAATGACTTGTCTTTTTGCTTCTCTGATGCTTCTGAACTAATGTGACGTGTATGGCTAGTAATATGTGAAAAACTTATGTGAATGTGTTAATGGTCTTCATGTACATTATAATATACTGACTAGAAGATTTTTCCCTGTGCCTGTGTGTTTTAGTGTTCATAAATACAATAGACTGATATATTCGCCACAAACCGAAACCTTGTTGGATTTTACAGATGTAATGTAAATTTTTAACGTAAGCACGGTATGATAGTCATGATTGAAACTCGTATTCTCTATTTTCAGCCGGAGCAAGTCTTATTCGGTGACGAACTCCAATATGTATGGGCCCTCTATGAGAAATCTGACGGAAGTTACGGTTCTAAAGTTGTTACTTGTGGATCCAGGTAAGTAGTATCTACGTCCGTTTGACGGGTCACGGAGTGCAGGTCGCCCGTTTTCTAGGAACCACAATGTTTCGTAGTCTGGAAAATTAAATACAATTTGTTGAATTATCTATAAATCCTCAATTCTATCTTCAATTAGTCATTGTTATTTAAATATTGATACTTTTTCGTTTCAGTCCTCCAATTTTCCATGTATTTGCCAAATGTGAGTAATCCCAACATCACTACTTTGTTTTATAAAACGAGGGGCTTTGGGTTTACTTCAACTTCTCTTACCAAAGACACTAATAATCTAGACCTGTCTATCGTCTGGTAAATTACCTTGCCTAGAAATGATGTAGATCGAGCCCGCTGGAAGCCCAACTCTCATTCGGATGGATTTAACGCGCGCTCATCCAGGCCCTAGGTAGAAAGCGAATCTAACCAAATGATCTAATAAAAGGAATGCAGTGCGACAAACTTTATCCCTTTTTTTGAATTGCGCCATATAAGCGAAATAATCTTAAGTGTGACGTAAAACCTCAATCAATCCATCTCCCTTTGGAAGACCATAGCTTAATCTTTTTAGGGTATGTCCTTTGCATGGACAAGGGCAACATGTGTGAAGCTTTGGAATTAGGAAGCATGTGCCTTCCCGACACTCATTCGAGATTGTCTGTGCCGCAGACCTAAACTCAAAATATCCCTTAAAATAATTTTTCTACCTCCCGTAGATCAAACGACCTGTATACCGGATGAATCTGGGATTGTGGCCATCAATTTGATGAACTTCAACCCATACACCGTCAAGTTTAATTTCTTTTGTGCTAATGGAGAGTTTAACCGAGTCTTGCCCACAAACACTGTGGAAACTTTTCCCACCGTGTTCTCAACCGGCAGTACAGAATCATCGGATACCTGCAGATTTAATGTAAGTGTTTATAAAAAAAATGAACCATGCCAAAAATAAGTATTTAAACTTCAAACGTGGGTTTCGTAATAACGAGAAATCACTTAGGTATCACACTGGATAAAGACTCTCTACATGAGTGTTACCTGCAAATGTAAAACAGAAAAGCTTTCGATGTATTTTTGTTTTAATTGAAAGCGCATCAATGTTTTCGTTTTGTTTTTCCAGCTTGCTAACGATGGCACCACACAGCAAATATTACTTCAGATTGCCGACTTAGATGTATTTCTCTTTGGAAATCTGCTTTGCGATACGATGTAAGTATTTTATGTCATATATTTTATATTAACCCTAATAACATGCCCCATAGTTTGGCTGCAAAGTTTTGACAAAAATGGGTCTTGGATCTTGAAGGACCAATAAGCTGTTAGTAACAAAAGTTAAGGGACTTTTGAGCTTTTGAGCAGAAAACCCACTCTCAAAATCCCACAATGCCTTTTTATGAATGATGTATTTTTTGCATATTTGGGATATTAGCCAATTCGCGCCCTAAGTTAAAAGCAAGTTTATATAAAGAAATAATGACTGAACATTTTGCATTGTAGACTTGTTCCACCCAAACCTTTCGTATTTTGTAAGTATGACCTTTGTTTTCTACTGTACTTTGGCAGTAGGTGTGTGTGTGGGGCGGATAGTCCCATTCCAACTCTCGCCAATTGTAACTTCAACTTAATTGGTCAATTGTTTCACTCGGTCGCCTTGGAAGTTAGTCTCCAGGTACTCGCTGAAGGTCGCTTTTCTACTGATAATCCTCCCCCAAAGTAAACCGTACAACGTATTACGTGTGGTGTAAAACATATATATTAAACTTCATCCTGCACTAGAGATTGGACTAAATTACTTACCTAAACTATTTTTGTCTAACAGTTTTGGCTGTCAACGTTTGGCGCCAAGGTCATGTGGTAGGTAATATGATTGCAGACAAATTTCTGATTGGAATTTTCACTCGATTGACGTATATGAAAGTTGCCAGATACTCGCCGAAGAACGTGTTGCCTCCAGACTGAGCCCTGCCCCCCCCCCCTCCCATACAACCCCACCCCAAACCACTTAAGATAGGTAACATTGGGTGTGGGGTAAAATATCAATCTGTTTTTTGTTTTTCAGTTACAACAACGTGTATCCCGAAAGACGGGGTTATTGAAGTTAACCTGAAGAACGATTTCGACGAACCCCTAAAGGCACACTTGTACTGCAGATACGGGGAAATGCCTTTGGTTATTGATTCCCGTTCGGAGATAATCGTTCGTACGGAATTTTTCTCCCCGGAGCAAACCATACCTGGCTCCTGTATGTTTCTGGTAAGAAGTCCGCTTCACAAGTTTGAATAACTTTGATCTATTAGTCTTGGGTACAAATACAATTCATTCCAAAGAAAATTGCTAAAGATGTTTTACAGTGTTTTTTTTACTTCTCTGCCTTATGTGGAATAATTGCTAGGTACTCGCTGAAGGTCCAAAATCTCAATCCTCACAATAATGACTATGCAGGCTAGAGCTTTGCATGTATAATGGTTTCTTGACCAGGAATTGTGGGTATTTTTCTTGGTAAAAAAAAACAACTAATCTACGTTAATCCACCGTAGTTTATCCTTTTATTTCTGTTTTACTTTGTCAGCCATTGCCTGATGACATTAACCAACGAATATTTATTGAAACAAGTCTGGGTGGACGACCTGCTCTAGAGCATATGGTAGAATGCAGAAATGAGTAAGTTTATTTTTGGTTATAAAAACCGGCAGGAAGTCCGATATACCTGTCCGGGATTTATTTCTAGAAATCTTCCTTAGATTTACAGTAGCAGTTAATATCTTTTTAAAGAAAAAAAATTGTTTAGGTTTACAAAATGAATTTTCGGTTCGGTTGTAGAATTTCGTAATCATGTTTTAGTACAACGGCTTTCAACGAAAAATCCCAAGTGGTGACTTGTTTTCTTGTCCCAATTTAAAACTTGCACTTTTTTATTTTGCAGGGAACAAGCACTTCAGCCAAGAATAAATTGTAAGTCCTTTTGAACGGCTTAATATTTTAAGATGACACAAAATTATCACCTTTTTTTTTTGTTTGAAAAAAATGGTAAATATTTAATACAACATTTACTTGTTTTGTACTTTAAGTAAATACTGCTTGTGAGCGGACTACAGACGCGGATATATTCCGCATAACTGCTGAAAACCTAGAAGACCGACCTTTGAATTTCTTGGTAATCTGCAATAACACCCAGATGGTAATGGATGCCTCTGCCGGAGAGACCATCTCCTTCCCGGCACATCGCTATATTGCAACAGATTATGAGTACCCCGATGTTGAATGTGTTCTCGTAGTAAGTATGCGTATATGGAAAGAAAACAATCTTGAAAAGCGGGTACTATCCCAAGGCCGTTACTTTCCCTTGCCTCTGGCCGATTGAAGCGGGTACTATCCCAAGGCCGTTACTTTCCCTTGCCTCTGGCCGATTGAAGCGGGTACTATCCCAAGGCCGTTACTTTCCCTTGCCTCTGGCCGATTGAAGCGGGTACTATCCCAAGGCCGTTACTTTCCCTTGCCTCTGGCCGATTGAAGCGGGTACTATCCCAAGGCCGTTACTTTCCCTTGCCTCTGGCCGATTGAAGCGGGTACTATCCCAAGGCCGTTACTTTCCCTTGCCTCTGGCCGATTGAAGCGGGTACTATCCCAAGGCCGTTACTTTCCCTTGCCTCTGGCCGATTGAAGCGGGTACTATCCCAAGGCCGTTACTTTCCCTTGCCTCTGGCCGATTGAAGCGGGTACTATCCCAAGGCCGTTACTTTCCCTTGCCTCTGGCCGATTGAAGCGGGTACTATCCCAAGGCCGTTACTTTCCCTTGCCTCTGGCCGATTGAAGCGGGTACTATCCCAAGGCCGTTACTTTCCCTTGCCTCTGGCCGATTGAAGCCTACGAAACGTCAATTTGTTTTTCGCAAGACTTTGCTCCCCTATGCAACTTGTTTGAAAAAGAATCTATTAGACTGATCATATCTCCACCAAAACCCATCTTTTCATTTTAGTCCTGTTTGTTCAGATTATAGTGATTAACCCCTGTGGCCAAATCGAGCTCTTCATTTCCTCCCACGTGATCTGTATCTAAAGCTAAAGGGGTCAGCCAATTTTTTTGTAATCTAGTCTACACTACTTGATTTAAGCCCTCCCTATGGTGTCGGATTCTTTCAAATAAATGTGTATAAAAATACACACAAACTGCTCGAATATCCGGCGAGCAGTCTCCCTAGTTCTACTGAACCTGACCACGCCGCCATATTTGAAAAAAAATGTGCCTTTTTTTTTTTATTTCAGTCTTGGCCAACTTACTTCAAGAAACGTCAAGGTATTTGTATCTTAGTTTCCAATGGCAACGACTTCAAGGTGCAATGTGTTGTATGCCGTGTTGAGTAAGTATATGTATAATTGCTTACCAAGATCTGTGACCAATAACGCAATCTTGCGCCGAGACATTCCGTTTTAGCCGAACGTCATCAACCTAATAAAATATCTTGGGTTTTAGTTATTACAAGTTATGGTTGCGTATAATTTTGGACAAGATTTTCACTGTGCCGATGTGTTTTAGTGTTCCTTAATATATATATATCTGGTTGGTGGCCTTTTTATAACAGATTTCTTCGCTTGGCAACCAAGAACATGAAAAATACCAAAATCCTATTTTTCCTAAGGGTACACTTGTATCTGAATTCAATTAGCTTAGGCAACATTACATTTTTTGTTTTTTAGTTTGAAGCCTCTCCCGTCTAAATCGGAGGGTCCGATTGTTCACTGTAAGTAATCCGAAATAAGCTTTTGAGAAGTTCTTTTATTGTATATACCTTTACGCCTTTTTGTCCTAAAATGTGAATATCAAAACTAGCAATTTAAACCGGATAACTTAATTAGTGGCCTGCCTTTTCAGACCTTTTTCTTCTCGCTATATGGGATGGTTGTCAGTTACCTCCGGAAGGTCGTGGTTTTCCTGAGCCAAGAGCCCGGTTTCCTCCCAGATTAAAATTGCCAACGCCCCCATTTAAGTGAAATAATCTTTAGCGCCGCGTAAAACCCCAAAGCCTCAATCTCGTGGTGAAACCTTAGTATTAACGTCGAACGAAAACTTATCGGGATGTGCCAGTGTGTATTTCGGTGGCCCGAATTACCAACAGTCTAATGATATGGAGGTTAAGTTTAAAACGAAGCATTTATCCAGACTTAAAAACAAATTTTCCTTTGTTATTTTCAGTGATCCCTACATGCCCCCTAACCACTTCCGGTGTTCCCGTTTTTGAGATGCGAGCTGATGTTCCAGCTTCTGCCAGGGCATTGTGTCAGAACGGGGACCGAGTTTTTGTAACGGAGGATAGGGTTTCCTTTACTCTTAATGGTCAATTCCGACAAAACTACGAAGGCGAAGACTGCTTGTTCTTTGTGAGTATATCTATGTTCATCACCTCATACATTGGTACGGTATTGCTGTACCATAGTTATTTTCACTTTCCATATCAGCGTTAAAATACTTCACTGGACATTATGGTTTGTAGGTCGACCTCCTGAAGCCCTCGATATTTATGTTCCAATTGCAGGGAATTAATTTTAATTTCTCTCAGAAGTATATACATTGCCTAAGTTTGCAAAATTCTTTTTTCTGAGAGCATAGTGGTCCTGCTTTAGTCCTGACCTTTCTATGGTCTGTGGACCCCAATGTCAAAATTTAGATCTCTGGAGGGGGGGGGGGGGTATTTTGGTCAGTTGGTACATTTGTCGGCTTATATCCTCAGCTGTTGAGTGCCACGTTAAGCCCCAATCAATCAACCATTTATGACTGGGGATGAAAAAAAATAGCTTACAAAATAACTTTTTCATTTTTATCAACAGGTAGTAAATAGACTTTTTGCTGATATTTATGTTGAATCGATGTCAAGGCATATTTTGTAAGTAACAAAACCCTAGAATCCACTTGATTAATCGATTTAAAATACTATTTTCTATTTGCTCTTAGAAAAAGGATGGTAGCAACACCTACACAGTTGATATCGAAATGGGATGGGGAGATATGAACAGCAAAGTTATACAACGCCATAAAATTCACACCGTGACGTGCGCATATGACGCGCAAGGGAGAGCTCTGTCTGACGTGGAGACTATCGGAGACTGGTGAGTGAGGTGCAACTGTTTGATATTTCCCCAGACTCCAGGTTATTTAACTTCAGACAAATCTATGCAGGATGATGGGATTCAGGAGTGCAGTGGCTCAGTAGGTAGAGCGTTGGACGCTCAATCCGAACAGCCTTCCACCAATGGGTCGCGGGTTCGAATCCCACGCAGTCCAAAAATTGGAAAATTTTCTGACTGGGTTTTCACTCAACGACCTATGTGGGATGGTTGCCAGTTACCAGCGGAAGGTCGTGGGTTCTTCCGGGCACAGAGCCCGGTTTCCTCCCACAATAAAACTGACAAAGCAGCCATATAAGTGAAATAATCTTGAGCGCGGCGTAAAACACCAAACAATCAATCAGGAATGCACTGTAAATCAATCTAGCAGAATCCGTAGCCTTGACTATCTGATAGCAATCGATTCTACATATTGCGTCCCTCTTTCAATATAGAGCACAAGAAGCATGTAATTTTCCTCTATTCAATTCACACGTGGTTTCCAACTATGAATAATTCACATATATTTTTAAAGGTTTTTGGCCCCAATGCAGATGTTAACTTTAAAGGGAGAAAACTCCTCTGCTACCTTTCATCTCAAAGTTGTCGATGTCCTTGGAAAAGAGGTGGACACGGACCGAATCTCTATTGGCAGAAAAATTCGTCTCGAAGCATCTGATCTAAAAGGTAAAAGCAATCACTGAAAAAAACCTTCATAAATTATAATTCCTTTAAATCTATTATACTAAAAAAGTTCTTATTTTTCCAAAAACATAAATCTAACACAAACTTTTGTGGATGTCACCGTCGACTTTATAGGGTTTATATAATTCAATCTATAATCATAATCCTCCCATGGGCTGTATTGTGTCGCTTTGGCTCTGTCGTCAGAACGATCTTCTCTCAATCGACACAGATCTTACAACGATGGGTCACAGGCTCGAATCCCATCTGTGGCCTAAAGTTAAAGGTTGCACATAGATTTAGACAAAATCTTGATTGACTTAAAACCCTAGTCTGAACCAAACAAGCAAATTTACGATGCTGTGAGCTTTTATTTCAGATTCAGTGATTGCGCTGCGGGCATTGAGCTGTGAGGCATCCAATGGGATGACCAGTTATCCAATACTTAGAGCAGGGTATGTTTTTAGTTGGTCACTACTTCCTAGAAATTTTGACATTTGACCTCCTGGAGCAATTATGGGTTGGTCCGTACTTTAAAACTCTCCCCTTCTGAGATCTTCGTCAGTCTTGATAAATGAACGTTTTTATTAGGAAGTTTCGAGCCAAATGTTGAGCGGGGTCCAGGGGCAACATTGAATTAAGTGAACTCTTGCTATATAAGCTTAAACTACACCTTTTTTAAGCACATGTACTTGTTTACCAAACAGGTGTTTCCAGGTTTATTTTTTCGAGCTTTGCGTTATATAATGTTTACGTTCAAGGGAAATGTATGTCTGGTTGCTAGTGGACAACCTGCACAACAAAGATTTTATACTTGTGCATGATTCTGAACTTGCACATTTACGTAAATTTCTACCGTTTAAAGAAAAAATCTCTGGAATTTCAGAAAAAAATGTGCAGTTTGGCAACAATGTTCAAAGAAAATTTATTATTTAAATCTTAAATTTTGTTTTCGACCTGTTTAAGGGGCCTCCGTGGCTCAGTAGGTAGAACGTTGGACGCTCGATCCGAACAGCCTTCCACCAATGGGTCGCGGGTTCGGATCCCACTCAGTCCAAAACAAAAGTAGGAAAATTTTCTGACTGGGTTTTCACTTGAACGACCTATGTGGGATGGTTGCCAGTTACCAGCGGAAGGCCGTGGGTTTCCTCCGGGCACAGAGCCCGGTTTCCTCCCACAATAAAACTGGCAACGCCGCCATATAAGTGAAATAATCTTGAGCGCTACTTTTTAGCTGTTGATTTAGAGATTCAATTATTTTTAAATCTGAAAATATTCTAACGTGATATATCTATTTGCTCTAGATGCGGCGATGGAATGATTTTCCCGAAGCTGTCCGGTTTTACCACGAAGGGATCACGTGTGTTTAGTCCCTATTTCAACGCCTTTAAAATGAGGGGGAACAGTTTTTTGCAGTTCTCGTGTGTTTTTGTAGTCTGTCCAACATCCTGCGATGGGGTAAGATGAAAATAAATCAGAAATAAATCCCTGGAATTAAATTGAAAACTTTGTGCTTCATATTAATATTGTAACCTTCAATATAACTGCAATATACACCTTGAGACAGTTGCCAGGTACTCACTGGAAATATGGTTTCCTTCAGATAGTCTAATTCCCTGCACCACAGGGGACCTTGGGGGGCGCAGTAGGTAAAGCTCTCTATCCCATAAAACCTGACAGTGCCGTCATCTTTAACTTCGGTGTTAATAGATTAGTGTAACAGTCTCCCCCAAAAACAATATTTCCAAAAAGTTAAAGGATCTTAGTTCACTAATTTACCCAAACCCAATGTTGTATCATGTGGCAGCGGATATTGTTTAATACAAAGAGTGGGTTGCCATGGTGATTAAGGTGACACTCTCTATACTATCAGAGTAACAAAACTGGAATTTGTCTACATTTTGTTTTATTTCTCTATCATTTTAGAATTCCTGTCCAAACGAACAAAGAAAGCGACGACATGCTAATCGTAAGTTTGATTCCAAAACTAGATATTGCATTAATACAAATTAAGTAGCAGCCAAATAGCTTTTGCAAAATACGGTTCCCTGTCGAATGATGCTAACAAATTTGACAACCTGAGCCCATGTTGGGCTCCAAAATATGTCCACTCGTGCCGTGGTTGGGCTCCAAAATGTGTCTACTCATGCCGTGGTTAGGCTCCAAAATTTGTCGACTCATGCTGTGGTTATGCTTCAAAATTTGTCGACTCGTGTCCAAGCTGTGCTTCAAATTTGACTACTTAGCCCCAATTAGGCATTGATTTCTTTTTGCGAAGGTGTGCTAAAAATTTAGAAATACCTCAAATGTATTTCAGTCGACTAAACTGATTGAAAGTTTAACGGGTGCAAATGGAATGGGCCAGATTTCTTCCACCCATGGAGCCTGATATATTCCCCAGTATAACCTAAAAGGCTTCATGTGTGTGAATGGCAACGCCGCCATATAAGTGAAATAATCTTGAGCGCGGCGCAAAACACCAAACAATCAATCAGTCATGTGTGAAACTATCTCTGTTGCACCCAATTAATCAAAAATGTATATCGTGATATCCTTTTGTAACGGCTTATGAATATTAATACGAAATATTGTTTTTTTCAGCACCTTCAAAGGTCATTGGAAGAAGTCGATCCTTTCTCCTGGAAAACGAGATTCGCTAAGAATGCCAAGGTCCCAATCGTCTTATTCGCGATTCGTTTCAAATTGTAAATAGAACTGGAGTAATTATACATTGTTATTAACAGCTGTTTTGTTAGTTTTTATTCTCCCCAAAGTGTTGCAAGAAACTGGAAGCGTTATCTGAGACTCAAAGCTCGTTCTAATGAATAGTTAAGGCCCGTTCTCACTATGCGATTTGTCGTACTGACTGGTAGGATGCGATTGAAATGGATGCTTTTAATTGGTCGATAAGATTTGTCCATCATTTGAATACATCCATTTGAATCGCACGCTCCAAGTCGTTAAAAATCACAGTGGGAACGGACCTTAATCGTGTAGCTGAACGCGGTATCAAGAGGTGACTTTACCGTGAGCTAACCACTGGAAAACCCTCCACCCCGAGTTTCAGTAACGGGTACTCTTTCGTCTGTTAACAAGCTATTTAAGTTTCTGCACATTTACCCAAACTTGGGTAATGTTGAATACACTTGTACAAGTATAGACCTGAAGGTTTGCGATAGTCCCACGTGTTATTATTATCCCCCGCTTCGAACAACTTAGATTAAGATGTAATCCATAGATGTCCAGTCTGGCAGCGGGCCCAGTTTCCTCCCCACTAAACCTGGCAAGGCGCTATGTACATAAAAATGAAATCTTGAGCGCGGCGTATAACCTCAGCGAAAATTAGGAAATAGTATAGTTGACGGTATTTGGTATCTATATGGCTGTGAAGGGGAGGTCTACAAAGCCCTTCCTCTCTGGTAACCACGTTTCAAGAACCTTTAATATCTGAAACCGAAACACATAGGACAACTTGTACTACTTTGTACATGGTGATGTTTTAATATGAGCTTTCGAGAGAAACTACTCTCATCATCAGAAATTACAGCAACACAACGTCGGCATGGTTAAACAGGCATATACACAGCAAGAATGAACAAAACAAATACAAAAGTTATTATTGCTGATAAGTTGATTCCTACACTGCAGTTAAAGTCAGTACAATCTAAGGTGGGGGAGGGGGGGGCAATCCTATTACAGGTCAAGAGTTAACTACATGTATTAAGATATGGAGGACATGGAATAAGCAGGTGTGCTGTAACATCAGGATATTACACAGACGATAAGACAACCTTATCTATAGAATGGAGGCAGTTGGTTACACATTGAATAAGCGGAGAGGAACGGACGAAATTTGAACATTTAATATAGGATTTAATTTTGAAATATGAAGGGACTCTTTGTATGCTAAGTTAAGCTTGTTCTTAGCCTGGTCAATTATCTCACATGACAATGTGTTGGGATTGTGATTGTTATTGTAACAGTGACTTGCAACTGCAGAGGAGCCACTGTTTTGGTGCATAATTTGATGCTCGGAGAACCTCTGAATAATATTTCTGGGTGTAAGTCCTACATAAGATGCAGGGCAATCATCACATGTAACCTTGTAAATAACATTACTTCAAAGTTTTTCAGCTTCGCGATCTTTGTAATTAAAATAAGAACTGATTGTAAAAGTTTCGCTTAAAGATACAAACTGAACTGTCGGGACAAGGTTTTCAAGTGATTTTAGTTCTTTAGATAATTTTATTGACGCTGGTCCAAGACAGGGTGTTCTGATGAAGATTTCTTGTTTTTCAGGTCCGAATGGTTTACAAAATGAAAATTTTTGATTGATTGTTTGGTGTTTTACGCCGCGCTCAAGATTATTTCACTTATATGGCGGCGTTGCCAGTTTTATTGTGGGAGGAAACCGGGCTCTATGCCCGGAGGAAACCCACGGCCTTCCGTTGGTAACTGGCAATCATCCCACATAGGTCGTTCGAGTGAAAACCCAGTCAGAAAATTTTCCAATTTTTTTTTGGACTAAGTGGGATTCGAACCCGCGACCCATTGGTGGAAAATTTTTGAAGAAGAAAAGTTCCTCCCTGCTTACCAGGGCATTTCTCCTATAACATATAAACGTTACGTCGATGACACATTTCTTGTTTTGAATAATTTTTTCTGATGTTCAACCATTCTTACTGTATATGAATAATTGCCACTCTGCCATTCAATTTACATGTGATCATGAGGTAGATGGTTGTTTACCTTTTCTAGATATACTCGTTTCTCGTAACCATGAATGTATCACTACTACAGTATATCGTAAGAAAACTCACATGGGACTGTACACGGCATGGTCGAGTTTTGTGCCAAATAAATTTAAACTTAATCTTATTCGTACATTGCTTAATCGAGCCTGGGGTATCTGTAATGACTACAAACTGCTTAGCATTGAAATCGATAAAATAAAAAATATGTTACTCCAAAATCAATATCCACTTCCCACGGTAGACAAAATCATTAAACAGTTCGAAGACAATAAATTTTCAGACAACCCATTTTGTAAACCATTCGGACCTGAAAAACAAAAAATCTTCATCAGAACACCCTTTCTTGGACCATCGTCAGATAGTTACCCGAGAACGTTTAACTCAATACTGGACCAGACGCTTACCTAGAAACATGTATCTCAGTAATGAACCAAAGACTTATCTGGATATTTGGATAAATAGGTACCGAGGTTTTTTTCCCGGTGGTTTGAACTGTCTGCATGAGCTGGCAAGGTGTGCTTCGTTAAATTTCAAAATTCCTGTCTACTTTTTCTCAGAAATAGCTGACAGCTAAATAAGGCCCGAAAAAAGACACAGACGTCCCATCGATGCGGCGCGACTTCGTGTCCAACTTAGACCAAATAAAAATTGAAAAAACTGAGTGAATTTTTTTCACTCGATCATCGTATGCGGGAAAGTTGTCAGGTACACGCCGAAGGTTGAGGATTTCCTCCGGCGTAAAACATCCGTCTGAGAGTCCTAAAAAAACCCAGCTCTGCTTGAATTATTAAATTCACCTTGTCCCACTGTAGTCTCTAGTCCTTCAAACATTTGTCTTCCCTTTACGTGCAAGAAAGAAGAAGAGATTTAAAATGTAGGCGAGCACCATGAGATATTCTATCAAAAATGTGGTATAAGTTACGGGTATTAAATTATTGAGGGGCGTTTTCTTTCTTCGTTGGGACGGGTTGTACTCGTAACTGTTGATTGATTTATTGATTGTTTGGTGATTTATGCCGCGCTCAAGATTATTTCACTTATATGGCGGCGTTGTTAGTTTTATTGTGGGAGGAAACCCACGACCTTCCGTTGGTAACTGGCAACCACGTAACTGTTGAAAGCCAATATTGTATCTCATTTGCGTTTTGCTTTTGTTGATTTTTTTATTCGCATGGTCTTTCAGACATTTGTCTGTTAAGGGGCCTCATTTACGTGAAATAGCATTGAACTGTTGAATGTGGCATATTTCCAAATGGTCACTTCAATAGGTTGCGCAAGTTCTCTATATCCAGTTAATAAAGTTAAATAGAACTCAGATACGTATTGTACTCCACAATAGCCCATGTTATATCGTATGCCAGCGGGAGTAGTTTACAACCAAGATGGCGGGTTGCCATGGAGAATGACGGAGTTCACAACCGTATTGTTTGTCACCTAGGTTTTTCTGGGAGGGGGGGGGTGGGTGAACCAATATTTATGGGGTTGAATCTCAGTCTGCCGATATTCCAGAAAATTCTGCTGGCAAAGGCCAAGCTCCTGGCAGTCGCCAACCTAACGAAATATCATAGGTTTAGTTTATTATAGCAATTTATGGTGGGGTATAAAGGTCTACATGATATACCTCTTTTTAACGCAATTAGAAACTTGTCTCCGCGGTTATTTTACAAAATAAGTTTTTCTCTGTGCCCGTGTGTTTTTTTGTTCATAAATACTTTGTCAAGATATGTGATAGACAAAGCGACTCTTTAAACTTTTAAAACTGAATAAACAAAATTGATCAGATTGTCATCTGCTGCCAAATGGTCAGAGTAAGCACTCCAACAAACCGTTGAGGGAGCGGGGGCAGTGGTTGGGCATGCATTTGACATTTAACTAAAAAAAAGCTATTAGAAGTTCTCTATTTAGCGACCACAACCTTTAACCCGAAAAAAATGCCTCGTGCTCTTGATAAGTCTATTATATTAGGACGACAGTGTGACTAACTAAGGCTTTACGCCATATCAAATATAGGGATACGGGAAGGAGGGGGGGTGTCCGGGTTCTTCTAACGCAGAAAAAAAACTCCGCAAGGTTCGTGGCAACCATCAATGAAATCCTTCAGTAAGAGGAACTATTTGTACTGGGTATAGTCGAAGCAGTGACCCATCCATGGGAATCTCTTGTAGACTGACACTGGGTATAGTCGAAGCAGTGACCCATCCATTGGAATCTCTTGTAGACTGACACTGGGTATAGTCGAAGCAGTAACCCATCCATGGGAATCTCTTGTAGACTGGCACTGGGTATAGTCGAAGCAGTGACCCATCCATGGGAATCTCTTGTAGACTGACACTGGGTATAGTCGAAGCAGTGACCATCCATGGGAATCTCTTGTAGACTGGCACTGGGTATAGTCGAAGCAGTGACCCATCCATGGGAATCTCTTGTAGACTGACACTGGGTATAGTCGAAGCAGTGACACATCCATGGGAATCTCTTGTAGACTGACACTGGGTATAGTCGAAGCAGTGACCATCCATGGGAATCTCTTGTAGACTGGCACTGGGTATAGTCGAAGCAGTGACCCATCCATGGGAATCTCTTGTAGACTGGCCCAAGTGATTGACAAGGCTTCCCTTGGTGATATGAAAATGGTTGGTTCATTGATTTATGTTTTACGGCGCACTCAAGGTTATTTCACTGATATGGCGTGTAGCCAGGTTTGGGGGAGGAAACCTGACTCGTTGTACGGAGGAAACTCCCGGACATTCGGCGAGTACCTTGCCACTGTTGAGTCATATTCCACTGACAGCGATTTTTTAATCGAACCAGCGCCACATCGATGGAAGGTCCGTGAAGGACCGAGGGACGATCACTCTGACTCACTGGACCACGGACTCACCGATATGAAAATGGCTCGATGCGTTTTCATCTGGACGAAATTAGTGATCATTTTGATATGTGCTATGTTCTAATAACATTTATAAATTCGTGTAGCTTATCACCAAGATCGACACGCCGTCTTCTGACCGCTTGGACCCTTTCATTTGGGATGCTTTACCATTACTTGTTACGCCTGAGTTTGTCGAAGGAAGGGCTTTCTTTTGTCTCATTTCTTTTCATTCAGGTAAAATTTTAAAATGATTTTTATAGTAATAAAGAAGAAAACACTATACATTTCTAATAAAAAAGGCCGACGAAAAAGACTTATTTTATCAAAATGCTGAAATTAAAAACTAAATGTAAATTCGAGGAATTTCTTTTTTATAAACATATATATCGAGTATTAAAGCTTAAAACTTCTGTACACGAGAGCTTCATAGACCAACTGTCCGCCGGGGCTTTTAGACAAGTTTATAATGTTTATACCATTATTATATAGTTGTGGGCAGTTTCTGACAGTTGATAGACGCACTCCGTGTTTCTGTACAAGTCAATCTAGCGTTAATATACACCGTAGCTCAGTCGATTAGAGTGATCGTTACTCCGTCCTACATAGGCCTCCATCGATGCGGCGCCGGATCAAATCCCAATCGGACCAAATAAAAATTGAAAGATTTCTGAGTGGATTTTTCACTCGATCGCCGCGTGGGGAAGAGTTGCCAGATACTCGCCGAAGGGCAAGGGTTTCCTCCGGGCAAAGAGCCCGGTGTCCTGTCCCATTAATCCTCGCAACGCAGCCATATAAGTGAAATAATCTAGAGTTTGGCGTAAAACACCAATCAATGTGTATCAAACAAGAACCCCAATAATAAACTATAGGCAAATATGTGACAAATTTGAATTGTTGATAAAAAGGTTGTTTCCCGAACATATGGCCCTGTGTTAAAATGGGGGTGGGGGAGGGGGGGGGCTCATAATTCATTCCATTTGAAACTTTTGCCTGCGTTCAGTGACTTGTACACTTTTTATGTTTTCAATATTTTCATAATATAATATTGTTGCCTCTCTTTTTCTCTTTCGTGTTATAGGATGTTAGAGTTTATATGGATTTATTCATTTTTCCTCGTTGGAATAGAGTTTAGTGTAAGTGAAATGATTTCATGATATTCTCTTAACATTTACTTCTGACTGGGTTTTCACTCGAACGACCGATGTGGGATGGTTGCCAGTTACCAACGGAAGGTCGTGGGTTTCCTCCAGGCATAGAGCCCGGTTTTCTCTCACAATACAAACTGGCAAACCGCCATATAAGTGAAATAATCTTGAGCGTGGCGTAAAACCAAACAATCAATCTTAGCATTTACACATGAAAACCAGAAAAGAAATTCTCTCAACCGGAATTTACCGAAAACGCACGAGTAGAATGCATCTCCACGTGCACCCTGGAATGAAACGCAAGGTGTTACTGGAGATCTCGAAATTTACTATGTGGACCGCATTTTAGAATAATACATGGGTATATATACTTGTCTCCATGGTTATTTTAGACAAGAAGATTTTCCCTGTGCCCGTGTGTGCCCGTGTGTGCCCATTGAAGTCAAGAAGAGTTTCCCTGCGTGTTTTAGTGTTCATTCATATATATATATATATGTTTATGATCACCAAAACACGCAGGCAAACTCTTCTTGACTTAAATAACCATGCAGACAAATTTCTAATTGTGTCAATAAGGGTGTGGGAGAGGGGAGGGGTGTCCTGTCATCCAGATCATTATACCTAACCAAATGGCATAAAATGTTTGAACATATTACTTGTTCCAGTGTGACAAAGATGATACACGCCACACAGATGACATGGCTTCCAGGTTTTTTTTTACCCTAAAAATCTTGAAGTCTGTATGTAGTTTTGTACTTTATTCTATAATGACGAAATCATTCGCCCTGGATTGAACCTCCCACTGCCACCATATAGCTAAATAATCATGTTCGAGGCAAAAGTATCTTGTAGAAAGCAAACTATTGGGCTATACTAAGATGTGGGGTTATGGGTAACAGGGTGGGTTTGGTCTTAATTTTGGTCAGAGTTAGTTTTAGTCGACATAAAAATCTGTTTAATCATAAAATCTGTTACCGTTTGCAGGTTGCATTGGATATCCCTTCGACCGGATTCGGCTGTAAGTCTTAACATTTCTTTAAAAATAAGAATGTAGTCCAATTTTAATTCAAGATGAACGGATCTTGGGTTTCCTCCGGGCATAGAGCCCGGTTTCCTCCCACAATAAAACTGGCAACGCCACCATTTAAGTGAAATAATCTTGAGCGCGGCGTAAAACACCAAACAATCAATCAATCAATCAAGATGAACGGGTTGTCAGTTACCAACGGAAGGTCGTGGGTTTCCTCCAGGCACAGAGCCCGGCTTCCTCCCACAATAAAACTGGCAACGCCGCCATATAAGTGAATAATCTTGAGCGCGGCGTAAAACACCAAACAATCAATCTATCAAGATGAACGGTTCGTTTAGTTTATACATTAGATATGACCTCATTTGTTCACATACAAGTTCATAAACTGCCTCAGGGAATTCTGAAAATCCACCACATGTAAACCTTACTAAAAAAACCTGACAATGCAGGTGAAAATGAGGTGTGAAAGTTGACCAATCAATCCATACTCTCGCGTTTAATCAATGGAAACTCGAATTGGCTTCCAAAAGCATTTCAACTACACCTAAATAAGTTAGATACGATAATTTCACCACCATGGTTTGTTTAAATTTTCTTTTTTTTTTTTTTTTTTTTTTTGTTTTTGGCATCTACAGAGATTGCTTAAAACATGTGCCTGTTTTACATTTATAACCAAATTAAAAAAAATCCATGTTTTTTTTCCTTTCTCCGCCAGTCAGCTCGACCTGCATTCCAAACAGCGATGGGGTGATCTCCCTTGAATTGGTTAACTTCCGGTCACTTCCGGTGAACATAACCATCGAATGTTTGCACAGAATGTACACCCTCACTTTGGCGCCCTCAGAAACGAGAAGTTTCCCTATGTCTGTTACACCGAAAACTGCAAAAGACGAATGTATCATGAATGTAAGTAGTGTCATGTTTTATTTTCAGTTCCGAAACAAATACATTGAGAACTACCAGTAGGCAGGTCGGGTCAATTTTAATCATCAATAGTTTGTTTCTATTCTTCACATAGTTATAAGATGTAATTAGAATTCCGTTTAACATATATAATTATATTTACTAGAAAAATGATATTAAATAAATCAGGGGAGACAACTTTTGTCTCTAAATATGGGCCTATTCCAAGCATTTTTATGAATGGTAATTTTTCTGTTCAAGCGAAAATGAGCAAACGGTGTCCAGTGAAAGGGCCCTGAAAAAATATACAGACTACATTTTTAGCTTTTGAGACTCCCATTTGCTTTTTAACTTTTATGATCGAATACCTTGTACCAACATTTGATGACGTCATCGGCCTGCCTACTACCAGACATATTTCCAATTAATCCATGTAGTCTGGTCGGTGTTACCATCGAAAGGGTTCTTCGTTGCGCAGCCCGAACATTGGGGATGCGGCGCAGGATCGAATCCAACTCGGACCGCTTTTTTCACTTGGGCCAAATTTTTAACTCGATCGCCTATGTGGAATAGTTGCCGAGTACTTGCCGAAGGTCGGAAGTTCGCTCCGGACAAACAGCCCTCCGAAAGAGACTTGGAGTAATCGCCATTTTTAAATGTCAGTGTCTATTTGACTAGTCTTTAAAGCATGAGCTGCCAAAATGTTGATATTTTGACGTTAACACAGAATGTTGAAATGATTGGCTATTTTTCTCAAGACATATAATTCAGAGGCTTTTTAGTACTCGAAAATGTACGATAAAGTATTGTTCTGAACTAACTTTGACTTAGAATGAATGAATGAATGGTCGTCCCGGTTATTTAAACACGTTTTCGGTTCGTACAGGTCACATACTGTATGGATTTTCCTCATTCCAACACCAATCATTCAGTTTTTCCATGGCCTTCAAAGCCTCTTACTGTCGTGACGATCAGAAATTATGAAAAAAGTGAATTTTGGCAGCTCATGCCATTTAAAAATATGAGGCTCCCATGTGTATTTTTTAATTTTTGAAGTAAATTGGTCGTTATTGCTTCTTCAGTTTACATACGATGGTCAACTAAACACTGTCCGTTCTTAGGAGACGCAAGGCATGACCACGAAGTAAAATTTGTGAGCACGATCTTTCGGCACAGCGACCTTTGCCTTATATTCGTGGCCCATAGGCTTCACAAGCTCTTCATGTTCACAAAAGTACGGGGGCCCTTAATTATATTTTATCAAACTAGAATCCACATTTAAGGAGTGTTTAATAGTTATGACCTTTTCGAAATTCGGCTAATTTTATTTTAATAATCACTTGATATAATGTTTATCAACATATATGAATCCATATTTGTATTTTGATTTTCTATGTCAGTTTTCTCTAACGCACTTTTTTTTGTTCAGCCTTGGACGCCCTCTGGGAGGTTTAACGTCTACATTGTGGCCGCCGAGTCCCGTGAAATCGTCGTTGACCACGTTCTCTTTTGTGACATGGGGTGGGTATATTATAACCATGTAATTGAAATATATATTTTTTTTCATCGATCGAGTAAATTTGGCTAAAGTCAAAGAAGTTCTACACAAGCCTTCCACCGAGCTATTTGCTCGGAGGAAACTCCCGACTGCCGAGCACCTGGCAACTCCATATGTCTAGAAACTACTGTCGTAAGCCTATAAATGACTAGTACTTTTGTCCTATTTTGAAGCACAGACAATTCTTTCTTGTTGGGTCGGTTGATCAAATCGATACAAACAGGTTTTTCACTAGACCGCCGTACGTGGAAGAGTTGCAAGGTACACGCCGAAGGTCGGGGTTTCTTCTGAACAATGAGCCCGGTTTCCTCCCCCACTAAACCTGGCAACGCCGCCAGAAGTGAAAGTGAAATAATCTTGAGTGCGGCGTAAAAGATCAATCAATCAATCTTTCTGGTTGTAAGGACCTGGATATTACATTATTTTCTTGCCTTTCTATTATAGAGTGACTCCATCAAGGCCAATCCAGCACTGTAAGTTATGTTCTTGATTTATCTCCCAAAAAATATTTAATTTGAGCCACCAAAGTAACTTGCTCGTCAAAAACAATATAATCTAACAATGTATTCGCGAATCTGGAGGTCTTGCTACCTGGCCGCCCTAAGTCACTTGGTTACCAGGGCCCTGTCTTACGAAGCTGGCGTAAAGTTGCGCATAAGCCTACAACATGGACCAGTTGCGACTAGGGCGTAAGTTCCTATAACTTTAACACTGATTTACGTCCGACGTAACTTACGCCAGCTTTGTAAGACAGGGCCCAGGTGCCACTTGAAAGTAAACAAGATCTCTGCTGTGTACCCCCCCCCCCCCCCCCTTTCCAATAAGCTTAACGATTCCTCCATTGTGATATAATCGAGCCAATAAATAATAAGCTTTGTGTTGCTTCCAAACCGGACTCTTCTCGAGCCAAGTTAAAACCTTCATTCTGTGTTTTCACCTTTGACCCGTAAATTGAACAGCGCCCACTGGTGAGAAAATAAGAGTCGTTTGGCCAATCAGCACTCGCTAAACAAAAGCTCATGGTATATACAGCCGTCATTACTTTATTTCTTAGCTGTTTGAAGAGTGTTAGTGCCCGAGGTTTTGATTAGCTGCGAGAAGTTTCACTCGCATCCAATCAAAATGCACTGTTCGATTTACGGGTTTGGGTGTGGTACTCCGCCAAGGAAAACACGGAAAAGAACCATGCAGATTTTTACTTGGATCGAGTAGATGGACTCGTTCTGTCATTTCCACGTACATCAAGACGGGACATAAGTATGCCAATGCTAAACACCCTGCACTGAATGAAGTTTTATTTTATATTTTCAGTCACGACGTCTTGTCAAAGAGAAAACCAAGAAGTTGAAATAGAACTTCATAATACAGAATCTGTTCCTCTCACGTATTATATAGAATGTTGGAGGTCGTTCTACCAGATTCAGCTAAAACCTGGTGAAAAGATGAATTTCCCTGCTGTGTTATACCGCGGTAATTTAGATTACGGGACGGCCATATATAACGGTGGTGTAAAGGACATGTGCGTGTTTTGTGTAAGTTGGATATACCCCTCCTCCCCCTCCCCTTCACCCCTCACCTCAGCCCCCCCCCCCCCTTCACCCGTCCAATGCTTCATTTTAAATTCCAACTTGGCTGCTATTATGTTTATCGTAACTAAAATAAGTCGTCCGTAGCAGATGTTGATAACCTATGTATGTTACATCTCCGTCCCTGGGTTTAAGGCGCGGGGTGGGGCGTAGAGCCGGGGGGCTACTATATATAATTAATTTATTTTTGAATATAGCTGATTTTGAACTTTTAGAATTTTTGTCGGCCACGTCAGTTTAGCCAACACACCTTTATGAAATACCTACCTGCGGCCTGTCGTTCCCAAAGCCCTGCCCCCCCCCCCCCCCCCCCCACTAGAGAAATTCACCATGAGAGTTACGTAAGTTTTTGCGTAACTGCCATAGCAGCCCATTCTGGAGAGATACGTTGCTATGGCAGTTACGGAAGAACTTAGGCTATACCGCTTCGTGAAACAGGATCCAGGGCTGAGTTGTTCAAAAGTGTATTAGGCTTGATACCGGTCTAAATGACGTCGCGTAACAAAGGAATTCAATTGTTACGTTACAAAGTTGTACCGGTATTAAGCCTAATACACTTTTGAACAACCGGCCCCAGGGCCTGGTTGCACAAAGGTGTATTAAGTTTAAGTCAGGCTTACATATGTCGCGTCACAAAGGAATTTCATTGTGACGTCGCATAGTTAAGTCAGACTTAAGTTTAATACACCTTTGTGCAACCGGGCCCTGGTCCTTTCCTCAGCATACCGTCTGTCTGTTCGTCCGTCTATATTGTTATTTCTTGTGAAGACAGTAGGCTTATCCCCAAAGGTCTTTTATTTACAAATTTGAAACTAAACACACTGATTAGATATACGAAACACATAACCGAATATTTTATTTCAACTTCAGCCTTGGACATCAGACGGTATTCAATACATCCATATAACAACGGAAGACGTCGAGCTGGTCACATATTCAAGAGTTGTCTACTGTGCAACAAAGTAAGTCGTCTGTATTTTAGACGTAAATTTTGTAGACAAATGCTTTATGGTTTAACTTTTTATATGGTCAAACTGTGACGGCAGCCGGTATCTACCTGCGGTCCGGGATTTCCTTCAGGCATAGATCAAAATCTCCCCAACCAAATCTGGCAACTTGATAAAAACAAGTGCTCGAAACATGCACAGTTATCGCCCTTCCCAGTTGGTATTCTTGATCGAATACCTTTCCCTAAGCCAAAGAGAAACCTTTTTGCCATAGCAACTCGCTATCTTGATTTTTAAACAGATTCTGCTACCGTATCTTATAACATTGACTGTTAGAAAAGTATTGATTAGTTCCATTTTACTTTTTAAATCACGTTTGGGATCAAGTACTTTTAGCCCATAAGGGCAATAAAGAGCTTTGCTGGCTATATATCTAGATACTCGGTCATTCGCCAAATATCGTAAAAACTGTAACCGTCACTCACAATAAAAATACCGAAAAGCAAAATGAAGCACAAGTGACATTTTTAGTGAAACATGGATTGCATAGACACAGAAAATGTTTGTTCCCTCAATTGTAAGTTCTAATAATACTCGGTAACAGCCTCTACAAGGTTGACATAACCTCATTTTTACTCCTGGGCAAACTGAATGAAAAACATCGTTTTACCATGAACGCCCATTCATCGACCGGCCAATCGGACGCTCTGACCGTAGATATAGATTCGTCAGCAATGAATAGCTTGATATGTTTGCTGGACTTCAGTATTTCACTTCACGTGTTATTGACAGGATGAATTTTGGTTAGGAGAAATACAAATACGCTTGTCTCCTTTTCAATGGTTCAGAAATTGTCTTCTCTTGCATGCAATCGAAAAGTCGTCCATATTTGTTTGTTAATTACCAACATGTTTTGGTAAAGCGAAATGTGATTGGATAAATTTCCGTCATGAAACTGTGGCTAAACCAATCGAAGTTTTCGTGCATACCAATTAGAAACGACGGATGTATTGATACCGCGGGCTTCGTGGCTCATTAAGTAGAGCGTTGGACGCTCAATCCGAACAGCCTTCGACCAATAGGTAGTGGGTTCGAATCCCACTCAGTCCCCCCAAAAAATTGGGAAATTTTCTTACTGTGTTTTCACTCGAACGTCTTCATGTATGTGGGATGGTGGCCTGTTACCACTCAAATGTCTTGGGTTTCCTTCGGGCATAGAGCCCGGTTTCCTCCTACAATAAAACGGGCAACGCCGACACATAAGGGAAATAATATTGAGCGCGGCGTAAAACATCAATCAATCAATGCATCGATACATATGTACGGAGAGTACCCGCAAACTCGACAACTCCGATATAGGCCTTCAAGTGAGTGTTTAGAGCGTCCGCTTCAGGCCTGGGAGATTCGGGTTCAAGCCTGGGTCGAGTCAGACCAAAGACTCGAAGCTGTTGCTGCTTTGCTTGGCGCTCCGCAATAGGAGTTACAGCAGCGACTGGTTCGCCCGGTATCAGTATACTGTGACTGGGTGAGGGGGCTGGCTGGTTGTCTTCGGCAAGTCGTCTCGGTGAGGCAGCACCTAAAAGAGCGGTGGAAATCCGCCCTGCAACAAGGAGACAACGTCTTCATATAACTTAAATACTGTTGAGCAGGACGTAAAACCCCAATCACTCACTCACTCACTCGAGTATTACATTAGTGAGTGAGTGTTACACGTGAGTGTTACATAATATCTCAATTGGTCATTGTCTTGAAACTCGCACCTTAAACAGGATATAAACAGGCCACTCAACTCTGATTTCCTATGTGGGATGGTTGCCAGTTACCAGCGGAAGGTCGTGGGTTTCCTCCGGACATAGAGCCCGGTTTCCTCCCACAATAAAACTGGCAACGCCGCCATATAAGTGAAATAATCTTGAGCGCGGTGTAAAACACCAAACAATCAATCAATCAACTCTGATTTCATTCGGTTACGAAATTAGTTATTTTTTACCAGTTTAGAAAAATTCAAATTATTTACGCGTAATAATTGACCTTTGAATTTAGTAGGTCGTTGAAATTTTCACTTCGCTTCTCAGACATTTTCGTTGTTTCATTTTACAGTCCATCGAAAGACAAACCTATTGTTGAATGTAAGTATGAGGTTTTTTTTTATAACCCAATTTATTAACATATCCGGCTTTAATCAAACGGTGGATCAAGCACTGATACCTTCAGAAAGGCAGGCCCTTTGGCCAACCTAATAGCTGTGTAAATTTCATCACCAGATGGGCACTATATGTCCGCTGTAGTATCTACTTGTAAATTACCAAGGCCCGTTCTCACTGTGCGATTTGTCGTACCGACTTATAGGATGCGATTAAAATGGATACTTTTAATTGGTCAATATGATTTATCCACCAATCAAATGCATCCATTTTAATCGCATCCAACAAGTCGGTACGATAAATCGCACAGTGAGAACGGACCTTAAGAGGAAGGTTGGCTGAATGGATAAAGCCGAGATTTAGTGCTGGCGACAGGTGCCATACTCTGGGACCTGGGTTTGATTCCTTTTTCGGGCGTCACCCAAAATCTGTAGAAGAATTTTTGCCATTTTTCAAGAAACACACTTTCTAATTGACCCCAACTTATTAACCTTAAATACGATATACCCTAGCCGACTGCCCTAGGCAAAAGGTCGTGTTCAACCACACGTGTAGAAAGACATCACATTGAGGTCTGCACTTCTGAATAAGTGAAATATCCTTTACTGATCTTAACGGCAGGTTAGAGGATGTTGCGTCACAAAGGAATTTCTTTGTTACACCACGTCATTTAACCTGCCTTTAAGCTAATTTGCCTTTGATTCTACCCCTCCTGCATGTGCGTGCCGTGTGCAAATATACATGTTAAAGGGGCATGAGCTGCCAAAATGTTGATATTTTGACGTAAACACAGAATGTTGAAATTATCAGCTATTTTTCTCAAGACGTATAATTCAGAAGCTTTTTAGTGCTTCTAGTCTCAAAAATGTACGATAAAGTATCGTTTTGAACTAACTTTGACTTAGAATGAATGAATGGTCGTCCCGGTTATTTAAATTTTGCTACTTTTCGAACACGTTTTCGGTTCGTACAGGGTACATACTACATGGATTTTCCTCATTCCAACGCCAATCGTTTAGTTTTTCGATGGCCTTCAAAGCCTCTTACTGTCGTGACGATTAGAAATTATGAAAAAAGTGTGAATTTTGGCAGCTCATGCCACTTTAAGTAGAGATGACTTTTCAAACAACATCGAGTCTGTAGTGCAACATGGGCTGGTAGGTTTACCTCCCCCGGAAGAAGTATTATTTTGCTTGTTATCATACAAAATGAAGGATTTCACCTGATAATGTTGTGAGTGTGGTTATATTCTGTCCTTTTATATTGAAAACTGGGCTGTCATGAACGTATACAGTCATCAAAGGGTTGATTTCACAACATTTCCCCCTGATAGCGTCGTCAGCAACCCAGCCTGTCAAAGCGGTAGCCATAGTGACATTATGTCATTCTGCTTCAAAATATCTGGGTCAACCGTTGCACGTGACCAAAGCTTATCGTTGATTGGTTAAAAGTGCCCACTCTGTCCCGAGGGAGGGAAAAGGAACGGCAATCAACAACAGGTCACTTTTTCCTCATTTTTCTCAATTATCGGGGTAGAATCGACTTTAATACCTTCGTCTTGGTGTTTATTGCATCACCCGATACCGCTGAACGTTGGTTCGCACCTCGTCAAACCCCTCGAATGCTGCGCATTCTCGTGGTTTGACTCGGTACGAACCAACGTTCAGCGGTATCGGGTAACGCAACAAACACCGCTACGGCGGTATTAAACCCTTAAACAACCGGTCCCTGATCATAAAGAACAATAGCATATTTATCTCCTGCGCTTGGGTCACAATCACAGGCACTTGGAACATCCTTCGGCTATCTTCGCTCGCTACCGGTCGGCTTTGACACGCCTCGGACAGTCTGCGCTTTAAATACGGTAAATCACCGTATTTTTGGGCTGAATAAAAATGGCGTCGAAAGTAAATATCAAAATGTTTTACTACAGACGAAAACAGAAAATGAAAATAATTGTAAATTTATTAAATGCTAATATCATTTAGAAAAATATTTGTTTATATATTATATTTAGCCCGGTAAAGCACATGTTGTGTAACGCAAAGAAGAGACGCAGTTTCGATACATTCCAGGAATCCTCCAATACTTCAAATATAAAACTGATCGCGCATGAAAGTTAACAAACAGAGTATTTCGGTCCCTTACATTATCACGAGGACACTTTCGATGGGCCCTGAAGAGGATATGGAAATTGTACGTTACACGGCTACCTTTTTGGTCGCCACATTCAAAATGACCTGCAGTCTATCAGAGGGTATTTCACGCACGTAAATCCCCGAAGTTATCAGAGTGAATCACAGGCACACGGAGTGCTCTCCCTTATCCACCCTCTGTTATACTATAAATATCCATATTTATAGTCAATCGGGCCCACATGCTTACCTCCCCTTTGCTTCAGAACCAAGTCTCGCATGCGAAGATTAACTTCTGTTTAGATTTATTTATAGTATAACAGAGGGTGGATAAGGGAGAGCACTCCGTGTGCCTGTGATCCCAATGTAATACTCATTCCGTACGCGCATTGATTCCAAGTGGGTATTTTACTTTTAGTCACGTCTGAATGCTCCATGGATCACACGGGATTAATTTCGATCGATATCGAAAACCTAAAGAACGAGTCCGTACATTTAGAGATATTTTGTTCCGACGATTGGTACCGGCTGGATTTATCGCCCTTTGAAACCTACGCTTTCTCCGCTGTTTTCCAGAGAGACTATTCCTTCGACTACCTACCAGGAGCTTGTGTTTTACAAGTAAGTATGGCTATGTAGACCGAGCCTTGGACACTCCATTCTAACAGTCCTCCGCCAAGTGGTTGTGGGTTTGGACCCACCCAATCCCCAATAATGTTTTCGGTTAGCAAACTCGATGAATTTCTCCAAGAATAGAACCCAACCCTCCAACCAAGGCCACCATTTATATTTTATATTTTAGCGTCAAAACGGCTAAACTATAAATCCTAACGTATAGTGTCCGGTATGGTACACAATATGCCAATGACATTTTAAATATATGATTGTCATTTCATTAAAGCAGGAACCACATTTAGCCCAAAATAAGGCCCTGTTAATATGGCTATTTAACGAGTCTTTAAGATATCACAGCTAGCTCATCATTCGCAAATTGAGTCCCGTGGCCTCCGTGGCTCAGTAGGTAGAGCGTTGTACGCTCAATCCGAACAGCCTTCCACCAATGGCTCGCGGGTTCGATTCCCACTCAGTCCAAAAAAAATTGGACATTTTTCTGACTGTTTTCACTCGAACGACCTATGTGTGATGGTTGCCAGTTACCAACGGAAGGTCGTGGGTTTCCTCCGGGTATAGAGCCCGGTTTCCTCTCACAATAAAACTGGCAACGCCGCCATAAAAGTGAAATAATCTTGAGCGCGGCATAACACCAAACAATCAATCAATCAAATTGAGGCGTTCAAGTTTTAATGATACTTTTCGATTTTCACTATATAGGCTGTGTGGGATGGTTGGCAGTTACCACCTGAAGGTCGTGGGTTTCCTCCGGGCATGGAGCCCGATTAGCTCCCACAATAAAACTGGCAACGTCGCCATATAAGTGAAATAATCTTGAGCGCGGCGTAAAACACCAAACAATCAATTCTACCAATGGGTCGCCAGTTACCAACGGAAGGTCGTGGGTTTCCTCCGGGCATAGAGCCCGGTTTCCTCCCACAATAAAACTGGCAACGCCGCCATGTAAGTGAAATAATCTTGAGCGCGGCGTAAAACATTAAACAATCAAGCAATCAATCACTATAGGGGGCTTCGGTGGCTCAGTTGGTTAGAGTGATTGTCCCGCAGTCCGACAGTTTTAAGGACTTGTTCCCAATGTCAATAAAAAAGGTTCAATTCAGACACTGACTGGCATTCCATTGATGCGGCGCGTGTTCGAATTCCAATCAGACAGAATAAGACTGAAACATTTCCGAGTGGATTTTCACTCGACCGATTGTTGGGGGTGTCCTCCAGGCAAGGAGTCCGGTTTCCTGCCCCACTAAACCTCGTCATCCCGCCATAGAAGTGAAAGAATCTTGAGTGCGGCGTAAAACACCAATTGATCAATCGATTTTCACTAATACATGCATTCTAAATCACTTATTTATTTATTCACACGCAAAACGAATTGTGCGAAAATTGTAACGTTGGTTTTTAGGTATGGCCTGAACATATGGACTCTGACCAATGCTTATTCGCCGTAATGGAGGAAGCCGACAGGGATTTCACCTGTACAACATTCAGCTGCAAATTCAGGTAAGCATTCGAGATTCTCGCGCTCATGAACGGGATTTGGTATAAAGGTATATTTTGAGTCACAAATATTAATTTCGTAGTATGGGAGCTCATTTGTTGATAATTCATTGGCTGTATGTCCAATCCGACTCGAATCACACACACCCAATTATTCAGGCCTTTCTCTCCTGTCCTGACCCCAAGTTTAAAACAATTCTATCCAACTGTTCAATTTAAAGGAGCATCAGTGTCTCAGTCAGCAGAGTAATATTCCATCAGTTCGACACAGAGCTTCCATCGATGTGCAGTCGGTAGGGTGTCCGCTTCAGGCCCGGGATATCGAGTCAGACCACAGACTTTACCAGTGGTAGCTGCTGCTGCTTCGCTTGGCACTCAGCAATAGGAGTTTGAGCAGCGACTGGTTGGCCCGGTTTCAGTATACTGTGACTGGGTGAGGGGGCTTGCTGGTTGTCTTCGGCAAGTCGTCTCGGTGAGGCAGCACCTAAAAGAGCGGTGGAAATCCGCCCTGCAACAAGGAGACAACGCCTTTAACTGAAATAATGTTGAGCAGGACGTAAAACCCAATTCACTCACTCACTCACTCCATCGATGTGAATCCCACTCCGACCAAATACAATTTGATCGCGTATGTGGAAGAGTTGTCAGGTACTAGCCAATGGTCGGGGGTTTCCTCTGGGTTAAACACCTGCCCCCCCCCCCCCCCCCCTACCCCCCCCCCTACCCCCCCCCCCCCTTCCCCGTGCTTATCCTGCAAACGCCGCCATATAAGTGAAATAATCTGAACAACCGCGTAAAACATCGATCAATCAATTTGTTTTTGACTTTAGATTCTGGTATCTCAAACAAATTCTAAAATCTTAACGATTAATAGCCCTGTCACACGTGACGGTCGTCAGTATAAAAAAACAGTAATTTTGGAATCAGAAACCCGGACTAGTATTGTTCCACAGGTAATTGTGCCGTACTGAACGAAAATAGTCTGTAAAAAAAGTTGTTATTTAATCCAATAAATATTTACTATTTTGTTTGTTTCAGCCCTCACAAGCCTTTCAGAAGTAAGTCGGGGTTTTCAATTCAAGGGTTGCGTTTTAAATCTTATTGAGAGATAAACCAAAAACGAGTTTCAATATAGTTCCAGGGGGGGGGGGGGGCGGCTCGGTGGCTCAGTCCGATAGTCTCTCAGTCTAACACAGGCCTTCCATCGGTGCAGCCGAAGTTCGAACCCCACTGAAATCAGACCAGACCAAATTGAAAAATTCCCAAGTGGTTTTTTTCACTAGATCGTGGTATGTGGAATAAACTCTTACACTAGCCGTCAATTTAGGAGCTTCATATTTTCTATTCCACATAGTGCACAGATAAAACAAAGGTCGGGCTTTTCCTCAAGTCAAAGATCCGCCCCCAAAAATAAAGAAAAATTTAATGCCAACGCCATCATATCAGTGATATATCATTGAATCAATCTTTTGCAGTCAGTTCCACTTGTCAACTGAATCCGTTTGGATTGGTACCTCTAAGATTAGAAAACAACCAGGCGACTCCTGTGTCGTTTGTCGCTCAGTGCCACAGGAATCTGCATTTTACCACTGTGCCGCCAGAATCTGTGGTCAACGTCCCATTGGTCTTTTATCAAGGTCAAGAGGTCATTAACGACGAATCAGCATGCGTATTTCAGGTAGGTGTCAAATTCCTCATTCCTAAAATGGACAGAAATGGAACAAGGCGGTCGATGTATTGACAATCGTAGACTTGTCTTGATTTAAAACAATGAATCTTTGGAATTTATTATTTTAAAGTGGCATGAGCTGCCAAAATGTTGATATTTTGACGTTAAAACAGAATGTTGTAATTATTGGCTATTTTTCTCAAGACGTATAATTCAGAAGCTTTTTAGTGCTTCTAATCTCGAAAATGTACGATAAAGTATTCTTTTGAGGCTTAGAATGAATGAATGGTCGTCCTGGTTATTTAAATTTTCTTTTTTTAAGCCCAAGTCTGAAGGAATTCAAGGGCTCTTCACGGAAAATGCCCATTCCGCTCAAGAAGTCACCCACAACTATTTATATTGTGATTTAAGGTAAGTGATAATTTGCAGGGATTTTTTTTACATCTAATTCAACTGCTGTGGAGTCAAAAATTTACATGTGAGCGGGGAGGGTGATCTTATGATCTTTTGATCTAAGCTGTTGAGTGCGGCATTAAGCCCCAATCGAATCATTGCTTCGAGCAGGGAGCCACACAGATCAAATAAAACGGGGGGGGGGGGGGGGGGGGCTGATAATTGATATGGCTCTATAATAAACACTGATAATTGCTCACACATTGAATTATTGAAAATGTGGATATATTTAAATTATTTCATTCTTTGTTGATTATAGGCAAGATCCGGCAAAAGAAATGGTGCCCTGTAAGTTACATTTCCAGTCTGATCATTTTGGTCCATCATCCAATATCTTAAAAGCCCACTTGCCGCCTTAACCTGTTTGACATTTGTTAAGAAAACCAATTTGCACCAGCTTAACACAGCTAAAACCACTAAAGTTAAACATAGCACACATAAAGCCTGTCCAACTAGGTTTAGAATGTATAAACGAGGGTGAAAAACAAACGAAGAATCGAAGCTCGATTACAATAACACCGATCAGTGTTTGTTAACTTAAGTGTTGGATTACCCTCATCCAAGCGTTTTTGTCTGTGGTTTGCACTCGGCAGGCTTTTATATTCTTACTCGATCGTTAGTATGTATTTCTTAGATAAAGTTCGTAAAATTATACTTTGTCGTTAGATCGCCCACACGACTCAAACCATTACGGCACTTTTGCACACGACCCGGTTCGAAGTTTGTTGACTTTACGGGCACCTAACAATTCAAATTTTCAAATTCAAATTAAAAATACAAAATGACGTCCAAACTTTTAAATTTTGGTAAAAATAGAAAGTTCCTAACTTATATTGTCTAGGAAAAATACAGAAAACGGTCGTTTTTTTTAATGTAAACAATATTCCGGATTTCCGCGGCAAGTGGGCCTTTAACAATTCAACAAACTCTAGCAAGTGTTCTGGAGAGTGATAGTCTCTGACAGACATAAGTTTTTTCATTAAATATCCACCATAGCCGTGAGTGGAAGAGTTGCCAGGTACTGGTCGAAGATCAGGGTTTCCTTCGGCCAAATATTTCGGTTTCCTTCCCCACTAAACCTGGCAACACCGCTATTTAAGTGAAATAATCTTGAAAAGCATAAAATATCAATCTAGGAAGTGTTGAAATTTCACTATTTTTGTTTCATTTATTTGGTAGACACGCAAGGCAAGTGTCACAAGACCGAGGACGGTTTCATTGTTCAATAAACTTTCCAGCACTGCTGGGCTACATAATGCACGCCCAACTATTAACACTGGTTACTAAAGCCTTCAGACTGTGTGGATTTCCTTTATTTAAAAATGGGTTAGCCACCATCCCTCCATCACCTTCCATCGATGCGTTCCACCAATGGGTTGCGGGTTCGAATCCCAATCTGTCCAAAACAAATGGAAAATTTTCTGACTGGGTTTTCACTCGAACGACCTATGTGGGATGGTTGCTAGTTACCAGCGGAAGGTCGGGTTTCCTCCTCACACAATAAAACTGGCAACGCCGCCATATAAGTGAAATAATCTTGAGCGCGGCGTAAAACACCAACCAATCAATCAATCCATCGATGCGGCGGGTTTCAAATCACGCTCAGACCAAATAAAAATTTAATAATTTCTCAGTGGATTTTTCACTCGGTTGCCGTATGTGGATGTTGCCAGGTACTTGCCGAAGGTCGGTTTCCTCCGGGCAATGGGCCCGGTTTCCTCCGTTAATTAACCTTACAACGTCGCCATATAAGTGAAATGATCTGGAGTACGGAGTAAAACACCAATCAATCCTTATTTCAACACGTTTAGTTTTTCGATAAATGTAAGGGCCGCTTGCCGCCGTAGCCTTTTTGGCATTTATTAGGAAGACCAGTTTACTAGCTTACTGCCACTGAAACCACTAAAAGTAAACAAGGCACATTATACATACCCAATTTGGGTTAGAATGTACAAATGGAGGTAAAAAACATGGAAAGAATCGAAGCCAGGTTACAACTATGACCGTATTGGTTAACTTAAGTGTTGTCATTCCAGCACTTTTGTCTGTGGTTTACACTGTAAAAATTTATCGACTTTTCTAGTCACCCCTGCTCTGTATTTTTCAGAGACAGTATGTTAAATTATACTGGAATGTTTGATCGATAATACTATTCAAAACATTAGGGCGCTTGTGTACATGATCTGGTTCTCAATTGTTTACAATGTGGGTACATGATAAATCTAATTTTCCAAATTTCAAATCAAAAATACTAAATGCAAAAAAAAAAAATGGTAATTTCATTACTTCTCTAAAAAATAAATAAAACCGCTCACTGTTTTTCATGTAAACAATATTCTGGGTTTTTGCATGCGTCATACGGGTGTGCCTTTAAACCCTTGCTGTATGGGCAATCGGAATTATTTAAATAAATAAGTAAAAATACAGCATATACAGTCTGTCACTTCAGTTTCTTTGCTTTGGAAACATAAAAAATACATTGTTATATATTTTACAGTTGAAACTACCTGTAATCCTGAAAACGCCAGCGCCGTGATACAACTGAGAAATGACGGCCCTGAAATGGTCACATTTGTTATGTATTGCGATGAAAATACGTATCATATACCACTTCAACCTAACACGACTGTGGATTTCCCGGCCGCTCTGTACACTGGCGAGATAAGTTACGGCACTGCTGTTTACAATGGCGATGAACAGCCGAAATGTGTTTTCAAGGTAGGCCAAAATGTCTTGTTAGTATATCATCAATCATCTCAATCAAAAATCGTAACGGCTCAGTAGGTAGAGCGTTGGACGCTCAATCCAAACAGCCTTCGACCAATGGGTCGCGGGTTCGAATCCCACTCAGTCCAAAAAAAAAAATTGGATGATTTTCTGACTGGATTTTCACTCTAACGACCTATGTGGGATGGTTGCCAGTTACCAACGGAAGGTTGTGGGTTTCCTCCGGGCATAGAGCCCGGTTTCCTCCCACAATAAAACTGGCAACGCCGCCATATAAGGGAAATAATCTTGAGCGCGGCGTAAAACACCAAGCAATCGATCAATCAAAAATCGTAACGGTTTCACCCATTGTCTACCTCCACTGTAAGTAATTCTTTCAGCCATTATGTAAAACAACCTTATATGTGTATGTCATAAGAACTGCTTCAAAACTCGTCCAATAAACCAAGAAGTCTATTAATGACAAGGTAACCATCGAAATAAAACCAGAGACAGTAGATTGACTTCGTATTGAACTCGTAACACTCATGGGTTCTCGTTGCTCAGTGGGATGGTTGCCAGTTATCAACGGAAGGTCGTGGGTTTCCTCCGGGCATAGAGCCCGGTTTCCTCGCACAATAAAACTGGCAACGCCGCCATATAAGTGAAGTAATCTTGAGCGCGGCGTAAAACACCAAACAATCAATCGGTTGCTCAGTCGATCAAAGTGATAGTCATTCAGTCGGACACAGGCGACACGGGATGGAATTAGACCACTGACAATGCAATAAGAGTGATATAAATTCGCGGCTCATAACCAACTCGATCCAAACTACAAAATTTGAATATGATTTTTAATTTTTCGCGCTATAATGAAGAGTTGCCTGGTACTCGCGCAAAGTATGTTGCTTTCATCTGGGCAAATGGGACAGGTGACCACCTCCCACTAAACTCAACGTGGCCCTAATGACCCTAAATGTGGGGAATAACATCGAAAAATAAATCAAGCAAACGTAAAACCAGGTTTTAGGGGTTATCCAAAAGTGTTCTAAAGATTGGCAGTAAGAACTTTTACTCTTTATTATTATTTATGATCACTAAAACACACGGGCACAGGGAAAATCTTCTTGTCTAAAAAAACATGGAGACAAGTTTCTAATTGTGTTAACATCTGTTTCAGCCTTGGACAACTGCTGGCACACAAGTGTTATTCATGGGGTTGAAAGGGTCATTTGAAGAGATCCCATTTACTACATACTGTACATTAGGGTAAGTTCTCACTGAAAGATTTAATGCTGTATAGAACAGGGTTTTTTAGATACCAGTGCCCTTTCTTAGAAGCTGGCGTAGACTCATCTGTTTAAATTATAGGAGCTTGAGTCCAAGGCGAAACCAGCACGCTTAGTGCCTCTTTACGCCATGTCTGTTAGACAGTGCCCAGAAAAGTAAATGCTCTTCGCAAGTCTTGGTGTATCATTTATGAGGATTTCACGAACTCAATCTTTACGTAATTTGGTTCTCCGCCATAAGCCTATGGTATCAGTCCCTGGTCTGGGTCCCATCCAATCCCAAATATTTCTCTTCCTAATCTTACACTGTGTGTGCAAAAAATGCACGCGTGATTGTGAACGGAACACGTAAAACGATTTCATTTTGGGATATCCATGAATATATTAAATATATGACCTATTAAGTAAAACTGTTAAACCTATGCTATTCTTTCTTTTTGCAGACCTGAAGTGAATCCGCACAGTATTACTTGTAAGTACAATTTGGCCAAACTTTTTTTTTTAAAGCTATCAGGTGATTTGAAGTTTTTTTAAGTTCGAAAGACTGAAAAAATTGGATGAACTGATCTGATAAGAACGTAACACTTGATCCTTTAGTAGATCGGGGGAAGGGGGGGGGGTCTTGGTGCTCCCATAAATCGATCCATATAAACATATATATATCCATACTTTGATAGAATCAATGTTGAAGGCGACGTAAGGCCCAAATCAATCAAATAATGTCACTCTGTCTTAAGATGCTGATGTCAATCTTCTGTCTAACATCCTGCTTAAGTGGCATTTTGTCATGGGCTAAAAAGAATATCGGGCCAACGCGGAACAGCATCAGACAACCAGTTCTTCTGCATTGAATTTTAAATGTGGTTATATCCTTTTTAGACGAGTCCACTTGTCAGCCAAGAGCAGGGGGTATATTTGACTTGGTTTTGACCAATCACGAAAAAGATGTGGTCGCAGTAGAGTTGGTTTGCTCCAATCGGTTTTTCACTTTTCGACTGAAAGCTGGCGATCGTGTAGTCCAACCGGCAGCATTTTACCAAGGGGACGAACATTTCTATCCAAAGGACGCCTGTATCTTCATCGTAATTATACATAAAAACTAATTATATTTGAGTTAATATGTGATCGAATTTTATATATATTATATGTTATTAATCGAGTGTTTTCGTATTGCCTTGGTATTGGCCTGAGGGTGGCCGTATTGGCCCGAGGCCGCAGGCCGAGGGTCAATACAACCACCCGAAGGCCAATACCAAGGCAATACGAAAACACTCGATTCATAATATTTTTATTAATAGACTGTAGAAGTTAATTTAATGCAAGCTGTCAAGTTGAACAGGAGGTCGCCCACTTAACATTTAATCCATACCCTAAACAAAATGACGTCCGACCTTTTTTGCGCTCGTTTTTTGTTCCTGGATCAGTAGAGAAGTTTCTTCCTCTTCCGCTGTCCCAAAACGGCAATCGGATTCACTTACAGTAGTTTTTTCTCTAATATCCCGTCAATAATAAGACCTTGTACAACGCGCTCTGGTGTAGACATTTTGAAATCAACATCTGTCGTCTGCGTCTGTAAAACTCTGTGACATCACATGTTACAATTGCGTCTTTCAGCCGCACTCGGTGAACTCGGCCAATATGACTTGAACTCGGCCAATATGACTTGAACTCGGCCTATATGACTTGAACTAGGCAATACAACCCTACGGCTAATACGAACTTGATTCGTCTGCTGATATTACCCGGCGGAAAAGGTCGTATTCGAGTAATAACTTGCACAGTCAATTAATAAATATGTTTATGAATTTTTAAGCAGAAAATCCTATTTTAGTCGTCAAACAATGGTATCCATTCGGTTAGTTAAGGTTTTTTGATGTACCGCATGCGTATTTATTTTTTAAAATGTGATCAATTGTTACTATGTATTAACGAATATCCGATTCAGACAACATATTTAAATAAAATTTAAAAGCTGTTATTGTATGACTTTTCTATAACTCACATGCTGTTGAATTTCAGGACTACACAATAATGTTTGGGGAATATCAACACGTTCTCCTGTTTTCCGAAAATTCTGTTCAAAAGTTTCGTAAGGAGAGATTTTTCTGTGAAAAAAGGTAACAGATTTTCTTTTTCACTTTTTTCCTGCTTGAAAATCGATCGATTTATTCGCACATGATTGTTAATGAGCTAGAGGTCTTACAAATGTTATGTAAATATTTGTTTCTTTTAATTCAGAAATCCTCGAACTTTGCATAATGGACATGGTAAGATCTTTTATTTTTTAAATTTCCCTGCAACTTTAGTGGGCGAGCCTTTAAAGTGGCATGAGCTGTCAAAATTCGCATTTTTTTTTCATAATTTTCGATCGTCACGACAGTAAGAGGGTTTGAAGGCCATCAAAAAAACTAAATGATTGGGGTTGGAATGAGGAAAATCCATACAGTATGTGGCCTATACGAACCGGAACAAAATTTTTCTAAGCCAAAGTTAGTTCAAAACAAAACTTTATCGCACATTCTCGAGATTAGAAGCACTGAAAAGCTTCTGAATTATACTCTTGAGAAAAATAGCCGATAATTTCAACATTCTGTTTCAACGTCAAAATATCAACATTTTGGCAGCTCATGCCACTTTAAACATTCAATCGTTAAAATAAATTTCTACATTGATTTTTTTAAATCAATAATTGAAAATTTAATAGAATTTTCCTTCGGATTCTAGTGAGTACAACGTGTCGGCCAGATCACTTAGGGCGAGTTCCCATTGAGTTGACAAACGATGGTGACGAACCTGTGGTATTCACGTTGAGGTGCGAGAACGGGAATATGCAGCACACCATTGATCCGGGTACTTCTGTGACTACTTCCGGTGTATTTTCAAAGTGGGCGGACACTGCACCAAATGACGCTTGTATATTCCGAGTAAGTATCTGATGCTGGTATTGCGGCCCTGTGTTGACTGCACATTAGGGCTTTCCATTTTTTTTTTTTTTTGCTGGGAACAGGGATGAAATATCTGACGAAATATATAAGGACATGCGGTACTTTAAATGGGAATATAGTGAAAAGGGAGATATACATTTGCGTAAGGGGGAAGCGGGGGATAACATTCTTAGTGCATCGGACAGATTTGCCAAAATTTCATTTGAATTTAGTCAAAGGTAAATTGCTCTGGTAAATTAAACACATGGCTTATATCAAATGAGGAGTTTGATAAAGCGATCGTTTTTACGTCTCAGGAGCCTGTTTTCACGGCGAAGCGTAAGTTTTCTCGTAACTGCCATAGCAACCCATACTGTAGAGATACGTTAGTATGGAAGTTACGCAAAAAATACATCTACGCCGCTTTGTGAAACAGGAGCCCGGTTTGATTTAATTTGTACATTGATTTTCTATTTTGCACTGTAGACCTTCTGAAATGTTAAAGGTTATCCTCTCATTTTTGTTTTGTGTTTTTTCTCCCAGGAACGGTCGGCTTCTATTCAGTCTATAATCGCCGGGGTTATGTTGTCAGATCAGGATTATACCATCGAATCCCTGCAGTGTGACGTCAGGTACAGTACACGTGTTGATTGGTTAGAATCCACTTAGTTGGAAGAAAAAAATACATTCCAATAAAAGCAACAACGCGAAATAATGACTTTAGCGAAAACTGATTTAAAAGAAGAAACATGAATAAATCCGTTTGGTGGACACAAACTTCTATACTATATCTCTTAATTTTTAACCACTATCCCAAAATGTTTCTATTTTGTTCATATTCTATAAGCCCAAAAAAATGGAAAATTTTCTGACTGGGTTTTCACTCAAACGATCTATGTGGGATGGTTGCCAGTAACCAACGGAAGGTCGTGGGTTTCCCCCGGGCATAGAGCCCGGTTTCCTCCCACAATAAAACTGGCAACACCGCAATATAAGTGAAATAATCTTGAACGCGGCGTAAAACCGCAAACAATCAATCCTATTCTAAAGCTTAGATTTAACTCGGTGTTCGCCACCTGAACTCTAACGATTTCCCCGGTTGTCTTTCCAGCAAAAGTCCACCAAAACGTTTTATCTCCGGTAAGTATACGTTTGCATGCAGATTTAGAGTTTTACAGTCAACATATTTACGGTTAAAGATAATAAATAAATCCAGTAATATCGACATGAGGTTCATGTAACACGACACGAAATTTGACAGATTAAGCATATTACATGTACAGAAAGACACATCGATCATGTTACGAATCCTCTTATCCTGTCACACTGCTGACGTAATTCAGAGTTACCGTGAGATGCGCGAGACTTCCCAAAAGCCTTTGCGAAAACTTTCCCCGAGCTGTAAGCAGCTCGTGCCAGTGTCACGGCTGAGTAATCTTAGCATGTGCAATAGAATAGGAATTGTTCTGTAATCAGAAGTTCCAGTTGATTACACTTGTTTCTTACTGACGTTTAATAACGCAGGGAATTATATGAGAAATCAGAGCTCGGCAGAAGCTGCTGAATTTGACTTTGCGTCTTTAATTTTCACACCCACGTGGCCCCGCGAATGCAAGTCAGGGACAAAAAGGTAAAAATGTCTCAAACAACTAAGTCATTGAGAAATAATAAGAACGTGCCTAACACTAAGAAAAATGTTGAGGATGCCCTGTCCGATAATTCGGGTTTGCAGAACAAAGGGGCAAGTGTCGAAGAATCTCGGCCTACATCGCCACGTGCGTCAGTCTCAGGCGCTACCGTCAGTACCGGCAAGGCAAGGCAAAGGCGACCGGAACGCCTGATAAACCTGACGTCTCCCAAGCATTTCGGGCAGAAATGTCCGAAATATGTAGCCAACAAATGGAGGGTATTAAAAAAGAAATGCAAACTTTTTTCTTGTCTATAATGAGACAAGGTAGAAAGCGGGGCCACGAACACGGGTCCAATGGCAGTGATGATTTTCAATGTGGCCAGCGAGCGCATCACGCAAAGCGTGCTCGGTCAGCTTCAAACTCGGCACCTCCAACGCAAGTTTCAGGGAATGTAATCACTTTAGACATGGACAAAGATATTGAGGATTTGATGGCCGACTTGCCTAAGAGTCAAGAGGGCGTAAGTAATTCTGAGGATGAAATTCTGGCAAAATTGGCAGAAGAATTCGAGCTGGTGTCAGAATCTGGACCCCCCATAATGGGGAAACTTGGCTCCATTATAAATGGCCTGTACACTAATCCCCTTACCGAGGAAAAGGCAAAGGGGTTTCTTAATAAATACAAAATTCCAGAAAACTGCTCAGTAATATCTAACCCTAAAGTAAACCCAGAAGTTTGGAATAGGCTAAAGTCATCAACTAGAAGTTTAGACATACGAGTACAAAAAACTACTCAAAAACTTAATAAAGCAGCTGTGCCCATTGCTTTAGTTTGTGAAAAACTTATTGAAATTAATCACAAAAATAAAGACTCTGTCATTTAAGAGTGTGTGAAAAATCTTATTGACTCACTCTCCCTACTGGGTACAGCAAACTTAGAAATGATTCAGAGAAGGAGAGACTGCATAAAACCTGATCTTAACTCTCGTTATCGGAGTATTTGTTCAATTAAAGATATGAATGACCCAGAGTGGTTGTTTGGCACAGATCTAGTCAAAAAAATGAAGGACATAAATGAAACTAGTAGGATGGGAGCAAACATGGTTGGCGGATCTTATAACCCTAAAGGAGGTTACAAAAATCCTACAAGAGGGAAACCTTTTTTAGGAAGACGCCCTCAGTTTCCAGCCAGCGGCAGTCAGCAGTACGCCAGCAGCCAAAGGCCTCCAGCTCGAAGGCAAAGCCAATACAGGTCTCGGAGATAGACCAGCTGGTATGTAAGTATGATTGGAATAATTTCCAGAGGCAAATGTTATTATTATTACCTGTCTATGTAAATAATTTTCAAGCAGGGGGTTTTAAAAAGTGTCTTGGGTTTTGGCAGACACTGACATCTGATAGATATATTTTGAATGATGTCATGGGTATCAAAATTGAGTTTGACAACATACCCCGGCAAAACTATGGACCAAAATAACAAAATAGTTATAAAATTACTAGAAATGGAAAAAATGGGCATAATACAGAAATGTGTACCCGAGATGGGACAATTCTTATCAAATATTTTCACAAGAGAAAAGAAAGATGGGTCTCTTAGAGTCATATTAGACTTGAAATGCCTAAATGAAGATGTGACTTACAGGCATTTTAAAATGGACAATGTTAAAACAGCCATAAGCCTAATGTCTCCGGGCTGTTATATGTCCTCACTTGATTGGAAAGAAGCATATTATACTGTTAATGTACACCCAGACTATAGAAAGTTTTTATGCTTTCGTTGGGGAAATACACTGTATCGTTACACATGTCTGCCTAATGGCCTCCAGTCTGCCCCGAGACTCTTTACAAAAATTGCAAAGGTATTTTTCTCCAGTCTGCGGAAAAAAGGGCATATGAGTACTAGTTATATTGACGACTCAATATTGATAGGCAAATCTTTGGAAGAATGCAGGCATTATGTCATTGAATCTGTTGCTAGCTCTATCTTGGCAGGATTTGTTGTTTACCCAACAAAGTCTAAACTTGAACCAAGTCAACAAATTGAGTATCTTTGGTTTGTCCTAAACTCAATTACTATGCGAGTCAGCTTAACCCAACGCAAAATAACTAAGATTAAAAATGCTTGCCAAGGGCTTCTTGAAGTCAAAACCTGCACCATTAGACAATTAGCCTCAGTAATTGGATTACAAGTGTCTAGTTTTCAAGGTGTTGAGTATGGCCAACTATTTTATAGGAGATTGGATAATTTCAAAACTACAATGTTGAGAGAAAATAAAGGCAATTTAGATGCATCTATTTGTTTAGCATCGGATTGCAAAAAGGATTTGAAATGGTGGATAGATAATCTCCATAATGCTTGTATGCCAATATTTTTGGATCCTCCTGGCCACGTTTTATCCTCCGATGCCTCTAAAAAAGGGTGGGGAGGCGTTTTCGAAGGCCAGTCCACAGGCGGCATGTGGTCAGTTATAGAAGCTAGATCTCATATCAATATACTGTAATTGACCGCTGCCTACTTTACTGTGCAGGCATTTTGTAAAGATATAAAAAACTGCCATATTAGAATCCAAATGGACAACAGTACGGCAGTGACCTATGTAAATAATATGGGTGGAAGAAAGCAAGAGTGCAATAATATTACTAGGAAAATCTGCTTATTTTGTTATGAAAGGAACATCCATCTGACAGCCAGTTTTCTACCTGGTAAAGATAATACTGAAGCAAATCGTCAGAGTAGAACATTTCATGACAACATGGAATGGATGTTAGATCCTAAACTGTTTGATAAGGTCACATACATTTTTGGATTACCACAAATTGACCTTTTTGCTTCTCGCTTGAACTCGCAAGTAAACAAATATTTCTCCTGGAAGCCAGACCCCTTTGCCGTGGCAATAGATTCACTCATGCATTCATGGCGGGGATATGGGTTGACCTATGCTTTTCCACCATTTAATCTCATCGGAAAAGTACTGCATAAGGTGGAACATGAAAGTATAACATCAATTGTTATTGTTCCTTTGTGGGCAACCCAATGCTGGTTCCCAAAAATGACACAAATGCTAATAGATTTTCCTGTTCTTCTACCTAGGGGGAAGGACGTTCTAATGCATCCAAGGAAGACTCAAGCGGACCTCCCAAAGATGCGACTTATTGGAGTCAAAGTGTCGGGCGACCTTACATGTTGTCAGGCCTTTCAGCGAGAGCTCGCTCTATCATATCCTCATCGTGGAGAGACTCCACAAAGAAACAATATCAAGGTTACATTCGACGATGGATTTTGTTTGCAAATGAAAGGACATGTGATCCCTTTACGCCAGATTTAAACTATATAATTGAGTTCCTAACAGTTTTGTTTGATTCGGGCCTCGGCTACAGTGCCATAAACTCTGCCAGATCGGCGTTGTCTAGTTTCATAATTTTGAATGGCAAGCCAGTAGGAGGTTTCCCGCTTGTTACTCGTTTTTTGAAGGGTGTGTTTAGTTTGCGCCCCACCTTTCCTCATACAAATGTTACTTGGAACCCAGATAGGGTACTTGATTTTCTTAAATCACTGTCACCAGTGAGATATATTTCGTTAAAAGACTTGAGTTTAAAGTTAACCATGTTGTTAGCATTTTATCAGGGCAACGAGTGAGTACTCTGTGTTTCTTGAGTCGTAAGAATATGCATATTACTTCATCTACAGTATGTTTCACTATTGGGGATTTGTTAAAACAGACACGACCGGTTATCAACAGAGCCCAATAACATTTAAAGCTTATGCACCAAATCGACGTTTATGTATACGGACTGTTTTGAATGAATATTTAAAGAGAACTAAACCACGGCATAAGTTTTGTGATCAGTTACTGTTGTGTTACACTAAGCCATATGGACCGGCTTCTAAAGCTACCTTAGCTAGGTGGATTAAATCTGTTATGTGGAGAGCGGGTATTGACACTAAAATGTTTACACCACATAGTGTAAGAGCAGCCTCCACTAGTGCTGCATCTAGAGCTAAAGTCTCTGGACACTATCCTAAATACAGCGGGTTGGTCCCGCAGCTCAACCTTTAGACAGTATTACAATAAGCCAGTTTCTCAGGCCGGAGAGGTCTCCTCTATTCTGTTACAAGGGAAATAATCTCATTCCCCAAGATAATTCTGTTGTGTTATTTCAGTGTACTATTGGAAATAAATTGGTTTTCTTAGCACTATGCATTGAGTATCGAGTGTTTACCACTTTAAAATCTCACGGTAACTCTGAATTACGTCAGCAGTGTGACAGGATTAGAGAATTAAACGAGATACTTACTATCGAAGTTTGATTTGAGTCCTGTCACACTGCGAAGTAATCAGAGGTAACGTGCCCGCCTCTAAAGATCATCTGATTGTGTAAGAATGAATTTGAGGATATAACTTGGTATTGTCCCACCCAGGCATTGCATGTTGGGGTTGGTAACCACTCGACTTTGAAGAATGGCTTTTGGGAAGTCTCGCGCATCTCACGTTACCTCTGATTACTTCGCAGTGTGACAGGACTCAAATCAAACTTCGATAGTAAGTATCTCGTTTAATTCTCTAATTTTACGACTAAGCTTCATTCTAACATAGTAAAGGGGTATAATTTAATTTGAACAGTAAATGTTTCTTGTTGTCATCTGTCCGTTACTGGTATAGTGCAAGTGATACATTTAAAACTTAGTGATTGGTTTTCGGTGTTGATTATCAGGGCCCTGTCCGGCAAAGCTGTGTATATGCTTTCAACATGGACCTGCTATATCAAATTTGCCATTTCCCATAGTTGCAACACCGATTTACGTCCGACGTAACTTACACCTGTTTTGTGAGACCGGGAGTCTGTTTCACAAAGCGGCGTAGCGTAAGTTTTTACGTAACTGCCCTAGCAACCCACACTGTAGAGATACGTTAGTATGAAAGTTACGCAAAAAATACATCTACGCCGCTTTGTGCAACAGGCTCCGGGCCAGGTTTAACCGGAAGGTGCTGTGGTTTCCATAAACAAAGTCTGACAACTCCACTAAAAACCAGCCTAGTGCGCCCAAAACCAATTCTTGCTGTATGTAGCAGAAACTTACGTCATCCCAACTCTGATAATGAGCTTTTTTGTCTTCGAATTGTAAGGGTACGCATTAAGCAGTTACCATTGTTCTTTTACTGATTTCTTTATTCACAGTGAATACTGACTGCCGTCCTAACGAGTCCGGGGAGATTCAGGTCAATATTAAAAATGAAGGTCACGAAAACTTAACATTTGGAATAAGCTGTTGGTCCACGGAAATGGAGTTGACGGTAGAACCAAATGAAGTAGCTACATTCTCTGCTGTGTTCTTTGATGGTACTACTAATGGAGATCCAAATGCCTGCGAATTCATGGTAAGATTAACTGAATTTCGTTAAGTAGCATGAGCTTCCAAAATTCAATTTTTTTTTTTTAAGAAATTCTGATTTAAGAGGATTTGAAGCTTATGGAATTAGGAAAATGCATCTTGTCTGTGGCCTGTGCGAACCGAAATAGTGTTCGAAAAGTAAACAAAATTTGAATAACCGGGACGAACATTCATTCCATCTAAGCCTTACTGTAAAAAAATATTATGCGGTACATTTTCGAGACCGAAACGCTTCTGTATTGTACGTCTTGAGAAAAATGAATGATAATTTCTATATTCCGAGTTGGCAGCTATTCACTATTACCATTCACTATTTTATCAAGAGCGTTTAATACAAACAATACTTACTCCTAAATAGTGTGTAGCCAGTTGCTGATCAATGCGCAGTGATCGGGATTTCGTTAAAAATAACTTTACTCCCTCTGACATTGCTGTTATGGTGTCCAGCTTCATTCTTCCATGTGTGTCCAGCAAGTAGCGAGTAGGTTTGAATCCCACAAAAGTCGCTGTGTTACCCACTGGTTTGATAAACTTAATCATAACCAAACATGGAAAGGTCCGGTGCCTACTATAAATCGAGACAATGAGCGCCCCCCCCCCCCCCCCCCCCCACACACACACACACCAACAACTTAAGTATAGTAAAATAATGTCGAATATCTTGTAAACATTAATCAGTCATACACTGAATTATTCTTGTTTTTTCTTCAGCCTTGGTCACATCTTGGATGGCAGACGATCTTTATCAGCGGTCAATCTAACGATTACAGCGTGTTTCAATACCTCTTTTGTCAAACAAGGTAAGAAGAAAAATCTTGAAGTTGGAATAGCGACTTTGAAAAATAACTGTCTGCGTCTTTTCTGGTGTTTGGTATCTCCATTGTCGACTTGTGGGGGACATGGGCTTGGTGGAGCGATAGTGCATCAGTCCAACACGGACCTTCCATTACAAAAATCCGGCTAGAAGAGCTCAACAGCCCACTCAGAAATTTGGAGCCTTCTAAAACGAGCGTTGTGGACCAAGAGAAACCATAAACTGTCGGATCAGACCATGCTTTTCCAGACCCGTAGGTCGCAGGTTCGAATCCCACTCAGTCCAAAAATTGGAAAATTTTCTGACTTAGTTTTTTACTCGAACGACCTATGTGGGATGGTTGCCAGTTACCAGCGGAATGTCGTGGGTTTCCTCCAGGCATAGAGCCCGGTTTCCTCCCACAATAAAACTGGCAACGCCGCTATATAAGTGAAATAATCTTGAGCGCGGCGTAAAACACCAAACAATCAATCAATCCAGACCCGTAAGAGACATAGCCCAAATATGACAAAGATGACGTTTACTGCAAAAGGGTTTCACAAAACTTTCGTGAAGTATGGAGAACAGTTGGTACAATGGAGTGTGAAGAGGTCAAAAGTTCACTCAAGTTTTTACCAATTTACCCACTGTTTCAGCGCGGTTTACAGGCCAAGCATCACCTATCATTCGCTTAATAAAAAATAGACCAAAGCAATCCACAACCGATTGCTTGGACGATAAAGACGCGAATAGCCCCTAAATTTCCCCCTCGATTTTTAACGAAAAGGTCTAGAGCGGAGAGGGTTCGGAGTGATAAAAAGACAGAGCGTAGACACGCTGTATCTGTCGGACTGATTGTTGCTGGAAATTCAATCAACGGGAGGATGCACCTAGAATTATAGCTGAGATTAAGTCTTGTTTTATTTGCTCGTCCTGCAACTTGGTAAATGTTTCATTTCAGTACTTTCCCATAATTTGACATTTAGATAAATTTTCCAGCATATTTGTTTGTTTTTTTTTCAAGCTTTTTCCGCAAGGGTCGCTATATGAGCCTCTTATGAGACTCTTATTTCGTCAAAATCCGAACAGCCTAACAATAGTTCGCGAGTTCGAATCCCCAAAAAATTGGAAAATTTTCTGACTGGGTTTCCACTCGAACCACCTATGTGGGATGGTTGCCAGTTACCACCAGAAGGTCGTGGGTTTCCTCCGGACATAGACCCCGGTTTCCTCCATAAGTGAAATAATCTTGAGCGCGGCGTAAAACACCAAACAATCAATCAAACGCATTTAAGTACACCACACAAAGTTGAACAACAAACTATTGATTGAAACCATTTGCAAACACTATACCTAAACAAAATCTCTTGGTTGCTCAAAAGAAGTTTCTACCTAAATTACAAGATGACTCTGTAGTTCAATCGGCAGAGGGATAGTCTCTCGGTCCAGCACAGACCTTCCATCCATGGGTCACGGGTTTGAGTCATACTCGATTCAAATAAGATCAAAAAATTTCTAAATGGGGTTTTCATTCGGTCTCCCCACGTGGAATGGTTGTCCGATATTCGGCGAAAGTCGGGCTTTTTCTGGGCAGACCGCGGTCCCCCTACACCTAATTTGGCAACTATGCCCTATATAAGTGAAATAATCTTGGCTGCGGTGTAAAACATCAAACATTTACATAGATTTTAACAGTGTTTTGCATTCTTATAAAATTCTGAGTTTTCTATTTCAGTGTTCAGACAGATGCTCCAAATGTCAGCTGTAAGTATTACGGCTTTTTAGAAATTGGGATACTAGTTTTAACTTGAGTAGCTTAAATCCTGGTAGTTTCTGTAAAAATTCTGAACACTTTTGTCTTTTTCATAGGTCTTAAACTTTAGATTTCGTGTGAACTGAAATTTCCAAATGTAGTTTTTTTTCTAAATTGTCTGACTTTTACTGTGTATGTGTTTTTAGATCCGAATATATTAACTCGATTGGACATGAGCTTTGACTTGTGTATTTTTTACATTGAGGCGCAATCAGGGCGTCAATATGCAGACGCAAATGGATTTAATACTAAATTAATTTATTTTGCACACTGCTAGTATTTTGGTAATTTGATTGTTTTGAGTTTAACCAAAGTTTGAACCGTTAATTTCCAGAAAACATTTACCAGCATAAATTTATTTCCGAATCTCTGCATGTTGTCTACACCAACTCGACGTCCTGAATGTACCTTTCTATAAATACGTGTTTAATCATTACTTTAAGGAAAACGCCTAAACTTCAAAAGCTTTTTTTCAAATCATGTCTGTGTAATGAAATATGATATGTTTTATCTCATGTATTTAAACAGTTCTTAAAAAATTTCTGTAACGAAAAACATCATTTTTTTTTATTCAGTCGAATCAACCTGTACAACGGATGAATCCGGACTCACTGCTGTAAACATTCATAACCATGACGACGAGGCAGTCTTTGTAACGATTGGCTGTAACCAGGCATGGCATAACGTGACCCTGAAACCAACTTCCTCCGTAGCATTTCCGGTCGCGTTTAACGAAGATGAAGGTCAAACAGAATCCCCCGACACATGCGTAATGATGGTAAGGTTTGCAGAAACTTTTTTAAAAGCCATTTGTACTTTTTTCGTTCGATTTATTTTTCTATTAGATACTGATAGGCTTAAAATTGTCCCTTTTTACAGTTTTCAACTAGAACGAAATGTTTTTTTTTCTGTTACCTATTGAAAATGCTGAAGAACGTTAATTAAAATTCTTGTATCAAAGAAAAGGTCCTGTCCTCTGCATAGAATGCCGTTTAGCTACAGGTCACTTTAAAAACAGATTAGTACGATTTTCACTTGATGTATCTGACTATGTGGAAGATTTGCCAGATACTCGCCGAAGGTCGGGGGTTTCCTCCGGGCAAAGCGACCGGTTTCCTACCCACACTGAACCTGACGACGATCAATCGAACCAAAATGGTTAACCCTCCAATGTCTCCTGTCTTTAATCCATAGATGTCAAGTAAATTGTTATTTTTTAGGATAGAAGTGATTTCTTCTTGCCGCTACAGTTTGTTTGGCTTTTGGCTGAAAAACCAGACGGTCAATACACAGAAAGAAATGTATTTTGTGAAAGAAGGTAAAGTCTAAACCGTTTATCATGACCTACTGAAGTGCGACGTTTATTAGCAATTCAAAATATTCTGAAATGTGTGTCTGGGGCTTCGGTGGCTCGGCTGGTTAGAGTGATTGTCCCTTAGTCCGACATACGCCTTCCATCAATGCGGCTCATGCTCGAAACCCACTCAGACCAAATGTAAAGAATGACAAGTTCGAGTGGGTTTTTCTCTCGAGCGCAGTATGTGGATGAGTTGCCAGGTACTGCAGAAGGTCGGGAACCCCCTCCGGGCAAACAGCCCTGTTTCCTTACCCCACTTAACATGGCAACGCGGCCATATGTGAAATAATCTTGTTCTTCGTAAATCATCAATTAATAAATCTTTGAACTTAAATGTCAACAAATGATTGTTGGCTGAAACTTCGAGGGCATTGTATCCTGAATTTTTTGCCGTTTTTTTCAGACCTCCTGCGCCTAACTCTCCAATCGTCAGTTGTAAGTATCGTGATACAGTTTGTTAACCATCCATACTTGTCATAATTCAATTTTTAAAATCGGTCGATGGTGAAAATTTTAAGACTTTTGGTCTTGGATCTCAAATTTGACCTCTTTTAGCAAGTTAAACGTTCTACCATGATAAATGCCATAAATTTGCCATAAGTATGTCATAAACTCTCTATAATCCTCTGGTTTCTCTTAAATATACAATAGATTTTAGACAAACGAGAACTAATTGATGCATTGCCATAGAGGGTTTTTGTTGCAACAAGAACTTTGGACATCATACTTCTGTTTAGCCCCACTCGTGTGTCTCTATCCTGTTTTACTTACTCGCCGGTCGGGTAGAGCCACACATTAAACCGCCATTTTAAGGGTGAGATAACTCGTGTAACCTCATTAGTCCAATTTTTATGCTGTGCTTTACAAAGAGCGATTTAACAGTTTAACAACGGATTTCGAAGAAATCAACTGGTTCAGTGAAAAGAGGAATGTTTTAAAGATATAGCAGGCGGTAATAGCTGAAAGGTAGTTGAGATTAAGGATAGTTAAGACTTAGCTTAAATCTGCAACGCGAATTTCTCCGACATTTCATTTAAAGCTGTAACTAACTTCTGTTAGGCCTACAAACTGGACACAAAAAGCGAATCTATTTCAGTTCAATACTATGTATTATACACTTGATAAAGACATCGGTGGAAGTATGGAAAACTCTGGTTAACAAAATTTACTTTGTGATGATGCGTAAACTATGTTTTTGAGGAAATGAATCCAACCTTTAAAGACTTTAAATCCGTTCTTTTACAGTAATACCGCATTGTGGTTTGACGATGGAAAGTCCCTCTGTGATAGAATTGCGGACGGACGTACCAGCCTACGGCGTAGCCAAATGTAGGAATGGAGATAAACCATTTACAACCCAAGACGATGTGTCTTACACTATTGCTGCTGTGTTTAACCAATCGTATGTCGGCCAAGATTGTCTATTTTATGTAAGTTCAGTGAAATTTCATTAGGTTTAGACCACGCTTGCCTTCTATTTAAGGGCTTGTTGAATGTCCATAAATCGCCCATCGATGTGTTGCGGCTTCGAATAGCACTCGGTCCAAAGCAAAAATTTGAAAATGGCTGGGTGGGCTATTCAATCGGTCACTCTTTGTGGAAGAGTTTCCTGGTGCTCGCTGAATGTCTGAGGGGATTTGCTTGCGACAAAGATCCCCGATTCCTCCATAAACTTGGCATTGCCGTCACCCATGTAGACCTTAATCAATCAGTCCTTCCTTCAGAAGCGTTGGACGCTCAATCCGAACAGCCTTCCAACAATGGGTCGCGGGTTCGAATCCCACTCAGTCCAAAAAAATTGGAAAATTTTCTGACTGGGTTTTCACTCGAACGACCTATGTGGGATGGTTGCCAGTTACCAACAGAAGGTCGTGGGTTTCCTCCGGGCATAGAGCCCGGTTTCCTCCCACAATAAAACTGGCAACGCCGCCATATAAGTGAAATAATCTTGAGCGCGGCGTAAAACACCAAACAATCAACAATCAATCAATCCACCAATGGCTCGCGGGTTCGAATCCCACTCAGTCCAAAAAATTGGAAAATTTTCTGACTGGGTTTTCACTCGAACGACCTATGTGGGATGGTTGCCAGTTACCAGCGGAGGGTCGTGGGTTTCCTCCGGGCATAGAGCCCAGTTTCCTCCCACATTAAAACTGGCAACGCCGGCATATAAGTGTTATAATCTTGAGCGCGGCGTAAAACACCAATCAATCAATCAACCTTCCTTCAGAATCCTCACTGTTTAATATTTAATTAAAAAAATATATATTTATGAGCACTAAAACACACGGGCACAGGGAAAATCTTCTTGTCTAAAATAACCACGGAGACAAGTTTCTAATTGTATTAAAAAGAGGTATATCATTTAGACCTTTATACCCCATCATAAATTGTTGTAATAAAGTAAACCTATGATATTTCATTAGGTTAACGACTGACAGGAGCTTGGCCTTAGTCAGTAGAATTTTCTGGAACACTTTGTATTGCATTGACAATGCTTATGCATCTTAAGCTATAGTAAGAATATCGTCAGACTATATATTATGGGGTCATGGGAAAAGACAGTGAAAATTCCCCCATCCCCCCCCCCCATACCCCTTTCCCAGAAAACCTAGGTAGAAGGCAGACAGGGGAGTTTAGCCCTGACCAGTATGTCTTTCAAACTCTTGTTCTTTTTAAAATCAATGACTGGCCTTTGGGTCAGAGGTCGAGCAAGTTTACTTTGAAGTAGTTTGTATTCTTCTACTATAATCTTGGCCATAGCAATGCTAGCTTTGTTATACTGAAACACAAATGGTATTATAGTTTTTTCACGACATCTTCCGGGGTCCAAGTTCAAACCCAAAGGATAAATAGTTTGTAATGTTTGAATCCAAAAACTTTCCCTTTCCAAACGTTTGTGTTTGGTATCTGCAGCGGAAGTGAGAAAAGGGATTTTCTCAATAGGCATAATTTCAAAATGGTCCTTGACCGAATGACCTTGAGTATTGAAATGTTGTGCCACGGGTACATCATGTTTAAGTCTTATACTAGATAAATGGTTGGCTGCTCTTTGTCGTAGAGAATTCTGAGTTTCTCCGACGTACTGTTTGCGACATTTTTTGCACGTGATTACATACACGATATTAGAGGAGTCACAATTAAGATTCTCTGCCATTTGATATTTGTCGCGAGTTTGTTCTCCGAAAAAGGTACCGCGATCGGGTACGTATATATCGAGTTTGCATCGCGTCTTAAGGCATTTCATTGATGTACCTGAGAGAAATGTTGGACGGTAATGGTACACTCGTGAAGGGGAGGTAAGCGTATCGGGGGATGAAGGGGGGGAACATGATTTGTCTTACTGTGTTAGATTTAATCCTTCGGAGTAATCTAATAGAATACTTCCTAGGGAGGAGAGCTTTAAAAAGAACAGAACAAGCCTGGTTAAAAAAATCTAAAGAACTACAGTTTCTATAGAATCTAAATATCTGAGATTTAATGACTCCCTTGAAAGTGTGAGGAGGATGGTATGACCCAGCATGTAGCAGCTGATGCGTGTCAGTAGGTTTGAAGAATACTTTGTAATCTAGATACCCAGTAGTATGATATGTATGACCCTTGTAAATAGTTACATCCAAAAAATCCACAGAAGTGTGATCAATAGTAGGCTGTAATTTAATGCTTGAGTCGTGAGAATTAAGAGTATCAATGAAAATATGAAGGTCTTCCAACGTATGTTGCCAAATGATAAAAATGTCATCCAGATACCGAAGGTAAATAAAAGGTTGTTTGTGACATTTGTGAAGAATGTCACTCTCCCACTCAGCCATAAAAATAGAGGCAAAGTTAGGACTAAAACGTTTCCCCATAGCACACCCTTTAATTTGCTGAAAGATCTCCCCATTGAATTCAAATATAGATATGTTCATATTTCTGCCATGTTTCAACAAGACGTAACCTCAACTATAAAGAAAATATTGACGAATTCAAAGATTTTCGCTAAAGTTTGTTTTGTTTCATTTTCCGTCTTCAGAAAAAGATTAACTCTGATACCTTCACAGTTGAGGTTGAAATCGGATGGGGCGAACGGGATACACAAGTAATCCCAAACAAACAGATCCGGACCGTTTCTTGTTCATACAACGATCATGGCATGGACAAATCTAGTTCACAACCCATCGCAGAATGGTAGGTGTGGATCTAACCCTTTCGGATAGTTTAATGGCAATATTTTTAGCTGCATTTTAAAACACTATTTTAAAACGGTATCACTAAAAAGCATGGATATGGTATTTCTAGAAACAAATAACCGAAATTTTTAACTTTTTGCAAATAAAAAGCATTGGAAACAAAAATGAGACTGTTAAAGCTGATCAGGCAAATTCCATGCACCCGTTCCTTCCTATTGAACGTGTGGGATGGTTGCCAGTTACCAACGGAAGGTCGTGGGTTTCCTCCGGGTATAGAGCCCGGTTTCCTCCCACACTAAATCTGGCAACGCCGCCATATAAGTGAAATAATCTTGAGCACGGCGTAAAACACCAATCAATCCTATTGAACGGTCATCTGAACTGCATTTGGTTGGGCTTGGTGGCTCAATCGGTTAGAGTGATGGTCCCTAAGTGCCACATAAGCCTTTCATCAAAAATTGCTGAGTGGATTTTTCAATCGATCGCTGTATGTGGAAGGTATACCAGGTTCTCTCCGAAAGTCGGACGTGTTCTGCTCTGTCGGACGTGTTTCCTCTCCAGCTAATCTTGACTGCGGCGTCAAACATCAACCAATCAATCGATCAGCCATTTTGTAAGCCCATGCATCACTTAACGCGGTCTTAAAAGTTAGAACTGCAATCTAAACAGAGGTTAATCTTCGTAACCTTGTCATAAAGCTACAGAGACCATGCACATCATATTCCCCATAAAATAGTAGCAATACATTGGAGAAATTCAAGGTATTGTATCAGAGACAAAGTACAAATTCAAGCTTTATCGATTTATTTTTACAGGTTTTTATCGCCAATGGAGAAGCAATCTCTGTTTGGTAGGAACGCATCCGACGTTTTCCGACTATCCGTAATAGACGTGTTGGGTACGGAGGTGGATTCTGACCAACTCTCTATTGGACGAAGAATTCGACTAAAGGCCGAGGTGGTCTCAGGTTATTTCATTTTTATACTCCGAGATTTTTTTCATAAACCTGGACAGACCACTAGACATTTATTACAAGAACCCTATACTTTTAGATAAATCTCGCAACGCTGCCATATAAGTGCAATTATCTTGAGCGCGGCGTAAAACACCAAACAATCAACCCAGTTTTTATTATGTACCATACACCTCTGCGAAGTCTGATATTAAGTAAGGCTAAAAGGAATGGAGGGGGGGAGGAGGCGTTGGTGGCTTGGTTAGAGTGATGGCCCCTCAGTCCGACACAGGCCCATCGATGCGGCGCGGGTTCAAAACCCACTCCGACCAAATAAAAAAACAGAAAAATTCCTGAGTAGATTTTTCACTCGAGAGTTGCCAGGTACTCTCCGAAGGTCGGGGGTTTCCTTTGGGCTACGAGCTGATTTCCTCCCCCACTTAAGCCTGGCAACGCAACCATGTAAGAGAAATAATCTTGAGTGCGGCGTAAAACATCAATCATAAAATGAATGTTAAAAGGAAAACGTGTTAATAAACTTTCGACATTTTTGCTAGTACAGGTAAATATTGCATAGCATTCCATAAAATTCGACTGAATAAAGCCAACCTCTTGTCTGCAGTTAACCTAATGAAATATGTGTTTTAGTTCATTACATCAACTTATGATTGGGTATAATGGTTTAAATGATATAGCCCTTAACACAATTAGAAACAGGCCTCCATGGTTATTTTAGACAAGATTTTCCGTGTGCCTGTATGTTTTAGTGTTTATAAATAAAAATAATGAAGGTTTTTTTTTTTAAAGCCTGTACATCCAAAATTTATGATTTCATTATAAGCAAAATCTTTGTTACCTCTTTTTGGGATATGTGGGTAATTCGAACTTAAATTGAAGGTTTTTCGTATCATCGAGCGCAATGACTGTTAACAGCTGAGATACAATTAAAATATCTTAGTACTTTTTTCACTCAATCGCCTATAGTTTTGCCACGTACCTGCTTAGGTCGGAGGTTTCCTCCTGACAGAGTCCGGTTTCTATCCCCACTAAACCTGCCAACCCCACCATATAAATCAAATAATCTTGACTGTGGCGTTAATCAATCAAGCGATGCTATACATCTGCAAAGATGACCGATTTACCATCGAAAGTTTGGGAGGCCACCTCGTGTTCCCCTTTAATCAGCAGCCGAAAGCCCACCATAAAAGCTCAAGGTGTGGGCATAAAAAATTAACCAACCCTTGTCTCATTGTTCCTTACACTATTCAAACAATGACCCTGGTTTCTTCCCACAATAAAACTGGCAGCGCCACAATATAAGTGAAATAATCTTGAGCGCGGCGTAAAACACCAAACTATGACCAATTACGTAGAATTTATGTTAATTTTATTTAGCTTTTGATCTTCGCTTTAACTTTTTTATGCAGGTCAGATTACTGCGTTTCGGGCCTTGAGTTGTGAAGCCTATAATGAGATCAACACTTATGCCATCCTTCGAGCTGGGTGAGTTACACAAATGCTTATACCACAGGCACACGGAGTGCTCTCCCTTATCCACCCCCTCCATATTTGTATAGTATAACAGAGGGTGGATAAGGGAGAGCACTCCGTGTGCCTGTGCTTATACGTATTTCCTAATTAGCGTCTAACGATATTTCTTGAATATTGGTTAACTAGAACCTTGTTTTTATTGGTTAGTTTTTGCTATTTTAAGCTTGGCAAGGCGGTCTTTAAAAGCTGAAATATTATTTTCAGAAAATGTCACCTGTATATGGTTGGGTGTTTCCTTTGACCACGAAGCACTCTGTTCTACTTCAATAGGGGGCTCAGTGGGTAGAGCGCTGAACGTTCAATCCGAACAGCCTTCCACCAATGGGTCACGGGTTCGAATCCCACTCAGTCCAAAAAAAATTGGAAAATTTTCTGACTGGGTTTTCACTCGAACGACCTATGTGGGATGGTTGCCAGTTACCAACGGAAGGTCGTGGGTTTCCTCCGGGCATAGAGCCCGGTTTCCTGCCACACTAAAACTGGCAACACCGCCATATCAGTGAAATAATCTTGAGCGCGGCGTAAAACACAAATCAATCAATCTCTATTGAAAGGAGGAAGCATTTCCCTACTCTTCCGAGATTTCTGGAACGGAAATAGTGCTTAATTGATAGGAAATTGTACAAGAAACTGTAGACCGGCCATAAGGTCAAACATGTCTTTGCATTGTGCAGCAGATAGTAAAAGTTGAAATATAAAGGTTTAATTCATTTAAACCTAACGAAATTAACTGTAAATTTTTCATTGTTTATTTTCCTGTACATTATAATGAGGGCGAGGCTGTCCCACTAAATGCACCTCCACTTTGAAGAGCTCTAATTATTGAAATGTAACTTATTGGAGAATTATTACTCAGCGTTAATTGACCGTGGAGCTCTCTGGCCATTTTTGGATTTTGACCTACATAGTTTGAGATCGCGGAATCTAGAAAACCGTCAAGCCGATCTTGATGAAATGTTTTTGTGTTGGTTTCCCATATGGTGTAGTTGTGCAACGCCTATTTTTTTGGTCGTTTTTTTTTTATTTAAAATGGCCGCCAGGCAACCGTTTTGTTTTTCTTCTTTTTATTACTTTTCTCTTGTGATCGCGATTCCAAGAAAACAACTGGTCAGATCTTCTTTAGATTTCACGTGCAGGTTTCCCCTATGGACTAGTTGTGCAACATCTACTTCTTTCCCTCATTTGCATATGAAAATGGCCGTTGGCAACCATTTTGTTTTTCTTTTTGTCACTGTTCTCATAAAGCAATGAAAGTATCTTCGTAAATTTGTTGTACGTACGCATGTTAACCCCTGTATACTATATCAGAAATTATATCGAAGCATTCTTCATTTTAATCTTAGTAAATTGAAAAGTTCTTTGGTGGTCGCCAAGATCAGCTCACTGATCTCTTGTTTCTATTTACTTTAGCTGTGGAGATGGTCTTATCTTTAATAAAGCAGAGGGTTTTCAAACTGTTGGTAGTACGGTGTTCAGTCCGTACTTCCAGACATTTAAACTAGCTGGGGGAAGCTCACTAAACTTCAGGTGTCGATTCACGGCTTGCGAGACAGGTAGTTGTGATGGGGTAAGTGATAAATTTTCCCTTAGAAACCCTCGGGGGCTCAGTCGGCAGCAGGTCACAGTTTCATTTTCCTTCATTTCCCATTTGCGGTAATGTTAATGTCTGCTCTCATTGCACCTTCCCTAACTTTCGTTGTACCAAATCCTTTGGTGGGGGCCTTAAACAGTCCTTTGGGAGTATTTTAAGCACATTTTTTTCATAAGTTGAAGGGAGAAATTTTTGTCCGCAGGGTCATTTTTTGGAGGGGGGGGATGTTGCCGGGAACAAGTCGCAGAAAAAATACAACCCAACAGTCATTGGAGGCAAAGATACTATAATCTACCATGCAAAGTCGTAAAAATTGGGAAACCGTTTTGGATTGGATTGATTATAAAAAGTAAAAAATATTTTCTAAAATATATTATTGCACAGTTAGCGCGCCGTAAGAAAACCGTTCAGTTTCTAAAGAAATCCGTTTATGAATATTTTTAATTTTACAGGACTCTTGTCAAACTGAAAGCCGGACGCGGCGAAGTGCTCCATCGGGTACGTATGGGGGGGAATCTCCCGCGACATGAGCATGCGCTCAGGAACTCTAACGTCGAATTTTCAAAAAAAAAATTATGTTTAAATTATTTTTGAAAAGGCTTGGTGACTTAGTCGGTTCTCACTGTGCGGTTCTCACTGTGCGGTTCTCGCTGTGCGATTTATCCTGCCGACTTGTAAGATGTGATTAAAATGGATGCTTTTGATTGGTCGATACGATTTGTCAACCCATCAAATGCATCCATTTGAATCACATGCTACAAGTTGGTAGACAAATCGCACAGTGAGAACGGGTCTTTAGTGATAATCCCTCGGCTCTATACAGGCCTTTCCATCGATGCGGGGCGGGTTTGAATCCCACTCAGACCAAATAAAGAGAATGAAAAAAGTGGATTTTTCCCTGAATCGCCCTATGGGAGAGAATTGCCAAGGACTCGCCCAAGGTCGGGGGTTTCTTCCGGGCAATGAACCATGTTTCCTCCCCTAAGCACCAATGGGTCACGGGTTCGAATCCCACTCAGTCCAAAAATTGGAAAATTTTCTGACTGGGTTTTCACTCGGACGACCTATGTGGGATGGTTGCCAGTTACCAACGGAAGGTCGTGGGTTTCCTCCGGGCATAAAGCCTGGTTTCCTCCCACAATGAAACTGGCAACGCCACCATATAAGTGAAATAATCTGGAGCGCGGCGTAAAACACCAAACAATCAATCAATCCCCCCCCCCTAAGCCTGGCAACGCTGCCATATAAGCTAAATAATCTTGAATGCGGTGTGAAACCTTAATCAATCGAAGTATAGCTTGCAATACTTAAGGTGTTGGAGCTATCAACAAAATGTTTTGTACTGTGGTAAAAATTCAGTTTTAGGCCTTAACGAAAAAAGGGTAGTGTGTGGTGTTCTCTATTGAGGTCTAGTGATTTAATACATTCAGTTTTTGTGTTTTTCTTTCTTTTACAGAACTGGTAGATTCCAAAACCAATACAAAATCATTCCGCCCAACGGGTGTATGAACAGCCGGTTTTTGGCAATGCTTCGGTTCGGTATATTTTCAGTAACTATTATAAAACACTTTGTATTTTTTTTTTGGTGTTTTCTCAACATTTAACCAAAAATATTTCCGGATTGATTTTAATTTATTTGGAAGGTCTTTTATTTATAATAAATACAGAAAAATCTTTTTTATTCTTGTTTAAAAGTTTTGTTAATTATTAAACGAAAAGCTTTGTGTTGCCAGAAAAGAAAATACTTTGTCTTTCATTTCTTGCCGGATCAGTCGGCAGAGCTAGTGCCCATACCGCGACACAAGCCTTCCATGCGATAGGTCGCTGGTTCGAGTCCCCGTAGTTACCCGTGGGACAAAATTCCATAACTGGGATATATAATGCTTTTCCAGTTTTTGTAAGTTCTGAAAATTACCTCAACGTACACCTCTGAGATTGATATATGAGGAAAGTTCCTGTTTCCTACCTATTAAATTAATGTGTAGGCAGCTGACAAATATAGGTACAATTTCGTTGAAACCGAATTACCGTAAGGACTGATCCAGGGAAAATTTGGGCATACCATTTCGGTTCAAAATGTTCCAACAATAAGACAAAAACACATCTCTGGCCCAAAATTCAACATTAAATGCTATTTTGACATTGAAATTTAAGCGGATTTTTTGCTTGTGAGTTTGGGCGCTCATACCCATATACAGGTATCAAAATGTCTCTGGATCAGCTATTGTTGGTCATTTTTTAGCAAAGTACAAAATAGGAGCTTTCCGTTCATACCAATTTTGCAGATGTACGTTTGGGTAATTTTTACCCCTCGGGCAATTTTGCCCGAAGGGTATTGTCGTTGCCTCCGTCGTCTGTTTGCCCCTCTGCCCATTGTACCTTGTATACTAGTCCGGGTTTCTGACTCCAAAATGACTATTTTTTTTATTCTGGTGGTCGTATTTTTGAGTCAGGGCTCCTTGCAATCAAAAAGTCGAAGTAGAGTGCACGCTTCTGATCGGACAGTTTGCTGTCAGATTTAGACAGTAAATAACAACATAACTAACTCAAATAGTGTCGTTACGACATAAAAACAATAAAACCGCTGAAAAGTGTTACGTCATCAATGGCGGAGAGTTCGAGACTGGAAAAGTCAAAAGTGAATTCAGGGGAAGAAAAATGTTTACTGGCCGATCCTGCTCGTCCATATCAGGTACTGATAGGTAGCGAAATTATCCATGAACGCAATTATGACGGCTATTTCTTTGTCTAAATTGGACTACATACTGTCCGCTCCTGAGCGGACAGCCAACTCCGGCTTTTTGATTGCAATGAACCCTGACTCCAAAATACGGCCGTCGGTATAAAAAAATAGTAATTTTGGAGTCAGAAACCCGGACTACTTGTATACACATTATCTCAAAGTTTCCACCCTCAACTTTGAAACTTTACACAGTTGTTCAATCTGCAAAGCACAGGATTGATTGATTGTTTGTTCTTATCGGATGCAATTCCCCTGTTTACATTGCCGCAATGAGAAAATATACCCATTGTAACTTGTAAACAAATTATTTCAAAGTTTTGAGGGGCCTCCGTGCGTTTTCACTCGAACGACCTATGTGGTGATGGTTGCCAGTTACCAGGGGAAGGTCGTGGGTTTCCTCCGGGCACTGAGCCCGGTTTCCTCCCACAAACTGGCAACGCCGCCATATAAGTGAAATTAACTTGAGAGCGGCATAAAACACCAATCAATCAATCCAAAGGATCAGTTGCTCGTCAAGTTAGCTTTTTGACATACACTGTTTGACTCAGTTCGAACGCCACGCAAAATGGCGGCAAAGTCTCCAAGAAATGACAGTTTGTTGTTGTTTGAGACCAGATGTACGCCCTGTGGAATAGCTACATGTAATAAAAGCAGACAAGAATAATCTTTTATGAGTTTTAAAGAAGTCTGTGGTAGGAATCGTCCATACCGAGGAGTTACAATAATATTTTCATGGCTTGTAATTTAAGCATCATTTCCACCTTGTATTTCAAATTCGTATACCGAACGTTGGTATATGTAATATCACCATAAGTTCGGTAAATTGAACTACAAACTTGTCTGCATGGTTCTTTTAGTCAAGATTTTCCCTGTGCCTGTGTGTTTTGGTGTCTATAAACATAGCCGGATTCCGTATCTGGGACTATTCATTTATACATGTACCAATATAGCTCAACATAGGGGAAATATATAGTCCTTGTGCGTGTGTATTTTAGTATTTTAACAACATTTGATCTGATACACACTAAAACACACGCGCACAGGGAGTATATAATTCCCCTTTGTTCAGCTATATTGGTACATGTATAAATGAATACTAGTCCAAGATACGGAATCCGAGAAAATCTTCTTGTCTAAAATAACTACGGAGACAAGTTTCTTGTGTTAAAAAGGGGCATATCATTTAGACGTTTATACCCAATCATAAGTTATTATATAATAAACCACAACCCGTGATATTTCATTAGGTTGACGACAGGCAGGAGTTTGGTTTTAGTCAGTAGAATTTTCTGGAACAGATAATTTGGCAACAACTCATCAGTATTTTTGGTAAAGCAAACATGCGGAGTTGCTATTTACCAATATACCTCTAAGGCGAAATATATAGTCAATCACACTATTTGTGTACTATGAAAGTTGTTGTTGAATGGCAGATGGTGTAGTATTGTTTGCCGTTAAAACACCATATGCTGTAATGTATCGGTGCTCGAAGCCCCTCACTGATTGCAGCTACACACTTGAAAATTATGAAAGCTATAAAGGATCATATATGCCCTCAACCATTAAACTGTATACATGGAATGGACACGTCTCATTGGCTGGTTTGGATCTGAAGTTCTAAAAGCACCACCATTACTACAAGATGTGCGCTCGTCCGACGTCCACCATCTTGGATTTAAATTGCCAAATCAACTCTTATTAATGGCGGCCCTCGCTGTAACTCAAACGTCACGTGATTTGTATTATACGGATATAGTTCATTGCCCGCAGTTTGATTTATTGGTGTTTTATGTCGCACTCAAAATTACATCTATATGGCAGTTTTAAAGACGCAAACTTTTTTATTTTGAACTGAGCGGGATTGGAACCCACGATCTATTGGATGTTGGATTCCGCAACAAACGCTGCATTTATGGTGCAACCAATGGCCTGCGACGAGAATTTCATTTTGCCCTATTTGATATTGTTTTATTGTACATTGATTACGCTGCAATTGAATTCTATTCCTCGTGTTTAAATTCGTTGTAGGCCTACATTAAAAATAATGAAAGATAATACGCTGAATTACTTATTTTACTATAGCCACACGATGGCCCACTTAATTTTGACCGTCTTGATGACTCATTTTATAATGATACTTATACTATTGAAATCGTTAAATCTGCAGAAACTATTTACTTGACTTATATAAACGAGTCTTAAATCGATGAGTTTGAAATCTGATCCGAGAAAGCCAACAGCCTGTCAGGCGTCAAGGAGAGGCCAGAAATGAGTCACACGACCCGCGCTCAGTGATAACTATTTACGTAACAAAGGGTATAGCTCGTAGAAAGGGAATCCTTGAATAATCTTATTACACTTCATTTTAAACGTGATTTTCACCTGGCTTTAAAACCGGTTTTGATCCTTTCTTGGAAATGTTATAAATGGAATAATGACTGATTATTCTCAAACGTCCGGTAACTGGGTGTCACATAGATCTGTGCACAGGTGAAATATTGGGCTCCTGTTATAGGTGTCGCTACAAAGGGCTTAACAAAGCTGTCACTACAAACAATATCCCTCCTTCAAACCATACTTTCCCGAGTGGTGTCATTTAGGTGACATGAGGGGAACTGCTCACTAGTCCGAAGGTTCACTAGTCCGAAGGTTCACCAGTCCGAAGGTTCACTAGTCCGAAGGTCCACTGGTCCGAAGGTTCACTGGTCCGAAGGTTCACTGGTCCGAAGGTTCACTAGTCCGAAGGTTCACTAGTCCGAACACCCCAGACATAATGCGCTATATCTCAAATAAGACCATCCACTATTTGGAGTGGCGTGCATCATTCAAATGAATGGAAAGCGCCACTATCCTAAATACCTACCTACCTACCACTATTTGGATGAGAAAAAACTAAACAGTGGTACTGATAGACAATGTTGATATTTTGACGTTAAAACAAAATGTTAAAATTATTGGCTATTTTTCCCCAAAACATATACAAAATGTTAAAATTATTGGCTATTTTTCCCCAAAACATATAATTCTGAAGCTTGTTAGTGCTTCCAGTCTCGTTTTTAACTAACTTTGGCTTTGAATGAATGAATGAATGAATGGTCGTCCCGGTTATTTAAATTGTGCTTACTTTTCAAACACATTTCGGTTCGTACAGACCACATATATGGATTTTCCTCGTTCCAACGCCAATCATTTCGTTTTTCGATGGCCTCCAAAGCCTGTTACTGTCGTGACGATCAAAAATTATGAAACAAGTGTGAATTTTGGCAGCTCATGCCACTTTATGCTTTAGGCATATTGATTCAAGTATATATCGTGAGTAGGCCTTATGTGATCCGAGTTATAAAGAAATCTGGAATTATCGCTTGAATTACGACTGATAAGAAACATGCTTTCGGATCTGAGAAAATGATTTTATGAGTTTTCAGGGGATCGTTTCACAAGGCAATCGCATCGCAAACGAAGCGTAGTTGCCAATGGATACCATAGTGAAGAGATAGGAGTCATGGCAACTGCGATTGATCGCACTTTGCGACGGCTTCTTGAAACGGCCCCTGGTACTCGCAGAGTGTCGGGGCTGTAAAAAGAGCATGGGGCACGTTGCACAAAGGTGTATTAGGCTGAAGTTTGACTTATCTAGGTAGCGTCACAATCAAAGTCCTTAATTTGTGACCCGATTTATTTAAGCCTGACTTACGCTTAATACAGCTTCGTGCAACCGGCATGGTTTCTTTCCACAATAAACCTGGCAACGCCGCCCTATAAGTGCAATAAGCTTGAGTGCGGCGTAAAGCATCAAGTAATTAATGATTTATAAATTCGCATTCATATTCCTTAAGATAATTTAAATTTTCATTAATAAATCTGCTAATTACGTTGGATATTTTACCTATACATAACTTGTAATTCCTTTTTTCTTTTGTTATTTTAAGAAGGTATAAAGTTACAGGTAAACATTTTATTTCAAAACCATTTTGACGTTGGGTAGTAGGTCTAAACATTTTCAAATCTTGATTTTTTTTGTTGTTAGCACGGTGCTTGGGTTGACGAATTCGCCTTGTTTCATTCTAGTTTACATACCAAAAACATATTACCCGTGTTAATGGACGCATATAACACAAAATTCTGCGTTTGTCAATTTATCAGAATAAAAAAAAACACGGTGCTGCTTGGTTTACAACAAAACATGCCAGAAAAGCCAGTCTTCTATACTGTCTATGTTATAGACCAATGCATGCATGACTAACGGCAACGGTTCGTGGTTGTTTTTAAAAGTCTGTTCCTTGAATGTTTAAACATTTCTAAATTATGCACAGGGTAATGTAAATAAATACTGAGGCTAACACCTGCCCGTGTACGAGTTTCACCCAGGTGTCGCGTGGCGAGGTCACGGCTCATGCGCATATGCCTCTCTCACCTCCGTCATCAGACAGCCGGCGCGTGCCAGGTATTGTATGCTTACTGAAAGGTAGCTACGATGTACAGGCTGAAAGTCCTTTGTGATGTGACTGATAGCCATCTTAAGTAAACATTTTCCAGATTTTAGTTTTTCTTTCGTAATGCTTGCTGCTCGCCGCTCAACGACAGTTCTTCGAAGTTACCAAATTTCTCCTGACAGAAGAACGGAATATTCGCTTGTTTCAAATTATTTATGATTTAGCTGCCTAGCAACGGGAGGAATAGACAATGGCAAATTAGTGTAGGCAGATATCGGAATTACTACATAAATAGAATTAGCGGTGGTGCAGTTTTCGCGACTAGATATTTCAACGTTAGTCGCTTGGAAAAAAACAGTAGCAGACTCCCGTCGTTGTTTTCTAAAGCGATGTCGATATAATCGTTATGTCGACAGCACTCAGTGTTGACAATGTCATCGACCGCTCATATGCGAAGTAACGGAAATAGCCTACCGTAAAACTGCACAGTACACGTGCGGCTCTATAAGTGACTGTTAACAGTGCTGTATTTCCATGCAGATTAAGGTGTTATGTCGCTGAGTGTCTTGTGGTAAGAAACATCGTTCTAGCACTGTGTTCATGAAACGGAACTTTAACAAAAACTGATACAGACTGGAAATCGTTACTTAAGAAGTTGGGCGAGGAAATCCCAACACGGCTTCACCAACAGAATTTCACGACGCCATTTGGATCTAACTTTTTAATTTGACGCCATTTTATATTAATAACATTTGGTGAGAAACTTCTGTGATAAACCTGAGGAGACGGTCTATTTTCCGAGCTTGTTTTGATCGTTGTTTTACATGTGCAAAGATATTTATTGTTATGGACGATGGTGTTGGAAGCTAAATGAGAAGAAACTGTTGCTTTTTCTAGGAGCATGGAGCATTTAGGTAACGTGTGCGTTAACCATATAATCCATCCCAAAGGAATAACTGTGCTGGACCGGCAAATTAAACGTGAAGATTGAGTTATCTTGCTGTCTATTTTAGCACTGTTCCGATCACATTTTGGTTCAGTATCGTTGCTACTCAAGTCGATTCATTTCTATTGTGAAGGGATATAATTTTCCTGTTGAAAATCACAACTGACGATCTGTACCTAACCACTAAGAAAAACGTGTCTCGGTCAACGAAGCGACGATAGTAGGTGAACGTTCGATTGCCATGGCAACGGGAATTCCATCATCACCATATGAAGGTCTATTTTTACGGCGGAAACTGCCGGAGAAATTTACGGCCTACTTCATTTGATGTCGTCACGACACACAAATATCTGAATAGAGAAAAGAAGACGAGGGAAATAGCGATATTTCCTTGATCGTTCATCCCATTATATCTTCGTTTCTTCTACACGACCAGTTTTGTAGGTTATACGAATTTCGACATCGAAAAAGCTATTGCGAAACTCCTTATCTAATGACAGCGTTTCTTGGAAACCACTCATATTTTCTGCATTATCGGTCTGAGCTTAACTAGATTTCAGTTTTCTTATGTTTCCTAACCCCTAACTGTACATTACCCAATTTGATCCCGTTTCCAACCAATTATTCAGTATGAGTTTTCGTACAGATAACTACCGGAATATTTTCACCTCAAAGCAGTTAATCTAGACTGAGTGTTATTATATATGGTAGCTCAAAAATATATAAATTGTGTTTAGAATGGCTAAACATGTCCTTTGTTGGGTATAGTTGGCATCTGTAGCTTAATGCCTTAGCGGTTGCTGCAGCTTAATGCGTTAAGGCTTGTCAAGACTTGTTGAAATGCATCGCAATCGCTTTAATATGGAGACTGAAGAATGTCATGTATAGAACACCAACAGCATGTGACGCTTATAGGCCGTATCGATCCAGCGAACATCCTTTAATTTAGTTGTCCCCATGCGACGGTGATGGATGTATTTTTCTTGTGGACAGATAATTTAACGGTAACGGACCGCTACCGTCACAGTGTGCCCCCGCTACTCGTAAAGCGCACATGACAAGTGTTGCTTCCTTGAAGCGAGGGCTTATAATTATTTACGAGTTGCCCCCGATACTATAAGATGAAACGGTGCATTCAGTCGACCGTGTTATCGACTATCATTGTCTCGAGATATATATGTATATTAATGTGAAATTTCATCGCCCTATTTCATTCACAGGGACAATGTGTTAATATGACAGGCCTGGACTTATATACATATATTATAATAGCTGCTTACATGTCATTTTGAAACGAATCAGCCGCTGTGTCTTAGGCCATATCGGATACAACGCTACGTGACCCCGGTACGTTTTTGTTGGTTAGCGGTGAGTGAAATGTGTTCTGATACAGTCTACATGTGTATAATACTAAAACAGTGCAGTGGAAAAAAATAGATAAAGCTAAACGAAGTTTGATACTTGGACTGGTATGTTATTCTCCTATCTGAAATTTCTAATCGGCTTAAATTTTGTGGACCTATCGTCTTCTCAATCCGATATTGAACTAGTATGTGAACTGTGAAAGTGTTTGAACGTTAATTTGTTCTTTAGCAGTGATTGTTTTTCTTATGTTTGGAATGTCTGTCAAAAACCCAGAATCGCACCCGATATAGGACATTTATGTGAACTGCAAAAGTATATGAGAATAACTTTGTTAAGCATTTATTTTTATTTTTCCTATGCAAGGAATATTTTTCTAAAAATGCGAATCATTGGACGTTTATAATTACCCAAGAAGAATCATCAAAAACTCGACCCCGATCCATCCAGTCACGTGAGATGAGTTATTTCACTTGTTGATTTCACATGCATCATTGAATGGAATCCTCCAACCAAAGAAATTTATTTTTGACCAAAGAGGTGTATGGATCTGTTTGCCTTCTCATTGTGAAGCCTTATCGTTCCCCTGATGCCAATACCAAAGCTCTAATGTCTCGAATTTGACTCGAGTACCAAAGTTGTTATATCCATCTGACTGGAATACCAAAGTTCTAAAGTCTATCTGACTTGAATACCAAAGTTCTAAAGTCTATTTGACTGGAATACCAAAGTTTTTATGTCCATCCGACTTGAATACCAAAGTTCTTATGTCTATCTGACTGGAATACCAAAGTTCTAATGTCTAGCTGACTGGAATACCAAAGTTGTTACATCCATCCGACCGGAATACCAAAGTTCTAACGCCTATCTGACTGGAATACCAAAGTTCTAATGTCTATCTGACTGGAATACCAAAGTTCTATAACGCCTATCTGACCGGAAAGTTATCTATTTCCATTAACCTGCTCATGTGATATATTTATAGTACATTATATCATCGATTTATTGTGAAGCCTGCGCATGGCTGTCTGTATTCAACTGAAAATCGTATACCATATTTTTTTGCTACAAGTATATCAATAACATTGTGGAACTTATTTCTAAGCGTAGCCCCGAGTTCCTATGATTTGCGAAGGTGCCTTCATAACAAACAAGCGATCTACATATATATAGCCATACTAGGTAATCAGAACACATGCCATGCACCTGTCGTTAATTTGGCATCCATTCAGTATACCAGAATTAATATTAAAATACCACTTGTGTCGGAGAAGCGCTTGGATTAACATTTCGGAGATCTGTTGGTATTCAAATTAACTCAACAGATTACTTCCTGTTGGCTCCTCGAATCCACATTTGAATATATCTATTTTTTAACATCGAGACGCCCAGGTTTTATTTATGAACACTAAAACACACGGGCACAGGGAAAATCTTCTTGTCTGTACTGGCACATTGAAAATCTTCTTGCCTATACGGGCACATGGAATATATTCTTGTCTTATCCCTATTTGTAAATGAAGTGTTCGAAAACATAAATGAATACACATGGACGTTCCTGTTTACTCCGTGAATTCCCCATATGTTTATGCTCTGTGTGTTACGGATATTGTGAATACCCATTTACCCTCCTAAATATAACTGACTACGTGAATCCGGCCATACACAGCATATAGCTGTTTTTTAACATTGTGAATACCCATTTCTAAGTGAACACACCTGAAGTTCCCGAACAGTATACATGTCGATTCAGTGAATACCAATATGAGTGTCATATATATATTTTTTTTTGTTATTGTGACTACCCATGAACATTCCTGATTACTACTACGGTTTGATTACCATGGATTGGGGCAGTGCTTTGGCCTGGATGATCCTCTCGCCCTTAGTAATCATTATTGACATATCGTGCATTTTTTCCATTTCTCATTACAAAAACAACTACCATGGGACTGATTTGACCTTGATTATGATGTTGGTTCCGTTAATACTGAACGCCATCTTTATACTACCCATTCCGGCTATTTTGACGCTGGCTGATTTTTTATGGACACAGGAACTGTGCTCAATGTATGTGTGGATATTTTGTACATTACGACTAGCTCAAGTTTTAGGCTTGCTTTGCCTGAGTATACAGTGGGTCGTGTTTTTAAGAGTCAAAGACGAAAAATCCGTTAAAACTGCAACACTGGCTATGCCGTGGCTAGTGCTCGGCACGTGGGTTGCTGCGGGACTTGTTGCAATTTTGCCCGTGGGTCTAGTGCCGAGGGGAACGTATTACAGCCCTGGAGACCAGACCTGTGCGTTTCTTTCGTACGACTGGGGAATAGGTTTCGCCATGTTCTTTGTCATTATCATATTTGGGGTCTTCTGTTCGTCTGTCGTGTGTCTGACAGACGCAACCCTTTTACTGAAGCACATGAAGCGAGTGGCGGTGACGAAGTACCGAGCAGGCCGCTTCTATATGCCATCAACAATTACAAAGGATTACCGGCATCATAAAAGAAATGTTCAAGATCGTTATTCAGAACTCAACTTTTCAGCAGACCTGTGTAGATTTATATTTCTATTCGTCGTCCTGTCATTCATCATCACACATCTGCCATATGTGGTGAGTATTCCTTTATTATTTACCTCTTTTTTTTTTCATTGCGTTGCAGAAATGGTTTTCCTCTAAACCAGCATGTCCGCCATGCAGGAAAGCTTTTCTTGTAGGACATTTTTTTTTTATTCCAAGAAAAGTTTATCTGGGCATTGTGATAAATTATTGATTAAAAAGTGCCACTTTGGAAAGGGCCAAAAAATTGCTCGTGAGAAACTTTTGGTCTCCCGCCCCGTCACATGATTGTTTATAAAAAAAGTTGCTAATTGGTTTAATGTCCCGCTATAATATGCACCACATCATATGACTTTCAATGAAAAAGTTTCTAATTGGTTTTATGTATGATTGTATCCCATATTTAGGTACTATTTATTGTGTATAGAAGCGCCATTGGAAAACGTTGATCATGTCTTCTTTAATGTGAAAAAAATACAATAATACAACATTTACAACTTGAAATAACACTACTTCCGATTCCCAGCCTAACTTATATCGTTTGGATACGGTTTTTCCTCCGAAGTTGTCCCACTCTGATAACTTCTGGGATTTACGTGCGTGAACGAAGCCGACCGATAGCGAGCGAAGATAGCCGAAGTATGTTCCGACTGGAAGTTGTCCCAATCTCATTCTCGCGAGATCCCCTGCTACTACGTGAACGCGACGGACCTCTCAGGCCGTTCCAAGCCATTTGCCTTCGTCTGCTAAGGGGAATCCCCTTTTGCCAGTGCTGCGGAGGAATACTCTCACTACAATCGCATGACGTAGACATACAAAATAGCATGTTGGACGCTGGCCTGTTCACAATGGCGGAGGCTAGAAATATAGTCCCTGTATTTCATCAACGATAATTCAAAACTTCAGGGCGTGTACCAGAAACGAAATACAAGCCAACATATAGAATCAGGTACAGATCATGTACAAATCAATTTTGGAAGTAAGTTTGATTACCCAAATTTTGGGTAAAATGGCTTGGAACGGCCTGAGAGGTCCGTCGCGTTCACGTAGTAGCAGGGGATCTCGCGAGAATGAGATTGGAAGTTGTCCATCTCTCCAGTGTCGCTGGGAATCAAGTCTTATACTAAAGTTATTTTACCTCGCGTGTTGTATGTAACATTTTTCTCATTTACAAAAAGCAGCTTATCACCATGGCAACTGTTGCCATTGTCAACCGATGTCATCAAAACAAAATGATCTTAAGTAGAGGGCTTGGATTATGCGTCAGACTATATAGTATACACAAAGAGAGTAGATTGACAAGAGTGGTTACTTCGTCCAATCAGCATTGCCGGCATGTTCTTCTGGCCCCCTAGCGGAAGGGTGTTCCGACTGTACACGATTCGACTGAAGGGCGCCCCCTACACAAAGGAGGTTACTAATAATCGAATCGTGTCAGTTCAAATTCAACATGGCGCGGACGAAGTGACCACTCTTGTCAATCTACTCTCTTTGGTATACATATTCAAGTCAGCTGGAAATTATAGTTGGTCCAGTTTACCTCGTACGTCGATAAATGTACCACATCATCATGTGACCCATTTAATTTAAAAACGTTTTAACCTCTACGCTGTTACTAGGCAAATATTCTTAAAATGCAGCATGGCTATGCAATTTTTTTTGTCCCATGCAATAGTTCTACTTTTCGTGAAGTTGCAGACGTCCCTGCATAACTTGTGTAAAGACAGAACAATCTCCGTTGCATATATTAATATAGCTGCAGCAACTAACTAACGCTTTGCATTTTAAATTTGCATAGGTTGACAAAATCTGGGCTTTTCTTCAAAATTCTGATTGTCAAGAGAAGTTGGGAGTTGAAGTATTTTGAACAACTGAAGGATTTGCGTTGAAATAAAAAAATCCGGAAAACAATTAGTAAACCAGAAAGAACCAAATATGCATGATAATAAGGGAACGAATGAAAAAAGACGGGATGTAGGAGTACACTTTAGGGTTTTTGATGCTCATAAAAATAACATGAGATACATCTTCAACCCCCCCCCCCCCCCCCCCCAATCAGATTTGTTAATTTCAACAGAAAGCTCTTATTTTTACTTCTGAACAATCAATTAGCTAATTATGTTTTAAAATAGCATGAGCTGCCAAAATTCACACTTTTTTCATAATTTCTGATCGTCACGACAGTAAGAGGCTTTGAAGGCCATCGAAAGACTAAATGAATAGCATTGGAATGAGGATAATCCATACAGTATGTGGCCTATATACAAACCGAAAACGTGTTCGAAAAGTAAACAAAATTTAAATAACCGGGACGACCATTCATTCATTCTAAGCCAAGGTTAGTTCAAAACAATACTTTATCGTACATTTTCGAGACTAGAAGTACTAAAAAGCTTCTGAATTATACGTCTTGAGAATAGCCAATAATTTCAACAGTCTGTTTTAACGTCCAAATATCAATATTTTGGCAGCTCATGCCACTTTAACTAAAATTTCCCTTTATTTGGCAGCTCATGCCACTTTCACTATTTCGACTTTTGGTTGGTATGAAGGTCGGGTTCTCTTGACAGCTCAATTCATGTGAAAAATCAGAATTAATTTAGTTGCGCTCTGGGATCCAAACAAACTACTCTACCCCATCGTAATTTATATATACAGGACCGACTAATTGTATATTCAAATATAGATATAACATAAATATTGAAATATACAGCAGGTACATGTTAATTAAACGATTCACAAAATGACTGCATGTGCTTTATAAACCGCACCTGTCTTTATGCCTAATGACAAAACGTGTTAATGTCCTGTTGAAAAAACTTTCCTTTATTATACGAGCAAAACACCTGTTCGAACCGGAAGAAATTGGCATCAAAATAACTACTTATAGGCCGTGAGATTTCTCAGCGGATCCACTGTGGTTTTTATTTTTACTTCCTTCCCCGTATTAGAAACCCTGCGATAACAACCAGGTGTTAACTTATATATTTTGTGGTATCCTAGCGAGACGTTTCTCATTACTTTGACCGGTTATGATTTCTTAAAATGTTAATACACTTTCGAAAACGATTTTTCAACCAGGTGCCCCTAGTATAACAGTATTCTCGTTATTTTGGGATTACACTTTCTTGAAAATATGGTAGAAATTCCTCTATCGATTTTTGGGTGACGCCCGAAACGGGAATCGAACCCAGGTCCCAGAGTATGCCACCTATCACCTGCACTAAATTCCGGCTGTCTTATCCATTCAGCCAACCAGTCCTTTGTATAACCCACGCGATCTAGGCGCACATGTGGCAGTGGCAGTACTGGTTAACACAATATTGGTTCAGGACATTCAACTTAAAAAATACGCCCCACCCACCCCCTCCCACACCGTTACAAAAAAATAACAAAACACACACCCTTCTACATACGTTCAAATTAGTAGAATCGACCAAATTACAAGGGGTTGTTTCTCAAAACATTTACACTCGACGTATATAAAATATTTTTTTTCGGACTGGGTTATCATTATTTGCATGTCGTTTGACGTCACACACCTTCTCTCGTTGACATGGCAACCATCCGGGATACACGTAGACACTCAAACAGACAAATTTAACAACATTGAGTCTTGAAAAAACGTTCGTGAGTCTTGAAAAAACGTTCGTGAGTCTTGAAAAAACATTCGTGAGTCTTAAAAAACGTTCGTGAGTCTTGAAAAAACGATCGTGAATCTTGAAAAAACGTTCGTGAGTCTTGAAAAAACGTTCGTGAGTCTTGAAAAAACGTTCGAGACAAAATGTTGGTTGAATTACGACATGAAATTAATATGCAGATTTGGTATATATCATTAATATAAATATCTAATTAAAGAGTCTGTTTATATTCATGAACACACGGGAAATCGTCTTGACTAAAATAACTTTAGAGACAAGTTTCTAATTGTGTTAAAGTGGGGGGAGGGTATGTCATTAAGACAATTTTAACCCAATCATAGGTTTTGTTGCAGTGTCATGAGGTTGACTACAGACAGGAGATTGCCTTTAGTCAGTAGAATTTTGTTGAATACTGTGTAATATATTGACAAAGTTGCACCGATCTTTAGCTATATGACAAGAAGTAGGGTATTTTACCTTCTAGGTTTCCGTATGGCAAAGAGCCCAATTTCTTCTCCCATTAAAGCAGATAATGCCGCCATATAAGTTAAACAATTTTAAATGCGGGGACAAACATAAATCAACCAATCGCCCGATGTAAAATTGTAAGTACACCGACGAAAGGTCGGCAGTTTGATTCGTACGTCGACATTAATATTTGTACATATGAAATAATCTTTGGGGAAAACATTTAAAAAATCAATCAATCCGAGGCGCATCTTCTCTAGCCAAGTTAAAACCTCCATGTCCCCATTCCGTGTTTTACCTTGGCGGACTACTCCACTCAAACCCGTAAATCGAACAGCTCGTTTTGATTGGATGCGAGTAAAACTTCTCGCAGCTAATCAAAACTCCGGGCACTTGCAATGAAAATAACGTAATGGCGGCTGTGTACACCCACTCGGAACTCCCTTCGGCTATCTTCGCTTCCTACCGGTCGGCTTTGACACGCCTCGGGCAGTCTGCGTTCTTTATACGGTAAATCACCGTATTTTTGGGCTGAATAAAAATGGCGTCGAAAGTGAATATCAAAATGTTTTACTACAGACGAAAACAGAAAATAAAAATAATTATAAATTTATTAAATGCTAATATCATTTAGAAAGATATTTGTTTATGTATTTTATTTAGCCCGGTAAACCACATGTTGTAGACAGACGCAGTTTCGGTACATATCAGGAATCTTCAAATACTTCAATTATATAACTGATCGAGGCTGAAAGTTAACAAACCGAGTGTTTCAGTCCCTTACATTATCACGGGGACACTTTTGTGGGGCCCTCAAGGGGATTTGGGATTTGTACGCTTCATGGCTACCTATTTGGTCGCCATATTCAAAATGACCTGCAGTCTATCAGAGGGTATTTCACGCACGTAAATCCCCGAAGTTTCAGAGTGTGTGTACACCTTGACGAGTGCTGATTGGCCAAGACTTTGTAAGTATAGAAAAGACAACTCTTACATTCCCATCAGTGGGCGCTGTTCGATTTACGGGTTGGAGTGGAGTAGTCCGCCAAGCTAAAACACGGAATGGAAATATGCAGATTTTAACTTGGCTTGCGAAGATGTCCGAGGCATTGTTTAATATCAATATCCAGTAAATATCCCCATGTCATTTTACGATGCTCTCCCACGTTATAGTTGACCTACTTCTCTCTCGGGCCTAATGTAATGAATATATTTGCGGAGAAATCTGTTTAATATTTAACGATACAGCGGTTACTTTATAATTACTGTTAAGCCTGTCTTGGACTTGATGTTTTAATCTCCTGGGTTGCCAGTTCCTCCGGGCATAGAGCCCGGTTTCCTCCCACAATAAAACTGGCAACGCCGCCATATAAGTGAAATAATCTTGAGCGCGGCGTAAAACACCAAACAATCAATTAATCAATTTAATCTCCTCCTGTTATGCATAGGTAATATTTCAATATCATTGAGAAGTTCGTTGGTTACAAATAAGGCAAAAGAAAAACTTATAGATAACAACATCTTGGCTTATTGCATTCTGTATAATTCTTATACTTAGTCAATTGATTTTGATATTGATGTAAAAACGACACCGAATAGTCAATTGACTTTCTATTGACTTTGATATTTATGTAAGAACAGCATGAAATTGTCGGCTGACTTTCTATTGACTTTGATAATGATGTAAGAACTACACCGAATAGTCGATTGACTTTTTATTGACTTTGGTAACAATGTATAAACTAAATCGAATAGTTTTTTTTACTTTCTATTGACTTTGATATTTATGTAAGAACAACATGGAATAATCGACTGACTTTCTATTGACTTTGGTAACAATGTAAAAACTACACCGAATAGTCGATTGACTTTTTATTGACTTAGGTAACAATGTATAAACTAAATCGAATAGTTTTTTTTACTTTCTATTGACTTTGCTATTTATGTAAGAACAACATGGAATAATCGACTGACTTTCTATTGACTTTGGTAACAATGTAAAAACTACACCGAATAGTCGATTGACTTTTTATTGACTTTGGTAACAATGTATAAACTAAATCGAATAGTTTTTTTTACTTTCTATTGACTTTGATATTTATGTAAGAACAACATGGAATAATCGACTGACTTTCTATTGACTTTGATAACAATGTAAGAACTACATCGAATAGTCGATTGACTTTTTATTGACTTTGATAACAATGTAAGAACTACAACGGATAGCTGATTGACTTTCTATTGACTTTGGTAACAATGTAAGAACTACATCGAATAGTCGACTGACTTTCTATTGACTTTGGTAACAATGATTATGTAAATACAATTTGTTAACATTGTTTGGGTTGTATTTCGCAACATTCCGGTGGAGAAATCAATAACCTTATCATGTAAATTGGGTCGTTCCGAAACGCAATGTAAACTTTTTCAAATATCAAAATCTCATCTCACAAATCTGTAAATGTACAATATAATGCCTTTGATGGTGGGATAAAAGTTAATTAAAAACTTCTCTGTGTCTACATAAGTCTTACTCTCGTATATCTCGAGTTTAGTAGGGCCTGGCTAACTCTTACTCTCGTATATTTGAGTTTAGTCGGGCCTGGTTAACTCTTACTCTCGTATTTTTGGGGTTAGTCGGGCCTGGTTAACTCGTAACCCGTATATTTGGGGTTAGTCGGGCCTGGGTAACTCTTACTCTCGTATTTTTTAGGTTTAGTCTAACCTGGCTAACTCTTACTCTCGTACATTTGATGTTAGTCTGGCCTGGCTAACTCTTACTCTCGTATATTTACGGTTAGTCGGACCTGGTTAACTTTTACTCTCGTATATTTGGGGTTAGCCGGGCCTGGTTAAGTATAGTATATTTGCGGATAATCGGGCCTAAGTAACTCTTACTCTCGTATAGTTGGGGTTAGTCTAACCTGGCTAACTCTTACTCTCGTGTATTTGGGGTTAGTCGGACCTGGTTAACTCTTACTCTCGTGTATTTGAGTTGAGTCGGGCCTGGTTAACTCTTACTCTCGTGTATTTGAGGTTAGTCGGACCTGGTTAACTCTTACTCTCGTATATTTGAGTTTAGTCGGGCCTGGCTAAATCTTACTCTCGTGTATTTGAGGTTAGTCGGACCTGGTTAACTCTTACTCTCGTGTATTTGAGGTTAGTAGGGCCTGGTTAACTCTTACTCTCGTATATTTGAGTTTAGTCGGGCCTGGTTAACTCTTAGTCTCGTATATTTGAGTTTACTCGGGCCTGGCTAACTCTTACTCTCGTATAGTTGGGGTTAGTCGGACCTGGTTAACTCTTACTCTCGTATGTTTGATGTTAGTCGGGCCTGGCTAACTCTTACTCTCGTGTATTTGAGGTTAGTCGGACCTGGTTAACTCTTACTCTCGTGTATTTGAGGTTAGTCGGACCTGGTTAACTCTTACTCTCGTGTATTTGAGGTTAGTCGGTCCTGGTTAACTCTTACTCTCGTGTATTTGAGGTTAGTCGGGCCTGGTTAACTCTTACTCTCGTATATTTGAGTTTAGTCGGGCCTGGCTAACTCTTACTCTCGTATATTTGAGGTTAGTCGGACCTGGTTAACTCATACTCTCGTATATTTGAGTTTAGTCGGGCCTGGCTAAATCTTACTCTCGTGTATTTGAGGTTAGTCGGACCTGGTTAACTCTTACTCTCGTGTATTTGAGGTTAGTAGGGCCTGGTTAACTCTTACTCTCGTATATTTGAGTTTAGTCGGGCCTGGCTAACTCTTACTCTCGTGTATTTGAGGTTAGTCGGACCTGGTTAACTCTTACTCTCGTGTATTTGAGGTTAGTCGGACCTGGTTAACTCTTACTCTCGTGTATTTGAGGTTAGTCGGACCTGGTTAACTCTTACTCTCGTGTATTTGAGGTTAGTCGGACCTGGTTAACTCTTACTCTCGTGTATTTGAGGTTAGTCGGACCTGGTTAACTCTTACTCTCGTGTATTTGAGGTTAGTCGGACCTGGTTAACTCTTACTCTCGTGTATTTGAGGTTAGTCGGGCCTGGTTAACTCTTACTCTCGTATATTTGAGTTTAGTCGGGCCTGGCTAACTCTTACTCTCGTATATTTGAGGTTAGTCGGGCGTGGTTAACTTTTACTCTCGTATATTTGAGGTTAGTCGGGCGTGGTTAACTTTTACTCTCGTATATTTGAGGTTAGTCGGACCTGGTTAACTCTTACTCTCGTGTATTTGAGGTTAGTCGGGTCTGGTTAACTCTTACTCTCGTATATTTGAGTTTAGTCGGGCCTGGTTAACTCTTACTCTCGTATATTTGAGGTTAGTCGGGCCTGGCTAACTCTTACTCTAGTATATTTGCGGATAATCGGGCCTAAGTAACTCTTACTCTCGTATATTTGAGGTTAGTCGGGCCTGGCTAACTCTTGGACTCATATATTTGAGTTTAGTCGGGCCTGGTTAACTCTTACTCTCGTATATTTGAGGTTAGTCGGGCGTGGTTAACTTTTACTCTCGTATATTTGAGTTTAGCCGGGTCTGGTTAACTCTTACTCTCGTATATTTAGGGTTAGTCGGGCGTGGTTAACTTTTACTCTCGTATTTTTTTAGGTTAGCCGGGTCTGGTTAACTCTTACGCCCGTATTATTTGGGGTTAGCCGGGCGTGGTTAACTTTTACTCTCGTATATTTGAGGTAAGCCGGGTCTGGTTAACTCTTACTCTCGTATTTTTGGGGTTAGCCGGGCCTGGCTAACTCTTACTATCGTATATTTGAGGTTAGTTGGACCTGGCTAACTCTTACTCTCGTATATTTGACTTTAGTCTAACCTGGCTAACTCTTACACTCGTATATTTGCGGTTAGTCGGGCCTGGCTAACTCTTACTCTCGTATATTGGGGGTTAGTGTGGCCTGGTTAACTCTTACTCTTGTATATTTGAGGTTAGTCGGGCCTGGTTAACTCTTACTCTCGTATATTTGAGGTTAGTCGGGCCTGGCTAACTTTTACTCTCGTATATTTGAGGTTAGTTGGGCCTGGCTAACTCTTACTCTCGTATATTCGAGTTTAGTTGGGCCTGGCTAACTCTTACTCTCGTATATTGGGGGTTAGTGTGGCCTGGTTAACTCTTACTCTCGTATATTTGAGGTTAGTGGGGCCTGGCTAACTCTTACTCTCGTATATTGGGGGTTAGTGTGGCCTGGTTAACTCTTACTCTTGTATATTTGAGGTTAGTCGGGCCTGGTTAACTCTTACTCTCGTATATTTGAGGTTAGTCGGGCCTGGCTAACTTTTACTCTCGTATATTTGAGGTTAGTTGGGCCTGGCTAACTCTTACTCTCGTATATTCGAGTTTAGTTGGGCCTGGCTAACTCTTACTCTCGTATATTGGGGGTTAGTGTGGCCTGGTTAACTCTTACTCTCGTATATTTGAGGTTAGTGGGGCCTGGCTAACTCTTACTCTCGTATATTTGAGTTAAATCGAGCCTGGCTAACTCTTACTTTCTTATTTTTGGGGCTAGTCGGGCCTGGTTAACTCTTACTCTCGTATATTTTGGCCCTATATTGGCCCTAATTTGGAGTCAGGGCTCATTGCAATCAAAAAGTCAGAGTTGGCTGCCCGCTTCTTATCGGGCAGTTTGCGGTCTGATTTAGATAGTAAATAACAACATCACTAACTCAAATAGTATCAGTACGACATTCATTAATAATTTAGCATTTTTTAAAGTGAATTTAACGTTTAAAAACTGAAAAACCGCTAAACAATGTTACGTCATCAATGGCGAAGAGTTTGAGACTTGGGGAAGGCAAAAGTGAATTTGTGGGAGGAATAATGTTTACTGGCCGATCCTGCCCGTCCATATCAGGCATGGGTAGGTAGCAAAATTATCTCCGGCTTTTTTATTGCAATGAACCTTGACTCCAAAATACGGCCATCAGTATAAAAATAGTAATTTTGCAGTCAGAAACCCGGACTGCATTTGACCCGAATAGCTATGTGAAGATGCACAGCGCTAAATACGGAGGCCTATTAGTGCCAACATTGTACCTTGGTATTTCCAGTGTTTTTGGACTTAACTCCATCAGAAGCTAAACGATGTAATGCATGCCTTCTTCAAAACTTCTCCGTCGCCCGGCCGTTTTTTATAAACCTTTATCAATAATTCCCGTAGGGCCATGATTTGGTATGCGCTGAAATTAAAACAATATTTTGAAAAACAAATTGAAACAACATGGCGGGCTCAATTCGAAAGAAACAAACATGGCCAGCATTACATTTTAAGTCAAAATCTCCTCAATGATAAATGTATGTAGTTTTTGACTGTATGTAGTTATATAATATACGAAATCTATGGGCTTCACTGCGTTTAGGTCATTTTGAGGCACCAGATACTATTGCGTGTTTTATGTCCGTATATAACCGTCACAGTCTGTTCTCTTTGTTGTCTTACTTGATCGATATCCGTTAATCAATAACGTATAAGAGAGCTAATTTCAACCCACGTCTATTCAGCCCTTCAGTTGGCCTACAAAACCAAACACAACTTTTTAAGCCAGTGGTTAATTCAACCCAATACCTGATCAATACGTTATACAAAACAGCGTGTTGCGCTTTTAAAACATAATTTTCTCATTAATTCTTTACCTCATGTAGTCTGTCTACAACTCTACTCTTTATAGTCCATTAAATCACACAACAAAAATATTTAATGTTGATTTTATGGTTTATGACTCCAAATACAGTTTATTATTGCGGCTTGTCCTGTGGGAGAAATAAGTATTCGACATAAAAGGGAATTTGATTTTGCTTATCAGACCGATTGTTAAATGACGTCATCGGGGATAGCAAGAGGAAATCAAAATGGCGGACGTGAAGTATTCTGCATTGAAAAATATAGACGTGTTGTCAGACGTGTCGCAACAAGTAGTTTGAACAAGCACTTCAAACACTCCTTTTGATTTTATATACCATAATTTTGTCTCGTGACGTCATTAGACTCCAGGCCTGTGCTACCATATCAAAATTCTTTTAGTTTTCTTACGTCACTGATAAGCATGTTACTTAGGGTCCTTGTAAACGGATTTCTATCATGGACGTATTGCGATTATGAACGGATTGCGACTATGCACGGATTTCGATTGTGCACTTCAGGTCTGGGAGATCCAGGTTCAAGCCTGGGTTGAGTCAGACCAAAGACTTTAACAGTGGGGGCTGCTGCTGCTTCGCTTGGCGCTCAGCAATAGGAGTTAGCGCAGCGGCTGGTTGGCCCGGTGTCAGTAGGCCTATAATGGGACTGGGTGAGGGGGCTTGCTGGGTGTCTTCGGCAAGTCGTCTCGGTGAGGCAGCACCCACAAGGAGACAACGTCTTCATATGACTGAAATACTGTTAAGCAAGAAGTAAAAATCACAAATCACTCACTCACTCGATAATGCAACGACTGCGATTATGAACTGGCTGTACTTATGCTCGGAATACATTTATGCACGGATTGCAATTATGGACTGATTGCGGTTATGAACGGATTGCGACAATGCACGGATTTCGATAATGCAACGACTGCGATTATGAACTGGCTGTAGTTATGCTCGGAATACATTTATGCACGGATTGCGATTATGGACTGATTGCGATTATGCACCGATTGCGATTATGAACTGGCTTCGGTTATGAGCGGAGTGCATTTATGAACGGGTTGCGATGATGCACGGGTTGTGGTTATGCACGGATTGCGATTATGAACGGATTGCGGTTATGAACGGGTTGCGATGATGCACGGATTGTGGTTATGCACGGATTGCGATTATTCATGGGTTGTGGTTATGAACGGATTTTGAATGGATTGCGAGTATGCACCGATTGCGATTATGAATAAGACAAATACAGAAGTCGTTATCCATAAAAAAAATCATCGCCTACTCCTAAATCTTTCTCACCATAAATAAATTAACTATATTTTCCTTAAAAAAGATGATTAAGGCATCACCACGAAGTAAGTTATTTGTGTATGACACGAGCTTTCGAAACCTATGCCGGTGTCTTTATCAAGTGTAATACACTTAATATCATAGCGCTTGATAAAGGCACCGGCATAGGAGTCAAAAGCTCGTGTTGCTTACACACAACTTACTTCGTGGTGATGCCTTAATCATTTCGCATTAGCATGGGACCCATGTTTAAAGAGAGTTTCAAACATTTCTTGATATTTTCCTAGCCGATTGCGTTTTAGTTAACTTCATTAAATTTCAATTAATTGCAAAACGAAAAATCATGTACAGTTTTTGTATTTTAAAAACAAGAACAAGATCGTGGGAAAGGCATTTTAAACTCGGAGAAAATATGTCAGATTTTTCTTTCAATTTTTAAATATATGCGATATGAATAGGCCTACTATCCGAATTTTCTCTCTCTCTGTCCTATGACATTAATTTCTCTAAACCCATGCTATAAGAACCTAACGGAAAATTCTGTGGTCATTTTGATAGTTTGACCATTCGATCAATAGTCCTTTCTTTATTTCCTTGCCACATGTCACGCCTGACCCTAGCTTTATACTCACCATCATATCGACAAACGACTTTAAAAGTATACAACTTGGAAAATTCAGCTGACAAAGAACTTTATGATAAAGTGCGTGGAAAAATCTATAGACTATAAAATATGGCCGAAGTATAGCAGCATATGCTGTTATATCTATATAATATATACATTTCTCTATGCAGTGAAATGAACAGTCTATAGATACTGATGCACGTATATGGAAGTTTATGTCGATATCGACCCATCGTTCTTTTTATATTTAACACACGGACAATCTTCTTGACTAAAATAACCATGCAATTTCTAATTGTGTTTAAAAAAAAGGGGGGGGGGGGTATGTATGCCATTTAGACCTCTCTATCCAGTCATAGATTGTTATAATAAACCAAGACCCATGATATTTCATTAGGTTTGAAGACAAAGGAGAGATTGGCTTTTGTCAGTAAATTTCTTTCTGAAATACTTTGTTATATTTGGACAAATTGTACGGTTGATTGATTGATTGATTGTTTGGTGTTTTACGATTATTTCACTTATATGGCGGCGTTGGCAGTTTAATTGTGGGAGGAAACCGGGCTCTATGCCCAGAGGAAACCCACGACCTTCCGTTGTTAACTGGCAACCATCCCACATTGGTCGTTCGAGTGAAAACCCAAAAATGTACGGATCTTCAGCTATATGACAAGAAGCCGGGTATTTTATCTTCTAGGCATGTCGTTTCCAATTGGAAACTAATCTGGCCTGATCGACGTGGGATTGTATATACAGTAAGTCTGAGTCGATCAGTCTTACAACAGTCTTCCATCAGTTGGTCGCGAGTTCGAATCTCAAGGTGTGACTGTCGAAAGAAAAAATGAATCCGTAAGTGAAATGTCACCCTTCAATGCACGCATTAGCGCATGTCCGTGGAAACCAATAACTGATGCCCCGGGAAGTTTATACGACGATCCAGGCTACACTATGGTCTCGATAAACCATGGCACCGCCTGTCGAAATAGCTCAAGTTTATTCACTATACCTACCAGTAAACAATTGTATAAGACAGAACGAAATCTGATGGATGTTATCTTAAGTCAGCTCGCCTTGAAGATTATTTCTTTTAAAAGGCATTTTTTTTAAATAAAGTCCAACTGGTAGTTCTATATCTTTAGAATGCTCCGTATTTGCTCTCACAATTTCTGGCTAACGAAAAAACATTCAATCATAACTCCATTTCCTCTGCATACCCTAAATATATAATAGCAGGGCCATTATCTTAGTGTCATAGCATTTCGTAATATTCCGATAAGCAGATTAACTAGACTTATAATGGACCGGGCGTATCGTATTGTACATGCAGGCCTCATAATGGAACGGGCGTATCGTATTGTACATGCAGGCCTCATAATGGAACGGGCGTATCGTATTGTACATGCAGGTCTCATAATGGAACGGGCGTATCGTATTGTACACGCAGGCCTCATAATGGATCGGGCGTATCGTATTGTACATGCAGGCCTCATAATGGATCCGGCGTATCGTATTGTATATGCAGGCCTCATAATGGATCGGGCTTATCGTATTGTATATGTAGGCCTCATAATGGATCGGGCGTATCGTATTGTATATGCAGGCCTCATAATGGATCGGGCGTATCGTATTGTACATGCAGGCCTCATAATGGATCGGGCGTATCGTATTGTACACGCAGGCAAAGCAATGTACATCTACTAAAGTGTAAACGCTAACGGCTTTTGTACACTTGGGATAACCCGTAATGGGTGCTTACATAATCGTGCGTATGTAGGTTTAATTCACTTCACATAATCATAATGACAGGAAATGGAAGGATAAATTTTCATCCCCGAGAGCAGGAAATAGCTTCGCTTGGGTATTGCCGTGATGACTTGTCTGCTCATGCTTTCTCATTACTTGTTTTGAAGTACTGTAGTCATAACAATCTACGGTGATTTGCGTTCGGCTGCTGTCGGTACGTAAAACCCCGAGTTTGCTCCGACTGTTACCGAAGCTGTGATTGATGGATGACTAAATGGGACAAGTTCATTATCTCGCAGGTCATTAGAGGATTAGTGTCCGAGGAAAATGGTAAATGAACGGATTATCGGCTTTGTTATGGCTTGGTGATTAAGGATTTGTAGTAATCCGGTCTGACGGCCAATTTGTCAACTTGTCTCGCTATTAACACTGTTTATGACCATTTTACCAATTCTCTTTCCAGTTTCCGTTCAACATTTGTTAGGTTTTCAGCTGATGCACTGTTAAATGATATGGCCGCATCCGTCTTCCGTACATTCATTTAATGACTAAGTGTTTTCATTGCTTCTGTATTCAGACAATACACAGTCATATATGTTAAACAAGATTGAAATACCGTGGGCTTCCAAATATAGGAAAACATGTCCGATGAAACAACATAATAACCAAATTATTTACACTATGTTAGTTTTTTTAATGTCCGTCAAACGCTGAACTTCTCTTGACGATCGGAGTTTATGAAAAAAAAAAGTCAGAATTTTGGCAGTTTGTCTTGTTTTAAATATGAACACCATAAGCGCCGCCATTGCTTAGTGATGAGCGCGTGCATGACTGATTTGGATCCAAATTGCACCATCTACAAGTAATGGCGGCGTTCGATAGAAATTAAATACCGCGTGGTCTCCATATAGTTTAATAGCATATAGACTTGCAAACGTATTCTCGCGATATCTCCTTTAGACGTGCATGGCTAAAATAGACTGGACTTAAGGACTAGGGTAACTTCTAATTGTTATAGAAAAAGAGCACATGGCCTTTCATCCCATGTTGATACGAAACGAAAGGCATAGCTTCTGAAGAGAAAACATGAAATACTATGAGTCGAAAATATAGATTGTCAGTTAATTTAAACCGTCCAAAAACAGCCTCCTCTCTCGGTCAATGTTAAAAAAGAAGCATAGTACTTTATAATTTTTTCTGTTCTTATAAAGTGTAGGGACACCTTCTCAGATAGAAAAAAATGATCACATATAGCCCAGAGTCTAAATTTGGAAAATGTTTTCTATTTTTTTATAAGCCCCAAACTTGCATTTTTAGAGTATTGAAATAGATTGAACCTCCTACCCTTTTGAAATAGTGTTCAACAGTTTGCCATCCAGTTGATGGTGGATAATGTTTGGTTTCAAATCCCTTCTTTATGAACATCTCTGAGACCGGTATTAGAGAAACACTTCTTATTTGCATGTTAACGTTTTTCAAACTATGCTTTAACGATCAATTACTTAAATATGAGCAGTTCGTGTCACTTTGAGACACAGTATCTTCCAACTGTAGCTTTCTGTAATTTTATATTCTTTGTTATACTATGTAGCCTTCTTGGTCGCGAAAAGTCGTTTAAATAAGGCATCAATAGACCCCCTCGGCTTAGAATGACGTTTTGATGACGTTGTTCGAATTAATGATAAAAAATTAAGACATCAACACGTCCTCAGTTGTTTTTGAACAACACGAAATTTCGTTTTTATCATTGGTATGGAACCCTCGTTTAAAGAGAGTTTCAAACATTTCTTGTTGTTCGAATTGTATGGCATTGACGTCATTTCCCTGTTGCGGTCGCTGTGACACGCCTCTTTTGCATTACGTCATAGAACATCAACATGATTCTGACATCAGATTGATCCAAAAACTCAATTAAGCATTATTTTACCATACAACGAGGCTCCTGCGCAAGCGTCGATCCTTAAGCCGAAAGGGTCTATACAAAAGTACCCAGCTAAGTTTATAAACTGTTGCTATGACAACGACTCACAACATCTTTTGAATAAGGGATTGACTTAATTAGGAATTAGAAGTAGACTTCTTTGATTTGAGTGTTATTATGTATATATCCGTCTATACTGGATAATCGCTATAATTACATAGGTAAATTAATAGTTTACTGTAAGGTATATTGGAACATGCAAGAACAACCCCATTAGGGCTCAGTCAAAACTCGAGATACAGAATCTCGTGGCTAAGAAAATCAAGCGTGTATCATAAGAATCATACCTTTAAGTAAAACGATTTGCAGAGAAAGCCAAAACGCAAGTAAACTGTCAAATCATGCATAAGGAAAACGTTTCAACCGCGGTGGAAATGTTTCCACAGCGGAGAAAAGGTCCACACAGCGGAGAAAACTTTTGTCCGCGGTGAAAACGCAAAATTTTTACTGAACGGTATGCTTCTTATGATACACGCTTGATTTTCTTCGACATATACAGAATCTCTCCTCTCAAAACCAAGCTTACGCTTGTGCACAATGTTGTTAAAGATGGAAAACACTGGTACTAATAGGCCTCCGTAGTTATCCGGTCAATGTATATATAATAACGATGTTTACGGGAAGACCATTTGTAACTTTCCTAGCTCCGATGGACCTCTGCGTGGATATTGAGTTTATTTTGGAATTCCCTTTCCTTCTTTGTTATTGATATGAGGATTGACCTAGTTTAGCTGCGTAGCCTCATGCGCTTCTATCAGCTGTTCATTGCGTCTGTCACACAACATGCAACAATGGATTTCTTTTCTCCAATAGTCTCACTTGTGTTAATATCCCTTTCACAAACCCAAATTAATCCGGATCCGGGATAGGTACCCTACATTTGATTTTTTTAAAATATATCTTTGAAATAAACTTTTTCTCTCTCCCCACCACTACCCGAAAAACACATACCCTCGGGTCATTGATATAAGAATTCATGGGAAGATCTGAGAAATATTTTATTACAAGCAGTGTCATGTAGTAGAAGTTTTGCGGGCAACAATGATATGACGTCATGGCACAAATCTTAGACCGGACAAGCCCAACTATCATTAAGACTTTTTCTGTCAAAACCTCTTTTTTGGAAATACTAGATTTATTCGTATATTAACTGTCACAATAACGGTTTTCTATTCTTAAATCTGTTGTAAAAAAGACGAAAAGATGATGTTAAAAAGAAACAGGTCGTCTGTCCGGTCGACCACTTCGGACAATAATTGCCACGTTGCTAAATTACGTCATTGCGGTATCGTCATTTGTTTCACTGACTCGATCGCGCTATGTGGAAGAGTTACCAGGTACCTGCCAAAGGCTGGGGGTTCAGTCCGGGCAATAAACTCGTTCCTTTCTCCCCCAGCCACTGAACCTGGTAACGCCACGTTCTAAGTAAATTAGTCTCATTAGCACAACGTGAACCATCAGTTAATCAAAATGGTTCGTTTACTACACCATAGAAAAAAGTATAGACATTGGGGAAATGACAAATTGAATCACTGCCCCCAACTAGGAGCATCTTCGCAAGCCAAGTTAAAATCTTCATGTCCCCATTTCAAACACGGAATATGGACATGCAGATTTTATCTTGGCTAGAGAAGATGAACTAGGAGTAGTTCTGGCTATCCTTGCTACATTCAGGAAAGGTATCAACCTAAATGAAATGATTCTCCACCCTCAAATAAAAAGATTTATCCGATTTATCAGCAAAAAAAACCCTCCCCACCCAAACAGGTCTGGAAACGGGCGAAGAATTGTAAAGGATGCGACGTAAAACGCATCAGCCAGTCAGCGTACGCCATTGGAAAATAACTCGAAAATTGACTAATAACTGTTTCTGTTTTAACAAAATTTACATTATATTTGGCAGCTCACGTGTCTTTAATTACGTGTACTATAAATCTAGTTTTTTTTTTCTGTTTCAGGGAATACAATGTGTCCAGTTATTTTACGAAGCAGATCGTGGTACTCTAGAATTAATAACTCTATGGTTGGTTCTAGCAGAATGTGTATTTTTACCCCACACTTTATGGATGTTTAGTAAACGATACCGACATGGATTTGTGTACTTTTGGAAAGTCCACGTTCTCAAAAATACATCAGCTGAAGAAGGTATGTTTAAAGTTATTGATTGATTAATTGATTGATGTTTTACGCCGCACTCAAGATTTTTTCACTTACATAACGGCGTTGCCATGCATGTTGTTGGGTAGTGGACGATCTCTTTGCCCGGAGGAAACCACGGACCTTCAGCGAGTACCTGTATGGCAACTCTCCCCTGTGGGTGTAGATAATTTAGGGCCCTGTCTGATAGTTCAGAATTTTTTGATCTTTGAAATGTGTGTATGTAGATTCAGAAGAAACGCAGTTGTCCGTTACACATACTTGACCCATATGTTTTACCAGTTTCATTTGCCATCCTGATCAGTAGCACTAATTAACATATCGAGTCCAAATATGTATCAACGTTTAGGAATCAAAATGTGTCATATGTAGCCCGCGGTTTTTAACTGAATGGTTTGGAGACTGGATTAATTTAAAAAGTCATTTTGGATTCAAACTCGGACTATGATCATTGATACGAAAGCCCCCCCCCCCCTCCACCGGAAATGAATCGAGTCAATCTGTTGTGGGTGTATATAGGCCTATTATATTTATTATGCGTTTTGGGCATGTATAGTTTTAGAGTCGCTATCAACCCTAATCTGTTCGAGAAAATCTAGGAGATATCGGTCAGTCTGTCAGATATGACAGATATCGGTCAGTCTGTCATATCGTGAACTGACGATATCTGGTCAGTCAGACCGAGGAGATATCCTCTGTTTACAGGGGAGTTAACTATGTGTGAAGACCCAACGTTGTACCCTGAGGCACTTATTTATTTAGCAATTTTAAACCAATAGGGATTATAATTCCATAGCTGCTTGAGTATTCTTACATACTTCGTTATTATTTTTCATTCCGTTTTATAATTATATTTTTTAGAAAATAATAAATTGCATATTTAAGTTCTCTTTACTGTTGTATATTTCAGATCCCACAGCATGTATGTTGCAGTCCTACACAACCAAAGGATCCTCCGCTAATGGAACATCTCGCGGTGTTTCCGTTTACCAAAATCGGATTTTACGCTCTTTACCAAGGGGGACAACTCCTGGTGTCATCATAGATTCAGGGGAGATAACTCAGATGTCCCCAGTCAGAGGTGCTTTGAGCCAAGTGTTTTCTGAGCAGTCCGGGCAAATAAACGGGAATATCACTGTGCATGCTCAGCCCTCAACATCTAAAAAGGGTCACCCGGGGACTGTGTCAGTGAAAGTTTACAGTGTCAGCGAAGGTTTGACCAAACAAAATTCGATAATGTCTTCTGAGAAACTCTCTCAGTCTTTGAGTCCCCCTATGAGTCCGGCGAAGAGATTTGCACATGCGGAGAACGAGGTTCAAAGGTCATCCAGTCGTTCGCGCCAAGAATGGGTTGAGCAAATGCGACGTAAGCATTTACCTGCTATATTTGTTAACGATGCGTTCGAAAAAGAAGATCCTGTCCTAGGAAATGAAAACTTACACAAAACGGTGGCGGAATCTAATGAAAAATCACACAAAAAATCTGACAGTGCGAGTTCTTTATATTACTTATCCGGAGAATTTCATCCGGATAATTTGACTTCAAGTTTTTCTAAACAATTGACAGAAAGTGAAAGTGACGCTACGAGCAACCAGTATGATACAGTTGATATATCTCGAGTTCTTGACGAGACCTCGATGTCTGGGAACTTTGGTGACCAGCCCCCTGCTGGACACTCGAGCGCCTCGAACAGCCCCCAGCCTCCAAAGAAACCTTTACGGAAACAACAGTCGGTCGGAAAACATTTCGCAAAAGGTGAACCAGAAACTGACGATGCATCCATTGTCTTGGAACGATACCAGGAGAACCGCAGGCCTTTGTGGTTAGACGACGCTGATGTAGGCCTACCTGGTACCGAGAATGCGACTATTCAAATTGTTCACCAAAACCCGAAACCGATCAGCTCAAACAGCTCCCAAAGAAGCAACTCTCCTTCGATCCACTTTGACGAAGATGTTGACAGAGGATTCGAAGAAGCTCTGGCTATAGGTTATGCATCGGTGTCCGCCCATGAGAGTTTATCAGGCAGTTACTTTGAATCCATTCAAGAGGAATCGGAGGACCGTTTAAGCCGGTCCCTTGACGACGGAAACCCTTTCCTTCCCGAGGACATGGACGATTCCCAAAGCGAGGCTTCGTTTGTTACCAAAGCAGTTGTCTCGAAACGCCAAAGAAACTATTCCAGTGAAAGCGATAACCCTTTTGATAAAGTGCCTATGTCCTCTTTTAAACCACATGCGAATAAAGTTAAAGAAAGTTCGCATGCGCAAAGTAACGGAAATGGAGATTCTGGCAGAGGCACGTGGACTGATTATTCGAATGATTTTATAGACGACGCTGATGATGTTTTTAATCACACGTCAAATTTGGCAGCTTCGTCAATATCGTGGCCGGACGAAATGGTCACAGTTGAGAAAAGTGAAAACATGTCATTTGACTCTGATTTTTCGGAGATTAAGTTAGATGAAGTGGACGTTACAGACAGTGCAAGCGTTTCTCATGGAAGCTTTAACCCGGACACAAAAATAACAAGGACTAACTCAAACAATGTTGAACAAATTAATGGATTTGATCCAGCCTATTTCTAAAAAAAACAAATGCTTTTTGGGGTGAATTTTCCTTTAAGGCTCTATGTAGTGTGACGTTGATTTATTATACGTTTTATTCTCTATGTTTGTTTGCTTCTTAGTGTTATCTATCTGCAACCGATCTGGGTCCACTTTTACGAAGCCCCCTTAAGCTAAGGACACCTTAATTTTCCCCTTAGGAAGAACTTAAGACGTCGATGCTATTTTACGAAGCCCCCTTAGCTTAAGGTCACCTTAACTTTAAGAGAATTTTTAAGGGTGCCTCAAAGGCACACTTAACGTTCCCTTAAGTCATTTTTTAGCTTTTAAACATAAGCACAATTGTTATTTTGGGATGAAACAGCGAGGAGACTATTTAAATCGTATAAAGAATCTCTTCTGATTTAATACGACATTTAAAATTCGATGCCAGTGCATTTTACTATTTGACGATATTTGCGCTCATGAGTTACTCCCCTTTGTGGAGTTCTTATGCAATGTACTAAAATCACAACAGGCTTTATCGGAAGAAAGTTTGTGGCTATCCTATCATTCAAACAGTGTTGGTTGAGAAAATAACTAAAAGAAAGGTTTGTTTCAAGACTTATAATCTAAAAAAAACTTGTGATCTGCTAGGAAACATCAGTATCTAAGGAGTTTCCCTCCTCCACTCGAGGAGAGTTCCCTCTTAAGTTGTCGCTAAGGCGAAAATCTTAAGATGGGGTTAAGAGGGTTTCGTAAAAGTGGCGTAGGTCCCTCTTAAAATTTCCCTTAATGTTTATCCTTAGCCACTAAGATCACCTTAACTAAGGAGGCTTCGTAAAACTGGGCCCTGGTGTCATGAGCTGCCAAAATGTTGATATTTTTACGCTAAAACAGAATGTTGAAATTATTGGTTATTTTTCTCAAGAAGTATAATTCAGAAGCTTTTTAGTGCTTCTAGTCTCGAAAATGTACGATAAAGTATTGTTTTGAACTAACTTTGGCTTAGAATGAATGAATCGTCGTCCCTGTTATTTAAATTTTGTTTACTTTTCGAACACGTTTTCGATTCGCACAGGCCACATACTGTATGGATTTTCCTCATTCCAACGCCAATCATTTAGTTTTTCGATGGCCTTCAAAGCCTCTTACTGTTGTGAAGATCAGAAATTATAAAAGAAGTGTGAATTTTGGCAGCTCATGCCACTTTAAATATTCATAAGATCGCCAGCTAGTATATCTGTGGATATACCTTGATGGCTGCTACACGTTAAAGATAGCACATTAACCCCCTCCAGACATTTTGATATCAAACATATGTACCATTTTTTTTCCTGAAATGCAACCCTTTATACGAAGGACATGTTGCACATATGTCTCTACGTGCAATAGGTATAAATCCATCCAATCAGCAGGATGTTGCGGTATGTCCATGCAATTAATATAACAAATCTTAGCAACGGCATATCTCTCTATGGCTCTTTTCTAAATACTGCATCAATTAAAAATATATAAGGGAATCAGAATATTTTCATCTGATAATCTGAATGGAAATGTCCAGCTCAGTGACCAAAATATTGATAAACTGGTCAACAGAGACAACTGTGCGACTCCTCGTAAAGTGCCGCCCTGAAAACTTTCTTTTTCTCTGATTTTTCTTCTAGCCCAAACAAGGCAACAAATTGAAATTCTCAGTACATCCCAATCAATCTTTAAAATCGATTCTTTAGTTTGCCACTCCGTTTCCATTGTAACCATGCTGCTATAAAATGCAATGCGTGAAGTCCGCCATGTTTCCAACAATGAAGACATAAAGGGGGAGCACTCTGCAATGATCGACATTTTTTAAGCGTTTTCTTACTCCAGCGTCCGCTCCATATCGACCAACAGTCCATTGCAAGTTTCTTTCCAAAGGCATAATTTAGCGACATCACAATATTAGTCAAAACTGCGCCAAGTGGACGACCGCGCGCTACATTTTTTTTAGATGTGTTTCACGCCGAAGTAAATGATAGAAAAATGGTGTAGGTACACGGGTTATATCTGATTGATTGATAACGTTAATAAAATAATCAATGTCTGAAATCTACTGAATAAGTCGTCAAAATCTCTTACCCGGTCTAATAGGCCTACTTCTGCAATGACGTCACGACGTTGTTGTTGTTGTTGTCGAAACTGGCAATAAGACTATTGCGATTGAGAGCGCTAGCAGCAAATCCCATACAAATTGGTACGAAACATATTCATCACATTCTTTCTGAAGGCTGAATCCATGAGGAAGTAAACGATAGGTCCGCAGACGAAGTGAATTTGATAAGCGTGAAAAGCTATAGGTTCTGCTGGCAAATGCTTATATGACATCAAAATGGCGGGAAGGCTGAGTAGCCAATATGTCAAACTGATTACAACGAATATAAACGTCCACCATTTTTGTTCGCTTTCCATTAGAAAAGCGTTGATTTCGTCGCCAATGCAGCCAGGGTCCCTATATGGCTGCTGATGTTGTTGTTGTTGTTGTTGTTGTTGATGTTGCTGTTGTTGTTGTGTTTCTACTCGGTCAGAGATTTCCCGCAGCTGAGATTCGAGCAGGAGAGATTTCGGATTGTATTTCCGATAAAAGATAAATGAAAGTGTACACAAATACAGGATACACATAAAGGCACCCTCTAGGGCAATTTCAATCTTGATAAATTCGGTGTATGCTTCCATTGAGGACATAGAAATAAGCAAATCGTTTGCGTGACAATAACCGACGTTCTCCACTTCATCCTGAAAATTTCCAGCGCTGTTGTTCTTGGATTGGGTGGAAATCTGAGATTTCTTTCTGTACACTCCAAACCCCAAGGACACAGGAACTGATATCAACAGCGCACAAAATACGGCCGCCATTGCAGCTCCGAAAGCTAACTTAATACGCGTGACGTTGTTACGGGAATGACACACGCATGCGCAGCGTTCAAGGGAGATAAGTAAGAGTATACTGAAGGAAAATTGACCACCGACATTTCCAAGATAGTGAAACAGTTTACAGAACGTGTCGTTATATACTTTAAATTCCAGGGATTCCATAATAATTGACATCGGCAAGAAAATTGAAGCGGACAGTAGATCCTTGCAAGCCAGGCTGAGGACGGCGATGCCGTATGTGCGCTCTTCTAGCTGTGAATACCAATTTATAACCAAAAGGTTGGCACTGGAACCCATGAGGCAAATGGCAACTTGTATCCCAATAAGGATGTGGAGAGGGTGGGGTGCAGGCAACCCTTTCGGCCCTTCGCCGCCTTCCTCCATAAAGGTAGCATTCTTCAGATCTGTCATTTTCCACTTCGTCTACAAGAAGAGGAACAAGAGAAAGGCATCAGAACAACGAAAATATGTTGTGAAACGAAATATAGGAATGAATGATATACCTACAGATAAGTGACCCATTAACGAATATACCCTTTCGACTTAAAGTGGCATGAGCTGCCAAAATTCAACCTGTTTTTATAATTTCTGATCGTCACGACAGTAAGAGGCTTTGAAGGCCATCGAAAAACTAAACGATTGACGGTGGAATGAAGAAAATCCAGTATGTGGCCAATAAGAACCGAAACAATAAAAAGCCTCTGAATTATACGTCTTGAGATAAATAACCAATAATTTCAACATTTTGTTTGAACGTCAAAATATCAACATTTTGGCCGCTCATGCCACTTTAAGAATTGACGCTTGAGCTGTAGCCTCGTCTTTGGATCCCGCCCCCCCCCCCCCCCCCCCCCCCAAATTTTGGCCTACCATTTTTTTTTTTTTTTGGGCAAAATATTTTTTTGCAGTTTTCTTAAATACAAATATGGACTTGAAATAAAGTGGCCGAAATTCGATGAGTTATACGAAGTGTGGTAGGAGTGAGGGCCTTCAAATCTCGTCAATCCTTTTTAAACTACCGGTATTGCATTTTTACATGCATATAAGATGATTTAAAAGATCAACGTCCTCGTAGTGCGGTATGTGAGATGAAAGTTGTCAATCAATTGACACAAAATACAACACGTTCCAAATGAAAGCGTTAATATTGTTTATAGAGCAAAAAAATCGTTTTATACGAGTGGTATTAGTTTGCCAAAACAAAACGATATTCAATCCATCTTGTGCAATTTTAGTATTTTTGTTTTCATTGTATTTGCTATCTCAAAATACTAAAAGTAAATGAAATGTTGGTAAGGTTCTTGAATAATTTTCGCGGGAAAGCAAGGTTTTGGAAAGTGTTTGTAGACAACAGGTCTTTGAAATATAGGCCTACATTTCCTGTTGCCCAGCGAAAGGCTAAAATTGGCCGGTATTTTACAATGAACTTCAGAATAAAGCAGATAAGTACCCTAGCTGTTGTATTCAGTTTACATTGTCCGAGAGGTGTAATCACAGTTAGGTCATTTGAAAGTAATATTCTATGCAAATTATTTGGCACTGTGATAAACACTTGAGCTCGTTTTCAAGTCTTCAATTTTCCATTTGTATCATATCAAATTGTAACTAAGACATTTAAAGTTTTCTCATGGATGGTGCTGTACAATGTCAAAACGCCACAGTAGGACAATGAACGACTTGTTTCAAGCTAAGTGATCGAAAAAGTAAGTGGAATGTTGTTCTTGTGTTTATCGAGAGATTTTTTTCAGTGAGGCTTTAGTGGTGGAGCTAACACAAAGTCCTAGTTTTCGGGCTAATGGTAAACCAGGACTCAAACCCACATCGCATAAGCCTATAACGCCAGCAAGCATGCATGGTCACTTCCTGACCGGCAAGTAAGTAAAACAGGATGAGGCACATGTGTGGGGAAGGGAGGGGAGGCCCATTGGCCGAGTGGATAAAGCAAACCATTACAGTTCTTCCTAACCATACGTGCATTGACTCGGCGGGTTCACGGCCAACAATTTCTCCCTACACAACATTCCCCCAAGCGAGATTTTCCCGTAGTGAGAATATTTCATTATTTAACGAATAACGTGGGCCTTTTATTTCTTATATTCTTTTATTTTTCTAATATAAATTGGACTTCTGGACCCGCTAACATAGAAATAAATCGGAAATAAGCATCAGTATTTGGTTTGAGTACTGGTTTGTGATCAGTCCAAAAATCGGTAATATAGCATTTTTGCTATTATCGTTCAGGAAAATGTAATTAGAATAATAATATCAGAGCCAATACTTAACATGTTTACAGCAAATTATGATCGAAAAATATAAGCGAATAAACATTTAATTTCCTGAATTTAGGTTTTATTTCGGAGATTTCTGGCTCAATGTACACATTCTTTACAAATGATTCGATCGAAATTCTTAAAACAGAACACATGTACAAAATCCTTTCAGTAGTTAACAATCCTACAGTTTCCAGCTAATTTATTCTATCATTGGTTTCATTTTGAATTTTGCACACCACTGATGCCGGGGAAAGTCTTTAAACAGTGACCCAAACTTCCAAGTAATGAACTGATAGAAACTTATCTGCATGGGGATCCTGGACCGTGAAGTTGTCCCGCTGCAACTTCAACAACCTCTAGTTAGGGATCCCCTTCTTGGAGCAATAACAGTTTGTGATATCTCAGTTTTCCATTTCTCCATCAGCGCAAATTGAATAGCGATGGAGGTTGTGGTGTAATTCGGAAGTGTTTTTTTAGCTATCAAGCGATGGGTTTTTGAGCTTAATAAGTAGTGCCAATGCCTCTGAGCTTCCGGTGCCGAGGCGGTCCCCGGACCACCGCTTCTTGAACTGGAGTCAAGTACCGATATTAGACATTTTTTAACTGAATGTAGTTATAAAAACAAGGAAGCAAATCATCATTTTTATTTCCAGAAAATCCTCAGAACGCATCTCCGGCCGTCTAGAACCTCAGAGCTTCCGGGGCATAGGCGGCCCCTGGACCCTCGCCTGTTGGGCTGTGATATTTGTGTCTACCATTTTTTATCTATCAAGCGATGTTTTTTTTTAAGCTGAATAAGTAATGCCAATGCCTCTGAGCTTCTGGTGCCTTAGCAGTCTCCGGACCACCGCTTCTTGAACTGGGGTCAAGTGCCGATATTGGACATTTCTTAAAGGCCCACTTGCCGCCGTAGCCTGTTTAAATTTGCTAAGAAAACCAATTTACATGAGCTTACTACGACTAATACCACTAAACTTAAACATAGGACACATAAAACATGTCTAGTTAGCTTTAGACTGTAAAAATGGGGTGAAAAACAAACGAAGAATCGAAGCCTGATTACAACAACAACGATCAGTGTCGGTCAACTTTCGTGTTGGATTACCCTCCTTTCAGGCCTTTGTATCTGTGGTTTACACTCAAACAATTATCAGCAGGCTTTTCCAGTCGCTGTTAACCGATCGTCAGTCTGTATTTCTCAGATTAGTAGGCCTACGTAAAATTACACTGTGCCGTTAGTTCACTTACTCGACTGAAACATAAAATCGCCAATAGGGGGCAGATCGGTTTGTTTACGTTCCGGGTACGTAACAATTCAAATTTTCAAATTCAAATTAAAAATACAAAGTGACGTCCAAACTTTTAAATTTTGGTAAAAATAGAAAGTTCCTAACTTATATTGTCTGGGAAAAATACAGAATACGGTCTTTCTTTTTTAATGTAAACAATATTCCTGATTTTCGCGGCAAGTGTGCCTTTAACTGAATGTAGTTATAAAAACAAGAAAGCAAATCATCATTTTTATTTCCAGAAAATCCCCAGAACGCATCTCCGGCCGTCTAGCGCCTCAGAGCTTCCGGGGCCTAGGCGGCCCCTGGACCCTCGCCGGTTGGGCTGTGATAGTTGCCCCCCCCCCCCCCCCAAACGCAATTATGCTCCGCGGTCCCTGAAGTGCCCAAATCTATTGGGAATGTGAACCTAACGGATTTTAGCAGGGGTAGATGACTTTGTCTCAGATATTTACCTTTCAGAATTTACTGACCGTTAAAAGCATAACCTGCTTAATTGATATTTACAAGTTGGCGGGCAATTAGCCCGGATTATCGGTCTTACGGCGACTGATATTATATGGCTGCTAATGTGTCTTGTTGCCTTATGACGAATACGGAGACGAATACGGCAGAGCCCAGATTTCTCGGCTAGCTGGCAATATATCGCCGAAAAGATTATATAAACCAATATTGCTGCATTGGGGTCAGGGGGGGGATTGGCCATCTTATGATGGCTCTTGTTGGTGTTTGGGAGTAGGGGGAGGGGACAACGATCCCAGCTCAACAGACGAGGGTCTGCAGAGAGCCCAGAAGCTCTGAAATCGAACGAAGAACGTCGTAAATGGGGACTGAGCCATTTCCAGGGTTTAAAAGGGATCATACATGACACTAATCGTTTATCAGCGTGGTTTTCACGTTAGTTTTTCTGGCTCCACGGCCGATGAAAGACGACTTTGTTTGTGGATTACTAATGTCAATACCAATGCTCATGTGCAGATGGGGCGCGCGACATAATTGGTAAATGAAGCGCGCGAAATAGGCCCAATGAGTAAACCAATTGGGGTAGGGCGTCTCGATTTTCAAGCCAGTCCCGCCAAAAGTTGACATCAACATTTTTCTTAATTCATGTAAATGAGTTTAATGTTATTTTTACGAAAAAAAATTTGTTTTGTTTGGGGTGGAGCAAAGGCACCTAGTTATTTTTCGAGGAATTGTAGTCAGCAAAATATCAAAATGTATGTATTCTTACCTTTAAGTATTGATGAAATGACACCCCGTTTCTCTCTTGCTAATTTAACTTCAGTGGGGCATGCAAGTACAGCATCAACAAACTCTCGCTGTACCTTGGTCTGTGTCCACCTTTTCGCATGGCAACAACAAACTCGCGGAATTTCAACTTATGTTTAAGGATTATACGAGAGAGGGGCTTTCCGAGTGGGGAGAAAAATCTCTCTGTCAATATAAAATTAGGACTCCCAGGTAAATGATACCTGAGTTAATTAGCCACAGGTATGCTGTTTGTTTTGTAGTAACTCAAATAAAGGTCAGCTCCGTTTTAAGAACAGTATACAGCCTCAAAATATGACTTGGCCTCGAAATGTGGAAATAACACTGGGCAAAATTCGGAATTTCTGAGTATCTTTCTCAGAAATGTCCACAAATTCAACCAGTTCATGGGATTATTTAGTTTGCCTTTTAGAAAATGGGCATTACAGTATTCCACAAAATCGTTAGAAGAATTTCTGCCATTTTTCAAGAGAGTGTGATCCCAAGATTTTACGAGAATACAGCCCATGGGAGACAACTCTAATATGACACAAAATCTTAAGTTCGACAAGCAGCTATTCAGTGCGGATGAAGGCCTACATTTCCAACTATCATATCATATGCGTATAGATTTAGAATCGTTCGCTGCGATTTTTTACGTACATAAGATGCTATCAGAGTTTTCAGGACAGAAAGCTCGAATTTAACACTTCTCCGCATAGCTCGATGAAAATGGAGATCAAGGTGTGATTAGCCTCAAGGTCTAAGGCGGGAGTAGGGCCAATGTAGGGTTTATATACCATGGCAACATGACGGAAGAGGGAAAACAGATGGAAACATTACGCATGTCATAATAAACTAAAACCCAAGGTCTACATTCAAAGATGTTTAAATTTAAGCATATTGGCGAACCTGCGCTCTATAGATGGACAGTCGAATCGTTCAATAAAGTCAATCTATTTTAAAGTGGAACGAGCTGCCAAATTTCACACATTTCTTGAATTTATATTTTTACGACAATAAGCGAGATTGAAGGTCACAGAATAACTAAATGATCGACGTTGGAATGAGGAAAACCCATGCAGTCTGCGGCTTATATACGAACAGAAATAATATTCCAAAACCAAACAAAATTTAAATAACCGGGACGAACGTTCATTAATTCCGGGTGTAAATTAGTTCAAAACAATCTTTTCGCGCATATAATCGACACTTTTAGTCCTAAAAAGTTTTGAAATTGTCCTTCTTGAGAAAAACAATCGATAATTAAAAATTTATTTTTACACAAAAATATCAACATTTTGGCAGATCATGCCACTTTAAGGCCACGTCAAAGATTATTTCACTAAAAGTTTGTTTTTTTGTTTTTTTTTTCACATCGTCAGTGTTTGATTGTGTGATTGGTTTTCCGTAAGGGTAATTGTATTGCGCACCAACTGACTAGGAGAAAGCGGTTCATCCCCCATCGTCGGAACCCACGATTAAAATTTGAACTCCCGCTCAGTTTTACCAGTGGACCAACTATAATGAGAAGTGTCGTTTATAATTTGATATGCAGGTAAACTTTCATTGGTACCGCCACAGTTTTGTTGTGGAAATTTGACCAATCACAATGTGCGTTACGTAAGGAACCAGTCAAAGATGGACGACTTGTCGATTGTATGCAAAAAGCCCTTTTAGATTAATTAATTGTTTGGTGTTTTACGCCGCGCTCAAGATTATTTCACATATATGGTGGCGTTGCCAGTTTTATTGTGGGAGGAAACCGGGTTCTATGCTCGAAGGAAACCCACGACCTTCCGCTGGTAACTGGCAACCATCCCACGTAGGTCGTTCGAGTAAAAACCCAGTCAGAAAATGTTCCTTCCGTTGGTAACTGGCAACCGCCCTTCTAGAGAAAACAATTTCCGAAATTTTGAATGGTCGAGAGATCTATGTTGTTTTTCTTATTGACCACAACCCAAGACTGTCGCTTGTTGACGAGTCTCGGTCTGTAAGAAATGTTTGAAACTCTCTTTAAACGTGGGTTCCATACTAATGATAAAAATTAAGACATCACCACGTCGTCAACACGAGCTTTCGTTTTACTGGAAAGGTTACCCACAGGCAAACGGAGTGGTCTCCCTTATCCACCCTCTGTTATACTTTAAATATCCATATTTATAGTCAATCGTGATGACGAGCCTATCTTTGTGTACCCAAGTACTGCTAGTCTTGCTATGCATAGATAGTCGCGTCATCACAATTGATTTATAGTATAACAGAGTGTGGATAAGGGAGACCACTCCGTGTGCATGTGGGTTACCTTATCGTTAAACTATAGCAAGGCGTCTAATTGGTCTGCCAGGAAATGGGCGTTCTTGGTAAAACGACGAAATTCCTTTGAGTTTTCCCAGGGGTAAATTATGTGAACTTATTGTGATTTTAACCCCGGGGGCCGAGGATGTTGATCCCCAGGAGTAAAACTTGATGAACACAATAATATATTAAAAATAAATATATATTTTAATAAAATAACGTAATGGGTCAAATAATATCATAAAGCGATGAGGCATTATAGTGTATATAAGTTGGTCGTATGTTTGAGGTAGGAACACAGATAAAATTAACGTGGAACGTGCAAGATATGCTAATGTTTCTTGAGATTACATTAGGTAGAATAAATTATTTTCTGACAGAATAAAATATCTTTTCAACACAATGAAGAAAGTGAAATCCCTTAAAATACAGGGCCTCATTTCATAGGTACACTTGGCCTTCTTGTTGTTTGGCGAGCAAATGGTTTATTTGAAACAAAGAAACTGATTGGTTGATAGAAAGAGAATTTAGGAATGAGTACAGGAATTAGCCAATCATGTCTGCCGTAAAAAAAACACAAATTATGAAAATTACCAAAGAAGCTAATTGCTGGATGGACAGTAGTAAATTCTTGGTAAATAAAAAAAAATATTCAACCAATGTTGTTTCCGGTTTGGAAAACAAATAATGTATAATTGTAGAATTAGTAAAAAAAATCAACCAATGATCTGTCTGATGACAGTAGAAATCCTAAACTTGTAGTAAAGAAGCTAATTGGTCACTTGGGTGAATGAGAAGCATTCAGAGTCAAATATTAACCAATCATGTATCTCGTTGCAGAACAGCAGAAATGGTGATTTATAAGGGACAAGCTGATTGGTAGATGGCTATCCAATGGAATAAGTAGTTTATCATGTCACAGAAACAAATACAGGCATTCTATATTTACATTAAATGAACAATAACAGAGTCTGTACAGTAACTAATATTGCACCCTGAAATATAGAAAATTAAAATATTAAAAAGAAACTTTAAAGTCAGTGAAAAATTAAGATAATGTCGTGTAGGATACATTAAAATTTGATGCTTATGAGAATGGGAAGAGTTAATGTTGAGAACAAAAAATGGTAGACATTTGGCAATATGTTTCTCAAAGGCATTTTAAAATGAAGTTGAAAAGGACTATTAAAATTAAAGACTATTAAAATTAAAGCACTAAACTAAGGTAGGCCACATGTGAGTCATAAAACAATATTCTAAAACTTGCCTTGTCTCAAGTAGACATCTAATTCAATTTACCGAACTTATGGTGATATTACATATACCATAAGTTGGTATATGTAATATCACCAGAAGTTCGGTAAATTGAACTAGTAGACATCCAATTTCCAGGTGTCAAAAATTTCACAAAATAACTAGAACTAAAACGATTTTTCATGCACTATATAATTGGCACACTTCGTCTTTGACACGGTTGTAATAAAAAATCTAGAACACAAACGTACGCTTAAAAAGCAGCGCCCACTTGCACAAAGCTGTCTTAACTAACAGTACTCTTAGTGTATGTCTACAACATGGGACTTAAGAGTGCTCGTAAACTTTCCATGTTGTAGAGATATGCTAAGAGTCCTCTTAAGTTAAGAGCGCTTTGTGCAAGTCGGCCCTGGCCTACATGTATGTTAGCAATCTAACATAATGACCCTTTCCAGGAGTTGTGTGGTCTTGTACAATCAGAGTTATCTCCCCTTCTTGATTACACAATTTGAAGAAAGAAAATCGAAAACAATGTAGGCCTACCAAGGCTCTGGGGCCAGTTGCACAAAGGCTTAAATCAGGCTTAAATACGTCGTTTCACAAAGGAGTTTGATTGTGACGTTGCATAGTTAAGTCAGACTTAAGCTTAATACACCTTTGTGCAACCGGGCCCTGTAAAAGAATATGGTTAAAAAAAATCTTTCATCACAGCTTCTTTCCTTCTAACCAGCTTAACATAAGCACCCAAACTTGAACTCCGGAAGTATTTCTTATCTTGGGGTACAAATATTGTTGTCAGCCTCCTAAATATGCCTCAAGTATAACAAGCTCTCTGGTCATGGTATAATTTATTTACAATAAATATATATTGCAATCCAGTTGCGTAGGATTTTAGTCACTAAATGATATGGCACAAGAATGGAATTTAAAAAGTCTATAAAACAGTGGTGGGTTCAATGCTAGGAAATAGTTGGACTGTTATTTTTTCCTCGATCTGAACTGTGGACTTTTTGTAAGGCTTTGCGGGACAGCTCCTCGAACTCCTAAAACAAACAGAAAATCAATTTATTTATTATAAAATTCAACTGAAATAAAATAGAACTTTGATAGAAATCTGTAAATTTCTTTAAATATTTGAAAATATCTTTAAATGAGCTCAAACATTTTAGAGGGGAAGGGGAGGGGGGGGGGGGTCATTAACTCTCAATACAACAGTATGAACATTTTTATTTTATTATTTTTATTTTATTGATTGATTTGGTTGGGATGAAGGGGGGGGGATGTAAAGGTAAAAGACTAGATAGATAAATGTGTGCGTATTTCACTCTTATTTCCACAGCCTACGTAGGCCCCTATGCGTATTTCACTCTTATTTCCACAGCCTACGTAGGCCCCTATAAAAGCTCCCGTCCGTCAGTAAACAACCTATTGAACTATCATGGGGTTTAGTTTATTACAACTTATGATTGGGTAAAAATGTTTAAACGATATACCCATTTTCAACACAATTAGAAACTTGTCTCCATGGTTATTTAAGGCAAGAAGATTTTCCCTGTGCCCGTGGAATAAATATAAAAGCTTACCTCAATATCAGCCAGAACTTGTGGGTTAATTTCTCGCCTCGGTGAAACTTTTGGCGTGTCTGAACCCGATTTAGTAGCGTCACAGGTACAAACATTCTGATTGGTTGGGGCAGGGTTATCATGAAGGTCAGAGGTCGGCTGGGAGGAAGTCGTTTCCTTGACATTTTTCTTCCTGGAAAACCACTTTTTTCCCTTGTTTAATCGAGCCAATGAATAGGTCTCGTCAACAAAGTCCCCGGGTGGCGTGATCACGCTGTTGAAACTTTCTGTCCTATGTGTGGTGACCACATGCGTTGCACACTCTGTAACTTTTTCTAGCCCTTTAGACGTTGACAACTTTAAACTTTGAGTGCGCTTTTTAGAATCAGCTAGCGGCTTTTCTAATGGTAATCCATTTCGCCTCCGAACTTCAGGGCTTAATTCTTGATTATTGTTCGCTAAGTCAAGCCATTTGGTGCTGAGAGACTTTCGATTGTTTTCACGATGTGTCAAATCTTTGTCAATAACTTCCAGCCTGGATGTCAACTCTTTCATCTGTTCTGCCATGAACGGATTTTCAGACGGGGTTTCCGTGGGTGATTTTTGTCGTCCACCAAATCGAAAGAACGGCTTCTTTTTGGGAGCTGTTCCTGTATGGAGCTCAAAGTGCTTTTGAAGTGTATCCACCTAAAACAAATAAAAACATGGTTTACAATAAGGTAAGAAAAAAGCTTAATTAAAGCTTGTGGTTTACGCCGCACTCAAGATTATTTCACTTATATGGTGGTGTTGTCAAGTTTAGTGGAGGAAGAAACCAGGCTCATTGCCTGGAGGAAACACACCATCGGCGAGTACTACACAGAAATTTTTCAATTTTGATTTGGTCTGAGTGAGATTCTAACCCGCGCCGCATAGATGTGAGACCTGGACTGAAGGACTATCACTCTAACCGACTGAGCCCTCTCCCTTAATTCTCAAAACTTATGTTTTATGCCTCACTTTATGGTTTAATTTATATGATAGCGTCACCAGGTTTAGTGGGTGAGGAAAGCGGTCGCATCTTCATTAGGAGGAAAATCTCAGCCTCTGGCAGGTAAGCTACAGTAAGAATTCCGCTAATTCAAGTACTCAAAACATTACGAAAAGCACTCTAAAAGTTTGAGACTTTTCGTTGGGTGTCTTACCTCCTGCATGGAGCGACCCATAATCCTATCGAGCAATCGCTATTGTTGTTGTTTTAGACCAAACATGGCAGAAAGCAGTCTAATAATTTGTTATCCTCACATTGCTCGTCCTTGAATTAGCGATTTCTTACCGTACTTTACAACACTTTCATATAGGACATTCATGTCTACACCGCACTCTTAAACTCCTGACTTGTTTATGGATGATTTGTGTCAGTATGAGAGACTACCACTGTTACCGATGAGCAGCCCAGGCCCTAAACAGCAAGCCCTTCACAAGTCATTGTTGCAAACAAATTGATGAAATTAACGTACCTTAAGTTGTGTTGAGAGTCGTCTTTGTCGTAGAGACGTGATTTCATGCACCAGTTGATCTTCTTCGCCTTTCTTGTCTAATTGAGATGGCACCGATTTGGAGTTTTTGATGCAAGCACGCTGAAATCATAACGACAAATTTAATTAAATTTTAAGATCTCTAATACAAAGTACATAGTTCCCCAAAATTGGGCAAAGGAACCTTTGGTGTTTTTATTATCAAGTTCGGAAGAATACATATTAATTTCAAAATCCACCATTATGTAAATCTCTCGATTTATTTGCCCAGATTAAAGGGAGATCACTCTCATTGGACAAATGGGAAAGATTGATTGATTGATTGTTTGGTGTTTTACGCCGCGCTCAAGATTATTTCACTTATATGGCGGCGTCGCCAGTTTTATTGTGGGAGGAAACCAGACTCTATGCCCGGAGGTAACCCACGACCTTCCGCTGGTAACTGGCAACCCAAATGGGAAAGAAAACACACCATTAAAATAGTCCTGCCTTTCATTTTTTGTTGTTCAAAAGAGTTATCGAAAACTTGTAAAATAAAAGCGAGCCTACCTTTTTTCTTGTGTCTGACTGTTTCCTTTCCAAGTCGTTTTTCAGTTTCATGACTTGATCCAGTAAATGTTGCCGTGCTTCAGACAGGGAATTTGAGTTCCCTGAGACGTCAACGTCACCTGTACTGTTCCCCTCATCTGTCACACTGGAGTCATCTATCGCAACAGAACAAATATATTAATATCAACTTTGGACATAAAAATTGCAAAATAGACGGATAATTTGATCGCATCTCTATACTCTAGATTATTTCAATTATTGGCTATGGTAAGAACTTGAACTGAAGTCAAACAGATAATTGGGCCAATTGTGTAATACGTTTGCATTACGGAGCCCCAAAAACTGTTAATATTGTCAAGTCCAGCATGTGAAACTTGAGTAAACTAACAAATTGACTAATCTGAAGCCCGTCCCAAGCAAAAGTATGTCCAACTTTGTTCCATATTAAAATACATGTTAAATAACCTTGATAAATATACACCTGTCTAGAAACATTTTTTTTTCTTTCATCAAAACATTTTCTTATTAAAAGGAGATTGATTGATTGTTTGGTGTTTTACACCGCGCTCAAGATTATTTCACTTATATGGCGGCGTTGCCAGTTTTATTGTGGGAGGAAACCGGGCTCTGTGCCCGGAGGAAACCCATGACCTCCCGCTGGTAACTGGCAACCATCCCACATAGGTTGTTCGAGTCAAAACCCAGTCAGAAAATTTTCCAATTTTTGGACTGAGTGGGATTCGAACCCGCGACCCATTGGTGGAAGGCTGTTTGGATTGGGCGTCCAACGCTCTACCTACTGAGCCACTAAAGAAGAAATGCATTGCTTTTAATTCAAAATTTCTACAGTCTTACCTGACATTATTGTAGAGGAGAAGTTGATCGCATCTTCACGAGGCGTAGAATGGGCGGGTGCTGCGTGAGGGGGTGGGATAACGCCCTTTTCTGCAATACCCCGTTCAATGATCTCATGCCATTTTGACATCTCAGCCTCGTTTTCTGCTGCCAGGTACATAGAATAAAAACGCTGTAATAAAAAAATTAAAAAATTGGGAATTAAATCTTAAAAATAATAATGATATCATAAATAGATTTATTAATTTTCTATATACATATTAATTTTTAAAAACAATTTTGAAAACCCACTATTTTTAAAAAGTTTTTTGGTCTGTTTTTTATTCAGCGGTTGTTAATTAAAATCCTTGCTGGCTACGAGAATGAGAACAAAATAACACTGATCCACAGGGACTTGTACAGAATATCTAGACTACAGGGGGCGGCTGTTCAAAAGAAAATTAGCTTAATGGCAGGTTAAATAGCGTGACGTAACAAAGAAATTCCTTTGGGACGCGACATCATTCAACCTGTCGTTAAGCTATTTTTCTTTTGAACAACCGGCCCCTGAAGAATAAATGTTTATGTTTTATGTACCTCTATTCACTTTTATAACGAATGTGTGAGGCATATAATGTATGAAAACCAGGCTTTATGTCGTAGCGAAAGTGCCAAACATATATACTGATGATATACAGCTATAATACCACCAAATATATTGGAGGACTGAGTGAAATTTACACCTGGGTGGTAGGCTTTTTTAATGCAGTGAATAATACAAGTTTTCATCCAGGCCCTCGCCTCCACATACCAACATGCCCCTTAATGAATAACCCCTACATACCTTATTGGACAGTTCGATGACAAATGATTTGGACGGAAATTTGTTAACTTTCGAGGCGGTACAGAACTGTTTTAACTCGATAGCATCAGCCGTTAATAAATCTGTTGGGGTGAGATATGCATAGAGCCAGCCAGACTTCAAACAGAACCAATACCTAAAAAGAGAATAAAATTCAGTATGATATAAATATATTTATGATCACTATAACACACGGGCACAGGGAAAATCTTCTTGTCTAAAATAACCATGGAGACAAGTTTCTAATTGTGTTAAATTTATACCCCATAAATTGTTGTAACCTATGATATTTATATATAATAAGGTGAAGAATTACTTATGGATAACAACTTCTTGATTTATAAAATTCAATATGATATAAATCAAGAAGTTGTTATCCATAAGTAATTCTTTACCTTATTGTAACCTTTCAACTTCTAAATGCCATTGAAAGATATAATATATAATAATTAGGAGCTAATTAACCACAGCAATTAAAACCCAGTGAACATTTAATTAAAAGGAACGTCGTCACCCAATAAACCAAGTTGTTATCCATAAGTAATTCTTCGCCTTAATGTTAATCTTTCAACTTTTAAATGCCATTGAAAGATTGAGCTAATTAACCACAGCAATTAAAATCCAGTGAACATTTAATTATAAGGAAACGTCGTCAGTCACCCAATAAACCAATAAGTTAATGATAAAAAATTAAGACATCACCACGTCGTCAGTTGTTAACCTTTCAACTTCTAAATGCCATTGAAAGATTTAACATTTAATTATGAGAGGGGAGACAACTCACTTGACCCAGCTGCCATCTTGATGCCTCCTCTCCAGGTAACCATGGTGATCAGGTGACTCTAAATGACTGACAGGTAACTGACGAACACTGACAGGCTTGTGACGTTTGGGAACTGTCGGGGATAGAGTACTTTCAGGTGACGTATTGGAAGTGTCACTTGTCTTTTTCTGTGAACAGAAAAACAGAATTAAAATTTAACATGGATTAATATACACTGTTCTTTTCTCTCAAATACAAGATCATGCTTGTTTTTATTTTTTTGTTTTTTTTTTAATTTTTATCTGACTATTTATAAATAAGGGTTAAAAAAATCTATATATTTATTTGTAAATATTCTGCTTCATCAAAACTATGTATACTGTTATTAGATACACAATATAAGCCAATGGCTTAAAGTGTACAATCAATAAACATGTTTAGAAAACTGTATAGTTCATTTAATCAATCCAAAACTGTTTCTATAAAAAAAAAACTCAAACCTTACAGATAATAATGTCATAACCAATGTGACATAAACATCATAAAATTAACATTAAAATTATAAAATAAATTTTATTCTTAAAGAAGGGGAGAGAGAGAGGGGGGGGGGGGGGGGGGGGGGGGGTATTTTACCAGATGTCATTTTCAACTACACTATAACATATCATAGGTTTTGATTTATTATAACAACATATGAAGGGGTATAAAGGTCTAAATGATTATTTGATATACCCTTTTTTAACACAATTATAAACTTGTCTCCATGGTTATTTTAGACAAGAAGATTTTCACTGCGCCCATGATCAAAATCAAGTGAAATTAACAAAAAAATTGAATTTTGTATTTCCAGATTTATTTAATTGCCGTTATTTGTCAAGGGGAAACCCTAAATGCAACAGAGACTGGGTCAATTTACTACATGTGTCATCAAAATTGAAATAACAATATAGTTCACTTCTGTAAAGCCGTTCCCCTGACTAAAGGTTAAATTTTATTTATAAAATTTTTTGAAAGAAATTGTCGTCACTATAATATTCTGATCTAGTAGCCTTTCCCTTTTTGAATTGTATTAATTCTATTAAAATGTTTGTTATTGACAATTGCTGTTTTTAGAGGTCAGCTTTTCATTTATTTGTCAATAGGAAACCATAAGTGCACCAGAGAGTGGGTTAATGTACGTGTGTCGGAACTTCGTCAAAACCGTTTGAAGCAAAAGGGCAATTTCAATCACGCTTTATGTCTTTTAAATTCGTCTGCGTCAAATCAAATCATTCTCAATAAGGACCGATCATGGCAGAGCGGGTTTAGTCAATCATGCATGACGTTATTACATTTTTCACGCTTCACCGATCTCCCTTCACAGGTAGAACGTTTGGCACGTGGCCATGTAAAGCATAGATATTTTTACCTGTTTAAAATGTATCATTAGCATAAATCAGGTGTTATTAAACGTTTCATGTTCACCTTTTGGGGGGATAGATTTGCAAGAGACCACACAGTCCTAACCGGTTTTAAAAGATTTTATTTTTCACGCTTATTCAGTTCAACACATTGATGAAACCTTAATCTCAAATTTCAACACAGAAAGCCATTCTTATCATTTTTCACAAAAAGTTGAATATAATAATACAGCTTAGCCTAGTTTTTTTTATAAAAGAATAATTTTTGAGAAGTTTTGTTACATGTAAGTTCAGACAAAAATGTTATCTGTGAAAAAAAAAATTGGTATCATTGTGTGTGTCAGCAGACGATAAAATTTTTCTGGTAATGGTACGGGTAATTTTTTTTTCAATGCGGAACAAATTCAAATGTAATATTTTTCAAACTAATATTAAATCTACAATTTGAAACTTTTTAAACCCAACAGACACATTGGCCTCACTGCCAATAATAAATTACAGGTCAAATATTATTTTCGTTGAACCAACATGCCTTGATTGACAGCCGATAGGAGAATGTAAAACTTTATCGTCACGTACAAAAATGACCAATGGGGGTGAGGATGGTATTAGTTTTTTACCCTATTTTGTTAGCCAAATATTGGGGCCTGTCAAACAGTACTACAAAACTGTACAAGCAATTAATCAAAGCACAGAAATGTTATCTATCCTAAGGCATATAGATATAAAAAAATTCTACTGACTGTTAATTAATATTAAATGTATTTTTGTGATATCGACGTCACCTGTTTACCAATTAATATAAGTGGCTGTCGCCATCAAGACCCCTCGGGTCTGGGCCAAAGAAACCGAAGATATATTTATTTTCCAGACAATTTGTTGTGAGTGAAAAACTACTCCACATACATGCATCACATTTACAAGGAGGTTTTTGGCTGATAGTCATTTAAGGGGCATAACTCTTGAAAAACATGTCCGAGCACGTTGATTTTAAATAGGCTTCTTGTACTTGCTGTATTAAACAAATGTGTGAAGTTTTAAAGTTGTAAGTTAAAGACTTTTTTAGATAATGTGTTTACAAGGCTTTTTTACAGCAGCGGTAATGTAAGGGGCATAACTCATGAAAAAAACATCCGAGCGCATTGATTTTCAATAGGCTTCTTGTACTTGCTGTATTAAACAAATGTGTTAAGTTTCAAAGTTGTAAGTTAAAGACTTTTTTAGATAATGTGTTTACAGGGCTTTTTATAGCAGCGGTAATGTAAGGGGCATAACTCTTGAAAAAAGCATCCGAGCGCGTTGATTTTCAATAGGCTTCTTGTACTTGCTCTATAAAACAAGTGTGTGAAGTTTTAAAGTTGTAAGTTAATGACTTTTTTAGATAATGTGTTTACAAGGCTTTTTATAGCAGCGGTAATAAAAGGGGCATAACTCTTGAAAAAAACATCCGAGCGTGTTGATTTTCAATAGGCTTCTTGTACTTGCTGTATTAAACAAATGTGTGAAGTTTTAAAGTTGTAAGTTAAAGACTTTTTTAGATAATGTGTTTACGAGGCTTTTTATAGCAGCGGTAATAAAAGGGGCATAACTCTTGAAAAAAACATCCGAGCGTGTTGATTTTAAATAGGCTTCTTGTACTTGCTGTATTGAACAAATGTGTGAAGTTTCAAAGTTGTAAGTTAAAGACTTTTTTAGATAATGTGTTTACAAGGACCAATGGACAGACGGACAGACGGACAGACAGACAGACGGACAGACGGACAGACGGACGACGGAGGCAACGACAATACCCTTCGGGCAAAATTTGCCCGAGGGGTAATAAAATTGTAAACATCAAGCTCGTATGAAGTTAACTTATTTTAACTAAAAGCTTTATAATGAAACTTATGAATTTTTTTAAAGTTTTTCCCTACAGTGAAATTTGCAACAGACAAAAATCTAGAAATATTTAATTAATTTTTCTACCTTGAAAACTGTCAACATCGTCAACATCGAGCTCTTATAAACTTATTTTAACTAAAAGCTTAATATTGAAACTTAGAAATGTTTGATAGTTTTCCCTGCAGTGAAATTTACAACAGACAAAAATCTAGAAATATTTAATTAATTTTTCTACCTTGAAAACTGGAACAAAGCGTCTATTCCATTGAAATGGTCTAGACATCTTGAAACAACCACAGAATAAAATCGATTTTAGTCAATAAAATTCCAAGACCTAATGAAAGTTAACATGAAAGTCCTCGTAGCAATTTCACTGAAATTCGATATTTTTGATCCATGATTAAGTCAAAATAAATCTCTGTTCGTTGACAAAACACTTAAGAAGATGTACATGTCTTTTTTGTGAAAAACTTCACAAGCCATAAATCACAAGTCAAGAAGCCTGCCTCAACAACTAAGTTGAAATATGAAACTTCTTTTGCCGTAAAATCCAAATGAACGATAAAAACTTGAAAAATCAAAAATCCAAGACAGAACTTGCTGCCATTTTTTCAGAATGTTGTCCACAGTCCAAGAAGCAAAGTTGCCTGTCATACAGTTGCATTCCAAAATATATGCCAATGGTTGGAGAAAATACATGTAAGTTGCACTTGATAAAGACACCAGTATAGGTGTCAAAATCCTGCATTGTTCACAAACAACTTACATGTACTTTGTGGTGATGCCTTAATAACCATTTCTCTTTAATAGTTGGAGAAAGGTTGATATTTCAAATTGCAAATTTCACTGTCCATAGATTTATGTCTTGTTATGAGCGACTCTACAAACATATCTGTCAGCCTACCTAGTCCACAGCACCAAGACCGTATCACCTTACAGGATTAAAACTGCTTGACACACAAAACCAGTCTGTGATAAATTCAAGCCATAGCTGAATGTATCAATATGTATACCTACACAGTTTTTTTTTTGTAAATAAATTTGCGATAGCTATTATAGCTACAATGGTCAATTGTTTAATTTTGACTTGTTTTGCCAATATAGGACATATGTTAACGTTTAAGTCACATTACATAGAACAACACACAACAATAGGTGTACGTAACACTCTTCGAAATCATGAACTTTTTCATCGTCGTCGTCAAAATTGAATTTTCTTAAAAATAAATGCTTCAAAAGTATCAAACCAGTTTTCCTCAGGTTGAAATTCCAAAGCAGAAATCTGGCAACAACAGCTTAAAATTTCAGTGTTCATTTTAAAATTTTTTAAAACGAATCAACATGTACATTAAAAAGTTCTGAAATACTAGTATTACCTTTTTCAACACTTAGTAGTTAAATTCTGGAATTTTGACAAACAAAGAAAATATATAGTTTGTACAAAATTGTCACCAGACAATGCAAAATGCAAGGCGCAGTCAACTCGGTACAGCTAATAAGCTACTGCAGTGAACTGTTCTAAACACCAGTGCACAGTTGCAAAATTGTTGTCATTGTAATACAGTCTTCAGTTGTTGTTGAACGCATGTTGAGTCAGTCATGAAAGTCAATAAATTGATTATAAAGTTTATCATCGTGATAATGGCTCAGATACCAAGTTGACCTTTATCATTAAATTTCAGGTCGCGCTGACTGAAAATATACACAGATGTTCCCTTAAATAGAGACACTCTTTTCATAATTCTTGCATAATTCTATATATGGCTCCATAGATTGAAACGATTGTTCAGTTTTGAAAAGTTAAATTGGCCATTTATTAATTAATATAATAATGGCAAAACGTTGTTGTTGTTTAAAAGCAATTCTATCGAACATTCACAGAATCGTATGTTCACAATCACACAAATCTTTCAAAATTTTCAAGTCTAGCTTTCAGCTTAATGCAATGAATCAGGAGTTGAAAAATGAAATTCCTCTTAAGCCAAACAGTAGTCTCGTTGTTAAATATATCAAAAGAAGCGAATCATTCTGTCCAGTTTCTCAAATAGTTTGTTATGCTTCGCCGCATACTGTACGTCGTAGAACGGTAGAAGTTATGTCACCAAGTACACAGTCATTATAAACAAATTTGAAACACTATTCTGTCTCAAGCTACAAAAAAATTTTCTTAAATCCTTCTTGGCGTAAAGATAAATATCCATGTGTTAGGTCCAGGCTTAGAGATTCTACTGGTTGTCGTAGCGATTTAAGTGGAGGTCCATATAAAGAGGATTTTTATAGCCAAGATACAAAACTAACAGTGAGACATCCTCCGGGGCAAAAAAGGTCAAGTTGTTAAGTACTACAGCCTATAAAACTTGACAAAAACAGACCACAGACCTACCAAACAACAAACGGTACACTTTTACAAGTTTTGTACCACGGTTGATAAAGTTTCTATACTTTGTTTGGGACAAAAGGACGATGTCTCTAAACATTATTTACAGCAGTCTAAATAAGAATGTATGTCAAAAATGAATGGGCTGTTTTAACACTAGGATGCTTTTCATAAAAGGTTTCAATTTTAGAAAGGAAGTTAAGGTGCTTGCTTGGGTTCAAAAGGGATGTTATTTATGGGGGAACCTGCCCCTGTCAGGTTTTGACAGGCAAGATTTGTTCTGCAGCTGCAACTTTGATATCAAGGGATATCAGTTGCAATTTTCATGTTTAAAAAGTGAAAAATAAAATGAAATAAGTTGAAATTTTGTACTTACCTTTTCTGGTGAAATTTCAGTAGATAAATTTTCAAGGTCCTCACTTTGCATAGAGTCTTCTGACATATCGTCAATTACAATTTTACAAATAACTTTGTCGTTGTTGTCTTTGGATCTTCTGTCGGAAAAAGTTTTTTTAATACGCTGGGCGTGTTTGCGAACAGCACTAAATCGGTATCTACTGTCGTTTTGCCAGACAGATGCAACAGTGGGGTCATGCCTTGGAGCGTTATCACAGCTAACACTGCTACTGCTTTCGAGGGTAGAGCTATAGATGGTACTACAGGAGCTAGATGTATCCCATGCTGAAATAATTTCGTCGTTGTCGTTTTGACAAGACTGGTGATGCGACACAGTTACCCGCTCTTGATCCCTTGATACTATCTCTAGGCCTTCGGAAACACAAGTTGACGATAATTTTTCGCCGCCAGGACAAAAACCATCTTGGGAAAAGCTACAATTGTCCAAGTCATCCATAGACCCTAAAGGATACTTTGCGTTAGTGTTAGCAAAAAGCGTCGGCGTCATCCAGGAATCCGACTCGAAACTATCATGAGGCGAGTCTGGATTATCTACGCTGACCTTGTTAGCTTCCATTTGTATGACCTGAATCCACCTGGCAAGGTCAAGGTTGTGTGGTGCACAGAGGTAGATGCTTTTACGATTTGGCTGGGACAATTTGAAGACATTGGGCCTGTTGCTTTTATGTTTCTTCTGTCGATCGTTGAGCAGATACGTAATGGTGTAGTTTGAAAGAATGGCGACAAATTCTGGTGTTTCAGTGTCTGTTTTTGTCTTGAAGGCATAAAGACAACCTTTGCTGATAGCGCAAAACATTTTCTGCCATTTTAATAAAACTTTGTGTTGTAAGAATCCAGAAATTTTCACTTCTTCTAATGATCCAAGGGTGACATTTTGAAGAGATTTCCCTTTCCGTCCGAACATTTTGTCCTTTAATCCGGAGGCTTTCCGCACGAGACCAGAAGTTATGGGCGTAATTTTGCTAAGGTCTAAAGATTGTGACATGGGTCTACGCAGAGACTGACTTTTTCTTCGGGATACTGTTTCCGTGGAAACGGTAAGAGTCTTTTCCGATGTCATTTGCAGGTTTTTTGAAATTGGGTCACGATTGTGAATATTGTTGTTTGGATTTGTCAAGTGATTTTTTCCAAGAATTAATCTATCCAAATCGTCCATGCTCTTAAAATATTTTCTGTCCAGGGACTTTGATTTTGGCGGAGATAAAAGCATATCACTGGTTGAAAAGGACATGCCAAGGGAAGACAACTGGCTGTGCTCTTGCATTTCTCCCTGAATCAGTTTTTTAAGGTCTATGCTATCCAGCATGCTAATGCCACTTTCCTTCGAAGTCGTACTCGACTCGCTTTTGAGGGACAAATCGGAACAGGAGTTTTGTAGGTCAAGGTGGCGATGATGGTTCCTGTGGGACAGAATCACGGGGGACTCCAGGGAATCTGGCGATCCTAAACTCATCTCTATTTCTAAGTCAGTCTCACCAGCGGAACTCAAAGGGTTAAAGATATAGGAGTCATGAGGGGACATACCATGTCCGTTTTTAACAGAGACATGATGGTCAGAATTAGTGTCTTCTGGGAAGTCACACTCATCTTGGTCGAACTCCGCGGCCAATTTTAGCGAGTTCAACCACTTTGAATAATCGTCAGAATTTTTGGCAAAGAAGGTATGTTCTTGGCCAGCTATGTTGGAGTCTATAGTAATTCCGTAATTTGCTTCGTTCTTGTTGGAGCGTTTTGCATCTGAAGGGCGGTAAATATCAGCCCCGGGCAGTAGAACGGACAGCAGTGGTTTGTTAGAGTCCTTGCTTTCAAACACACACATGATTATATCAGCAATGACGCACCACCTGTCCTTACCGGACTGCTGGTGACTTAACCATCCTGAATGATCTGCCAAAACCAGATCAGATTTTTCAATATCCTTGAGTAGATCAGCCATGTTTTCAATGATGGCCAGTTCAGATAGGCTTTGTACTTGACTTGGGGCCTCCGAACCCCTGTGAGGCCCCTCCATGATGCCTTGTGATGGGGAATTCTCCAATGGCCTCTTTGTTATGTCACTACCCACAATCTCCATAAAGCATTTTACTGGCTGTTGTTCTGAATCTCTACGAAAAGATCCACGGGAACTCTGTAACAGAAAGAAATAAAACATTTCAAATTTTTTCAACAAGAATTTTCATTTTAAAAACAAGTTAAAAAATAATGATTAAACATGTTAAAATCCAAAAAAATTAAACTCAACAAAATTTCAAACAAAATTTCTATCTCTAGAAATTTTTTTCAAGTTTCAAAATAATTGCAAAAATGTCATGAATACAAAGAAAATCAATTATTTTAAAACAGCCCCACACTCCGGTAGAATAGGCCTACTATTTGTGTAATTTTTTGAAGATAGGTTGTTTCACATTGCTAAAAGCTAATGCATTCGGCATTTGTTATTGGGTTATTTCAAGGTAATTTACACCTGTTCGTTACAGATCCTGTTGTACCTGGTGATTAGCATAGGTTACACTTAAAGGTGTGGTGATATCATTGAAGGTGCAGTCACTTAGGACTGAAATCAACAACAGGTAAAATGAAAAATACGTTCACACCTCAAACTTGTATAGCTAATAATAATAAACAGCAGGTCTTGGCTTGAGAAAGGCAGTTTTCCCGTGCCGCTTTTACACACAGGTGAATGCATGAATGAAAGGCAGTCCTTATTAGGCCCCCAGGCTAGATTTACTGACCACACAACAATAAGTGGCTAAAATCAGGCCATTTGACCACTGGCCAAAAGGGTTGATTCCTCTGACCCAGAACAAATATATATATATATATAATATAAGTGCAGGTAATTACATATATACAGGTATCGTTGTATATGGCGGTCATAGATTTACTTTATTACAACAATTTATGGGGTATAAAGGTCTAAATGATATACCCCTTCTTAACACAATTAGAAACTTGTCTCCGTGGTTATTTTAGACAAGAAGATTTTCCCTGTGTCCGTATGTTTTAGTATTCATAAATATATATAGCGGTCATAGATTTACTTTATTACAATTTATGATGGGGTATAAATGTCTATATGATATACCTCTTTTTAACACGATTAAAAACTTGTCTCCGTGGTTATTTTAGACAAGAAGATTTTCCCTGTGCCCGTGTGTTTTAGTGATCATAAATATATAGCGGTCATAGATTTACTTTATTACAACAATTCATGATGGGGTATAAAGGTCTAAATGATATACCTCTTTTTAACACAATTAGAATCTTGTCTCCGTGGTTACTTTAGACAAGAAGATTTTCCCTATGCCCGTGTGTTTTAGTGATCATAAATATATATAGCAGTCATAGATTTACTTTATTACAACAATTTATGATGGGGTATAAAGGTCTTAATGATATACCTCTTTTTAACACAATTAGAAACTTATCTCCGTGGTTATTTTAGACAAGAAGATTTTCCCTGTGCCTGTGTGTTTTAGTGTTCATAAATACATATATAGCGGTCATAGATTTACTTTATTACAACAATTTATGATGGGGTATAAAGGTCTAAATGATATACCTCTTTTTAACACAATCAGAAAATTGTCTCCATGGTTATTTTAGACAAGAAGATTTTCTGTGCCCGTGTGTTTTAGTATTCATAAATATATGTATGATTTCTTTGCCAATGTAATGAATGCTGTTAGTATTCCTAAAGTGTATGTACACTTGCATTCATGAATTTTTGAAAACAAAATTACTTTTGCAAACGAACATTAACGAGAATGATCTGTATTTATCTGTATTCATGTGCATGCTGTGAGAAATTAATATCCAGTCGTCAGTGAATAAAAAACAGATGTTAATTATTTAAAAAAAAAACACTCCCAAAGTCCCCCACTCCCCAAGCCCTCCTCTCCCCAAGCCAAAATGTTTGAAAAAAGTATTACGATTTCAAAACCATTAAACTGATAAACCTTCTTTGTGTGAAATACATTTCCACCAAAAAAAACCTAAAAGTAACATAATTCTTCAAAATATTGGACAAAAAAGTATTACTATTTAGAAACCATTAAACTGATATAGGCTACCTTCTTTGTGTGAAATACATTTCAACCAAAAAAAACCCATAAAAGTAACATAATTCTTCAAAATATTGGACAAAAACTATTACTATTTAGAAACCATTAAACTGATATACTTTCATTGCATGAAATACACAAAACCCAAACTAAGGCCCTTAAAAGTGTTATAAGTCAGCCATTCAATGGTTGTTTTTCCAAACTGTTTGAAGTTTTTAATGCAAATTTTCCTGAACAAACACTCAGAAAAACAGACAAATAAAAAGCTCCTAAGAAAGTACGCAGGCCACCCAGGTGACAGACAAGGCATTGTGGTCAAGGATATAACAGCTTGGATCAAAACTGTTAAAATATTGACATAAGAATTTTACCTGAGTCTGAACAAGTTTACTTTATTCTAACAATACCAAATTAATTGAAAAGTTAAGTAAATGGTTAAAAAATTTTATTTTTACTTTATTCTAACAATACCAATTTAATTGAAAAGTTAAGTAGATGGTTAAATATTTTTTTTTATTCTAAGGGAATTTTTCTGATTATTTCCTGAATAAAGTAGGCTATTTTTTTTTTGGTAGGTAGGATAACTTGTTATGCTGTACTCAAGATTATTTCACTAAAGCCATTCAATCACTAAGCACTCTTTATCCACATTAGTGTATGTGAATCTTAATTTTCAGTTAAGAAAAAAGTAAAAGTTTTGTGGGGGTTTTCTTCTCCATATTTCTTGATTTATAAACTTGAATTTTTTAATTTTTAAAATCCAAATTTTTAATTTTCCTATCTGTTCCAAGATAAAAATGCTGCCTGTCCAAATTGGTTCAATTTCTTAACGGCCCATCCATTTGGACGGACGGGTGGGCGGTTTAATAGCTGACAAACCCTATGTTATTAACTCAAAGCCTAATTATTTTTTTTTTAATTTGTTAAAAAGTTCTTCATGGTCAGTGGACTCGAACCAAAATAGCGTGGGTGGGGGACGTAGGATATTTCCTGTCCAAACAATAAGTTTAAAGAGTCAATATTTTACGCATCATTGGATTAAGTGCTGGTGAATTGTCATGCATGATCGGTTTTAAAGTAAAAAGAATGATTATTACAATGATGATGAGAGCCACTGGGGTCAGAGCTGAGGATATTGAAATATTTCTCAACAAAAAAATAAATCTCTTTAATGGAACCAACGAGACAAAAAAGTAAACTATTTATATTTTGTACCGACTACATGCAAAGGAGTAAACAAGTTTAAAATAAAAATACTGTAGGTTAACAAACAGAAAATTCTATACCAAACAAACAGTAAACAGGATTTTTTTTATTTTTCTTTTAATTTCCTTTTCTCATCCTTTTTAGACAACTTTCCTTTCTACCCCATTTTCTAGGCAATAAAATACTATATTCATTTCTTTGAAAACGACTTTGAAAAATATAAATTTTGAGAAAATTTTATATAAAACTTTTAACATGAAGAAAACTTAAAATATGACTGAACTTAAAATTCATTTACTAATTTAATTATTTAAGGCCTAAAGGAAGCAGTTGTCATAAAATTTGACAAAAAATGTAAACTTTCTTACCTGTACAAAAGCCCTCATCAAAAAAGAAATGTTGAAAAACAACTTTAAATTTCACAAATTCCTGAATAATAAACTTCCAATGAGCTCTAATAAATCTAGTCCGTGCTATTCAGTGTTAATCTGAAGAACATATTATCCAGAGTGAAATCCACTTAAAGACATCCTTCTTAGTTTAAAGTGCCAGGTATATACATCCTGGAGAAGTCCAGCTTGGTCAGGTGAGACAGATTGTCTAACTAAGGCAGGGTGGGGGGCATTTGACCAATGACCATATACCTTGACCAGTGAACCTTGGTCAGGAAAACTTCTTGTATATATATATATTTATATGAACCCTACTGTTATCAAATTGACTTTGTTATATCTTCAATATCTGACTGGGACAGACACACTGGATAAACATCAAGGATAGATCGGAGTCTTATTAATAAACCAAAGTTGACTTGTACAAACAACAAGTCTGGAGCCTTAGATTGATTGATTGTTTGGTGTTTTACGCCGCGCTCAAGATTATTTCACTTATATGGCGGCGTTGCCAGTTTTATTGTGGGAGAAAACCGGGCTCTTTGTCCGGAGGAAACCCACGACCTTCCGTTGGTAACTGGCAACCATCCCAGCCTTAGCTAAAAGACTAAGTATAAGTGTTAGTCCGTGTTTGCTGGGGCTGCCATGGATTATTTCAAACATAGAATTCATGGAGTTTGATTGATTGATTCATTGAGATTTTATCCCGCATTAAAAATTATTTCCAGGTTTACTAGGGGGGAGGGATACAGGGCGCGTTACCCGGAGCTAAAAGCTGACCTTCGACGAGTACCTAGCACCTCTTTCACAGCTTTCTGATTCCAAAGCCAATCGTCCAATCTTTCTGATTCCAAAGCCAATCGTCCAATCTTTCTGATTACAAAGCCAATCGTCCAAGAAGTTGAAACATACAGCTTCCATACCCTATGTAGGGCCCAACAAAAGAGTCCTCGTGATAATGTAACGGACCGAAATACTCTCATACATTTTATTTTGTATGAGATTCAAACTCCCTTATTTACGAACAAAATTTATGAAAAATTTTGAATTATGATAGCAGACGGCCCTTTAAGAAAACAGTCTATGTTTTTCTATGATAGACAATTTTTGCCCTTGAGGGTTTTGAGGTTTGTGCTTAAAACCACACAAGCTTGGACAGGATTAAAGTGGAATGTTTGTCATTTTTACAAACAGGATGTACTCCCAGGGCAATAAGCCAGACATATTGACCTTCTGGACCCATGGGGAGATTTATAAGTGGATTAAGGTGTTATAAATGGCTTATCTGATAAGTCATTAGATACACTGTGACAGATTTAATATAGAAAATCTGGAAATGGCATCTGCTGACAGTGGTTATAAATATTTCTAAAATGAGACTGAATATTAATTTAATGTTTTCAAAAAATCCCTTGAGCCCAAAATTATTCTAATTTAAACCAAATATATTCCAGGTTTAAGTTACGTTCCAGTGCTATTTCTAGAAAATAATGTTTATTGGATTTTTAGAATTTTAGACAAGAACATTTTCCCTGTGCCCGTGTGTTCTAGTGATCTATATATCTAATGACCATTTGTATTTCAGTATAACAAGGCCAGCATCATTATGGCCAAGATTATAGTAGAAGAATACCAACTACTTCAAAGTAAAATGGCTCTACCTCTACCCCAAAAGATGATCATTGCTTATCAAAAGAAAAAAGTGTTTGAAAGATATACTGGTCTGTCTTCTACCTAGCTTTTTCTGGGGACCAACATTTTCACTTTCTTTTCCTATGATCCTATGGGGTTCAATCTTAGTTTACTGATATTCTTGCCATAGCTGAAGATGTGTAAACATTGTCAATGTATTACAAAGTGTTCCAGAAAATTCTACTGACTAAGGCCAAGCTCCTGTCAGCGGGTACATGGAAAATTGTCTTCACTAAAGTAACCATTCTGAGACAAGTATGGTTTATCCTTTCTCGATATCAGAAACTTAAAAAGTTGACATATAAATAAAGTTGACATATATATATATAATCAAGAACACTAAAACACACAGGTATAGGAAAAATCTTCTTGTCTAAAATAACCATGGAGACAAGTTTCTTATTGTGTTAAAAAGAGGTATATCCGACATTTAGATCTTTATACCCCATCATAAATTGTTGTAATAAACTAAACCTATGAAGTTTATATATATATATTTTAATATTATAACACATGGGCACTGGAAAAATCTTCTTGTCTAAAATAACCATGTAGACAAGTTTCTAATTGTGCTAAAAAGAGGTATATCATTTAGACCTTTAAACCCAATCATAAGTTGTATATAAATGTATATGAATGTATTCATAATGACTTTATACTGGTCATATCTAGGCTAAATGTGCAATATTAGATTTTATCACCAGCCAGAGAAATATGAATAATCGTCTATGAATAAAATGGGTAGATATTTGTAGTCGGAGATATTTTTCCTCGTCTTTGTCGCAGAAAGATATTGATGTCAGACACCAAATATCTACCTATATATCCACAGAAGGGTATCATTTAAAGGAGCATGAGCTGCCAAAATGTTGATATTTTGACATTAAAACAGAATGTTGAAATTATTGGCTATTTTTCTCAAGACGTATAATTCAGAAGCTTTTTAGTGCTTCTAGTCTCGAAAATGTACGATAAAGTATTGTTCTGAACCAGGGCATTAGCCAGAAATTCGAAGTAGCCCGTCCAAAAATCTAGAGCCACGGGCGCTTGACCCCCCCCCCCCCCCCCCCCCCATCCCCTCAAAAAAAAAATTCTCAACTTTTTTTTTTTAAATTTATTATTTGAAGAAATAACAAAACAAACAACAAATTACGTCGTGAGCAAACATGATAAATTTATTTTTTATATCTGTACACGTAGAGCTGTACTGTAGGCTATACGATTAATCCTTCTGATTGTTTATGCTACCGTACGCCGTACGTAGTAAGTTCAAACACTCGTTAACGCATTGATTTAGTAGGCTACAATCTTCTAAGTGTATCATATATTCAAAGTTCCGACTTTGACTTAATGTAGGCCTACAACAAAAAAGAAAAGGATGCTTGAACAAATCACTCCTACATAAGGTCGTCTGTCGGTCAACCCACTAAATCACCATTCCAAAGCAAAAACAGACGTGCGCTGCCGCAGTCACAATACGTCAATATGTAGCCCCTACGGGTATCCGATCAGTTATCGTACGCTTTTGCCGGGTTTTCAATGCTAAAATTTACATCAGTGTTTGCATTGACATGAAATTCCACAGAAGTGAAGCTGGGCTCAGCCGACTTTTGTTGAAATAGTTTAATTTCTCTCAAGACTCTGAAATGAAGTTTTAGGGACCGCTCGTCTGCATGCTTTTGTAGAGTGACGGGAACCAGTTAGGCCTATCGTACATCCAACGTTAAAGCTGATGTGACGTCATTTCTCGTGTTCGAAAAAGTCCCCGACACGGCAGAAGGCGACTATTCTAGGGTCGGCTGACAAATGTAACTCAATAAAAAGTTTTATTTATATTTGGAGGTTGAATTTTTGAAAGGAGATGCCTCGATACGTAAGCCTGTTGTCATCGGCGGGAAAGCCTGATCGCTTGGGTTAAACACGCGTAAGTGTTGGGTGTATAGGTTACGGATCGGATAACTGATCGGATACCCGTACGGTATAAACTCTATCAAAAAATTCCAAGGAAAATGACATTTCACTCCAATCACTCGCGTAAACACTTGCATGAGTGGCACTGTTGTCAATTAAAAGATATTCGTAGCCGTAAGTGTGAACAAAAAGCGGGCTGTAATCTTCCTAACCTGGCTAAAGGTCAAACAAGGAAGGTCATTACGTCACGAAGATCACGTGGTCGCATTGTGAACTTGCTATGTGGCACCGTCTTTTACTTTGCGAAATCCCATTTTATTAGAACGTATAAGGATCATAAACAGTAAATAAAAGCCTTTCAAGATTAAAGCTGCTTTACAACAAACACTAAAACTAGGCTACAGATTACAGGAGGCGTTAAACCGAGCGCGAGGCCTGATAGCTGGCCGGCTGTTACGGGCACCATCCCACTACTGCACGCAGATTTTTGCTATTTGAGCTCCAGGCGGCCCTTCCGACGGCAGTATAACATCGACAAGTACTTTGATAAACGAAATAATTGAGTCCTATTTTCTAATTTACCGACATAACAGTTGATACAGGCGACATGAAGTCTGTCGCGTCATTTTTTACGCATTTTACGTAATTTTTAGGGTGTTAAAATTTTTTTTTTTTTTTTTAATTTTTTTTTGCCCGTCCAAAAAAGCCCCTCTCGGCCAATTGCCCGTCCACTTGGACGGGTGGACGGGTGTCTGGCTAACCCTATGTTCTGAACTAACTTTGGCTTAGAACGAATGACTGGTTATTTAAATTTTGTTTACTTGTCTAACACGTTTTCGATTTGTACAAGCCACATACTGTATGGATTTTCCTCATTCCAACGCTTATCATTTAGTTTTTCGATGGCCTTCAAAGCCTCTTACTGTCGCGACGATCAGAAATTATGAAAAAAGTATGAATTTTGGGCAGCTCATGCCACTTTACTAGCAGCCTACTAGCTTACCAAGGCTTGAATAAGGTATTCCCAATCCCTTCTGCTTTAGGTCGATAGCGGCTTTAACATTGAAACTGAGTAACAGTTATACTGAATACAAGACTTCTATCTGCACTTGAACAATATGACAATGTCAGCATGCATAGGTTCAGGTATTCCTCAAGTATTCCAACCCTGACTTTGATTACTGACCCAAATAAACTGAATTTAAAGATTGAGTTACAGGGGACATGATATAAATCACCAGGTAAAAGTAGGTCACTGATCAATCTATTTAAACATTAATACCTCAGGTGTATTCTTGAAGTAGGTATTCAAAACCTGAACATTTAACTTTCACAACTACATGAATGCATTGAACAGTATTATTGTATATAATCTGATTTATTATACACTGAGCTATATAGAAACACTTAAAAGCCAACTGTGGCTTTGAAATACCAGATGATCACATGATTGATTGATTGTTTGGTGTTTTACGCTGCGCTCAAGATTATTTCACTTATATGGCGGCATTTCCAGTTTTATTGTGGGCGGAAACCGGGCTCTATGCCCGGAAGAAACCCACGACCTTCCGTTGGCAACTGGCAACCATCCCACATAGGTTGTTCAAGTGAAAACCCAGTCAGAAAAATTTTCCAACTTTTTTTGGACTGAGTGGGATTCGACCCCGCGGACCATTATGGGGGGGCTGGCTAACGCCAATAATTCCATGACCAACCAAGAGTATTTTAAAAGGCATGGTACAAAAGATAAATCATAGAAAATGTCTCAATTTAACATTCTTACAATATTATCCTTTTTTTGAATTGATTAAGCATATCAGTACAAAAGGCTAAGGATAATGAACCAAAAGATACTCAAATGAATTTAAACTGTACCATACAAATGTTCACTTATCGATTTATAGAAATAGAATACAAATCTATTTGATCTTAACATAATAAAGTAGTAAGGAAACTCCGTAAATATTCATGGTGTAATCTCAATATTTCGACTTTAATTAAGTCATCGTCAGGAGAATTCTCCAAATGTTTTAACATTATTCGTTTTTATTGAAAATTATCTTGTACCTTCATAAACTAATGGATTGATGCTGAAATAAATCTGTACGAATTGATTGATTGATGTTTTACGCAGCGCTCAATAGTATTTAACTTATATGGCGGCGTTGTCAGTTTTATTGTGAGAGGAAACCGGGCTCTATGATCCATAGTTTGTTTCTAAAGCCAAAGCCAAACTATATTCTTATATAGTTATAAGATGTAATTAGTATTCAGTTCAAACATGTATAATCTAATTAAATTAGAAAAATGATATTTAATAAATCATTGACCTTTTCCAAGCATTTTTTAGGAACGGTAGCTATTTTTCTATTCGAGTCCCCCTGAAGATCATATATTATTTATGACCGCCCATTTTTTATTTCAAAAAGTGACAGACTTATTCTATATCCTGTCCAAGTTTGTTAAGTTTTGGATACTTGGACGGATTTCTTATTGTGTTATTGTTGATAAAATTAAAAATCACGAACAATTTCAATTGACGTTTTGACTAATCAGTTACTAGAACTTAGAAGACACTTTAAAAAAGATATAGATAGTGGAACAAATCTGACGGTGACATTGATTTTGATACTTATGGTAATGCTGTGTTTCTAACCATACGATGACAACTGGGACAAATGGCTAAATGTATAGCCCTTTTTTCCAGGCTTCAGCCTGAGTTCAGCTGGTGTGGGGTTTTTTTCTAACTTTTTGTGCAAAGTCGTGGTTTGTGTTGTTATATCTGTGGTTTCTTACCATTTTGCTTCCAGCAATCTTTAGCAAGTTCAACACCAGCAACATTGTCATTCGATCCTCAAGAGCATTTTGTAATTAAAAGCATTTTACATTAATCGTTTTGCTCATTTGACGTTCAGTGTGTTGCACGTGAAGTCGGCGAACGACATCAAACCAAAAACTTTTCTTGAAGAGTTAAGGGAAGGGGGACAACTGTGACATCCTTCTTAATTTAAATCTTACAGACAATTATATTAATAAATTAAACAAACGTAGACAACGTAATCTGTTAAAATATATATATTCTTACAGAAGATGGCATTTACCATGTCACATTCAATCTAGGTTAAAAGAATACAAATTTACATTGAAAGAAACAAATTAATTTTGTTTCTGTGTTCGGAAACGTTGTTGCCAAATTTTTGGAAAATTGTTTTGTTTGGCACTTTTAAATGAAACACTGTTGGAAGATATGTGATACAATTAACAACGCATAATTTTAAAATGTTGCAAAACCATAGCATTATATGCAAACATTTTTCAAATGGGGCATAAATAAAAATATTACCCTAAAAGTACTATATAAAAAAAACTCACCCCGTTCATACAAGCCTCCCACAAGTCCTTCATTTTGAAACCACTTTCTAGATGTGTTTCTTGTAAAACTAGCTTAAAGCATCTTGGAATATGGTAAAGTCCTCAAAAATAAACTTTCGTTCAGAACGTCAGATTTGTATATGGAAAACCTAACTTGTACTGTGACTTTGAACGTGTTCACTTGATAACGTTTGTAACCGTTCTGTTGAGCTTGCATGTCAGATGTGCTTTATATTCAGGCAATGAGTAATTGTGAATATAGTTCATTAGCTACCAATAGCCATTATTATTACAGCTTGTCTTTTTGTTTTCTCAGATTGAAGCCAGCGGGGTTTAGCTCAAGAAACTTTGACAGAGTTCGCTGTCGTTCAAAGGAGTGGAAGACGCCATGTGGCGCCGGAACGAGCCCGGGTGGTCTCCCGTGTTGTTGCTCCGAGTCTCACCACCAGGGGGCATGTGCGCGTCAACTTGAGTAAACACTGAACAAATTTTAAATCTTTTGTTTCGGGTTGATTACTACACAAACTGTGGCAGTCAAACCTAATTTAGCCACCTTTTTTCTCATAACGACGCCCGTTTGCACATGGCTTTGTAGTTTTAATGATTTGATTTAATCCCAAGGAATTGTTTTTACAGTTCTGTGTAGAGTGGTGTAGTTCTGTAAGAAAAGGGGGTACCATTTTTCTTTTTAATTGTTTTCCTTTTAATCTCTAGTGAAAACGGTACATCCCCAAGGGTCAAGGCGGTGACACATTTTTTTCTACAGCCGAACTGTGAGGCGATCACGTGGTGTAATCTGTTGCACCAGCCGCCATCTTTTAAAATAAACAGTTGGCTGTTATCCGCCCAAATAACTTGTGCGTTTCACTTTACTCTCCCGCAGGTATGTATTTTGAATTGTTGTTAGTGTCATCGCTAAATATCTTAGCTATCAAGCGATGATAGTTAAAACTGTTGTAATTTCAATATCTTTGTTAATTTAATGAGAATCAGCTTGTAGTCGAGCTGGTTGAACGTTACAGGGGAAGTTAAGGTCAAAGTCTACGACAACATGATGTCGTTGAGTTAGGCACATCGTTACTGTTACGTCACAGAACTAAAACGTCACCAATGACCGTGAGTTAGGCAATAGTTGACATTGTTTATGATCTGTCAAATCAATCGGGTTTTGAGTGTTTTTGTTGTTTCTGTTTTATATTCTTTTTGACTGATTAATTACGGCCTAGTATCAAGACTGTCTTCATGCTGACATGTTAGGTTCCTTGTTATTTTAATACTTACGTATGGTGGACCAAACTGAAAAAGTGAACTTGGTCAGTTTGGTCCACCATACGTAAGTATTAAAATAACAAGGAACCTAACATGTCAGCATGAAGACAGTCTTGATACTAGGCCGTAATTAATCAGTCAAAAAGAATATAAAACAGAAACAACAAAAACACTCAAAACCCGATTGATTTGACAGATCATAAACAATGTCAACTATTGCCTAACTCACGGTCATTGGTGACGTTTTAGTTCTGTGACGTAACAGTAACGATGTGCCTAACTCAACGACATCATGTTGTCGTAGACTTTGACCTTAACTTCCCCTGTAACGTTCAACCAGCTCGACTACAAGCTGATTCTCATTAAATTAACAAAGATATTGAAATTACAACAGTTTTAACTATCATCGCTTGATAGCTAAGATATTTAGCGATGACACTAACAACAATTCAAAATACATACCTGCGGGAGAGTAAAGTGAAACGCACAAGTTATTTGGGCGGATAACAGCCAACTGTTTATTTTAAAAGATGGCGGCTGGTGCAACAGATTACACCACGTGATCGCCTCACAGTTCGGCTGTAGAAAAAAATGTGTCACCGCCTTGACCCTTGGGGATGTACCGTTTTCACTAGAGATTAAAAGGAAAACAATTAAAAAGAAAAATGGTACCCCCTTTTCTTACAGAACTACACCACTCTACACTCTCCCTGGGTTTGAAAAATGTTGTCCCTAACATTTACATCATAAAAAAATGCTCTATCAGCTTTACTGCAAGTGCATTGTACAAGGTATAACACTAGAAAATCTCTCAACTATGGTGGAAGATACATTTAGTAAAATTACTATCTACAGTACAGGTATGCTTCAAGAATGGTGTCAGAGAATAACTTTCTCGAACGGCTCAAAAGTAGTATACAACCAAATCATAAGCCTATAATCTTAGATCTTGTGGGGTGATCAAGCCCACGACAATCCTGATTAAAACATGTCATCACTTTAACAACGTTACACCAAACTATAATGATTAACTCATTTTACCTTTGCCCCTTACTGATATCTACTATATCCTTGAATCTTATTGATTCTGCCTTGGGCTTCCTGATTAAAACATGACATTACTTTAACAACGTTACATCGAACTATCATGATTAATCACTTTACCCTTGCCCCTTACTGATATATACTATATCCTTGAATCTTACTGATTCTGCCTTGGGCTTCTTTCTAACTGTTACTTCCACCAAGTGAATTTAACACGCACAACATGATTAAGAAAAAAACTGTCTACTGTTGGAAAATACAAAAACAACAAAAAAATTAGCAGACATTGAACCCATTCACATGAAACAAAATGGGTGAGGGTGTCCACCATGGTACATGTGGATTCACATGCCAAGTTGGAACATATATTACATTATTAGAACATCGATAAGATGGTTGCCCTAACTGGTCATATGTAAGTATATGGGGAGGCCGTCTGTCCCGTTGGTGTCGAGGGGGGTACTCACTGTCTATGTGAGAAGAGGTCTCAGTTGGTTCAACAACTGTTTTGTCATTAAGATTTGACCGGATCAACGGGGGATGTTGTTCGTCAATCATTTCATTAGATTGAGGATGCTGTTGGTCAACAGTCTCGTACCCCTGCGTCAGGTCATCTGCGGCGGTTGCCGGAGTAACAGTGACATGCTCGTTACCAAAGTTTAACTCAGTTGCTACGCCAAAGGATGGGTCCTCAGACTCTACCCTCTCTGTCACCGTTGAGTCCGATTCAGTTTCATTTATAGTATATTCGGTGAAAGTTGGTTCACCGTCAAGGTCTGAGTCATCAGAATTGTCTGAGATATGTATGTTTGTGGGACGTGGTTGGGGTTTAGTTAAAGTGACTTTCTTTGTGCGGTCTTTAACACCCGTCTCAAGTGGCAGTCCATTAAAAGGTAAAAGCAGGTTCCTATGCAAGGTTCTGTCAGGTCCACTGCCATCTTCTGCTCTGACTTTGAAAACTGGAGAATTATCCATTTGTTGTACAACTACGTGGACTTTGTTCTCCCAGAATGACCTTAGCTTTCCCGGTCCACCGCGCGGTGTCAGATTACGTACCAGCACTCGATCGCCAGGGTAGAGAGCAGAACCTCCCACTTTACGGTCATACTGTGCCTTGGACCTAGCAGATGCACTGTCGGAGTGTCGTTGTGCCAGCTCATATGCTTGTTCCATACAAGTTTTCCATTTCTGTACATACTCTTGATGGGTACCTTGAGTCGTACCATCATGTAGGTTAAAAATAATGTCAATCGGGAGTCTTGGTGTTCGGCCGAACATCAAGTAGAAAGGAGAAAAGCCGGTCGATTCTTGGCGTGTACTGTTGTATGCATGGACGACTTTGTTCAGATGATCCTTCCAACTGCTTTTCTGTGCTTCTGACATACTTCTCAGCATACCCAATAACGTTCTGTTGAAGCGTTCAGCTTTGCCATTCCCTTGGGGGTGGTAGGGTGTCGTTCTACTGCGGGACACACCAGAACACTTCTCTAAATGATGAAAAAGGCCGTTCTCAAATTCCCTTCCTTGATCATGCAGAATGCGTTGTGGGAATCCAAAGCGTTGGAAATAGTCATTAAACAATTTTTCTGCCGCTGTTCTAGATGATTTGTTGGTTGTCGCGTAAGCCTGGGCAAAGCGAGTGAAATGGTCGACAACGACTAAAATGTACTCGTATCCCCCCTTGCTCCTCTCCAGGTGCAAAAAGTCGATAGATACCAGTTCCAGTGGGGCAGTTGTTCGAACTGCTTTCATTGGAGCTCTGTTGACTCTTTGTGGCTTTTTCTGTTTCACACACTGACAGTCTAATGTGACATACTTCTCGATGTCTCTAACCATATGGGTCCAGTAAAATCGCTGCCTTGCAAGCTGTATAACTTTCTCACTTCCAACATGCCCTAAGTCGTCATGAAGTTGTTGTAATACTAGTTGATGGTATTTCTTTGGGAGTATGAGCTGTTCTCTCGAAGTGTTATCCGGTAGTGATGTCTTTCGATACAAGATCTGATCTTTCATAACGAGTCGTTTCAATTCCACGTATACAAGATGCTTTGGACAGCTTAGGGGGCAACAAATGGTTTTCGCTCCTTGACCAAGGGAAGGCTTATCACCAAGGATTCGTCAAGGAGGAATGCCAACATCTGACTGCTTTTATTACCCCGTGGGGACTGTACGAATGGACGAGGATTCCGTTTGGTCTCACGGGTGGGCCTGGCTGTTTTCAAACTTTTATGGAGGACTGTGTGGGAGATTTACGTGACAATATCTGTCTACCCTATATTGACGATCTGCTAGTTTATAGCCCAACATTTGACGACCACGTAGAACATTTACGGACAGTTTTGCAACGCCTGAAAACAAAAGGTGTCAAACTTAAACCGGCTAAATGCGAACTCTTTAGGACTAGTGTCAGGTACCTAGGTTACAAAATATCAGAACAGGGTTACCAAATGGACGACAAAGATAAAGTAGCTGTACTTGAACTGAAAACGAAATTACCCAAGACAGTAGGTGACCTTAGACGGTTACTAGGTTTCATTGGTTACTACCGACGGTACATTGCTGATTTTTCGAGGAAAGCTAAACCTCTGTATGATCTTCTTAAATACAAAGAGACTGGGACGAAAGCTAAACGTAAAACTAAAGGTAAAAGACAACAATGTTCATCTACAACACCTATTGACTGGACTGACAACCATCGGCTTGTTCTGGAGAAACTGATTGATCTTTTGGTTAGCTCAGACATCATGGCATTTCCTGACTTTGAGAAAGAATTTGTTTTACATACAGACGCCTCTCAGGAAGGATTGGGAGCTATACTATATCAAAAACAAGATGACGGTAGATTGGCAGTTATTGCTTACGGCTCTCGGACTTTGTCACCAGCCGAACAGAACTACCATCTTCACTCCGGTAAACTCGAGTTCTTAGCATTGAAATGGGCTGTGACAGAACGTTTCCGAGATTATCTCTACTATGCCCCCTCATTTATTGTTTATAGCGACAATAATCCACTTACCTTCATACTTACCTCTGCTAAGCTGGACGCAACTCGCCATCGCTGGGTGTGTGAACTTGCAGACTTCAACTTCAAGATATTCTACAAGCCTGGAGTATTGAATCGTGATGCAGATGGATTATCACGGATGCCATTAGACATTGAGAGTTATATGACTACTTGTACAGAAGAAATACAACCTGAATGTATGAGCGCAGTGGTCCAGGGTGTTGCAGCTCAACAGAATGACGAGGTTATATGGGTAACTGCCATCTCAACGAATTCCAGTAGTTTGCCATCTGATCCTAACGTTAATATGCGAACAACCATTGCTCCTTTGAGTACTGACGAAATAAGAACTTCCCAGCAGAACGATCCAGACATAAGGGCTGTTTACAATTTTGTTAAAAATCAGGAATCTCTGGCCAAGGCTGTTATCCGCCCAAATAACTTGTGCGTTTCACTTTACTCTCCCGCAGGTATGTATTTTGAATTGTTGTTAGTGTCATCGCTAAATATCTTAGCTATCAAGCGATGATAGTTAAAACTGTTGTAATTTCAATATCTTTGTTAATTTAATGAGAATCAGCTTGTAGTCGAGCTGGTTGAACGTTACAGGGGAAGTTAAGGTCAAAGTCTACGACAACATGATGTCGTTGAGTTAGGCACATCGTTACTGTTACGTCACAGAACTAAAACGTCACCAATGACCGTGAGTTAGGCAATAGTTGACATTGTTTATGATCTGTCAAATCAATCGGGTTTTGAGTGTTTTTGTTGTTTCTGTTTTATATTCTTTTTGACTGATTAATTACGGCCTAGTATCAAGACTGTCTTCATGCTGACATGTTAGGTTCCTTGTTATTTTAATACTTACGTATGGTGGACCAAACTGACCAAGTTCACTTTTTGAGACATTTTGCTATTTTTATTTGTTATTCATTTTCCGGTAAATAATAATTGATACTATTATTATTTCTGTCAAGTACATTATTTAGTCAACGTAAATAATGATTTCTGATATTGTTTATTTTCATTAATAATAATTAATTAGTTCATCAATTATTATTATCTCACAAGTACTTAATATCTGGGTTAGAACGTATAGATAGCCCCGTAGTATATTAACATGAGTTTGCTAAAGAAATATACAATTGATACTTACCGTAGTTATCCAATTATTCGGATATTTACAATTTACTTAATTCGACACTTACCTGATATATTTTCAGTCCAGTTAACTTGAAATAATGATAATGGGTGGAAAGTTAGTTACTAATCTAATTAACTCTAATTAGTCGTATAAGAGTTTAATACAGGCATATGGCATTGATCCATTAAATTACAGAATAGATGCTTAATTATGAGACAGTGCTGTTTAATTGGAACGGTATATTTTATCTCGTTGTCATCGTAGCTACAATCTATTGGTTGTTGGTTGAATTTATATTTTATTAGTTACATTGTTCAATGTTAGTTACTGACGGTTACATATAAAGGGAATGGATGTATGACTGGTTACATATTGAAATCTTTGGTAACTTCATTATTAAATATTCTAATATAGAGCAAATACGGAATTCCCCTAGACAACAAGCAAGCCAGTTACATGTATCTATATTAGTATATAATCAAGGAATTATCCTTTGAATAATGCTAACCATTGATTGTATTATGTAATGTTGATTATTACGTGTAATCTGTTGCACCAGCCGCCATCTTTTAAAATAAACAGTTAGTTGGCTGATATACGCCCAAATAACTTGTGCGTTTTACTTTACTCTCCCGCAGATCCCGGGCGTTACATTGGGGGCCTGTCCGGGATCTGCGGGTTTTAGTTCTCGTTCAGCCCGGGAGAACTTGGCTGCTGACACCATCTTCATGGATTTGGTGATCTTTTGGATATTCGTAACAGACTTCAGTCGGACACGAATATCCTTCAGAGTTGCCATACCACGCACTTGAGTGCATGTTGGCACGTAGATCACAGCCGTTCTTGAAAACATGGCTACTGCCGGCTGAACGAGAACTAAAACCCGCAGATCCCGGACAGGCCCCCAATGTAACGCCCGGGATCTGCGGGAGAGTAAAGTAAAACGCACAAGTTATTTGGGCGTATATCAGCCAACTAACTGTTTATTTTAAAAGATGGCGGCTGGTGCAACAGATTACACGTAATAATCAACATTACATAATACAATCAATGGTTAGCATTATTCAAAGGATAATTCCTTGATTATATACTAATATAGATACATGTAACTGGCTTGCTTGTTGTCTAGGGGAATTCCGTATTTGCTCTATATTAGAATATTTAATAATGAAGTTACCAAAGATTTCAATATGTAACCAGTCATACATCCATTCCCTTTATATGTAACCGTCAGTAACTAACATTGAACAATGTAACTAATAAAATATAAATTCAACCAACAACCAATAGATTGTAGCTACGATGACAACGAGATAAAATATACCGTTCCAATTAAACAGCACTGTCTCATAATTGGAACGGTATATTTTATCTCGTTGTCATCGTAGCTACAATCTATTGGTTGTTGGTTGAATTTATATTTTATTAGTTACATTGTTCAATGTTAGTTACTGACGGTTACATATAAAGGGAATGGATGTATGACTGGTTACATATTGAAATCTTTGGTAACTTCATTATTAAATATTCTAATATAGAGCAAATACGGAATTCCCCTAGACAACAAGCAAGCCAGTTACATGTATCTATATTAGTATATAATCAAGGAATTATCCTTTGAATAATGCTAACCATTGATTGTATTATGTAATGTTGATTATTACGTGTAATCTGTTGCACCAGCCGCCATCTTTTAAAATAAACAGTTAGTTGGCTGATATACGCCCAAATAACTTGTGCGTTTTACTTTACTCTCCCGCAGATCCCGGGCGTTACATCTGCATAGCTCTTTATTTTTACTTAGTAACGCAGATTTTCTGAAAGCTTCAACGTTGGACCACGCCTGGGCCATTTGTTCTCTTATTTATGGCTTCTGGCGCTACTGTAACACCTCTTCAGTTCCGATTGATTGTGCTAAAACCCTAATTATTACGTATGTAAGTTCAATCAGTTACCAAAATAATATATTCTAATTAAAACTCGGGGCTTAAAGAAAGACTCAAACTTTCCTTTTACAACGTTAACGTGGCAGCAGCCGCTAAAATTATCACATTTTTCAAAAATATTTTTTTAAAGACATAGTTAAGTGAGTGAAATCTATCAACTAAATGTTAAACTCATTCATTCATTTTATTCGCCCTGACCAGCATCTCTGGTACAAGGGGTAAATCATACATATAAAAATATACAAACAGGGCGGGTAGTAAAATGTATCATATATAGAATATCATAACAGCTTTTTGTAAGAATATTAATTTGTCTTATACTTCTTATCTGTTATATCAAGTGCCACTTTCAAGAACTTTGAGACACTTATTACTATTTTGTTACATGGATTGTTTAATAGATTATATAGCTTGTGACAATTAGGGAAGGTATAATAATAAACGTTGAAATAAATGGAATGAAGATATACAGTTTGCACCCTGCATGTTCAAACCGAGAAGTTGTTCTAGTAAACAAAATTTCAATAACCTGCATGGACGAGTGTTTAGTAATTTTAGGCCTAAACTTTTTTCAGTACTATTTGAGAAAAATACTAGGGTCCTGTTTCACAAAGCGGCGTAAATGCATTTTTTGCGTAACTTTCATACTATACCGTATCTCTGCAGTATGGGTTGCTATGGCAGTTACGTGAAAACCTACGCTACGCCGCTTTGTGAAACTGGACCCAAATACTTTCAAAATTCGTTTAACGGAAAATATCACCATTTTGGCAATAGTGCAACTTTAAACCAGCAGGAACTGGTAAAATGTGATTTTAGTTTAAAACCAAAAAATCAGAAAAGCTCTAGGCCTATAGAAGCCTTTCAGTGATATGTGAACACAACGTTTGAATTCAGTATTTACAAAAATCAACCAATCGGTGTTTAGTTTACAGTTAACACGATCTGAAAAGGTAAACTAACACTCTGAAACTTCGGGGATTTACGTGGGTTTCAAAGGCGACCGGTATCGAGCGATGTTAGCCGAAGGGAGTTCCGACCGGGTAAACTAACTGTCTATAGATTTTATCACAACATAAATATATATATTTTACGTCGAACAAACACTCGAATGGACACATATATAGAATACAAATAAGACTAAAACAATTTTAAAAGAAACTGCTGAGAATTCAGACCACATGTCCCGCGACAAAGCTGTCACCGCGGGAGATCTAACGTGAATTGTCTCTAAGCCGCGTTTTCTATAATCTGTGAAAAACAATCTAATTTCGATTGAAGTTCTATGTCACCGGAATAAACAGACCTGTAGAATGGCGCCAATAATATAGAAGCTTGAACGATGTTAAATTTTAATAATCGGGACGTTCATCTATTATAAAGTGGCATAAGCTGCCAAAATTCATACTTTTTCATAATTTCTGATCGTCACGACAGTATAGTAACAGTAAGAGGTTTCGAAGGCCATCCAAAAACTAAATGATTGGCGTTGGAATAAGGAAAATCCATACAGTATGTAGCCTGTGCGAACCGAAAACGTGTTCGAAAAGTAAACACAATTTAAATAACCGTGACGACCATTCATTCATTCTAAGCCAAAGTTACTTCAAAACAATGCTTTATTGTTCATTCTCGAGACTAGAAGCGCTAAGAACCTTCTGAATTGTACGTCTTGAGAAAAATAGCCGATAATTTTGACATTCTGTTTTAACAGAAATGTTGGTATTTTGACTGCTCGTGCCACTTTAAACCTCAATTGATTCTACACACCAACACCTAAATGTACGACACCCACGATGCAAAGTATCACGGAACACGCCTTTTAACTCGTCCCTCAAAAGAGTAAAAAAATAGCCATTTATGACATGCTAAGGTTAGTTTTAACAGAAAATCGAGATTTTGACAGCACATGCTCTTTAAAATTGTTGTTATTATTTTCTTTTTGTGCACACACGTAGTACAAATAAAACGCATTCGATCCGGCTAAGTACGGTCACATAGGGCGATCGAGTGAAAATTCCACTCAGTTTATTTTTGCTTTAATTTCCCGTTGGACTGAGTGGGTATATCATATACGGAATCCGTTGAAAAATTACTTTTATTTCTCAAGAAACTGAAATCTTCAAAATAACGAAGGCATATTGCTGTCGACACTCCGTACATATATTCGGAATATCGTCAATATATATTATTCTTACGTGTAGACTAACTTGTCCATCAACTTCAAATCTCAGTATTCTTTCGGAATAAATTACAATACAAAAATTTCCGACATAAAATGGATTACATGTGGCTCGAACTCGGCCTCCATACATGGGCGGAGAGCCACTATATTTTTGTAACACGAACTGAGTAAAGAAACGTCGCATACTCCACCCCCTTTACACCCTTATAGCTCTGTATATCAGATACAGGTCACTTTATTGTCACTGGTTATAACCTGTGGTGTTTTAAAGGACACCTCTTCTCAAGATGTGATAATGACACAGACGAGAGGAAAAACTTTGGAATATGTCAAATTATAGTAATATGAAGTACATGTGATTTCAAACTTCTTTTATTTAGTTGTTTAATCAAGTAAACTGACCAGCATGCACCGCCTATAGTTTTCATTAACAGGCCAACGCGCCAACTTTTATAAATTTAAGCCCAACGTGTTAAATACCCCGTAGTTATAAAAAATCTTGTTATGATAAAAACAATTCCATTTATTATTTTTAATTGAGAAACAATTATGAGTATATATGATTTCAGTCCCTGTTTATGTATAGCCTAGTAATTTAAGACGTGAGAGAAACGGTTTAAACAAATACCAGGAACTGGTTGCTACATGTACGGCACTGATTTCCGCCCAAAAAGAGAGAAATTTACGGCGTTACGCCCTAATTACGCATTATGACGCCGTAAATTAGGGCATTTTAACACCGTAATTATTTTTTTTTTTTTTGGCGAAAATCAGTCACCGTATAGGTTGCTGCATGATTTTCTCATGGTATAGGCCATATATGACATCAGGTTTCCTCCGTCATGGCAATTAACCTAGACTCAACACCGGTATAGGCCTATATGACATCAGGTTTCCTCCGTCATGGCAATTAACCTAGACTCAACACCGGTATAGGCCTATATGACATCCGGTTTCCTCCGTCATGGCAATTAACCTAGACTCAACACCGGTATAGGCCTATATGACATCAGGTTTCCTCCGTCATGGCAATTAACATAGACTCAACACCGGTATAGGCCTATCTGACATCAGGTTTCCTCCGTCATGGCTATTAACCTAGACTCAACACCGGGCATAAACTAAATGATGTTCAGGTATACTTACATTAAAATAAATCAGAGTGGCACGAGCCGCCAACTATACATGGAGATTTATTATAATATAGAATAAGGTAATTGTTGGGTTTTTTTAAAGTGGTATAATCACTTTCCGATGATAAAAATCTGGGAAATTAAACAAATGAGACGTGGCACTCAGAATTATTCTACATTTACGGTTTGATCGATCGATTGATTGATTAATGCTTTACGCCACACTCAAGTTTATTTCACTTATATGCCCGCAGGAAACCCTTGTCCTTTGGCCAGTAGGCCTACCTGACAACTCATTGCACATATACTCAGAAATTGTTTGGCCTGAGTGGGATTCGAACCCACACCGGGTCGATTGATGGCCTGTATCGGACTGAAGAACTATCACTCTCCCGGTTGAGCTACGAAGGCCCCCGGTTGAGCTTCCAAGGTCCAAGTACCCCATCACCGTTATATATGCGAACATTACACAGTCTTGGCTTCGATGCTGGGAGCTGTTTCTAACACTGACTTCACTTTGCGCCTGGCCGTAACGCAATGTTCAAGGTATTTATTATACCTCATTAATATGCACGAGGCTTTACTCCCATTCTATTGGTCAATACGTACCACGTGACGGGTCAATATTTTTCGATGTATGACCTGGGCCCTGTCTTACAAAGCTGGCGTAACTTACGTCGGACGTAAATCAGTGTTAACGCTATAGGAACTTACGCCCTAGTCGCAACTGGTCCATGTTGTAGGCCTATGCGCAACTTTACGCCAGCTTTGTAAGACACGGCCCTGGGGCTCGTTCTACTAAGCTGGCGTAAGTTGCGCCAGTCGCAAACGCATGTTAAATTATAGGAACTTAAGCATGGTCGCAAGTCTGGAGGCGCAAATCTATGCTGTAAACATATGCGTAACTTTGCGCCAGCTTAGTAGAACGAGCCCCTGGAGAGGAGTCCGAAACAGATATTTTATATGACGTCATTAAATGCGCAGTTTTGAATGGATAACCCGATCACGTGATATCTGTCGTCTGTTTCATTGCCCAAACATGGCGCAAAGTTATCACTTAGCTGAACTATCGGATCCAGATCTGCAGATACTTCATGAAAATCGAGATAACAATAAGACATCGAAAATACTTCCAATATATAAAGAAATCGGTATGATAAAACACTTATTAACTCGCATCGGAGTCCTTACCATGAATACCGGACCCAAGGTGAGACGCTGCCAAGCTGACCTGACCGAGGCCGCAGGCCGAGGTGAGGTTAGCTTGGCAGCGTCTGGCCGAGGGTACGGAACCCCGATGAGAGTTAATAAGTGTATAATGTTGCCATGGCAGTTAGGCCTTGCATTGGACTCCTCGTCGGGCGTAAATTTGTTGAGAAACAGCAATGGATATTTTTTGTAACGAGGACCTTAAAACATATTCTGATGACCAGTATGTCGACAGCACCATCATTTTATAAACAGTTCGTAGTACTGATAATCGAAGCATAAACAGGAAAAAGTAAGAAAATACGGCTTGATTTCCTCCATACCAAGTTTCGATTTAAAGACCGAGCAAAATTAACCAGGGGCCTGTTACACAAAGGTATATTAAAGTGGCATGAGTTGCCAAAATTCACACTTTTTATTATAATTTCTGATCGTCATGACAGTAAGAGGATTTGGAGACCATCGAAAAACTAAATGATTGGCGTTGGAATGGGGAAAATCCATACAGTATGACGCCTGTACGAACCGAAAACGTGTTCGAAATGTAAACAAAATTTAAATAACCGGGACGACCATTCATTCATTCTAAGCCAAAGTTAGTTCAAAACAATACTTTATCGTACATTTTCGAGACTAGAAGCAATAAAAAGCTTCTGAATTATACGTCTTGAGAAAAATAGCCAATAATTTCAACATTCTGTTTTAACGTCAAAATATCAACATTTTGGCAGCTCATGCCACTTTAAGTCTGACTTATCTAGGCAACGTCGCAATCAAATTCCTTTGTGACGCAACCTATTTAAGTCTGACTTAAGCCTAATGCAGCTTTGTGCAACCGGCCCCAGGGGTGCAGGTATGGGCCTACTAAAGTTTTATAAGTGGGGGAAAAAAACGTTGTGGTCCTACTAAAGTTTTATAAGTGGAAAAAAACTGCGTGATCCAACATAAAGTTTTATAAGTGAAAAAAAAACGTTGCGGTCCTATAAGTTTTAAAAGTGGTAAAAAGTTGTATTCCCACTAAAGTGTTATAAGTGGTAAACATTTGTGGTCCTACTAAAGTTTTATAAGTGGGGGGAAAATACGTTGCGGTCCTACTAAAGTTTTCTAAGTGGAAAAAAATGCGTGGTCCAACATAAAGTTTAATAAGTGGAAAAAAATTTGCGGTCCTACTGAAGTATTATAGTTGAATTACTCGTAGTAAACTCGTGTAAATTGGCTTTCTTAAAGGCCCACTTGCCGCCGTAGCCTGTTTAAATTTGCTAAGAGAACCAATTTACATGAGCTTAGCACGACTAATACCACTTAACTTAAACATAGGACACATAAAACATGTCTAGTTAGCTTTAGAATGTAGAAACGGGGTGAAAAACAAACGAAGAATCGAAGCCTGATTACAACAACAACGATCAGTGTCGGTCAACTTTCGTGTTGGATTACCCTCATTTCAGGCCTTTTTATCTGTGGTTTACACTCAAACAATTATCAGCAGGCTTTCCAGTCGCTGTTAACCGATCGTCAGTCTGTATTTCTCAGATAAATAGGCCTACGTAAAATTACACTGTGCCGTTAGTTCACTCACTCGACTGAAACATAAATGCACCCCAGCGAGCAGTTTGGTTTGTTTACGTTCCGGGTACCTAACAATTCAAATTTTCAAATTCAAATTAAAAATACAAAGTGACGTCCAAACTTTTAAATTTTGGTAAAAATAGAAAGTTCCTAACTTATATTGTCTGGGAAAAATACAGAAAACAGTCTTTCTTTTTTAATGTAAACAATATTCCTGATTTTCGCGGCAAGTGTACCTTTAATAAATGCATGAGATGTAACAGCGGCGAGACAACGGCTCTAAACATACACACCCTATTATATAAAACGACACCTTTGAGCACCCAAAGAAATAATGTAAAAGGCTTAAAAGCCATGATAATTTTTTTTCAAAGCACAGTGAACTAATTTAGTATTAATGTAACAATAAAATTAATTTTTAAATCTAAATAAAAGCTTATAGGCCCTCTTAACTTACCCAAAGCAGGAAAAATCTTGAAAAAAAAAAATAGAAAACTATAACGTTTTACATAACAATTAACGCTATGCCGGATATGAACTCAACCGTTGACGCCGTCATTTCGATCTTTTTGACGCGTATAATTACTTTTATTAATTAAAATCGAACATCTGTTAAACAAGGGCTCGTGAGTATGTTCTTAATTAAGTAGATTGTTAGACCATCTGGTGATTATAAAACGGCCATTAACTTCAATCAAACTTCGGAAAGTCCGTGGCAAATCGTTCAAAGTAATCTCTGCTAATTAATGGTATTTCAATTGACTGTCAGGAGACGATGAAAATAGACGTGAACTTTGTATTGACTAAAGGAGATGAAAGTACATTTATCATAAATCTATATTCTCTTTCGGGTCATAAAGTATGCTCTCTCCTTTCCCCGTGTCTATGGTATGCACACTAAACCTAACACAAACTGCCTTTCATTTATACTTCTTGTTAAAAATAATGGAAAAATTAGCTAATTCTGGTTCAACGAAAATGTTCTTATACATTAGGCAGTTTATGCCACTTTAACAATATTTGCTGAGAAATCAGTCAATTTGAACTGTTTCTAGTCTCCCAATGTCTACAGAAGCCTTTCCAGCAATATACAAACCAAACAAATAGAAGACAACATCGCAACGGACGACCGCCCGAAACCCCTCCCGTAAAAATCTCTAAAGATCGATTGATTGATGTTTTACGCCACACTCAAGATTATTTCACTTATATGTCGGCGTTTCTCGGTTTAGTCGGGGAGGAAACCGGGCTCATTGCCCGGCGGAAACCCTTGACCTTCGGCGAGTACCTGGCAACTCTTCCGCATACGGCGACCGAGTGAAAAATCCACCCAGAAAAGTGTGAAGGTCTGTGTGGGACAAAGGGACGCTCACACAAACCCACTGGACCACCGAGACCTCTAATCTATAAAGAAAAAAGTACCATAAATTGAAAGTAACCTTACCCCCGCTTGTGAAAGTTCGCAAGTTGTACTGGACCTCATTGAACTTCTTCTTTCTCTGTACTCCTTCCGCATTCGAAAAAAGTTATTTCGCACGGCTTCCAACTCAGCACAGGGAGCTAGCGTTGTCCTTGATGAAGCAGAGGTCCTGGAACGCGTATCGACACAATTATGGGAGGCAGCACTATGTAAACTATCGTCGAAATAAGGGTCCAAAATGTCTCCGTCGAAATCTGCCGTTAGATCTTTACTTTCCGTCTCTTGTAAGTCTTCTCGAAGATGAAAAGTTTCATATTCTCCATGCGATGTCTCCGATATGTCATTTAATTCGCCCTCGGAAACAGTTCTTAGGGCGTTATTCAAATGCTCTTGATTGCGTATCATCCAAGTTGAGACATTAATTAAAGCGTTTCCCGACACCCAGCATTCGTCGTCGACTTCACTGTCGTCCGAATCAGACTGTACCTGTCCAGCTTTATCATCCTCTATAGGGGATATTTTGCTAAGTGTGGGTTCAGATCCATTTTTTAATTTCGAGCGATGGTGTAAAGACCCATTCCCCAATGCGGGTAAATTGTTTTGGACTCGTGAACCAGATTTACCAAGCAAAGATGTCTCTACGTGCACATTTTCTATATCACGTTCACACAATTCGGCTGAATGAGTCTCGCCTAACGCTTCGGAAACATACGAAGGAGTGTCCAGCAAGCCTTTTCGTCCCCGACAAGCCTTGTTTCGTAGGGATTGTGCAGAGTCATGCCTTATTGCGTTTTCGTTGTTCTTCATGGCCCGTTTTATTGAGGTTTTGTTAGACTGATAGCTCCCGTGGACAAACTGGCGATCATATTTACTTCTGAGTTTATAATTACCACTGACAATTCTGTCTTTGTGTTCGAAGGATCGTTTTGTAATATTTCCAGAATTAAGGATATCGCCTCCCACACGGCGTACATTCTCTACGTAACGGACAACAGTGGTTCCGCTTGGCTGCTCTTGTCTTAACGACTCAAGATCAAAACTTTCCTTTTGTGAATCCAGTAGACACGGATTTGCGAATTCTGTCGCTTGTACATTTTCCGGAGAGGGTGATCTGTTCCAGTTATTAAACAAATCCTCCCACAGATCGGCCTCTTGGTGATCGGAATGCACAACACTCTCCCACAAACTGTCACCAAAACGTCCAAGGGTGCTAAATTTATCCGCCATAATTATATTATTGAAAGAATTCAAAACGCATTCACTTACGCCACTCCTATTCTCAACTTTTCCGCTATGACATAACATTTTCTTCGCCTGTTTTTCGATTTATCGATTTTCCAGCCATTGTAATTTGTATTATGTAGATGTGATAAATGACCCGCGTTAAATCAAAACTCATGTATAGGCATTCCGTTGTGAGAAAACCTCCTAATTAACGAGTTATCACCCAACCAGACAATTGCTTCGACTCAAGTCCATTCAAGTATATATATATATATATACACATATATATATATATATACACATATATATGCATATATATATATATATATTATATAGAGGCCCTCCAAGCAGGGATAGTAAATAGTAGTAAAGTGTGAGGCCTAAGTAGCATATGACTTCGTGGTACGACAATCTCATATACTAGTTGCATTAAAACACCATGGACTGTCCGTCGAATATGGCGTCTTGGACGGAAAATTCGACACAATAATTTGCACAAACGCTTCACTCGTTCATCCAAATTTCTTCGATAGGGTTATAGCGTTCGTGCTAATTATTTCTTAAATGAATACTCGCCTTTGTTTACTTTTTCATATGCCCAAGACACAAATTAAGTCTTAGAAAAAAAAAAAACAATAAATTATCGACCATTTTCTCAATGAAATGCGGCATATTTTTAAAAAATCGTGATTTGGTTTATAGCATCTTCACGCAGGTGATTTAGGTCGACTCAAGGTGATTAAGAAACTCTTTGCTGTCACATTGTATTAATTTGTTCATCCATTATGAATTCCTCGATCTCACAAAAAGAGCTGTAAAAATTCCAACGTCAGAAATGATCTGACAACGATCATGGAGATCCTCTTGATTAATGGATGAGTTTATCCGGGCAGTTAGTTTATGGAAAATCACATTTTTGTGTCTGTGACTCGATTCTGTTAGATCCGCTGTAATGTACTCAAACTGACGTTTCATTCATTCGTCTGAAACAAAAGAAAAGACAAATTTAATGTCAAAGAAACATTAGAGAAAGGAACATTACAAACAGAGGAAAACAAAATCTCCGACTTGTTATAGCCGTTCTCTATTCAAACTGCAGGCAGAAATTGGATAATTCGGGAGGTCGTATACTATAGCGAAATCTTCTATTGATTGATTGTTTGGTGTTTTACGCCGCGCTCAAGCTTATTTCACTTAGGCCCTATATGGCGGCGTTGTCAGTTTTATTGTGAGAGAAAACCGGTCTCTATGCCCGGAGGAAACCCACAACCTTCCGGTGATAACTGGCAACCATCCGACACAGGTCGTTCGAGTGAAAACCCAGTCAGAAAATTTTCCAATTTTTTTTTGGGACTGAGTGGGATTCGAACCCGCCACCCATTGGTGAAAGGCTGTTCGGATTGAGCGTCCAACGCTTTACCTACTGAACCACGGTGGCCCCCGAAATCGTCTAAGAAACACAGTCCCTCAATCGGACACGCGGGCCTTCCATCGATGCGGAGAGAGTTGGAATCCCACCCAAACCAAATAAAAATTGAAAAATATCTGAGTGGATTTTTACTCTTTTTAATTTATCGATTGGTTTATTGAATACTTTGTTGGTAAAGTAACTTGTTAATGGATGTATATTTGGTTACATAACCGATTCAGTAGCTGGTCCAGCCATTGACTGATTGATTGATCTATCGATTATAAGTGATTGTTTGTTAATATATAAATTGACTGATTTATTGATTGGTTTCCTAACAGAGCTTTGTTCGCTTTTTGGTTGATTGATTTCCTGATTGATTGATTGCCTGGTTGGTTGATTGATTGATTTATATTAACACACATGTGTCCGGACGAATTTTTGTTCAACCTAAGGCGACAAAGCATAAAATGCAAAAGAGGATCCCTTATCAAAACTAATCGGCTATATCGCTAAGTTCATTGAAGAGCAAAGGAATGCTACTAATTATGAAACACAATATTCTGTATAAGGCCTGTCGAATTGTGTAAATGGCATGTCATACGATAGATTCATAAACTCGCGTCTGTCGTGGGAACGGAATTATAGATAACCTAGTTCAGCTAGACGTGGCTAAGATAGACCTCGTACGACTTTACCGGACGTGGCGCAGGGATTTTCACGTGCCATCTAGGGTAACATTTTTAAAAGCTATCAGATAAATATAAAAATCCTGACATCACGCTGTACGTGAATATATATTTTGGATGTAAGAAAACGTTAAACTAGTAAAGAAAAGTCAATTTCACGAAATCGTCCCATTTTCACAAAAACAGGCAAAATGGCGACGTTCCCTGTCGATCCAATTCACTTTGAACTGGCCACTGTGATAGGTTCCACGCTGCTAGTGTTTAAATGTGCGATGTAACTAACAATAGCTCTAGCTAAGTGTAAGAGAATAATAGAAAAGCACGTAGATGCGAGCAAATGCCAGGTAAAATTCCATGGTGTTGTTGTTTTGTTGAAAACTTAAAAGTCACATCAATTGACCTCTTATGTGAACTCTCCAATCCCATTCCAATGGATATTTCTGATAAAAATGTCGATCAATGGCCTTAGAGGTTAAATCTGGTCTTTAGGACTAGGGTAACTTCTAATTTTAGATTGCTAGTTCAGCAATCGTTATGCACTGGTTTTACGCCAGGTTCAACAGTCTTTGAAGGACAGCGAAAGGATAGAACTTAGTAGGCCTACATACAGTACACGGGAGGTATATTTTCCTCTCCAAAGGCACCAAACCCAAGTTCCCTACGATTTTTCCTCGCCAAACTCTTGTAAAAGAAGTTAGGAAAGCGTTATCAGAGAACGACTTTATGACTCAGCAGCCATCCCCAGTACCAGGGGATTCAGATCCGTACTTATTACTAGCATTGTTCTGGATAAAATGTGCCACATCTCCTGAACAATGGCGTTATCATGTATCGATGAATAGTTGGGGATGGCATGAGCTGCCAAAATTCGGGGTTTTTTTCTCTATAAAAATATTCGTAAAGTTAATAGTCTGTTCAAACCGAAGATGTGTGCTAATAACACAATTTTCAACATTTTTATCAGCGCAAAGATCTTACTTTGTCCTTTCTGATAAAAATAACCAACAATTGGCAAATTCTGTTTCAAAGACATTTTCCTTATAATTTGCAGCTAAGGCCACTTTAAAGCCCAACTTGCCACCGTAGCCTGTTTAACATTTGTTAAGAAAACCAATTTACATGAGATTACTACAGCTAAAACCACACATAAAACATGCCCAGTTAGATATACGGTATAGAAATTGGGATGAAAAACAAACGAAGAATCGAAGCCTGATTGCAACAACGACAATCAGTGTCGGTTGGATTACCCCCATTTCAGGACTTTTTATCAATGGTGTACCTGCCTTTAAAGCGGCATGAGCTGCCAAAATGTTGATATTTTGAGGTTGAAACAGAATGTTGAAATTATTGGTTATTTTTCTCAAGACGTATAATTCAGAGGCTTTTTAGTGCTTCTAGTCTCGAAAATGTACGATAAAGTATTGTTTTGAACTAACTTTGCCTTAGAATGAATTTTGTTTACTTTTGGAACACTTTTTCTGTTCATACAGGCCACATACTGTATGGATTTTCTTTATTCCAACGCCAATCATTTAGTTTTTCGATGGCCTTCAAATCCTTTTACTGTCGTGACGATCAGAATTTATGAAAAAAGTGTGAATTTCGGCAGAGCTCTCATGCCACTTTAAGTTTTAGAATGGTTTGGGGTTTTTGGCCACACAATGTGTAGGGAACCCTCCTCCAAAGTAATTTAATACAAAAATATGTACTATTTTCCCAAAACATCACAAACAATCATTGCAGAAAAAATTAATGTCGAATCCGAAATAAAAAGGTACTCACGAATTTTCTGTACAGAATCGAGAAATGATATAGTAAGCTAGTATGTCACTTGTCGTAAACTGGTTGTATACGGTGAGTAAATACATCCGTGGCTACTGGAAGACATATAAAGGAAACCCTTTTTTCACATGAAGGATATTTCAAATGTTACACGTATTCTACGTTTCTATGTTTGAACATGTCTAATTATTTTCCACGTGTATTCTTTTCATTGTGGGTGAAACGAAATCCCCACATCAAGGCTTTAATAAAAAACTAACAAGCTTAACCGATAACGATTAAAAGCGCAATTTGGTCTACTAAGCATTCTTAATGAACGGTTTAATATTACAATCAACAAAGGGAATATATAGGAACGTAAAATCTCGTCGGAGTATAGTGTATTTCACGCTGCGGCATTTAACAATTGGGCTTATAATTACCTGTCGAATTTCAATACAACAGGGTGTAACAAATAATCTAACGGAAATCGCATTACAGGATTTGAAGTGACTCCCACGGCCCTCTGACATAGTAAATGTATGTTTATTTCAATCGATGACCTAAATAATTGGTAAATATAATGTCATTTATCTGATTAACCAGAAAAATCAAAAGTTTTGTAACTCGATTGATTGGTTGATGTTTTAGGCCGCACTTAAAATTATTTAACTTATATGGCGGCGTTGTGAGGTTTACTAGGTGAGTAAACCGGGCACATTGCCCGGGGGAAACCCCAGACCTTTTTGTGAGTGCCTGGCAACTCTGCCACATACTTAAAATCCAGTAGTTCCACTGATTAGTTTAACGAAGTACACAAGTAGTGTTATTCCGAAAAACGAAAACTTCATATTGACTCAATATTTCGACTTTTATTCAGTCATCATCATCACTCCTAATGATGACTGAATAAAAGTCGAAATATTGAGTCAATATGAAGTTTTCGTTTTTCGGAATAACACTACTTGTGTACTGCCACATACGGTTTGTAGCTCGAAGTGTGCTTAACGACACAGGCACAAAAATAACAACAACAGACAAACAAGAAACCCTCCCTAAAAATGTTGGACTACGCAATTTTTAGTATCACAGCCACAGAGGGTCCAATTTGATCGACCTGAGTTTCCCATAATGCAACTCGTCGGGCCACTCTGAAACTTCGGTGATTTATGTACGTGCAATAAGCCATCTGGTAGAGAGCGAAGATAGCCGAAGTGTGTATATAGTGCTATTATAATAGCTGTTTAACTTAAGTGGAATTTGTTTCGGTCTTTTCTGAAATGAAACTTTGTTGAGATGAGGTCCCATTGCAAATCCTCATGGATTGAAACATTGTTAAGTTAGATTGAAACATTGTTAAGTTAGATTGAAACATTGTTAAGTTTGATTGAAACATTGTTAAGTTGGATTGAAACATTGTTTAAGTTGGGTTGAAACTTTGTTAAGTTGAATTGAAACATTGTTAAGTTGGATTGAAACATTGTTATGTTGAGGTAACATCGCAAATCTTCATGGATTAAAGCATTGTTGAGTTGGATTGAAACATTGTTAAGTTGGATTGAAACATTGTTAAGTTGGGTTGAAACTTTGTTACGTTGAATTGAAACATTGTTAAGTTGGATTGAAACATTGTTAAGTAGAGGTAACATCGCAGATCTAAATGGATTGAAACATTGTTAAGTTTAGGTAACATCGCAAATCTTCATGGATTGAAACATTGTTAAGTTGAGGTAACATCGCAAATCTTCATGGATTGAAACATTGTTAAGTTGAGGTAACATCGCAAATCTTCATGGATTGAAACATTGTTAAGTTGAGGTAACATCGCAAATCTTCATGGATTGAAACATTGTTAAGTTGGATTGAAACATTGTTACGTTGGATTGAAGCATTGTTCAGTTGGATTAAAACATTGTTGAGTTGGATTGAAGTATTGTTCAGTTGGATTAAAACATTGTTTAGTTGGATTGAAACATTGTTGAGTTAGATTGAAACATTGTTTAGTTGGATTGAAACATTGTTTAGTTGGATTGAAACATTGTTGAGTTGGATTGAAACATTGTTGTGTTGGATTGAACCTTTATTGAGTTGAGGTTACATGGCAAATCCTCATGGATAGAAACTCAATGCAAGTTGGTTGGTTGGTTGAGTTCATACCAGGAAACGAAATTCTCCTATCGTTCTCATATGGAAGCCGATAGAGGCAATCTCGCGATCGAGAGACCACGAGATGAAACATCTCGCATTCTCGCCCCGTGATTTCACAGTCTCACCTCGCGATCTAGATTTAACGTACTGGGAAAGATACTTTTAGGTCTTTACACATTGACACCCCCCCACCCCCAACACACACACACATGCATCCCATCTGTCCCACCAAATCTCTGTACACCCCCCCCCCTCTACCCCCACAATCGGTCACAGCAAGTTACGGTATAATGACTTCTGAGGCGCATCCCCGTCTTTGGTCACAGCTAACACCTGTATAACACGCCCATCCTCTGTTATCGGTCGCAGCAAGCCCCTGTATAACAACCCCCATCCCCTCCGCCTCATCTATAACACCACACCCCAGAATAACGCCCCCCCCCCTCCCCCAGCCGTCATCGGTCACAGGAAGCCCCTGTTAAACAACCCCCACCTCCATCATCGGTCACAACAATCCACTGTATAACGGCTCCCCGCCAAGGTCACACAAAGCCCTTATAACACGACCCAACTCTTTATCGGTCACACCAAGCTCGCTGTATAACGATCAGCCCCCCCACCCCCCCCCCCCCCCACCCCAGCACCACTCACAAGCCCCTGAATTGCCAGAGATCTTCGCCGCACTTAAAATTATTTAACTTACATGGCGGCGTTGCCAGGTTTAGTAGGTGAGTAAACCGGGCACATTGCCCGGAGGAAACCCCAGACCTTTGGTGAGTGCCTGGCAACTCTGCCACATGCGGTTTGTAGCTCGAAGTGTGATTAACGATTAACTGTTGGGCTACGCAATTCTTAGTACCACAGCCACAGAGGGTCCAATTTGATCCATCTGAGTTTCCCATAATGCAACTCGTTTGTTTCTTAAGACGTCGATGTGTCGGGCCACTCTGGTAGCGAGCGAAGATAGCCGAAGTGTGTAAAAAGTGATATAGCTGTTTAACTTAAGTGGAATTTGTTTCGGTCCTTCCTGAAATAAAACTTTGCTGAGTTGAGGTCCCATTGCAAATCTTCATGAACTGAAACTTTGTTGAGTTGAAGTAACATCGCAAACCTTCATGGGATTTAAACTTTGTTAAGTTGGATCAAAACATTGTTAAGTTGGATTGAAACATTGTTAAGTTGGATTGAAACATCGTTAAGTTGGATCGAAACATTGTTAAGTTGGATTGAAACATTGTTAAGTTGAGGTAACATTGCAAATCTCTATGGATTGAAACATTGTTGAGTTGAGGTAACATCACAGATTTTCATGGGATTTAAACTTTGTTGAGTTGGATTAAAACTTTGTTCAGGCGGATTAAAACATTGTTGAGTTGGATTTAACATTGTTGAGTTGGATTGAAACATTGCTAAGTTGGATTGAAACATTGTTAAGTTGAGGTAACATCGCAAATCTTCATGGATTGAAACATTGTTGAGTTGGATTGAAACATTGTTGAGTTGGATTGAAACATTGTTGAGTTGGATTGAAACATTGTTAAGTTGGATTGAAACATTGCTAAGTTGGATTGAAACATTGTTAAGTTGAGGTAACATCGCAAATCTTCATGGATTGAAACATTGTTGAGTTGGATTGAAACATTGTTGAGTTGGATTGAAACATTGTTGAGTTGGATTGAAACATTGTTGAGTTGGATTGAAACATTGTTGTGTTGGATTGAACATTGTTAAGTTGGATTGAAACATTGTTAAGTTGAGGTAACATCGCAAATCTTCATGGATTGAAACATAGTTGAGTTGGATTGAAACATTGTTGAGTTGGATTGAAACATTGTTGAGTTGGATTGAAACATTGTTGAGTTGGATTGAACATTGTTAAGTTGGATTGAAACATTGTTAAGTTGGATTGAAACATTGTTAAGTTGAGGTAACATCGCAAATCTTCATGGATTGAAACATTGTGGGTTGAAACATTGTTGAGTTGGATTTAAACATTGTTAAGTTGAGGTAACATCACAAATCCTCATGGATTAAAACAGTGTTGAGTTGGATTGAAACATTGTTAAGTTGAGAAAACATCACAGGTCTTCATGGATTACAACAGTGTTGAGTTGGATTGAAACATAGTTAAGTTGGATTGAAACATAGTTGAGTTGGATTGAAACATTGTTGAGTTGGATTGAAACATTGTTAAGTTGGATTGAAACATAGTTGAGTTGGATTGAAACATTGTTGAGTTGGATTGAAACATTGTTAAGTTGGATTAAAACATTGTTGAGTTGGATTGAAACATTGTTAAGTTGGATTGAAACATTGTTAAGTTGGATTGAAACATTGTTGAGTTGGATGGAAACATTGTTAAGTTGGATTAAAACATTGTTGAGTTAGATTGAAACATTGTTGAGTTGGATTGAAACATTGTTGAGTTGGATTGAAACATTGTTGAGTTGGATGGAAACATTGTTAAGTTGGGTTAAAACATTGTTGAGTTAGATTGAAACATTTTTAAGTTGGATTGAAACATTGTTAAGTTGGATTGAAACATTGTTGAGTTGGATTGAAATATTGTTGAGTTGGATTGAAGCATTGTTGAGTTGGATTGAAACATTTTTGAGTTGGATTGAAACATTGTTGAGTTGGATTGAGACATTGTTCAGTTGAGGTAACATCGCAAATCTTCATGGATTTAAACATTGTTAAGTTGAGGTAATATCACAAATCCTCATGGATTAAAACAGTGTTGAGTTGGATTGAAACATTGTTAAGTTGAGAAAACATCACAGGTCTTGATGGATTAAAACAGTGTTGAGTTGGATTGAAACATTGTTAAGTTGGATTAAAACATTGTTAAGTTGGATTATAACATTGTTAAGTTGGATTAAAACATTGTTAAGTTGGATTATAACATTGTTGAGTTGGATTGAAACATTGTTAAGTTGGATTGAAACATTGCTAAGTTGGATTGAAACATTGTTGAGTTGGATTGAAACATTGTTGAGTTGGATTGAAACATTGTTGAGTTGGATTGAAACATTGTTGAGTTGGATTGAAACATTGCTAAGTTGGATTGAAACATTGTTGAGTTGGATTGAAACATTGTTGAGTTGGATTGAAACATTGTTGAGTTGGATTAAAACATTGTTGAGTTGGATTGAATCATTGTTAAGTTGGATTGAAACATTGTTAAGTTGAGGTAGCATCGCAAATCTTCATGGATTAAAACATTGTTGAGTTGGATTGAAACATTGTTAAGTTGGATTGAAACATTGTTAAGTTGGATTGAAACATTGGTAAGTTGGATTGAAACATTGTTAAGTTGAAGTAACATCGCAAATCTTCATGGATTGAAACATTGTTGAGTTGGATTGAAACATTGTTGAGTTGGATTGAAACATTGTTAAGTTGAAGTAACATCGCAAATCTTCATGGATTAAAACATTGTTGAGTTGGATTGAAACATTGTTAAGTTGGATTGAAACATTGTTAAGTTGGATTGAAACATTGGTAAGTTGGATTGAAACATTGTTAAGTTGAAGTAACATCGCAAATCTTCATGGATTAAAACATTGTTGAGTTGGATTGAAACATTGTTAAGTTGGATTGAAACATTGTTGAGTTGGATTGAAACATTGTTAAGTTGGATTGAAACTTTGTTAAGTTGAGGTAACATCGCAAATCTTCATGGATTAAAACATTGTTAAGTTGGATTGAAGCATTGTTAAGTTGGATTGAAACTTTGTTAAGTTGGATTAAAACTTTGTTAAGTTGAGGTAACATCGCAAATTTTCATGGATTGAAACATTGTTAAGTTGGATTGAAACATTGTTAAGTTGGATTGAAACATTGTTAAGTTGAGGTAACATCGCAAATCTTCATGGATTTAAACATTGTTGAGTTGGATTGAAACATTGCTAAGTTGAAGTAACATCGCAAATCTTCATGGATTGAAACATTGTTAAGTGAGATTAAAACATTGTTGAGTTGGATTGAAACATTGTTAAGTTGAGGTAACATCGCAAATCTTCATGGATTTAAACATTGTTGAGTTGGATTGAAACATTGTTAAGTTGAGGTAACATCACAAATCTTCATGGATTGAAACATTGTTAAGTTGGATTAAAACATTGTTGATTTGGATTGAAACTTTATTGAGTTGAGATTACATTGCAAATCCTTATGGATAGAAACTCAAAGTTGGATGGTTGGTTGAGTTCATACCAGGAAACGATATTCTCCTATCGTTCTCATCATATGGAAGCCGATAGAGGCAATCTCGCCCTTTAAAGCCTAGAGCGAGATCATTAGACTGTGAGACCATGAGACTCTGAGATCGCGAGACTGCGAGATCGCGAGGCCACGAGATGAAACATCTCGCATTCTCGCCCCGCGATTTCACAGTCTCACCTCGCGATCTAGATTTAACATGTACTGGGAAAGATACTTTTAGGTCTTCACAAATTGACCCCCCCCCCCCCCCTGCACCACGGGCGAAGATCTCGGAATAGCGGAGGGAGGGGGGGGGGGCATGGGGGTGTCATAATACATATGCTTGGTGTGACTGATAACATTGGCGGGGAGTCCCTTTACATGGGCTTGATGTGACGGATAAGGGGGTAGGGGGGAGGGGCTTTGTCCAGGGGCTTTATGTGACGGATGAGGAGCTTATACAACTTAGTGTTATAGATTGGGGAGGCGTATTAGAGGAACTTGTTTTGATCGATGACGGTGGCGGGGAGTCATTATAAATGGGCTTGGTGTGATCGATATTGTGTGTGTGTGTGGGGTGGGGGGGGGGAGGGTTGTACAAGGGCGGATGAGGAGGTTATACAACGATTTAGTGTTATAGATTGGGGGAGGCGTTTTACAGGAACTTGTTTTGATCGATGACGCGGGGAGGGATATCGTAATACAAGGGCTTGGTGTGACTGAGGTGGAGGGGGGATTGGGGTGTTGTTACACATATGCTTGGTGTGACCTATAACGGTGGCGGGGTGTGGGGGTGGAGGTCGTTATACAGGAGCTTGGTTTGGTTAATGGCGGGGCATGGGGGTGGAGGTCGTTATACAGGAGTAAGGTATGTCCGACTGGGAGGGGGGGGGGGGGCGTGTTGTACAGAGATTTGGTGTGACAGATCAGATGCATGTGTGGGGAGTTTTATGTGTGTAGATTTGGTGGAAAACTTTTAGATGTATGTGTGTGCCTACTTCGGATGTCGTTGTACTAGTTGGAAGAGAGGCTATCGTCTCAGAATGTGTTGCATGTGGAAGACGGATAAATTTCCTATATGAGACAAAACACTGGTTTCCTAAAGAGTCTGCCGTTTTGCCAGATTGAATCATTGCTATTGCTGATTATAATCACAATTAAAATCTAGAATCTGCACTGCAACATATCAAAGTGCATTCTGCATTTAAGCCAATACAAATATTTTGCTCAAAGGAAATTTGAAGTCCAATGTATATGCTTGAAAATATCGAGTGGCTCGTAAGTCAAGCTTGCTGGCACAGTCTGACACAGGCCTTTCATCCACGTGGGGCGTATTAGAATTCCACTCACACCAAATAAAAATATCTGATTTTTCACTCGATTGTCGTAAGTGGAAGAGTTGTAAGGTACTCGTCAAAGATCTCAGCCAATCGAAACAAACTCCGGCTGTCTTCGCTCGCTACCGTTAAGCTCAGTCGGCAATCGGAACTCCCTTCGGCTATCTTCGCTCGCTACCGGTCGGCTTTGACACGCCTCGGACACACTCTGATATCAGAAAGACAACATCCCACTCCCACCCAAAAACATGTCACAGCAAGCTTCTGTACAACACCCTCACCCATGCATCAGTCACTTCAAGCATATATAACAACTCCCCCCCCCCCCCCCCCCACCGTCAGTCAGAACAAGCTCTAGTAAAACAACTCCCCCCCCCCCCCTAGCGCCCCTCCCTCATCATTCACAGCAAGTCCATGTATAGTAACTCCCGCCCATCAATCGCAATAAGCCCCAATACAACACCCTCACCTCATCGGTCACACCAAATCCTGGTAAAAGAGGAGGCCGGTTGGCTGAATGGATAAGACAGCCGGCATTTAGTGCTGGCGATAGGTGCCATACTCTGGGACCTGTGTTCGATTCCCGTTTCGGGCGTCACCCAAAAATCGGTAGAAGAATTTCTACCGTATTTTCAAGAAAGTGTAATCCCAAAATAACGAGAATCCTGGTAAAAGGACTTTCCTACAAGTCACAACAAGTCAATATCTAACAGCCCCCCACCCTTCATCAATCACATCAAGCACCTATATAAAGACCCACTCCCCCCTCACACCAAGCCCCTATATAACGGCCCCTCCACCCCCATCATCTATCAAACCAAGCCCCTATATAATGAACCCCCGCCCCCATCATCTATCACATTAAACCCTTGTATAACGCCCGCCCCCATCATCTATCACACCAAGCCCCTGGATAGAGACCCGCCCCATCATCTATCACACCAAGCCCCTGGATAGAGACCCGCCCCATCATCTATCACACCAAGCCCCTGGATAGAGACCCGCCCCATCATCTATCACACCAAGCCCCTGGATAGAGACCCGCCCCATCATCTATCACACCAAGCCCCTGGATAGAGACCCGCCCCATCATCTATCACACCAAGCCCCTGGATAGAGACCCGCCCCATCATCTATCACACCAAGCCCCTGGATAGAGACCCGCCCCATCATCTATCACACCAAGCCCCTGGATAGAGACCCGCCCCATCATCTATCACACCAAGCCCCATCATCGGTCACCGCAAGCTCCTGTACAACGATTCCCATCCTTTGTCATTAGTCGCAGAAAGCCCCTGTTTAACACACCAATCCCCTGTATAACGACCCCCCCCCTTATCACTAAGCCCTTGTATAACTACCCCATTCGTCATCGGTCACAACAAACCCCTGTGCAACACCCCCAATGGAAGTCACACGGAATCCCCGTAAAACTACTCCAGCTTGCCTCCACCCCCCACCCCTATCAGTTACACCAATCCCCTGTATAACGACTTCCCTCTCCTCATCACACGAAGCCCTTGTATAACTACCCCATTCATCATCGGTCACACAAAGCCCCCGTATAACAACTCTCCCACCACCCCCGTCATCAGTCACAACAAGCCTCTATATAACATCCCCCCTTTATCGGTCACACAAAGCCCCTGTATAACAAGTCTCCCATCCCCCCGCTCATCGTTCACAACAAGTCCTTGTAAAATGACTCCACCAACCCCACCCCTAATAGGCACAAGAAGCCGGTGTATAGCGACAACCATCCCCGCCCCCACGCCCGCTTTTCTCACAGTCACACCAAGCCCATGCATATCAGCTCCCCCTCTTCATCAGTCACACCAATCCCCTATATAAAAATTTCCCAACCCAATCTCTATCTCCGTCATCTGTCACACCAAGCCCTCGTATAACTACCCCATTCGTGATCCGTCAGTAAAACGACCTCCGACCATCCCCGTTATCGGTCAAACCAAGTTCTACTAAAACGATTCCCCCTGTCCCCTCCTCATCAGTCACACCATATAAAGATTTCCGAACCCCAACACTATCTCCATCATCCGTCACAACAAACCCCTGTATAGCGTCTACCATCCCAACACCCCTCCCCCCCCCACCACCTGTGCTCATCTACCACTCAAAGCCCCTATACAACACCCTCATCGGTCACACCAAGTTCTAGTATAACGGCTCTCACCCCCCCACCCCCATCAGTGACACCAAGTCTATGTATAACTCCTCGCCTCCCCCCTCCTTCAGCAGTCACAACGAGCCACTGTATAACGACTGCCCCCCGCCCCCTGCTCGTCGGTAACAACAAACCCCTGTATAACACCCCCAAGTGACCGGTCACACCTAGTCCTGGTAAAACGACTCCAGCCCCCCCCCCCCCCCCCCAACAATCCCCAGCTCTACTTACCGTTACACCAAGCCCTTGCAAATCAGCTCCCCTCCTCATCAGTCACAACAAGCCTATATATACCCCCCCCCCCCCCCCTCCCCAGCATTATTCGAAAGCCCCTGTATTTTACGTAAGTAAATCGGAGTGTGTCCGAGGCATGTCAAAGCTTAACGGTAGCAAGCGAAGAGAGCCGAAGTTTGCTGCGTCTGGCCGAGATCTTCGACAAGTATCTTGCAAGTTACAGCGCATGTTATGCGAAACTAACTGACTGCCCTCAACATAATTTCATTCATATACCATCCTTGCCAGGTTTAGTGGGGGTGGAAACTAGGTACCTGCATGAGTTGGGAAATTAAATACGTCAACATCAGACAAGTTTATAGCCAGACATTTATAAATAATTTTTACCCCCCCCCCCCGCCCATCAATCGTAATAAGCCCCAATACAACACCCTCACCTCATCGGTCACACCAAATCCTGGTAAAATGACTTTCCTACGCCACATCAGTCACAACAAGTCCATATCTAACAGCCCCCACTCCTCATCTATCACACCAAGCACCTATATAAAGACCCCCTCACACCAAGCCCCTGTATAACGGCCCTCCATCCCATCATCTATCACACCAAGCCCTTATATAACGAACCCCTGCCACCATCATCTATCACATTAAGCCCTTGTATAAGGCCCGCCCCCATCATCTATCACACCAAGCCCCTGTATAACGACCCCCCCCGCCCCATCATCTATCACATCAAGCCCCTGTATAACGACCCCCCCCCCCCCGCCCCATCATCTATCACATCAAGCCCCTGTATAACGACCCCCCCCCCCCCGCTCCATCATCTATCAAATCAAGCCCCTGTATAACCACCCCCCCCCGCTCCATCATCTATCACATCAAGCCCCTGTATAACGACCCCCCCCGCCCCATCATCTATCACACCAAGCCCTTATATAACGAATCCCTGCCACCATCATCTATCACATTAAGCCCTTGTATAACGCCCGCCCCCATCATCTATCACACCAAGCCCCTGTATAACGACCCCCCCCCCCGCCACCATCATCTATCAAATCAAGCCCCTGTATAACGACCCCCCCCCCCCCGCTCCATCATCTATCAAATCAAGCCCCTGTATAACGACCCCCCCCCCCCCGCTCCATCATCTATCAAATCAAGCCCCTGTATAACGACCCCCCCCCCCCCCGCTCCATCATCTATCACATCAAGCCCCTGTATAACGACCCCCCCCCCCCCCCCGCCCCATCATCTATCACACCAAGCCCCTGTATAACGACCCCCCCGCCCCATCATCTATCACACCAAGCCCCTGTATAACGACCCCCCCGCCCCATCATCTATCACACCAAGCCCCTGTATAACGACCCCCCCCGCCCCATCATCTATCACATCAAGCCCCTGTATAACGACCCCCCCCGCCCCATCATCTATCACACCAAGCCCCTGTATAACGACCCCCCCCCCCGCCCCATCATCTATCACATCAAGCCCCTGTGTACCCTCCCACTCCAACACACACCCCTGTCATTGTTCACACCAAACCCCTGTATAACGACCACCCCCCCCCCCCACCCCTTCATCAGTCACACAAAGTCCTAGCAGTCACAATAAGTCCCTCTGTAACGACCTCCCCCCCCCTCATCAGTCACAAGAACTTCATGTACAACAACTACCCCCTCATCAGTCAAAGCAAGCCATTGTAAAGTGACTTGCCCCCCCCCCCCCCCCCCCCCACTTCAGTCACAACAAGCCCCTGTATAACGACCCCCCCCCCCCTAGTTATCAGTCACAACAAACCCCTGCATAACAATACCCCGCTCATCTATCGCACCAAGCAGATGTATAACGCCACACCCTCCCCTTGCCCCATCATCGGTCACACCAATCCCCTGTATAACGACCCCCCCCCCCCCTTATCACTAAGCCCTTGTATAACTACCCCATTCGTCATTGGTCACAACAAACCCCTGTGCATCACCCCCAATGGAACAGTCACACAGAATCCTTGTAAAACTACTCCAGCTTGCCTCCACCCCCCACCCCCACACCTATCAGTCACACCAATCTCCTGTATAACGACTTCCCTCTCCTCATCACACGAAGCCCTTGTATAACTACCCCATTCATCATCGGTCACACAAAGCCCCTGTATAAGAACTCTCCCATCCCCCCGCTCATCGTTCACAACAAGTCCTTGTAAAAGGACTCCACCAACCCCACCCCTAATAGAACCAAGAAGCCTGTCTATAGCGACTACCACCCTCCCCCCATCCCCGCTTTTCTCACTGTCACACCAAGCCCATGCATATCAGCTCCCCCTCTTTATCAGTCACACCAATCCCCTGTATAAAAATTTCCCAACCCAATCCCTTTCTCTGTCATCTGTCACACCAAGCCCTCGTATAACTACCCCATTCGTAATCGGTCAGTAAAACGACCTCCGACCATCCCCGTTATCGGTCAAACCAAGTTCTACTAAAACGATTCCCCCTGTCCCCTCCTCATCAGTCACACCAAGCCCCTGTATAAAGATTTCCGAACCCCAACACTATCTCCATCATCCCTCACAACAAACCCCTGTATAGCGTCTACCATCCCAACACCCCTCCCCCCCCCCCACCACCTGTGCTCATCTACCACTCAAAGCCCCTATACAACACACTCATCGGTCACACCAAGTTCTAGTATAACGGCTCTCACCCCCCCACCCCCACCCCCATCAGTGACACCAAGTCTATGTATAACTCCTCGCCTCCCCACTCCTTCAGCAGTCACAACGAGCCACTGTATAACGACTGCCCCCCGCCCCCTGCTCGTCGGTAACAACAAACCCCTGTATAACACCCCACCCGCTCATCTATCACGCCAAGCACCTGTATAACGCCACCCCCTCCCCTTGCCCCATCATCGGTCACAGCAAGCTCCTGCCCCCCCGTCCTCCAGGATCATTCGAAAGCCCCTGTATTTCACGTACGTAAATACCCGAAATTTAAGTATGCCCGAGGCGTGTCAAAGCCCAACGATAGCGACACCAAGCCCATGCATATCATCTTCCTTTTCCTCATCGGCCACACCAAGCCCCTGTGGTAAAACCACTCTCCTTCCACCATCAATCACAACAAGTCCATGTATAACGACTCCTCTATCTCTCCCCTCCTTCATGAGTAACAACAAGTCACTGTATAACGACTGTACTCCATCGGTTCATCAGTCACAACAAACCCCTATATCACACCCCCAAGTGCCGGTCACACCTAGTCCTGGTAAAACGACTCAAGCCCCCTCCCCCCCCCCCCCCCCAGCTCTACTTACCGTTACACCAAGCCCTTGCAAATCAGCTCCCCTCCTCATCAGTCACAACAAGCCTATATATACCCCCCCCCCCCCTCCCCAGCATTATTCGAAAGCCCCTGTATTTTACGTAAGTAAATCGGAGTGTGTCCGAGGCATGTCAAAGCTTAACGGTAGCAAGCGAAGAGAGCCGAAGTTTGCTGCGTCTGGCCGAGATCTTCGACGAGTATCTTGCAAGTTACAGCGCATGTTATGCGAAACTATCTGACTGCCCTCAAGATAATTTCATTCATATAGCATCCTTGCCAGGTTTAGTTGTGGCGGAAACTTCATTTATATGGCATCCTTGCCAGGTTTAGTGGTGGCGGAAACTTCATTTATATGGCATCCTTGCCAGGTTTAGTGGGGGTGGAAACTTCATTTATATGGCATCCTTGCCAGGTTTAGTGGGGGTGGAAACTTCATTTATATCGCATCCTTGCCAGGTTTAGTGGGGGTGGAAACTTCATTTATATGGCATCCTTGCCAGGTTTAGTGGGGGTGGAAACTTCATTTATATGGCATCCTTGCCAGGTTTAGTGGGGGTGGAAACTAGATACCTTCATGAGTTGGGAAATTAAGTACGTCAACATCAGACAAATTTATAGCCAGGCATTTATAAATAATTTTTATTTCCTTTTACAAAATCAGCTGTATCAGCCTTCCACACAGAGCGAACTATCCTCAATTGCAACCTTTTTAATCTAAGAGAGAATAATATATCTAAGGTAAAACCCTCGTCAGACCTAGGGTTAAACTCGCCATAAATCGCTCACATTTAATACTGAGCGTGAGTGTAAGTTTTAATCGTGGGTTCCGATGACGAGGTAAAAACAGACATATACCATACAGACACTCATAAATTTAGGACAATCATTCCCAAAAAGTAGTTGTACATGTACATGTATTTTCAAGAGTTGAACACAAAGAACAGCATTAAAATATGTTATTAAATAAACTAGTTTAAGAAAAATGACATGTACATGTAACACAAAAATAATAGCACTATATTATAAATTAACATGAGCTGGGGAAATTTGATTGCTAAAACCAATTTAGCTGTGATTTTTTAACATTTCGAAGCACTACAAGACTGTAATTTGAAAATAGGTCCTCATATTTTGTTCACTTTTCATTGTTTTGCTGGCCAGGGGCTTGTTTCCCAAAGCAGTCACATCGCAAATGACGCATAGTTGCCATTGGATACCATAGTGAAGAGATACGACTACCATTCTATTAAGCTACCATAGAGTTGTATTGTACATATAGACTTAAGTATCACATTTTGTGACCATGCATAAGCTCAACCACAGGCACACTGAGTGCTCTCCCTTATCCACCCTCTGCTATATATGGACCATATTTATAGTATAACAGAGGGTGGATAAGGGAGAGCACTCCGTGTGCCTGTGGCTCAACCTACATTCGTTAATGGCTAACTTACTTCATCTTAGTCAAGCCTTAGAAGAAGAAAATACAACAGATATTAATATTAAACCATTGATACAGAGAAGTTTACAGAGAAATATTTACAATAATTAACTCTTTATGATGCTAACACAAGAAACATTTAAGTGACATGAGCTGCAAAAATTCTGATTTTTTTCATAAATTCTTATTGTCAAAAAATCAGAAAGTCGCTTGAAAAACCAAAGGGATTAACATTTAAATAAAAAAATATTGGCAAGCCGAACCGGGAGATTTGTGCAAATAACGAGCATAAATTCAAATTGTAGGAGTACATTTTTTTTTTTTTAGATCATAAAAGTACCAACACGTACATCTACAAGATTGGTACAAACAGAAAGCTCTTATTTTATACCTTTTGACAAAATTGATGAACAATTACAGTAGCTAAATCTCTTACAATGATTTTTTCCTATATTTGGCAGCTCATGCCACTTAAAATAGTATGAACTAAATGCTACAATTATCAGATCAAAAATGAAGAGAAAAAAACACTGCCAAAAATGTTTATTCATTTATTGCATGTTGAGCAAAAAAAAAAAATATCAAAAAATAACTTAAACACGCATACACACACATTTGGAATGGTTTATATTTCATTTTGAAAATCAAAAATGATTTTCAATATTTTAAAATTTACAAAATATGATATACAAAAAAAAAAACAGCCTTGCAAATTAGGGTGTTTTAAAAGCCAACGATATGCAATAATTTAAATTCAAAAAGTGAATAAAGTAAAGAAATTAAACAATTTGAATTGTTTGTTAAAAGTTGTGTGGATTGTGTCCCATTTTTTAAAAGCACTTTTGAAGATAGCAAACTTTAAAAAAAGTAAAATGCACATTAAACTAGCTGGATTCAGAGATAGAAGAGGGGGATAGAAAATTCTTGCTTGTGAAAGTAAATGATATCGCACGGCCAGTCAGCATATGCATAAAAAATACATGTCATACAAGGTGGGATTCAAGGAGATAGAATGAGTTAGACAGGCTTTCTTGGTTGTTAATAAAATAAACTAGGGTCTACAACTGTGGCCTCTTTAAGCCACTGATTAAAAAATCAAACTTGAAAATAGAAGTTAAAATAATATAAGTAATGCTTTTATAAACCTCTAAAATGAAGGTAGAGATTCTAGCCAGTTTACAGCATTGTGTAAAGAGTCTAGCGAGAAAAATAAAAAAAAAAGGCAGCATACAGACAAAACAAGGTTCCATATTCACCATCTCTTATATTATGCAACTTAAAAAACATGCAGTGCATGATTTTTTTACTAGAATGTGTAATAAGTAACAGGATTGGTAAAATATCACAAAATTATCATACGTACCATCCAGCATATAATGTTGCCAAAATAGCTTGACTGGCAAGCTATGGCAACAACATTGTTGCCATGGCATATTGCCATAGCTAGCATCCCACCACTAAACAATACCATGCTGGGGCATCTTTACCAACAATCATAATACTGGACTAATATGCAGTATTTAGCAACCAGATTAAATTGTTCATTATTCATGAGAAGTTCACGGGTGCATTTGCTGACCAAAAGGTAAACTATTTTGGAAAAAGATCATCTCCGTTGGGGCTTGGTATATTGACACCAGCTCGTGAAAGAATGAAAAGGATTAAGACACCAACACCAGTACAGGTGAGAGTAACAAGTAACGCAATGCCGCTGGACTTCCAGGTTGCTTTGAATCGCGCCGGACCAAAGAGTGCCAGAAACGCTGAACATGCCGTCAGAGCATAGACAATGGCAAAGGTTGTATTCATAGCAACGATATCTCCAAACCTTGAGAATGGGCGTATTGTTGTTTGCGTCAAGGGGATAGCAGCTGCAACTGTAGTGACTGCACTGCTGACAATTGAGACCCCAATGTGCTGAACTGCATGCAAAACCCTCCATTGGCGTTGCTTTGAAGGACACTGAAAAAAGGATATATATGTCAACTGAAAACAAACTTAAATTGGAAATGAGGGCCTGGATAAATGATTGGACTTGTATGTCACACTCAGCAGAAACAAGCTTTAAAGGGGAGGATATTTCTGTATTTGAATCTAGGTTTGAATCTGACAGCGACAAGCAAGAACATTTTGTAATTGTGCCCTCCTCCTTTACTTTGATGCCACCTGATTTTATGAGGCAGTGAAATTCTTGACCTTAAAGTTATAGGATTAATGATGCAGTTTTGAGAAAAAGAAAGATTTGAATTCTCAAGAGTCAATCTTGAAAGGTGTGGTTCATGAAAAAAAATATCTACAGTTTTCAGAGCAATTGCCTTGCCTTTATGTCCCTGTCTTAAAAGGTTTTCCAGGGGACTCTAGCCTACATTTAACAACTGGGAACAATACCCGTCAATCCAGAGTGCCATTAGTACTTGCAACCATTCTAGGACAATCCAGTAACATTTTATTACCATTTTATCGGAGTGGGATTCAAACCTGTGACCTATTGAGAGAAGGCCTGTGTTGGCATGAGCACCCGTTTTAAGTAAAAAAAGGTCCCTAACATTGCTGGCAAACTTTGTTAGAATGAGTGTATATCCATTTATCAAGGATGCCCTATGTGGAAAAAGTATTTCTTATAAAGATTCAGCCACTTTTTTCCTCATAAGGATTTGACTATCAGAAAAGAAATATGCTAAATGAGGCCAGACAAATTTGCCCATTACAGGGAATTTAAGGCAAAATGACCCGCCGTGCAGTGTGTGAAAATGGTTACCCTTAAACACAACTCCACGACTGCATTTTTGTCTGACTCAATGGAAAATTTAGACCATTAGAATGGCTGAATATTTAGAAGAAATACGGTACTTGTCGTAGATCGAGGGTTTTCATCGGACAAAAAGCCTGGTTTCCCTCTCCACAAAACCTGGCAAAGCCGCTATACAAGTGAAATAACCTTAAGTGCAACAAAAAACATAAATCAATCAAGCCAAAAAAAGGTAACATCTTTTCTGTGCCCGTGTGTTTTAGTGTTCATAAATATATATTAAGACAAACCCAATCCGCAATTACCTCAATGGCTTGGAGCTGAGGAGACTCTCCTGCCAGTAGGTACCCCTCCACAACATGGACGCAATAGTCCACCGAGGATCCGACTAAGATTGATAGAGATACCGCCTCCACAGCACCCATCTCCCATCCGGCAACATAAAACAGGGCAACAACCAACGATATTATGCCTGAAAGAAAACAATTTTCATAACTTTAATAACTGCATGGATCATATATTACCTTTCCAGGTTGGATCCTAAAGTAGGTTCACAGTGGTGTATACGGTAAGAATCCCGCTAATTCAAGTACTCAAAACATTACGAAAAGCACTCTAAAAGTTAGAGACTTTTCGTTGGGTGTCTTACCTCCTGCATGGAGCGACCGATAATCCTATCGAGCAATCGCTATTGTTGTTGTTTTAGACCAAACATGGCAGTCTAATAATTGTTTTATCTTCACATTGCTCGTCCTTGAATTAGCGGAATTCTTAACATATATTTTTTTTTCCGGATGATAACAGCTTCTTGCAATACTTCCATGCAAAATGTTTCAACTTAGGTACTAGCGGCGTTCTCACGGAAGAACTTACAATTAAAAATGTACTTGAATTTTGAATCAAAGTTTATATCATCCACAGAATTGTCCACTGTGTTGTCAATGTGCGTGAACTCTAAACTTCTTAAAAGCTAATGATTAAAAATTAAGACATCACCACATAGTTGTGGCAAGCTTTCGACACCTATATTGGTGTCTTTGTCAAGTGGAACATGTGCTTGACGCAGACACGGTATAGGTGTCGAAAGCTCGTGTTGTTCACAAACAACTAACTACGTGGGGATGTTTTAATTTTTTATCCTTAGTATGGAACCCATGTTTAAAGAGAGTTTCAAACATTTCTTCTTAAAAGCTGCTTAGGGAGTGTATCCAATTATCGTTCGTTTTTCTGTCGTCTAAAACGATTGTAAAAGACGATGGGAGAGACGATGGGTGTTGGATTGGATCGTCTTTTAACATACGATTGGTATAGAGACCGCCCGTGGTGGAACACGGCTAGCGTCTTGAACCGGACTCGAGTCTGAAAGTAGTCCGCACGGCTAAGGCCTCCCGTGGCCGTCAACAACAACGCAGCGGCTTTATAGCTTATTTATGTTGGCTAAGCATGCCAGGCAGTGATTAAATGCCACTCACTATATGAAATAAATATTGCAAAAAGAATGTTACAGCTAGTTGTAAAACTAATATCTAGCGATGAAACCGAGAGTTGCGTCCCCCTGGGCTACGTCAAAACTTACACATGTTTTCTTGGCGAACAAAGAAAGCCGTGCACAGCTATTTTTCTTTCCGGAACCGCCATGTGTTTTTTAATACGGTACGTTTTAATTAATGTGACTATTTTAATAACGTAAGGGAACGATTGCATATTAAGACGACCAAGTCCCAGATGTGAAATAATTTTTGGCGAATGGAATAAACATTACCGTACCTGTTTTCATTCCAAATCCATTTTAATAAAATCATCATCCTAACCAAACGGCGGCCTTGGAGCATCGTTAAGTGCACAGACTATATTTTCGAGTCTCTTCTGTACAGATTATTTTTATTTTTGGCGTGTGTAATGTTGTATGATTAGAAATCTTTTAAGCTTTGTCACCACCATCGAAAGTGAACTGGGCCTATTTCAGATTTATTTATTATTGTGTATGTTTATCAATTTCTTCTCTTCTTTTTCAGGGAATATCGCCGAAATGGTTACATCGATTTTCTGAGTTGATGGTCTTTGTCAATAGTCTTTTTTTAAAATGCGTTATAAACGCTTCACAAGTGCCATCGACTAACGTTCAATTCTGATCAATAACTGTCTTGTTTTTTTTTTATGCTGTCTTTGTAGTTGAGCTGACAAAGTTGATTTGGGATGCGCAAGTTATATTTTCTTTAAATTTTACGTGTGACTTCTAAAATGTGTCAAACGGCGATAACAAATTATTTGTGCCAATGATATATTTTCCAACAATGTTTTATTCATCCTCATGAATTCCTCGTACTGGATTTAAATTATATTACGGGTTCGCCTCAAGTATAAATATTCTATTGGTATAAAGGTGATGTTCAGATAAATTGCATACTATTGCCGGAATACACTCACACAAGCTTGTTTCAGGATGGGCTGTAAAACGATAATCTCTTTCAATTGATGCCGAATGACAAGTATTAAAGCTTGTCAACTCATACAGGTACAGCTGAGTAAACCCTGCCAATAATATACCGCAAAATGAACGGGTCTACACAGCATGTGGCAAAAATACAATTGGTGACGTTGTACTGCCCAGCGGTGAGTTTTTGATTGAGTAAAATATAATTGAATTGAAAAAAATGAATATCAAAATCATTTGTCACATGTTTTTCTTTTTTTTCGCATACGTTAATATCAAATAAAATGCAACACATACATGGAAAGTGGAATCTCGGAAAGGAACAGAACACGACGGGCATTATTCAAATAACATGTTTATTAATCAAATTTAACGAGCAACACTCCTGAAAACAACACTTTATAAGAGTCAATGAGTTCTTGTTTTTCTTATTTCTACACTTGGAGTTGATGGCATTCCTTAGAGTTTGATCAGAATATAAGTCCTCTTGGGTCCGTTCGTGAATCACAGCTGCCTGTCTCATTATAGATGTTCTTGTTGATTGCATATATTTTCCGTATTTAGCTTGATAGAGAATGGCAATAAACATTGTGAATTATGAACCTACCTTGATCGGAAGAATGCTGGTCCATTATTGAAATAGCTGTTAAAACGAAATAAAAGGATTGCAGCGTATAGTAATTGAGCGATTAAAGAGTTTGGTAGATTGCACGAAGATTTCTTGTCGATATTGGTAAATGTTTTTATTCCCTCACTATATAAAGGAATGTAGCCAAGCCATATTTTTGAGTCACAGGAAACACGCAGACAGGGGGTCTTGAAATGACAAAATCGATGATTAACGTCGGTCAATCGATCATAACTAGCGTTTTTAGGTAATCCTGATGGATCTAAAGCCCTATAAACCCCATAACCGAACCCAGCGTGCAGTGACAGTCGACTGTTCCTGTTTTTCAATAAAAATGTCCAAAACGAACATACAATTCAAAGAAAACGACTATAACGACACACTCCCCACCAAAATGCTAAAATTGTTTACATTAACAAAAACCGCAAGTTTCTTTATTGTTATTTAGAAAGATATAAAAAGTTAATAACTTTTGACATTTTTTTATTTGAAGTTTTTGTGCGCATTTCCTCTGCGAAAATATGACAATCTGATCAGTATTTGACATTCTAGCTGCGTGTGTGCAGCCGAATATTTATTGTCAATAGAACTTTGTTATATCTTTTCACCAAATTGTCCACACTGTCCTAAAAACAAGGACATATAAACCAGTGACAGAAATTTGTCACAATGTATATTATTAAAGTCGAGGGGTACCAAACAACTGACGCTTTTTTGTTTATGTTAGCTATTATAGACGCTTATATTTATATATTTATCTAGAAATACCCGAATACGGGTACGTAAAAAAGCCCTAACGAATTAAGCCCTATCTAGACAAGGCATTGTATGTTTGTTACCCGTGTCCTGTCTCAATTTATTTCATCTACCAATCTCTGATTTGATACTGGAGTGGAAAAAATAAAGAATATTGAAAAAAAAACACAACAATTCTCCCTCCACGTGAAAACATTAGCGTTCCGCCATCTTGCTAAAATAATATGGTCAATGACACAGCTTGAGATAAATCCGCTTTAATTGATCATGGCAGCTGCTACTCTCAACCTGAAACAAACAAATACATATTCTCGTAGCTCTTTATCTAGCAAGTTTATTTGCATTATGTTCATTCTACGAACTTTTCTGCGCCCTACTTCAGCCCTGGCCGATGAAAGACAGATGAACAGCACACAAACACATTACCAGCCGATATCGATGGACGCACTGGGGTCATTTATTTATTTTTCTCAACCGGTCGTCCTGATGTTTTCGTAGCTATAGGCTATATTGACTGGCAAAAAAATACGGTATTATTGCTGTATGGTTCAAACTTAACGACGAACGGACTAGCTCGCCATAGCGGCACCCTGTTTACTTGCAGAGTACCTCGCACTGTAAATATCACTGCGCGATCGCAGGGCATTACACATTATTGTCTTTCAAGCGTCTGCCGTTAAAAAGACGATACCCAAGACGATGGGTGTCGTCTTACAGCGTCTTTTTCAATCGTCTAAAACGATTGAACAAAAGACGATAATTGGATACACTCCCTTAAACAAGTTGCATTAATTTTTTTCAAAACTCACCTCCAATGGTCATGAGAACGATTAGCAAGAGGAGCAGATGTCCAGTGAATATCGCCACAGCGATGACACAAATTATGATGGAGAGGACAACCCCATAGATGGCGCTGCTAACACAGACTACCTCCATCAGGACCTGGAACATGGAACAGAAAATCATTTTGTGAAAACAGTACCATTTAAATCTTTCAATGGCATTTACAAGCTGAAAGGTTAACAATAAGGTGAAGAATTACTTATGGATAACATAAGCATACCATTTAATTTGGGTTGAGAGGGAAATTAAATCTCTGGCTTTATTCTAGGTGAGACTAATATAGAAGGGATAGGAAAAGGCTTTGTATTACAGCAACATGCAGTGTGATCACATTAGTTTAGCTCCCTATAGTTTGTCTCAGGCGTGACAGCATTTCGATCCGATTGAGAATAGCTGAACCCTGTGTTGTGTATTCCGATTCGTTCTGAACCTTTTTGATACCATGGATATATGGACTGTCCATGCCTATTTGTAAGTCAGGCCAGTCAATATGGGTTTTTTTCTGTTACTAACTTAAAGTGGCACGAGCTGACAAAATGTTGATATTTTGACGGAATGCTGAAATTATTGGCTATTTTTCTCAAGACTTATAATTCAGAAGCTTTTTAGTGCTTCTAGTCTTGAGAATGTACGATAAAGTATTGTTTTGAACTAACTTTGCCTTAGAATGAATGAATGGTCGTCCCAGTTGTTTAAATTTTGTTTACTTTTCGAACACCAATCCGGTTTGTATAGGCCACATACTGTATGGATTTTCATCATTCCAACGCTAATCATTTAGTTTTTCAACGGCCTTCAAAGCCTCTTACTGTCGTGACAATCAGAAATTATGAAAAAAGTGTGAATTTTGGCAGCTCATGCCACTTTAAGAATATGCATGCGCAGTCCATATATCCACGGTATCAGAATGAATCGGAATACACATCACATCGCATACACTATATATGCGATATCGGAAAACACAACACAGGCTTCAGCTATTCTTGCGGCGGATCGGAATGCCCTCGACAACAGGTGTCTGAGACTAACAGTAGCTAGTCAAACTACTGTGATTGCACTGGCTGTAATACAGAGGCATGTCATATCCTTTCTATATTAGTCCCAGTTAAAGGGGCATGAGCTGCCAAAATGTTGATATTTTAACGTAAACACAGAATGTTGAAATTATCGGCTATTTTTCTCAAGACGTATAATTCAGAAGCTTTTTAGTGCTTCTAGTCTAAAAAATGTACGATAAAGTATTGTTTTGAACTAACTTTGACTTAGAATGAATGAATGGTCGTCCCGGTTATTTAAATTTTGCTACTTTTCGAACACGTTTTCGGTTCGTACAGGGCACATACTGTATGGATTTTCCTCATTCCAACGCCAATCATTTAGTTTTTCGATGGCCTTGAAAGCCTCTTACTGTCGTGACGATTAGAAATTATGAAAAAAGTGTGAATTTCGGCAGCTCATGCCCCTTTAAAAAATACAGATTCTAATATTAGGTCAACCTGAATTTAGCTGTGTAAACCGCATGTGGAATGTTAGGGCTGAGAAATATACAATGGTTGATTGATTGATTGCTTGGTGTTTTACGCCGCGCTCAAGATTATTTCACTTATATGGCGGCGTTGCCAGTTTTATTGTGGGAGGAAACCGGGCTCTGTGCCCGTGGGAAACCCACGACCTTTCGTTGGTAACTGGCAACCATCCCACATAGGTCGTTCGAGTGAAAACCCAGTCATATAATTTTTCAACTTTTGGACTGAGTGGGATTTGAACCCGCCACCCATTGGTGGAAGGCTGTTAGGATTGAGCGCCCAACGCTCTACCTACTGAGCCACGGAGGCCCCCAATATAGAATGGAATAGTAACTAACAAAGATACATCAGTGTGCATCAATTTCTCTATTTATATCAACACTAAAATCCCGCAGATGGGCCAGTTTTTCCTGACCAGTGCCACATACCTTAGTCCAGAACTCTGAAGTTTGATAAATAGACTGCAGAGGCGAGTCCTTCCTTAGTTCGGACTTCACTTCATTAATAAACCTTTCCCATTTCAAGTACTCATCATATGCTGTGAAGTACGACTGGCCTTTAGAAGTTTTCTGAGAAAAGAAAGTTAAAGTATACGCTTAAACATAGTCAAAATTTGGTCAGAGCATGTAAGGTGCATTGTAGGCTAAAGAGATGTGCCCAGTCAAGTTATATTAAAAATGACAACTACGCTAACGGGCTCACCAGAACCTACAAAATAGAGGGAGGGAATAGAAATGCTTTTGTATTGCAAGTCACTCTCTTGGAAAACCTTACCCTCGCTATTGTTTGTTTCAGAGAGCTGGTGAGGTCAGAGAGCTGGTGAGGTGAGAGAGCTGGTGAGGTCAGAGAGCTGGTGAGGTGAGAGAGCTGGTGAGGTCAGAGAGCTGGTGAGGTCAGAGAGCTGGTGAGGTCAGGGAGCTGGTGAGGTCAGAGAGCTGGTGAGGTCAGAGAGCTGGTGAGGCCAGAGAGCTGGTGAGGTCAGGGAGCTGGTGAGGTCAGAGAGTTGCTGAGGTCAGAGAGCTGGTGAGGTCAGAGAGCTGGTGAGGTCAGGGAGCTGGTGAGGTCAGGGAGCTGGTGAGGTCAGAGAGCTGGTGAGGTGAGAGAGCTGTGAGGTCAGAGAGCTGGTGAGGTCAGAGAGCTGGTGAGGTCAGGGAGCTGGTGAGGTGAGAGAGCTGGTGAGGTCAGGAAGCTGGTGAGGTGAGAGAGCTGGTGAGGTGAGAGAGCTGGTGAGGTGAGAGAGCTGGTGAGGTCAGAGAGCTGATGAGGTCAGAGAGCTGGTGAGGCCAGAGAGCTGGTGAGGTCAGAGAGCTGGTGAAGCCAGAGAGCTGGTGAGGTCAGAGAGCTGGTGAGGTCACAGAGCTGATGAGGAAAGAGCTGGTGAGGTGAGAGAGCTGGTGAGGTGAGAGAGCTGGTGAGGACAGAGAGCTGGTGAGGTCAGGGAGCTGGTGAGGTCAGAGAGCTGGTCAGGTCAGAGGGCTGGTGAGGTCAGGGAGCTGGTGAGGTCAGGGAGCTGGTGAGGTCAGGGAGCTGGTGAGGTCAGAGAGCTGGTGAGGTCAGAGAGCTGGTGAGGTCAGAGAGCTGGTAAAGGGCAGAGAGCTGGTGAGGTCAGAGAGTTGGTGAGGTCAGAGAGTTGGCAAGGTCAGAGAGCTGGTGAGGTCAGAGAGCTGGTGAGGTCAGAGAGCTGGTGAGGTCAGAGAGCTGGTGAGGTCAGGGAGCTGGTGAGGAAAGAGAGCTGATGAGGTCAGAGAGCTGGTGAGGAAAGAGAGCTGGTGAGGAAAGAGAGCTGGTGAGGCCAGAGAGCTGGTGAGGAAAGAGAGCTGGTGAGGAAAGAGAGCTGGTGAGGCCAGAGAGCTGGTGAGGAAAGAGAGCTGGTGAGGAAAGAGAGCTGGCGAGGAAAGAGAGCTGGCGAGGAAAGAGAGCTGGTGAGGAAAGAGAGCTGGTGAGGAAAGAGAGCTGGTGAGGTCAGAGAGCTGGTGAGGAAAGAGAGCTGGTGAGGAAAGAGAGCTGGTGAGGAAAGAGAGCTGGTGAGGTCAGAGTTGGTGAGGAAAGAGAGCTGGTGAGGAAAGAGAGCTGGTGAGGAAAGAGAGCTGGTGAGGAAAGAGAGCTGGTGAGGAAAGAGAGCTGGTGAGGTCAGAGTTGGTGAGGAAAGAGAGCTGGTGAGGTCAGAGAGCTGGCGAGGAAAGAGAGCTGGTGAGGAAAGAGAGCTGGTGAGGAAAGAGAGCTGGTGAGGTCAGAGAGCTGGTGAGGAAAGAGAGCTGGTGAGGAAAGAGAGCTGGTGAGGAAAGAGAGCTGGTGAGGTCAGAGTTGGTGAGGAAAGAGAGCTGGTGAGGAAAGAGAGCTGGTGAGGAAAGAGAGCTGGTGAGGAAAGAGAGCTGGTGAGGTCAGAGAGCTGGTGAGGTGAGAGAGCTGGTGAGGTGAGAGAGCTGGTGAGGTCAGAGTTGGTGAGGTCAGAGAGCTGATGAGGGTTAGAGGATTCTCCATGTGAATTAACAAAACCCTTCAGAATGAATCAGATTTAATTCAATCCATACCGCTAGTGCGAATATATGGACTGGACATACCAATTTGGCAGCTAACAGGAAATAACCACACGCACAGTCCACGCGTTCCTGATAAGGATAAGGGCTGGAGTGAATCGGAATAAACAACTCAGGGTTTGGCTACTTTCAGGAATTGACTTACCCTCACGAGACAAACAAGGTCGAGAGAAAAGCATTACGTAATGTCTGAGTTAATTCAAGTGCTGGAAAAAAGTAGAAGAGTGCAAATTCCCATCTGAATTCAAGAGAGAGCTTGTAAAACATTCAAGGATTAACTGCTGGTCAATCATCTCCCTGGACTGAGATGTGTTGAAAGTTTAAATCATATTCAGAACCTTTTTGTTATTGGGGATTTAGCAACATGCCAAGTCCTCTAATTAACTCAGGTATTACCGTACTCAGTACCTTCTTGGCTGTAGAACAATGGTGCATCTAATCCCTCTTATTCTCTAATCCCTCTTATTCTATGTCCCAGCAATAAATTCTGCAGGGTCCCAAATATGATGTTAGTACTTTACCTGACATCGACTTACCGATTCAAAAGCAAATGCCATCCATTTGATAGCCTTGTAGTCACTGGTTGGTCGGGCCTCGGCATGACCTGGAGCTCTCTGATTATACAACCGGAGATCACGCGGGAGGTTGTTGCATTCTGGGAATTTGTGAAGATATCGTCCAATTATCTGATCCATCACTGTGAAAAAAAAGAAAACAATTTCTTGTCTGCCATATAACTGCTACATGTAGGTCATTTTTTCTACAGCGATTTACAAGTGGAAAGGCATTTTTTGAAATTCCAGGGACCTTAGTGGCTCAGTTGGCAGACTTAAAGGATTTATGAACAGGATTTAAAGCTGGTTTGTGTTTGTTTATGGACTAAATGTATATTTGAAAAACATCAGTTGAAACAAAACAACCTTCGCGTTAGTTCCCTGGTAGCCAAAAGAAGAACGGGGAGGAAATTCTCATATTTTCCGTATTAGTCGTAACTACTCGGGAAAAAATTACGTCATACACGACCTTCGATGTGTACAAACTGCCACAAAGACGTACTGAGACAGCAAAAATCGTTTATTACGTCATCGCTGTGAGGGTACGTACACAACGGAGGTCGTGTTTGACTTCATAAGTCTCTGAGATAATTAACTTTCGTAAGCATTGTAGATCGGCAAAGGTAGCTTGAATTTTGTATGTGCTGCGACCGAAATATAACTTTCTTTTTGGTCAGACTTTTAAAGCACATGTTCTACAACACACTTAAAGCAAGTTAGAAAATATTTCCAAAAGTTGTTCATAAATCCTTTAACGTCTCCTCTCTGACAAAGCTTTTCCATCAATGGATCAGGGGTTTGAATTCCCCAAAAATTGAAAAACATCTGAGTGAGTTTTTCCCCCATCTGCAAGTGTTGTTAGGTAGTCAATTTTCTCTCTGGGCTTGGTTTCTTTGGCCACAAGACCTGGCAACGCAGTCATAGAAGTGAAATAATCTTGACTGTGATGTAAAACATCAATCAATCAATCCATCCAAATGGAAGATTGATTGATTGATTGTTTGATGCTTTACGCCGCGCTCAAGATTATTTCACTTATATGGTGGTGTTGCCAGTTTTATTGTTGGAGGAAACCGGGCTCTATGCCCGAAGGAAACCCACGACCTTCGGTTGGTAACTGGCAAACATCCCACATAGGTCGTTCGAGTGAAAATCCAGTCAGAAAATTTTCCAATTTTTTTTGGGACTGAGTGGGATTCGAACCCGCGACCCATTGGTGGAAGGCTGTTCAGATTGAGCATCCAACACTCTACCTACTGAGCCACGGAGGCCCCTCCAAAGGGAAGAAATCGTGTACTTACTGCTAGGTAAACACTGAGCACTTCCATTGACGACCAGTTCAGAGTTTGAGGCGATTTTCTTACAAATGACACACAGTTCCTTGATATCATCATCAGACAGAGGGTGAGTTTTATTCAGATTGAAATGTTGGGGAAACTTGGGATCGTAAACAACTTTACCCTGCAACAATGCATATATCTAGTAAATGACCCTGAAGTAGCAAATGACTGAGTGAGTGAGTGATTTGGGTTTTACGTCCTGCTCAACAGTATTTCAGTTATATGAAGACGTCTCCTTGTTGCAGGGCGGTTTTCCACCGCTCTTTTGGGTGCTGCCTCACCGAGACGACTTGCCGAAGACAATCAGCAAGCCCCCTCACCCAGTCACAGTATACTGACACCGGGCCAACCAGTCGCTGCTCAAACTCCTATTGCTGTTAAAGTCTTTGGTCTGACTCGACCCAGACTTGAACCCGGATCTCCAAGGCCTGAAGAGGACACTCTACCGACTGAGGAAGTAGCAAATGAAGGGCAAAACATGATATTGGTCAGTGGCTAGAGTGATAGTCCCTCAGTCTGACACAGGTCTTCCATCCATGCCGCTTGGGTTCGAATCCCACTCAGACCAAATAAAAATTGAAAAAATTCAAATTGTGGATTTTTCACTCGATTGTCCTATGTGACAGAATTGCCAGGTACTCGCCGTGGTCAGGAGTTTCCTCTGGGCAATGGTTATGATTTCCTCCCCCATTTAACCTGGCAACGTCGCCATAAAAAAATGAAATAATCTTCAAAGTGGCGTAAAACATCAATCAATCAATATAAATGATATTGAAGTTCTTCTCATCAAGATATTATTGTATTGCAAATATTTGTGCCTTAGCCAAAAAATTTTACAAACAGGATTAAACAGTTCTCAGAAACTAAGTGATTTTTAAGTGATTTTTTAAATTGTTTTTAAGACTGAAAATTCGAACCTTCTTATCATGAAAGTGGCATCAGTTGCCTAAATTCAGACTTTTTTCATGTTCTGATTGTCATGAGAAGTTAGGCATTTGAAGTACTAAGGGATTGGAATAAATAAAATATTGAAAAAGCCATCAAACCACCGAAGATATATGGTAATAACGGACGATATTCATAAAGCCAAGATGTATGAATACGTTATTGTTTTATTGGCATGAGATGCCAAAATGTTGATATTTTGACGTTAAAACAGAATGTTGAAATTATTGCCTATTTTTCTCAAGCCTTTTAGTGCTTCTAGTCTTGAAAATGTAAGATAAAGTATTGTTTTCAACTAACTTTGGCTTAGAATGAATGAATGGTCGTCCCGGTTATTTAAATTTTGTTTACTTCTCGAACACGTTTTCGGTTCGTGCAGGCCACGTACTGTATGGATTTTCCTTATTCCAACGCCAATCATTTAGTTTTTCGATGGCCTTGAAAGTCTTTTACTGTTGTGACGATCAGAAATTATGAAAAAAGTGTGAATTTTGGCAGCTCATACCACTTTAACATACATGATCTTTGATTCTGGAATCAAAGCCAAGCTCATATTTCTAAATCAAAATGACAAACAAATAGATAATTCTGTTTCAACAAAAATTTACTATATACTTGGAAGCTCTTGCTACTTTAAAAATGATAACCAGTAAAAGCTTCGAAATGGTTCCAATATTACGTTTTCCAATTCTCTGGGAGTGTCCAGAGAGATTTCGCGAAAATTGGTGACAGATGACCTTTTTTTATTCAACAACGTGGACTTATCACGAAACTCTCGTTCCCTATACAGAGTTTAAGTAAAACTTACGTAGTTATCACTGATCACATGGTCACTTGTTAGATGACTTCGATCAAGTTCTCGGATTCCGAATACGACATATACAATGGCATTGGCCTCCATTACTGGTCGCTTCTCGGCTTTCCCACATTTTTTTCCTTGACAAACTTTGAAACCCTTAGGCACTGAGTTAATCTTTGCTGTGGTTTTAGACTTTGGCAAAACGGTTGTTGCTGGAAGTTAAAAAAAGATTATGACAATAAATTTTCCAAATTGTCAAACTCAATTTCCTAATAATCAAACTCAATTTCTAAATTTCAAACTCAATTTTAAAAAATTTCAAACTCAATTTCATAAATGTCAAACTCAATTTCCTAAATGTCAAACTCAATTTCCTAATTTTCAAACTCAACTTCTAAATTGTCAAACTCAATTTCTCTACATCCCATTGTTTTTTTTAGCAATTATCAAATATTGCACTTAGAAAGGCATTTTCTGACGAACGATCGATGTTTTACGACACAGTCAATATTATTTCACTAATTTTTGTTCAGTTAATCGGGGGAGGAAACTAGGGTCGTTGAAAGGAAGAAACCCCAGATGTTCGACAAGTAACTGGCAACTCCTCCATATAAAGCAACTGAGTGAAAGAAACACAAAGAATTTTTTTTCTTTCAATTTTCGAACCACAAGTTATCGGTGAAGGCCCATGTCAAACTACAGGTTTCATAACCGAGTTACGGAGACTTCCAGACATTTTATGCTTAAATTATTAAAAATGATGCTACAGTCATCTTTTGATTAGATACTCACTTGATTTCCAGATATGAAGAGGAGAATATGTAGTTTTGGTTGACATTGGCGATGTTGTTGTGGTTTGAATCGTTGATGTTGTCATCTCTGGCATTTTGGTCGTTTTCAAGGTAGTTTCTTTCACTTTTTCTGAAGAGGCCGTCGAACTAGCTATTGATGGATTACTCGGAGATGGTGTATATTTTTGATATACATGCTTATTTCCCTTGGTAGTGGAGCTCTTTGTTGGCTTGGGGTTAAAAGGTATATTCATAGGAGTAGTTTGTGCAGGGGTTGTCTGTTCCTCGTGTGTACTGTCAATTGGGTTTTTGGGCTACATAAGAAATTCATCGAAAAAAACAAACAAATATTGTTGTGAGCAAATACAATATTGTGAATAATGATTTTCCCAAACTACATTAATATTTGTTCAACCCAATAATTAAAAGACATTTCATGCCACATTAAAAAGTATTTCACTCTTTGCCAGGAGGTTACCCTCTACTTTTTTAAGGTACCTGGCAACCATTCCAAGTAGGGCTGTCGCGTAAAAAACAAAAACTGTAATAATTTGTTCCAATTTTGGGTTGGTGTTTGATGGAGAGACCATCATTCTAATGATAGAATTAGAAGTCCAAGCATTTTTTTAAGGGTTCTACAAAAGAGGAAATCCTGACCCTCCTTTCAATATTATGTGATTTATATGGTTGATGGGGAGGAAAGCATGTCTGGTGCTAAAACTTTACTTCAGCCTGACCTTCCAGTTGATCTCAACAACAAATTTCATATAAAGACCCAGTCCCTGAAATTTTCATTTTTTTAACTGAAAAGTTATAGATTATAAAGTGATTGATAGCTTAAAGTGGCATGAGCTGCCAAAATGTTGATATTTTGACATTCAGACAGAATGTTGAAATTATTGGCTATTTTTCTCAAGACGTATAATTCAGAAGCTTTTTAATGCTTCTAGTTTCGAGAATGTACAATAAAGTATTGTTTTGAACTAACTTTAGCTTAGAATGAATGAATGGTCGTCCCGGAAACCCAAAGGCCAACCTTAAATTAAATTCAGGTCAGAAATTTTTTTTTTTTAGATTGGAGTGGGAGCTCAGATATTTAAGTTCAGGGACTTATTTCATAGAGAGACTCAGAAAGAAAAACTGACATTACGGACTGCAAATGCAATGTCTTAACTTTACCGCTTGGTTGGCTTTCTGCTTTTAGTCGTCAAAATGATTTTTTTCTATTAGGCCCCAGTTGTTCAAAAGTGTATTAGACTTAATACCGATATAACTTTGTAACAGACAATTGAATTTTTTTGTTATGCAACGTCATTTAGACCTGTATTAAGCCTAATACACTTTTGAACATTTCGGCCCTGGGGCTCGTTTCACATAGCAGTCGCATCGCAAACGACGCATAGTTACCAATGGATAACATAGTGAAGAGATACAACGTCATGGCAACTACGATTGATCGCACTTTGCGACGGCTTCGTGAAACGGCACCATGATGATGCAGTCTTTCGAAGTGCGTCTTACCATGTTAGCATAAAGCCCTGAACATCGTGGGCAGGAGAATTTATCAATACTGAGATTGGCTTTTAAATCAAGCATCTGTTGCAGATTGGATTGCTCTTTAAACAGCTGCGGGGGTTTACTGGAGCTCTTGATCTGTGTTATCAGCCCTATAGACGTCATCAATATCACCACATAGATCACTGAAATGGGAGAGAGAAAAGATCAATCAATATCATCACATAGATCACTGAAATGGGATAGAGAAATGATCAATCAATATCACCACATAGATCACTGAAATGGGAGAGAGAAATGATCAATCAATATCACCACATAGATCACTGAAATGGGAGAGAGAAATGATCAATCAATATCACCACATAGATCACTGAAATGGGAGAGAGAAATGATCAATCAATATCACCACATAGATCACTGAAATGGGAGAGAGAAAAGATCAATCAATATCACCACATAGATCACTGAAATGGGAGAGAGAAAAGATCAATCAATATCACCACATAGATCACTGAAATGGGAGAAAGAAAAGATCAATCAATATCACCACATAGATCACTGAAATGGGAGAGAGAAAAGATCAATCAATATCACCACATAGATCACTGAAATGGGAGAGAGAAAAGATCAATCAATATCACCACATAGATCACTGAAATGGGAGAGAGAAAAGATCAATCAATATCACCACATAGATCACTGAAATGGGAGAAAGAAAAGATCAATCAATATCACCACATAGATCACTGAAATGGGAGAGAGAAAAGATCAATCAATATCACCACATAGATCACTGAAATGGGAGAAAGAAAAGATCAAAGGAAAAGCTGAAAAAACTATTTTAAGATTAAAAATGTATTACCAATATACATTACACTGTATATGTTATTACCATACACTTCGTAATACATTGACAATGCTTACGAAACTTAAGATATGGCAAGAATATTGGTAGAATGAGATTGAACCCCTTTGGTTCTCTCTCCCCCCCCCCCCCCCCTCTCTGAGAAAAACCTAGATAGAAGATAGACACGAGAGAATAGCCGTTACCAGTATATCTTTCAAAGACTTATTCTTTTTATAAATAAGACGAGCATTGAAAACGTTCAAAAGTCAAGTTTGATGTCAGATACAAACATATTTCTGATCAGTGATGTAAAAATGCATTTCTTCAATCACCATTTTTTTGATGCCATGTGACCTTAGGGGAAGCTCATTTATTTCAACATTATGTTTATTAAATACTTATTTATCCAACTTACAGTTACAAATCCTCGTTAAGGGTTTGGAAAGAATTTTTATCCTTTATCCTTTAAGAAGGAGGATGTGCGTAATTGCCCGTTATCTAACGTACCTGCGACAACCCATCTTGCCTTGATAACGGGCCTAGTCACAAACCGACAGAGCCCCTGCTGTAGAAGATGACCCAGATCAAAGAGTTGTGTCCCTTTAGGTTTACGTGAGGAGCAAATCGTGGAGTCCGTGCTGCTAACATATGGTACCAACAAAGGCTCATCCGTGTCATTGGGAGCTGAAATTCGATACAGTCATTATAAAAAATAAAAAAAAATAATTCAAAATTGCTGAAAAATGTTTCTGAATTACCGCCGAGCCTGATGTCACACAGATTTACGCGAAGCTTTCTGGGTAAAATGTACCTCAGTTCGTGATTTTGTTAACCGGGACTTATAAAGTTATAGCAAAACATTGATGACATAACGTATTTAAAAGTTGATACCGATAGAGTTATGAAAAGAACATGCTGTGTACCGAACTGCACGTTTTCAAGTCAGAAGCATGACAGATAAGCGCTGTCAAAAGATCTGGCGCCTTTTACATCCTCTTCTCGATAGAGCATTATTCCTTCCGCCATTTTGTAAAATTATGCGAATATCCCTCAGTCTCCCAAAATGCTGTGCGCGTAATTTCCAAGTGACGTCATCAAGCAATCGGTCAATTACAAATAAAGATGGACATCTCAGGTCACAGGATTTCACAGTCACAATCAGTCCCGAAGGCCTGTTGTTGCAGATGTTTTAAAACTACGGAAACGAAAATCTGTTACCCATCATGAAGCCAGTATATGCTACGATGTATAACAAAACTAGCGTCGGTACCAGTTGGTTCCCAGTATTTCAATATACGGAACTAATTCAATGTTTCTGACTAACACCGAAATTATCTCGCCTGCATCTTCAAAATAAAACTGATATAATTTTCCATGGTCAATGAAAATTTTCTGACTGGGTTTTCACTCGAACGACCTATGTGGGATGGTTGCCAACGGAAGGTCGTGCGTTTCCTCCAGGCACAGAACCCGGTTTCCTCCCACAATAAAACTGGCAACGCCGCCATATAAGTGAAATAATCTTGAGCACGGCGTAAAACACCAAACAATCAATCAATCAACCATGGTCAATGCGACAGATAAATAGACTTTCTGTTCGGTAACCAATTAAAATGTATAATTTTTTTACTATGTTGAATTTATACTATAGCTAGAAAATTCAGCTTTATTCAAGAGGTATGAGCTTCCAAATTTCTGAAACATTTTTCCTTAAATAAAATCAATTTACCAATAGATAGAGAAAGAAAAGCAGGTCATATGATTTCACGGTAACGATCGGTTCCGGTAGCCTGTTGCTACTGTTGCTCTAAAACTACGGAAACGAAAATTGGTTACCCATCATGAAAGCCAGTATATGGTATGATATATTTAACGAAACTAGCATCGGTAATGGTTGGTTTCCCAGCATTTCAATATACGGAACTAATTCAATGTTTCCGACTAACACTGAAATTATATGGCCTGAAAAGCCATCAATTCTTGTCATAATATTGCCCAAACATCTGCATAATAACCATATAACAACTCAAATAATGGGGAATTTCAGTGATTGTTAGATGTTTGACACCGCACTCAAGATTATTTCACTTATATGGCGGTGTTGCCAGCTTAAGTGGGGGAGGAAACTGGGCTCATTGCCCGGATAAAAACCCCGAGCTTTGGTGAGTGCCTGGCAACTCTTCCATATACAGTGATCGAGTGAAAAATCCACTGACAAATTTTCAATTTTTTACGGCCTGAGTGGATTTTGATCCACACCACATCAATGGAAGGCCTGTGTCAGACTGAGGGATTATCACTCTAACGAACTGAGCCGCCGTGGCCCTCCAAAATGCATGAAGTTCTGCACTGATCTTGACTGTCTGCAACTTAAAGGGGCATGAGCTGCCAAAATGTTGATATTTCGACGTTAAAACAGAACGTTAAAATTATTAGCTATTTTTCTCAAGACGTATAATTCCGAAGCTTTTTAGTGCTTCTAGTCTCGAAAATGTACGCTAAAGTATTATTTTAAACTAACTTTGCCTTAGAATGAATGAATGGTCGTCCCTGTTTTGTTCACTTTTCGAACACGTTTTCGGTTCGTACAAGCCACATACTGTATGGATTTTCCTCATTCCAACGCCGATCATTTAGTTTTTCGATGGCCTTCAAATCCTCTTACTGTCGTGAAGATCAGAAACTATGAAAAAAGTTTCAACATTAAATTACCTTGATCATCATCATCCTCTAGCGTAAGTAGAGGAACATCGTCGTCATCACCGTCATTAGAAGAAGGCGGAGTTAAGGATGACGAGTCTGTCAAGATCTCATCTGACCCAGATCTGTAATACACTTGTAACGTGTTGATGTCTTTTCGCAGCACAACTTTATAAAATCTGAAATGAAAAACATTTCTCTTTACACCTCTGTGTAGCAGGAGACGAATAATAGGATATTTCAAAATTCCTATTACATGACGATAGCTTTGACTGGCAAAGGACTTGTATGTACATTTTTGCTAATAATTTTTTGAGGGGGTATACCAGGCAGTAAGTCATGGAAAGGGGGGGGGGGGTGTAACTTAAGATTTGTTTGAGAGGGTTACCAGGAACAAAGCCAAGGGGAGGGGGGGGGGGGGGTGTAACTTAAGATTTGTTTAAGAGGGTTACCAGGAACGAAGCCAAGGGGAGGGGGGGGGGTGTAACTTAAGATTTGTTTAAGAGGGTTACCAGGAACGAAGCCAAGGGGAGGGGGGGGTGTAACTTAAGATTTGTTTGAGAGGGTTACCAGGAACGAAGCCATGGGGAGGGGGGGATTGCTTCAAATTTGAGAAGGGTACCGGGATTGATGCAAGGAGGGGGGGGGGGGGGGGGGGGGTGTTACTGCTCAGGATTATTTGGACCGGGTATATAAAAATTCAGCCGGGGGGTGGGTATATTTTAATTAGGCGGGTGGGGTACTACTATGGATTTTTTTGGAGAGGGTATATTACTCAGAATTTGTTTAGGTGGGTGGGGTATTACTACTATGGATTTTTTTATTTGTTTCAGTGGGTATATATAGAAATGAAGCCAGAGTAAGTGGGTATTAGAATTTGTTTGAGGTATGAAGACAAGACGGGGGGGGGGGGGGGGGGGATAGGGGGCTGTATGTTAATAATAATATTTTGAGAATAATTAAAACACAAAAAGGTTTTTTATATATCTGGATTTGGATTCAGGACCAAAGAGGCTAAGGTTTTTATCCATGATTTGAGAAATACTTGTTTATTGCCCTAAATAAAATTAGGGCACTGTCGCCAGGAAGCAGTTAACACCCATGAAAAAGGGCAACAAGGAAATAATCTTGAGTATAATGCAAAAAAAAAGAAGAAATAAAACAGGAAACAGAATTACATATACTCACAGTTTTTTTGCTGTTTTAAAGAAGAGATTTTCCATCCAGGCAAATAAGAAATACCAAATGTAAAGAACTGGTGGGATTAATAGAACCACTGATAGCCAGCAACAGGCAACAATTAGGGCCATGAACAGGCCAAACTCATGTAGCGCCGGAATCTGAAAATACAGGGTCGATAACTTATTGTTATACAACAAAGGCTTTAAAAGGTTGATTGATTGATTGTTTGGTGTTTTACGACACGCTCAAGATTATTTCACTTATATGGCGGCGTTGCCAGTTTCATTGTGGGAGGAAACCGGGCTCTGTGCCCGGGGGACACCCATGACCTTCCGCTGGTAACAGGCAACCGGCTTTAAAAGGAGACATCGCTTAAGTTAGTTGTGGTTCTCCGTTGACCTTCATTTATCAATCTCGGATAAAAGGTTGCATTTAAACTTTCCGCTAAAAATGTACATTTAACAAGTTATTTAGGGAATCTCTTGATACATGTACTATTGTTTTGTGTCCGACAGTCAGTAAACAAACAGCAGGCTTGTCACTATGGGAGAGTTACAACATGCTCTCCCAAATCTGTTAGGGTGACCTGTTTCACTCTCCCCGAAAATGGTCTCCCAAAATTCAATGGGAGTGCAGTTCCTCCCCCATGTTTTTCAGAGAGAAGTACAATCATGATGAAATAAAAGCGTCTGAAGTTATAGAAAACATATTTTTATTTTGGTATACTTAAATATGTCAGAATTGTCATGCGAATTCTGGACAAAAAAATCTTTTAAAAAAATGTTATCCTAGTTTTTCATATTATCATACAGTTAATTCTATTTTAATGGACATGAAAGGGTTGGAGAATAGTTTTATCTTGGGAGCGTGGTTCACATATACACTCGCCTGAAATCAGTAGGGAGAGTGATAAACAGGTCTGGGACCTCTCTGGGGGTGTATGGAGGGGAAGGAGAGCAATCACTCTCCCTAAAATGACAGCCCTGAACAGCCAAAAGTAGGCCAAACGAGCAGCCAGAAAGATCTCTACTTCGCACTCGATTATTTTTACCACAACAAAGCAGACATTGAAATCCTCAGATTAAACTCCCTATCTAGTGGTCCGTGGGAGCTGGGAAAGTTACCAATCACATCTGGAAACCTCATCTTTATATAAACAGCGATCAAATAGCACACATTTTAGCGATATTCGTTTCGGGCACATCCCTTTAAGTAAATGCCCGGCCAAAGATGTGGTCGAGACTAGCCACGTATATAGCTAAAGCAAAATAACCAGTGTTTTTCAAACAACAAAAATTGTCTCCATGATTATTTTAGACAAGAAGATTTTCCCTGTGTCTGTGTGTTGTAGTGTTCATAAATATATATAACTAAAGCTTACTTAAACTCATCTCCATAAGCATTTTTTATAAGAAATTCCGATCAGTGTTGATTTGAGACTAATTGGTTTCCCCAGTGTGTAGATTCTCACACTTTGCCTGCCAATGTACGCTCAGGTTCTTTTAAACTGTTACAAACAATGGAGAACTGGTGCAGTTTAGCATGAAGGATAACTTTATATCAAACAGTGTTTCTTTTGTCAGCCTGGAAGTAGCTACATGTATGGTGACCTATTTTTTGAAGCAAATTTGGGAAGAAAACCTCGGAATTTTCTGTTAGAGGTCGTTTTTAAGTCTCATCAGACTATTTCCCAAAGTTGGGCCAAAATAAATTGGATTTATTGATTGATTGATTGTTTGGTGTTTTACGCCGCGCTCAAGATTATTTCACTTATATGGCGGCGTTGCCAGTTTTATTGTGGGAGGAAACCGGGCTCAATGCCCGAAGGAAACCCACGACCTTCCGGTGGAAACTGGCAACCATCCCACAGAGGTCGTTCGAGTGAAAACCCAGTCAGAAAACTTTCCAATTTTTTTGGACTGAGAGGGAATCGAACCCGCAACCCATTGGTGGAAGGCTGTAAATTGGGAAGCCACCCATTTAAGCAAATAATGGCATACAGCAACAACGATTATAACTTACCGTAGAGGCGATATTAGCAGCAAATGCAGCTGCTGTTGTGAAGGAGGTGAAAAAGGTGGCTTTCCCGGCTGTCTTGACAGTATAGAGTATTCTCCCCTTAATTCTGTCCATGTGCTCAGCTTGGCGGAAAGTGTTTACAAACACAAACACATCATCAACACCTAAAAAAACACAGAAAAACATTACAAATGATTGATTGATCGATTGATGCGTATGACAAGGATATTGATTGAATTTTTGATCCAACAATCAACAATCCAATCTTTGTGTATTGTTTTGAAAACAAAGATTGACTGATTGATGTTTTATGTCATACTCAAGATTATTTCATTTATATGCTGTCAATGGCAGGTTTAGTGGTGCAGAAGACCGTCGAAACCCCCCTCAGCAAGTAAATGGCACTCTTTAACAAAGGGTGAGCACCCATTTTGAATTTTTAAAAAAAATGTTTAGGGATGATTGGGATTTGAAGCGGTGAACCATTATTGGATTGATTGATTGTTTGGTGTTTTACGCCGTGCTCAAGATTATTTCACTTATATGACGTTGTCAGTTTTATCGTGGGAGGAAACTGGGCTCTATGCTCGGAGGACACCCACAACCTTCAGCTGGTAACTGGCAACCATGCCACATAGGTCGTTCGAGTGAAAACCCAGTCAGAAAATTTTCCATTTTTTTTTGGACTGAGTGGGATTTGAACCCGCGACCCATGAACCATTATTGGACAGATCGTGTCAGACCTAGAGATTACTGCTCTGCTGACTGAGGCAACAGGGCCCCTTGTGATTGAGGTAAAATCTCAGAAAAATGAACAAAATTCTAGCTCACCGATTCCAATCACAACGAAGGCAGCCGCTCCGTTGAGAATTCCCAGCGCCTGGATATTGAAAGCGACTCTGTAGAAGAAAATCGCCAGCGGGAAACTCAGGGCAATGGAGATTAACCCCCACACCGTGAGCCACAGGGAGAAGGAGGTCAACACAAAGACAAATAGGCCAATGAAAATCAGCGCAAACTGGGCCAGTCGTAGATCACTCCAAAACGTAGACTCAACTTCGTAATCAAAAATCTCATTACCTCCATACAGAACCTGCACTTTACTGAAAGTCAAACAAAACAATTAAAGATATAAATATTTTTTGATTGTAAAAAAAAAACTAATGAGAAATAATTAAGGCATCACAATTGAATTTAGTAATTCAAATCAGGGATACAAAAAACTTATTCCATACTAATAAGAAATGATTAAGGCATCACCACGAAGTAAGTTGTTTGTGAACAACATGAGTTTTCGACATCTATACCGGCAGGGCCTAATCTAGGCTGATTTTGGGTTTGAGCGTATGCAGTTTTTGGCGCCCAAACCAAGGCATGAGAAAAAAAAGTGTTGTGATTGTTGCTTTAAATATTGAATACAAGTAAAAACTGCTCTGTCAATTATTTAAAACATAAATATTAGGGACATATTAGATAGAAATGGTGGTTTAAAGTAGGAGTTCTCTCCTCGCAGCCTTCATGAACCCTGGGATGGTATTGTCATGTCGTACTATGGGTGCCCAAACTTTTGCCCTAGGTTATGTACTACCGGTGTCTTTATCAAGTGTAAGTTTAACAAGTATAACTTGATACACTTACAGCAGTTTATAGGTGTCGAAAGGTTGTGTTGTTCACAAACAACTTTGTGGTGATGCGTTAATCATTTCTCATTAGCATGGAACCCACTTTTAAAGAGAGTTATTATTTCATGTCAATTATTTTATAAAAATTTTCTCATAAGAATGGAACCCATGTTTTCTTGTACATTTACATTTATGTCAGCCAACCGAAATTCTATAGATTGGAATGAAATAAAGCCATTGTGATTTTAAGTTTATAACAGTGGAGACAAACAGAGTACTATGTTCAAATAGTACAAGGGCATACATGTATCAATGTATTACAAAGTGTCCCAGAAAATTTTACTAACTAAGGCCAAGCTCCTGTCAGTCATCAACCTAATGAAATATCATAGGTTTAGATTATTACAAGAATATATGATGGGGCATAAAGGTCTAAATGATATCCCTCTGTTTAACATACATGTAATTAGAAACTTGTCTCCATGGTTATTTTAGACAAGAAGATTTTCCCTGTGCCCGTGTGTTTTAGTTTTCTTAAATGAATACAAAATTACGAAAAAGTCAAATCTTACCTCGTGGACGCAGAAGACAGTAAGTCGATATACGAGATTATAAATTTTTTGAATTTCTCAGCTTGTTGCCTTTTGTGATCTAAAGAGTTGATATAACCTGGAAATAATAAAACAGATTAAAATTTGTATCAATTTGAGACAAAGTAAAATGGAAAAGCATAAGCATTGTTGGTTGATTGTTTGGTGTTTTATGCCGCGCTCAAGATTATTTCACTTATATGGCGGCGTTGCCAGTTTTATTGTGGGAGGATTGATTGATTGTTTGGTGTTTTAGGCCGCGCTCAAGATTATTTCACTTATATGGCGGCGTTGCCAGTTTTATTGTGGGAGGATTGATTGATTGTTTGGTGTTTTAGGCCGCGCTCAAGATTATTTCACTTATATGGCGGCGTTGCCAGTTTTATTGTGGGAGGATTGATTGATTGTTTGGTGTTTTAGGCCGCGCTCAAGATTATTTCACTTATATGGCGGCGTTGCCAGTTTTATTGTGGGAGGAAACCGGGCTCTATGCCCGGAGGAAACCCACGACCTTCCGGTGCTAACTGGCAACCATCCCACATTGGTCGTTAGAGTGAAAACCCAGTCAGAAAATTTTCCAATTTTTTTTGGACTGAGTGGGATTTGAACCCGCAACCCATTGGTGGAAGCAGTGTTGGAACTTACCCTCATATATTTTGAAAGTGATTTTGGATCAAAAATGGTCACCAGTAACAACTAACAATATGGTTGTCCTAGATCATCCACGTTAACGTACAAAAAATCGCAGGCAGAAACGACACCCAAATCTGGCTAAAAATAGAGCCGCCTACTAACCTGCAATGGGAGATCCAAACAAAACTTCCGTCCGCAAAAGTCGACTTTTGCGATGAGTGGTGTTAACATTCTCGTCGACAAAGTAGTAAAATTCCTTGTGACTCATTGCCAGATCGAGCGAACTGTTAATATTTGCGATGTTCAACCCTCGCCCATCATACCGTAATTGGCCAGTGGGCGAAACGGAGGGGAAAAAGTAGGTCATGAGAGAATTAAGAGGGGCACAACTATCATAAGTAGTAGAGGCGGCGGGGTCCTTCCAGCAAAAGTTTCGATAATCAGTATTGTTGGTAACCTTTTTCTCGATATTATGCACAGTTTGTAGTCGTTCAGTAGTAAAAATGTTGTCTTTATCGTCATCCCCAATAGCTTTAAAAATCACCTGCAGTTTCCACTGGACACAGGTCTGAGGCAGAGAACATACATAGCTGTATCTGTCCCAGTTGGCCATGCCTGGGCTGCGTTTTACGATTTGGTGTATAGCCTCAAATAACGAGTCATCTTTCTTAGCAGGCTTCAGAAAATGTTCACGGTAAAACGTTTCGCCTGCAGACTCTCTCTTAATACGCCCTAGATTAACCGCGTCAGCTATCTCCTCTTCGTCTACATGTCGTAGCCTCCCTTTGTTTGTACTTCTACCGGTCCGTCTTGCCAGCATTTGAATTTGCTCTGATTTTGCCGCTTGTAGAGCGTGGTATTCCTTAGACGCTTTGTGATTTGGGATACTGAAAGCGTCCACAGATTTGTCGATAAAAGGGGCGGGTTTAAACACAAAAACACTATAGCCTCCGAGCCCCAGTGAAAGTGCAGTCACCACAAGTATCATGAACAGCGATAAACAAACAAACGCCGCTGATGACTTTGCGCCATCTTGCTTAGCACGTTTACACGGAGATAGTGATCCATCTCCTGTTGTCTTTGAGCTGAGGGCGTCGGTTTCTGCACCAGTTAAATTTCGTTGACTGGAGCTGAACCCATATTGACTCTCACTTTCACCAGCACCGTTTTCTGTTGATTGTAATTCGACCCCGTTCCACAAATGCTGATAATTAACGCCAGTATGGCTGGACCTCCACATGCTAGGCATGATGACAGTTCCTTCGGATTAACTCAGCATCCCTAACAAAATGTAAAAAAATTATTAATTTATTTTAGTGAAGTAAACACATATATCCATTCAGTTGTTTTAGTGGCATTTATTATTTATTACATATATCCATTGTATAAAAATACAAGTTAAAGAACTGAAACTCTCTTTAATTGTTGGTTCCACTTTAAAGTGGCATGAGCTGCCAAAATTCACACATAATTTCTGATCGTCACGACAGTAAGATACTTTGAAGGCCATCGACAAACTAAATGATTGGCGTTGGAATGGGGAAAATCCATACAGTATGTAGCCTGTAAGAACCGAAAATGTGTTCGAAAAGTAAACAAAATTGAAATAACCGGGACGACCATTCATTCATGCCACTTTAATTAGAGATCTCTAAGAAATCACCTGGGAAAAGTTTTGTGAAAAAGCTGACGTATAGACACCAATGCCATCGGACATTTAATGACATTGACATACATGTAGCAGTTTTATTAGTGTCTTTTTAGAAGGTGAGTATTACAGTATTCTCAGTTACACTCGACGAAGACACCGGCACAGGTGTCAAAAACTCGTGTTGTTAAAAAACAACTGACGACGTGGTGATGTATCATTAACAGTATTTTCGTTATTTTTTGGTATTGCACTTCTGCCATTTTCAAGAAAGTGTAATCCCAAAAATTAACGAGAATACATGTAAAAACCTAGTGATTATACAAAACTTTATACTCCGTGGCAATGCCTTATATTGCGAAATAAAAAAACTAGCAGCAGTATCGGTTGGTTCCCAGCATTTCAATACAAATGTGTCCGAATGATACCAAATTGATCTGGACAGATTGATTGATTGATTGTTTACACCGCAATCAAGATTATTTCAGTTAAACTGTATATGGCAGGTCGCCAGGTTTAGTGGAGGAGGAAACTGGGCTCTTTGCTCGCAGGAAACCCTGGACCTTCGGTAAGTACCTGACAACTCTTCCCTATACAGCGATCTGGTGAAAAATCCACTGCAGAAATTTTTCAATTTTTATTTGGACTAAGTGGGGGTCGCTCAATGGAAGGCCTGTGTCGGATTTAAGGACTATCACTCTAACCAGCTGAGCCACCGAGGCCCCTTGGATCATAAATTGTATGTACATGTATTTATGTGTTTCAGATTTCTTCACTGGAGAGTCAGGGGCCCTGTCAATCAGTCATTCATCTGTGATGCTTCGGAAGTTCAGGGGGCCTCCGTGGCTCAGTAGGTAGAGCGCTGGACGCTCAATCCAAACAGCCTTCCACCAATGGGTCCCGGGTTCGAATCCCACTCAGTCCAACTGGATTTTCATTCGAACGACCTATGTGGGATGGTTGCCAGTTACCAGCGGAAGGTCGTGGGTTTCCTCAGGGCACAGAGCCCAGTTTCCTCCCACAATAAAACTGGCAACGCCGCCATATAAGTGAAATAATCTTGAGCGCGGCGTAAAACACCAGACAATCAATCAATCGGAAGTTCAAAGCAACAGCGGAGACGTCACAGCAGCAAAGTCATTGTCAGAGCGAACAAATTAAGCTCTCATTAAGTTGTCTGTACTTGTATTTCACCAACACTTTGATTCATATATGGAATTTGTTAGCCTTGTGAAAGTCACTGGAACAAAAACCTATAGATTGATTGATTGATTGATATTTTACCGGTCCTCGGTGGTTCAGGAGGTTAGAGCGATCGTCCCTCAGTCCCACACAGACCTCGGTTGTCCAATGGGTTAGAGTAATCGTCCCTCAGTCCCACACAGACCTCGGTTGTCCAGTGGGTTAGAGTGATCGTCCCTCAGTCCCACACAGACCTTCCATTCATTTGATTGCTGCATGTGAAAAGATTTGCCAGGTACTCGTTGAAGGTCGGGGGTTCCTCCGGGCAATGAGACTGGTTTCCTTCCCCACTAAACCTGCCAAAGCCGCCATACATGTAAGTGAAATAATCTGAGGCGTAAAAAAATCAATCTAATTTAAAACACACTAGCACAAAGAATACATGCACCTGCTGGACTAGAACAACTATGGAGATACATGTAAGTGGTCTCTACATGTATGAGCCCACTCTTTACTGCCTCACAATTTAAAATTGAAAGAGTAACTCAAAATAAAGAAACTAAATATATCAACAGAATACAATTGATGGTTGGAACATGTTCAACAGATGTTCATGTACATATTGCACAGTGCATAATTTCTTTTACATGGATGAAAACTTAGCTTATATCCTATTGGAGCAAGCCAAGATATGTTTATAAATTAAATTTTGACAATTAGTTAGTTTTCTCCTGCTGAGAACAAAGGCACACATTACAATAGGCATCAACTATGTAGGATGGTTGCCAGTTACCAGCGGAAGGTCGTGGGTTTCCTCCAGGCATAGAGCCCGGTTTCCTCCCACAATAAAACTGACAACGCCGCCATATAAGTGAAATAATCTTGAGCGCGGCGTAAACCACCAAACAATCAATCAATCAATTAGTAAGCATCGAAGGATTAGAAATGGCTACAATTAATCTGACAAGAGATATTGTGCTGGAGAGTCGGCGAAAGACTACATGTATCCTCTACCAGCTAAACCACAAAGACCTCTGACACATACAGTGTACATACGTGTACGTGTAACATTACGGTAAGAATTCTGCTAATTCAAGGACGAGCAATGTGAAGATAACAAATTATTAGACTGCTTTCTGCCTCGTTGGGTCTTAAACAACAACAATAGCGATTGCTCAATAGGTAAGAGAGAGTACAAGTCTAGTACAAATTCTACAAATTTCACTGGGCTTTTGTGGCATTGCGACAGTCCCCCAAAAATGTTTCACGTAACACCATCTGTCAACGGATATCAAGGAATCTCCTGGATAACTTGTATGCCGTCAGAGGACTTGGAGTGCGAGTTTGTCACTCTACAAACTGAGCCCCCTACCATTAATAAGGACTTGTGCTGGATTGAGTGACTGTTGCTGTACCAAATGAACCCCCTACCATTAATAAGGACTTGTGCTGGATTGAGTGACTGTTGCTGTACCAACTGAGCCCCCTACCACTAATAAGGACTTGTGCTGGATTGAGTGGCTGTTGCTGTACCAACTGAACCCCCCACCATTAATAAGGACTTGAGCTGGATTGAGTGACTGTTGCTGTACCAACTGAGCCACCTACCATTAATAAGGACTTGAGCTGGATTGAGTGACTGTTGCTGTACCAACTGAGCCACCGCTACCATTAATAAGGACTTGAGCTGGATTGAGTGACTGTTGCTGTACCAACTGAGCCCCCTACCATTAATAACGACTTGGGCTGGATTGAGTGACTGTTGCTGTACCAACTGAGTCACCTTCCATTAATAAGTACTTGAGCTGGATTAAGTGACTGTTGCTGTACCAACTGAGTCCCCTATCATTTATAAGGACTTGAGCTGGATTGAGTGACTGTTGCTGTACCAACTGAGCCCCCTACCATTAATAAGGACTTGTGCTGGACTGAGTGACTGTTGCTGTACCAACTGAACCCCCTACCATTAATAAGGACTTGTGCTGGACTGAGTGGCTGTTGCTGTACCAACTGAGCCCCCTACCATTAATAAGGACTTGTGCTGGACTGAGTGGCTGTTGCTGTACCAACTGAGCCCCCTACCATTAATAAGGACTTGTGCTGGACTGAGTGGCTGTTGCTGTACCAACTGAGCCCCCTACCATTAATAAAGACTTGTGCTGGACTGAGTGGCTGTTGCTGTACCAACTGAGCCCCCCTACCATAAATAAGGACTTGTGCTGGATCGAGTGACTGTTGCTGTACCAACTGAGCCCCCTACCATTAATAAGGACTTGAGCTGGATTGAGTGACTGTTGCTGTACCAACTGAGCCCCCTACCATTAATAAGGACGAGTGCTGGACTGAGTGACTGTTGCTGTACCAACTGAGCCACCTACCATTAATAAGGACTTGTGCTGGATTGAGTGACTGTTGCTGTACCAACTGAGCCCCCCACCATTAATAAGGACTTGTGCTGGATTGAGGGACTGTACCAACTGAGCCCCCTACCATTAATAAGGACTTGTGCTGGATTGAGTGACTGTTGCTGTACCAACTGAGCCCCCTACCATTAATAAGGACTTGTGCTGGATTGAGTGACTGTTGCTGTACCAACTGATCCCCCTACCATTAATAAGGACTTGTGCTGGATTGAGTGACTGTTGCTGTACCAACTAAACCACTGAGTCCCCCTACCATTAATAAGGACTTGTGCTGGATTGAGTGGCTGTTGCTGTACCAACTGAACCCCCCACCATTAATAAGGACTTGAGCTGGATTGAGTGACTGTTGCTGTACCAACTGAGTCCCCTATCATTTATAAGGACTTGAGCTGGATTGAGTGACTGTTGCTGTACAAACTGAGCCCCCTACCATTAATAAGGACTTGAGCTGGATTGAGTGACTGTTGCTGTACCAACTGAACCCCCTACCATTAATAAGGACATGTGCTGGATTGAGTGGCTGTTGCTGTACCAACTGAACCCCCCACCATTAATAAGGACTTGAGCTGGATTGAGTGACTGTTGCTGTACCAACTGAGCCACCTACCATTAATAAGGACTTGTGCTGGATTGAGTGACTGTTGCTGTACCAACTGAGTCCCCTATCATTTATAAGGACTTGGGCTGGATTGAGTGGCTGTTGCTGTACCAACTGAACCCCCCACCATTAATAAGGACTTGAGCTGGATTGAGTGACTGTTGCTGTACCAACTGAGCCACCTACCATTAATAAGGACTTGTGCTGGATTGAGTGACTGTTGCTGTACCAACTGATCCCCCCACCATTAATAAGGACTTGTGCTGGATTGAGGGACTGTACCAACTGAGCCCCCTACCATTAATAACAACTTGTGCTGGATTGATTGACTGTTGCTGTACCAACTGAGCCCCCTATCATTAATAAGGACTTGTGCTGGATTGAGTGACTGTTGCTGTACCAACTGAGCCCCCTACCATTAATAAGGACTTGTGCTGGATTCAGTGACTGTTGCTGTACCAACTGAGCCCCCTACCATTAATAATGACTTGTGCTGGATTGAGTGACTGTTGCTGTACCAACTGAGCCCCCTACCATTAATAAGGACTTGTGCTGGACTGAGTGACTGTTGCTGTACCAACTGAGCCCCCTACCATTAATAAGGACTTGTGCTGGATTGAGTGACTGTTGCTGTACCAACTAAACCACTGAGTCCCCCTACCATTAATAAGGACTTGTGCTGGATTGAGGGACTGTACCAACTGATCGCCCTACCATTAATAAGGACTTGTGCTGGATTGAGTGAGTGTTGCTGTACCAACTGAGCCCCGCTACCATTAATAAGGACTTGTGCTGGATTGAGTGAGTGTTGCTGTACCAACTGAGCCCCCTACCATTAAAAGGACTTGTGCTGGATTGAGTGACTGTTGTTGTACCAACTGAGCCACCTACCATTAATAAGGACTTGTGCTGGATTGAGTGACTGTTGCTGTACCAACTGAGCCCCCTACCATTAATAAGGACTTGTGCTGGATTGAGTGACTGTTGCTGTACCAACTGAGCCCCCTACCATTAATAAGGACTTGTGCTGGACTGAGTGGCTGTTGCTGTACCAACTGAGCCCCCTACCATTAATAAAGACTTGTGCTGGACTGAGTGGCTGTTGCTGTACCAACTGAGCCCCCCTACCATAAATAAGGACTTGTGCTGGATCGAGTGACTGTTGCTGTACCAACTGAGCCCCCTACCATTAATAAGGACTTGAGCTGGATTGAGTGACTGTTGCTGTACCAACTGAGCCCCCTACCATTAATAAGGACGAGTGCTGGACTGAGTGACTGTTGCTGTACCAACTGAGCCACCTACCATTAATAAGGACTTGTGCTGGATTGAGTGACTGTTGCTGTACCAACTGAGCCCCCCACCATTAATAAGGACTTGTGCTGGATTGAGGGACTGTACCAACTGAGCCCCCTACCATTAATAAGGACTTGTGCTGGATTGAGTGACTGTTGCTGTACCAACTGAGCCCCCTACCATTAATAAGGACTTGTGCTGGATTGAGTGACTGTTGCTGTACCAACTGATCCCCCTACCATTAATAAGGACTTGTGCTGGATTGAGTGACTGTTGCTGTACCAACTAAACCACTGAGTCCCCCTACCATTAATAAGGACTTGTGCTGGATTGAGTGGCTGTTGCTGTACCAACTGAACCCCCCACCATTAATAAGGACTTGAGCTGGATTGAGTGACTGTTGCTGTACCAACTGAGTCCCCTATCATTTATAAGGACTTGAGCTGGATTGAGTGACTGTTGCTGTACAAACTGAGCCCCCTACCATTAATAAGGACTTGAGCTGGATTGAGTGACTGTTGCTGTACCAACTGAACCCCCTACCATTAATAAGGACATGTGCTGGATTGAGTGGCTGTTGCTGTACCAACTGAACCCCCCACCATTAATAAGGACTTGAGCTGGATTGAGTGACTGTTGCTGTACCAACTGAGCCACCTACCATTAATAAGGACTTGTGCTGGATTGAGTGACTGTTGCTGTACCAACTGAGTCCCCTATCATTTATAAGGACTTGGGCTGGATTGAGTGGCTGTTGCTGTACCAACTGAACCCCCCACCATTAATAAGGACTTGAGCTGGATTGAGTGACTGTTGCTGTACCAACTGAGCCACCTACCATTAATAAGGACTTGTGCTGGATTGAGTGACTGTTGCTGTACCAACTGATCCCCCCACCATTAATAAGGACTTGTGCTGGATTGAGGGACTGTACCAACTGAGCCCCCTACCATTAATAACAACTTGTGCTGGATTGATTGACTGTTGCTGTACCAACTGAGCCCCCTATCATTAATAAGGACTTGTGCTGGATTGAGTGACTGTTGCTGTACCAACTGAGCCCCCTACCATTAATAAGGACTTGTGCTGGATTCAGTGACTGTTGCTGTACCAACTGAGCTCCCTACCATTAATAAGGACTTGTGCTGGATTGAGTGACTGTTGCTGTACCAACTGAGCCCCCTACCATTAATAAGGACTTGTGCTGGACTGAGTGACTGTTGCTGTACCAACTGAGCCCCCTACCATTAATAAGGACTTGTGCTGGATTGAGTGACTGTTGCTGTACCAACTAAACCACTGAGTCCCCCTACCATTAATAAGGACTTGTGCTGGATTGAGGGACTGTACCAACTGATCGCCCTACCATTAATAAGGACTTGTGCTGGATTGAGTGAGTGTTGCTGTACCAACTGAGCCCCGCTACCATTAATAAGGACTTGTGCTGGATTGAGTGAGTGTTGCTGTACCAACTGAGCCCCCTACCATTAAAAGGACTTGTGCTGGATTGAGTGACTGTTGTTGTACCAACTGAGCCACCTACCATTAATAAGGACTTGTGCTGGATTGAGTGACTGTTGCTGTACCAACTGAGCCCCCTACCATTAATAAGGACTTGTGCTGGATTGAGTGACTGTTGCTGTACCAACTGAGCCACCTACCATTAATAAGGACTTGTGCTGGATTGAGTGACTGTTGCTGTACCAACTGAGCCACCTACCATTAATAAGGACTTGTGCTGGATTGAGGGACTGTACCAACTGAGCGCCCTACCATTAATAAGGACTTGTGCTGGATTGAGTGACTGTTGCTGTACCAACTGAGCCACCTACCATTAATAAGGACTTGTGCTGGATTGAGAGACTGTACCAACTGAGCCCCCCACCATTAATAAGGACTTGTGCTGGATTGAGGGACTGTACCAACTGAGCCCCCTACCATTAATAAGGACTTGTGCTGGATTGAGTGACTGTTGCTGTACCAACTGAGCCCCCTACCATTGATAAGGACTTGTGCTGGATTGAGTGACTGTTGCTGTACCAACTGAGCCCCGCTACCATTAATAAGGACGAGTGCTGGACTGAGTGACTGTTGCTGTACCAACTGAGCCACCTACCATTAATAAGGACTTGTGCTGGATTGAGTGACTGTTGCTGTACCAACTGAGCCCCCCACCATTAATAAGGACTTGTGCTGGATTGAGGGACTGTACCAACTGAGCCCCCTACCATTAATAAGGACTTGTGCTGGATTGAGTGACTGTTGCTGTACCAACTGATCCCCCTACCATTAATAAGGACTTGTGCTGGATTGAGTGACTGTTGCTGTACCAACTGAGCCCCCTACCATTAATAAGGACTTGTGCTGGATTGAGTGACTGTTGCTGTACCAACTGAGCCCCCTACCATTAATAAGGACTTGTGCTGGACTGAGTGACTGTTGCTGTACCAACTGAGCCCCCTATCATTAATAAGGACTTGTGCTGGATTCAGTGACTGTTGCTGTACCAACTGAGCCCCCTACCATTAATAAGGACTTGTGCTGGATTGAGTGACTGTTGCTGTACCAAATGAGCCCCCTACCATTAATAAGGACTTGTGCTGGATTGAGTGGCTGTTGCTGTACCAACTGTACCCCCCACCATTAATAAGGACTTGAGCTGGATTGAGGGACTGTTGCTGTACCAACTGAACCCCCTACCATAAATAACAACTTGTGCTGGATTGATTGACTGTTGCTGTACCAACTGAGCCCCCCTACCATTAATAAGGACTTGTGCTGGATTGAGTGACTGTTGCTGTACCAACTGAGCCACTGAGCCCCCTACCATTAATAAGGACTTGTGCTGGATTGAGTGACTGTTGCTGTACCAACTGAGTCCCCTACCATTAATAAGGACTTGTGGTGGACTGAGTGACTGTACCAACTGAGCTCCCTACCATTAATAAGGACTGGTGCTGGATTGAGTGACTGTGGCTGTACCAACTGAGCCACTGAGCCCCCTACCATTAATGGAGGACTTGTGCTGGATTGATTGACTGTTGCTGTGCCAACTGAGCCCCCCTACCATTAATAAGGACTTGTGCTGGATTGAGTGACTGTTGCTGTACCAACTGAGCCCCGCTACCATTAATAAGGACTTGTGCTGGACTGAGTGACTGTGCCAACTGAGCCCCCTATCATTAATAAGGACTTGTGCTGGATTGAGTGACTGTTGCTGTACCAACTGAGCCCCCTACCATTGATAAGGACTTGAGCTGGATTGAGTGACTGTTGCTGTACCAACTGAGCCCCCTACCATTAATAAGGACTTGTGCTGGATTGAGTGACTGTTGCTGTACCAACTGAGCCCCCTACCATTAATAAAGACTTGTGCTGGATTGAGTGACTGTTGCTGTACCAACTGAGCCCCGCTACCATTAATAAGGACTTGTGCTGGACTGAGTGACTGTGCCAACTGAGCCCCCTATCATTAATAAGGACTTGTGCTGGATTGAGTGACTGTTGCTGTACCAACTGAGCCCCCTACCATTAATAAGGACTTGTGCTGGATTGAGTGACTGTTGCTGTACCAACTGAGGCCCCTACCATTAATAAGGACTTGTGCTGAACACCCCTCTGGATGAACCCTTGAGTACAAATGACATACATGTATGCTGAGGTAGTTACAATGTAGCCGTACACTATACATGTAGGAAAAAATCCCTGTTATAACATAGCAGCCCATCTCATTTTTTTTATCTCATTTTGACTATACTAACAAGGAAATTATATTTATGACTAACTTCCTGAAGGAGAACAAAGACACTGTATGTATAATTAGCTACGGTTAATGAGTATAAAAGGCATCTGTTTATATCACATTCAGTAGTTTATAATTTTCACATAAGGATGTGCTTTACCGTATTTCTTCTAAAGATTCAGCCACTTTTTTCCTCATAAGGATTCGACCATTAGAAAAGAAATATGCTAAATGAGGCCAGACAAATTTTGCCATTAAAGGGAATTTAAGGCAATATGACCCGCCGAGCAGTGTGTGAAAATGTTTATCCTTAAAGACACCTCCACGTCTTCATCTTTGTCTGACTTAATGGAAAATTTAGGTCATTAGAATGGCTGAATATTTAGAAGAAATATGGTACTGTCAAGCATTTCTTATAAATTTGCGAGGAGAAGCCCCAGTAATCACGATTCTTTTTCTTGAAATTTGTGAGAAAGTTGAGACTGAGATGAACAATGTATACTGTATATATATTTTTTAGCACTAAAACACACGGGCAGAGGGAAAATCTTCTTGTCTAAAATAACCATGATGGAGACAAGTTTCTTATTGATTTAAAAAGGGGCATTTCATTTAGATGTTTAAATACCCAATCATAAGTTTGTTATAATAAACCACAACCCATCATGCATGATATTTCATTAGTTTGGCGACAGGCAAGAGTTAAGCTTTATTCAGTAGAATTTTCAGGATCAATTTGTACTACATTGTCCTAGATTATACCCGGCATCCAGCTTTGCCTTACATGTACATGTAGCACCTTTTGTTCTATTTTTGTTAATTTTGATTTACAAAAATAAACAAGAAATTAACAGAAGGAAAAGCAAAACCTACGCATCCGTCATCTATAATTAACTGAATCCTCTTTGTGTAACTAACATTTGATTTAACCAGTTTCAAACCAGTTAATACACCTACATTGTAACTGAATAGAAAGTTTAATACTTTAGTTTCAAATGTTTTTGTGTTTTTTTTAAATTGATGTACACTACATGTACCTTTCACTTGGTGTTTTGTACAATAAAATTGAATTGAATTGAATGTTAAAACTAACATGTGTCGCAGACAAGGGGTTAGCAAGAAATTTTAGTTAGTGTGTCAAAATCAACACTTCTTGATAAACTCTCTCCCAATATAAAAATGCTGCTACATGTAAAATGCTGCAAAAAATTGTCTTGTTTCTAAATCCCCCATCTACTTGGACAGATTCAAAGGTACATGTACAATATAGATGACAATTAGAAACTTGTCTCCATGGTTATTTTAGACAAGAAGATTTTCCCTGTGCCCGTGTGTTTTAGTGTTCATAAATACAATATAGATGACTTACATGTAGTACATGAAGACATCATGGACAATTGTCAGAACAGAACATACATTATTTGTTTTAGTTCAGTTGTCCTTAGCTGAGTCAAATATGTAACGTTCAGAAGTTTAGTTTCTAAACAACAAAGATGTACATGTAAATTTTTGCTATCAAAGTTGCACAACTTTTATCATGAATTCCAATTGTCCTGACAGTAACAGAGTTTGAAAGTCATCGAAAAACTAAAGCATTCACACTGAAGTCATCGAAAAACTAAAGCATTCACACGGAAAGTCATCGAAAAACTAAGGCGTTCACATTGAAAGTCATCGAAAAACTAAAGCATTTGCACCGGAATGAGAAAAGTCTATATACAGTCCGTCAGTCTGTGTGTTGTACAAGCCGAAATAGTGTTGGAAAAGAAAACAAAATTTATAATAACCTGGACAAATGTTCATTCATTCTAAGCCAGAAGTTAGTTACAAAAACAAACAAGACTTTAACTAACACTCGCGAGACTACAATGTAGCATCTCTAAAATGCTTCTGAATCGCACGTCTGGAGAAAAAGTGACAAAAAGAAGAAAAACAAAATTGTCGCCTAGCGGCAAATCAGCCAAAAAGTACATAGTATGCAACGAGGCCATAGGGTTAACCTGCTTACAAAGTTTTACAAAGATCCTCTCATTACTTGAGGAGAAAAGTCATAAAAAGAAGAAAAACAGCGGCCATTTTGATATGCAAATGAGGATAGAAATAAATCTTGCACAACTAGATCATAGGAGAAACGTGTGAGTGAAATTTAAAGAAGATCCGACAAGCAGTTCTCTTGGAATCGCCATCACAAGAGAGAGAAGTGATAAAAAGAAGAAAAACAAAATGGTCGCCTAACAGCCATTTTAATATGCAAATGAGCCCAGAAAAATAAATGTTGCACAACTAGACCATATGGGGAACCAACACAAAAACATTTCATCAAGATCGACCTGGTGGTTTTCTAGATTCCGCAATCACAAACTATGTAAGTAAAAATCACAAAATGACCGCCAGCGCCGATTTAAATATGCAAATGAGCAAATAAAATAGATGTTGCGCAACTAGACCATAAGGGGAACATGTCTGTAAAATTTGATGAAGATCCGAATAGTAGTTCTCTTGGAATCGTGATCACAAGAAAAGTTTACCGACACAGTCACACTAGACGACAGACCACAAACAAAAAGCAATTTGATGATTATATATATGAGTCTACCTTCATATATAACAGCTATTTTTTTGAGTTCACTAGTGCTTAAAAACAATTCAGACACTGTGCTCTCAAGCATATCACCAGTTTCATAAGAAAAACAAGAGTTTAAGAAACTAATAATACGCCCGCAGGCGCAATGGTAAATTCATTGTAGCACACTATTTTCATATTCAATATTAAAGACATGCTTTAAACAGAATTTCGGCTGGTAGAATCTTTCAGTCAGCTAAAAAGGACTGGGGCTTGGTGAATTTTAGTATTTGACACATCACCTACCTATTGGCTGCTACCTATATCTGAAAACTGTACCAAAGCTACTTGCAAAAGTGTCTACACTACTGTACATATAGGCATACAACAGCAATAATGAATTTCATTTAATTACAGATAAAACAACAGAAATAAGGTGCTCTGGGACTCATTTGGTCACTATGGTTATGAAAAAGTTGATTGGATACAATTAACCTCTACCGGTACTGTGATTAAGAGCCTCAGTTACTGTATGCCAAAAGGATGGATGACAGTTTTTGGTCAACACATATAGCGAGACGCCAATTTACTTTTAGTACAGGACACATCATCTATTTGTAAGCTAAATGTAGTTATAACTGTATAAAAAATTTAAATCAATGCAATATATAATATGTGTTCCCAAGTTACTGAATGCCAAAAAGGCTAGGTGACTATTTTGGTCACCACAAATATCCAGGCCTCAATTCGATTTTGGTACGACACATACCATTCACTGATTTCACTCATAAGATAACTGATTTTTTTTTTAAATCCATGCAATAGTTCTACTCATAAGATATTTATATCTGACAAAAAAATTTAAATCCAGCGAATAGATCTTGAGTTATTAATTGGCAAAAGGATGGGTGGGTGTTTTGGTCAATAATATCGAGACTCGGGCGGGCGGACAGATGGACAACTGTATACCAATATATACTCGCTTTAAGAGCAGGCGTATAAAAAAAGGATGATTAAAAATTCTGAATGTACTTGCAGTTGCAGGCGATATAGTTCATTGGTCGTGTTGGTTCACGTGACTTCAGCAATGACCAATGAACTATATCGCCTGCTAGTGGGTAGTCATGTGACAGGTTGACCTTTCGCGCATATAGTGACGTATCAATGAGAGTATGCAAATGGCGACTTTTCTAAATTAAAGGTTTGGTACAATGTGAGATTTAACCGGGCAGATCTATGGCTGGTGTCGACATACAGACTTCAGATTGGTGCGAGAAGAAAGGGAAATCATTAAAGTACGGGTTAGGAATTTTATTTTTTAAAAGTTATGAAGAGAATCTTGATATTTTTGAAGGGTGGCAAAAAATTCCAAGAAAATTGATCAAATGCGTTCTGACAATGATGATGGCCTATCTGTCAGAAAATGTCTTACAAGTTACATCATCATCGCAGATATTTCGGACTATAGCCTAGGCTATACTAAGGCCACATAGCCTACTTTATAGCCCCAGGTGACTATCCTGCCATTCTGTAAAAAGAATGGCAGGATAGTCACCTGGGGCTACCTACTTTATGGATTTTCCTCATTCCAACGCCAATCATTTAGTTTTTCGATGGCCTTCAAAGCCTCTTACCGTCGTGACGATCAGAAATTATGAAAAAAGTGTGAATTTTGGCAGCTCATGCCACCTTAAAAGTTTAATCATTTCTCATTAGTATGGATTATGGAAACCCTAGGCCTAACCTGTCTGAGACCGAGACGAGACGTCAGGCACGGCGAGATGTGGGATCAGATATATATGCCTAAGGATTTGTTGAGAACTTACCAGTTAATTCTTTAGATATCAAAATAAACTCAATCAATCAGATTCATCCTTACATAAGTTGAACCTTCAGAGCATCTTTCACAGCAGGAGGATGTATTACTTCCTTACGGATGCGCCATTGTTTACCTAAAACCACGTGACTTTGTTGTCGTTTTTTATAAACAAGGGAAGTAACCGCTGTAGCTCTTTGTGGATTTTGGGACATATAATCATCAAATATTCGTTCCAAAGCAAAGACGTGCTGAGATTTAGAATATATATTAACTTCTCATTCTTTTCAACGACACAATATAGCTGCTTATAGAATTTATCGCTTGAAAAACACTAATATCACGCCAGCACCTGTCAAATTTATGACGTCACGGTGTCATGGCAACCACGTGCGTCAAAATGGCAGCTTCCAGTGACAGGGAAACCTGTGTAGATTAAAGCAATGTTTGGCGAGATTTGAGTTGACTAAGTTTTAAAAAATGCCGTTGAAGAAGAAAGCTAAAAAGAAAGTTAAGAAAGGGTCTAAGTCGAAAGCATCTCCTGCCCCAGTGGATCCAATCAAACCGGATTATGTACCTCCTCCACCCAGGCCTGGGGAACAGGTAAACGAAACCAATCCATTTTCGCCAATCAATGTTTTTTACGATGGGAATTTACAATACGTCTCTCCTCGGACTGTAGGCTGTATCAGAGAATGAGATATTCCATAATACCAAATTTCTGTTAAATGTTCAACTGGTTCAACTTAGGAAGTTGAGTTAGTTCAATTTACCGAACTTATGGTGATATTACATATACCAACGTTCAGTCTACGAATCCTGAAATGCTGGTCGGTAAAGTCCGACGCACTTTTGTCGGAAATTACAAGCCATGAAAATAATATTGTAACTGCTCTGTATGGAAAATGCCTACCCCAGACTTCTTTAGAACCCATAGAAGATATTCATGTCCTCTTTTATTTATTTTATTTATTTGGCATGCATCGTTTGGCCCAGTTGGAATGTCACGCAAAATGGCGGCAAAGTCTCCAAGAAATGACAGTTTGTTTAAGGGTTTAATACCGCCGTAGCGGTGTTTGTTGCGTAACACGATACCGTTGAACGTTGGTTTGTACCGAGTCAAACCACGAGAATGCGCAGCATTCGAGGGGTTTGACGAGGTGCGAACCAACGTTCAGCGGTATCGGGTTATGCAATAAACACCAAGACGAAGGTATTAAAGTCGATTTTGGTGACTGTATACGTTCATGACAGCCCAGTTTTCAATTGAAAAGGACAGAATATAACCACACTCACAACATTATCAGGTTAAATCCTTCATTTTGTATGATAACAGGCAAAAGATCACTTCTTCCTGGGGAGGTAAACCTACCAGCCGATGATGCACTACAGACTCGATGTCGTTTGAAAAGTCATCTCTACTTAACATGTATATTTGCACACGGCACGCACATGCAGGAGGGGTAGAATGTTGTATAAGACCAGGTGTACGCCCTTTGGAATAGCTACATGCAATAAAAGGGAACAAGAATAATCTTTTTGTCCCCTGCCACGTAAGTGGAAGGGGGACTTGGAAATGCTGCCCGTTCGTCCTTCCGTCCTTCCGTCTTTCCGTCCTTCCGTCCGTCCTTCTGTCCTTCCGTCCGTCCTTCCGTCTTTCCGTCCGTCCTTCCGTCCGTCCCAATTTCTTGTGAACGCGATAGCTTAAGAACCGCAAGATGCAAATCTTTCATTTTTGGTATATAGGGACACATTAGAGAGACCTTGGTCAAGTTCGATTTTCGAGGATGTTGACCTTTTTTTTTGGTCACAGAGGTCATCGAGGTCAAAGTCTGAAATTTGCTTGTGAACGCGATAGCTTAAGAACCACAAGATGCAGATCTTTCATTTTTGGAATATAGAGACACACTGGAGAGACCTTAGTCAAGTTCGATTTTCGGGTATGTCGACCTTTTTTTTTTAGGTCAAAAAGGTCATTGAGGTCAAAGTCTGAAATTTGCTTGTGAACGCGATAGCGTAAGAACCACAATATGCAGATCTTTCATTTTTGGTATATAAAGACACATTTGAGAGACCTTGGTCAAGTTTGATTTTCGGGGATGTCGACCTTTTTTTTAGGTCACAGAGGTCATTGAGGTCAAATTCTGGAATTTGCCTGTGAACGCGATAGCGTAAGAACCGCAAGATGCAGATCTTTCATTTTTGGTATATATAGACACATTAGAGAGACCTTGATCAATTTTCGGGGATGCCGACCTATATTTTTAGGTCACAGAGGTCATCAACGTCAAAATTCTGGAATTGGCTTGTGAACGCCATAGCTTAAGAACTGCTAGATGCAGATCTTTCATTTTTGGTATATAGAGACACATTTGAGAGACCTTGGTCAATTTACATAAATCAGACCACACTCCCACAATCATTGAACATCATATATATGGTGATTATATCCAATGTATAATGAGCAACTAGTTTCCAAACAACATTTATGGCGGGGGACCTGCTAGCTACTTGGCTTGTTAAAGTTTTAAAGAAGTCTGAAGTAGGAATCGTCCATATCGAGGAGTTACAATAATATTTTCATGGCTTGTAATTTAAGCATCATTTCCACCTTGTATTTCAAATTCGTATACTGAACGTTGGTATATGTAATATCACCATAAGTTCGGTACATTGAACTAGAAGTTGAGTAGCCTCCTAATTTGAATTTGTAAACATTTTTAATTTTATAATTTATAAATTATTTATTGTATTTTAAAATTCTCCCATAAGAAATATTATTAGTTTATCACTGATATTAGTGATATGTATTCCTTTAGAACTAAAACAACTGTATAACAGGTCATAGCTAGGTTTTGACGATAACAATTGCGGAATTGGTCCCGATAGCCTGTTGTTATGCCTTATGACTTATGGAACTGCTGTTTTAAATTAAAACTATGGAAACGAAAATCTGTTACCCACTGACAGGCGGCTACAGTATAGAAACCGATTTTAGGTTTCCCATTGTAAGCAAAATTATCTGGCTTGATATATGGTTGGCAAGTCTTTCAGAGTAAAAATCTCAATAAAGAATGAATTACAAATACATGTATGATATGTGTCATTTATTTTAAAACTGGTATATTATATATATTACATGTATAATACATACCCATGTTTATTTCTTTACCCGTTTGTAATTTCTTTTGTTCGTTGTCCACAGCTTCTCAAAGTCCTTACGACCCACGAAGTAGATGAACGAGAAGTTTACGGAATTAAGGTTCCGGAGAGAATCTTGACACAGTTGAGGCCAACAGAAATACGAGATCTTCGTATGGTCTTTGAATTGTTTGACTCGGACAGGGATGGGTAAGAAAATAAGCCTGAAATCAATGTGTGTTTTAAAAAAGTCCAAATTATTAGGTTCTGGGCCCTGTATTTTACAAAGCTGAAGTACGTACACTGTAAGTTATTTCTGAGTGTGTTCAAACCAGTCGGATAATTTCCCTGACGATGGGAAACATTCAATCAGTTAGATGGTGGATTAGAATGCAGGGGTTCGTTTCACAAAGCAGTCGCATCTCAACTGCGATTGATCGCACTGTGCGACGGCTTCGTGAAACGGTCCCCTGGCAACCAACCAATACCGATGGTACTTTGCACATATGTCTTGCATTGTGACAGGCCAATTATCATTTTACTAATGTAAAGGCTGTCAATGAAAGGAGTCATTCTTTGTTTTTAAGGCCTTGGTGGGTATTGTTAAAATAAGGCTATCCATTCCTGGAGTTTCCTTTAAGACCAATGGTCTAGTGGCACAGGCATTTTGAAAGTAATGTCTGAAGACCTTATTTTCTGTTTCTACCACTTGGGTCTGGGCCAAAGAAACTGAAGATATTTCTTTACTAGACAATCAATTTCATTGGGATATGCAGAATTTGAGCAGTTGTTTGAGTAGTCGTTTATGTAAGGGGCATAACTCATGATGTGATTTGGCCATTCTTAAACACAACTATATATCCTTCTTATACTTGCCGTATCAAACAAATGTGAGCGAAAAAACTTTTCCAGATATCATTTACAAGGACATTTTTGGCTGACGTTTATGTAAGGGGCATAACTCTTGAAGAAACATTTGATTCGGCCAATTTTCTGTAGGCTTCCTTAGCTTGCCAGATTGAACAACTGTGTGAAGTTTCAAAGTTGGGATTGAAAACGTTTTTGAGATACGGTAATGTGTTTCAAGTTACAATGAACAGACAATCGGACGACGGACGAGGGGATAAAAAAGATTGAATTAGTTTCAAATAAGATTTGAAATCTTGGTTGTGTTTCCAAGTTAATGAAATGGAATTCCGCATATTAGAAGGGGTATGGTATGTAGAGTTGCCCCCCTTGGAAACTATGCACTATTCAATCTTTCTTCAGTCACCTATTTTTTTCCAGTAGAACTTAAATAAACTGCATTTTTTTTTTGTAGTGTCAAAAGAAGATAATCCAACTCCAAATCACGGAACCTTTCTATATTAATAGCAATACCACATCAAAGTACTTTGCCTAACCTGTCCATGAAAAATTTAACAACTTTAGCAGCATTCACAGCTTGTTGTAGACAAATAAAAAGAAAAACAAATGGTCAAAACTGTTTTTTTTTCGGGGGGGGGGGGGGGGGAGGGGGATGGTAAAATAACAATAACAATAAATGATGTATTATAAAATGTATTAAGAACTATCAAAAAAATTAAATTTACTGTTAAATTTTGAAAATTTATTTCAGTTTCATCAACCCACCTGAATTGCGGCGTACACTCAGAGTCCTAGGCTTTAAAATATCAAGAGAAGAGGCGAGGAAAACAATCTCAGTTTGTGCCGTAAAACAGAGAGGGTATGAACTGTCAATCAATCAGTCATGCAAGGTTCTTGGTACACTGCAGGTCACATGGCAACCCCTAGCAACCTTAGAGCCCTAGCAACCTTAGAGAGTGTTCGAAAACAACTCAGTGGAGGCCTTTCTGTTTAATTTGTGCAAACCATTGCTACCAGTTTTCAATCACCTTCTGCTATGTGGGATGGTTGCCAGTTACCAACGGAAGGTCGTGGGTTTCCTCCGGGCACAGAGCCCGGTTTCCTCCAACAATAAAACTGGCAACGCCGTCATATAAGTGAAATAATCTTGAGCCGCGTAAAACACCAAACAATGAATCAATCACGATCGTGATGTCACACCATAATCGAAAATTACTGAATTTCTCAATACACCCTTTTGGTTTTGAATATGTTGTTCACGACGTTGTTTGAATTTTATGGCATTGATGTCAATTCTCTGTTGACACACCTCTATCACATTGCGTCGTAGACAAAATGAGAACAATTTCAATGTCAGATTGATCCGAAAACTCAATGTACAATGTAGCCTAATTTTTGTCATACACCAAGGCTACTGTGCAAACGTCAATCCTTAAGTCGGAATGTTTTATTGGTACACACCAATGGGTCGCGGGTTCGAATCCCACTCAGTTGGAAAATTTTCTGACTGGCTTTTCACTTGCAGACCTATGTGGGATGGTTGCCAGTTACCACCGGAAGGTTGTGGTTTCCTCCCAAAATAAAACAGGCAATGCTGCCATATAAGTGAAATAATCTGGAGCTTGGCGTAAAACACCAAACAATCAATCTACTGGTACAGCGACAAGCCTTTCATTGATGCAGATTTGAATTCGGTTCAGCCCAATGGAAATGTGAAATCTCCTGAGTGGTTGTTTCCTCTCAATCGATGATAATGGAATGGTTGCTAGTTACACCTGAATAGTCTGGTGTTTCCCCAGACGAAGATTGATTGATTGTTTGGTGTTTTACGCCGCGCTCAAGATTATTTCACTTATATGGCGAAGTTGCCTGAAATAATTTTGAGTGGGAGGAATTTCTAATAAATACTGTCCTCTTTTAAACACAAAAATAAGTGAAATAATCTTGTGTGCGGCGTAAAACATCAATCAATCAAACCTCGTAGGGCTGTTATTGGGCAAAGTTGGCTGAAGCAGACAGGAAGCTCTAACCGCGCAAATGTTCAGCTGCCGTGTAAGCATACAGTATTAGCTGTTTGACTTTGATAAGTTGCCACTCAATAAACAAAAAGTTGTCACGTGACCTCAAATAATCAATCAATGAACTGGTTGGTTGGTTGTTTTAGCTTATTGGCGCGTCCAATCAATGAACTGAAGGAGGGAGACACTCTGACAAATTTCCGCTTACGGCACTTTTGCCAAAGATGGTCAGTTTTACCTTTTTAATTGTCATTTTCTTCCAGGCTTGTAGACTTCCTGGAATTTCTGGACATTGTCCTAGACAGACAAGGGGACGCCAGAGATACTTACGATGAAATTAAACAAGGATTCCAACTGTTTGATACAGGCAAGTTTTAAAAGTTCGTCAAATCAATTGATTGGCTAATTACAGAAGCCTATGAATGGAGAAGTGTGGAACGTCCCATTACACCATATTCAGGGCGTTGGCGCCTTTTGACCCAGAGGTCACCATAACGACGCCCTCTGTCGATTAGTGAGAAATAGATTTTTTTTCTCTTCCTCGCATTAACATTATGGGATGCATAAGAAAAAAGATGGCGAATGTTTTAGATGTGACAACAGTGAGTACTTGATGGAGCAAACGTTAAAATTTCCAAAGAACTTCATTTAGTTCAAAATGAGACAAGGAGCATTGTTTGGAACGATTTGAGTCGAAATGTACATATCGAAGTTGCGTACTCTATAAAGCTTTAAAAAGAACCAATGCATTTTCCGAACTGCAGTTATTGGAATTGTCGATAGATATGATAGTCCAGTAAGTCGAGAATAAATTTATTTTCTGATTTAAAGTTGCGTAACCATTGACAATTTCAAAATCTACAGCGAATAAACGTCACATAATGTAGTATAAGCAGGCTGAATGGATCAACACCCTGAATATGGTGTAATGGAAAGTTTCAACTTCCCCATTCCTAAACTTCTGCTAATCATGATTGATTGATTGATGATTGATGACATCTTTGATATGAATTGTAATCATAAAGCTTTGATGAATTGATGTTTTACTCAAGATTATTCCACTTTGATGACAGTGTTGCATAGTTACAAAATTTTCAAATAATTTTATTAAAGTGGCATGAGCTGCCAAAATTCACACTTTTTTCATAATTTCTGATCGTCACGACAGTAAGAAGCTTTGAAGACCATCGAAAAACTAAATGATTGGCGTTGAAATGAGGAAAATTCATACAGTATGTGGTCTGTACGCACCGAAAACGTGCTCGAAAAGTAAACAAAATTTAAATAACCGGGACGACCATTCATTCATTCTAAGCCAAAGTTAGTTCAAAACAATACTTTATCGTACATTTTTGAGACTAGAAGCATTAAAAAGCTTCTGAATTATACGTCTTTAGAAAAATAGCCAATAATTTCAACATCCTGTTTTAGCATCAAAATATCAACATTTTGGGAGCTCATGTCACTTTAAGAAATGTTATTTATTATTTCTCCTTTTGCAAGATTATCGAGAAAAAAAATCAACACTGTACGCTAAAAATCCCACCAAGATTCTTTTAGTTTCTGTCAACTACATGTACATGTACCCCAAAAATATTGACCAAATGTGAGAAAAATTGCAAAACTTTGGCTAAGACTTTGTATTGTAGACACCTGAACAACCAAAGTTTTGAGAGCAGAGTAAAGAATATTTTTAAGTAAATTGTATATTTTCTATTCCTTTTTTTGGGGCAGACAATAGAGGAAAAATTTCTCAGGAAAATTTAAAACAAGCGTGTCAAATGGCGGGAATAAAATTCACAGCTCAGGAACTGGTGGAAATGATTGAGGAGGCGGACTTAGACGGAGACGGTGAAATAAATCAGCAGGAATTTCTACGAATAATGCTCCAAACAAACTTATTCTAGTCGGAGAAAACAGCAATTCATCAAAGACCAACAGCAAAAGATGTTTTTGCGTCCTGGAAAGTGATTTTCCCAGAGATAAAATTACTGGGTACCCCAAATGTAGCTGTCATGTGGTGTTTCACAATAGTGACAGGATACATTTATTGGCTGGCGAGAATTTGACATTTTCTCCTCCATTCGTAGGGTCGTTTTTTGTGTGGACGACAGCTGGAATTATACGACTAGGGGCTCGTTTCACAAAGCAGTTGCATCGCAAACCAAGCCTAGTTGCTACTGGATACCATAGTGAAGAGATACGTCATGGCAATTGCGATTGATCGCACTTTGCGACGGCTTCGTGAAACGACTTATCTTTTAAGCCCCTCTTGAAACCGTCTCACCGTATGATATTTTACGGCAGCATTCTTAGTCTTTACTCGCTGGAGATTCTAACCTATTGAGACTACATGTAGCTGTCAACTCTTTCACATAGGGTGATAGACTGAAAACCTGCTCAAATATTTTTCAAATTTCCGCAATTTGAAAACTTGACCGATGGATGGAACTCTTTATTAAATATTATCTCTCCACTGGCCGAATCGGAATTGAAAAAAGGGTTGGGGGTTTCCTCTCCCAATAAACCTGGCAACGCCGCCATATAAGTGAAGTAACCTTGACTGCAGTGTTAAACATCTATCAATTTAAAAATCACTGACTGAGTCCCCCAAAGATCTTATTTCATCCAAAGTTGAATAAAAATTGACATCATTTAAATGAAAGAATCCTTTTAAGAAGTGTAATACTTATATGGACAATTTTTAACACAATTCTAAACTTGTCTCCATGGTTATTTTAGACAAGAAGACTTTCTCTGTGTTTTAGTGTTCATAAATAATTATACAGTGGCAATAATAAATGATGGCTGTGATGAGAACAACAACAACAACTGACTTGCAATAAAACCATGCAATGAAAATTCTTGAGTTAACGGATTTCTTCTGTGCCTACCAATAACATAGCTTCGTGATTTGAACACAGGGCATCGGAGGTTCACTGGGTCCCTCAGTCTCACACAGAGCTTCCATCGATGTGGGGTGGGTTTGAACAACACTCAGACCAAATAAAAATTTTAATATTTCCGAGTGGATTTTTCACCATATATGGATTGATTGTTTGGTGTTTTACGCCGCTTTAAGATTATTTCACTTATATGGCGGCGTTGCCAGTTTTATTGTGGGAGGAAACCGGGCTCTATGCCCGGAGGAAACCCACGACCTTCCGTTGGTAACTGGCAACCATCCCACAAAGGTCGTTCGAGTGAAAACCCAGTCAGAAAATTTTCCAAATTTTTGGACTGAGTTTGATTCGAACCCCCGACCCATTGGTGGAAGGCTGTTAGGATTGAGCATCCAACACTCTACCTACTGAGCCACAGAGGCCCCCACCATATATGGAACAGATGCCAGGTAATCACCAAAGGTCGGAGATTTTTTCTGGGCAAAGACCCGGTTTCCTCCCCCACTAAACCTGGCAACGCCGCCTTACAAGTGAAATAATATTGAGTCCGGCGAAAACGACAATCAAGTAAAGGTCATGTAAAGTTTAGTGGCCTTTTTACCCCGTGTCTTTGACCATGTGATATTTTGGAAGAAATCGAGAATTGCGGTTCACAATTTTTATTACATGTACAGGATAAAATCAGATTAAAACCAAACAAAAAATCAGTAAAAATCATTTTATTTTCAGTTTTTCTGGTTAGCAATTGCTCATAATTTGTATTTAATGTTCAGCACTGTGTTAATGAAAATATGGAAAACTTAAAAAAAAAAATAAGCCGATAAATAAACTTGTTCAGCAAAGTTAATTGATTAGTAGGAAATAATATTTGTTTCTTGTTGCAAGAAAGCAGCGCTTTACACCCTTTAGATATATGAAACCAGGGTCCACTTTTTCAAAGCCGCCATTAGCTATATTAAAGGGCATCATAGGTTCATGAGCTGTCAAAATTCTAACTTTTTCCCAAAATTCTGATCGTCACGACAACAAGAGACTTTAAAAATCATCCGAAAACTTTATTGAATTATATGCCGATAATTTCTGCATTTTGTTGATAAATATCAACATTTTGGGCGGTCTTGTCACTTCCCCTGCATTTCCCCTCGAATTTATGAACCGGACTTAAAGCTGGTTTGCATTTGAACATGTATATTAACTTATTAAGTCTTTCAATGGCATTTAGAAGTTGAAAGGTAACAATAAGGTGAAGAATTACTTATGGATAGCAACTTCAATTGACTTTAATAACCATGTAAGAACTGCATAAAAAACTTCGTCACCCAATAAACCAAGAAGTTGTTATCCATCAGTAAACAATAGTTGTGACGTCACGCCATTGTTCCAAAAGACATTATTTCTTAGGAAAGTCGCCCAATTAAGTAAATCTTTATTTAAGATAGTAGCTGAATTTGTACCTATCTGTGTCGGCGTACATGAAGAATACATTTGCAGACCTTGAATGCACAACTGTAAACGTGATGTACATTAGTACTGCATTTGTATAACGGAAGTCAATGAGAAACTCCAGCAAGTCCAAATCGTTTACACCTTGTCAGCGGGTATTCCATATACAATAATATGCCTTGAAACGAAACAACCATCACATATCCGAGGTGTCATGTGTACTGATGCACTGACACACTTAGTCCGAAATATCTGCGATGATGATGTAAGACATTTTCTCACAGATAGGCCATCATCATCATCATGACACACTGAGCTATTGTATTATGTCATCGCTCCAAAGGTAGGCGAGAAATCTTGTTTGGGTTTTTTTCTATATTACCACAAACGTCACAGAGTGTATGTTAGATTCTCGGCACCATAGAGGCCGATTTTTTCGGGTTAACTCTGGCTAAAGGTTGTGTTTGACGTCAAATTTCATTGAGCTAATTAACTTTTGTAACCATTGAATTGATTGATTGTTTGGTGTTTTACGCCGCGCTCAAGATTATTTCACTTACATGTATATGGCGGCGTTGCCAGTTTTATTGTGGGAGAAAACCGGGCTCTATGCCCGGAGGAAACCCACAACCTTCCGTTGGTATCGTAACCATTGAAGAGCTGTATATGTATTAATAAATTTTGTATGTGCTACATATTGTGAATTACATGTTATACAAAGCACTCAATACACATTGGAAAACTGTCGATTGATTGTTTGGTATTTTACACAGCGCTCAATATTATTTCACTTATATGGCGGCGTTGCCAGTTTTATTGTGGGAGGAAACCCACGACATTCGGTTGCTAACGGGCAACCATCCCACATAGGTGGTTCGAGTGAAAACCCAGTCACAAAATTTTCCAATTTTTTGGGACTGAATGGGATTTGAACCTGCGACCCATTGGTAGAGGGCTGTTCGGATTGAGCGTCCAACGCTCTACCTACTGAGCCATGGAGGCCCCTACCTTGACTAAAGTATATTTGTAAAAGTGAACCCTGACCAATGCTATGTTTACTGACCCCAACATATTCCATTCAGATAATGGTTGGGGTTGGTCAAACCAACAAGCTGTTAAAGCCAAGTTTTTTTAATGAAATACAAATTTTTCTTATTAATCCATGTTAATTTTCTTTAAAAAATTCAAAGTGTACGCAGCTCATGCCACTTTAACAACACACCAGGAAGTATTGGTGATATATAATAATACTGTTGAACTAAAAACAGAATTTGAATTGCGTTAATATGTGGGTCTTGAATAATATGACATACAATAAAAAATATATCGGAAGTGCTGTTTTATAATAATTTCATAACAAGTGCCTTTAGAAGAACTACATGTAAGTGCCATATAATACGGTATTTCTTCTAAAGATTCAGCCACTTTTTCCCCATAAGGATTCGATCATTAGAAAAGAAATCTGCTAAATGCGGCCAGACAAATTTGCCCAATAGAGGAAATTGAAGGCAATATGACCCGCTGAGCAGTGTGTGAAAATGGTTATCCTTAAAGAAAAGTCCTCATCTCCATTTTTGTCCGACTCAATGGAAAATTTAGCCCATTAGAATGGCTGAATATTTAGAAGAAATACGGTAGTTTTAATTAGAAAAAATTTATACCAACTGCAATCTATTCCATTTAAGTCTATCCGTTGTGATAAAAGAAATTTGCAAGCCAGGGGGGATTCGAACCAGCATAACATTGTGCCATTGAGTGTCCGAACTGCGCGCGTTTTTAATTAGGAGATCAATTTTTATTTTAAGTCACAAGATTATTTCACATTTTGGCGGCATAGGCAGGTTTTATGGGTGAGGAAACCTGGGGCCGATTTCACAAGCAAATAGTACTGGGGGCTGTTTCTCAAAACATTTACGCCCGACGTAAGTCCAATGAAAGGCCTAACTCATGGCAACATAGACCTTTAACATTATGTGTACGACCAGGAGCAAAGGGCGCAAGTAGGTTGATAAACAGCCCCTAGGTCTACCACATTGGGCGTAATTATGACCTCGCTAATTTATGTCATTTGCAAGTAATTGGCAAATCATTTATTGAGTGTATAATCCCCCTTACCTGCAAGGAGCATACACAAGTGAAACTTCTTCTTTCATATAAGAAAGATTTACCTAACCTAAGTAAATTGACAATAATGATCACGAAATATTCAATATATACATATATATATAAAAGGAAAACAGAACAATTAACAGTCTATTATACTCACAGTTCAGATCGTTTAAACAAGCATTTAATTAACAAGAGCTCTTTTCCAAAACGCAATTTTCAACAAAACGAAAGATTATCTGAACATTAACTTGGATCAATTCTCAACAATATTTATGTTTTATCGTTAACCCACTGGACCACCGAAGTATGTGTGGCACTGAGGGACGATCACTAACCCACTGGATCACCGAGGTCTGTGTGGGACTGAGGGACGACCCCTCTAACCCACTGGACCACCGAAGTCTGCGTGGGACTGAGGGACGACCCCTCTAACCCACTGGACCACCGAGGTCTGTGTGGCACTGAGGGACAATCACTAACCCACTGGACCACCGAGGTCTGTGTGGGACTGAGGGACAATCACTCTAACCCACTGGACCACCGAGGTCTGTGTGGGACTGAGGGACAATCACTCTAACCCACTGGACCACCGAGGTCTGTGTGGGACTGAGGGACAATCACTCTAGCCCACTGGACCACCGAGGTCTGTGTGGGACTGAGGGACAATCACTAACCCACTGGACCACCGAGGTCTGTGTGGCACTGAGGGACGATCACTAACCCACTGGACCACCGAGGTCTGTGTGGGACGACCCCTCTAACCCACTGGACCACCGAGGTCTGTGTGGCACTGAGGGACAATCACTAACCCACTGGACCACACAGGTCTGTGTGGGACTGAGGGACAATCACTAACCTACTGGAACACCGAGGTCTGTGTGGGACTGAGGGACAATCACTAACCAACTGGACCACCGAGGTCTGTGTGTGAGTGAGGGACGATCACTCTAACCCACTGGACCACCGAGGTCTGCGTGGGACTGAGGGACGATCACTAACCCACTGGACCAGTGAGGTCTGTGTGGGACTGAGGGACGATCACTAACCCACTGGACCACCGAGGTCTGTGTGGGACTGGGGGACCTCACTCTAACCCACTGGACCACCAAGGTCTGTGTGGGACTGAGGGACGATCACTAACTCACTGGACTACCGAGGTCTGTGTAGGACTGAGGGCCGAACCCACTGGACCAGCGAGGTCTGTGTGGGACTGAGGGCCGATCACTCTAACCCACTGGACCACCAAGGTCTGTGTGGGACTGAGGGACGATCACTAACCCACTGGACCGCCGAGGTCTGTGTGGGACTGAGGGACGATCACTCTTACCCACTAGACCACCGAGGTCTGTGTGGGACTGAGGGACAATCACTAACCCACTGGACCACCGAGGTCTGTGTGGGACTGAGGGACGAGCACTAACCCACTGGACCACCGAGGTCTGTGTGGGACGACCCCTCTAACCCACTGGACCACCGAGGTCTGTGTGGCACTGAGGGACAATCACTAACCCACTGGACCACACAGGTCTGTGTGGGACTGAGGGACAATCACTAACCTACTGGAACACCGAGGTCTGTGTGGGACTGAGGGACAATCACTAACCAACTGGACCACCGAGGTCTGTGTGTGAGTGAGGGACGATCACTCTAACCCACTGGACCACCGAGGTCTGCGTGGGACTGAGGGACGATCACTAACCCACTGGACCACCGAGGTCTGTGTGGCACTGAGGGACGATCACTAACCCACTGGACCACCGAGGTCTGTGTGGGACGACCCCTCTAACCCACTGGACCACCGAGGTCTGTGTGGCACTGAGGGACAATCACTAACCCACTGGACCACACAGGTCTGTGTGGGACTGAGGGACAATCACTAACCTACTGGAACACCGAGGTCTGTGTGGGACTGAGGGACAATCACTAACCAACTGGACCACCGAGGTCTGTGTGTGAGTGAGGAACGATCACTCTAACCCACTGGACCACGGAGGTCTGCGTGGGACTGAGGGACGATCACTAACCCACTGGACCAGTGAGGTCTGTGTGGGACTGAGGGACGATCACTAACCCACTGGACCACCGAGGTCTGTGTGGGACTGGGGGACCTCACTCTAACCCACTGGACCACCAAGGTCTGTGTGGGACTGAGGGACGATCACTAACTCACTGGACTACCGAGGTCTGTGTAGGACTGAGGGCCGAACCCACTGGACCAGCGAGGTCTGTGTGGGACTGAGGGCCGATCACTCTAACCCACTGGACCACCAAGGTCTGTGTGGGACTGAGGGACGATCACTAACCCACTGGACCGCCGAGGTCTGTGTGGGACTGAGGGACGATCACTCTTACCCACTAGACCACCGAGGTCTGTGTGGGACTGAGGGACAATCACTAACCCACTGGACCACCGAGGTCTGTGTGGGACTGAGGGACGAGCACTAACCCACTGGACCACCAAGGCCTGTGTGGGACTGAGGGACGATCACTAACCCACTTGACCACCAATGCCTGTGTGGGACTGAGGGACGATCACTCTATACCACTTGACCACCGAGGTCTGCGTGGGACTGAGGGACGATCACTAACCCACTGGACCAGTGAGGTCTGTGTGGGACTGAGGGACGATCACTAACCCACTGGACCACCGAGGTCTGTGTGGGACTGGGGGACCTCACTCTAACCCACTGGACCACCAAGGTCTGTGTGGGACTGAGGGCCGATCACTAACTCACTGGACTACCGAGGTCTGTGTGGGACTGAGGGACGATCACCCGAACCCACTGGACCAGCGAGGTCTGTGTTGGACTGAGGGACCATGACTCTAACCCACTGGACCACCGAGGTCTGTGTGGGACTGAGGGACCATCACTCTAACCCACTAGACCACCAAGGTCTGTGTGGGAGTGGGGGACCATCACTCTAACCCACTGGACCACCGAGGTCTGTGTGGGACTGGGGGACCATCACTCTAACCCACTGGACCACCGAGGTCTGTGTGGGACGATCACTAACCCCCTGGACCACCGAGGTCTGGGCGGGACTGAGGGACAATCACTCTAACCCACTGGACCACCGAGGTCTGTGTGGGACGATCACTAACCCCCTGGACCACCTAGGTCTGTGTGGGACTGAGAGACGATCACTCTAACCCACTGGACCACAGAGGTCTGTGTGGGACTGAGGGATGATCACTAACCCACTGGACCACCGAGGCACCAGGTTGTGAACAAGGGGCAAACAAAACAACTTAGAATGTCATTTACTGTTAAACACATTGTCTGAAATATGTAAATTATCACTATGGATAATGATATTGATTCTAAGAACCAAAACAAAAATGTTGAAATAAAACATAAGACACATATCCATGTTGCTGGGCTTTTAACGTTTTGGAAAAGAGGTCTTTCAATTTATCTAACGAAAAGTCAGGGTTATCCTCGAATAACAGCAGCATCATGTGGAGCTATCGTAATAAGGTCAGGTGAATCAGTTTCACTTTCGCTTTCTATCTTTGGTATATTTCCTGAAATTTGTTGCTTGTGGCGTTCAACTGCTCTCTTCTTCTTTTCATCCTTTTTATCTCGCTTTTGTTTCACCGAGGAAACCTATAAAATTAAAGGAAGAAATAGGTTTGAAATTTCCTCTCTGTATTAAATTGACATACCAAAGTTAGCGTCTTTGTCCTTCATATTTACAAAACATTTGATTATTCAATTGAAAAGCCTGCATAGATTGATTGATGTTTAAAAATGCAACATAACAATCGATGATTATTCAATCTTTTCTATTTTGGGTAAATAAAGCCTCTGATTCATTTAATTTATTGCCAGAAGCTAAGGCATTTCCTGTGAGGGCATTTCCTGTGAGTTCGGTTTTAAAACCTGGCAACTAAACGCCGCCATATCAGTGAATTACGGTAAGAATTCCGCTAATTCAAGGACGAGCAATGTGAAGATAACAAATTATTAGACTGCTTTCTGCTATGTTTGGTCTAAAACAACAACAAAAGCGATTGCTTGATAGGATTATCTGTCGCTCCATGCAGGAGGTAAGACGCCCAACGAAAAGTCTCAAACTTTTAGAGTGCTTTTCTTAATGTTTTGAGTACTTGAATTAGCGGAATTCTTACCGTACATGTAAACTTTAGTGCAGTGTAAAACATCAATCAATCAAAAACAGGGCGTCTGGTTTTGGGTCCATTCAACATTAACAGTTGATGACCATTCAATCTTTTCTATTTTGAGTTTTGTTCAAAACTATTCTTAAAAATCAAAACAAATTTAGGATTTAAATTTAAGTTAACCCACCTGGTTATTTTTGGTAGCTGTATTCTTTGGTCTTGCTCCTCCGTGGCTACTTGGCAGTGACCCATATCCTGAACTGGCAACACTGTTGTCACGAGAATGACCAGCGGGATGGGCAGGGTTTAAAGAGCGTGACATTGTCCCGTTTTTGGACCAAATTCCACTGTCAGGGGACGTTTCCTGAGATACCAACGACACTGAATCGGCTGAAAGATAAAGGAAGGAAATTAATTGATTGATTCGTTGGAATTTAGTCAATCTTGAAATTAATTGGGGGCCTCTGTGGCTCAGTTGGTTAGCGAGAAAGTCCCTCAGTTTGACACAGGCCTCCCATCAATGCGGCGAAGGTTCAAATTTCACTCCAATTAAATAAAAATTTAAATACTTCAAAGTGGATTTTTCACTCTATCACCGTATGTGGAAGAGCTGCAAGGTACTCGCCGAAAGTCCGAGGTTTCCTGCGACTAAACCTGGCAATGCCGCCAAATAAGTGAAATAATCTTGAATGCAGCGTAAAACAACAATCAATCAATATTAATTGAAAACACAAATAATGAACCAAATTTTTTATAACCGGGATATATTCTCTGACTTGTGAACTATGAATGTGACATCAATAGAAAATTACGCTGATGCCATAATTATTTCTCAATAGCCCGTCTCATTTTAAATCTAAAATATTGGAACTACTGTAGAATCTTGTGGCCCACTCTCCTTGTCAAATTTAGGGGAGCTAATTTTAGCTCTCGCATTAACTCCCGCCAATAAAACTAGGTGCACTATTTTTAGCTCTCGACTCCGATACAAAAGACATGCACTGCCATTTCAAGACCAATCAAAATATTGAAATTCGCTTCTTGTACATCACTATTGATAGGTTAAATGCGCCATATTTCTTCTAAAGATTGGGTCATTCTAAAGGCCGAAAGTTTCCATGGAGTCAGACAAAAACAAATACATGGCGTTGTGTTTAAGGATAACCATTTTCGCATACTGCTCTGTGTGTTGTATTGCCATAAATTCCCTCTAATGGGCAAATTTGTCTGGTCACATTAAGCATATTTCTTTTCTAATGGTCGAATCCTTATGAGGAAAAAAGTGCAGGCATGGAAATTTTGTTCAAAATGGGAAACTTTTTTTTGGTTCTGTGAATTTCAACCATCGGAAACGCTGGGAAACGTTTTTTCGGTTCGGTTTTCATTCGTTCTTATTACACACAGCACATCGCAGTTTTAATAAGTTTCCCTCCTCATCTGTTTCGGGAATAAACTGGTATGCGAAAGACCATTTCAAAGACTCTGACATAGTGCACACAAGGAAGTGCATTACAGAGCATGCGCTATACAAGTGTGCACCTAAATTGATGACGTCAACAGCTGGGAAAACGGAAAATCTTTCGTCGGGACAAGGCCCGTTTTGCAGAGAAAGTTTACTTTTACTTTGATGCATGGGTAACGGTGGACCGGTTCCGTTAAATTGCATTGAGGGAAACGATCGTTTCCGTGAAATTTCCATGCCTGAAGTGGCCGAGTCTTTAGAAGAAATATGGTAAGTAAGAGATAAATTTCTAATAACTTTACCTTTGTGTGAAATCTCCATCAATTGGAAGACGTCAGTGATAGCGGTTTCCAGGTCATATTCATTGTCCTGCAAACTCTGCCGTACTGTCTCTATATCCTGCAAATATAGAAATTACTTTGTTGATTGATTGAATGTTTGCTGAAGCAGACAGGCAAATGTTCAGCTCATGTCATGTGACCTCAAATAATCAATCAATGAACTGAATGAGGGTTTGATTGATTGTTTGGTGTTTTACGCTGCGCTCAAGATTATTCCACTTATATGGCGGGATTGCCAGTTTTATTGTGGGAGGAAACCAGGCTCTATGCCCGGAGGAAACCCACGACCTTTCATTGGTAACTAGCAACAATCCCACATAGGTCGTTCGAGTGAAAACCCAGTCAGAAAATTTTTCAAATTTTTGGACGGGGTGGGATTCAAACCCGCGACCCATTGATGAAAGGCTGTTCAAAGCTCTACCTACTGAGCCACCGAGGCCCCCAAAATTACTTTGTAGATTGAATGCATTCAATGATGATTGAGCCATTAGATTGATTGATGGATTAGGTTATTTCACTAATATGGCGGCGTTGCCAGGTTTAGTTGTGGAGGAAACCGATCAACAAATTAGGCCTCATATATATGGCGACAAAAGTACAACAAAAGTAATAACTGACCAGAATATCAAAACCATCCCCCCCCCCCCCCTCCCCACACACACTCAAGATTTGGACATTAGCCCCCACAGACCATAGAACAAGAAGGCTGGTGTATTTGGACATTAGCCCCCACAGACCATAGAACAAGAAGGCTGGTGTATTTGGACATTAGCCCCCACAGGCCAAAGAACAGGAAGGCTGGTGTATTTGGACATTAGCCCCCACAGGCCAAAGAACAGGAAGGCTGGTGTATTTGGACATTAGCCCCCACAGGCCAAAGAACAGGAAGGCTGGTGTATTTGGACATTAGCCCCCACAGGCCAAAGAACAGGAAGGCTGGTGTATTTGGACATTAGCCCCCACAGGCCAAAGAACAGGAAGGCTGGTGTATTTGGACATTAGCCCCCACAGGCCAAAGAACAGGAAGGCTGGTGTATTTGGACATTAGCCCCCACAGGCCAAAGAACAGGAAGGCTGGTGTATTTGGCATGCTTGATGTTCCCACTTGTTAGGTCAGCAAACATAGCTAACACAGAGGCACAATATCCCAGCCTTCGGGTGCAGGACCATACAGGTTCCTTATTAAGGTAAATAACTCACCTCACAGCCTGTGGCCGTCATGACCTGCCGTTCAATGTCCGATTCTGCCCGAACCACTCTAGCTGTTCCGTCAGTGGTCTTGCATAAAACTGATTCGTTGCTATGGTAACCATTATATGATGGGGAATAACTATCAGAGTTAATATGACCTTTCTTATTTTTATCACCAATCTGAAAACATATAAAAAACATATTGTTGACTGAATCATCAACCTCTGTATTGATTTATTTCCTGATTCCAAAAGCATATTTCGAGAATCTTCGAAATGTTATTATGGGAAAATCTGGCCTTCAGTCCGCAGACAGCCCTTTGTTAGTACATCTAGGGCACATGCTGAGCCAAACAACATGCCTATATTCTGCAAGTGATTAAGCTCTCAGCTGGCGCCCTCCTTTGAAGTTAGCCAGCCTTCTCATAGTGTCAGATTTTATGTTAAGAATTAGGTTGATAGATTGATTGATGTATTACGCCACACTCAAAATTTTTTGACTTATATGGCGGCGTTGCCAGGTATATCGGGGAGGAAACCGGGCTCATTGCCAGAGTACCTGGCAACTCTTCCACATACAAGGACCAAGAGAAAAATCCACTCAGAAACTTTTGAATTTTTATTTAGTCTGAGTGTGATTCGAACCTGCGCAGCATCGATGAAAGGTCTGTGTGGGACTGAGGGATGATCACTCTAACCCACTGGACAACTGAGACCCCTGAAGAATTAATTGTCGTAATTTTAGATGATATATGGTAATAAATAGGATTCTGGTTTATTCTTGAGTGTTTTATGCCACCTTAAATATTTGATCATTTATTAAGCAGCAGTGGAAGTTACATGTAAGAATCCAAAAGTTTTGAGTGTCGGCAGAAACAAAATATTTCTAACTTCCCCTCACAGGGATACAGAACTGTCTTCATTTGTTTAATATAAAAACAAATTTTTTGCATTTTGTTGCCTAAGCTGCCATTGAAGTACCCAGAATATCAATAATTATAAATAAATTTTTTTTTCTTTACGGTAAGAATTCCGCTAATTCAAGTACTCAAAACATTACCATAAGCACTCTAAAAGTTTGAGAAAGCAGTCTAATAATTTGTTATCTTCACATTGCTGGTCCTTGAATTAGCGTAATTCTTACCGTACTCCACACAAAAATATTTCCACTGTAGAGTCATAGGATTTCTCACATTATTTGATATCTCCAAGGTCAAACTAGCCTTGTAAATGGCCCTTAATGACCTCTGACCTCCCCCTTCCATCCGCAAACTAGCCTTGTAAATGGGTGCCCACACCATCCCAACAACTTAAAATGGCCCTTATTGACCTCTGACCTCCCCCTTCCATCCGCAATCCAAAAAACAAAAATCCCACTGCAATAGAATAGCTGGATATCACTGTTGCCCACACCCAAGTCGTACCCTCTCTCCTTCAACCCCCACCCAACCAATACAAACTATTTTAGACCATAAGGTCTTCGCTGTGCACGTGTGTTTTAATGTTCAAAAATATTGTATACATTGTTACACTGTCGAAAAAATACAAACTCTGAAGGGTTCAAAAATATCTTGCAACTATAAATTCATTTTAGAATTAGTTAAAGTCAATTTTATCTTTAAAACATAAATTTATTCAATTAGTAAATTAACCGACACTGATTGACTCGGAAAAATTCCGGGCCAGGGTGAGAATCGAACTCACGACTTAGGGTTACCGCTCTACCAACTGAGCTACCCGGCCCTGCTGGGAACGGTTTGCTTGTTACATGTAGATTTATGATCTTTAAAAATATAAACAATTTATCAAAAATATTAGATATATGGCCCTAAAGGTCAAAAAGACATGAGAAAAATAAATCAAAATACACCTATAGAAATAGTATATTGTACATTCAAGGTGTGATGGGCATATAACTTTTAAAATATTATATTTATGATCCGAGGAATTTGCATTTTGTCACATTTTCCTTTCATTAAAAGCCCATCAGGGTATAAAGTACTCTCACACACTTCCTCGTAAAAACACAAAAAGTGTTTTCGTAAAAATTACTTTAACTATAAAAGAGGAAATCTTTGTTAAAAGTGTTGTGACCTACTAATGGATCAAAAGGAATTATCTAGGTCAAGATATGTGCACTGGAGAATTAGGTCAGACAGTGTGAGTAATATTGGGAAGATGCCAGGCTTTGTATTCTAAACAAACACTGGAAATAACAACATGTATGAAAACCAGTTCTGGCTCAAAACCAGAAATAAAGACGTTACAAAAATTGGTTGAATGACCAGGATAAATATATGCCTTAAAATTCCCTTAATGAAAACATGACCTTCAGACTTGCATGTGTACATGTATGTTACAAAATTAAAATAACCATGGCACAGGCCCAACAAATTTAAGAGGCTGGAATTTTTTTTCTGATATAGAAATATGGATCTTACATGTATATAAAGTTGTTTTTCTCCTAACCATCAAATACATATACTAGAGTTTAAAGGCTACCGTATTTCTTCTAAAGATACAGCCATTCTAATGGCCTAAATTTTCCATTGAGTCAGACTAAAACAGAGACGTGGAGTTGTTTTAAAGGATAACCATTTTCACACACTGCACAGCAGGTGGTATTGCCTTATATTCCCTCTAATCGGCAAATTTTTCTGGCCACATTAAGCATATTTCTTTTCTAATGGTTGGATCCGGTAAACAGTATTTTATTAATTATGACTTGGCGATACATATTTTCAAAATAGCTTTTCCAGTCCAGTACCCACACCATCTAGAGGCTTCAAATAAAAACTGACTCGGATTTTTTTTTTAATTTTGGATTAAGAGTAAGCGAAACTGCAGCAACCAGTGGGATTGGAACCAGCGTTAAATTGATGGAAGACCTGTGTCGAACTGAGGGAGTATCACTCTGACCGACCGAGCCCTCATATTTCGGTTTATGGATGTCCCTTACGCTGACATCAATCTTTTAGTTTTTCCAACGAACTACAAACCGCTTTATTACCATGACAATCAAAATTTATGACGAAGGTGAGAATTTTGGCAGCTCATGTCACTTTAATCAGGTGAAATCCCAGTAAATGTATGAATTTGTTTTGCACGAAATCAACAAACAAACAAAAATAAAGGCGCTGACTTACCATTAATCTAATATTAGCCGGGGATTCTGTACTGTCGTTGGATCGTCGTACACTAGAATAATGGTCACCATTGTGATACGCTATGTGTAACTGACGGACATTCGCGTTAGCACAACCATGAATCTGAAAGGGACATTTCATGACATTTATATACATGTATGTATGAACATTAAAACACAAGGGCGCAGGGGAAATTTTCTTGTCTAGGTGGGAAGGGAAGGAATGATACCCAAAGAACGAGTGAGTGATTTGGGTTTTACGTCCTGCTCAACAGTATTTCAGTTATATGAAGACGTTGTCTCCTTGTTGCAGGGCGGATCTCCATTGCTCTTTTAGGTGCTGCCTCACCGAGACGACTTGCCGACCCAAAGACTGAATTCGATAGGCAGTTTTACATATATTTTTAAACTAGATCAATCCTTCGGCACGTAACTGGCTGGTAATCGCGTGAAAAAATCCACTCAGAAATTTGTTAAATTTTGGTCTGCCGGACCTGTGTTGGACTGAGCCAGCGAGGCCCACACCAATGCCGTAGACATAAAACTGTATTGATTATCATTTTGCCATGAATAGAGAGTGCAAGCCTCGTAGGAATTCCACAAAGTTTCTGTCACGGGCGCTGCATTGCGCATGTGGCATAGCGTTTTTCGTTCTAAAATGACGTTTACATCGGACTTTATGGAGCAAAATATGTCCAAAAGACCCTTACGGCTTAAGGATTGACGTGTGCGCAGAAGCCTCGTTGTAGGACAAAATGGCGCTAAATTGAGTTTTTGAATCAATTTGAAGTCAGAATCATGTTCATTTCGTCTATGACGCAATGCAAAAAAGGTGAGTCACCCCCCCTGCAACAAAGAAATGACTTCAATGCCATACAACTCGAACAACGTCATAAAAACGTCATTCTAAGCTGAAAGGGTCTATGGAGTTTTAACGTTGTCACCAAAGACTTTCTTTATAGCATCATCTGTTACAGGATATCACAAAATCTCGTAAAAATTCTTTCGAGACTTGCGCTCCCCAAAACGTAGTCGAGTTTGAATGCTCACCTCTAGAAATGGGGCAGCCAATTGGTGGATAATTATATTTACACTGTTCAGACGAGCGAACGCAACAATAGCATCGTTTCCAGCATACGTACCCAGTTTCCTCAAATTACCAACTGAAAAAAAAGAAATATCACAATTTAATTTTTTTTGTTCAGATCAACAAAAACATAGAATATCATCCAAAACGATTGATTGATTGATCCAAATCTTTGGACCAAAGACAAACTTGTCAAATATATTGCATAACTATGTGTATATCTGCTTGGCGAAATCGGAATCTAAAATTTTAAGATAAAATTTGTGCTTTATTCTGACGACCGTCGTGAATTTTATTATACCTTTTACGTATAATTATGACAGGTTTAGTGCGCGAGATAAAACTGGGAAACCTAGAAACCATTTGCAGATAGTCTGTTGCAGTAAAAAAAAATTTTTCTTACACAAAGTTTGATTGATTAATGCTTTAAGCCACCCTCATTTATACGGTGTGGTCAGGCTTAGTGGGGAAGAAAACCGAACAAAGACCCCCGACCTTCGGCGAGTAGTACGTGTCCCTGGCAACTCTTCCACATACAGCAATTTACTTGTAGTTTTCAAAGAGTAGGAAAAAGTACAGACAGAAAATTAAAAAAACAGGTGTGAAAAAAGCACTAAACATATATAGTGATAGTGATTCAAAAAAAAGGATTTAAAACAAGTTCTCTTACTGTGGTTATCAAAAGAAATATTATCTTCAACAAATGGCTCAAAATCTTTTCTATGTTGGAACATGAAGTTGGCTACATCTAGTCGATGCTTGAAATGATTTCTACCATGGCCTTCCAGTTGATCACAAAGGGCGCGGAACAAACAATTTCTGGAGAGAAAAAAAGGGCACAAGATAACATGTTTGTAAAATTAATCTATTGATGTTAAATATTCATACATAAAAAAGACACAATTTTAACATTGTTTGTTTCTTCATGAAAATTAAATTGATTGTTTGAAGTTTTACGTCGCACTGAAGATTATTTTACTTATATGCTGGCGTAGCTAGGTTTAGTGGGGGAGGAAACCTAGCTCTTTGCCCGGGGAAACAATCTTTGTAGGAATCATTTAATTGCTACGGATTACACTAAATGGCCATTATGTGAGACATTTGAAGCAGGAATCAAGCCCTGTGCCTGATCATACCTTTAATAAAGAGCTGCCAAAATGTTGATATTTTGACGTTAAATAAGGATTGACTTCAATGTTTCTTTGGTTCATCGAAGCAAACTTGCCCCTGTGCAAACTAAATAAATCCGCGAAGCGGTTTATGAAAAGTTTGCACAGGGGCCAGTTCGTTCATAACTCGATGAACCGAAGAAACATTGAAGTCAATCCTTATAATTTAATTACTATCACATATACTATGTAAAACAATAAAAATATTCACATGGAGTGATATATTTTATTTTCAAAAATAAAAAAAAACCAACGCGCGCAAAGCTACACTTGATTTCAAAGCTCTCTGCCAAGTGACGTCACAATCACAGGCAAAGCGACTGTACAACGTGATGACGTCATCTCGCGTCATAGCGTTGAGTCTATCAGTGCACTGTGCTGACATGAGTATAAATGTTTTCGTAAGCGTACATAACAAGTTGTTCTTAATTTCTTTGAAATCTGATCGAAATGAAAATAAATATAAGCAGCTATTAAATCAACATATTTTCAAATTGATTGCTTTCTCTGTTTCAATAAATAGCAGTAGGCCTATTGTTGTTTCGTCGTTGATTCACGTAGCCTACATATTGTTGTAAAAATAGTCCGGAGCTGGATCGTTCATCGGGTTATGAACGAAAGCAGATTAGCCAATCAAATTGAAGTATTCGTTGTAAACACACTGGAAATTAAATTATAACAGAATGTTGAAATTATTGGCTATTCAATATCAAGACTTATAATTCAGAAGCTTTTTAGTGCTTCTAGTCTTGAGAATGTACGATAAAGTATTGATTTGAACTAACTTTGGCTCAGAATGAATGAATGGTCGTCCCGGTTATTTACTTTTTGAACACTATTTTGGTTCGTATAGCCCACATACTGTGTGGATTTTCCTCATTCCAACACCAATCATTTAGTTTTCTGTTGGCCTTCAAAGCCTCTTACTGTCGTGATGATCAGAAATTATGAAAAAAGTGTGAATTTTGGCAGCCTATGCCACTTTAATGTTAAAGGTTTATGTTGCCATGGCAGCTAGGCCCTGTATTGGACTTACATGTATGGTGGGTGTAAATGATTTGAGAAACAGCCCACAGGTCCATGGCCAGATCTACAAGGTCAACAGCCAACGCTCGATTGGTTACCGTTTTTTACTCTACATTATTTCACTTACAATGTATGGATTGATTGATTGATGTTTTACGCCGCACTCAAGATTATTTTCACCTATATGGCGGTGTTGCCAGGTTTAGTGGGTAAGGAAGCCGAGCTCATTGCCCGGAGGAAACCCCCGACCTTTGGCGAGTACCTGGCAACTCTACAATGTATGAAAGCGGTGTCAGATTAAGCGGAAGTGGAAGCTGGTCTCTTTGTGCAGAAACCACCCTTCCCCCCTCCCCCACTTTGAATTAAAACGATGATTTAACGTGAGAAAAAATGTTAACTGAATAAATCAAAAGGACTCTGGGTGTGGAAGGTCAGAGTCCTATCCTCAAACTGACCAGAATAATCATTATTGTTGAATTTAACAAGGTTAAGAGACGTACCCATCCCCAGGCACATCCCGAAGTTGTAATCCATGCTTAGCAAGCTGTTGAGCGAAGGAAGGGAAGTTGTCATCTTCAGCTAAGTACGAGACAATTTGTCGTTCTCGCCGCAGGGCCTCTCTGCGGGCGCGTTCAGCTTGCTTGTTTCGCTGTTGCTGGGCAGCGATTTCAGCGCTGGACATCTGCCTCTTGGCGGCTGTGCGCGCCATTTGTACTGGATAGTGACGGTTTGGATAAATATACAAGATACCTCGATGCTGAGCGGACATATAGAATCTGGGCACTGCAAACAAACACTTTCACAAAACGGTATCAAATAAGTCGCAGGAATCGTTCAACACAATCTCATCAAATTCTTTCCCGTCCCATGCATCTAGTATAGAACATAGTCTTTGATATCCTTCAATAAAGATATAAACCAAACAAAGGTGGTTCAAGAAAACGCTCAGGAAGATCTCAGGTTAATATGGAATATAATCCACTTTCACAAAAACCCTGGAGGTAAATATCACAGACAAACCAATTTTGTATCGTCCCAAAAAAAACGAATCAGAATTGTTTTGGAAATTGGGGAAAACTTCATGTACGATTAACAATTCAAGCTGTGGACACCGTGGTTTAGTTCACTGTTGTCACCCCAGAGATTGTTTCCGGAGTTCTGTATATTGGAAGCTGCACTTCAAGCCTGAAGGATGCCCGGCAGATTCAATAGGCAATAAAAATCTGTAAACTAAGAAACGAAAAATTGTAAAAATGGTTTGTAAAACGTTCATTATGTTAAAGTGACATGCACGTATGGCATGAAAAATCATAAAACAATAACGAGAGATTGTTAAAAAAAATCAAAGAGGACATCAGCAGATGTTACACTGGCATGAATGACAAATTCAGATTTTTTTGCGTGTTATCACTTGTGAAGAAAAAGTGCACATTAGAGGTTTGGTAAAAAAAAAATATAAATGATTGTCGTTGAAATAAATTGATTGATTGGTGTTTTACGCCGTGCTCAAGATTATTTCACTTATATGGCGGCGTTGCCAGTTTTATTGTGGGAGGAAACCGGGCTCTATGCCCACATAGGTCGTTCGAGTGAAAACCCAGTCAGAAAATTTTCAAATTTTTTTGGACTGAGTGGGATTCGAACCCGTCACCCATTGGTGGTCGTTGGAATAAAAACTATTCCTTCAGTTTGTTCGGGCAAAGATTTGAAAAGGCTGGTTGCATATTCGTTCATTTTTATAGGCCTACATACAGATGTACATGTATGTTTTATAAATACATATACCCCCATTTAACAGAATTTGAAACTTGTCTCCTTGGTTATTTTAGTCAAGAAGATTTTCTGTGTGCGCATGTGTTTTAGTGTTCATCACTGATATTTTGTCCAGAACTCCTGCCTGTCGTCAACCCAATGAAATATCATGGATTGTGGTTTATTATTACAACCTATGATTGGGTATAAAGGTCTAAATGATATTCCATTTTTTAACACAATAAGAAACTTGTCTCCATGGTTATTGTAGACAAGAAGATTTTCTCTGTGCCCATGTGTTTTAGTGTTCATCAATATTTTTTAGACAAGATGATTTTCCCTATAAATGCTGTTTTAGTGTTCAAAAATATATTATAGGAAATTTTACTTCATCAGGGACATGTAGCTTGGAGACTCGCATTATTAAAAAGCTTGTAATTTGCAGTGTAGTTATTTCTCAAAACATGGGTTCACTTCCTGTATTGCTCACAGAAAATTACTGAAGCAAAGACAACACTTTGTATTATTAAGAAGTAATTCTACACTGGGAAAATGAGAACTCTAGCTCAGTATGACAATTTATAAATGTAACACGAGATAGCTTTCAAACTCAGCAAGTGATTGTTATGTTTACAACACGTCTTATAACCTTGCTAAAAGATATTACTAACTGTACAACGCAGTGATGTCTATCATGAATAAAGCTTTAATATTATTATGACTAAGATTTTCCCTGTGCCCGTGGGAAAATCTTCTGGTCTAAAATAACCAGGGAGACAAGTTTTTACTTGTGTTTATAAATTGTTGTAATAAATTAAAACCCATGATATTTTATTAGGTTGACGACTGACAGGAGCTTGGCCTTTGTCAGTAGAACATTCTAATAATACATTGACGATGTTTTTGCATTTTAAACTACATGTATGGCAAGAATATCGGCAGACTGAGTTGAGCCCCATAGGATCATGGTAAAAGACAGTGAAAATTTTGGTTCCTCAAATAAAACTCCCTATCCAGTGGGAGCTGGGAAAGTTACCAATGGCCATCTCGAAACCTTATCTTTATATAAACAATGGTAGAATAGCACACATTTTAACGATATTCGTTCTGGGCACGTCCATTTAATGGAAAGTTGTTATTTTGTAATTCTTGATTAAAATGACGTATAATTAGCTAATACTGTTTCCCGTACATTTGGCACCTCATCTCATATATAAAACACTCAATTTAACTTGCATCAGCTGCCAAAACGTTGATATTGTATCATTTCGCAATTTATTGTCAAGAAGTAAAATTATTTCATTTAGTAGCCTTTTAGTGCTACTGGTGTTGAGAAAGAAAATTAAAGTAGTGTTTTGAGCTAAGTTACATGTAGGCCTAGAATGACACTATTTTATCAAGAGAACTTTTTCCAACCAAAGGAAATATTCCAATGTTCAGAGTGCATTTATGCTGTTATTCGAATTTCACTTAAATTGCAGTGCGTTTTTCAAACTGCCTAATACATGTATAATACCGAAGTACTTCCTATTATAACAAACATAAAATTTGATTTTTGAAGTCAAGAGAAATATTTCACTCAAGATGATTTTAGTTATAAAATATGGAGGTGTTGCCAAGTTTAATTCAGAGTTGATATTAAGCCGAACCCTAGAAATAGAAACTCAAAGACCAAAATATGATTTTGAGAGCTTGAATATTTAACTTGTGTTAGAAATGACATTCAGAGAATCACTTTTCACGGTCTAATTTTCAGCTACCGCAATTTAAGAACAACCAACTAGTCCTTATTCTTTGCACATCCTAATCGCTCAACGAAAACCCGAACTTTTGTGTTCCTCTGCTAATGTGAGAAGGGAGATTATCCGGCAAGAAAATTTTACAACATAGCTACATGTATAAGCATTTTCTTAAACTGCCCAGTGCCATAAGGGCTTCAGATGACAACAGAATGATTATGTTAGTCACAGCTTTAAATTGAAATAGGTCGGTGTAATTCGGCTTTCAGATTTTTGCTAAGTCTAAACTATTTATCAATCTCACCTGCCTTTTTGCTATAACCTCCTAAAATACATTTCAAATATTCCTCTTTTCATTGTACCCGTTGATTTCGTCGCAAAACTGCCCAATCCAACTTTGTAACAAACAGTGTAAAAATTTGTCTGACAAATTTTAAAGTCTACCCGTACAACTACAATGTACTGTATCATGTGATCCGCAGCTTGTTGAGAGTTTCCCATGTCATGTGGCTTTTTTAAGAGGGCTTCCCCCTACCTTTTATGCACAGGACGCTAACTGACACTGACACACTTTACTTTAACATAGGCATAAGTAGTCCGCAATATGTTGAGTGGATTGAAGGATAAATTCTGATACGCCCGCACAGGCTTCTTCAATACCACGTCAACATAGGGTACATTTGAAAATTCTAAGAGTTGCTCTCGGAATTTTAAAAAAATGATTACTCACGATTTTTAAACATTACAATACTCACCTAAAATTTTGTCAGAAAGCTTCTTTGATAATCCCTTCGTAGAGCTAAACCATCATATGTGACCTTAAAATCTGTTAGCAGCTAATTTCGCTAAGTTTGAATTCCGTCTGTTGACTAAAAATTTTCTCAGGCGATCACACCGCCATCTACCGCAAACTTTCAAATCATGCTCGCCACTACAACCGGTAACGGCTGTCAGGGAAAGTCGGTGATAACGCAAAGGGAATTTAAACTTAGCGAATTTCGTTGTTTGGCGATGTGTATGATCACAAATCATGGTTTAGCTCTACGAAGGGATTATCAAAGAAGCTTTCTGACAAAATTTTAGGTGAGTCATGTTTAAAAATCGCGAGTTATCATTTTTTTTAAATTCCGAGAGCAACTCTTAGATTTTTCAAATGTACCCTATGTTGACGTGGTATTGAAGAAGCCTGTGCGTAAGTAAAAGGCATAAGTAAAAGTCCGTCGATCGAGCCCAACAATATAATGGCGGCCAAATGTGTGGCTCTTCCTGACCGACAAGTACATGTAAGTAAAACAGGATGAGACACATTTTTATGTTTTATAAATTTGCAATGACGAATCCAATCCAACTTGATGTCTAGAAAAAAATAATGCTAATAAAAATTAATTATAACGACGTCGACCCATATTCCCCCTGCCCTGTCTGTTTGGCCTGTGCTCACATTTGGTTTTCCCCATTCCATATTATTATTAATATTACTGAGTTATTATTGAATTTTTACTGTGAGAGTGTCTTTCGTTGGCGTTACGAAATAACGCCGGTCAAAGTTGAACAAGCTTGAAGTTGAACTCTTGAAAAACACGAAGTTGCAAGTTGCAGATCGAGATTTATAAATTTGTCACACGAAATGAAAGACTTACCAGATTGTTGGACATATAGTGGATGGAAAATTTACATCTCAGAATTTGGACTGAAGATTCAATAGAACAAACAGATCTTAACTATTCTCCATGACTGAAAAAAAAAAACATCGATTTTAGTAAAAGATCAACAGACTGACAACCGCTCCCACTGGCGGTTACATGTAGAATTTTCACCAGGTTGAACTAGCGAACATGAAAAAATAAATTGTTTGCATTCCACTGCCTAAAATTGAACAATTATTAGCCTGAAGTCAAAATTCTGAAAAATATCACGGATATAATGTGTTTTAAATATTTATTGGTTTTAATTCCACTTTTGCATAAAAAACATTTTCTTACATTACTATCCACTACTAAGGGCGTATTTCGTTTTTAGATTAACCGGTAAACAAACCGATGTAAACTTATTTTATCATGACCAGTGCCTCGTCGAAAACGGAGAATATAGTATCTTCTCTACGGCAGCGTGAAATAAATCCACAAAAGCCTTACAGGAGAGATCTTCGTGTTTTAAAAACTCTAATTTGCAAGGTAGATAATGGGGGGAAAAATAAATTATATGTAACGACAAATGGACCCTTGGCGGTCAACAGTATGATAAAGCTGTCAAAATTGTGTTACTTGTCTACACGATACAACTTTTGTTGCTTAATAAGACAGTTTTTCAGGCCAAACTTTTGTTAAACGAAATCATACACAGTTGCAGGGTAGTGTCTGAAGGGTAAAACTTTGATTTCATTCATGAAGAAAAGTCTAACGCTAGAAAGTCAGACATAACCACTAACCAGGTTAGGGGAAGTAGCTGAAAACAGCTATAATATTATTAATAGCTTTAAACAGGTATAATAGCTAGAAAGAGCTACCTGTATAGCTGAATTCAGCTACCGGTCGGTATCTCGTTTTAGCTATTATACCTGTTTACAGCTATTATACCTGTTTACAGCTATTATGCCTGTTTACAGCTATTATGCCTGTTTACAGCTATTATGCCTGTTTACAGCTATTATGCCTGTTTACAGCTATTATGCCTGTTTACAGCTATTATTCCTGTTTACAGCTATTATGCCTGTTTACAGCTATTATGCCTGTTTACAGCTATTATGCCTGTTTACAGCTATTACACCTGTTTACAGCTATTATACCTGTTTACACCTATTATACCTGTTTACAGCTCCTATACCTGTTTACAGCTATTGTACCTGTTTACAGCTATTATACGTGTTTACAGCTATTATACCTTTTTACAGCTATTATACCTGTTTACAATTACATATATTATAGCTGTTTTCAGCTACTTCCCCTAACCTGCTAACCAGATTACTGGCAGATAACAATTAATATACAATACTTTCTTGAACTCTTCTACCGATTGGGGTTTTGCCTAAATCTGGAATGAAACCTCTGTTCCAAATTATCCCACCTGTAGCCTGCAGTTTTAAATATCGGATGTCTTATAATTCAACAATACTGTACCTAGTTGGAGGTTCAAATCCCACTCAGTCCAAAAAATTGGAAAATTTTCCGACTGGGTATTCACTCGAACGACCTATGTGGGATGTTGCCAGTTACTAAGGGAAGGTCGTGGGTTACCTCTGGGCATAGAGCCTGGTTTCCTCCCACAATAAAACTGGCAACGCCGCCATATACGTGAAATAATCTTGAGCGTAAAACACCAAACAATCAATCAATCACCTACATGTAGTTGGAGATCTCCAAGCTAATGGGTCGATGTTAAATTTGATTATTTAAACAACAAGACAGTTACTTAAAGTGGCATGAGCTGCCGAAATTCACACTTTGTTCATAATTTCTGATCGTCACGATAGTAAGAGGCTTTGAAGGCCATCGAAAAACTAAATGATTGGCTTTGGAATGAGGAAAATCCATACAGTATGTGGCCTTGGCTTTACGAACCGGAATAGTGTTCGAAAAGTAAACAAAATTTAAATAACCAGGACGATCATTCATTCATTCTAAGCCAAAGCTAGTTCAAAACAATCCTTAATCGTACATTCTCGAGACTATTAGCACTAAAAAGCTTCTGAATTATACTGTACGTCTTGAGAAAAATAGCTGATAATTTCAACATTCTGCTTCAACATCAAAATATCAACATCTTGGCAGCTCATGCCACTTTAAGTGAAGTAGAATGTCTAAATGCTGGTGAGAGACCTGTACTATATTCTGAGACACAGGTTCGATTTACCGTACGGGGTCACCCAAAATCTGTAGAAGAATTTCTGACATTTTAATAAACTTAGTGTTGGCTCATCCCGAACATAACAAGAATATGGTTATACTCACTTTCTTAAAAATACAAACAAATTGACAACAAATTTTTCATTGTGTCTGGACTAGTCTCTTATATGTAACATTTACTGATTTATTTAATTGTTTGAAGAAATACTGGCAAAAACTGGCCTAACTTGATTAAAAATGGACTAAGTTACTTTTGTTTAGATGATATTAACAGCCTTCAATGCCTTCCATCGAAGCGTTGCAGGGTTGAATCAAACAAAGTCTAAAGAAAAAATGTAGAAATTTCTGAGCGGGTTTTCAATTCCGGAGCCTATGTGGAAGGGTGACCAGGAACCTGACTGCAGTCACAACATTTGGGCTAAAACATGGTTTCCTACCCCAGTAAACCCCATCACCATACAAGTGAAATAATCTTGAGTGCCGGGAAAAATCTCCATAGATAGTCCGCTTAATTCACAGTTGAATTAGAGAAAACGTTTTTTAACAGACCATATTTGTCTTTTCAGAGCAATTTTAGTTATATAAAAGTTTGGGAAAAGCGCTCAAAGAAAGCTATATCGTCTGAAAGGTATGATTTTATTTTTAGACACTTTTACAATGTAGATCTCGAAGCCAAAAAAATCATTTAACCGCAAGCCATTATCTATTATAAGTTTAAGTGGCACAAGCTACCAAATTGTGGTGTTAGTTTGGAAGTAATTAAAAATAATTGAACGCGAGTCTGGGTTATTTCAATTTGTACAGGTTGCCCTGACCCGGTTAGCATTAGACTTGATTTGCTGATTTTTTTCGTATTTCTTCTAAATATTCAGCCATTCTAATGGCCTAAATTTTCCATTGAGTCAGACAAAAATGGAGTTGTGGAGTTGTGTTTAAGGATAATCGTTTTCACACACTGCACGGCGATCATTTTGCCTTAAATTCCCTCTAATGGGCAAATTTGCCTGGCCTCATTTAGCATATTTCTTTTCTAATGGTCAAATCCTTATCAGGAAAAAAGTGGCTGAATCTTTAGAAGAAATATGGTAATAAAAGTTTGTTATAACTTAGTAGAAAACTATTCATCACTTATTGATTTTGCTTGTCCAAAATATAATTTTTAGAAAAAGTTGAGGTGGTTTACAGTCTATGAATCTGGCATCATCAGTTTTAATACCTACATGTACATGTATATTTGTTTTAGTCTCCATAAATATATATTTGTTTTTGTTCACTTAGGTGTCACATATTTTTCAATAACTACAAGGATTGTTATTCAGGGTAAGTGAGCTTTAACCATTAATCAGCTGATTCTCTGCAGTTCATACTCAAGATTATTTTACTTACTAATCCAACCGAAATCATCATTCCCTCATAATTAATAGCACTTTAAACATGTTTTAATTTTGATGACGGGGCCTTGGTGACACATTTGGTAAGAGAGTTAGGCTCTCAGTCAGACAAAGATGCTGAGCAGATTCGAGCAGAGGCCAAATAAAAATTAAAAACTTCTGAGTGGATTTTTCACTCGATCACTGGCCTCTGTGAAAGAGTTGTTAACTGCTCGCCAAAGATGGGTGGTCTCCACCGGGCAAAGAGCCTGGTTTCCTCCCCTACATGAAGTAATGCTTTCATCTAAATGACGTACTCTACAGTGTAAAACATCAATCAATTCGTCACAGTATTTCCTTCGTATTGTGGCCTTGATTATTCCACATAAGAATTTCAAAGTTTTATAACCAAATGAAATGTTGGATAGGATTTTGTTATTATTTATCTGGTTATAGTTTCCTAAACGCGGAAAATTCTAACCAACTGTTTGATTCTATTGCTGTTTTCAGATGTGGACGTGGTTTAAAGCCTCGGCTGAGTTATCGCCTCCCAGGCACTCACGGCAAAATAGAAGACGCCCTGGTGTGTCAAGTGACTGTGGTGAGAATACTTAAAGGCACACTTGCCGCGAAAATCCAGAATACTGTTTACATTAAAAACAGTGGCAGTGTTCTATATTTTTCCCAGACAGAAGAAGTTAGGAACTTTCTATTTTTACCAGAAATTGAAAGTTTTGGCATCATTTAGTATTTTAAATTTGAAATTGAAAAACCGATTTTTCAAGTACCCGCAGTGTAAACAAAGTTCGAAACTGAGCATGCGCACAAGTGCCCTAATGTTTTGAGTCGTGTGGGCGATCTAACGGCACAGTATAATTTTACGAACTTTATCTAAGAAATACAGACTAACGATCGAGTAAGAGGGACTATAAAAGCCTGTCGAGTGCAAACCACAGACAAAAACGCCTGGATGAGGGTAATCCAACACTTAAATTAACCGACACTGATCGGTATTGTTGTTGTAATCGAGCTTCGATTCTTCGTTTGTTTTTCACCCTCAATTATACATTCGAAACCTAATTGGACATGCTTTTTGTGTGCTATGTTTAATTTTAGTGGTTTAGCTGTAAGCTATAAGCTCAAGTAGATTGGTTTTCTTAACAAATGTCAAACAGGCTACGGCGGCAAGTGGGCCTTTAAAGGGGGAGGTACCAAAAATCACTTTAGGGTTCAGAAGAAGCGCACTAACTTTTCCTTTCCAACGATACCAAACACATGTTTTTGCGATTTTTTTACTCCTAACAGTGAAGTTAATAAAATTCCACAATAAGAAAAACAAATTGGTCAACTTTCAAAATCTCCCATTTAAGCCTAGGTTAAAATTATCCTCTTCAAGGCCTTCGTAATTCACCAATATGGCACGCAGACCATTTTTTTGCAAGTTACATTTTCCTCAAAGCTTCTTTTGTAATTCAATATAAGTTTCGTGAAACTGATAATAATTTGCTGGACATAGGAATACTTTGAAGAGAGTGAAATTAACCTGGGTTTTAATGGGAGATTTTGAAAGTTGACCAATTTGTTTTGAGTGTGTAACATAATACGGTATTTTATAAACTGCATCATGTCCCATGAAAAAATCACAAAAATATGTGTTTGGTACCGTTGAAAAGGAAAAACAAGTGCGCTTGTTTTGAACCATAAAGTATTTTTTTGTTTCCTTCTCCTTTAATCCTAAAGTCTGTCTTACGATTTGTTTGGGGATCTTGGGGGTGGCTCAGTTGGGAGTGCTGGTATATGTCTGACATAGACCCTCCATCGACGGTTCGGGGTTTTGAATCCCACTCTGCCCAAAGGACAATAAAAATATTTCTGAATAGGTTTTGATCGTTGTTGGTCACTCAAAGAGATCTTTTTAAGGGTGCCCTTGCCGCAATCTAATAGCTTACTGATAAACCAAATTTTTTTATTTTTTTTTTAACAAATCCAATATTCAAACATCATGTACATGTACATATATATGTAGCACGTTGATTGATTCATTGATGTTTTCCCACAGGAAACCTAGGCAAACCTTCCACATAGAAGTAAAAAAATCCACTCAGAAACTTATATTTGGTCTGAGTGGGATCAAACTCAAGAGCCATCGATGGAAGGCCTATGTCAGATTAAGATTGATTGATTGATTGTTTGCTGTTTTACGCCGCGCTCAAGATTATTTCACTTATATGGCGGCGTTGCCAGTTTTATTGTGGGAGGAAACCGGGGGCTCTATGCCTGGAGCAAACCCACGACCTTCCGATGGTAACTGGCAACCATCCCACATAGGTCGATCGAGTGACCTTCCGTTGTGTCAGACTAAGAGACAGTCCTGAGGCATGGATGGACATTTCAGGACCGATTAAAAGCTATTTCACAGCAAAATCTTTTTTGGGGTTAAAGCGCTTGATTTTTTGGTATGAAACAAATTAAGTCCTAATTATGATTCCAGTTTAAATTTGATTTTCAAAATCTGAATAACTGTACAGGTTTTTGTTGTTGCAGGATTTAGATGGAAAAAATGGATATCGACACAGTTTATTTTGTCTCACAAAGGATAACTGGTTCATTAGATTTGATCTTTATTCCGGAAAAATTCTTGAGAAATATTTTTTGTCTGCAAGATATACCTTCAGGTAAGTGGATAATTAAGGTTGTAGGAATTGATTCTATGCATGGCCTAAAGAGCTTTCTGATTTCACGCAATAGCTCTTAAGCCAGCTGAAGCCTCTCTATGTTTCAACATCGATGCAACACTGGTTCGAATCCCACACTTGTCATAGCCCAACTCTTGTCATAGCCCAACACTTGTCATAGCCCAACACTTGTCATAGCCCAACACTTGTCATAGCCCAACACTTGTCATAGCCCAACACTTGACATAGCCCAACACTTGTCATAGCCCAACACTTGTCATAGCCCGATACTTGTCATAGCCCAATACTTGTCATAACCCGACACTTGACATAGCCCGATGCTTGTCATAGCCCAACACTTTTCATAGCCCAACACTTATCATAGCCCAACACTTTTCATAGCCCAACACTTTTCAAAACCCAACACTTGTCATAGCCCAACACGTGCCATAGCCCAACACTTGTCATAGCCCAACACTTGTCATAGCCCAACTCTTGTCATAGCCCAATACATGTCATAGCCCAACACTTGTCATAGCCCAACACTTGTCATAGTCCAACACTTGACATAGCCCGATACTTGTCATAGCCCAACACTCGTCATAGCCCAACACTTGTCATAGCCCAATACTTGTCATAGCCCAACTCTTGTCATAGTCCAACACTTGTCATACCCCAACACTTGTCATAGCCCAACACTTGTCATAGCCCAATACTTGTCATAGCCCAACACTTGTCATAGCCCAACACTTGTCATAGCCCAACACTCGTCATAGCCCAACACTCGTCATAGCCCAACACTTGTCATAGCCCAACACTTGTCATAGCCCAACACTTGTCATAGCCCAACACTTGTCATAGCCCAACACATGTCATAGCCCAACACTTGTCATAGCCCAACACTTGTCATAGCCCAACACTTGTCATAGCCCAACTCTTGTCATAGTCCAACACTTGTCATACCCCAACACTTGTCATAGCCCAACACTTGACATAGCCCAACACTTGTCATAGCCCAACTCTTGTCATAGTCCAACACTTGTCATACCCCAACACTTGTCATAGCCCAACACTTGACATAGCCCAATACTTGTCATAGCCCAACACTTGTCATAGCCCAACACTTGACATAGCCCAACACTTGTCATAGCCCAACACGCTTCATAGCCCAATACTTGTCATAGCCCAACTCTTGTCATAGTCCAACACTTGTCATACCCCAACACTTGTCATAGCCCAACACTTGACATAGTCCAACACTTGTCATACCCCAACACTTGTCATAGCCCAACACTTGACATAGCCCAACACTTGTCATAGCCCAACACGCGTCATAGCCCAATACTTGTCATAGCCCAACTCTTGTCATAGTCCAACACTTGTCATACCCCAACACATGTCATAGCCCGATACTTGTCATAGCCCAACACGTGTCATAGCCCAACACTTGTCATAACCCAACACGTGTCATAACCCAACACGTGTCATAGCCCGACACTTGTCATAGCCCAACACTTGTCATAGCCTGACACTTGTCATAGCCCAACACTTGTCATAACCCAACGCTTGTCATAACCCAACACTTGTCATAGCCCAACACTTGTCATAGCCCAACACTTGTCATAACCCAACGCTTGTCATAGCCCAACGCTTGTCATAGCCCAACACTTGTCATAACCCAACACTTGTCATAGCCCAACACTTGTCATAGCCCAACTCTTGTCATAACCCAACACGTGTCATAACCCAACACGTGTCATAGCCCGACACTTGTCATAGCCCAACACTTGTCATAACCCAACACTTGTCATAACCCAACACTTGTCATAGCCCAACACTTGTCATAACCCAACACTTGTCATAGCCCAACACTTGTCATAGCCCAACGCTTGTCATAGCCCAACGCTTGTCATAACCCAACACTTGTCATAGCCCAACGCTTGTCATAGCCCAACGCTTGTCATAGCCCAACGCTTGTCATAACCCAACACTTGTCATAGCCCAACACTTGTCATAGCCCAACACATGTCATAGCCCAACGCTTGTCATAACCCAACACTTGTCATAACCCAACACTTGTCATAGCCCAACACTTGTCATAGCCCAACACTTGTCATAGCCCAACACTTGTCATAGCCCAACATACGTACGGTGCCCAACACTTGTCATAGCCCAACACTTGTCATAGCCCAACATTTGTCATAGCCCAACACTTGTCATAGCCCAACGCTTGTCATAGCTCAACGCTTGTCATAACCCAACACTTGTCATAACCCAACACTTGTCATAGCCCAACGCTTGTCATAACCCAACACTTGTCATAACCCAACACTTGTCATAGCCCAACACTTGTCATAACCCAACACTTGTCATAGCCCAACGCTTGTCATAGCTCAACGCTTGTCATAACCCAACACTTGTCATAGCCCAACACTTGTCATAGCCCAACATACGTACGGTGCCCAACACTTGTCATAGCCCAACACTTGTCATAGCCCAACACTCGTCATAGCCCAACACTTGTCATAACCCAACACTTGTCATAGCCCAACACGTGTCATAGCCCAACACTTGTCATAACCCAACACTTGTCATAGCCTAACACGTGTCATAGCCCAACACTTGTCATAGCCCAACACTTGTCATAGCCCAACATACGTACGGTGCCCAACACTTGTCATAGCCCAACACTTGTCATAGCCCAACACTCGTCATAGCCCAACACTTGTCATAACCCAACACTTGTCATAGCCCAACACGTGTCATAGCCCAACACTTGTCATAGCCCAACACTTGTCATAGCCCAACACTTGTCATAGCCCAACACTTGTCATAGCCCAACACTTGTCATAGCCCAACATACGTACGGTGCCCTTTTAACTCGTTGAATACACGATTTTGTTTTCAGATCTTTACAGTGGGAAACAGAAGGTCATACAATAGTTCTCAAATCAATCCAGGTAAATTGTTAATAAATGTCTGTAACATTTTGGTAGTTAGTAGTCTGACCAGGGGTCTGTTACACAAAGCAGCGTAGCGTAAATTTTTACGCAACTGTCATGACAACCCATACAGGTGCCTCTTGCACAAAGCAGCGCAACGTAAATTTTAACGCAACTGTCATGACAACCCATACAGGTGCCTGTTGCACAAAGCAGCGCAACGTAAATTTTTACGCAACTGTCATGACAAGCCATACTGTAGAGATAAGTTGCAATGAAAGTTACGCCAAAAAATACATCCGCACTCCTGGAGCCTGCTTCACAAAGCCACGTAGCATAAGTTTTTTTCTGTAAATGCCATAGCAACCTATCTGTACAGTATGAGTTACCATGATAGTTATGTACAAACTTACACTACGCGGCTTCATGAAACAGGCTCCAGGGCTTGAGTGTGCCAACAACGATCAGTCAATGAGATTGGCCAGACTTGACTTTGTTGTTAGGTAATTTTGTTGATTAATACTTTATTTTTCCATCATAGAAAAGTTACCCCCCTTGTTGTGCTCTCTATTGAAAGGAGGAAGCATTTCCCCACTCCCGCGTGATTTCTGGCACGGGCCTTGTGTTCGATAAATTGGGAATTGTACAGAAAACTGTAGAGAGGCCATACAATCAAGAAATTTCTTTAACTCTTATAATAAAAATAAAAATATAACGCTTTAATTAATTAACTTTTCCACATACATAGTTGTCAGTGAGTTAGGGGGGGGGGGGGTCGCCTCCTTGTAGTTCATACATATTGCTGCCGTGTAGCCTGAATCAATGGAGGTTGATTGATTGATTGTTTGGTGTTTTACGCTGCGCTAAAGATTATTTCACTTATATGGCGGCGTTGCCAGTTTTATTGTGGGAAGAAACCGGGCTCTTTGCCCGGAGGAAACCCACGACCTTCCGGTGGTAACTGGCAACCATCCCACATAGGTCGATCGAGTGAAAACCCAGTCAGAAAATTTGCCAATTTTTTTTTTGGACTGAGTGGGATTCAAAACCGCGACCCATTGGTGGAAAGCCCGTTTCGGATTGAATGTCCAACGCTTTACCTAGTGAGCTACAATCAGTCAAACAGTCAATTACATGTAACTGACCACTAATAAATGCGAGAATCTATCAATGTGTCAGTTGATCACACTGTATGTTTGTCTTTTCCAGAAAGAAGTTTTTCGCAATATAGCATTGGCGTTATGTTTGTTCGATGTGTGCCCTTTTCAGCCAGTGGCCTTAATAGAAATTAATAAAAGAGTAAGTATTGAAAATAAAATCATTTAACTTAAAATGCATTGTAGTTTATTACGTATGATTGGGTATAACAGTCTAAAGGATATACCCCCTTTTTACACAAAAAGAAACTTGTCTCCATGGTAATTTTAGACAAGAAGTTTTCCCTGTGCCCATGTGTTTTAGTGTTCAAAAATATAAAATTTATCAGCATATGGGCTTGCTTCTCTATGGGTGGGTATGTGGTGGGGACTATGGGGTGGGGGATATGGGTGGGTATGGGGTGGGGGCTATATATAATCTATCAGTGTATGGGCTTGCTTCTCTATGGGTGGATATGGGATGGGGGCTATGGGTGGGTATGTGGTGGAGGCTATGGGATGGGGGCTATGGATGGATATATGGTGGGGGATATGGGTGGGTATGGGGTGGGGGCTATGGGTGGGTATGGGGTGGGGGTATGGGGTGGGGGCTATGGTGGATTTGGGATGGGGGCTATGGGTGGGTATGGGGTGGGGGATATGGGTGGGTATGGGCTGGGGGCTGTATATAATCTATCAGTGTATGGGCTTGCTTCTCTATGGGTGGATATGGGTTGGCATCATTGATCTGTAACCTTAGAAGTTCTGTTTGATGATTTGTACATGTAGGTCAATTCATCTGTACATGTAGGTCAATTCATATGTACATGTAGGTCAATTTATCAGTACATGTAGGTCAATTCATCTGTACATGTAGGTCAATTCGTCTGTACATGTAGGTCAATTCGTCTGTACATGTAGGTCAATTCATCTGTGCATGTAGGCCAATTTTGATTTATGATATGTACATGTAGGTCAATTCATCTGTACATATAGGTCAATTTTGATTGATGACCTGTACATGTAGGTCAATTTTGATTTATGAGATGTACATGTAGTTCAATTCATCTGAAAATGTAGGTCAATTTTGATTGATGATCTGTACATATAGGCCAATTTTCATTGATGGTCTGTACATGTAGGCCAATTTTCATTGATGATCTGTACATGTAGGTCAATTCTCTTATTGCAGATTTTTGGATCTAAGGTAACGAGTGCTACAGCATCTCAGGGACTTTTAATAACTATGCACAGTTCGGGACAGGTGAATTTTTACAGCTTGACTTATATATTGCAACAGGTGAGACTTTATTCTTTTGTAATGTTAAAATGCATGTCTAACTTGAAATTCCCATTTCACAGATTAATTTTCATTTTTAAACAAGTTTGAATTTAGACTTTTATTTAAAAATTATTTTATTATAAAAATTCTTGGACTACTAAACTTCACAATGTCAGTTAATTTTGCCTAAGTGTGGTGTTCAAGAACAACAATCAATCCGCCAACCAAGCTGAATATTATTATAACAGACGTTTTTTTTCTAGGGGACCAAAATTGTCACTTTCTTTTCCCATGATCCTATGGGGTTCAATCTCAGTCTGCCGATATTTTTTCAATAGCTGAAGATTCGTAAGCATTGTCAATACATTACAAAGTATTGCAGAAAATTATATTGACTAAGACCAAGTTCCTGTTGATCCTCGTCAACCTTTTAGTTTATTACAACAACTAATGATTGGGTATAAAGTTCTAAATGATATACCTCTTTTTAACACAATTAGAAACTTTTTCCCTGTGCCCATGTGTTTTAGTGCTCATGTGTTTTAGTGCTCATAAATATAACTATTTATCCTTTGGGTTTGAACTTGGACCCAGGCAAATTTTCACTGTCTTTTCCCATGACCCTATAATATATAGTCTGACGATATTCTTACCATGGCTTAAGATGCGTAAGCATTGTCAATGATATACAAAGTGTTCCAGAAATCCTACTGACTAAGGCCAAGCTCCTGTCAGTCATCAACCTAATGAAATATCATAGGTTTACTTTATTACAACAATTTATGATGGGGTAAAAGGTCTAAATGCTACAATATACCTCTTTTTAACATAATTACATGTAGAAACTTGTCTCCATGGTTATTTTAGACAAGAAGATTTTCCCAGTGCCCGTGTGTTTTAGTGCTCATAAATATGAGTTTAACTGATGTTTGGACAAAATCAAGATAGTCAAACATCATTTGTCACAAGAGTCTGCTTGAATAAATCGTAAACACAATATGGATTATCGCTTTACTTAGCAAATTATATCTGATAAGAGATTGACTTTTGCTTTAAAGTGGCATGAGCTGCTGAAATTCACACTTTTTTCATAAATTCTGATCGTCACGACAGAAAGAGGCTTTGAGGCCCATCGAAAAACTAGATGATTGGCGTTGGAATGAGGAAAATCCATACAGTATGTGGCCTGTATGAACCGAAAACCTGTTCCAAAAGTAAACAAAATTTAAATAACCGGGACGACCATTCATTCATTCTAAAGTTAGTTTAAAACAATACTTTATCATACATTTTCAAGACTAGAAGCGCTAAAAAGCTTCTGAATTATATGTCTTGAGAAAAATAGCCACAAATTTCAACATTCTGTTTTAACGTCAACATGTTGGCATCTCATGCCACTTTAAGTGGCATGATATTGAGCTTCCAAAATTTACCCTTTTTTCATAAGTTCTGAATGTCAAGACGAGTTGAGCTTTTGAAGTATCTTGCAAACAAGAGGATTGACGTTGAAACAAAAAATATCGGTAAAGCCAGTAACCCGTAGCAACTGTTGCTTATAAAAACTCACTTAGTGTAAATCTCCAAGATTGATATGAATAGAAAGCTGTTATTTTGTACTTTTTGTTAAAATTGGCGAACAATTACCGCCGAGCCTGTTGACGTCACATAAGTTTAGTTTACGCAAAGATTTTTGGATAAACTATGCACCTTAGTTCGCCATTTTATTTACTGGTACTTAGCAAGGCGCCACTTTTTTGAAAAACATTTGTAACATATGTTTTTATCCACACATTTTTCTGGTAATGTTGGGCCTTTTACCCCTTCTTCTCGATACAGTATTATTCCTTCCACCATTTTGAAAAATTATGTTCAGATCCCTCAATCCCCAGAAATGCTTTGCGCGTAAATTGCAAGTCGCATCATCAAGCAATCGGTCAATTAAATGTAGCTAATTCTGCTTTAACAAAATTTCTCATATTTTTGGTAGGTTGTTCCCCCTTTAATTACTTTTGGGATATGTATGTGGGACCTATGTGGGATGGTTGCCAGTTACCAACGGAAGGTCGTGGGTTTCCTCCGGGCATAGAGCCCAGTTTCCTCACACAATAAAAACTGGCAACGCCGCCATATAAGTGAAATAATCTTGAGCGCGGCGTAAAACACCAATCAATCAAATGACATTTAGGCCTATTTGGTGCTCAGCATTCAACCTTAATTGGTGGATAGATTTTTTAAAAAATTGAATATTAAAAAAAAAATTAAAAGAATGTTTTTTTAGAAGAAAGCTCCAGACCTAAATGACGAAAACTACGACCCTGATCTGCATTATGTGCAACTTACAGGTATGATTTTTTTTTACAAATTTCACAGTTTCTGATTGAATCATGACATTGGAACCTGTTGACCATTGGTGGAATGCTACCAAACCATGGAATGTCTTTCCATGTGCAAGTTTACATACCGTATTTCTTCTAAATATTCAGCCATTCTAATGGCCCAAATTTTCCATTGAGTCAGACAAAGATGGAGACGTGGAGTTGTGTTTCAGGATAACCATTTTCACACACTGCACGGTGGGTCATATTGCCTTAAATTCCCTCTAATGGGCAAATTTGTCTGGCCTCATTTAGCATATTTCTTTTCTAATGGTCGAATCCTTATGAGGTAAAAAATGGCTGAATCTTTAGAAGAAATACGGTACCTTTTTATGTTGACTGTTGTTTTATGCCACACTCCAGAATATTTCACTCACAAGGTGGCGTTGCCAGGTTTAGTAGGGTAGGAAATCGGGCTCTTTGTGTGGACGAAACACCCAACGTTTGGCAAGTACCTGGCAACTCTTCTGCATACGGCAATCAAGTAAAATAAACATTTTTCAATTTTTTGTTTTAATTGTTTGAGTGGGATTCAAACCCACGTCATACCAATGAATTGATTGATTGATTGATTTGTGTTTTTCGCTGCACTCAAGATTATTTTGCTTATATGACGGCGTTCATATCAATGGAAGGCCTGTGTCCAATTGAGAAATTAAGGCTCTCCCAACTGAGCCACCAAGGCCCCTACTGAGCCACCAAGGCCCCTATAATTTAGTTTGTACTCAATATGTCAATTGTTTAAACACCCGGGGATATTTTATATTTTTTAGAGGAACCGCCAGTGTTGTTTAAGTTAAAGTGTGCAGATCATCTCATTCAGATTGGGGGTGTTCCCTGGCACTACCTATACTCACCCCCAAAACGACATGGAATCTTCCATCTCAAACACCTGGACACAAATCAACAGGTAAATCCATGGACTATCCCAAGCGGGTAATTTAGTAGGGTATCCAGTTTTAGTTACGGCTTTTAAATGAATTATTTGGAAGGGCTTCGGATTTCCGATTTAAGCTAAGTCTTAACTATCCTTAATCTCAACTACCTTTCAGCTATTACCGCCTATTATATCTTTGAAACATTCCTCTTTTCACTGAACCAGTTGATTTCTTCGAAATCCGTTGTTAAACTGTTAAATCGCTTTTTGTAAAGCATAGCATAAAAATTTGGCCTCATGAGGTTACATGAGTTATCTCACCCTTATAATGGCGGTTTAATGTGTGCCTCTACCTGACCGGCAAAGTAAGTAAACCAGGATAGAGACACACGAGTGCGGCTAATCCAGTTTGACATTTTTTAAAGATCTGGAGCCTGTTCACAAAACGGTGTAGCGTAAGTTTTTACGTAACTGCCCGATAGCAAACCATACTGTAGAGATACGTTAGTATGAAGGTTACGCAAAAAATACATCTACGCCGCTTTGTGAAATAGGCCCTTGGTCCTTGAAAGGACTGTACAGCGTTTCACTCCGGTTAAACAGTTACCAAATTAGTTCAATTTGATTAAATTTCTAAAATTGCCGATCAACTCAGTCCCTGGCTATATAAACCCCATGGGCTATCCAAGATAATGCTAAGGGACTTGCAATTGACCTCTTTTGTGATACAGGGTGGCAATTGGTTGATTGATTGATTGATGTAAATGCCGCAATTAAGATTATTTCACTTACGTAGTGGTGTTGCTAGGCTTAGTGGAGGAGGAAACGATTGATTGATTGATTGATTGATGTTATATGCCGCAATTAAGATTATTTCACTTACATAGTGGTGTTGCTAGGCTTAGTGGGGGAGGAAACGATTGATTGATTGATTGATTGATGTTATATGCCGCAATTAAGATTATTTCACTTACATAGTGGTGTTGCTAGGCTTAGTGGGGGAGGAGACCGGGCTCTTTACCTGGATTGATTGATTGATTGATTGTTTGGTGTTTTTTACGCCATGCTCAAGATTATTTCACTTACATAGTGGTGTTGCTAGGCTTAGTGGGGGGGGGGGGGGGACCAGGCTCTTTACCTGGATTGATTGATTGATTGATTGATTGATTGGTGTTTTTTACGCCACGCTCAAGATTATTTCACTTATATGGCGGCGTTGCCAGTTTTTTTGTGGGAGGAGATCCTGCACATCTAGCGATCCTGATCCTGATCAACTAAGACCTTTATCTATTTTTTATTTGGTCTGAGTGTGATTCAAACCCTCGCCACATCGATGAGAGGCCTGTGTCGGACAGAATAACTATCACTTTAGCCGACTGAGTCATCTAACATTTTGGTTGCAATTCCATTCGATGTAAGCGTCATGTGGGATGCATTTTTTTTATAAAAATGTTAACCCCCTGCCCAGCTCAAAATAATGGAATGTTTTGGGAAGCCATAAAATTGTCAGTTGTTACAGACTTGAGAATATTTTTCCACAGGCCGCAGTCTTGGATTTTAATACTAGATGTATTGAACCTCATCGTGCGGTATTCCATCCAGACGAATCGGGGCGTGTCATCCACATCGGCTGTAATCTACTCAGGTAATTTACATGTATAACGATTGATTGATTGTTTGGTGTTTTACGCCGCGCTCAAGATTATTTCACTTATATGGCGGCGTTGCCAGTTTTATTGTGGGAGGAAACCGGGCTCTGTGCCCGGAGGAAACCCACAACCTTCCGCTGGTAACTGGCAACCATCCCACATAGGTCGTTCGAGTGAAAACCACATGTATAACGAGGAGAGAACTCTTTTTGCAATGCTTAGTGAAAACTCTTTCAAACCTTCTTTACCATATTTCTTCTAAAGATTCAGTCATTCTAATGGCCGAAATTTTCCATTGAGTCAGGCAAAAACAGAGGTGTGGGGTTGTTTTTAAGGAAAACATTTTCACACACTGCTCGGCAGGTCGTATTGCCTTAAATCCCCCCTAATGTGCAAATTTGTCTGGCCTCATTTAGCATATTTCTTTTCTATTGATCGAATCCTTATGGGGAAAAAAGTGGCAAAAAGGGAATATGGTAACCTTCAAATTTTCACCTGTTTTTACCCCTTGCAGGCTTGGCTTACGTGTACGGTAAGAATTCCACTAATTCAATGACGAGCAATGTGAAGATAACAAATTATTAGACTGCTTTCTGCCATGTTTGGTCCAAAACAACAATATTGATTGCTTGATAGGATTATCGGTCGCTCCATGCAGGAGGTAAGACACCCAACAAAAAGTCTCAAACTTTTAGAGTGCTTTTAGCGGAATTATTACCGTACATGTGATTCAGATAATTGCATGAACCGCCGGTCAGCATTCCCAGCCCCCATCTTCCTGGGTTTTTCCGAGTGATAAATCGTCAATCTACATATTTGTGATGGATATACCCAAAGCTGCAATTATTTCCAACCATTTATTTGAGCTAGAAGTCGGTCGTAGAACCACCCGATTTCGATCTTGGAACCATCTTAAAACTAGATAAAAACTTTGTAAAAGCTTACTGTACGTTTAAATCCATCAATCAACTTTATTCTAATATGATCGTTTTAACTTTTCTATGAATTTCAAAGATGTTTTATGTTCTCTGTTTCCATGGTAACAGTGTAAATACGATAGAGACCGCAAGCGATGGTAGGACGTCCCTGATCGAAAACTTCACTATAAACTGCTCCAAGGAAAGCAAAGAAGGGGTAATTTACAAATAAATTTATTGTCAAATTAAATTATTAAAGTATCTATTCTTTGTCCATTGTAATGGGACCTTAGTTGATTTGATAAAAATTCAAGGCTTGAAATTTAAAAAATTTAAAGTGGCATAAGCTGCCAAAATTCACACTTTTTTCATAATTTCTGATTGGCACGACAGTAAGAGGCTTTGAAGGTCATTGGAAAACTAAATGATTGGCGTTGGAATGAGGAAAATCCACACAATATGTGGCCTGTACGAACCGAAAACGTGTTCGAAAAGTAAACAATATTTAAATAACCGGGACGACCATTCATTCATTCTAAGCCAAAGTTAGTTCAAAACAATACTTGATTGTACATTTTCGAGACTAGAAGCACTAAAAAACTTCTGAATTATACGTCTTGAGAAAAATAGCCTAGAATTTCAACATTCTGTTTTAACGTCAAAATATCAACATTTTGGCAGCTCATGCCACTTAAAAGTAGATCTATTCTTTGTCCATTGTAATAGGACCTTAGTTGATTTTTAAAAAATTCAAGGCTTGAAAATAATTTTAAAAATTTAAACATCTTTTTCACAAAGGCTCGGTCAAGCTTTCCCAAAGTTACCCAATCTGGTCGGCTGGTCAAGAACCGGATTAAACCAGATAGTCTCATGTACACAGAAAAAAAGGTAATGATTTCTTATTTTTTTTAAATATTCTATCCCGTTTGACCAGGCTCCGGATGATTCCATTTATATGGTGGGGGGTGCAACTCTCTGTAGAAAACACCCCTTCCATTCCACGTAGCTTGATTCAAAGTCAGCAGTTTTGACATTTTTCTTAGACGGAGTGGGATTCAGGGTACAGTTGGGGGAGCGATAGTCTCTCAGTTCCACACAGGCCTTCCATCGATGGGCCGCAGGTTTGAATCTCACTCAGTCCAAAGACAAGGAACTAAACAAAACTCTAAAGTTTTTTTCACTTGATTGCCCTCCGACCCGTCGAGTCCTGGTAGAGAGCCTGGTTTTCTGCCTCACTAAACATGGCAACCACCATATATTTCCAAATAGCATTGTCAATGTATTACAAAGCAGTCCAGATTGACTAAGACCAAACTCCTGTCTGTCACCAACCTATGAAATATCATTGGTTTTAGTTTATTACAACAACTTATGATTTGGTATAAAGGTCAAAATGATATACCTCTTTTACACACAATTAGAAATTTGTCTCCATGGTTATTTTAGACGAGAAGATTTTTCCTGTGTGTTTTAGTGTTCATAAATATATATTTCAAAATATATAACATTTGATTTAGTTTTCTCATCATTTTTTAGGATTACGCTTTTTTTTTAGAAAAATTGAAGAAATTCTCTTAACGGTTTGCAATGAAACAGACGTTTCAAGAAAGTATAAATCCAAAAAATAAATGGAATCCTGTCATATTTCTTCTAAAGATTCAGCCACTTTTTTCCTCATAAGGATTCGACAATGAGAAAAGAAATATACTAAATGAGGCCAGACAAATTTGCCCATTAGAGGGAATTTAAGGCAATATGACCCGCTGAGCAGTGTGTGAAAATGGTTATCCTGAAACACAACTCCACGTCTCCATCTTTGTCTGACTCAATGGAAAATTTAGGCCATTAGAATGGCTGAATATTTAGAAGAAATATGTTACTCACTTTTTAAAAGACACCAAATACATGTAATTAAACCCATGCATTCCAAAAAATGGGAGCTGTGTCAAATACGTTACAAGACGGGTACTAAATGTCCGCTGTAGTAGCCTATCTACCAATCAACTGCCTCCATGCCGGTTGGCTGAATGGATAAGACAGCCAGCATTTAGTGCTGGTGATAGGTATCATACTCTGGGACTTCGATTCCCGTTTTAGGCGTTTACCAAAAATAACGACAATACTGTTATAAGAAATGTATAAAACTCTCTTTAAACGTGGGTTCCATACTAATGATACAAAATTAAGACATCACCACGTCTTCAGTGACGTGGTGATGTCTTAATTTTTTATCATCAATACTGTTATACTCATTTTCTAAAAGACTAAGTCACAACCCCACATCTCTGTTTTTGTCTGACTCAATGGAAAATTGCGGCCATTAGAATGACTGAATCTTTAGAAGAAATATGGTAAAGAAGGTTTTAAAGAGTTTTTACTAAGCATTGCAATAGAGTTCTCTCCTCGTTATACCTGAGTAGATTACAGCCGATGTGGATGACACGCCCTGATTCGTCTGGATGGAATACCGCACGATGAGGTTCAATACATCTAGTATTAAAATCCAAGACTGCGGCCTGTGGAAAAATATTCTCAAGTCTGTAACAACGGACATATGGCTTTCCAAAACATTCCATTATTTTGAGCTGGGCAGGGGGTTAATATTTTAATAAAGTCTGGATATATTTATTTATAAATACACTTTCCACCAGCATATTGAAGAAGTGGACTATGAAAATGAGTTGGATCTAATGGTGGTCAGTTCAATACAGCACCCTGACGACGGGGGGCAAAGGTTACGCATCACGACAGGCTTCTACGATAATTTCACTGGGCAGTTACTGAAGGAAACAGACCTGGAATCCCCATGGGAGTCTGTAAGTTTCTAAAAAATGTGTAGTCTAATTTTGAGGGGGCCTCCGTGGCTCAGTAGGTAGAGCGTTGGACGCTCAATCCAAACAGCCTTTCACCAATGGGTCGCGGGTTCAAATCCCACTCAGTCCCAAAAAAATTAGCAAATTTTCTGCCTGGGTTTTCACTCGAACGACCTATGTGGGATGGTTGCCAGTTACCAATGGAAGGTCGTGGGTTTCCTCCGGGCATAGAGCCCGGTTTCCTCCCACAATAAAACTGGCAACGCCGCCATATAAGTGAAATAATCTTGAGTGCGGCGTAAAACACCAAACAATCAATCAATCTAATTTTGAACTGTTAGATGAAGGAGGTGGGGGAGGGCAGATGGGGGGGGGGGGGGGGGGGGGGGCGGGAGGGTCTTACTGCTAACTGAATAGACGTCATTCCGACAGGGGTTTGACCGTTCTCAGCGAAAATTTTCTTCATCCGATTCAATCTGACTAAGGTCGCGATGTTCATTGAAAAGAACAGGAACATCTCGACTTACGGCAGATTGGATCAGGTTGTGTTGAACTTCTTTTTTTATTAAAGTGGATTTTGTTGGCTTAGTCTGCAGGGCGATAGTTAATTCAATACTATTGAATGTGTACAAGTACCTCGTTATTTATGTTTGGATATTTATTTCTCAGTACCTGATCGACGACCATTAAATGTCAAAAATTATTAATTTCAATTGATTGATTGTTTGGTGTTTTACGCCGCGCTCAAGATTATTTCACTTATATGACGGCGTTGCCAGTTTTATTGTGGGAGGAAACAGAGCCCGGAGGAAACCCACAAACATCCCACATAATTTTCCAATTTTTTTTGGACTGAGTGGGATTTGAACCCGCGACCCATTGGTGGAAGGCTGTTCGCTCTACCTACTGAGCCACGGAGACCCCTCATAAACTATGTCCAACGCTCTACCTACTGAGCCACTGAGGCCCCCAGTAAATTACGAAGGAAGACCTTTAGTCTAAGAAAAATTTCGGGACTGTTTTTTATTTTGTTTGATCACCCTATAGCATGTGAAAGGCTTGACAGGGTCCCACAAAATTAGTCTTTAGAGCAACTTAAAACACGAGGGTGAGGTTTTTTCGGTAAACGGGATAACACACTGTTAGCCAGAAGCTTTTTGGTTGATTGATTGTTTGGTGTTTTACGCCACGCTCAAGATTATTTCACTTATATGGCGGCGTTGCCAGTTTTATTGTGGGAGGAAACCAGGCTCTATGCCCGGAGGAAACCCACGACCTTCCGTTGGTAACTGGCAACCATCCCATATAGGTCGTTCGAGTGAAAACCCAGTCAGAAAATTTTCCATTTTTTTTGGACTGAGTGGGAATCGAACCCGCGACCCATTGGTGGAAGAAGCTTTTTGGAGACTGGTCTATATAACTGTGTCATGAACTAACCTTGTTGTTTACATTGTGTCCATGTGACAAACTAAAGCGTTTGAAAAAGTTAGACAAATTCAATGAAATCGCTCTTTGATACATTGTGTTTGTTTGGTCACAAAGCGCTACGTTGGATTTGTCTAACCTTTTCAAATTTTCGGGGGCCTCGTTGACTCAGGGATTGTCCCACAGGCCTTCCATCGATGTTGCGCCGGTTCGATTCCCAAATAAAAATTGAAAAATTTCTGAGTGGATTTTTGACGCGATCTTTGTATGTGGAAGAGTTGCCAGACACTCGCTAAAGTTTGGGGTTTTCCTCTGTGCCCAGTTTCCGCCCCCACTAAACCTGGCAATGCTGCCATATAGGTGCAATAATCTTGAGTGAATCAAACATTCAGCTGGCGAGGAAGTGATTTCAGTTACATGTATCGAGACATAAATATAACTTTATGCATAGGTTGGTTGTTTGGTGTTTTACGCCGCGCTTAAGATTATTTCACTTATATGGCGGCGTTGCCAGTTTTATTGTGGGAGGAAACCGGGCTCTATGCCCGGAGGAAACCCACGACCTTCCGTTGGTAACTGGCAACCATCCCACATAGGTCGTTCGAGTGAAAACCCAGTCAGAAAATTTTCCAATTTTTTTGGACTGAGTGGGATTCGAACCCGCGACCCATTGGTGGAATTTACGCATAGGGAAGCTGAAACAAGAGATCAGTGAACTGATCTTGGCGCCCACCATAGAACACTTCTAGAAATTGAGGCTGCTTTTAAAAAGAAGAAAAATAAAACATGTCATCAACAGCGGCCTGGTGGTTTTCTAGATTTCGCAATCACAAACTATGTAGGTAAAAATCACAAAATGGCATTTTAAAATACAAATGAGCGAAAGAACTAGACCATAAGGGGAACCTGTCTGTGAAATTTGATGAAGATCCAACCAGTAGTTCTCTTGGAATCGCGAGCACAAGAAAAGTTTACAGACACTGGACGACTGATGACAGTCCACAGACAAAAAGCAATTTTATAAAGATGGTATCATGCCATTGAAACAAAGCAGCATACATGTACATGCAGTTTATTAGCTTGATTTTATGTTTTATGGCATTTCTAACAAAGTCATGATTGGTTGTTTCAGCTTATTGGCCTGTCCATTCTTTATCAAAGTGAGATAAAATGCATTTGTAGATTTCCTCATCTTTAAATCTAATTCAGGGGCCTCCGTGGCTCAGTAGGTAGAGCGTTGGACGCTCAATCCGAACAGCCTTCCACCAATGGGTCGCGGGTTCGATTCCCACTCAGTCAAAAAAATTGCAAAATTTTCTGACTGGGTTTTCACTCGAACGACCTATGTGGGATGGTTGCCAGTTACCAACGGAAGGTCGTGGTTTTCCTCCGGGCATAGAGCCCTGTTTCCTCCCACAATAAAACTGGCAACGCCGCCATATAAGTGAAATAATCTTGAGCGCGGCGTTAAACACCAATCAATCAATCAATTAAAACTAATTCATCGTTTTTGTTTTTTTGTGTTACAGTTTTATGAGCATAATGTTTCCGTGGACTTGGACACAATAATTCAGAGGATCAAGTCATACTCGGGGACATTTCTGTGCATCGTTTACAGGCTTGTGAGAGACGGAAACGAAGAGGATTCCATTACATGATGTTGAAAGGAAATGTTATAAGTTACATAGTTTGTTCGAGGGGGATACGGGCAAGTAATATATGTATATGGGGTCAGTAAACGAATGTTCGGCAAGGCGTCAACCGAGTGAGTGAGTGATTTGCGTTTTAAGTCCTGCTCAACGGTATTTCAGTTATATGAAGACATAGCCGCACTTGTGTGACTCTATCCTGGTTTTACTTACTTTGCCGGTCAGGTAGAGCCTCACATTAGACCACCATTATATCCGTTGGCTCGATCGACAGGCTGTTCAAAAGCTAGGAGTCACGGGATGCGAGGATTCGTGTCGTGTGCAAAGGCCAGTTATTTTAAGATCTCGATGGGGAAGCCCCAATAAACTATATGCGGGGAATGGACACGTTTCATTGGCTGGTTTGATCTGACTTAGTAAAATGTGCCGCCATTGATAGTTGAAGCGCGCGTGCATAACAGACCTGTATAGAAGTCGCATCATTTCCTAGTAATGGCGGCATTCGATGCATATCAAATACCACGTGACCTCCATTCCACGCATACAATTCTTTGGGAAGCCCTCCGAAAAAAGGTCACGTTACTTGGAAAAGTACCGGGAAAACCCGAATCATGTGATATGTTGTCGTTGTTCGAGGAGAGTTTGAAATCTGACGGACAAATTTTTGACACCGGTTTTCAAATTGAGGGATTTAACAGTTTAACAACGGAATTCGAAGAAATTAACGGGTTCAGTGAAAAGAGGAATGTTTCAAAGGTATAACAGGAGGTAATAGCTGAAAGGTAAGTGAGATTAAGGATAGTTAAGACTTAGCTTCAATCTGTAACGCGAATACTTTCGACATATTTCATTTAAAAGCTGTAACTAATGAAGACATTGTCTCCTTGTAGCAGGGCGGATTTCCACCGCTCTTTTAGGTGCTGCCTCACCGAGACGACTTGCCGAGCGTCCCACCGAAGACTTAACTTGTAGGATATTCTACCCTTCTTTCTAAAACGTGACTTTCATAAAAGGCAGAAAACAACTCAGAAAACTATTTTCTCATATGTATGGCACGACCAGACGTGACTGACAAGATGTCACAGGCCATATATGGTAGTCGCCCTGCATGGATCCGCACGGTAGTATGGAATATACAGGTTCTCCATGTGACAGGTTTGAACCAATGAACAGGAAGTATTCAGTGTGAGGTGGGATAATATTACTTAATGGTTTGTTCGTTAGGGAATATGGAAATATATGGGGTCAGTAAACAAATATTGGGCGAGGTGATTGGACGATATTCTAGCCTTCTTGACATTCATGGAACTATGAAAGCTATTTTCTCGTATGTATGGGACGAGCCGCTTTGAAGTGTCTAGACATGACGTCGCGAACCTTATATGGATCAGCTCATTGACGTATTGTAGAATATACAGGGTCTCCACATGACTGGTTTGAACCAATCGACAGAAAGTATTCAGTGTGAGGGTGTCGGGGAGTTTTCCTCCCCCACTAAGCCTGGCAACACAGCCATATGAGTTAAATAATCTTAAGTCGGGCGTAAAACATTAATCAATCAAAATGCCTTTAATTTAAAAGATCTTTAGCTTTATATACAGACAACTAAACGTCTAAACTGTCTGGTGGCCTCGGTGGTTCAATGGGTTAGAATGATCCCTCAGTACCAAACAGACCTTTCATCAATGTGGCGCGGGTTCGAATCACACTCAGACCTGTAACAATTGAACAATTTCTGAGTGGATTTTTCAATCGGTCACCGTATTTGTACGGTTGGGGATTTCCTCCGAGCAATGAACCCGGTTTCCTCCCCACTAAACCTGGCAACGCCGCCATATAAGTGAAATAATCTTTAGTGTGGCGTACATCAATCAATCAATCTAAACTATCTGTTATCAAAACAAAACAGGATTTTGAGCTATGACACCAAATCAATGTTGAAGCAAGCCAAGATAAATAAGTTGTAATTCATAATTTTTCTCTGATGAGAGAAGACAATAACTGTGTGAGGGATAGAAAGTTTCGCGGGATTTGAAAACAAACAATCTACAAAGTAGATATTTTAAAATGAATATATAACATGCTATCAGCTTTCATTTCATCAAATCAAAATAAAAGTTTTTGGGCCACATACTGTATGGATTTTCCTCATTCCAACACCAATCATTTAGTTTTTCGATGGCCTTCAAAGCCTCTTACTATTGTGACGGTCAGAAATTATGAAAAAAGTGTGAATTTTGGCAGCTCATGCCACTTTAAACTAGTTTTTATAAGCAACAAATCCAATAAATGTTCTCATACTTCCGGACTTGAATTTCGTCTGTTATTAGCACATGTCTTGGGTTCTTACTGACTTTACAGATATTTATCACAGAGTAAGTTACAGTGGCATGAGCTGCCAAAATTCACACTTTTTATACGCCCGGCTTGAAAAGCGGGCTGTATTATGGTATCATCTCCGTCCGTCCGGCAGTCCGGAAGTCCGGCAGTCCGGCTGTCCGGCGTCCGCTTTCCCTTCCGCTCCATAACTTCTAAAGTTTTGATTCCATCTGCACAATTTTTTCTGAGTATATACCTTATGGGTAGAAGGTGTGTCGCAAACTATTTTTAACATCACTGGTTACATAATATGGGAGTTATATTGGATTATGTAATATTCCCTTCCGCTCCATAACTTCCAAAGTTTTGATTCCATCTGCACAATTTTTTCTGAGTATATACCTTATGGGTGGAAGGTGTGTCGCGAACTATTTTTGACATCATACATTGCGTAATATGGCAGCCATATTCGGTTATGTAATATTTACTTTTTCTCTCCGTAACTTAAACAAATATGATCCGATGTTTTCAAATCTTTCATGTTACATACCATATTAACAGACAGTGTGTAAAAAAAATTTTTATGATATCAACTATTGCAAATTATTGGATTATGTACATTCCCTTTTATTCTTACTTTTATTTTCATGAAAATAACCTTTAAATTATAAAATGGCTTCTACTTTTCCGATTCTCATCAAAAAAGTATTTTTTCAAATTGCAATAATGTTTCTAAATTGATTAAAACTATTCTTAAATCAATTTATAACGTTTTAATCAAATGAAAAATACATAGAAGGATTAAAGTTTTATCTACAGATAAAGAGATAAGTAACCCAGCCTTGTTCTATTTACATACATGCCTCTATTTAAACATACTCTAAAGCCCTAAGTCTCTTATCACTACAAGTGTTGAAGGTTTTATGGTTTTATGGTCTACCACATGGCCTAACTGAAGGCTTTGTATTAATGTTTGAGCCATGCCATACTGAACTGTTTTTTTTTTTGTAGCCAAATAATATAGAAAAATGATATTATGAGAAAAATTTTCAAATCTACTTGAATTGGTGTGAGCTGCAAAATTGTCAATTAATTGCATTTGTTTAAGTATGATTAGTAAATTATAAACTACTCTTCTAAAAAATTGAAACATTTTAGTCCAAACTATATTGACAACAAGCAATGTTTAACATCACGATTTAACAGCAGCGAGACCGAGTACAAATCTTGTTAATAATCTTCTATCCAAATAGCCCATTTTAAATTTGAAACAGATGATTTTTAAAGGTTTTAGTGGTAAGATTTCATTTTGTTGACATTACATCACATTTTACCAAGCTTCAGCCTGCTTCCTCTGAATTTTGAAAATTAAATCCAAATAAATATGGAAGGATTTGTTTTGTTTTGGTATGGCCGCAGTTACTGTGCCTTTCCGGGCGTATTTTGGGTTTCCCGAAACTCTTGTTTCATAGTTTATGAGGGGTCTCCGTGGCTCAGTAGGTAGAGCGAACAGCCTTCCACCAATGGGTCGCGGGTTCAAATTGGAAAATTTTCTGACTGGGTTTTCACTCGAACGACCTATGTCGGATGGTTGCCAGTTACCAGCGGAAGGTCGTGGGTTTCCTCCGGGCATAGAGCCCGGTTTCCTCCCACAATAAAACTGGCAATGCCGCCATATAAGTGAAATAATCTTGAGCGCGGCGTAAATCACCAAACAATCAATCAATCATAATTTCTGATCGTCACGACAATACGAGACTTTGAAGGCCATCGAAAAACTAAATGATTGACGTTGGAATGAGGAAAATCTATACAGTATGTGGCCTATACGAACCGGAATAGTGTTCGAAAAGTAAACAAAATTTAAATAACCGGGACGACTATTCATTCATTTTAAGCCAAAGTTAGTTCAAAACAATACTTCATCATACATTCCAGAGACTAGAAGCACTAAAAAGCTTCTGAATTACACGTCTTGAGAAAAATAGCCAAAAATTTTTAACATTCTGTTCCAACGTCAACATATTGGCAGCTCATGCCACTATAAAGAATGATTGATAAAAATCAGAATGTACGGGTAAATAATCATAAGTGGCTGTCGCCATCAGGACCCCTCGGGTCTGGGCCAAAGAAACCGAAGATATATTTATTTTCCAGACAATTTGTTGCGAGTGAAAAACTACTCCACATACATGCATCACATTTAAGGGGCTTAACTCTTGAAAAAAAACATCCGAGCGCGTTGATTTTAAATAGGCTTCTTGTACTTGCTGTATTTATTGGACGCCTAAGCCACCAAATTAAACGGCTCATAGAGAATCAATCACCAGCACAGGCTATCTTCACCAGCACTTCAACACTCAAATCGCAACTGGGAGCAAACGGAAGAACCATCTACCTGTTCGACTGCTCATGTGGGGAGAAGTACAATGGGAAACATCCAGACCACTGTCCGTCCGTACAAAAGAACACAAATCAGCAACCACCAAATCAGAGCCACAGAAATCTGCCATAGCAGAACACATAGTCAACAATCCATCCCACTGCATTGCCTGGGAAAACCCCAAAATATTAGCAAGGAACCTTACCAACTGGAAAGCACGGGTGATTAGGGAAGACATAGAAATACGACGCCACACACCTAAACTCAATAGGGACCAGGGAATAGCCATCTCAAATGCATGGACTCTTATAACAACAGAGGCCCCCTAAAAGTTGTATTGAAGATTGTTTACAAACTAAAGGCGATCGAGTTAACTCTCTGAGATAGGCTCATTGCCCGGAGGAAATGCCCGACCTTCGCCAAATACCTGGCAACTTTTGCACATACATCAATCGAGTGAAAAATCTACATGTACTCAGAAATTTGTCTTTGGTCTGAGTGGGAATTGAACATGCAGCACATTGATGGAATGCCGGTGTCAGACTGAGGGACTATCGCTCCAATTGATTGAGCCGTAACAAGCTTTTTATGTATGTCTTGCTTATATCCATTTCAATCACTCAATCAATCATTTCATAAAATCATCATAGAGCCCCCCAATATTCACAGAGCTGCACAAGCTTGATTCAAAATTTGTTTTATTACAATATTTTAAATATCACAGAATAAGTAAAAGAATGATTGATAACATCGGAATGTACTAAAAACCTTAGTAGTTGCCAGGAGGAAAGCCTCGGTAATCGACGGGTACCTGACAACCATTTCACATAGGGTCATCAAGTGAAAAACAGGGTAATTGATTGATTGATTGTTTGATTGATTGATAATGAAAATGTGCTATTTTAAACTTCGTTTTCAGAGGTTTAAGACGGGGGTTTGATGATTGGTCAATGTTTGACACTCTCGAAATGATTCCCTTTGTGTAGCGGCAGTGTCGGGTTTACTGGGGGAGCCCGGATGGGGGAAACCCCCGACCTTTGGTCAATAGTAGAAATTACAAATCAACATTGTCAGGCATAACCAAAATTTCAGCATTCTGAAAATGGTCGCAGAATTTCTGATTGGCAATATTTAAGTTCTTAAGAGTCAGCCATTTTGATACCCTTTTGGAATTATAGGGTCTGGAGATTTGGAGATATCCGGTGACAGATGACGTTTTTTGATGGCGTTAGTTCGATTAATGTTTTTCTTTCTAATTGAGCGTCACATTTGAACGGTAAAGGCCCTCCACATGCGCGATGACAGCGCCGGTGACAGGAAATTTGTGGAACTCTCACGATTCTCCCGCTCCCAATTGATTTCAATTTCCCGTTACTTTCCTCTTCTTGCAACATCTTTAAGTACCTTTTCGGTTACTTTTTTCCCTTGAGCAATAATTTCAGGAGAGAGCAAGGCGACAGCTGACTCGACCTGGAAAACAAGAAAAGATGGACGTTTCACACATTTTTTTTTTTTTAAATTCATGAGTTTTGTTTCTATGCCACACATAAAATTATTTCATTTGCATAGCAGCGTTGCCAGGTTTATTGGCAAAGGATGATATGATATATTTTCATCAAGGAAAAGTTACTCCCCTTGTTGTGCTCTCTATTGAAAGGAGGAAGCATTTCCCTACTCTCTAAAGATTCCTGGGACAAGCCTTTTGCTTCATGAATGGGGAAGTGTATAGAAAACTGAAGACAGGCCATAAGGTCAAAATTCATTCCATTCATTTTATTTCTAGACCAACTACTTTATCGTACATTAAAGTGGCATGAGCTGTCAAAATGTTGATATTTTGACGTTGAAACAGAACGTTGAAATTATGGGCTATTTTTCTCAAGACGTATAATTCAGAAGCTTTTTAGTGCTTCTAGCCTCGAGAATGTGCGATGAAGTGTTTTGAACTAACTTTATTTAAATTTTGTTTACTTTTCGAACATGTTTTCGGTTCGTACAGGCCTGTGTGGATTTTCATCATTCCAATGCCAATTATTTAGTTTTGTGATGAAAGCCTCTTACTGTCGTGGCGATCAGAAATTATGAAAAAAGTGTGAATTTTGGCAGCTCATGCCACTTTAAAAAGACTAATTGCACTGAAGAGTTCCTAATTCGTACTTCTCACGAAGCCATCGCAGTTCTTCACTATGGTATCCAACTACACTTCATTTGTGATGGTTACCAACGGAAGGTTGTGGGTTTCCTCCAGGCATAGAGCCCGGTTTCCTCCCACAATAAAACTGGCAACGCCGCCATATAAGTGATATATTCTTGAGCGCGGCAAACAATCAATCAATCATTTGGGCAGCTTTAAATACTCATTTTTCTAGATCTAACCTGTTGCTTCGGTGAGCGGTCCGCAAAATCTGAAGGGAGGTCACTCCGTTTGATGTTCCCTGCCTTTATAATTTCCTCCAAGACAACCAGGTAATTCTGTGTGTTCATTACTTGACTGGAGACGGCTAACGTCACCTCAGTGTTGTATGCCTTTAACCATAAAATAAACTGACGGATTATAATTAAGCTGTGACAATATTTTCAAGGATTAATGGGGGATTAATAAAGTCCCTTTGTCACACACACCCCTTCCAGCGATGCAACCAGACCACAAAAAAAATCTAAAAATTTCTGAGTGGATTTCAATATGGTGAAACAAAAAAAAAACAGGCTATTTTAATATTGAGACGAAGACCATTTAAATTTAAAAAATAAGATGAACAAATACACACTCATATGAGTTACCTTTCGATATGATTTAAAAAAAAACAAGTAAGCATATTGCATTAACAGACTCAAAGCGAGATGGCAGACGAGACCAATATAAACAAAAATCTTTGAGATTTAAATATAGATTGATTGAGTGAAATTAACATTATTTCAATAAAATGGCAACATAGCTTAGTTGGGGAAGAAATAGCACTTTTTGGTGAAGGACCCCAGCCAGAATTAACCCGTTGAACGCAACTTCTTTAGCAATCAGGGGAGGTAACTAACCTGATGAAACCATCCAGTGGGAATAATAAGCAACTCTCCTGGTTTCTGATCGAACTCAATAAACTCCGCTCTCTCAAAAAGCGGGTATTTCTCTGCGTTAAAATCAAACGCATCTACTTCACTGTGAAGAGACGAAACAGAGAGTTTAGTCAGATTATCAAATTACATGCCGTCAGTTTATTTTGGTGGTTAAAGTTTGTCTTAAGAAATGTTTGAAACTCTCTTTAAACGTGGGTTCCATACTGATGATAAGAAATTAAGACATCACCACAAAAACAACTGAGGACGTGGTGATGTCTTAATTTCTGGTCTAAAAAAGTTTGTCTTGTTATAGCCAAATGGTTAAACCATCACATTCTGACAAGGTAAAACACAGAATGGCTATGGAGATTTACCTTGGCTTGAGAAGATAACCTACTGCATGACAATGGGTAATTTAGATTCATTTTTTTACGCTGCACTCAAGATTTTTTCACTTATATGTCGGCGTTTCCAGGTTTAGTGGGGGAGGAAAGGCATTTACAGTAGATGTTTCCTCTTATTTCATAAAACGTTCATGCACACCACCAGGACTGTCATTTTCAAGCACACTTTATGTGTATACTCATTGGATAATTTTACAAAAGTTCCAGGGAGCCATTTCACGAAGCCGTCACACAGTTGACATGATAGCGTTTCTCTTCACTATGGTATCCATCGGCAACTAAGCTTCGAAGCAAAAAAGATTTTTCAATAATAAAAAAATTCTTTGGTCCTTTCTGGACATTGAAATTTGCAGAACATAATTGCTAGAATATGAAATAAAGTAACATTTTATATAGTAAATTAAAAACAACATAATCAAGCTTCCAAAGATTTAAACAGATTGAGGTCAAATGCATTAATTAGTTTACCACTAAACTTAAGACAGGTAAAATAAATGATTGATTGATGTTACAGGCCATATGATTTCACGGTAACGGTAGCCTGTTACTGTTGCTCTAAAACTACGGAAACGAAAATCTGATACCCATCATGAAAGCCAGTATATGGTATGATGTATAATGAAACTAGTATTGGTACCGATTGTCTCGCAGCATTTCAATACACAGAACCGATTCAATGTTTCTGACTGATACCGAAATTCTATGGCCTGATGTTCATCACACTAAATATTATTTCCCTTTTATGGCTGCATGGCCAGATTTAGCCTTACAATCTACTGGGCTCTTTGTCTGGAGCAAATGATTGATTGATTGTTTGGTGCTTTACACCGCACTCAAGATTATTTCCCTTATATGGCGGCATTGCCAGTTTTATTGTGGGAGGAAACCGGGCTCTATGCCCGGAGTAAACCCACGACCTTCCGGTGGTAACTGGTAACCATCCCACATAGGTCGTTCGAGTGAAAACCCAGTCAGAAAATTTTCAAATTTTTTGGGCTGAGTGGGATTCGAACCCGGGACCCATTGGTGGAAGGCTGTTCGGATTGAGCGTCCAACGCTCTACCTACTGAGCCACGGAGGCCCCCAGGAGGAAATGAAACGTGCACAGCGTCCCTGACAACCTCTCTATATAGTGTGATCACTTAGATAAAAAAATATGAGGAAGAAAGGAAAAATACTGTAATCAGGAAAGTACAATACAATAGTAGGAGAGGCGATACATAATTCAGGAGAAAAACACAATAATATACGAGAGTAATACATTGTACACTGAGCTAAAAGCTAAGTAGAAAAACAACACAGTCGATAAAAAATGCAGAAGAAAACAGTTATCATAGAATCCAATGATAATTGTTTCACTCTTCAACGGCAGGGGCGTTGTGTTTGATTGACATGGATTTATCTAAAAGTGTAACCACTATGTGGGATGGTTGCCAGTTACCAGCGGAAGGTCATGGGTTTCCTCCAGGCACAGAGCCCAGTTTCCTCCCATAATTAAACTGGCAACGCCGCCATATAAGTGAAATAATCTTGAGCGCTGCATAAAAGATCAATCAATCAATCAATCTAAAAGTGTAAGGGGGTATAAAGGTCTAAATCATATACCTCTTTTTAACACAATTAGAAACTTGTCTCTGTGGTTATTTAAGACAAGATTTTCCCTGTCCCCGTGTGTTTTAGTGTTCATAAAAATATATATTTAATTTAAGAACACTAAAACCCACAGGCACAGGAAAAATCTTCTTGACTACATAACCATGGAGACAAGTTTCTAATTGTGTTAAAAAGAGGTATATCATTTAGACCTTTATACCCCATCATAAGTTCTTGTAATAAACCAAACCTATGATATTTCATTAGGTTGCAATTGAGAGGAGCTTGGCTTTAGTCAGGAACTCTTTGTACTACATATTTAAGAACACAGGGAAAATCTTCTTGTCTAAATTAACCATGGAGACAAGTTTCTAATTGAGTTTATAATTGGGAATATCATTTAGACGTTTATACCCCATCATAGGTTCTTGTAACAAACCAAACCTATGATATTTCATTAGGTTGCAACTGAGAGGAGCTTGGTCTTAGTCAGGAACACTTTGTAATACATTGTACATACAATCCATGTATGAGTCATCTAAGGAAAACAGCTCATACATTGTTGAATGGTATCGGCAACAGCATAACAAATGTGCTCGCTTGCGACCAAGATTGTAGCGCAATTAACAACTATGCAAAGTAATGAACACAGTTGAAGTCCTCTAGACACTTTTACAACGGAATAATTACAAGTCTATGGATGGGAAAGTGTGAAGCGTCCCATTAACCCGTATTCAGTGCATTGCTGCCTTTTGACCCAGAGGTCAACCTAAACAGCGCCCTCTCATGGTTAGTCAGAAACAGTGGCTTTTCTTCTCTTCCACTTATGAATTATTATGGGATGCATAAGAAAAGAAAGATGGCGAATGTTTAAGATGCAACTACATTACTTGATGGATCAAACGTTTCTAAAGACCCCATATAGTGGACAGGGAGCCTTGTTTGGAAGGATTTGAGTCGAAATGGAGATATTGGAGTCCTGTGTCCGGTTTTATAACAACCAATGCATTCTCCGAACTGCGGTTACTTGGATTGCCGATTTGACAGTTGACAATGTCAAAATTTACAAAGCATACATGTAATGTAAGCGTCACATAATGTAGTATAAACATGGTGACGGTGGCCAGTGCACTGAATATGGGGGTAATGTGCTCGTTTCACACTTCTAGTAAAATATAAAGAAAAAGAAAGCTAAAACTATTACAAGAGAGCATGAAAAAAAGGCAAGGCAATTTAAAAAAGATTTATATAACAACAAAAATACAATCAATAAATAGATCTCAAAAGTGAAAATAAAACAATATGTTCATTTATTACACAATATGTCCACATTTAAAACAATGCCACAGAAATGAGATAATCACTTTACAATATAAGATTAAAACTTTTACATTTCATATCCTAACAAGCACTCCGAAAAAACAACAACATATTTGTCATAGCCAACTCTAACATAGAATACTGTAATATAAACAGAAACAACATTTTTTTCTGCCACAAACTTACAATTGGTGTTCAAATGTCTACCGATCTCACAAGAAAATCTGATGTTTGGTGGGAATTTAAATTTTTTCTTTAATGTAATGTATATTGACATTCACATTTCATAAACAGGCTGTGGGGAGCTTTTTTATATTTCATGGCACGAAATTATTATGTGCACCCTAGCATCCAAATAAATGTAGTGATTTTTGGGGTGACGACAGCGTGATCACGTTCGTTAAAAGTTAATTGATGTCTTCCATGTTAGATAGTTTTGCAAAGAAGAGAACAGGCTATAGAGAGTGAGAGCATCGTGAGAATTTCATTGCCCAGTTAATGTCGATGTTGGGAGCCTTCATCTTTCATTGTGATGCTCAGTTCTGACGTTGTAGAATAAAAACGCCAACTGAACTGACGTCATCAAAAAACGTCACCTGTCACCGGATATCCCTAAATCTCTTGGGACACTCCCGGAGGAAGCCCTCGACCTTATGTCATATGGGAAACATTTAAAATGCAATTGGAAGCAAGTGGGTATACAAAGTAGTATACAACGTAGTGACCTGCTAACTCCCATTACCATGCCAAGAAGGGTTACAGAAAGATGAAACATATTGAAATCTAAACAATGAACCCTAATTATTTTGTGAGATCAGTAGAGATTGGACACACCCACAAATTTCATCACCTGTTGTATTTCCAACAGTCCAATGGAAACCCACATCGGCTATCTTTGACTACGTATAACAGCTGGTCCTGCCCGGGTGGAAATAACTTCGGAAGGCATTAAAGAGAATTAAGAGGGTCACAAATAACAATAATGACCAAATGTTTGCATATTCTAATGCTAATGTTCTATGCCAGGCTAAAATAAGTTCTTTTCAAGTTTTCCTCAAACCACACAAGATCATGTATATGGATAAACAAGTTATTTTCAAGTTTTCCTCAAACCACACAAGATCATGTATATGGATAAACAAGTTATTTTCAAGTTTTCCTCAAACCACACAAGATCATGTCTATGGATAAACAAGTTATTTTCAAGTTTTCCTCAAACCACACAAGATCATGTATATGGATAAACAAGTTCTTTTCGAATTTTCCTCAAACCACACGAGATCATGTGAGACCAGAGTTTAGGGGGTATAACAATTCCCTGACCAGACGTTCATTTAATATTGTCGTTAATGGGGACAGATAAGTGGTTATTCTGCAGTTTCCTTATTTCAAAACTAGTTCCTTAATCATCATTTTTTTTGTGAAACACAAGATGTATCGGAAACTGTCAGTTGAGATTTTGTTCACAAATATGACGACATTGCCTGATGCCTGATTATTTTAGTTAAGTGGCATGAGCTGCAAAAATATTGATATTTTGACGTTGAAACAGAACGTTGAAATTAACGGCTATTTTTCTCAAGACATATAATTCAGAAGCTTTTTGGTGCTTCTAGTCTCGAAAATGAACGATAAAGTATTATTTTGAACTAACTTTGGCTTAGAATGAATGAATGGTCGTCCCGGTTATTTAAATTTTGTTTACTTGTCGAACACTCTTCCGGTTCGTATAGGCCACATACTGCACGGATTTTCCCCATTACAACGACAATCATTTAGTTTTTCGATGGCCTTCAAAGCCTCTTACTGTTGTGACAATCAGAAATTATGAAAAAAGTGTGAATTTTGGCAGCTCATGCCACTTTAAGTACCTTTACACCTTGTGTAAAGAGAAATAAACATGGAATCATTTTATTTTAGTATACTTAGTAAGATTGTTTGGTGTTGTCTGCCGAACTGAAAATAATTCAAATTATACAACAGAATAGAGAAAACAGTGTTTTAAGCCTAGCGCACACGAGAGGTGCCGGCTGAGCTACAAGGCACGCGTGGCCAAGGGGGCAGCTACAGATTTCAGCGCAGAAGACGAGCTCTCGGCTGAGGCAAGTTCCTGGTCACACAAGTTTACTAAGCTACATAAATATCACTACCTGTGTTACGTAATAGTGTAAGTGGTCACATGATTTAATAAGTATGTGCGTCTCAGCACAGCTGGCAGCTCATGTTAAGCGCACATGGTGAGATTCTTGCCACGAGAGGCAGAAAATATCAAACATGCTAGATACTTTCCTCACCGCCTCGAGAGGCAAAAATCTCACCAAAATTTATGCGCACATGAGGGAAACAGCTTAACTCTCAGCCATGCGTAGCCGGCAGTTCAGCCGGCGCCTCTCGTAAGCGCTAGGCTTTAAGTCTTTAGAGCCTAATCTGTAAAGTAAAAAACATAAAACATAAAAGCTAGGTGGATTATTTAACCTGTAGGTGTCTCTTAGCAAAAACAGTGACCCTACCTTCCAACGTTTATTTCCACTGAGTACAGCATTGGTTCCCGTCCAGTTGTACGGATCAATGTGAAGACTTGATCTCGAGTAGGCCGTACCCCAAAGTATCATAGAGTTCCACGGAACTAGCGACTCTGGTAACAGCCTGAAGAAATCCTCATCTAAATATTTCTGAAACAAAATGAATCAATTCATGGCCATACTCAAGAGTATTTGATGCATTGCCAGCTTTAATGGGCGGAAGAAACAGACCACTTTGCTCAAAAGAAACCCCAGTACCTGGTAGCCCTCAAAAATAGGTCAATTGAGTGAAAAACCTAACTCAGAAATGTGTTCATTCTTTTCTTTGGACTGAGTGAGATTAAAATCATGAATTCATCCACAATTTGAAAATAGGGTGTCCAAAATAACTAATCTCCACAAATGTTGGTGTCCAAAATAGCTGAATTCTACAAATGTGGGTGTCCAAAATAGCTAAAATACACAGCTGTGGGTGTTTAAAATAGCTAAAATCCACAAATGTGGGCGTCCAAAATAGCTAAAATACACAGATGTGATTGTCCAAAATAGCTAAAATCCACAAATGTGGGCGTCCAAAATAGCTAAAATCCACAAATGTGGGTGTCCAAAATAGCTAAAATCCACAAATGTGGGTGTCCAAAATAGCTAAATTCTACAAATGTGGGTGTCCAAAACAGCTAATTTCCACAAATGTGGGTGTCCAAAATGGCTAAAATCCACAGGTATGGGTGTCCAAAATAGCTAAAGTCCTCAAATGTGGGTGTCCAAAATGCGGAGGGGAAAGCTCTTTGTCAGCAGGAAACCCCTGACCTTCAGCGAATACAGGACTGCCAACTCTTCCACATACGGCAATCAAGTTAAGAATCCATTTTGAAATTTTTCAATTTCCTAAAGGCATACATGTACTTGCAGCGAAAATCAGGAATATTGTTTACATTAAAAAAGAAAGACAGTTTTCTGTATTTTTCCCAGACAATATAAGTTAGGAACTTTCTATTTTTACTAAAATTTAAAAGTTTGGACGTCACTTTGTATTTTTAATTTGAAAATTTGAATTGTTAGGTGCCCATAACGTAAACAAACCAAACTGCTCGCAGGGGCGATTTTATGTTTCAGTCCAGTGAGTGAACTAACGGCACAGTGTAATTTTACGTAGGCCTATTTATCTGAGAAATACAGAGTGGCGATCGGTTAACAGCGACTGGAAAAGCCTGCTGATAATTGTTTGAGTGTAAACCACAGATAAAAAGGCCGGAAATGAGGGTAATCCAACACGAAAGTTGACCGACACTGGTTGTTGTATAAATCAGGCTTCGATTCTTCGTTTGTTTTTCACCCCATTTCTACATTCTAAAGCTAACTAGACATGCATTATGTGTCCTATGTTTAAGTTTAGTGGTATTAGTCGTAGTAAGCTCATGTAAATTGGTATTCTTAGCAAATTTAAACAGGCTACGGCGGCAAGTGGGCCTTTAACTGGTATTTGATCCCATGCCACATCGATGGAAGGCCTGACTCTAACCGACTGAGTCACCAGGGCCTCAGAAAATGCACTACAGGATTTGGCCAAGAGGCCGGGCAGAATGGGTATACATACGAAATGTTATTTACTCACATATTTTCCAATCTGTTCCTTAAGCTTGGGTCGAACAGATATAAACAATTCATCTTCAACATACGTCCACATATCTGGGCTGGATTTATTGATGTTTTGTAAAAACATGGATAACGGCAAAGACAAGCCAGAACTCTCCTTAAGACTACCCTGTGAAAATCAATACGATGTTGATTCAGATTCAAATCCAACATGTCCACATGGTTTGATTGATTGATTGATTGTCTGGGGTTTTATGCCGCGCTCACGATTATTTCACTTAAATGGCGGTGTTGCCAGTTTTATTGTGGGAGGAAACCGGGCTCTATGCCCGGAGGAAACCCATGACCTTCCGTTGGTAACTGCCAACCATCCCACATAGGTCGTTCAAGTGAAAAGCCATTCAGAAAATTGTCCACATGGAAATATACATTTTTTATTTGATGAGAAATTTGAGACTTTTTTTTTGTAAATGGTCTGGTCTGTGACAGAGAAAAAAAAATAAACAATTACATGTAGTTAGCGCCGGCTTTTTTTTTGTCTGTTAGTGGTTTGGACAGAGAATGAGAAAGATAAATCATCTGGCGCAGCCTAGATGTAGATTTCTCGGTTAACAGACTTCTTAAAGTGGCATGAGCTGCCAAAATGTTGATATTTTGACGTTAAAACAGAATGAAATTATTGGCTATTTTTCTCAAGACGTATAATACAGAAGCTTTTTAGTGCTTCTTGTCTTGACGATCAGAAATTATGAAAAGAGTGTGAATTGTTACAGCTTACACCCCTGTAACATGGCATGAACTGTTGGACTTCAAACTTTTTTCATAAATTCTGTTTGCCACGACAGTAAGAGGCTTTGAAAGTCATCAAAAGTAAATGACTCGTGTGCTGTACATGTAGAGCAGAGTGTCCAAAAATTAACTCATTCTAAGCCAAAACACTAATTTAACCTACATTCACGAGAGCTCAGACTAGAAGCACTCAAAAGCAAGTCTTGAGAAAAAACCCCAGATAATTTCCACATTTTGTTATAACAGAAAAATATCCACATTTTTAAGCTAATGCCACTTTAAAATGACGCAGCCAAAACAATAAGGCACGGATACAAAAACGGTTGGTATATAGCCAAATGGAAATTGCCTAGGCTTAGATTCGATTGATTGATTGTTTGGTGTTTTACGCAGCGCTCAAGATTATTTCACTTATATGGCGGCGTTGCCAGTTTTATTGTGGAAGGAAACCAGGCTCTATGCCCGGAGGAAACCCACGACCTTCTGCTGGTAACTGGCAACCATCCCCAGGCATGGAAGGCTTGTGTCTGGCTGAGAGACTATCACTCTGCCGACTGTGTCAACCAGACCCTATTTAGATTTGGAGCCAGGGGGCCGTTTCACGAAGCCGTCACACAGTGCGATCAATCGCAGTTGCCATGACGTCGTATCTCTTCACTATGGTATCCATTGGCAACAACACCTCGTTTGCGATGCGACTGCTTTGTGAAACGAGCCCCAGATTCTTACATGTACGGCCCTCATGACGACTCTATCCTCTCCGTAGTTCTGTGTGAAATATTCGGGCGTCCAGTCAAACGCCGTCCAACGGGGCACCACGTCTGTTATTATCACTGGCCTGAGATACAGAGAGTTGGAAAATACATCACTAAGATAACGTCATGCATGGCTACACTCAATACAGAGAGTTGGAAAATACATCACTAAGATACCATCATGCATGGCTACACTCAATACAGAGAGTTGGAAAATACATCACTAAGATACCATCATGCATGGCTACACTCAATACAGAGAGTTGGAAAATACATCACTAAGATACCGTCATGCATGGCTACACTCAATACAGAGAGTTGGAAAATACATCACTAAGATACCATCATGCATGGCTACACTCAATACAGAGAGTTGGAAAATACATCACTAAGATACCATCATGCATGGCTACACTCAATACAGAGAGTTGGAAATACATCACTAAGATACCGTCATGCATGGCTACACTCAATACAGAGAGTTGGAAAATACATCACTAAGATACCATCATGCATGGCTACACTCAATACAGAGAGTTGGAAAATACATCACTAAGATACCGTCATGCATGGCTACACTCAATACAGAGAGTTGGAAAATACATCACTAAGATACCGTCATGCATGGCTACACTCAATACAGAGAGTTGGAAAATACATCACTAAGATACCGTCATGCATGGCTACACTCAATACAGAGAGTTGGAAAATACATCACTAAGATACCATCATGCATGGCTACACTCAATACAGAGAGTTGGAAAATACATCACTAAGATACCATCATGCATGGCTACACTCAATACAGAGAGTTGGAAAATACATCACTAAGATACCGTCATGCATGGCTACACTCAAGAATATTTCATTTATATAGCCGCGTTGCAAGGTTTAGTGGGGGAGGAAACTGGGCTCTTTGCCAGGAGGAAACCCCTCGCCTTTGGTGCGTACCTGGCAACTCTTCCAAATACATATGTATAACGATCGACTGAAAAATCCTACCTATATTAGTGGTAACATATAATTCGCTGAAAATTGGTATGAGTAATAAATTGGCCGTGGTGTAATTTCGCGTTGGTTTATGATTAGCCTTCCGTGTCATCATCTCACTTTTATGTCACATGATCTTGATGGCATTTTGAATTTTTCAGTTAAAATTGAACGGACTGTATTTTGGTTGGATTTTTTTTGTTGGAGGATAAGGGTTTCGAAACAGAATTTTACGTCTACTGCGCAGCAATTATTGAACCCATCAATGTGGTTGTCAATATTTCGCTTGTACCCGGCATCACTCCTGGAGTTCGATGGGTCGCGGTTTTGAATCTCACTCAGACCAAATAAAGTTGAAATATTTCTGAATTGACCCATTGCTTGACGTTGTCTATATCTGGTAGCGTGCATAACTATGGGTAATTAGGAGGGGTTAGACATAGGCCTACATCATGCATGTAGCTACATGTACAGGGCAAAGGTGTTCGCTTAAAAGCAAGACCCCCTTAATTACCCACAATGCAAAGTTTTTAACAAGGAGGTCACTTCAGAGAAAGAGCCCATTAATTTCCCACAATGCAATTCACCTTTCTCAAGTAAAATCGCTATGTTTACCGTTGATATACACGTAAGTACCTACCATTTGCTATCATAAACATCACGAAACTCTTCAAGGCTTAGACGAGAGTGTCTATCAACACCCTTCACATTGTAGTCAAAATTATAGTTTTGCATGTTTTCTTTACGTCTTTTCAAGGCTTTTTGGAAATCAAACTGGTAAGAGCCGTTTTTAAGACATGCAGCAGCAATACTCTGACTAAACTGTGCTCTTTTCATTTCCTGATAGACGTTCCACAACTTCACAAGGCTGCCATTTTGAAAAAGGATTCCCAAGATGGCGGACACCACTCCAACAGTTGCCAAGGTGATATAATTTGTTGCCATGGTAACAGATCTGTTAAAATCAAAGAAGTCCATTAGTGATTTTAAAGTAGCATGAGCTGTCAAAATTCAGATTTTTTTACATACATTCTGATTGTCAAGAGATGCTGAGTGTTTGAAGTTTGAAGTTCATTGAAAAACTGAAGTATTGACATTTAAAATGAAAAATATTCGTCAAGCCAAAAACTGAAGCTGAAGATGTGTGCTACTAAAAGACAAAATTCAAACAGCCTGGATCAAACAAGTTATCCAAAGTCTTTATGGAGACTCCGCCATAAAACAGATCAACAACCTATGGCCCCTCAAACAAGCCTGGATATAGCAGTTGATTTGAGGGGTTTTGAATGATGTTTACGAAAACTACCTTTTTGTCAAATAAGTTTTCACTAAAATATCGATGATACATAGTAAAAGGTGTTTAGAGGCCTGTTTTCAATGAGTCTAACATGGAACAAGGTCAGAATTTCGTACTCAGCTGAGCACAGAAATGAACTCAAAAGTTTTATGATCTCAAATTTTGAAGTTTAAATTTGCAAAGAAACTCCTTATGTGCACAGAATCATGCTCAAGGAAGTGATGGATTGGTGTTTTAAGCCATACATAAGATTTTTTAGCTTCTATGATGGATTTTGGTTTAGTAGAGAGGAAGTGGGGGCCTGGGGGGGGAGGACCTTCTGGCTACCCTTCAAAAACGCATTAAGAAATTTTTACATTTTTCTTTCAACTAGGTGGTCTGTAAACATGCAACCCATTGATGGAAAGCTATGCTGAATGAGACGCCAAGACCACATTTGTTGAAGTTACTTCATCCTCTCTCTTTTATGTTAAGGCCTAGACCTTCCGTTGGTAGGTTGCATGTTCAAATCCCATTCAGTCCGGAAAAAAAAAATAGTTGGAAACTTATTGCGTGGGTGTGGATTGCAGATGAGGGGCATTTCTCTAGGCAAAGGGCCTCGTTTCTCTCTCTCTCCCTCCACCACCACCACCCAGAAATGAACAAATCCTACAGGTCACATGATGTGTAGTGTAAAACATCCATAAATCAATCTACCGCTGTTCCCCCACACGAGTAGACCGATGGCGTCATGACATCATAGTAGGGATTACATGGCGCATGGAAATTTATCAGCCTAGAAAAATATCTATTTTAGGTGTTCAGTAATACTCGTTGCTAAAATTGGCTTAACAGTTACTTGAAACACAGGCACACGTAGTGCTCTCCCCTTACCGCTTGATCTAATACATAGACCATATTGTAATATGGACGATATTATATGCATTAGATCGAGGGGAAAGGGGAGAGCACTATGTGTGCCTGTGCTTAAAACAAGATCCCTATTCCATCCCATAATTTTTCCTATAGCAACGACATCAGCATTATGATTAGGTTTTTGGCCTATTAGCCGCACACATGTGTCTCATCCTGTTTTGCTTACTTGCCGGTCAGGAAGTATTGGCCCAGGCCTATATGATACATAAATTAAAATTGTAAACTGTGATGTCACCGCATTCTTGTGATCATTCAAACTCACTCTCAGCTATGAACTTGCAGTTGCAGTTGCAACTTGCACTTGCAGTTGCAACTTGCACTTGCAGTTGCAACTTGCACTTGCAGAAGTTGCACACGGACCCTCACTGACTCGCTAAGTGAAAATTTCTTTTGCAAAGGGAATACAAATTACAATTTGCAATGCAATGAGTTAAATAATTTGAGAATACGGGCTGATGGTTTTCAAAATGTCATTGATGATATTTGTCCTTTTGCAGCTAAAGCTTTTAACTCCCATACAAAGACAAAGTTATATCGAAATTCTCCTTCAAAAATACTGATTATTTTTCATGTGCAAGCATTTTCTGTCAGCCGCGGTTGCTAAACGTAAACAATTCCACAACTTCCGGTAGTAAAATACGGGCACTTTTTCGGTCACGTGATACACACAGATTCCGGCCATATTGGTTTTTGTGCTGTCGTGGAGAACAGACAAGTTGAAACAGTTCGCAGGTAAAAAGTTTGGAAAAGTAAACCTTAAAACTACTAATTCTTTCTCCTGCATCCAAATTTATGAAAACACTTCATTTGTCTTTGAGATTTTATTAATTTTGAGTGCCTGCACTTCTTCTAAACAGCGATTTGTACGGTTTATTTGGCAAGCCTGTGCGAACTTATCTGCAAATCAAACGTATTTTGTGAACAATCTCCACCCTATGGTTTTCTTCGCGTATGCGTTCACGTCGGCCCGTAATATTAACACAGGCTTTTATCTGTTGGAAAATGACATTCACTTCAACATTTGTCTGCCTTCCTCAAATCTGACTTGCCCTCCTCGCGTGATATTTTGTTTACAACAAGCAAACATATTGACAAAAGTAAAAAAAAAATTTTTTTTTTAGCTCACTGTTATTGTAAATTCACTGGCAAATTTCAACCAACTTAATCCAACCAGTCCCGTTAGGCCCCACTTAGGATCCAATTCGATCAATGATGATTTAGTGTTAAGGCCGTTTTTTATCCATCACCCCTGGCCTATCCATTCCTTACCTATTCTCGTTTTCGGCATGACGTCACGATCCCGGCAACAAGGCTCCGAGGTGAAAACAAGTCCATGACGACTCCATTTTGACTGGCTGAGGGAAGACCACGTGACCCTAAGTACCCTAGAAGCACTCCTGTTTTACTTACTCCTCTGGTCAGGTATCCTGATGTCCGAAACCGAGAATGAGTAGGAGTCTTGAGCCACTCAAGTTGACAGGTTGGGCAAAGCCGTTGATTGGCAGGTTGTCTCTCGATCAGTGGGTAAACAGCTGCTACACGGCTGAACGACTGAGAACAGAATGTGCCTATTGGTGGGTAACGTTTGGACGAAAAAGGAAAATTTCCTCTCTATCCGTCCTCTCTTGCGTTTTCACTGAACTACCGACTTCTACGACAACAGTGCTGCATGTTTCAAGCTTGTTGCGAATGGCTAGTTCTTAGCTTCTACGTCCAAAGTCAACCCGCCGCACGGACTGAACACGTATCCGTAAAATGTTTTGTAGAGGCTGCTTCCAGGTTTTCTTAGAAGAATGTGTTCCATTTTTCAAGAAAGTGTAATCCAAAATAAGGAGAATAATGTTATACTCGCAATTTAAAAGACACAAACTAATTTAACTCGGTATATAATAAGTAGTTGGTAGAATGTGACTGGAATCAACTTTATTCCGAAAAGTTTCATTGAAACTTGAAAATCTAAGAAAATTCGAAGGAAAATAAAGAATAGCTTTCATTTAACTAAAACAGAACCAATAGTCTTCCATCAATGGGTACAAATGAATCCCTCTGTCCAAAGAAAAAATGTAAACATTTCTGAGTGTATTTCGGTGAATTCAGAGTGTTACGGCAAAAGGGATGGTTTCTTCCCCCACTAAATCTGGCAGCATAGCAATATTAGTGAAATAATCTTGAGTATGATGTAAAGTTTGTAAACAAAATAATCAATTCATGTGTATAATATCAGTAATCTGTCCAGGTTCGCACCAGTCTGCTAATTCAACAGTAAAAATGGCCCTCCCTACAATATTATTATTTTCCCTGTGCCCATGTTTTAGTGTTCAGAAATATATTAAGCTGAAAAAACAAGTTTCATGTGAAAAAGAGTTTGGAGAAACTTTGTACCTTATATATAACTACTGGAAAAAAATCATCGAAAACATGGGTTCATGTAGTCTTTAAAAGTGCATGTTCGGAAACCCATTTTTTTATGCAAATAAGAAAATATTGGCCAAGGCTGGTCATAATCAAGTTGGTCAATTTTATCTGATAATTCTTTTACCGTTGTGTGACAATAAGCCGGACTCGTAATGGCGTCCCATGAAATTAACGAGTGCGGAGTTGCATTGTGGGAGGGGTCCGTAGATATCCTACAAGGAGATATGCTGAAAATACTTTGTCCACATATTTTTTGTGTATAAATAAGAACAATCCATAACCCATCCCTAGGTCACAAAATTCTTTTGTACTGTTTTTCTCTCGCAATATAACGCCAGTCCAATCATTATCCTTGGCCTTGTATGACACTATCCATCATCTTGTAAACATTTAAACACCCACTGGTATTCTATAATGCACCAGTTTAACTGTTGATGAAGTCATTAAGGAATCTGTCTGTTTATTGAAGGATTTCAGAGATGTATGGGTGACAATTAATCAAATTCGGGGGGACCCTGTATTCGTACTTTGCAAAGTAATTCATGGGAGAGTAATCAAACCTATGTTTACTCAAATTGCACTATTTTAATTTAAAGTGACATGAGCTGCCAAAATTCACACTTTCAAAGTAATTTCTGATAGACAAGACAGTAAAGGTAATGTACGTTCACACTATACAGCGAATTCGGATTGAGGTACGAATCAGATTTCGGAAAGGTTCACACTGCAACGAATAATCGGCCGATTCTATAAGTCAGTTCATATCCATACAACAACAACACAACTCAACAACAGTTGAGAGCGGTTTGGAAGATGAGATATTGAAATTCGTTTGCTTGAATTTTTTAGGGAAAGAGACAACTGTTGTCATAATCCTTCAGAAATCATGCAAAAATGTATTTAACTCCATCTCTACACGAAACCGCTCGATAGTTTAATCTCCAAACCACTATGTAGGTCACTGTATTTTTGATTACCATGTTTTTCACAGGTCGATTCTGATTGGCCAAAGAGGAAAATCGTGGACGATTTTGTTCCCTGACCGAATAAAATGGCTTTGTGAGCCATTTATATTCGTGCTTTCCGAATCCGGTGTACGTAGCGAATTCGGATCAAGCTAGTGTGAACAAATGTACTGATAAACATTGAAGCCATTTTAGTACGGAAATCGTTTCGGACCCCAAACCGAATTCGGGGTATAGTGTGAACGTACCTTAAGAGGCCTTGAAGGCCATCGAAAAACTAAATGATTGGCGTTAGAACAAGGAAAATCTATACAGTATGTGGCCTATACAAACCGAAATAGTGTTCGAAAAGTAAGCAAAATTTTAAATAACCGGGACGACCATTCATTCATTCTAAGCCAAAGTTAGCTCGAAACAATACTTTATCGTTAATTTTCAAGATTAGAAGCACTAAAAAGCTTCTGAATCATACGTCTTGAGAAAAAAAGCCAATAATTTCAACAGTCTGTTTTACCGTCAAAATATCAACAGTTTGGCAGCTCGTTGCACTTTAAGATTGTTTACTGTGCAACCCAAAAATTTAGAACAATGAATTCTTTTTTTACACAGATTTTGAGAAAATTTAAGCTGAAATTGATGTTAGTTTTATTGACCTATTTTTTAAGAAAATTGACCTAATTGTTACTGGAGTGACCTACTTCCAATCATTCCTAAACTTAAGTGAAAGGAAAGGTACTGTGGAGGCATGTAGAACTTCAGACACTCTTAAATGAATCACAGTGTGACTAACTGTCACATTTCGCCATATTGTACATGTGATTTGCAATTTAATGCAGTTATTTCAGGCGTCGAATTTCAGAAGATTATTTAGGGAATACACCCAGGGTTTCATAGAAGTCCAAATTTTTGAGGCCGTAACCTTAAAGGCACACTTGCCGCCGTAGCCTGTTTAAATTTGCTAAGAAAACCAATTTACATGAGCTTACTACGACTAATACCACTAAACTTAAACATAGGACACATAAAACATGTCTAGTTAACTTTAGACTGTAAAAATGGGGTGAAAAACAAACGAAGAATCGAAGCCTGATTACAACAACAACGATCAGTGTCGGTCAACTTTCGTGTTGTATTACCCTCCTTTCAGGCCTTTGTATCTGTGGTTTACACTCAAACAGGCTTTTCCAGTCGCTGTTAACCGATCGTCAGTCTGTATTTCTCAGATAAATAGGCCTACGTAAAATTACACTGTGCCGTTAGTTCACTCACTCGACTGAAACATAAAATCGCCAATAGGGGGCAGATCAGTTTGTTTACGTTCCGGGTACGTAACAATTCAAATTTTCAAATTCAAATTAAAAATACAAAGTGACGTCCAAACTTTTAAATTTTGGTAAAAATAGAAAGTTCCTAACTTATATTGTCTGGGAAAAATACAGAATACGGTCTTTCTTTTTTAATGTAAACAATATTCCGGATTTTCGCGGCAAGTGTGCCTTTAAGTATTGAGTTTCTTCAAAGTGGAATTGAGTATTTTAGTTGCCAGAATGAATATTTCCCTACTAGATTAACTGTAATCAAGTTTTTATGAGACTGAATTGAGTATTTCTCCTCATTTTGAGGCAGATATTTGACCTCAAAAATTGACTTGAAACCCTTAGACCATATCGTAAATTTGCTTTAGCCATGTTTGCTGACCTAGACAAATAGAGGCTTACATGTAGGTGTTCTATGACCTTTTGGTGCCTTATTTCAAAATTCTGATTGTTGGGTTGGGGGGTGTGGTCTTTTGGTCGGTTGGTTTTTGTATGATCATAGGTGTTGAGAACAAAGTTAGGCCCAGATAAGTCAATTTTAGGGCATATGCCAAGTTGTTAAATTTCGCCTTGGTTATATGAAATGACACGAACAAAACAATGACGGGTGAAGGCCAATAGGGCGCCATGAGCTACCAAAATGTTGAAATTTCCCCCTTAAAACAGTATGTTGAAATTACCAGGGGAAAATCCATTTGACTTGAAAGCCCTGACAAGTAACATGAAATCGACAGATCTGAAGCTTATAACATCTTTCACATTCAGACAGGAATTGACAAATTTCTACGTGGATTTTTTACTTGGTCAGCGTATGTGAAGGCGTTGCCAGGTACTCACTGAAGGTCGGAGGTTTCCTCCCCCACCAAACCTGGCAACGCCGTCATTTAAGTGAAATAATCTTGAGTTTGACGGAAAACATCAATCAATATAACATCTCAAAATTCTGGGATATTTGAGGGATCATCTTGACCACTTTGTTACAAGCCGTTGCAGCAACATGCTTGTCTGTACATCAATATTTATCAGTACAGAAATTTGTGTCCCATCTTCCCCTCCAAATTGACCGATTGCATCAGTCTTTTGTTTCCAAAAATAGTCACACATTTATGGCAGACAACTTGATGTGATCGTTTCCAGAAGTAATGATCAATTTGGTGCGACGTCACTTGGAATTTACGTGCAAAGCATTTGGGGGAATTGACAGATGTTTACATAGTTTTACAAAATGGCCAAAGGAATAAAACTGAGAAGGCGTATAAGTCACCAGAAAAATGCATGCATAAAAACATGCTATGTCACCAATGTTTTCCCCAAAAAGTGACATCTTCCCAAGTACTGGTAAACAAAATGGTGACCTGAGGTACATAGTTTACCCAGAAAGCTTTGCGTAAGTCTATTTGACCGCTCGGCAGTAATATAAGCCATCAGTCTATGAACTTCTCTCTTAAAGTCTTGGATTCAAGTGAAATTATTTTTTTTTAAGTTAAAATCTTTAGAAATTAGGATTATTATCATAATTAAACTTGATCCTTTGATGAGTACAATCAGGCCTGTGCTGTAAGATTTTCCGGGATAACCTGAAAAGAGGTCCTCTTAATTTACTTTAGATAACCTGAAAACGGGTTATGCTGTCGCGCAATTTAGATAACCTGTGTTCCTCCTAGGATAACCTGTAAACTTCTTGCCATTTTAAAAATAATTTTCACTTTTGTAAGTTGCTTAAAATGGTTACTCTGAATGAGAAATGCATAAAACCAAAGTAAGACTAAGAACCTAAAACGTCAAAGCAAAGACTTTTATTTTTCTTTAATGTGAATAGTGTGGTACAAGAAAAAATACTATGACTAGTTTAGTTCTACACTTTCCAAAAAATGGAGGAAAATTAAAAAAAAAAAAACTTTTTCGAAAAAGTGTTACCTGAAACAAAGAATTTTTTGGTTATGCCTAAATACAAATGTTTTAGCTAGGGCTTTGGCTTACGGTTACCTTGTGAAAATATCAACACTTTTATCAATGATCACTCTGTCAATTCGTTTTTGGGTAGACCCAACAACTTATGAAGATTCAAATTTCATTTTCAATATCTGACTGGGAATTCGACACGCGCCGGACAAATGCCGTTTGCGATTTGACCGGTGTCGGTACCGTATACTGACGTAGTTAACTGCACCTCAACCTCCTGTTCCACAAATTCCCAGTTTTGACTAGGCTACACGCCATGCAAATTACGTTCTCGACTTTTCCATTGTCGTTTGTTTCGTGGGAAAACTAACCCCAGAACGGCCAACTCTTTAACGTTTTATTCCGTTACAGTTTCTGTCGGTTTGCGTGCGACAGACATGGAGTCGGGCGCCGTGTTCAGTCCGTCGAGATCTAAAAGTTATTTTTAGATCTCTATGGTTCAGTCTACGACGCACCACGTGGGAAAGCGAGACAATGTCCGAAAGCCTATTTCGAATCGGAACTATCAAGAAACTTTACAGTTGTCAGTGATATTAATTAAAAGGATTAATTCTTCTTCGCTGTAGGTTAAATTTTGATTTAAAAAAACTCAAATGGCCGGAAGTTGAATGCCGTGATAACGAAACGAAGTCATTCATTGGGCTACAGTCCAGCCACACTCGGGGCAACTGAGCCAAGGCGAAGCCTGAAGGCTGTAGGTATAGCAAGATTAAAGTTAACTTGTTTTCGATTCGCTTTTTTGATGCATTTTCGATTACTTTATTTATTTTCTTTTACTTTTTTGAGCTGATCATAAAAAATTCGGAAGGTAAAATTTTTAGACGAGCGGTCGCAGGATTTTGGATAACCGATAAACCGGTCGTCTTAAATTGTGTTCAGACGAGCGCGAGACGAACGCGTTCGGTCCGTTCGTCCCAACAGCACAGGCCTGTACAATGTAATCAAATCCCTTGTTGTTTTTAACATTGACATTTTAACATTGATAAATTGAATTGTTGCAGGTGACTTAACACAATTCGAGAAATTCTAAATGGCTGACACATTGAAATTTGGTCCTGAATGGTAAGTACATCCATGTAGTTTAAGAAAAAAATATAAACTCCCTAACATATATTTATGATCAAATAAAACACATGGGCACAGGGAAAATCTTCTTGTCTAAAATAACCATGGAGACAAGTTTCTAATTGTGTTAAAAAGAGGTATATCATTTAGACCTTTATACACGATAAATTTTTGTAACAAACCAAACCTATGATATTTCATTAGGTTGACAAGCTGACAGGAGCTTAGCCTTGGTCAGTAGAATTTTCTGTAATTCTATCACGATCGCCACATATGGACAAGTTTGCAGGTACTTGCCAAAGATTTGGGATTTCTTCTGGGCAAAAAGCCTGGTTTCCTCCTGCCAGAAAAGAGAAATAATCATTATTTTAGCATAAAACATCAATTGATCGATCCTTATTTCTCTCAGGGGCTCCAGTCTGTAAGACAAATTAAAAACATTTTGAGTGAGTTTTTCACTAAATGTCGCTATGTGGAAGAGTTGCCAGGTACATGCACAAGCTGAAGGCAATACATGTGGCAACAACATAATGTTAGTGTGGCTTTAACATTCAATCAATCAACATTTTCATTCTCGAGCTTTCGACAACAAAAAGTATTTGTCGTAAAATTTTTCTCAATTTCATTTATCATGTAGCTTTATAAATAATTTTCACCTACATATATTTAATGATCAAAAATTTAAGACATCACCACATCCTCAGTTGTTTTTTTTTGTTACACTTGACGAAGACACCGGCACAGGTGTCAAAAGCTTGTGTTGTTCAAAAACAACTGAGGACGTGGTGATGTCTTCAAAAAGTTGTTTTTATCATTAGTATGGAACCCACGTTTAAAGAGAGTTTCAAACATTTCTTACATATATTTACTTTGTCACTTTGTATTATGTTAGTCTTAATCTATTCTATTAAGTAATGATAGTGTCTGCACTATGTGTTAACATCCAATATGCATATTTATTCTACAAGTTACTGTGGGTTGAAAGTCGATATCATGATATTGGCTTTCATCCAAAGGTGACTAGAACAGTTAATATCAATATTGGATGTAAATTCATATGATTATTTTAAAGTATTTATAAACACTAAAACACATACAGTGTAGGATTCTCAGGGAAAAGCTTCTTGATGAAAATGCATAAACAATTACACATGAAATATATGATTCTGTAAAATATGTTTTTTCCCAATCATCTAAATGTTGGGTTGAAGCCGTTGTGTTGTGTTTAGGTTGTGCCGTTTGGAGCATTTCACAGAGATTTTATCTCGGTATGACTCTAATATGACATTGCAATAGTGACGTCCGATTACAATAACAAACGACCAATAACATCTAAAGCAACCAATACGGTTCTAGGTTATTGGCAGTCACATGGTAGTAAATAATACAATGTTTTCATTGGAGTAAATATTCATGTGTATAATAATATGAATTACGTTTCAGGCTAAGAGCTCTATCGGATGGCAATAGTGTGGGTGCCCCGCCCCCCTCGCCAGCTGGCACTGCCAAATATAAACTGGCAGATTACCGGTACGGTCGAGAGGAAATGTTAGCCCTATTCATTCCTACTACCATGATGCCGGAGTGTTTAAAAGAATTCCCGTCTATAGGGTTGGAGAAAGCTCAGACTCCTCTTGCTATACTTCCAGTTACAGAAGAAGAACAGGTACAAACATTTTTGATTTATGTCAGGCCTCGATTTCTGGGGGGTCTGGATGGCTCAGTCGGCAAAGTGATCGTCCCTCAGCTCAACACTTCCATTGATGTGTCACGGGTTATAATCACACTAAGACCAAATAAGAATTGAAAAATTCCCCAGTGGATTTTTCACTGTTAGCCGTGCGTGAAACTGAAAGAGTTCTAATTTACTGGTCAAAGGACGGGGGTTTCTTCCGCTGAAAGAGCCTGGTTTTCTGAATCTCCCCCGCTAAACTTGGCAATGCTGCCATATAAGTGGAAAAATGCTTAGTGTGGCATAAAACATCAATCAAATTTCAGATCATTTAATTCTGTGATCGATATTTTACGCCGTAGACCTCCCTTCCAGAATCAACAAATGACGTAATTTCTGGATGGTTACTGTTTAACCTTTGCTGAAACTATTATCAGCATAACTAAATTACTAGAAAAAATATAAAATAACGATATGTTCTCAAATCCCTAAATAATACAAAGCTGAAGATGAAACTATCCCAAACCTGTTTAGTAAACAGTTATAATTTTTTTTTATAATTAAAATTTTTATTTAATATTTTAGTTAGTGTTTTCTTTAATCCTCTAGTTTTGAAATGGTGTTATCAACTAATACTGTTATCATATGTTATGATTGTTTAATTTACAGCGTATAATGTCACAATCGGTAAATAGTGCTGCAGCGTATCGGATGAGTGGTAGAGGCATCCCCCCACTGAGGGGGCGGGGCGGACCAGAAAGGGGGCGGGGCAGAGGTAACCCATACATTATAAATTAGACTTACAATTTTAAGCATTTTTTAAATTGTTTTTCACAGAATATATATATATATATGTATATATTTTTACATTTGTCTGTACTATGAAATGAGCTAGGCCCTACATGTACCAGTTGAAAGTCTTCGGGTTTTAAATTAAAATAGTACTTATAAAATTATATTAAATAAACCTAAGTTTAGAGCAGAAAACACACCAAACAATCAATTTGAAAGCCATAAGCGCACATGACATATACAAAAGTCTGTATGCTATTTTCAAAAGAATTCTACAGATTTTTTTTGAAACACTGAAAATGTCATATCACATATGTAATTAGGACGGATTCAATTTGGATTGATACATCTATTTGTATGTGTAATATTTTTCAGGTCGTGGTCGCGGTGAAGGGTATTTACAAAGAGGTGTGTCTTATGATGACTCAGAGGGCTTTAGTCGACCACGCCCACCCAGGGGTGATTGGGAGGAAGGGTAAGATACTACAGGAGTGTGAGCTGCCAAAATCATAAATACTGATGATAAATTATCGTTAAGGCCAGTAACCCGTATGAAGCCAAGATGTCTGCAAAATTCGCTGGCTCAGTCTGTTAGTCTTTGTCCATCTGTCCGACACGGCCTTCCATTGATGCGGCACGGGTTCAAATCCCACTCAGACCAAATAAAAACTTGAAAATTTCTGATTGAATGTTTCACTCAATCGCCGTATGTGGAAGAGTTGCCAGGTACTCGCAGAGAACCCTCTTTAAACCTGGCAACTCTTAGTGTGGCGTAAAACGTCAAGCAATCTATATTTGGCCCTTGTTTATCTCCGTTTGTTTTGCAGAGGAATATCCATGGGGTTTCTTCTGACCTCTTTTACGCAGCACTCAAGGTTATTTCACTTATCTGACAGTGTTCCCAGGTTTAGTGGGGGGGGGGTGGGGTAACCTGCTACCTTCGCCGAACACCTGGCAACTCTTCTACATAGGCGATCACATGAAAAATCCACTCAGAAATTTTTCGATTTTTTTTTGTCTGAGTGTGATTCGAACTCGTGCCGCATCAATGGAAGGTCTGTGTAGGACTGAGGGACGATCACTCTAACCCACTGGACCCCCTAAGACCTCTTGACAAGGGCAGCTGTTGATGAAATTCTATATATAAATCTTTTGGCCAATACCTTTATTTGCTGATGGCCACAAAGTTATTAAAAGTGTACCCTAGAAAGTTAATAAAGAAACTTGTGTATTGCTAAAAAAAGTAAGAAACTGGCAGGGATTTTTAAATTTGTTAAAGCATGAATCTGGGCTTGGCTTAGTGGGACATTTTGAACAAAGCATCCGCTTTACTTCAAGATTGATTTACACAGTTTAGTCAATTAAACAAATTGATCGATAGCTTATTGACATCATCGGGGGATACTACGATGAACGTCGGCGAATGCGAAGTATTCAACACAGAAAAATATAAAGGCGTGCAGTCCTGCGTGTCGGCACAAGGGCTTGTAACCAAATGGTGGCTTCAAACAAGATCCATCTAATATCCCATATTTTTTTTGAGTGACGTCATTCATCTTAAGGCGTATTTTGTCAATCAACATCTTTTGTAAAATAACTCCGGCGTTTTGGTGGATTGACATGGTTACATTAGAAAGAGTTAATTTTAATCTTTTCACTTATAGCAAGATATATAGCTCAAGCCCGCGAACATGTTTTCAAAATCCTGACTTCGCTTTGAAATATATGAATGATTTTGTTTTTCTCAGTGGTTTGAAGCGGTTTGAACGTCGCTTTGAAGATAGTAGTGCTATTTCCCCTCGTAAAGAATATAACCGGTCTCTAAGTAGTGATAACTGGCGAGATAAACAGTCTGAACGAGAGGAAGATGATGATGGTGATTGGAGGAGGGCGGGGCCCAGGGAGAAATGGGGTGAGTAACTTGGAATAAGCGGCCAGGCGTCCTGATAAATGAGATGTGCTGTGAGAAAGTAAGGGACCAAGAGCCTGTTTGACAAAGTGGCGTAGCGTAAGTTTTCACGTAACTACCCTAGCAACCCATACTGTGTCTGTAGAGATACGTTAGTGTGAAAGTTACGCAAAAAATACATCTACGCTGCTTTGTGAAACAGGCTCCAGGAGTGATCTTTTGGTCTGTTGGTACTTATGCTTCCATATGACTTTAGCTGTTTATTTTGAGGTTGATCTCTAATCAATGTTAAAACCAAAACCAAAATAAAACAGATGACACAAGCTGTCACTGGATGTTTCAGATACGACTATGCACGTATCCCCATTGAAGGAGTGATAAACGTTTATCGATGTTGTATGATCGCATTGTTATGCTTTAAGTCGGATAAAAAAAGAGATCAAACATCAACGAGTGGTCTTCTACTTGTCTAAAGAGCAGTGGAAATCCACCCTGCAACAAGGAGACAACGTCTTCATACAGTAGAACTTGCTGAGACCGACACGTCTAAACATCGACATCTTGTCAACTTCAACTGGTTCAGGCGGTCCGGAAATATCTACAGGTTAAATAGATAGACAAACACCGACACTTGTCTATTCTGAACATCGACTTTGGTTTTAAGTCCAAACCCAATGTTTTCAATGTTAATCCATCGTTTATAATCCGACACGACATGCGTCTGACGAGCTTGTAAAAACATCCTGATCGTTTATCACTGCCAAGCAGAAAAGCTCTGGGAGGGGACTTAATCCGCGCACGCACAAATGATAAAACAAACGCCGGTAAAGCCAAGAAACTGTTCACTCACATTACACCCAACGCGAAGCCGATTCTTTTGCTCTAAAACTACAACAAGTTTGACAGTCCATATAAATAGTCCAGCTCTTCAAATTTCATTTCATTTCTGTCTTGATGAATTCAAATTAATAACCATGACTAGTAGACCAGCGGAACGCCGACGGATGGAGATTTCACTGTAAAATGTAAAACTTCATGCTTCTGAAGTATCCCTGTATTGTTGCCATTAGTGCTTTTGGGTTTACGGGTTATTTCCTTTTTAAAAGTATTTACTTCAATAAAATATAACGTTCAAAACATTTCTTGTGTGTATATCAGTTTTTAATTTTTAATATACCGACATAGTGTCTATACCGACAATTTCTCTTGGTCCCCCGAGGTGTCGGTCTTAGCAAGTTCTACTGTATAACTGAAATACTGTTGAGCAGGACGTAAAACCCAAATCACTCACTCTACTTGTCTATTTTTCTTAGATATTTTAGGTGAGTGTTATGTTTTCTTTATTATCGGGGATTTTTGTATTTGTAACCAATATAACTACAGGGTACCACATGGAAGATCTGGTAACCAGCTGACTGTGTATGATCGAAATAAAATATTATTATTATCCTTTTAGTAAAATACTTTCATCTTCTTTGCAGTTGGTTCGCGGGGAAGTTGGCGCGAACCGGGTCGCCCAGGGTCGGAATATGATCGTGCCAAAGCTAATGGGGGCCCTGTGGAAGGGGAAGGGTTTTTCCGACGGCGTATTTATCGACGCAGCAAGAGTGGAGAGTCATGGGATGAAGAAGGTACTGAGGATTTAAAGCGGCATGAGCTGCCAAAATTCACACTTTTTTCGTAATTTCTGATAGTCACGACAGTAAGAGGCCTTGAAGGCCATCAAAAAACTAAAAGATTGGCTTTTGAATGAGGAAAATCCATACAGTATGTGGCCTGTATGAACCGAAAATCTGTTCGAAAAGAAAAGAAAATTTAATTAACCGGGACAACCATTCATTCATTCTAAGCCAAATTTAGTTCAAAACAATACTTTATCGGACCTTTTCGAGACTTGATGCACTAAAAAGCTTATGAATTGTACGTCTAGAGAAAAATAGCCAATAATTTCAACATTCTGTTTAAAACATGTAAAACATTTTGGCAGCTCATGCCACTTTAACGATTGTGTTGCCCTGTACTACAGAAACGTCGCATTTGTGAATAGCACAATTATTGGTTTCAAACACACAGGGATGAAATTGGGACAGGGATTAGTCTATTTCCCCGTACCATAAATCAATCAATCAATCCCCAAATATAAGTGACAATGCTTAAAAATAAGCTAAAAAAGCAAACCTATCTGATCATTCTCATTTTTCTGTCATCTCTCAAGTCAAGGCACTTGGTCATCTATTTTTTTTTTTGGTGAATCTGCATGTACCTTTTACCCTTTGAGAAAGTGTTGTGGAGCCTTTTTTCAGTTATATAATTCAATTTTGTTGTCGTTTGTTTCCAGATAATCTACCAGAATGGAGTATGGCAGACTCAGATGATCTGGAAAACTTGGGCACGTTCGACTCCAGTGGAGCCTTTGTGTCTGTCAAAGTAAGTTAGCTGTTTTCATTGATTGATTGATTGTTTGCTGTTTTACGCTGCGCTCAAGAGTATTTCACTTATATGGTGGCGTTGCCAGTTTTAGTGTGGGAGGAAATCAGGCTCTATGACCGGAGGAAACCCACGATCTTCCGTTGGTAACTGGCAACCATCCCACGTAGGTCGGACAGGTTCAAACCCCACTCAGACCAAATAAAATTGAAAAATTTGTTATGGAATTTTCACTCGATTGCCATTTGTTGATGAGTTGCCGGGTACTCGCCGAATGTTAGCAAAGATTTCCTTGCAGCGTTGCCATTTGGGTTAATCATTAGTGCAGCGTAAAACATTTATTTCATTTTTTATTTTATTCACCTGAGAAAATAACAGAAATTTGACAATACAATACATAATTGAGGCGGGAATTAAGCTCCAGAGAGCTCGTTATATCCCTAAAAAACAAAGAAAAAATGTCTTTTCACAGCGCTTTGCATTTGGGTGACATTGGTATAGGAAATATATAAATCATAAAAGTGCAGTTGATATCAAAGATTTCCAATCTGATCAATGTAATGAGTTTTTAATTTGGATTTGAACAGCGATGAAGATACAATATTTGTTATGGCAATGGGCAGTTTGTTCCACTCCCTGGAAGCAATCAATCATTGCTTTTATGTCTTCAATTTTTTGTGGCATTTAAATCGATCGACAGACGTGTGATAATTAGCGTGTACCATTTAAGCCCATGAAAAATTGGATAATCTACTACATGTTTATAAAATGCCTAATAGTTAGTAGTATATTTATTTGACTAAGGATGTTATTATTGGTTTGTTCGTTAGGAGGCCCAGAAACGGAAAAAAGATATTGCTCTTCAAGAGGAGAGAACTGGAGATAAAAAAGGTGGTGAGGGTGAAGGTTCCGGAGACACAGACCATGACGCTACCAATAATAAACCCCCGGAGGTAAATGACTTACACTAATGTTAAGAAGGGCATTCGCTGGCACCCCTCTAGTATATAGACCATGACGCTACCAATAATAAACCCCCGGAGGTAAATGACTTACACTAATGTTAAGTATGGCATTCGTCGGCACCCCTCTAGTATATAGACCATGACGCTACCAATAATAAACCCCCGGAGGTAAATGACTTACACTAATGTTAAGAAGGGCATTCGCTGGCACGCCTCAAGTATATAGGCCATGACGCTACCAATAATAAACCCCCAGAGGTAAATGACTTACACTCATGTTAAGAAGGGCATTCACTGGCACCCGTCTAGTATATAGACCATGACGCTACCAATAATAAACCCCCGGAGGTAAATGACTTACACTAATGTTAAGAAGGGCATTCACTGGCACCCGTCTAGTATATAGACCATGACGCTACCAATAATAAACCCCCGGAGGTAAATGACTTACACTAATGTTAGGTGGGGCATTCGCTGGCACCCCTCTAGTGTATAGACCATGACGCTACCAATAATAAACCCCCGGAGGTAAATGACTTACACTAATGTTAACTATGGCATTCGTTGGCACCCCTCTAGTATATAGACCATGACGCTACCAATAATAAACCCCCGGAGGTAAATGACTTACACTAATGTTAAGAAGGGCATTCGCTGGCACGCCTCAAGTATATAGGCCATGACGCTACCAATAATAAACCCCCGGAGGTAAATGACTTACACTAATGTTAACTATGGCATTCGTTGGCACCCCTCTAGTATATAGACCATGACGCTACCAATAATAAACCCCCGGAGGTAAATGACTTACACTAATGTTAAGAAGGGCATTCGCTGGCACCCCTCTAGTATATAGACCATGACGCTACCAATAATAAACCCCCGGAGGTAAATGACTTACACTAATGTTAAGAAGGGCATTCACTGGCACCCGTCTAGTATATAGACCATGACGCTACCAATAATAAACCCCCGGAGGTAAATGACTTACACTAATGTTAGGTGGGGCATTCGCTGGCACCCCTCTAGTGTATAGACCATGACGCTACCAATAATAAACCCCCGGAGGTAAATGACTTACACTAATGTTAGGTGGGGCATTCGCTGGCACCCCTCTAGTGTATAGACCATGACGCTACCAATAATAAACCCCCGGAGGTAAATGACTTACACTAATGTTAAGAAGGGCATTCACTGGTACCCCTCTAGTATATAGACCATGACGCTACCAATAATAAACCCCCGGAGGTAAATGACTTACACTAATGTTAAGAAGGGCATTCACTGGTACCCCTCTAGTATATAGACCATGACGCTACCAATAATAAACCCCCAGAGGTAAATGACTTACACTAATGTTAACTATGGCATTCGTTGGCACCCCTCTAGTATATAGACCATGACTATTCTCACAGTTTTGTTTAAACTCTACCAATAATAAACCCCCAGAGGTAAATGACTTACACTAATGTTAAGTATGGCATTCACTGGTACCCCTCTAGTATATAAACCATGACTATTCACACAGTTTTGTTTAAACTCTACCAATAATAAACCCCCGGAGGTAAATGACTTACACTAATGTTAGGTGGGGCATTCACTGGTACCCCTCTAGTATATAGACCATGACGCTACCAATAATAAACCCCCGGAGGTAAATGACTTACACTCATGTTCGGTGGGGCATTCGTTGGCACCCCTCTAGTATATAGACCATGACTATTCTCACAGTTTTGTTTAAACGTTACCAATAATAAACCCCCGGAGGTAAATGATTTATATTAATGTTAAGTAGGGCATTCGCTGGCACCCGTCTAGTATATAGACCATGACGCTACCAATAATAAACCCCCGGAGGTAAATGACTTACGCTAATGTTAAGTATGGCATTCACTGGCACCCCTCTAGTATATAGACCATGACTATTCTCACAGTTTTGTTTAAACGTTACCAATAATAAACCCCCGGAGGTAAATGACGTACACTCATGTTCGGTGGGGCATTCGTTGGCACCAAACTAGGATATAGACCATGACTATTCTCACAGTTTTGTTTAAACTCTACCAATAATATACCCCCGGAGGTAAATGATTTACACTAATGTTAAGAAGGGCATTCGCTGGCACCCCTCTAGTATATAGACCATGACTATTCTCACAGTTTTGTTTAAACTCTACCAATAATAAACCCCTGGAGGTAAATGACTTACACTAATGTTAAGTTTGGCATTCGTTGGCACCCCTCTAGTATATAGACCATGACTTCTCACAGTTTTGTTTAAACTCTACCAATAATAAACCCCCGGAGGTAAATGACTTACACTCATGTTCGGTGGGGCATTCGTTGGCACCAAACTAGAATATAGACCATGGCTATTCTCACAGTTTTGTTTAAACGCTACCAATAATATACCCCCAGAGGTAAATGACTTACACTAATGTTAAGTATGGCATTTGTTGGCACCCCTCTAGTATATAGACCATGACTATTCTCACAGTTTTGTTTAAACTCTACCAATAATAAACCCCCGGAGGTAAATGACTTACACTCATGTTCGGTGGGGCATTCGTTGGCACCAAACTAGGATATAGACCATGACTATTCTCACAGTTTTGTTTAAACGCTACCAATAATAAACCCCCGGAGGTAAATGACTTACACTCATGTTAGGTATGGCATTCGCTGGCACCAAACTAGGATATAGACCATGACTATTCTCACAGTTTTGTTTAAACGCTACCAATAATAAACCCCCGGAGGTAAATGACTTACACTCATGTTAGGTATGGCATTCGCTGGCACCAAACTAGGATATAGACCATGACTATTCTCACAGTTTTGTTTAAACGCTACCAATAATAAACCCCCGGAGGTAAATGACTTACACTCATGTTAGGTATGGCATTCGCTGGCACCAAACTAGGATATAGACCATGACTATTCTCACAGTTTTGTTTAAACTCTACCAATAATAAACCCCCGGAGGTAAATGATTTACACTAATGTTAAGTAGGGCATTCACTGGTACCCCTCTAGTATATAGACCATGACGCTACCAATAATAAACCCCCGGAGGTAAATGACTTACACTAATGTTAAGTATGGCATTCGTTGGCACCCCTCTAGTATATAGACCATGACTATCTCACAGTTTTGTTTAAACTCTACCAATAATAAACCCCCGGAGGTAAATGACTTACACTCATGTTCGGTGGGGCATTCGTTGGCACCAAACTAGAATATAGACCATGGCTATTCTCACAGTTTTGTTTAAACGCTACCAATAATAAACCCCCAGAGGTAAATGACTTACACTAATGTTAAGTATGGCATTCGTTGGCACCCCTCTAGTATATAGACCATGACTATTCTCACAGTTTTGTTTAAACTCTACCAATAATAAACCCCCGGAGGTAAATGACTTACACTCATGTTAGGTATGGCATTCGCTGGCACCAAACTAGGATATAGACCATGACTATTCTCACAGTTTTGTTTAAACGCTACCAATAATAAACCCCCGGAGGTAAATGACTTACACTCATGTTCGGTGGGGCATTCGTTGGCACCCCTCTAGTATATAGACCATGACTATTCTCACAGTTTTGTTTAAACTCTACCAATAATAAACCCCCGGAGGTAAATGACTTACACTAATGTTAAGTATGGCATTCACTGGTACCCCTCTAGTATATAGACCATGACTATTCACACAGTTCTGTTTAAACGCTACCAATAATAAACCCCTGGAGGTAAATGACTTACACTAATGTTAAGTATGGCATTCACTGGTACCCCTCTAGTATATAGACTATGACTATTCACACAGTTCTGTTTAAACAAACTTTGTTTTAAATTTTAGCAGCTGATGTCACTTTATCTTTTGATTTTCATTTTTCTTTGTATTTATTTTACAGAGTTAAAACAAACTTTTTTTATTTAAAATCGTGTTAAATGCTTGCTAGTTCAAGGCTTCATATAATATGACATCATGGATTGACCCGATTACAGTTCAGGATTACAAGGAAAGCTTTGGGGGCCATTGGGTTCCTCGGTGACCCGGTCGGTTAGAGTGACAGTTCCTCAATCCGACTCCCACACCTTCCATCGATGCTGCTCAAGATCAAATCCCACTCAGACCAAATAAAAATTGAAAATTTTCTGACTGGATTTTTCACTCTATCCCCTTATGTGTAAGAGTTGTTAGGTACTCGTCAAAGGTTTGGGGTTTCCTCCGAGCAAACAGCCAGGTTTCCTCCCCACTAAACCTTGCAACACCGCCACATAACTGAAATATTCTTGAGTAAAACATAATCAATCATGAGGCAATAACATGGGGTTATTATCCATAGATGACGTTTACCAAAAAAACGTGGATTGTTTAGTCAACAAATGTCATAAACACGTTGACTGCCGACTACGAGATAACTAGTCAACAAATATATTACCGAGTTAAATCAAACTGGTAATTTATGGCATTGTTTTAGGAATATAATTAAAAAAATTAAATGTTTTTGTATGTCTGTTTTCAGCCTTCAGGAAAAGATACCATAACAAATCTGCCGGACAAAGACAAGGGCTTTGATAGGAAGGAAGTTCTGAAGGAGTCCTCGGTGACCAACGTGGAAATCACACAAAAGAGAAAATCGCCTCCTTTAATCGAAAAACAGTCTGAATCGCAAAGTGGGCAGCAGAAAACCTCCTCGGGAAATACCTCTTCTTTGCTGCCCAATAAAAAGACCCCTAATTCCCACGTTTCTAGTCCCAATCTGAACTCTAATAGACAAAAATCTTCTGCAGAGTCAGAAAATAGTGCTCAAGCCGCTGTGAAATTCCGAGAATCGGGTGATACAAACTCTAATCGTAACAAGGAGGCGAAAAATGAGAATCGGCGGAATACGTCCAGTGAGGAAGCAACATTACTTAGACTAGAGAAGGCTGCCGTTTCTATGGTTGCAACAGTTACTGACGAAGAGGTTTGTATGCCATTTGTGCAACATTTTAATTTAAGATTGCGTGATTCTTTTTCGATGCATTCTCTTGTTTTCCTGTTCAGGGAGGGGACTTCATCAACACATTTACGCCCGACGTAACTTTGCGCCTAGTCGTAACGTAATGTTGAAGCTATATTTTGCCAGGGCAGTTAGGCCTAGTGTTGGACGTAAATGTTTTGAGGACCATGTGCGGTAAGGTTAAAATTTTAGCTTGGCAGTTGCTTTTAAAAGGAATGGAAAATGTTAGTGTTGGGTTTGATTGTTTATAGATTCTTAAACAATGGTCAAGTATTTCTTTCTTATGAGCAAACAATTAATATTTGAATGTACATAATAATAGCGATTAAGTTCTTTAGTTCACTAACATCACCGCAACCATTTTCTCATTTTTTGAAGCAAGCCTGGTCCCAGTGACCGACATATTCTGAGCTAGAGTTATTTCAAAGTCGACCGTATTTCTTCTAAATATTCAGCCATTCTATTGGCCTCAATTTTTCATTGAGTCAGACAAAAAAGGGAACATGGAGCTGTGTTTCAGGATTACCATTTTCACACACTGCTCGGCGGGTCATATTGCCTTAAATTCCCTCTAATGGGTAAATTTGTCCTTTAGCATATTTTGTTTCCAATGATCAAATCCTTATGAGGAAAAAAGTGGCTGAATCTTTAGAAGAAATACAGTAATTGAGTGTACAGCCTATTTGGAAGGGTTGCCATGTGCCACCAAAATGTCAGGGGCTTCCTTCTGTCGCTCTTTGATTGATTTAAATCCCCATTGTTTAAATTTGATTAATTTTACTTGATGCTCAATTGGCCCTTTCGGCGTAAGAATTGGCGCTTATGCAGTAGCATGTTTGTATAACAAACTGATGCTACATTGAGTTTTTGGATCAATCATATACCTCTTTTTAACACCATTAGAAACTTGTCTCCGTGGGTATTTTAGACAAGAAGATTTTCCCTGTGCCCGTGAGTTTTTGGATCAATCATACATTGAGATCGTGCTAATTTTGTCTATGACGCAATGCGATAGAGGCGTATCACAGCTACAGAGAAATTACGTCAATAACATACGCTTGAAACGTTATGAAAAACTCACTTTACGCTGAAAGGATCTATTTACTCTGGTGCTGTCACAGCAACCTATTTACGTTTATTTCTTGTTTTTTCTTTGGCAGCATTTTGAGCGAAAGGCTCAGTTAGCGTCAAACTCCCCTAAGGCGGAATCGAGCGCCGGGGCGTCTGGTACGTCCTTGGAACAAAATAATCCCCAGCAGTGGTTTTACAGGGACCCTCAAGGAGAACTACAGGGTAAGCTTGTCTTGTCTCTATGACGCTCTTGCTTTGGTATACGAGTAGATGACCTTTGAGACAAGCATAACGTTCAATGCTTACAAAACAACATTGTAAGTTGATATCACGATAGGATTTTGTCTTCATTGAAGAATTCTGTGACACACGAAGACCTTCACGGCGTGGTAATCTGTGCGTGTGACCTTAACTCCGGGGTGATACAGAATTAAATAAATACACAAGTCATAGGCAAACTCGCATTTTACCTTTTTCAGCCAATGAAATTAATGGCTAGAAATTTGTCTGCAGGGTGATTAAGAAAATTATGTCTTTTTTTTATGAAAGGCCGTTCGGAAAAAATTGTGTGTTTCCGGTAACCCGACCGACCGTAAAAATATGGGCAAATGGCCAGTCGGCGATTTTTTTTTTTTTTTTTTTACCAAATATCTGCAAGAATGAAAAAAAAATGGAATCCAAAATCCTGTTTGGTGTTCAGATGTAATTGAAGTCGACTTTAAAGGAAAGAAAACATTAAAACACCCTGTTAATTGCTGAAGTTTTACTGCGCCCGCTGATCTAAGAAAATTATTTTTCGATCAGTGCGTGGTGGAAAATCAATGGCTTCCTGCACGCCGATACCGGTATTTGAGGTCGAATATCAATAGACAAACTCAATTCAAACCTAAAAATACTGAATTCTTGTCATCTAAGACGGAAAATATACAATGTCTTGACAAGAAACAAACATTTTTTCAAGTTTAATCTGTTCATTTTTACTTCGTTTGCAACGCAACATGAGTCTCCATTCCTGCTGTTATTTAGAAATGTCACCCTATTCCAATGATCCGTTTCAAATTTGTCTATAAGTGAGCATATCTTATTCGATGTAAGAGGAGTCGGTAGCCCAGGATTATGAGAACAGGGTTAAAAGAAATTGACCATGATGCATCAGTTGTTCTGGCTCTCCTAGCAGTGTCACTCTCCTTAAAACATACAGCAAATTACATGTACTCCCTGAAGCACCTCTGCATGTGAGAGTCAGTCAACATGTAGGCTTGATCTGTTCAACTTTCTGAAACTGAAAGTCTTTCTATCAATGTGATTTATTCTGGAAAAACTGCCAAAACGCAGTCATTGATACATTGAATTTTCTCAAATAAAACAGGTCTGTATTGGCAATTGACATGGACTTTCCTTCGTACACAGACAAAATTGTTAAGTACCGGTAAAGCGTGGCTTTACATTATTACAACAACAACGTGTCAAAATCAAAATGTCAACACAGGAAAACGAAACTTGTTATTTGGATATTTACATATATGGGTAGAAAAGAAAAAAATATTTGACAGCAGCTGCAAAATTTAGGGGAAATTGTAGCTATTCTCTATTTCATTTCACAAGTGATTTTGAAGCTGTAAATAATAAAATTCTGACATTGCATGCTTACTGACGAGCTGATCCAAAGCTTTGAGTTTTAAGTTTAATGATTTAGCAAACATATAATCTTTATAAAAAACAATCTTTAAGAATTGCTACAAAGAATAGCTGAACAATTTTTTGTATAGAAAATGAATACATTGAACAGATAGAGGTTTTTTAGTTTCATTTTTTGTCAAATGTTAAACATATATCCTTACACATAAATAAAGTCTGTTACCCTATATATACAGTCTGTAGAAAAGCTAAATCCATATATTTTTGTCAAGCGATTATATGAGATCATGTATAATGTATGCTAAACACCAATCGATCAAATAGCAAGTCAGAACATATATTAAAAAAAAAAAAAAAAAAAAAAAAAATTTCCCTACCTACCTACCCAATTTTTTTCAAACATGTTACCGGAAACACATATTTTTTTCCGAACGGCCAAATACTCACAATAATTTGAAATCTTAAATTTTTCATTATAGTCAGCATTTGAATTAAAAATTGTCTGTATGTGTATATTTATTTATTTTTTTTAACTCGACTGCCCTTTGTGGATGAGTTGCCAGGTACTCTTTGAAGGGCAAGGGTTTCCTCCCTGCAAAAAGCCCAGTTTCCTCTCCCACTAAACCTGGCAACGTGAACTTATAACGAAAATTATCTTGTCTGTGGTGTTAAACATCAACTGTGAATGAGATCTCCAAAATAACATAGCATTTTGTAATGCTGTATGTCTTCTAAAGATTCAGCCATTCTAATGGCCTAAATTTTCCATTGTATCAGACTTAAACAGAGACGTGGAGTTGTTTTTAAGGATAACCATTTTCACATGCTGCACATCAGGTGGTATTGCCTTGTATTCCCTCTAATCGGCAATTTTTTCTGGCCTCATTTAGCATATTTCTTTTCTAATGGTTGGATTCTTATGAGGAAAAAAGTGGCTGAATCTTTAGAAGAAATACGGTGTCTATGAAAACCCATATAAGCTTAATTTAGTTCTCTTATTTATTTGTTTTTGTAGGTCCTTTTAGCGCTAGTGAGATGGCAGAGTGGTTTAGTGCTGGTTACTTTACCATGACTCTGCTCGTAAAACGTGGCTGTGATGACAGATTCCAACCCTTAGGTAACTTAATAACACAAATAATAATAAATAAGTTTTTCAATGCTTTAAATCTTTTGGCATTAAAGTAAGTTTTTCAATGCTTTAAATCTTTTGGCATTAAAGTAATTTTTTCAATGCTTTAAATCTTTTGGCATTGAAGTAATTTTTTCAATGCTTTAAATCTTTTGGCATTGAAGTAAGTTTTTCAATGCTTTAAATCTTTTGGCATTGAAGTAAGTTTTTCAATGCTTTAAATCTTTTGGCATTGAAGTAAGTTTTTCAATGCTTTAAATCTTTTGGCATTGAAGTAAGTTTTTTAAATGCTTTAAATCTTTTGGCATTGAAGTAAGTTTTTCAATGCTTTAAATCTTTTGGCTTCGAGATGGTTTTCTCATAGCTGTTAAGGGTATTGACTCGATAGGTTGAACAGTATGTATCAATTGGCTGTGTGTTCCCACTTTCTCAAAAGAAAACTTGGCCGGCGTATGTGGCAGAGTTGCCAGGTACTCGCCGAAGGCCGCGGGTTTTCTCCGGGTAATGAGTCCGATTTCCTCCCCCACTAAACCTGGCAATGTCACCATATAAGGGAAATAATCTTGTGCAGCGTAAACCTAAATCAATAAAAAAAATCAATCAACCCTTAAAAGACCTATGAGGTATGGGTTTGAATCTCCCTTAGTCCAAAGAAAAATTATGCTGATTCACGTGACCCAGTAACCAGGTACCCCAAAGTTGAGGGTTTTGTCGGTGCAAATATCTCTCCCATATCACTAAACCTGGTAACGCTGTCATATGTTTATGAACATTAATATACTCGGACACGGGCTGGTTGATTGATGTTCGTAACTAAACCTGCCATATTAGTGAAATACCCCTGAGCATTGCTGTGGGAGGGTTGCCAGTTACCAGCGGAAGGTTGTGGGTTTCCTCCAGGCACTAGAGCCCGGTTTCCTCCCACAATAAAACTGACAACGCCGTCATATAAGTGAAATAATCTTGAGCGCGGCGTAAAACCCCAAACAATCAATCAACCTGAGTGTAGCGTTAACCATTAAGCCAACCTAAAGGCCAGTTGATATTCAGGGACTGGTTTCACAAAACAGTCGCATCGCCAACAAAGCCCAGTTGCCAATGGATACCGTAGTGATATGACGTCATGGCAACTACGATTGATCACACTGTGTGACGACTTTGTGAATTAAATTAGAACTACATGAAAACCTGCTTTGAAAGAAGTCACTTGCCCATGTTAACCTCAAAGGAGAACAGGGAGCCTTCTATCCTAGAAATCAATTTCATTGTTTCTATTTTTCAGGGGAGTTAATAAAACTATGGAAACGTGTACCTTTCTTACCGGGGCCACCTCCACCTAATATTGTGGTGAGTGAATCTCTTTTTACCATTTTCAATGTTTCCTGTTCGCTTTCCAATTTCCAGGATTCTGACATTAAAGTGGCATTAGCTGCCAAAGTTTGAGTTTTTCGATAAATTCTGATCGCCAAGAGAAATAAAATGTTGAGTCACATAAAATCTCCTCTCTTTCAACTCAATTCAAACTTTCGTTGGTGGGGTGGAATTTGGGTTTCTAGAAGCGCATATTTTTTTCGCCCTTCTGGATTTACTTACGGAATCACTGGTTTTCTTTTGTTTTTGGTGTGTCCTCGGGGGTTCAGTGGGTTACAGGGATCGTCTAAGGTCCGGGAGTTCCCTCCCCCACTAAACCTGGCAACACTGCCATATAAGTGAAATAATCTCGAGTGCGTCGTAAAACATCAATCAATTCTTTTGTTTTTGTGTTCAGAGTTCACCTGTGATTATCCCTCAACCAGAACTACAACAACAACAACAGCAACAACAACAACAACAGCAGCAGCAGCAGGAGCAGATGAAATTACTTCGACAACAAATGTTAGCTCAGCAGCATTTCCTTGCCAGGTAACAGTAAATTGTTCAACAATAAAATGGACATAGACCATATGCTAGCTCTAAATATTTGTGGTTTTTACTCCGTCTTATGTTTATTGGTTGCTACATGTAGGTATCCCAAAACTGTACAGAAAACCGTTTTTACTCCGTCATATGTTTATTGGTTGCTAGGTATCCCAACACTGTACAGTAAAGCGTTTTTACTCCGTCATATGTTTATTGGTTGCTAGGTATCCCAACACTGTACAGAAAACCGTTTTTACTCCGTCATATGTTTATTGGTTGCTAGGTATCCCAAAACTGTACAGAAAACCGTTTTTACTCCGTCATATGTTTATTGGTTGCTAGGTATCCCAAAACTGTACAGAAAACCGTTTTTACTCCGTCATATGTTTATTGGTTGCTAGGTATCCCAACACTGTACAGTAAAGCGTTTTTACTCCGTCATATGTTTATTGGTTGCTAGGTATCCCAACACTGTACAGAAAACCGTTTTTACTCCGTCATATGTTTATTGGTTGCTAGGTATCCCAAAACTGTACAGAAAACCGTTTTTACTCCGTCATATGTTTATTGGTTGCTAGGTATCCCAAAACTGTACAGAAAACTGTTTTTACTCTGTCATATGTTGATTGGTTGCTAGGTATCCCAACACTGTACAGAAAACCGTTTTTACTCCGTCATATGTTTATTGGTCGCTAGGTATCCCAAAACTGTACAGAAAACTGTTTTTACTCCGTCATATGTTTATTGGTCGCTAGGTATCCCAAAACTGTACAGAAAACTGTTTTTACTCCGTCATATGTTTATTGGTTGCTAGGTATCCCAACACTGTACAGTAAAGCGTTTTTACTCCGTCATATGTTTATTGGTTGCTAGGTATCCCAAAACTGTACAGTAAACTGGTCAACAATAAAATGGACATAGACCATATGCTAGCTCTAAATATTTATGGTTTTTACTCTTTTTATGTTGATTGGCTACTAGGTATCCCAAAACTGTTTTTACTCCGTCATATGATTATTGGTTGCTAGGTATCTCAAAACTACAGTAAACTATTTTTACTCAAACATATGTAGAGTGGTTCTTGGGGCTGATTAAAACTTAAAATACAAATGAATAAAATTTTTTTTTTTTTTTCTTTTCAACAGACAGTTACAGATGCAATCTATTATACAACAACTACAGCATCAAGATGGTTTTAGTAAACTTAGTCCACAACAACAACAACATGTAGCACTCCAGCTGTTATTTAAACAGCAACAGTTATTACCCGATCACCAGAAGTTAGCGATGAATTCCCCGACAAATGAACTGTCGCCGACACACCCAGGCTATCAGAGGTCTTTTTCACAGCCCGTGGAGCCGAGTGTGGCTAAACGAGAGGAGCAATCCGTCTGGGGCGATGCCGAGATTCCAGGTAACGACGCAACAAAAAGTATGAATATTTTACTTGTAGTCTTTATATAAGATCTTCAATCGGGCTCAATTCTCAATCCGTTCAGAGAAAAATTGAAGTTTTCACTCAATTGCCTATAGATGTGGAAGAGTTGAAGGGTGTTTTCTATGTGCGAAGATCACAGTTCCCGCCTCGACGACCCACCCCAATGGCCCCGTCCAAAGTGAAACGAAAATTCGATCAGGTTTTTATTCAGTCTCCCTACAGATTCTTTGGTAGGCCGAAGGTCAGGGGATTTCCTCCGGCAAAGAGTCAAATTCCTTTCCCACGAAAGTTAGCTATCCTGCCATATAAGTGAAATAATCTAGAGTTCGACAAAAAACATCAATCAATTGTATGTAAACGGTCAGGTGCGCTTTTTTGGGGACAGAGCTCATTTTCTTCTTGCCGTCAATCCTGACAAAGCGGCCAAATAAATAAATTAAATTAAATCAGTTTGAAAATGTTGAAATTCTGTTTCAGTTTCAGGTAATTGGTCACAACCTACAAGTGTTTGGGATTTGGAGCAGCCAAAACCACTGGAAAAATCTAGGAGTGTGAGTACACTGACATCTTTATTAAATGAGGATAAACGTTTAAAATTTGACTTTTTTTCATACTTTCTGATCGTCGAGATAAGAAGCTAAGGGTTTGTAGTTCATTTGTTTTTAACAAAATTAGAAACTTGTCTCCATGGTTATTTTATACAAGAAGATTTTTGCTATGCTTGTGTGTTTAAGTGTTCGTAAACTAAAAGATTCACTTTAAAATAAAGAACATTGATAGAGCCAATAACACATGTGAAGCGAATATTGTAAAAACTAACGCAATGTACACGCTCAAGATCGAGATCTTCGGAAAGGTCTTTTCTGCTTGATAAAAAAAGACAAAAGTTTAGCATATTGTTTTTCAACGAAATTTTCTCCTACCACTTAAATATTGCGTCTTACAACTTCCACGCGCTGTATAATTGCTATTCTAATCGATATAGTTTGTAATCTCTCTTTAAACAAAACGAAAAAATATATCCAACAACAGCTGATGCAGAATTCTAATGCAAGTCTTTTGCTGTGATGGAAACAGTCTGACTAGTCATACTTATCTGGAACGGGAATACTTTGAAGACCGGTCCCTGGTTGTCTCGGTGGCTCAGTCGGTTAAATTGACAATTCCTCAGTCCGACACATGCCTTACATTGTTGCGGCGCTTGAGCGATTTCCACTCGGATCAAATAAAAATTGAAAAATTTCTCTGGATTTTTCACTCGATCACCATATGTGAAAGAGTTACCTCGTACTCGCCGAAAGTCGTTGGTTTTCTTCGGACAAATATCTCGGTTTCCTCCCCCACTAAACTTCTCAATGCCGCCATATAAGTGAAATAATCTTTAGTACTGCGTAAAACATCAATCAATCAATCGTTCCTAAAGCTAGGGATTTAGGAGAAGAGCATTTGGCCCTGTGATTTGGGAATAAGGACAGTTGTTAAATTCACTGATTCATTTTTGTAAATTTCATCTCTTAGGAAGCAGAAGAACTTGACAGGCTTCGTCTCTTCGCTGAGGCCGAGGAGAAATTAATAAAAGAAGAGGAAATTCGTAGAAAACAAGATGAACTAAGAGCTCAGCAAGAAGAGTTACGACGACAACAAGAAGAAATACAAAAGCAAAAGGACGAAATAGAACGACAAAGACAGCTCGAGTTACAGGTCAGAGGTCATTCTTTTCAACAGGGATATTTCCTTTGCACCAAGTAAAGATTAATTATAATTTTGTTACCGGCACTTTTACCGGCTTAAGGGGGAATACGGTAAGATCTCACCTAATTCAAGGACCAGTGATGTGAAAATAACGAATTATTACATTGCTATTTGCCACATTTGGTCTATAAAAACAACACTGAAAAGACTTGAATTTTAAGTGAACTTTTCTTAATGTTTTTCTAGCCCATGAATTTTTTAGAGTACTTGAATTAGCGGAATTCTTACCGTATTATGTATGCAAAAAAAAAAAAAAAAAATTTGTAGTGTATGTACCAGAAATCTCAATTTGTTTTTTGCCGATTTTGATCACAAGATAGTAGTTATTGTCTCAAACTTGTTATTTATCCTGTAAGTTTTTCTTCTTTGCCTTTCAGAGAATTGAAGAAGCGCGTTTGAAGGAGGAAGAGCGTCTCCAAGAGGAAGAGGAAGAACGCCGGTTGGAGGAAGAATTTCTCAGACAACAAGAAATGCAACGGCAAAAAGATTTAGAGATTCAGCGTCAGCAAGAACTCCTCCGACAAAACGAACTGAAACGGCAGCAAGAGATACGCCAACAGGAAGTAGAAAGGCAACAGGAAGAAGAACGTAAGCAAGAAGTCGAGCGACAGAAAGAATTACAACGACAACAAGAGCTGGAACGCCAAAGAGAGGCAGAAAAAAATCAAAGGGAACAAGAAATGCAAAGGAGACAGGTTAGTTTTGAGCGATCTGATTCTCTTAACACTTTTACATCGCTGTGTGTTTTTGTGTTTTGATAACTGAGTGCGATTAAAAACTCAATATGGTCTGTAAATATTGGAGATATCATCTTGTGTGCATGTCGCTGCCGTATAAGCAAAATTTGGTTGAAACAGAAATCTGTTCATTATTAGCGCACATTTTTGACCCACGGGCATTACTGGCTTTATCAAAAACTAGTTTTTAGGTAAACTACTTACTTTCAAATTTTTTACTTACTTATCAGAATTTATGAGTTACGAGGAGAGGTAGTAACCAATGAATACAGGAAATAGTTTGGGTAACGACTCATCAGAGGCGAATGGCGGTATGGCGTTTCGTCTCGCTTTATATAGGGGCGTTTGTTGTCCCTGTTGCTAAGCGTGGGATTGTAGCATCCAGTGGGATTTTGACGTAACCGGAAGTTATCTGTCAGTGTATTTTGTGCGTAGCCGTGTGGCTTTGAATCCGGTTACAGAAAATACAACAGTCAGCAGGGGTTGATTGTTGTAATTTAAAGGTGCATAATAAATAATTTTGACACCCTATTCAATTTTAATCACAGAAGATAACCACAATTCTTATGTCCAATTTTGCCCTGTTTTATTTAGCAAGAACAGCAGAGACAGCAACAGGAAGCTCTCAGAAGGTTACAACAACAACAGCAAGAACAGCTTGCCAATATGCAGGTACCTCAGTTTTATTTAAAGCTCTGTTTACGAAGCTTTTCATTTCATTATGGTCCTCCGTGGCTCAGTTGGTCATAGTGATTGTCACTCAGTCCGACACGGGCCTTCCATGGGCGTGGGATCAAATCCCACTCAGACCAAATCTAATGGAAACATTTCTCAGTGGATTTTTCAATTGATCGCCATATGTGAAAGAGTTGCCAGGTACTCCTCGAATGTCAGGGTTTCCTTCAGGCAAAGAGAAATGATCTTGAGTGTGGCGGTAAACATCAATCAAATCAATCAATCAAAACGCTACTTGAATGTGCATTGTTGATACATGTAACATTAAAACGCTTATAGATTCTACTTCTGGGGAAAAATGTAAGTATTTTGTCTTTATGGAAATAAATACCAACATTTTGGCAGCTCATACCATTTAGGTTTGTTTGTTGTCCAACGAACTTTTCACAAAGACGAAGATTGATTGATTGATTGTTTGGTGTTTTACGCCGTGCTCAAGATTATTTTCGCTGGTAACTGGCAACCATCCCACATAGGTCGTTCGAGTGAAAACCCAGTCAGAAAATTTTCCAATTTTTGGACTGAGTGGGATTCGAACCTGCGACCCATTGGTTTCCACCATTGGCTGTTTGGATTGAGCGTCCAACGCTCTACCAAAGATGAAGGCCTAAAGGATGTTTTTGTATTTGCAGTTACCCCCCACAGCAAACTGGGTTAATCAAGACACATCCGACTCCAAGCAAACTATGTCTCTAACAGAAATACAACAGTTACAAAAGGAAGAAAGACTACGCAAAGAAGAGGTAATTGTCATCGTGGGTTGTTGGTTTTGTGCCACATTTGTCCTTATTTTTATTATGAAATATTTTCCTGTTGAAGAAATTAACATTAGTTTCTGTGGATTTTTCTTTTAAAGGGGCATGAGCTGCCAAAATTCATACTTTCTGATCGTCAAGACAGTAAGAGGCTTTGAAGGCCATCGAAAAACTAAATGATCAGCGTTGGAATGAGGAAAATTCGTACAGTATATGGCCTGTACGAATCGATAACATGTTCGAAAAGTAAACAAAATTTAAATAACCGGGACGACCATTCATTCATTCTAAGCCAAAGTTAGTTTAAAACAATACTTTATCATACATTTTCGAGACTAGAAGCACTAAAAAGCTTCTGAATTATACCTCTTGAGAAAAATAGCCAATAATTTCTGCAATCTGTTTTAACATCAAAATATCAACATTTTGGCAGCTCATGCCACTTTAAATGTATCTGTTCTAAGTGCTGTTAATTGCCAAGAACTCCCCAACGGTCAGGAATTTTTAAATTCATTGTGGCCAAAGCTCTTGGTTTCTCCTCACCCCACAAAACCCGTGCATGGCGTAAAACACCAATCAATCAAAGTGCTATATTTTGGGGTGTTTTTGTAGATGCAGAGGCAGGCAGAAGCTCAGAGAAGACAAATGGCAGCTATACAACAGCAACAACAACAACAAGCCCAGCAAGCTAAATCTTGGGCAAAACAACTGTAAGTGTCTAATCTTAATTCTGTAACTTTTTGTATCTTTGAGTTTTCCATTCCCACCCACACAGATTCAAAACCTTGTTTTTTTTGGTAGATAGTTTGAAGGGGAACTTTCTACCAAGAAACACAATAGAAAAAAAAAAGGAAAAACAAAGAAAACATCAGTCATTATTGAGCAGATAGAAAATGAAATTTGAACGGTTATAAAGTACGTTTAATCGCAAACAACGAATACAAATAAATATGAAGACTGGTTAATTATGTATATTAATGGATAACGTTCGTTTCACAGTAACTGGTCTGAATTCTGAAATTCAGAAATGTGGAGGCCACCATATAAGTGAAATAATCTTGAGTGGCGTAAAACATCAATCAATCAATCTAATGCTGGTTTGGTTATTTTGGGACCAAAAAATTATGTTACACCATTTAGTATAAGCGATCTCTTTTATAAACTAACATTCGAGTTTTATATTGACTCCGTGGCTTGTATATCCCACTCAGTCCAAAAAATTTGACAATTTTCTGACTGGGTTTTCACTCGAACGACCTATGTGGGATGGTTGCCAATTACCAGCGGAAGGTTGTGGGTTTCCTCCGGGCACAGGGCCTGGTTTCCTCGCACAAAAAACTGGCAACGCCGCCTTATAAGTGAAATAATCTTGAGCGCGGCGTAAAACACCAATCAATCAATCAACCGTGGCTTGTATAGGTTCACACTCTACAATTTCACTACTTCACATAATTCCGGTAATCCCAGTCTAACATCAAACTTCAGACACAAGGAACTTAGCAGATTTAAAGTCAAGAGTTAGTCTTACATTCTAGTTTTAAGCAATCTGAAATTTTTGTTTCAGCAATTTTACCACTCCCCAGCCCGACAGTCCAAAGTCTCTGAAAGAGATTCAGGAAGAACAAGCCCGGCAATTAGAAATAGAAAAACAGAAAAAACAAAGTCAACAGCCAGCTAAGGTGAGCAAGAAATATATCTGTATATAAGGATGTATTAACGACAATACTTATAGTGATAACAAATTTAAGACATCACCACGTCATCAGTTGTTTTTGAACACAATAGCTTTCGACACCTGTGCCAGTGTCTTATACTTATAGTTTCAAAAACCCACTGAATGGTAGCGCTAGTCCGTGAAAAAAAACCCATCTTGCGGCCCGTAAAGTGATAGTCTCTCCACCCACTCCTCTCCGTACCAGAGTTTTCCTCCAGGCATTGAACCTGGTTTCATCCACCACTAAACCTGGTTTAAGCTGCCATATAAGTGAAATGATCTTGAAGTCAGCGTAAAACATCAATCAATCAATCGACCAACCTTCCCACTCAAGCTGTCCATCAATGGACTGGAGGTTCGAATACAACTCATTCCGAAGATAAAATTAACATGTCCTGAGTAGGGTTTGCTCGATTGCTGTATTTGGAAGCGTTGCCAGGTTCCCGTGCCAGGTTTGTCTCCAAGAATAGCTCAGTTTCCTCTTCCGCTTAACCTGTAAACGCTGTCGTAAATGTGAAATGATCTTGAAGGCTGCATGAAATCCATCGACCATAAGTGTGAGTCGATCACTAAATATAGGGTTCAATCTCAGTCCACCGATGCTCTTGCCATAGTTAAGATGCGTAACCATGCATTGTGAATGTGTTACAAAAGGATTCCAGAGATTCTACTGACCAAGGCTAAGCTCTTGTCAGTCGTCAATCTAATGAAATATCATAGGTTTGGTTTGTTACAACAATTTATGGGGTGTAAATTGTCTCCATGGTTATTTTAGTCAAGAAGATTTTCCCTGTGCCCGTGTGTTTTAGTGTTCATAAATAAATATATATTTATTTATTGTAGCCAACGTTACCTCTTGGAACCGCCACAGTATGGGGGAATGGGTCCTCATCCTCTGTATCCTCCACATGGGCGTCGGAAGGGGCATGGGGCAACGGCCAGAAGACAACTAAGGTGGGAATCTGGGACGACCCACCCGTTGCGGTGACTCAGTCGACCAAGAACTCTCGCAAACAACCAAAAACTGTGTAAGTGTTCATACGGCTAGAAGTCTGGCCATAAGAGTATAGGCCCAACCATTGATTATGTGAAAGAAGTGCTCGTCGAAGGTCGGATTTTGGGGGCAAATAGCCTCCACCACTCGCCCCGACAATATGTATATATTATATTGCTTGTCTCTTCTATTTTAAAATTATTTCCAAAAACAAGCAGATATTCATATCTATGGAACAAGAAGAGTTGCCAGGTGGGAGGTTTCCTCCCCCACTAAACCTGGTAATACCGCCATATAAGTGAAATAATAGAGTGTGGCTAAAAATAACATTAATCAGTCAACCAAACCGTTGACCATAAAGGCATACATCTTAAGTTAACGGTCCAAATCTAGAAATTAGAAAAAGTGTCTTTCAGAAGGGTTTTCCAAAATAAAGAAAATATGTGTGATATAGAGTAATAGTTCTAAATGAAAACATGTGGGCAACATCCCCCCCCCCTTAACATCGAATGTGGAAATTATTCCCTAATTTTCTCAAAACGGATTTTAGTGCTACTTATCTCAAGAATTTATTTTTTGAACTAACGTAGACTTAGAATGAATGGACGTTCGTCACAGTTATTTAAATTTTGTGTACTTTTCGGTGACTATTTTAGCTCGTACAGAGAACAGGCTGTATGGATTTTCCCCATTCCAAGGCCAATCGTTTAGTTTTTTGATGACTTTTGAAGCATCTTACTGTCGACAATCATTCATGGAAAAAGTTCAAATTCCCGGCAGCTCATGCCACTTAAATAGATTTGTCTTGCTTGTATCGTCAAAGATTACCTTGGAAAGAAGTCCGTTAATAATCAATAATTAACACGTATGATGGGGTATAAAGGTCTAAATGACATGCCCATTTTTATACGCCCGTCTTGAAAAGCGGGCTGTATTATGGTATCATCTCCGTCCGTCCGGCAGTCCGGAAGTCTGGCTGTCCGGCGTCCGCTTTCCCTTCCGCTCCATAACTTCTAAAGTTTTGATTCCATCTGCACAATTTTTTCTAAGTATATACCTTATGGGTGGAAGGTGTGTCGCGAACTATTTTTGACATCATACATTGCGTAATATGGCAGCCATATTGGGTTATGTAATATTTACTTTTTCTCTCCATAACTTTAACAAATATGATCCGATGTTTTCAAATCTTTCATGTTACATACCATATTAACAGACAGTGTGTAAAAAAATTGTTTATGATATAAACTATTGCAAATTATTGGATTATGTACATTTCCTTTTATTCTTACTTTCATTTTCATGAAAATAACCTTTAAACTATAAAATGGCTTCTACTTTTCTGATTCTCATCAAAAAAGGATTTTTTCAAATTGCAATAATGTTTCTAAATTGATTAAAACTATTCTTAAGTCAAGATATAACGTTTTAATCAAATGAAAAATACGTATAAGGATTAAAGTTTTATCTACAGACAAAGAGATAAGTAACCCAGCCTTGTTCTATTTACATACATGTACGTTGTTTAAACATACTCTAAAGCTCTAAGTCTCTTATCACTACAAGTGTTGACAGTTTTATGGTCCTCAAGGGCCAAGGCTCTATACCACATGGCCATGCCATGCTCAACTGTTTTTTTTTTTGTAGCCAAATAATATAGAAAAATGATATTATGAGAAAAATTTTCAAATCTACTTGAATTGGTGTGAGCTGCAAAATTGCCAATTAATTGCATTTGTTTAAGTATGATTAGTAAATTAAAAACTACTCTTCTAAAAAATTGAAACATTTTAGTCCAAACTATATTGACAACAAGCAATGTTTAACATCACGATTTAACAACAGCGAGAATTGATGACTTGTACCGAGTACAAATCTTGTTAATAATCTTTGATCCAAATAGCCCATTTTAAATTTGATACAGATGGATTTTAAAGGTTTTAGTGGTAACATTTCATTTTGTTGACATTACATCACCATTTACCAAGCTTCAACCTCCTTCCTCTGAATTTTGAAAATTAAATTAAAATAAATATGGAAGGATTTGTTTTGGTATGGCCGCAGTTACTGTGCCTTTCCGGGCGTATTTTGGGTTTCCCGAAACTCTTGTTAACACTATTAGAAACTTGTCTCCGTGGTTATTTTATACAAGAAGATTTTCCCTGTGCCCGTGTGTTATGGTGTTAAAATAAATAATTAACGTGTTTTCTTTTCAGAGATAATAATTTCCCAGCTTTATCTGGGGTAGGAAAGTCTGTCTCTTCTAATAAAAACAATGCCAAAAACTCGAACAAGAATGTGGTGAAACCATCAAGGGATGAGGTAAGACATTAACATTCGATTCATTGCAACACTCTTTTGCGACAATGTTCCTAACAAGGCGTTTTTTTCATTGGCTAACTCATTCATTGATTGTGGTTTGAATAGAATTTCACTCAGCGAAAAAATTCTCAATGCTAATTTCTCTATGACCTGCGCAATGCTCTCAGGGACCCAGTCTTAGTTCCGTGTAGAAATTGGTGGATGGTCAGGTGTACGTCAGCCTTCCATTGATTGGTCATGAGTTCGAATCACACTCGTGACCAAGAAATTTTTTTTAATTTGGTCTGAGCGGGTTTTGAACCCACACCGCGGCACCCCTTGAGTCCGGCATATAACGTTAAATCACTTATCAATGTCACTTCTTTATGTGGCATTTAAAAGTCAGAGGTCTTAGAAGGGAGATAATAGCACTTTTTTAGATTGCATACTTCTATGTATCTGGATTTAAATAATTCACATGAACATGAATTTGCGCTTAATTGCTGGGTACATTTATACCTTAAAAATAATTTAAAAAGTTTGCTTGCTGGCGTATTAGAGTTCCTCAAACTTCTGTTCTGTTTGATTTAGGAGGCTGTACAGAGGCTATTTAGGAGTCAGACTCCTGAGGATGAATTTACACAATGGTGTGAGAAAGTCTTAAAAGGAATGGCTACCTCAGTGGATGGTATGTGTTAACTAAAATATTTTTACCCCTCGGACAAATTTTGTCCGTCTGTCAATTGGTCCTTGTAAACGCATTATCTAAAAAAGTCTTCAACTTACAACTTTGAAACTTCACAGATTTGTTTAATACAGCAAGTACAAGAAGACTATTGAAAAACAACGCTCGGATGTTTTTTTAAAGAGTTATGCCCCTTACATTACCACTGCTGTCAAAAGCCTTGTAAACACATTATCTAAAAAAGTTTTTAACTTACAATTTTGAAACTTCACAGATTCGTTTAATGCAGCAAGTACAAGAAGCCTATCGAAAATCAACATGCTCGGATGTTTTTTTCAAGAGTTATGCCCCTTACATGACCGTCAGCCAAAAACCTCCTTGTAAATGTGATACATGTATGTGGAGTAGTTTTTCACTCGCAACAAATTGTCTGGAAAATAAATATATCAACCGGTTTCTTTGGCCCAGACCCGAGGGGTCCTGATGGCGACAGCCACTTATTAAGTTTGTCACAAATTTTGTGACTTTAAAAAAAATTTACAGTAAAACCTGTCTAAACCTACAACTGATAAACCAGAATGCTGGCTTAACTGTGAACCGACCAATGTCAGATTATTTTCTGTGTTAAAAAGGAATGTTAAATAACCTTGATTAATTTCCTTGATGCCGGATTACTTTGGGTCAATTAGCTCAATTGCCCTATGTGGGGGAGGGTGGTGCTACCTGGGGGTGTTTCTAAAAATTTTACGCCCGACCGAAGTCCAATACAGGGCCTAACTGTCATGGCAACATATACCTGTAACATTACGTTACGCCCAGGCGCAAAGTTACGGGCATAAGTGTGTTAAGAAACCGTCCCCAGAATGAGCCCCAGGGGTGCTATTTCAGAAAACTAATCTAGCCAAGTAAGCTTTAATGCCGAAGCATGGCAGTTTTTGTTGGGGAGGTCAGTTTCTGTATAAAATCATTAAGTATGCCACATATATTAGACTTCCTGACGTTCTATGGTCTGTGGAGCCTAATGTCCAAATTTAGATCTGGGTGACCGTGGGTGAGAGGGGTTGGGGAGGAGGGGGTGATCTTTTGGTCCGTTGGTACTTTTGTCGCCCTATCACCTTGGCTGTTGAGTGCGACGTTAAGCCCCAATCAATCAAATCTAAACCCGTTTGTGAAATAATGCCCCAGAGGACTTCCATAAAACTAATTTAGCCAACTAAGAGCAGATAGCCGACTAAGCGGCCATGTTAAAGTAGAACAATTTTAGATGCCTAGGTAAAATAAGCTGTGTAAATCCCGTTATGAAATTGGTCCCTATGTTTTCTTTGGGTTAAGAGGGGAAAAAGGGAAGCAAAGTTATTTGACACTTTCGAATTTCCACTACTTAAACCATCAATGTTATTGTTTGCAGTCCCTACATTTATCGCCTTTCTTCAAGAAGTGGAATGTCCATATGAGGTGAGATTACCCTTCCATTTTAAGTTATTCTTTGCTAAATGTGTGTAAAAATTTACAAAGTTGTGTATACTGGCACCTCTGCTCTGGGTCCGATGACGTCTTCATATGACTGAAATGCTGTTAAGCAGGACCTAAAACCCAAATCACTCACTCGCTCAGTCCGATGAGTGGGATTTTCACTCCTTCGGTTGATTGATTGGTGTTTACGCCACGCTCAATGTTATTTCACTTATATGGCGGCGTTGCCAGTTTTATTGTGGGAGGAAAACTGGGCTATATGCCCGGAGGAAACCTACGACCATCCGTTGGTAACTGGCAACCATCCCACATAGGTCGTTCGAGTGAAAACCCAGTCAGAACATTTTCCAATTTTTTGGGACCGAGTCACTTCTTCGGCGTATGTGGGAAAGTTGCCAGGTACTGGCCGAAGGTGTTCTCCCCCACTAAACCTGGCAACGCCGCTATATTAGTGAAATAGTTTTGAGTGTGGCATAAAACAACAATCAAGCAATCAGTTTGCCAGATTTAACTATATATGTTATATCATTGAATCAATGGTAAGACTCAGTTATTATTAGACGCTCAATCAGAACAGCCTTCCACCAATGGGTCACGGGCTCGAATCCCACTCAGTCCAAAAAAATTGGAACATTTTCTGACTGGGTTTTCACTCGAACGACCTACAGTATGTGGGATGGTTGCTAGTTACCAACAGAAGGTTGTGATTCCTCCCACAATAAAACTGGCAACGCCGCCATATAAGTGAAATAATATTGAGCGCGGCATTAAACACCAAACAATCAATCAATCAAACAGTTATTATTAATGATTTCTATTGTTTAGGTGGCTGACTATGTACGGTCGTATTTAGGAGAAACGAAAGCTTCCTCAGAATTCGGCAAACAGTTTCTAGAGAAAAGGAGTTATTATAAGAACAAGGCCAGGCAACAACAGAAAGAAGAAGAGGTAAGCGATGGTGGAAAATCACGTAATAAAAAAAAGAACCAGGGCCCTGTCTTACAAAGCTGGCGTAAGTTACGTCGGACTTAAATCAGTGTTAAAGCTATATGAACTAGTCGCAACTGGTCCATGTTGTAGGCCCATGCGCAACTTTACGCCAGCTTCGTAAGACAGGGCCCTGGGCCATCGGTCTCTCAGATAGTCTCTCAGTCCGGCAAAAGGCTTTCCATTGATTGGTCAGGCCTGTCATTAAGAATAGACTGGGAGAGTTACAGTATGCTCTCCCAAAACTATCAGGGTGACCTGTTTCACTCTCCCCAAAAATGGTCTCCCAATATTCAATGAGGGTGCACTTCCTCTCCCATGTTTTTGAGAGAGAGGACATGATCATGATGAAATAAAAGCATCTGAAGTTATAGAAAAGGAATTTTTATTTTGGCAGAATTGTCGTGCAAATTCTGGAGAAAAGTCTTTTTAAAAAATGTTATCCAGTTTTCCATATTTTCATACAGTAAATTCTATTTTAATGGACATGAAAGGGTTGGAGAATAGTTTTATCTTGAGAGAGTGAAAAACATACACTCGCCTGAAACCGGCAGGAAGAGTTAGGGGGAGTGATAAACAGGTCTCCTCAGACCCCTCTGGGGGTGTGTAGAGGGAAAGGAGAGCAATCACTCTCCCTATAATGACAGCCCTGTTGGAAACGATTCAAATCACACTAGGCCCAAAAGAAAAATTGATACACGTGCATTCAACCACTGGGCTGTGGGTTTGAATCTCGCTTAGTCCAATGACAAGGTTCTTACTGGGTCTTTCACAAGATCGCCCAATGTGGAAGGGTGGTCATGCACCCACCAAAGGTTGGGGTTTTCCTCCGATCATGAAGTCTGACTTCCTCCCACATTCATTTTGACTATGAACCAATAAAAGTCAACTAATTTTCAGTGTGGTGTAGAAATTCTTTAAATCAATCAATCAATCAATCTTCTTCAGAATTAACTTTTATGTCCTCTTATCGTATCCATAGTAATGTTAGTAAAATATGTCTCACTGTCTTCAGTGTTTTATAAATACAATGTTTACTATTTTTTTCTTACTTTCAGGACAGTATTTGGGGTCCTGCGCCCGCAATTAACCCTAAAGGATCCCGCCCTTTAAGCTCCTACGGGGATTCTGAGAGCGCACGCAATAAGAATCGTAAGGGCAAGAAGAAAATGCAGAAGTTAGATGCCAGCAACTTGGGCTTTACAGTACATGCCGCCCCGGATAGAATTAACGTTGGGCAAATTGAGAATCTAGAGTGATGGATTATCTCCCTTTAATTATCAGTGCTAAGACTTCGGATATGTTACAGAATTTGTTTTACAACCGTTCCAAAAAAACGTTGTAGTGTCGGTTGGCGGTAGATAGATTGAAATTACATTTTTGGTGCTGTGTTACAATCAGATACTGAGATTATGTATAAATGGTGCATATATATAATATACACATTTGGCATTTACTTATGTCACATGTAAAAGCTGTCAGACCGTCGGACAAAATCTGTTAAATACCAGTATTAAACTGCAATAGTTTACCTGAAAAGTTAGAATTTTGCATCTTCTCTGTGGACTTCTGCTGTGAAAGACTGACAATCATAAAATGTGTGTGGCTTGGATGGTGGAACAGTTTTCGCACCAAATTACAGACTTGCTGTATGGGTTTAAGATTTTCAAAAGAGTGAGATGCTCTGTGGAAAATGTTCTGAATTCGACACAAAGATGGACATCGAATTACCGATCGTAAAATTTGAAGAAATGTTTTTATGGAAGCGTTTCTGGTAATATCATCTCCTGGAACAAGTGGGGGCATCCAGGGTAGTGTGATGGGGCCCAGGGCCTCACTAATAAAGGGGCCTGTATCTGGTGTGCAAGTCCAGGAATACCTCAGTGAAGAAGCTCCAGTTCAAAGAAATAGATCCACCAGGCTTTTATAAGAAATGAGTAGAAGTTGGTTACTCATTTTGGACTACTGGAAATACGGTTTTAGGGAGTTCCACCCAGGATTTTCAAGAACCTATGGCGAGGTCGGGTTGTACCCATTATGACGGACTAATTTACCATAGAAAAATGCATCTTGGTTGCCATAACTCGTTAAAGGTCAGCATTCGGCCCACATTGATAATCTCAACGTCATAAGGCGTGTAAAACCCGAATCAAATTTATCCGTGTCAGAAATTCTCAATGATGAAATTCACGTCCTTTTTCTGTGGAAAATGTGTGATTGGTTAAAGCCAGGCAAAGTATAGAGTCCCCAGAAATCTGTGCCGAAATCTCTTCATAATCAACTGAACCAGTTCTATCATGCCAATACAAAATTTACTGCAAAAATCGTAATATCTCGTTAAATAATGTTATAAGTTGGATTACCTAATACTGTTCTTAATTCACTTCTACAAGGGGAAAAAATTCTGATGGGATATTTCCTCTCCTGGCGATTGCCCTGTGCGGAATGGTTGCCACAAAGTCACTTGAAAGTCGGGGGGGTTCTTCGGGCACAGAACTGCTGTCCTCCCACAATTGAGCTGGCAATGTCACCATAAAACTACAGCATAAAACAATCATTCCCAAGACCTTCTTTACGTCCATTTGTCGCTTGCGGAAGCGTCCAACCAGCAACCCTTTCCTATCCCAGAATCCGAAAAAAGAATTTTGGTACCTTTAAATCCAATGTATGTTTCCAAAGGGTACCAATGAATGGTCATTGCTTCCTTCTCTAATAAACTCAGTTAGGTCGCCAGGTCTCTGAAATAATCTGGAATACAGCTTAAAGCATTGCTCAACCAATGCAGTGCTCAGTCATATTAAGAAGAAAATAAACTTAAAAGGAAATGAAATTTCTGCTACACTGACTTTGTACCGACAAACCTATCATTGAAGAACTGTGATAATTCCTTTTTATTGTGTATGCGTGTGTGTGTGTGTTTTATTTTTAATTCTTTTTCAATTGAATATGATTTGTTAATGTTTTTAATTTGAGTTACATGTATCCCTCCGTCAGTTGTGTTGAAGGTCTTTAATTAAAACTCTGGCCCCGGTTGTTCGAAAGTGTATTAAGGCCCGTTCTAACTGTGCGATTTGTGGTACCGACTTGTAGGATGCGATTAAAATGGATGCTTTTAATTGGTCAATATGATTTTTTCAACCATTCAAATGCCTCCATTTTAATCCCATATTACAAGTCAGTACGGCAAATCGCACAGTGAGAACGGGCCTTTAAGCTTAATATCGGTTTAACTTTGAAATGTCACAATTTAATTTCTTTGTTATGCGACGTCATATAGACTGGCATTAAGCCTTTTGAATAACTTTTGAATAACTCTGCCCAGAAAACCTGTAAGTAATTAGCCAGTACAAACATTCGAATTCTGAACCAAAGTCTAACCTTGTCAAATCGTTTCTATATGTTTTATTATTTAATTGCAATGGAATTACTCAAATGTCTTGTAGTGCAGGTCAAAGGGCTTGGGGGAGGAGGGCATCATCGATAAAAATTGCATGATCAGATTTGTCGCAGCTGCAAATGTTTGACTAGAAGCTTGGGCGTTTCCATGCCTAGTTAACCGAGCAACGTCTCTGACTGGGTTGACACTCGAACGACTTATTTGGGATGGTTGCCAGTTACCAACGGGAAGGTCCTGGGTTTCCTCCGGGCACAGAGCCCTGTTTTTTCCCACAATAAAACTGGCAACGCTGCCATATTAGTGAAATAATCTTGAGCGCGGCGTAAAACACCAAACAATCAATCAACCAAATACAATGGCCTTCCTGGCGTAGTATGTCAGGTCTGTGGAGCCTTACGTCAAAATTTAGATGGGAGTAACTTGTTATTAGGTTGTTAGTTTCATGACCATTATGATCGTAGCTGTTCAATATGACACTAAACTCCAATCAATCAATCTGAAATTAGTCTGACAAATGTAATTATTATCTATATGAAATTGTTAATATTAGGAGTTATTCAAAGCTCCTTTATGACCGAAATACTGTTAAGCAGGACGTAAACCAAAATCAATCACTCACTCAAAGCTTCAAGAAATGCTGTCGGTAAGCATTATTAGCATTACTTAATTTATGTAATTAATTGCTAAGTTAATCAGCACTTATGGATATTTCTGTAAATACTTTGAATGGCACAATGAAATCTGTGATGGGTGTGATTGTGTGTTTGAAAAAGTCATGTGAGATTGAACGTTATGTGTGTTGTGCGACAGATGTTGAGTTCAAACTATGAATGTACATGTTGTGGCCTGTTGTGGAAAGTTTGTTTGGTTCATGATTTGTTCATGTATTGACAGCCCATTTTGTAGTCCGGGTTTCTGACTCCAAAATGACTATATTTTTATACTGACGCTCGTATTTTGTACGACTAAAATACGCCCATCAGTAGAAAATCATTGTCGAGTTTGGAGATTTTGTCTGCAGATAGTCTATAACATTTGTTTAACTACGTTAAATCTAACCTCTGGGGCAGTGCGAGTTCTAGAGTTCTCTCCCTGCTCACTGACTTAGCGAAGTAGTAATATCTAAGAGAGTATATTGACAAGAGTGGTCACTTCGTCCGCGCCATGTTGAATTTGAACTGACAGGATTCGATTATTAGGAACCTCCTCTCTGTAGGGGGCGCATAACAGTCGAATCGTGTACAATCGGAACACCCTTCCGCTAGGGGGCCAGAAGAACATGCCGGCAATGCTGATTGGACGGAGTGACATTGTCAATCTACTCTCTTTGGTTATATCCCATCTGATCTTCTAATCTCAATCTTTAAAAATTCAAATATATTTAAATAAGGCTGCAGACTTTTGACTTGCATTTAATCACCAGACAGAGCTTTGTATGGAGTCGAATGAAACAAGCAGAGCTTTTCACTTTTATTCGTTAAGTGTGTGTGTGCGAGAGAGAGAATGTGTGCCAGGATTGTTTAGTTCTGCTTGGTCAAAATGTGCTGACTGATGCGTGACTGTGAAAAGTTCCAGTCATTTTAACTCGAACAGTTTTCATTTATGTTTTGACTTTGCTGTTTTTAAGTTGTTTTCCGTTTGTCCTGACTTTTGGGGACGACATTGTACATTAGTGTGTTACGTCATTGGTTTGGCAATCTCCTGTTAATGAAATGAGAGGCTGGCATTAACAGTGTACATTTATCGAAGACGGTTAACGAACAAACTGTCTTTGTAAAAATAAAATAAAATATTAAAGATCTCATAAATAACTGGTGTTTATTTGTTACTTGATTAGTTTTGTATGTATTTTGGGTTTTTTACGCTTTCAAGATTTTCACTTAAGCTTATATCTAGCGCCTTTGCAGCAATAGGAGTTAGAGCAGCGACCGGTTGGCCCGGTGTCAGTATACTGTGACTGGGTGAGGGGGCTTGTTGGTTGTCGTCGGCAAGTCGTCTCGGTGAGGCAGCACCTAAAAGAGCGATGGAAATCCGCCCTGCAACAAGGAGACAACGTCTTCATATAACTGAAATACTGTTGACCAGGGCGTAAAACCCAAATCACTCACTCTAGCGCCTTTGTTTGGAGTGTTTAAAATCCAATGGGTGATTGATTGATGTAAAACACCGCACTCAAGATTAGTTCAATTACATGGCGTCACCAGGTTTAGTGGCAGAGGAAATCTGGTTAAAATCCAATGATGTCCCTCTGGTTTGGTGGCTCGGTAGACACAGCTCAGTCGATTATTCTAAACATATTAATGAAAGGGTACAGTAATTCCTATGACCGTATTACTTCCAGTTCTAAGAGTTTGGTTGCCAGTTACCAACGGAAGGTCATGAGTTTACTCCGGGCATAGAGCCCGGTTTCCTCCCACAATAGAACTGGCAACGCCGCCATATAAGCGAAATAATCTTGAGCGCGTAAAACACCAAACAATCAATCTAAGAGTTTGAGGTTATTTACTGGATTGGCGATCACGTTATAATTCATCTCCAACCAGCGCAGCCTTTACTCGGAGGTCATTTCAATTTGGTAGCGGGGGACTCTGTGGTCCAGTGGGTTAGAGAGATCGTCCCACAGGCCTTCCATCAATGCGGCTCCGGATCGAATCACACTCCGACCAAATGCAAATTTGTATGTTTCACTTGGTCGTCCATATGTGGAAGAGTTGCCAGGTACTCGCCAATGGTCGGAGTTTCCTTCGAAAACCTGGCAACGCCGCCATATAAGCTTGAGTGCGGCGTAAAACATCAATCAACCAATTTAGTGATGATCGTCGTATCTAGCCAGGTACTCGCCGAAGGTCTGGGTTATTTTCGGACAAAGGTCCCGATTTCCTCTCCTAATAAACCTGGTAACGCCGCCATTTGAGTGAAATAATCTTGAGTGCAGCGTAAAACCTCAATTAATCAGTCCAACAAAACAACACTGTTAAGAGAACACTTCATCGAAGTCCAGACGTTCATTTTATTAGAGGTTTTTATTTTCAATAGAACCCAGCTTTCCAAATCTTGATCTGTAAAACAAAGAAAACATTGTGGCATTAAACTGAATGGTGCGTGTTAGACAACTGTCCATTTCTAATAGTGACTAAATATAGGTGAATCTAAGACCGGTTTTCATTAACTGGCAATACTTGATTAGATTGGTGTTTTACGCCGCACTCAAGATTAGTTGACTTACATGGCGGCGTTGCCTATAAAATAACAGTGCACCGTCGGAACCCGCGATTTAAACTTACGCTCACTTTAAACAGGGTGGTGGTGGGGGGGGGGGGAGGGGGGGGGGGGCTCCCTGGCTCAGTAGATAGAGCGTTGGACGCTCAATCCGAACAGCCTTCCATGGGTCGCGGATTGAAATCCCACTCAGTCCAAAAATTGGATGGGTCGCGGGTTCGAATCCCACTCAGTCCAAAAATTGGAAAATTTTCTGACTGGGTTTTCACTCGAACGACCTATGTGGGATGGTTGCCAGTTACCAGCGGAAGGTCGTGATGGGTTTCCTCTGGGCACTGAACCCGATTTCCTCTCACAATAAAACTGGCAACGCGGCCAAATAAGTGAAATAATCTTGAGCGCGGCGTAAAACACCAAACAATCAATCAATCACTTTAAACGGGGGGCTTGTTGAGAATTTCCCCCTGGGCATCCGAGGATGGGAATAGTCAAGATGTATTTTGTCTCACGTGATCGATGTATCCAATGAACGGTTCCTCTCCGCTGGAGGCAGCCCCGATGATCAGCGGGTGATTCTGTATTACAATATTACCTGAAGAAAAAAAAAATATATTTTACCGAAATCAAAACAAAATGTATGGAAGCCTGTTTTGGTCCTATAATTGAAAGAATTTCGCGGAAGTGGCATGAGCTGCTAAATATATAGGAAATTTCGCTAAAACGGAATTAGCTATGGGGTCATCCTTTTTATCAATAAGTACAAAATAAGAGCTTTTCGTTGGTATACTACCAATCTCAGAGATGTACGCAGTCTGATAACTTCGGGGATTTACGTGCGTGAAATACCAAATCCGACCGGTAGCGAGCGAAGATAGCCGAAGTGTGTTCCGAGTGAGATGTACGTACTCTTGGTGCGTGTCTTCAACGCTCCCTTTAACAGGGCTCTGTACCAATGGATTATGGTGCATGTTAATGTAAATACATCTTCGCAAGCCAAGTTAAAATCTTCATGTCCCCATTCCGTGTTTTACCTTGGCGGACTACTCCCGTAAATCGAACAGCGCCCACTGGTGAGAATGTAAGAGTTGTCTTTCCTAGACTTACAGGGTCTTGGCCAATCAGTAGGCCCTACTCGTTAAACAAAAGTTCAAGGTATACACAGCCGCCATTATGTTATTTTCAGTGTAAGCGCCCGAGGATTTGATTAGCTGCGAGAAGTTTTACTCGCATCTAATCAAAACGAGCTGTTCGATTTACGGGTTCAAGTGGAGTAGTCCAAGGTAAAACACGGAATGGGGACATGCAGATTTTATCTTGGCTAGAGAGGATGATGTAAATATAGCTATACACATTTTTCCTAACATTCCCAAGGCTGCTAAGAAAGCAAGAATACGGCCCGAAATTTCATTGTCTAAATCGTGTCACTTGTAAAGTACATGTTCTAAAGTAAATTGAACGCAAAATAGGATATAATAAGGTGAAGAATTACTTTAAACCCTAAATGAAGCAGCGCCCGCCAAAAAAAAAAGCCCATCAAAAGGTTACCTGTCACTTGTTGAAATATGCTATCAATTTCACCGTTATCGTTTTCAATTGTTAACTCCAAACTCGGATTGTCATTTACGGCGTCATAATTCACCACCAACGTCTTCCAGCCGCTCTGAAAAGAAAAAAGAGTTACAAAAAAAAGTTACACTTGACGAAGACACCAAAGCTCGTGTTGTTCAAAAACAACTGACGACGTGTGATGTCTTAATTTTTTGTCATTGGAATTTTCCTGTACATCTGGAACTTTCGTATTTTCTGACGAGGTTTGAATCCGTGGCTCAGTAGGTAGAGCGTTGGAAGCTCAATCCGAACAACCTTCCACCAATAGGTCGCGGGTTCGAATCCCACTCAGTCCAAAAAAAAATTGGAAAATTTTCTGACTGGGTTTTCAATCGAACGACCTATGTGGGATGGTTGTCAGTTTCTACCAGAAGGTCGTGGGTTTCCTCCGGGCATAGAGCCCGGTTTCCTCTCACAATAAAACTGTCAACGCCGCCATATAAGTGAAATAATCTTGAGCTCGGCGTAAAACACCAAACAATCAATCGATCTAGGATGGGCTTCCTCCTCAACAAACGTGACAGTGCTGCCTAGGAGTCGCTGTATATATCTAAGTGTTTATTGGATAAGTAAGAGTTATTGAATGGCTTCCCGAGGGTATGGAAGATATTTGAAAGGTTGGACTCGAGTGCGAATGCACGAGGCCACACCTCGCAGAATTTCTTCCATACTCGAGGGTGTCATTCAATAACGTGCTTGTACCATGGTATTAGTGATTGACGTTGTCAATCAACTAGCACGTGTATACTCTCTGGTACCCAGTCAAGAGAGCCATACAACAACTTCCAAAATCGGGAAGTTATTCAACGCTTAGCCCCGCCCACTCTCTGTCCACTGGGTATCGGATTTGTCGAGAACTGCTCATCAAAAGAAAAACGCCGCAACCACGATACAAAGTAAATGTTGCTCGTAGATGTACGACATTCCTAGCTTCGATGGAACGTTTTTGATATTCCAGGATATATTTTCCAGGATATATAATATATGTATAGCCCAGGAGCTATATATCCTAAATTATTACTCACGGGATTTCTAGCTTCCACTGTAGACGGAACACCCGTATCCAGGAAGAGCCGAGTACTGCTGTACTCAGGCGCCATGTTTAACCCGACAAACACAGAGCCGCCGCCAAGAGAGTCGCTGTTTGCCACCAGCGCTGTTGTTCGGGCGTTATTCAAATCAGTCTCCAAAAAACGTATTTCTATACGAAGCTGTGCGCCCATCTCTGTGGCGTTGAAAAAGGGAATTTCTAGCTGCCCACCGTTAAAAACACCAACGTAGCCGTCAACGGAACCATCAATTGACGCCGATACGTTGACGTCGGTGTTGTTTATCCAAACTCTGTTTAAAGCATCACGGACCTGGCCGTCGTAGAAAGTTATATTGACGTCGGGTTCCCGATCTGTGAACACAACGTTCAAAAGTTTATTTTTGTTTTCGTTAATCAAATAATGTGTGTTTGTCATATTGAGACATTGAAATAAGTAAATTGCTGTTATTGTGCAATGTTTGATAAAAATGACGAACAATTTGCTAATTCTGTTTCAAAGAAAGTTTCCCCGTACTTGGCAGTTCATACCACTTTAAGCAGTGCCCATAACGGAACGAAAATTACTCCCTCCCCCGACCCACTGCTTTTAAGACCTAAATATTGACATCACAATTCGAATAAACCGACTGCCTAATGACGTCATCGTGTTATTTGGACGCATTCCAAATGACAGACTGGAGGTAATTCTGCAAAGAAAGCACAGCCTTACACTGATTTGGGAAGATACATGGGTTTGTAACAAAGCGGTCACTTCAGACCACTACAGACGTATGTGGAAGAGTTGCCAGGTACTCGCCGAAGTTCGGGGGGAAGGGGGGGGGGGCTCCCGGGCAATGAGGCCGGTTTTTTTCCTCCACTTAACCTGGTAACCCTGCCATATCAGTGAAATAATCTTGAGTGCAGCGTCATACATCAATCAATCAAACCACTACCCGTTTGTATACCATGATTTTTGAGTGACGTTGAAAGGCTTTAGACCTCCTTTGTCCGCTAATCGAAGAGAGTTTTCGATTGGCTTAAATGCCACTTGCTCAAAATAATTATTTTGTTTCTATAGTCAAGTTCATTACCTGCAAACGGTGTCCCTCCGATTAAGCTGGTACAATCACAGTACCTCGCCTCGTAAACAAACGACTCAGGCGTACAGTTCTGTCTCTCACCAAACTCGTCCATAAAAACTCGGTTATCAAAGGATACACGTTGCCTTAGACATTCTGCGGTAGAGACAAAATAAATGACAAGGATATGGTGGCTGATTTGCGCCATTTCGCGTTTTCGCCTCCTAGTTCTCGCAGCGAAAACGCGAGAACGCGAAATGGCACAAATCAGCCACCATACAAAGAAATAGCAATCAGGATCGCTCGTGCGAATACTATTATGTTGTATTGGTTGATTGTCGGATTGATTGACTGACTGGTTCGATTTTAACATTGGATTTTTTTATTTTTTATTTATTTATAACCAATGGACCGAAAGCCAATTACAGGGGATCTCTATCACTATATACACAATATGAACAATCTGTTAAAAGAATTAGAAATATGTGATTAAGCCAAAAATTTATTCTATCGCCAGACAATGGATATGATAAACATAAAAATGATATAATAATTTAGAAATAAAAGACCAAATAAAGATAGGATTGGTTTTATGATGGTTTAATTACTGTTCTGACTGATTGGCTGCTTACTGAATCGATCGGTTAATTGGCTGATCACTAAAGTTATTGATCATTGAATTGATCGATTATTGACTTGACTGATTGGTTGTTTTTTAAATTGATTACTGGAATGAATGATTAATTACTTATTGACTGATTTCAGATTGATTCATCACTTTGAGTTAATCGATTACTTGACGAAACGATTGATTAATGGATTGTTTAAAGGGGCATGAGCTGCCAAAATGTTGATATTTTGACTTAAAGACAGAATGTTGAAATTATTGGCTATTTTTCTCAAGACGTATAATTCAGAAGCTTTTTATTGCTTCTAGTCTCGAAATTGTGCGATAAAGTATTGTTTTGAACTAACTTTGCCTTAGAATGAATGAATGGTCGTCCCGGTTATTTAAATTTTGTTTACTTTTCGGACACGTTTTCCGTTTGTACGGACCACATACTGTATGGATTTTCCTCATTCCAACGCCAATCATTTAGTTTTTCGATGGCCTCCCAAGTCTCCTACTGTCGTGACGATCAGAATTTATGAAAGAAGTGTGAATTTCGGCAGCTCATGCCACTTTAATCACTGGAGTTATTGATCATTGGGTCGATTGACTGATTAATGGATCGATTGACTGATTAATGGATCGATTGACTGATTAATGGATCGATTGACTGATGAATGAATTCTTTGACTGATAATGAATTGATTGACTGATAATGGATTGATTGATTAATGGATCGATTGACTGATAATGGATTGATTGATCGATTGATTGATTAATGGATTGATTGGCTGATAATGGATCGATTGACTGATTAATGGATTGATTGATTAATGGGTCGATTGACTGATAATGGATTGATTGATCGATTGATTGATCAATGGATTGATTGACTGATAATGGATTGATTGATCGATTGATTGATTAATGGATCGATTGATTGATTAATGGATTGATTGACTGATGAATGAATTCTTTGACTGATAATGGATTGCTTGATCGATTGATCATTGGACTGATTGACTGATAATGGATTGATTGACTGATAATGGATTGATTGATTGGTAATGGATTGATTGATTGATAACGGATCGATTAACTGATAATGGATTGATTGACTGATAATGGACTGATTGACTGATAATGGATTGATTGATTGATAATGGATTGCTTGACTGATAATGGATTGATTGACTGATAATGGATTGATTGACTGATAACGGATTGATTGATTGACTGATAATGGATCGATTGACTGATTAATTGGTTGATTCTGGCTGCTGATTCATCGATTATATCTTTATTGATTATTGATAAATTGATGATCAAAGATGAGTTGTGTTAACGGGCTTACCTTCTCCGCCCTGACCCTTTGTGAACGTCCACAATAACAGAAAAGTGGCAAGCCATGATACGCTCTTCGTCATTGTCTGCAAGGGATGAAACACAATATCTCCGGTTACCGTGAAACACGAATGTGACATGAGCTTCCAAAATGGTCGGGGCTTCCGTGGCTCAGTAGGTAGAGCGTTGGACGCTCAATCCACACAGCCTTCCACCAATGGGTCGCGGGTTCGAATCCCACTCAGTCCAAAAAAATTGGAAAATTGGAAAATTTTCTGACTGGGTTTTCACTCGAACGGCTTATGTGGGATGGTTGCCAGTTACCAACGGAAGGTTGTGGGTTTCCTCCGGGCATAGAGCCCGGTTTCCTCCCACAATAAAACTGGCAACGCCCCCATATAAGTGAAATAATCTTGAGCGCGGCGTAAAACACCAAACAATCAATCAATCAATCAATCAATCCAAAATGGTCATATTTAGACATTTTTGTATATTTTCCCCAAAAAATAAAAATTAGAAACTTTTTTAGTGATACCAGTCTCGAGAATGTACTTTAACTCAGTCGCTCGATTTCCTCCCCAACTGTATACATCTTCTGGAGCCAAGTTTTTAAAACACGGAATGGATTCCATGAAAAAATTAACTTTAGGCTGAAGATTGATTGATTGTTTGGTGTTTTACGCCGCGCTCAAGATTATTTCACTTATATGACGGCGTTGCCGGTTTTATTGTGGGAGGAAACCGGGCTCTGTGCCTGGAAGAAACCCACGACCTTCAGCTGGTAGGCCTAACTGGCAACCATCCCACATAGGTCGTTCGAGTGAAAACCCAGTCAGGAAATTTTCCAATTTTTGGACTGAGTGGGATTCGAACCCGCGACCCATTGTATAGGCTGAATAAGATACCACAACTATTAAAGTCTGGTAAATCTTAAATGCACTGTGAAGCATCAATCAGTCTATCAAACGGGGTATGAATCGTGCTCTCTTATAATTAAAATATTTTTAGTTAAAGACTATAGAACTAATTTAGACCATAAAAATGTTTACATACATAATCGAATGTATATATATATAATCGATGGCTATCTTAGACAAGAAGATTTTCCCTGTGCCCGTGTGTTTTAGTGTTCATAGATATATATAATCGACTGTGTCAACTTAAAAGAAAATGAAATGTCATTTTTAGGGAAATCGAAAATACGTTTGATATAAATTACTAAGTGTATACATATATAAGTCACGTATAAATGAATATTTAACATATATATAAATATTATAAGTTGATAGCCTTAAAAGTTGATACCTAAATCTTGATCTTACCTTAAATGGAGGCCAAACGCATAAACAATTGAGTACAGTTTTCATAAGCAACATGCAAGAGGTTTCACAGCCATTAATTTAAACAGTCTAAAACAATAACAAACTATATCCGGGTTTACAAAAAAAAAAACTTACGCCCTTTACTTACTATATATATATTATATATATATATATATATATATTCATCTGTTCATTAACTTCCTTTGCATATAGCCGCATAGCCTTTTATACTTAGTAATTATCTTGTCGCAAATTAACAAGGCGTAGCGAGTTACACAAAGGACGCAGGCCTATATACATACGCCTAGACTTATAGTATTGTTCTTAAAAATCCATTCGAATCCTTACATTCAATTAAAGTATTAAACATATATAAACTTAGCCAATTATTTTTTTATTCGGTTTAATAAACGGGAAATATTGCCTCAAGATATGAAACAACACTAAATATGATATGAAACAACACTAAATATGATATGAAACAACACTAAATAAGAAGTCATTTTTAATCTACCGTTTTCTTTCGCTATATGTATAAAGCAAAGGCTTACGTAAAAAAAAAATAGTATGAGCTGCCACAGCTTGAGGCTTTTCAATAAATTCTGACTGTCACGACAGTGCGTGGCTTTGAAAGTCATCGAAAAACTAAATGATGGAATGAGGAAAGTCCATACATTGTGTTTGCCGTACCTGTCGAAATAGTGTCCGAAAAGTACACACAATTTAAATAACCGGGACGGCCATTCATTCATTATAAGCCTGTTAGGTCAAAACAACACTTTATCGTACTTGCTCAAGACTAGTAGCACCAGAAGTAAACGAAGGACTTCTGGAAGTATACTAAGACGCGTCTGAACGTCTTGAGAAAAATACGCGATGATTTCAGCATTCTGTTTTCACAGCAAAATATAAATAGTCTGGCAGCTAATATCACATTAATAGTCAAAACATTATTCATGTTAATGTCCGCGTGTGCGTGTGTGTGTGTTTGTTTTATGTTTTTCTTTACCAGTCATATAGATCGATTGATTGTTATTTTACGCTTCTACGCTATTCTGAGGTAATACTATTAATGCTGAAAGGGTTCAAAGATAAAACCCTGGGGTAATTTAGAATATAATTCAACCCGATTAAAACTCAATCGTCATAAAGTAAGTAAGTTTATTAACCGTAAGCATACAGCTTAAAGTTCAGTTCACGACTTCTACTTAATTATACGCCCACCTTTTTCTGAGCGTGTAATATAAAGATTTGTTGTCGGGATGACGCGATAATCTAGGCTATGATCTGCATGAAGAAGTAACCTCGTTTATTTTTACCGGCCATTTTGAATGTCGACAGGAATAAAAAGGGGATTTTTGCCTTCCGTACATTTTGAAATAGCCACTCAAAAGGTACAAATGTACTAATTCAAAGGGGGTTAGACTCTTTTTTGAATCAAAGTAACTAAAATGAGTATGAAAACTCTGGATATTAGCCTCATCCCCAGCAAAATTGGGAATCAATGGCTGCTTACTACACACGAGCACTTTGTTACAATGTTTTTAGTTCAATGAGTTATACACGCGTTAACACGCGAGCTATTCGTAAGGGGAGGTAATGATGTGGAGAATTTGACGTGTTAAAGATTTCATCACACCCCTTTCATGTGACTAAATACAACATCTACTCGTCTTATTTTATATAAAAGCCCGTAGCTCACCATTGCCATATATTGATTTGAAGTTGAAATAAATAATTTTGACATATCAGCGCTCAAAACGTAAGTATGAACTAACATTTTTTTTTTTACTTTCTAGACGTACATATATAGTCACTGCTATGTTATGCTACTGTTCAGAAATAATTTAACTAAGGTGTACGATATTAAACTGGCACTATATATCAGAGAGAATCCCGCGATAACTAATCTATAAAAGTAAACCTTATAGGAAGCCATTGGAAAAAACGTCCACCCTACTTTTACTGAGCTAGATTCGATCCCTTGACCCCTGATAGTATATATCGTGTACATACATTATAGGTCTAAATGATTGAGCTAAATGAAGACCCCCCCCCCCCCCCATACACACACACTTCACAATCGTATTCTTGCGAGATCTTTTTTAGACGTGGCTAAGATAGACCTCGTGCGACTTTACCGGACATAGCGCAGGGATTTTCGCGTGCGATCTAGGGTAACATTTTTAAAAGCTATCAGGTAAATATAAAAATCCGGACATCACGCTGTACGTGAATATATAATTTAAGAAAACGTTAAACTAGTAACGAAAACGTAGAGTCAATTTCACGAAATAGTCCCGTTTTGACGAAAACTGGCAAATTGGCGACGTTCCCTGTCGATCCGATTCACTTTGAACTGGCCACTGTGATAGGTTCCAAGGGGCGTTTCCAATAGCTGCTAGTGTTTAAATGTGCGATGTAACTAACAATAGCTCTAGCTAAGTGTAAAAGAATAATAGAAAAGCACGTAGATGCGAGCAAATGCCAGGTAAAATTCCATGGTGTTGTTGTTTTGTTGAAAACTTAGTCAACATGATCAATTGTCCTCCTATGTGAACTCTCTAACCCCATTCCAATGGATATTTCTGCTAAAATGTCAACCATTGGCCATAGAGGTTAAAACTGGACTAGGGTTACTTTTAATTTTAGATTGCCCCACCCCCCCCCCACCAGCAAATAATACCTAAGCCTTTAAAATAATTCGTGATTTACCATTATTGTAGGCCTATATTTATAGAACCCTTAAAATTGACCCTTTGGGTTAATCTTGGCCAGAACTGTCTAAACAACAGAGATTATATCGGCAAATCAATGACCAATGTGCGCTCTTTGATGGGTCGTGTACGGCAATACACTATGCGTGGAATGGAAGTCACGATTTGCATTTTACGGTGCCATTATTATTAAGAGATGCTCCAATATCAACTCAGATCGGTCATGCACGCGCTAATCAACTATCAATGGCGGCGTTTATAGATCCAAACCAGCCAATGGGACGTGTCCATTCCACGTGTATAGTTCATTGGTGTACGGATTCAAACGCCATTCAGTTCAAACAAAATTGTAAAAAAAATTCTAAAGGACTTGGTCTGGTGTGATATGGTTAGGTACCAATCGGAGGTCAGCCTATCTTCTCGGCCTTCTCCCAAAATAAAACGTAAATGTAAATGATAAGGGGCAAATTGAACAACAAAAAATTGTCGTTGAACCACTTGTATTAAAATACTTCACTAAAGTAAATGTCTTACTCCATTATTTAATAATATCCAAATATAAGTAACAAGGTACATGTAGTCATTTAATATTATTGAATTGGTATTAAAAGTGCAATAACGATTCATCAGAAACGTGTTTTCTTCTTGTTGTTTTAAACAGGTTGTTGCACGGCCATTGATCATTGGTTGTGGTTTCTGTGACCCAGGGAAATATGTTTACACCAAAGAACCGACGAGAACTGGAGAAAAATGGTTACACGGTTATCGAAAATGTTTTAGACGCGGACTTTTGTGACAAATGTGTAGACGAATACACCTTATGGACGGATAGATTCCAGGAAAAAGGGTCGTGGCCTTTCTCTGTTAATTCTTTGATCCAGAGGTACAAGATAGGCCACTTTGAAACCTCGTGGAAGATTCGACTTGGGGTCAGACATATTTTCTCCAAATTTTGGGGGACAGAAAAACTGCTGACTAGTTTTGACGCCATTGCAATAGGTCGGCCACCGGAAACAAGCGAAGAAGAGTTCCACACACCGAATCACCATTGGTTACATACAGATCAGTCCGCGCGCCAGCTTGGCTTACATACAGTTCAAGGAGCCGTGTATTTGGAGAGCTGTGATAAAGACGACTGGACGTTTGTAGTTCTGGAAAAGTCCCATCAATTTCACAAAGAATTTATGGATTCCCACCATAAAGCAAACCTACGTAGCAGTTTGAATTTTATCTATCGTCTGCGAGATGGCGAAGTAGAATGGTTTGAGAAGAGAGGTTGTGTATTCAAAAGGATTCCGGTTGGGAAAGGCGGTTTGGTTCTGTGGGACTCGCGGCTGATGCACGCAAACAGCCGCCCGATCCAAGGTCGACAACATCCCAATAGATACCGTCGAGTTGTGTTCGTTTGTATGGGTCCCGCCATCTGGGCTAATAAGGACGACCTTCGTGAAAAAAAGAAAGCCTACAGAAACGCCTTTATGACGACACATTTTCCGTGTCAAAATATCGCGGCGATGCCCGAAAATATTCCATCGTATTGCATGGACATACCAGCTGTTGAAAAATTGCCAAAAATCGCCAAATCTCCTGAAGCAAAGCTCCTAGCCGGAGAAACAACTTACGACTTCAATGATGGTTTTCCAAATGGCCCCGCCTGGACACCAGAGTGGCGGGGAGGATATAATATCAAATATGAAGAAAACAACACTGAGAATATATTTCGTTTTTGGTGGCTTGTTCTTGGGGTGGCAATACTTCTGGGGCTGTTGTGGACCTTCAATTTAAATTGGTTGTCTTGAGGTCCTGGTGATATGATTTGAGAGACATTATCCTTCTACATTCAATGCCAATATTATCTCTGAAATGATTTTATAAGGAATGAGGTGCCAGAATTAAAACTTTTCTAAAGAATACTGATAATTGCGACGGCGTTATCAATGTTGAATGCTCCGAAACCGTAACGGGCATGAGCTGCCAACATGTTTATATATTGACGTTGAAACAGAATGTTTAAGTTGTCGGCTATTTTTCCCAAGAAGTATAATTCAGAAGCTTTTTAGTGCTTCTAGTCTAGAGAATGTACGATAAAGTATTGTTTTGAACTAACTTTGGCTTAGAATGTTATTTAAATTTTTTTACTTTTCGAACACTATTCCGGTTCGTATAGGCCACTTACTGAATGGAAATTCCTGATGACTGAATAATAGTCGAAATATTGAGTCAATATAAAGTTTTCGTTTTTCGAAATAACACTACTTGTGTACTGAGTTTGTTCGCTTCATATGAAATATTAATGGCTGTATAGACCCGGTCCCCTATTCGAAGGAGGGTTCTCTATCCGCCCCCTAGCGGTGGAATTTGGAGCTAACGGTACCATTAAGGGCATGTCTGGGAGTGCATATGCACCGGGTTTGGTAGAGATTGGTGTATTACGATGGTGGAAAATACGTTTTTTCCCAATAAGGAACGAAAAGAGATCCAATGGGGAGCCAATATATAGACTTTGAATAAGGAGCGAACCGGGAACTGGGATCCGTGAGCTAACTTTACACACATGCACAAGGCGGTGCCTATATATAGAGGTTAACTAACGAGAGCCCGTTTGTTACGATGAATATCACTGGAGTCTATTAATTTTCAAAGTCACGAGCCTCTGGCGAGTGACTTTGGAAATTAATAGATGAGAGTGATATTCATTGTAACAAACGGACTCGAGTTGGTTAATCTTTTTCTCACAATACACAAAAATACTGCATTTCATTCTGAAATGCAGCTCCACATCACATCGTTCAACCCAGCCAACCTTTCTGGATTCTAATGAGGTCAAACGCTTTACCACGTTGACATGGAGACGGTATTCATTACGCTACACAAGAAAGGTCACTAAAATCAAACAGTTTTGTTGCTCACGAATTCTTAAGAATAAAGAGTTAAAATATTTATCCTACTAATGAATGTCACTTCTTAGAATAAAACAAAAATAAACATATCAATAGTTTAATGTCTGCAATCCGATGACGAAGTCAGGTTTTGCTGTGACGTCTATACCCAATCTCATTCTCGCGAGATCCCCTGCTACTACGTGAACGCGACGGACCTCTCAGGCCGTTCCAAGCCATTTTACCCAAAATTTGGGTAATCAAACTTACTTCCAAAATTGATATGTACGTGATCTTTACCTGATTCTATATGTTGGCTTGTATTTCGTTTTTGGTACACGCCCTTAAGTTTTGAATTATCGTTGAGGAAATACAGGGTCTATATTTCTACCCTCCGCGATTGTGAACAGGCCAGCGTACAACATGTTATTTTGTATGTCGACGTCATGTGATTGTAGTGAGAGTATTTCTCCGCAGCTCTGGCAAAAGGGGATTCCCCTTAGCATACTAAGGCAAATGGCTTGGAACGGCCTGAGAGGTCCGTCGCGTTCACGTAGTAGCAGGGGATCTCGCGAGAATGAGATTGGTCTATACCGACACTATTACGATAACTAGGTCAATGCATCTTCCTTGAGAAATCTGCGAGACGCCAGTTTGGGTAGATTGATTGATTGAATATAATTATCCCGTGTTTAATTATTGATACAGAAAGTGTCATCGTTTGCAGTTAGGAGTAAATACGGCTATGATATATTCGTATTCAATCATAATTTGTTAGAAAAACGGAAGCAGGCAGACGAAGTAGTTTGTTTATGCCAAGATGTATGTCATGTAGCCTAAATTCAAAGGCTTTCCTTATATGGAAGTAGCTATGACGTGATCGTGGGAAAATCATACTATTTTGCATAAATGTAGTCCGTTGTATGTAAGCCATAACATGATTGGCTACCGACTCGCATAGTTGTGAGTTATACTGCCAATCACTTGTAATCTAACAAGGATGTCTTCAAGTTATTACATAAAAGGAAAACGAACGTAATATCCCTTCGCTGAGAATGCAAGCTTGTGTTTTGATTAGTTGAACTTGGAAAATCATGTTTGTTAACCAATCAGCAGTAAGTTGGACCATAATTTCACTAGTTGATTATGACAAAAATAGCACACTGGCTGGAAGTGAAATTATGGGGGGTGTAGTGTGAGAATATATGTTATTAATCGAGTGTTTTCGTATTGCCTTGGTATTGGCCTGAGGGTGGGCGTATTGGCCCGAGGCTGCAGGCCGAGGGTCAATACAACCACCCGAAGGCCAATACCAAAGCAATACGAAAACACTCGATTCATAATATTTTTATTAATAGACTGTGGAAGTTATTTCCATTCGTTTGTTGGATGCCTTAAACAAATTGACGTCCAACCTTGTTTTTCTTTCTGTGCGTTTGTTCTTGCATGGATAAGTAGAGAAGTTTCTTCCTCTTGAGCTGTACTAAAACGGCAATCGGATTCGCTTACAGTAGTTTTTTCTTCCAACTCTAACATCCTGTTAATAAGACCTTGTACAACGCTCTCTGGTGTAGACATTTTGATATCAACATCAGATCTGTCGTCTGCTTCTGTCTAACTCTGAGACGTCACATGTTAATTGCGTCTTTCAGCCGCACTCCGTGAACTCGGCCAATATGACTTGAACTCGGCCAATATGACTTGAACTCTATGAAGGGCCAAACGCGCCATAAATAGCAAAACACAACATGTCGAAACACAACGCAACACGTTGCTCTCAAAACACAACATGTCGAAACACAACGCAACGTGAGTATATGAATCGTCCAATCAAAGTGCTTTATTTTTACTTTTAAACCTCCTTGCGTTGCTCCGAATAATTAGAACATGTAATCTAGCGTGAACCAGGTTCGTACACGTTGCTCAGAGCAACGCAGATCCTTAGGACAACATGTAGTATGAAAACCACTACATGTAGTTTGAAAACCGGAAACGTCTTGTTAGACGAATTATGTTAGTTGACCAATCACATAGGCCTATATGCGCGGGAAATTTAACATAACGCACAACCGGAAACAATCTTGCTACACGTTGCTCACAACCGGAAACAATCTTGCTACACGTTGCTCTGGAACCAATGAAAGCGAGTCTTACATATGTATTTGATGTGTGTGATTTCTCCCGCAAAGTGAGACTGTCATTCCAAAACCCAACACTGACTGACGTCATCTAATTTCGACTAGAGACAAAAAGTAAACAAAACAACGTGCTGTAGACAAAAACGAATGCAATTCTACCTAATGACTAATGTAAGGTTCACTATAAATGTGTGTCCATCTGCTTAACTTAAAATGATTTTGAGTTTGGACTGGTTTTAACGTTATTTGTCTTAAAACAATCACTCGATAGAAACTGACGTTGTTGTTGTAACTTGTGTAAAAGTTGTATAACTATAAGTTATAAGTAGACCTACTGCTTAGTAGTAAAAGTTATGATACTCAATATTACAATTTACATGTATACTTTAGTTTTATATTATCCTAATTATTGGCACCAAGTAAATGTCTATCTTCTAATCTTAATATTATTATCAAACGGTCAATTATCGTTTTGATCAGACAAAAAATCCAAACTGAAATAGTGTTAAAATTTGCTTAATTAGCTGTCAAAAATAAAAAAAAAACCCATAAATTCAGATAGTCAAAACAATTTACAGGTACTGAATACAAATTTCAAATCTTTTCCGGTAGTGTTTTTTTTTCACTCTGTCGCCGTATGTGGAAGAGTTGCCAGGTACTCGCTGAAGGTCGGGGGTTTCCTTCAGGCAATGAGCCCGGTTTCCTCCCCCACTTAACCTGGCAACACCGCCATATAAGTGAACTATAATCTTCAGCGCGGCGTAAAACATCAATCAATCAATCAGTTAAATCTTTCTATGGCATTTAGAAGTTGAACGGTTACAATAAGATGTTATGGATAACTACTTCTTGGTTAGCCACATTCATGTGTCTCATCCTGTTTTACTTATTTTGCCGGCCAGGCAAATAGTCCGGTTTATTTGGTCACAACGTTTCGATAGTTCTTTGATAACAATGTAAGAACTACATCGAAACGTCGTCACCCAATAAACCAAGAACTGAAGAAGTGGTTATCCATAAGTATTTATTCACTTTTTAAAATAAAAGTAGGCCTAGCTATCAATAAACTAAACAATTGAAGATAACATGAAAACCGAACTCTCATACGCAGTGAAAGGCTTTACTTAAAGGGGCATGAGCTGCCAAAATGTTGATATTTTGATGTTAAAACAAAATGTTGAAATTATTGGCTATTTTTCTCAAGATGTATAATTCAGAAGCTTTTTAGTGCTTCTAGTCTCGAAAATGTACGATTAAGTATTGTTTTGAACAAACTTTGTCTTAGAATGAATGAATGGTCGTCCCGGTTATTTAAATTTTGTTTACTTTGCGAAAACGTTTTCGGTTCGTGCAGGCCACATATTGTATGGATTTTCGTCATTCCAACGCCAATCACTTAGTTTTCCGATGGCCTTAAAAGTCACTTGCTGTCGGGACGATCAGAAATTATGAAAAAAGTGTGAATTTTGGCAGCTCATGCCACTTTAAAGCCGAAAAATGCTTGATAAACAGAATTTAACATCAGGGGGTGTAGGCCTAAGTTTGATTCTCAGCAGCATATAAAGATCAATTGATGGGACTATTGTTTACACTGTACTCTGTAAAACTATTTGGAATGGCACTTATGCCCAGATTGATTATTTATTGATTAACACCACACCTGAGATTATTTACTAGTGCATGTATAATTGGGTTGCCAGTTTTAGTGGGAGAGGAGACCACTGAGCTTCAGCTGACAAATGGTAACCATTCCACCAGAGGCAATTGTTTGAAAACCTAGTAAGGGTGTTTTCTTTGGACTGGGAGTACTGTTATAACAATCTAATTTTTTTAGAGAAATTAACCTGGTGCCAGATTGAGCTCATATCTATGTGGTAAACGACTCGTAATTAAACAGATTGATTGATATTTTATGCTGCACATCTTGTCTCCAGATATAGTTGGAGAGGTAGTCATGCTAATTATAGTTAGAAGACCCTTAATACTTATCTATGAGATGCCATTACTAGGAGTGATTACTAGAAATACCCAGCACCCTTAACAACTTAAATAATCTACACCTTTATTTCATAATTATGAGAGATAGTAATTATTATAGGTGCCCTGGTAATTTTCAAATGTTAACAGGTTTTAACCGGAAAATCACCGTCGAGTTGCACAAAACGATCTTAACTGAAGGTTATAATAGTTATACAGTACATGTACTTATGTCCCATGCTATTGAGATAAGCTAAGAGCACTCTGAAGTTAAGTGTGCTTCATGCACACATGTTCACCAGTAGCTGCCCAGTCTTCACTGGTAATTACGAGATGTTCACTAGTCTAGTAATGATGAGATTGTCGCCAGATGTCCACTGGTATGTATGAGATGTCCACCAGTGTGTACGGGATGTCCACCAGTGTGTACGAGATGTCCACCAGTGTGTACGAGATGTCCACCAGTGTGTACGAGATGTCCACCAGGGTGTACGGGATGTCCACAAGTGTGTACGGGATGTCCACCAGTGTGTTCGGGATGTCCACCAGTGTGTACGGGATGTCCACCAGTGTGTAAGGGATGTCCACCAGTATGTACAAGATGTCCACCAGTGTGTAGGAGATGTCCAGTATGTACAAGATGTCCACCAGTGTGTACGAGATGTCCACCAGTGTGTACGAGATGTCCACCAGCATGTACAAGATGTCCACCAGTGTGTAGGAGATGTCCAGTATGTACAAGATGTCCACCAGTATGTACGAGATGTCCACCAGTGTGTACGAGATGTCCACCAGTGTGTACGAGATGTCCACCAGTGTGTACGAGATGTCCACCAGGGTGTACGAGATGTCCACCAATATGTACAAGATGTCCAGTATGTACGAGATGTCCACCAGTGTGTACGAGATGTCCACCAGTGTGTACGAGATGTCCACCAGTGTGTACGAGATGTCCACCAGTGTGTACGAGATGTCCACCAGTATGTACGAGATGTCCACCAATATGTACAAGATGTCCAGTATGTACGAGATGTCCACCAGTGTGTACGAGACATCCACCAGTATGTACAAGATGTCCACCAGTGTGTAGGAGATGTCCAGTATGTACAAGATGTCCACCAGTATGTACGAGATGTCCACCAGTCTGTACGAGATGTCCACCAGTGTGTACGAGATGTCCACCAGGGTGTACAAGATGTCCACCAGTGTGTACGGGATGTCCACCAGTGTGTACAAGATGTCCACCAGTGTGTACGAGATGTCCACCAGTGTGTACGAGATGTTCGCCAGGGTGTCAAGATGTCCACCAGTGTGTACGAGATGTCCATCAGTGTGTACGAGACGTCCACCAGTGTGTACGATATGTCCACCAGTGTGTACGAGATGTCCACCAGGGTGTAGGAGATGTTCACTAGTAATTACAAGACTTTCACTAGCAATTACAGGTCGTTCACTAGCAATTACAAGATATTCACTAGTAATTACAAGATGTTCACTAGCAGTCGTTTACTAGTAATTACAAGATATTCACTAGTAATTACAAGACGTTCACTAGCAATTACAGGTCGTTTACTAGCAATTACGAGCAACTACAAAAGTAATGTGTACCACTCTGGAATTGATGTTTATGATCCTTGAGAAAATTTACACCCATTTGAAATGTTTTTACCATTTGTATTAAATAGGTCTGATTTTTATTTGTCTGCTTTACACAGAACATTTGCTCAAGTCAGACAATGTTGTAGATTCACTACAAGACATAATTTCAGAGGTGCAAGGTAATTTCTGCATGGGTTCATATTAATTTCCATAAGGGTCCAAAATTAAGTTTTACATGTGTGAAAAATAATTTCCACATGCATGTAAATAAATGCTCACACAGATGGTAGCTAATTTAGGCAAGGCTGCCGGAAATATATCCAGATGGGTATAAATTGTCAATTTCAAAACAAAAAAAAAGAAATACAGCAAATTATTAAAAAGGCTAATTATGCTCTCTTTGAATGACCTAATATTATCATTACAATCAGTGCCTATGAAAAAAAGTTTTTATTTTCAAATTTGAAACCTCATGCCACTTCAACGCCAATAAAAAGGTGCCCTTTTAATATTTTGTTAAATGGCATTCTCTCTCCTTCTGAAAATTACACTGAAGTAACAAAGAAGATCAGTTCATGATATTTATTGTTTGTCAGTTCATATAGTATTAGAGATTTGTATAATTCAGATGAACAAATGAATGAAGCCGAGGACAATATTAATCTACCACCAAAGAAAATAGATATACACATGTATATATATTTATGACACCAATCAATGAGCGGAGCCTACAAGAAAAACTGCTTTAAAAAGGTCCCTGCTACACCTAGCTTTGGTAGGGTTCAATGTTGTGAGACAGCTCAGAGGATTTATTACTAGAATTACCCAGCACTCTCCTAATTTGACGACTTAAATAATCTATTCAAGAAAAACCTGAATCAATTCTAAACAACTGTTTTTTTTTTAATCAATCCTGAAGCTTACTTTTATTTTTACCAATTGTATTCAAGCCTTGATTAGGGACCAGGCAAAATTTATGCCGTTTTTTTTTTAAGAATGGACCAGGAGTTTTTTTCACACATTTTATACAGGGTTCAAACTTAGAAATTTTGGCCATTAGATGTTAATCTCTGACTAAACACTATTTTCTTAAACATTTACCATAATCAAATTAAATGTAAACCAGGGCCATCCCAACATATCCTTCAGTGACTCATCCAGCTTATGATAATTTGAAATGGGTGTCTTACAAGTGACATATAGGTAAAGCTCTGTTTCACTATATCATTTAAGTAAAACACTCTATTTGGTTAAACAGTTAGATGTTAAATGCATTGCATGAGTGTATTTAGCACATTTTTCCACAAATAGTTTTGGGTGGGTTATTCCATTGCATGATGGTCATTGACAATCTGGAAACCCCATTTTTCTATAGGTAACATTGGAATAGGCACACATTTTTTTAATTCCTTCATTTGGTTGTTCTTGGTACCTCTAAGAATCCCCAAATCTCAATCAGATATAACATAGAAGATAAACACACTCAATTCAAGTATAACTTTAGCTATATTGCTCCATATAAAATTTCCCACTGTTCTCAAAGAACTTATTTGTCTTGAACGCCATCAATTCGTTGATAACTATTTTGGACACCCTACTGGAGATACTGAATACAAGTATAGGCCTACATGTATGTCCCCCGCATCAAAACCCCTAGCACAAATACATGTTCTAATAGGCTCATTGTTCATGGGGATTTCAGGGATAAATGCAGCATGGTTACAGTTTTGCGCAATATGATTGGTACAATCCAGGAAATATTTTTGCAAAATAGCTCAGCCTCTCCAACATAGTTATTTGCTTCTGTCCAAAACTTTTTTTTCAACAGGAACTCATCAACATCTTTATGGACATCCTTCAACAAAAAGAAAAAAAAAGAGGATTTATTGACTCTTTAAATAAATTCATAGCATAAGTAAGCATTGTCCCATATCAAACAGTAGTGCATCTGTCCTGCTTCATTGTGATGGTTGCTAGAGAGCTCAGTTGGTTAGAGCAATATTATCTCTGTCCAAGACAGGCCTTCCATCGATGTGGCACAGGTTCGAATCCCACCCAGGGCAAATAAACAATGACAAATTTCTGATTAGACTTTTCACTCGATCGCCATTTGTAAAAAAAAAGTTGCCCGGTGCCCCCTGGCAAATAGCCCGGTTTCCTCACCCACTTATCCTGGCTATGCCCCCATATAAGTGAAATAATTTAAGAGTGCAGCACAAAACATCAATCAATCAATGTGTTAACTAGTTCGCAATATGTTAAGTGGAATGAAGTTATTCTGATACGCTCGCACAGGCTTCTTCAATACCAGCATAACATATTGGTGGTATTGAAGAAGCCCGTGTGAGCGTATCAGAATAACTTCAATCCAATTAACATATTGCGAACTATGTGTTATCAGTTAACCTAATGGGTATAAAATATTGGTGAAAAACGAAATTTTTCACTTTAAAAACAAGAGCAGAAATGGTGATTGGTCAACCATGTTCGATAAGCTATTAGTTTTGGCGTTTTTTGGTTTAGCTTTCTCATTTTGATTATTTTCAAATAGGGCCTATAAGGATAAATCTGAAAATTAAATTGAAGACAGTTGACGAGTTGTAATGGTAGACTACTTCACTAAAGTAAAGATCTTACTCCGTTATTTGATACTTCTGACATCGATCTATGGTCGTCGACCTGGTACCGACCAATAAGTATCCAAACATAAATAACTAGGTACCTGTAGTGTAGGCATTTAATATTATTGAATTAGTAATGGTCTACTTAAACAATTTCCACTTATTCGATTCTCATATTTTACTGACTGAAAACATTACGAATACACCATGTAGGGACATTTTTATTAATACAGGATAGGCTTACTTGTAAATAAAGTGAGTATTTACTTACCAATAGACCTACCTTCAGGCTTCAGATTTTATCCTCACTTATAATATTCATAATCGTAGCAGTTGCTTTGTCCCAAAATTATGGCAAAAAGCTGTTTCATGGTCAGCAGTCGTACTTAACGTGTTACACTTTACAACTTTATTGGCCACCACAACATCAACATACATGCAGACCTACTTAGGCGATAGAGTTTGGATATTTCCAGCTTAGGTTGTTGTTGTTTTAACTTTCAACAATATACAGATGACAGTCTCACTTTGCGGGAGAAATCACACCCATCAAATACATATGTAAGACTCGCTTTCATTGGTTCCAGAGCAACGTTGCAAGATTGTTTCCGGACAACATGTAGTGGTTTTTATACTACATGTAGTCCACATCAGCAACGCATCAAGATTGTTTCCGGTTGTACATTGTGTTTAAGTTTCTTGCGCATATAGGCCTATGTGATTGGTCAACTAACACAATTCGTCTAACAAGACGTTTCCGGTTTTCATACTACATGTAGTGGTTTTTATACTACATGTAGTCCACACCAGCAACGTGTAGCAAGATTGTTTCCGGTTGTACATTGAGTTTAAATTTCCCGCGCATATAGGCCTATGTGATAGGTCAACTAACACAATTCGTCTAACAAGACGTTTCCGGTTTTCATACTACATGTAGTGGTTTTCATACTACATGTAGTCCTAAGGATCTGCGTTGCTCTGAGCAACGTGACGAACCTGGTTCACGCTAGATTACATGTTCTAATTATTCGGAGCAACGTAAGGAGGTTTAAAAGTAAAAATAAAGCACTTTGATTGGACGAGTCATATACTCACGTTGCGTTGTGTTTCGACATGTTGTGTTTTGAGAGGAACGTGTTGCGTTGTGTTTCGACATGTTGTGTTTTGAGAGCAACGTAATACGTTGCTATTTATGGCGCGTTTGGCCCTTCATAGAACTCGGCCAATACAGCCCTACGGCTAATACGAACTTGATTCGTCTGCTGATATTACCCGGCCGCGAAGGTCGTATTCTAGTAATAACTTGCACAGTCAATTAATAAATGTCAGCATTAACGTGTCATTTTCAATATACCTTCATTAAAGGCCCACTTGGCGCCGTAGCCTGTTTGACATTTTTTAAGAAAACCAATTTGCACGAGCTTACTACAGCTAAAACCACTAAAATTAAACATGGCACACATAAAGCATTTTCAATTAGGTTTAGAATGTATAAATGAGGGTGAAAAACAAACGAAGAATCGAAGCCCCGATTACAACAGCAACGCCGATCAGTGTCAGTTAACTTATGTGTAGGATTACCCTCATTCAGGCGTTTTTGTCGCTGGTTTTGCACTCGGCAGATTTTTATAGCCCCTCTTACTCGATCGTTAGTCTGTATTTCTTAGATAAAGTTAGTAAAATTATTTTTTTTCGTTAGATCAACCACACGACTCAAAATATTAGTACACTTGAGCGCATGCTCAGGTTTAAAGTTTGTTTACTTTTCTGTTTTTCAATTTCAAATTAAAAATACTAAATGATGCCAAAACTTTCAATTTCTGGTAAAAATAGAAAGTTCCTAACTTCTTCTGTCTGGGAAAAATACAGAAAATCGTCCACTGTTTTTAATGTAAACAATATTCTGGATTTTCGTGGCAAATGTGCCTTTAATATTGGAGCGATCACAGAAAACTGAAAACCACACCCAAACTGTATACTGTGTACTGGTTACTCTTGAATACAAAAGCAAAAGCATACAGCTAAGATGTTGTCAAGTTGTTTTCGCCGATGACATTTTTCTTTTTATCCATTTCTCAGAGATATTGACGGTTTGTATATGGCGGAGATAAAAACGGAGATTAGGAACCAAGGTTTGTTAACCTGTGAATGACTATACCGTTTGAAAGGCCTGCTTGCATGTGACTTCATTACGGCATGTATAGAGAAATAAATGTCTCAGGGCTGAACATCGGAAAACTAATTAAGAAAGACTTGCTCCAAGAATGAAGACGGATTCAATTCAACAATAAGCCTTTTACCAACCCGTAATTTGTGAAAATCGTTGTCTTTTAATTCGCCATTCCTTTAATAGAAACCGTTTGATTTTGCTGAATACAAGTAAATCATCGGTATACGGATACGTTTGATAAGATAATTAGTTCATTGAAATGTACCTGGAGTTAAATTATCCACGTAATCAACAGGTAAAGGACCTCTCTCTAAGGACGTCTCCGTACCTTTATCGGCCACAAAGCGGAATCGCTATGCTTTGCAATTATAGTAATCATTTTCAATCATTGAGCGTAGTATATATGTACAAATCACATAGGCATTCCTGGCCGTTTATCCACAACAGCTTCCAGACGGCAGATCCACAAGACCCAAGGCTTTCTTCCCTGGTTTTCAATTATTGCTAAGGTAAGAACATTTTACAATTATTCATCTTAACGTATTAATTTTTCTATCAATTGATTACTTGATTGATTGATTGATTGGTTGATTGATTGCCCAGATTTAACGCAATGCTTCAAATTAAATAGCTAAAACATGTATTAATACATCGATATTCCAACTCCGAGCAAGGATTCTAACGTGTGGTGGTAGTTGGGGTTGGGGGGGGGGGGGGGGGGGGGCTCGGACGCTCAATCGGCAGAACGATAATCTCATAGGCGGATAAAGCCCTTTCCACAATTCGCGGGTTCGAATCCTATTCAACCTAAAAGTAAAATGTCTGAGTAGGTTTTTGATTCGATTGCCAGACGTGGAAAACTTGCCAGGTACTCGCCGAAGAGCTGTGGTTTTCTCCAGTCAAAGAACCTGGTTTCCTCCCCCAACTAATCCTGGAAACGCCACCATGTAAATGAAACTTGCGGCGTAAAGTATCAAACAATCAATCATTCAAGCAATCGATGATTAAAAAAAATGAAATCCAAAAATAAAATATTCGATAAAGCAGTGAAAAAATCAATACGATGATTGATTTGTTATATTTTTCAGACTGGAAGGAGATGTTGCAACGAGTTTTGTCACAACGTACGAGTTTTATTCCAACTCACGAGTTTTGTTACAAGGTCGACGCGTTTTGTCACAACTCACGGGTTTTGTTCCAATCTTGACGAGTTTTGTTCTAAACACGTCACGTGTTTTGATACAAACATGCGACAGCTTTTGTACCAAATTTTATATGTCACGAGTTTTGATACAAACAGTCGACATGATTTGTAACAACTTTTGGCTGATGTTTTTAACCATTTTGAAAAAGTAGATGGAGTTAGGAGTAAATTAGATTACCATTATTTGTTTTGAGAACGCATTAAATCAACAAAAAGTTAAAAAAATCCAAATGCTATTTCTTTATTTTCCTATGATCGACCAATTAGTAATATATCACATAGGCGGTGACACTGGAAAGTTCGAAGTAGCGATATGTTTTATTGTTTTTTTTTCACGTATGATAAGTTACACAGCAGGTCATGGTTAGCAGTTCGTTATTCGAGAGGGAGCAGTCATTTTTCTGACTGATATACCAATTGGCTTATTAATGCAGATAAAAAGGTTACATTCACTACACATACTTACAAGGGCGTATACTATATACAGTAGTATCTTTACTTAATACATTACCCACCAGGGGGGCGCTTTTTGAATAACTGTCTGAATAACTGTCCGGTTTGTTATTCGCTTATTATTCAAGATAGAAAGTCCAAATTTGCTACACATACTAGTGATGACGTATACTATATAGTAGTAGCTTTAGTTGATAGATTACCCACCACGGGGCGCTTTTTTGAATAACTGTCTGAATAACTGTCTGATTTGTTATTTGCTTATTATTCAAGATAGAAAGTCCAAATTTACTACACATACTTAGGATGGTACATACTATATAGCAGTGGCTTTAGTTTATGGACTACCCGCAAGGGGGCGCTTTTTGAATAACTTTCTGAATAACTGTCTGGTCTGTTATTCGCTTATTATTCAAGATAGAAAGTCCAACTTTGCTACACATACTAACGATGACATATACTATATAGTAGTAGCTTTAGTTTATTGATTACCCGCCAGAGGGCGCTTTTTGAATAACTGTCTGAATAACTGTCTGGTCTGTTATTCGCTTAGTATTCAAGATAGAAAGTCCAAATTTGCTACACATACTAGTGATGACGTATACTACATAGTATTAGCTTTAGTTTATGGATTACCCAACAGGGGGCGTTTTTTTGAATAACTGTCTGAATAACTGTCTGGTCTGTTATTAGCTTATTATTCAAGCTAGAAAGTCCAAATTTGCTACACATACTAACGATGACGTATACTATATAGTAGTAGATTTAGTTTATGAATTACCCGCCAGAGGGCGCTTTTTGGATAACTGTCTTAATAACTGTCCAGTTTGTTATTTGCTTATTATTCAAGATAGAAAGTCCAAATTTGCTACACATACTAACGCTGACGTATACCATATCGTAGTATCCCCTTAAGTCAGCAGCGGTGGGATAAGACATAAAGATAGGTACGAACACGACAACAACGGCGAGACAGGACAAAACGATGGGTAGGAATATGACGACAACGTCGAGACAAGACATACAGATTGGTACGACATGTACGAAGACAAGGACTGGGGTTATCAGCTCCCCTCCGAGATTTGGGCTATAATAATAGAAAAGTCTGTCCATGCAGATATAGCTTCAGTGGGACGTCTGTTACCCGTGAACACATTTTTTAACAACAGTGTTAAGATACACATACTAAAATGCTCCAAATGTTCATGTTTATTTTCAGCATATAAACATTTAAGATCAATCCACATATCATACATCCTGAAAGAGAAACTTGGTGTAAGTGATGTTGGTCCTAGTTCTGTGTCTGTCTTGTGATTAATAGGTATGGCTGGCAAGACAAGTGGCCTCAGCTGCTCTATTCGTGAAATGTCGAAGGGGGTTACTAAATGGTGGCTAAGGAAGATCCTTATTAAGCCCCAGTTAGGACTCAATAGCACCCGATTGTTTTTTTTTTAGGATGGGGCAAAGTAATTACATATCGAAACTAGAGATTAAGTGATTGCACGCAATCACTGGAGATGGCTCCGCGAAGCCCGGAACTGATTGACAAGGGTATTAGAACCGGCAGTGTGGTTTGAGAGGTGACATAAAGAAGAAATGAAACAATAAAATGATGTATGATATTCTTGGCATTAATTACTTTAAAAGATGGCTGCCAGAAAAGATGGCTGAAAACTTATAACAAATAATGCCTTATCACAAGTTTACTCCCGATAAAATATTGCCCATAATCTAGTATGCTTCATGGCAGCCATATTGTATTGGGCACATGGCTGAAAATTGATCCCAATCGCCCTTTCCTCAATGCCAAAGCACACCTCAGGTTTGATATTGGATTGCGCAGATTGCTGAAAATCAATCCCAACCGTCCTCTGCCCAATGTCAAGGCACACCCCAAGTTTGAAGTTCATCGGTTGAATCATCAACAAGTTATTGCCCGGACAAGAAAATCATGCTCATAATCCAATATGACGGATAGCGGCCATATTGGGTTGTGCACATGGCTAAAAATCAATCCCAACCGTCCTCTGCCTGATGTCAAGGCACAATCCAAGTTTGAAGTTGATTGGATGAATCATTCATGAGCTATTGTACGGACAAGGATGGAGAGACGGTCGGACGAACAGACGAACGGCCATATTGGATTGCGCGCATTGCTGAAAATCAATCCCAACCGTCCTCTGCCCGATGTCAAGGCACACCCCAAGTTTGAAGTTCATCGGATGAATCATCAACAAGTTATTGCCCGGACAAGAAAATCATGCTCATAATCCAATATGACGGATAGCGGCCATATTGGGTTGTGCACATGGCTAAAAATCAATCCCAACCGTCCTCTGCCTGATGTCAAGACACAATCCAAGTTTGAAGTTGATTGGATGAATCATTCATGAGCTATTGTACGGACAAGGATGGAAAGACGGTCGGACGAACAGACGAACGGCCATATTGGATTGCGCGCATTGCTGAAAATCAATCCCAACCGTCCTCTGCCCGATGTCAAGACACACGCCAAGTTTGAAGTACATCGGATGAATCATCCACAAGTTATTGCCCGGACTAGATTGATTGATTGGTGTTTTACGCCGCACTCAAGATTATTTCACTTATATGGCGGCGTTGCCAGTTTTATTGTGGGAGGAAACCCGGCGCCCGGACAAGAAAATCATGCTCATAATCCAATATGACGGATAGCGGCCATATTGGATTGCGCACAGTGCTGAAAATCAATCCCAACCGTCCTCTGCCCGATGTCAAGACACACCCCAAGTTTGAAGTTCATCGGATGAATCATCCACAAGTTATTGCCCGGACAAGAAAATCATGCTCATAATCCAATATGACGGATAGCGGGCATATTGGATTGCGCACATTGCTGAAAATCAATCTCAACCGTCCTCTGACCGATGTCAAGGCACAACCCAAGTTTGAAGTTGACCGGATGAATCATTCATGAGTTATTGTACGGACAAGGATGGAAAGGTGGACGGACGGACGGACGGACAGACGGACGGACGAACGGACGGACGGAAGACCCGAAAACATAATGGCTCCGCTTTCGCTTTGCGGAGCCATAAATATAGTCTCGCTATCCTGTGTCAAATTATAATGTTACCGGTTATTTGAGTGGCTATGTGGGTGAAATATTTTCACGGTGAATGTGCCTTTGATTCATAGTTTTTTTTAGGTTTGTTTAAAGACCAGTGGTTTTTGCTGATCTGTTTAGAAAATGTTAAAGGAGACTAAATGATGACCAGGGAGAGCCCAATAATTAATATTTAAGTTATGGTTTACAATTGGACCCGATTGGTCAATCTAGATCTAGTACCCATATTTTGCTGTATTTCTAGTGAAACAAAAAGTATTTTTAGTGAAACAACGCTTAAGCATATTTTTAAAAGAAACATATTTTCCAAATCTTTTGTTATTGTTTTGAGGAGGAATTTTAAGCAATTGACAACTATCTTATCAATCATATATCAGATGAAGTTACAAAAAATTTGATTTTAAGTAAGAAGTCCATTTGTGACAGTATTTTACGCAAAACATGATTTATCTTCTGTTTATCTAACTGTTTTCAATCGAAATGTTCGAACAAAATATAAATTTCAATCTCGGTTCTTATTTATGTTATGAATTGAAAGATGATAGGAGGGCTTTATGCTTGATTGTGGAATATCTTCACTATACGTAGACGTATCCATAGGCTCATAACCCGACTTAATTACTGTTGAAACCAGGGAACTGAAAAGCGAAATGAAAATGAGCTCGAATGCACATGACATAACATGACATAACTACTTGGTAGTGAGTTTGTACCAGCTAAGTTTCAAAATAATCCTCTAAATATTAATCGAAATGTGAGCAGGACAAAAATATCAGCAGAAAGTAACCATTACCACATAAAGGGCAACAACTCTGAACAAATGTTAAAAAAGTAACACTGTAGCCTACTACTTGATTGTAAGTATGTACCAGCCAAATTTCCAAGCAACCCTCAAAATATTACCGAAACATGGTCAGGACAAGAAATCACGACGGACGGACAAAGTTGTGACTAAATGCTCCGTCGAAGGTTTTTTATAAAGCCAAGCTACCAGTCACTGTCAAATTGCCTACAGCTGACATTTGGGACAAAAGCTGTCGACTCATTGTATCAAAACTCGTGTCCTATTAAAATTGTTACAAAAGCTGTTGACGGTTTGTTTCAAAACTGGTAACATTGATTTTATTACAAAACTCGGCAGGGTTGGAACAAAACTTGGGACATGTAACAAAACATGGCGCTCTTGTGACAAAACTCGTAACCTTTTGTGACAAAACGCGTCGACCTTGTAACAAAACTCGTGAGTTGGAATAAAACTCGTACGTTGTGACAAAACTCGTTGCAACAGAGATCTAACAATAATGGAATTATCCGAATTAAGGCACCAGCTGTACTTCTATTTCTTTTTGATGGTCATTTTGGAGAGAGGCTGTGATAGGGTCGTCTCTGTGGACTCCCCTATGAAGAACGTTTCTGTACAGAAAATGGTAGGAAACATTGGGTCGTCAAACTTCACGACACGAGACAATATTGAGTTTCAACTTCAACGGGGCGATTCACAAGAAGAATATGATAACCAAACAGAAATATCTAAAGATCCAAACGTGGAGGTGACGGAAGAATTATCTCGATTTCATTTTGTTATTAACTGTGTGATATCCCCACTTCTTATTTTCCCGGGTATTTTGTGTAATATTGCCAACGTCGCCGTTCTCTCTCGTCAAGGGACCAACCAATCCACCATTCGCTATTTAATAGGATTGAGTATTTTTGACCTTCTCTACCTGATACTGGCCTGTTTCCAGTGGGTACAGTACGTCCTGGAGATTTATGACGTAGGCGCTTATCACAGACTGCTGGTGGCCTGGAGGTATCCATGGATACAAAGATTTGTTATGTTAGTCACGGGAAGAGTATCCAATTGGATAATCGTACTCATGAGTATAGAACGATTTGTTGCTGTCAGATTTCCTTTCTTCGTTAAGTACTCTCCCCTCAGTCGTCACGCGGTCAAGGTCATGGCGGTTCTGTTTGTTTGTGTTGCCGCCATCTTATCGCCAAACATGCTCCAAACTCAATATGTTTACTTCTGGAATGCATCGCTTAATAAGACAGAGGTCGTTTTCGAACCAACGGAATTCGGGAGGAAGAACCGGGATTTCTTCACAGGTTACACGTACGCTATACTTACCATTTTTCGTCTGTTGCCGATTATTCTTACGGCGATTTTCAACACGGCGATTGTGATTTCTCTAAATCGTCAGACTATCAATATTTCTCAGCAAACGATGGACGAAAAGCGGAAGTCTCGTCAACTCAAAATTACCCGGATGATGATTGCAATTTCTATTCTTTTCGTTCTCTGTTTAACCCCCGGTCTGATTCATTCCGTGTTGACCGTGTTTATGCCCCTCTATCAACCCAATGGTGAAGACAGAGTCACTTGGTATTTGGTACTTTACATAATACAATGTGCGGATCTCGTCAACGCCGCGGGAAACTTCGTGATTTATATTTTATTAAGCCAAAGATTTCGGGAAATCTTGTTGCATACATTTTGTGGAAAACGGGAACACAATGTTTCAAACCATCCTGAAAATCTCAACGATTCCAACCTGAAACAGAAATATGAAACTTGTTCCTCTCCCGTTTCTCCGGAAAACGGACAGATTGGTTATAATTGATCTTGGGGTACGTTAAAAGGACGCGAAAATCCAGAACACTGTTGTTATTTGTTGTAGAAAATGAATGAAGCTTTAAGTGGCTCTATCCGGGCATTCCTTTCAAGAAGAACCATACTACTCTAGATCGTGCGTTCCAAGTAACGATCTGATATACCACCATCCCATATAAGATCGGACCATACGCTTTAGGGGGAAAAGTGGAATCCTATCTCAGCCGTTAATAATTTTTGTATGTTCAAAACACAGACTTGTAATATAATAAGATTAAATCAAATAAAGCTGTCATCGATTACTGTCTCAATATTTCTGGGTTATTTTTTTTAGGTGTCAAGATCAAGAAAAATTTAAAGGAGATTTGTGGAAGGGGTTACTGGCGAAAATACAGTTGCAATGTTTGCCATTGCTATTCGAGGGATGACATCAACAAAAAATTCATCTTATATCAACCTAGAAACAAACAGTCTCAAATTCAACAACCTTCAATTCAAACGTGAATTAACAATTCAATATTTAGACCACAGTTATTTCGTCAAATTTTAATTGAAAACCCCCTCTTGTTATAAACAGTGCTAACAAAAGTTTGTTACAATAATGCATATCAAGAGGCCTTCATCTCTCTGTCTAACTCACTCACTCTGATACGGAGAATATTCTCAAATAGAGAAAAAGCTTCTAGCTGTTGTTTTTGCTATGGATAAGTTTAAAATGGATGGGTGTTGTAGGAAATCTTTGGCAGTTCAACAAGTCAATTTTTAGTCTTGCATAACATAGCTTTATGGTAAAACCTAACCTACATCATATGATATTACTACTTCTAGATACATTTCATTATGATATTGTTTTTAAGGGAACGAAAATGCATATATTTAAAATATTTTGTTGGTTGTAGGTTAAATTATGAGATGGGGGTTATAACCTTGTTGTTTGTTGGTTGTAGGTTATGAGATGGAGTTTATAAATTTGTTGTTTGTTGGTTGTAGGTTATGGAGTTTATGGCCGTTTTATTTGTTGTTTGTTATATAGATTTGTCTATGCCGGGTGGGGGGGGGGGGGGGGCAACATTTCTGGGGTTCAATCTCAGTCCATCGATGTTCTTGTCATAGTTAAGATGTGTAACCATTGTCAATGTGTTACAAAAGGATTCCAGAAAATTCTACTGACCATGGCTAAGCTGCTGTCAGTCGTCAACCTGATGAAATATCATCATGGTTTGTTACAACAATTTATGGGGTTTAAAGGTCTAAATGATATACCTCTGTTTAACACAATTAGAAACTTGATTTTCCCTGTGCCCGTGTGTTTTAGTGATGATAAATATATAATTAAAGTATTAGTTAATTTGAGATTTGTACAAAGCCTAAAATTACTGAACCTCTTGGCCCTGCATGCTTGAAAAAATAAACGATACAAAAATGCTCATCCTTTTTTTTTGGATGATTCACACCCTTTTAGCTACCAAGAACCTGTTTCACATAGCGACGTACCGTATATGTTTACATAACTCTCATAACAACCCATACTGTAGAGATACGTTGTGAAGACAGTTACGTAAAAAACTTACGCTACGACGCTTTGTGGAACAGACTGCAGGCCCCTCAGTGAAACAGAAAGGGGTATTAAACAATATAGTGGAATTGCAATACGAATTTATAAAAAAGGAGCTATGTATTAGGCTAAAAAGTCTTTACATATAATCGGATTTATATTGATGAACAGAGAAAGAGATTTTGCAGGAATCTGGAATTTAACAAGCTGTTTCTAATAATGCTTGATATGAAACTTCTGATCACCTATATGTTAAAAAGAAGTGCCCATAGGAGCCAATTTTTACTTCAGTGATCTTTCTAATCTTGCGCACACCTATCGATGTGTCAAATCCTTTGATTATGTCCGTTCAAAGCGTCCAACCGAACGAGTTAACAAGTGCAATATAGCGTGGTTCAATTGATATTTTTGGAAATATTTTCTAATTTGCGTTAAGTGTGTTGTAGAACATGTACTTTAAAAGTCTGACCCAAAAGAAAATTAAATTTCGGTCGCAGCACATACAAAATTTAAGCTACGTTTGCCGATCTACAATGTTTACGAAAGTTAATTATCTCAGAGACTTATGACGTCAAACACGACCTCCGTTGTGTACATACCCTCACAGCGATGACGTAATAAACAATTTCTGCTGTCTCAGTCAAGGACTATACTCCTTGGTCTCAGTACGTCTTCGTGGCAGTTTGTACACATCGAAGGTCGTGTATGACGTCATTTTTCCGAGTAGTTACGACAAATACGGAAAATATGCATATTTCCCACCCGTTCTTCTTTTGACTACCAGGGAACTAACGCGCAGGTTGTTTCGTTTCAACTGATGTTTTTCAAATATACATTTAGTCCATAAACAAACACAAACCATCTTTAAATCCTGTTCATAAATCCTTTAAGCTAATTTTCTTTTGAACAACTGGCTCAGGCTGGTAGAGTGATTGTCCGTCAGTCCGACACAGACCTTGCATCGATACGGCGCGGGTTTGAATCCCACTCAGATCAAATCAAACTGAAAAATTTCTGGGTGGATTTTCTACTCGAACGGCGTATGTGGAAGAGTTGCCAGTTACTCGCGGACGGTCGGGCGTTTCCTTAGGGCATAGAGCCCGGTTTCCTGCACCACTAACGCCACCGTATAAGTGGAATAATCATGAGTGCGGCGTTAAACATCAATTAATCAATCCATCGAATTAATCGGAATACCTTTCTGTTTTCCTACAAGTCGGTTCGACAAATCGCACAGTGAGAAAGGGCCCTAACGCCGCCATTTAAGTGGAATAATCATGAGTGCGGCGTTACTAAACATCGAATTAATAGGAATACTTTTCTGTTTCCCTCACACCAAAGGTCCGTTTGTATTTCTCAGGCTAGTTTTTATAAATGGGCTATTGGTGATTGCAATCTGACTAAAGATGTTCATTCTTTTCAAGTCAGATTGAGATTGTCTGTGATTGATAAATTGCTTGATATTTAAAGTGGCATGAGCTGCCAAAACAGAATGATGAAATTATTGGCTATTCTCCTCAAGACGTATAATTAAGAAGGTTTAAAGTGCTTTTAGTCTTGAAAATGTACGATAAAGTATTGTTTTGAACAAATTTGGCTTAGAATGAATGAATGGTCGTCCCGGTTATTTAAATTTTGTTTTGTTCACTTTTCGAACACGTTTACGGTTCGTACAGGCTACAGGCTGTATGGATTTTCCTCATTTCAATGTCAATCATTTAGCTTTTTGATGGCCCTCAGCCTCTTACTGTCGTGGCGATCAGAAATTATGAAAAAAGGTGTGAATTTTGCCAGCTCATGCCATTTTAAAGTGGCATGGGCAGTCAAATACGAGAAAAATTTCGTTGGAACAGAATAAGCTAATCGTTGGCCATTATTATCAAAAAGTGCAAAATAAGGCCTTTTCGCTGATACCAAACTCGAAGATGGATGTTAAAATAGTTTTATTAGCAGTTAAACCCCCGAAACAATCTAAACAGAGAAGTTAATCTTCGTATGCGAAACTTAGTTCTGAAGTGAAGAGAGGTAAACATGTGGGCACGATTGCCATTTGTGATGACATAGCTCTATGGTTATTTTAGACTGTGCCCGTGTGTTTTAGTGTACATAAATATGTGCTTGTCAGTAGGCTTACTTGGGTACACAAAGATAGGCGCGTAATCACGATTGCACGATTGCCCCCAAAAGTGAAATCCAACATCCTCGCTATTTGATTTGTGTGCGTTATTAGCACACCAGTCTGATAACTTCGGGAATTCACGTGCGAGCGAAGATAGCCGAAAGGGAGTTCCGAGTGCCAAAGCCGACCGGTACACTCACTCTGAAACTTCGGGGATTTACGTGCGTGAAATACCCTCTGATAGACTGCAGGTCATTTTGAATATGGCGACCAAATAGGTAGCCGTGAAGCGTACAAATCCCAAATACCCTTGAGGGCCCCACAAAAGTGTCCACGTGACAATGTAAGGGACTGAAACATTCGCTTTGTTAACTTCAGCCTCGATCAGTTATATAATTGAAGTATTTGAAGATTGCTGATATGTACCGAAACTGCGTCTGTCTACAACATGTGGTTTACCGGGCTAAATAAAATATATTAACAAATATCTTTCTAAATGATATTAGCATCTAATAAATTTATAATTATTTTTATTTTCTGTTTTCGTCGGTAGTAAAACATTTTGATATTTACTTTCGACGCCATTTTTATTCAGCCCAAAAATACGGTGATTTGCCGTATAAAAAGTGCATACTGCCCGAGGCGTGTCAAAGCCGACCGGTAGCGAGCGAAGATAGCCGAAGGGAGTTCCGACTGCGGTACACTCTGAAACTTCGGGGATTTACGTGCGTGTCAAAGCCGACCGGTAGCGAGCGAAGATAGCCGAAGGATGTTCCGAGTGCCGACCGGTAGCGAGCGAAGATAGCCGAAGGGAGTTCCGAGTGATTAGCACACATCTTCGGTTCGTACGAGCTACGGGCATTACCAATATATCGTCACACTGACCTTGTAAAAATATTGAGTAAGTCCTACTTAGACACAATGCCAAAAGACTTTTATTTAACAGCATAATCTTTACAAATTCCTGGGATCAACACTTCATTTTAAAAATAAAATGCAACAAATATAGACAGTTTTTTTTCTCCTCATTTTTTACGATAGCCGTAAATATGACAAACATTTATTTTATTAAGGTGACGGTATTTGATTTCAACGCCAATCTTTTAGCTTTTTTCAACGTGCTTCAAACACTGTTTCAAAGTGCATTGTGAAGTCCGCATGCCTAATTGCTAATTAAAATCTTGAGCTCTTTTTTTCTTAGTTGCAACATTCGTAAAAAGTCGAAGTTTATTTTGGCATTTGGTTCTTTTTGACATAAAATAAAATATAAAGCCGCACGTACGTTATTCTAAGATAATTAAGTGGACAATGAAAATATGGAGGTCGCGACAATCTCGACCGTTGCCCCTGGTGCAAGGGCTATAACTTGGGGGCGTATTCTATTCGAAGGTACAATAGTCTTGTATGATGATGGCGTTGACTGTATGATGATGGCGTTGACTGTATGATGATGGCGATGACTGTATGATGATGGCGTTGACTGTATGATGATGGCGATGACAGTATGATGATGGCGTTGACTGTATGATGATTGCGTTGACTGTATGATGATGGCGTTGACTGTATGATGATGGCGTTGACTGTATGATGATGGCGTTGACTGTATGATGATGGCGTTGACTGCACTATGATGGCGTTGACTGTATGATGATGGCGTTGACTGTATGATGATGGCGTTGACTGCATGATGATGGCGTTGACTGTATGATGATGGCGTTGACTGCATGATTTATCAAAGCTGTAGCTGTAGGGGATGGAGCTCGTAGACCTGATGGCGTTGACTGTAGGATTAAATATCAAAGCTGTAGCTCATTCAAACCAAATTAGGTTGTGATAAAAATTGCTGACGTCAACATTTTAAGTCTGCGTTGCCCTAAAACTTGTCATGTTTTGATGGCATGAGATGCCAAAGTTCATACTTTTGATAGATTTCGATTCTTAAATGAGTAGGAAGGCTTGAATTTTACCAGGATTGAATGTCTACTTCCCTGTGCCCTGGTTGGGATTAAAAAATATAATCTCCGGTTGGGATTAGCGCCACGTGAGTGTGTGTGGAGGTGTGCGAGAGGGGGGGGGGGGGGGTAACTTTTATAACCCTATATAACTGATATAGCCCTGTATAACTCACATAACTCTCTATAACTTGCATTGCCCTCTCTCCGCTGCCAACCCTCTTCGAATGTTCCAAATGTGTACTAAGTCCAATGCTTAATATTTTGGACTATTGCATAAAATTATATAGTACGCTCAAAGGGCTTAATCTATGTAATACTATAAGCTTCCAACACGACGCAAGTTTGTTCTTCTATAATTAAAACGCATCGTTGGTTCTGGAGTAATTCAATAACATTAAATGTCTCGTTATTTATGTTTGGATATTTATTGGTCGGTACCAGGTCGACGACCAATAAATGTCAGAAATTATAAATAACGAAGTAAGACCTTTGCTAAATTGAAGTAGTTCTGGAGAAGCGAAAGCACTAAGTTAAAATACGGAAAATATTTCTTTTTGTCCAAGTCTCCCACACGCGACCAAAAATCTCTACAGCGAGCGTTTCGGACGAAAGCCACGAAAAATCAAGACTTTTGTGCTTTTGGTGGTTGAGGGAAATGAGCACTTGTAACAAACATATATCTTTATGAACCCTACAACACACGGGCTCAGGGAAAATCTTCTTGACTAAAGTATAATCATGACGACAAGTTTCTGATTGTGCCCAATAAATATATACAATGTAGGTTATACGTTTAATATGCACATATCTGAAATAAAACGCTTAAAATTGGCATGAGTTGCTCCTCGGGTAATTTCCGTTTAAATGGAATCATAAATCAAAAAAAAAAAAAAATTAGGAAGTAATGAAAGGCTGAAATTTGAATATGCATCCCGTTAATTATTCGCATTTCAAACTACAATAATTCTAAAGTCACGTCATCTCCAAAGCTAAATTCTGGTGGCAATCAAAATTCATTTTAGGCCTAGCTTTTTCGACGGTTTTGTACATGTCTACAACTTTAATATTGTTAAATGATATCATTCGACTGTCTTATTCCCGTCCATTCACGCTGAAATCACTTGATGATTTCGACAAGGCCAAACGCTTTGGAAACCTGTTTGTTTACATTTGACAGGTGTCAAAAACATTGCGTCATAATCAGCAATCACGTGACGAAACAACCAATACACAAATATTCATGACGTTGCTTTGTTTGTGTGGTGATTTCATTATACCTCGTGACCATGTATTCATACTTAAAAATGCGTTTTGCTTAGAAATAGAGACACAACTTGTTTATAAAAGCTTTTGATGTTATATAGAACATAGAAGTATCTGAAATTACGACCTATTATCATAAAAGCCGAATATTTGCTCTCAAAATAGACGAACTATATTTCGTCGCGTAGGCATATTAGTGGTCGTGAGGCTTGTCCAAAACAAAACAGCTGCCATTTTCAGAAGGATAAATATCGTCTGTCATTATTGTATTGCTTAAACGTCAAAATCTACCAAGAAGATGAGGTGGCAATACAAGGAAGAACATCCCTTCGAAAAGAGGAGAGCTGAGGGAGAAAAAATTCGCAAGAAGTACCCTGATCGTGTCCCCGTAAGTATGAGGAAATAGAAGTAATTTCGACGCTTCTTTCTGTTTTGATTTCACAATCAAATCAGCTGGAAATCTAAATTTTGTGACACTCGTCTCGTTCTTTATTTTGTTACATTTGCAGAAAGCTCTGAGGCTCCTAGTTTGTAGAAAATTAAATCTGACACACGGAATAAATAGTTTTTCTGTTCTTATTTTATTTTGGTTGAAGAATTAAGCAAACATTATCAAACCAAAAAAGGGTTTGTTTGTATCGCCATTTTTTTCGAACATTTTCCACAGCAAATAAGTTTGGGCTTGGATATATTGGCTGCCAAAATTCTGCCTTTCATTTTTAGTAAATTGTACTTGTCAATGACTTTAGAGAAGTTGGGCCTTTTTTATTTTCACTGAAAGGATATGGTCAGCTAGTTGGCAATATCGTGTTATAGCACCCCAATAAAAATTTATCGACTGTACATGTCTGACACGAGATCTCGCGAGATTTGTGGCATTTGCGCAGGCTCCTAATAAGAGCGCGATCTGACTGCTGAGTGATAGATTGCACATAAAAATATTGGAAAGAAGGATTCAACGCTCTTATATTACTCCTCAAATAGCGCCCCAGAGCCAGTTTTTCCTATACCTACAACATGGGCTGGGGTGCTATTTGAGGAGTAATATAAGAGCGTTGAACCTCAGCCAACACTCTTATATTACTCCTCAAATAGCGCCCCAGAGCCAGTTTTTCCTATACCTACAACATGGGCTGGGGTGCTATTTGAGGAGTAATATAAGAGCGTTGAAGGGGGCCAGAAGATGTGTTTTTCATAAATTTTCAACCCCAGAATCTGAAAACATTCATAAAAAGGGTTTTTTGGGGGGCCATGGTGAATACAAAAAGGGGCTTGGTATGTTTTTTTTTTTTTGGGGGGGGGGGGGGGGGGGGAACAAGAAAATAATTTTGTTTTCACTAACAAATATTTTAAAATGAGTGTTTGGGGCGCTATTTCATCTGCCAATTTGTGACAAGGGTCGTTTTTTGGCATATTCGGGGCGCTATTTCATCCAGGCAATTTAGAAGAGCAATTGCATGAGCTAAAAAATGATTTATTTTAATAAAAATGCATTAAAATTAGTGTTCGGGGCGCTATTTTATCTGCTAAATTATGAAAATGGTCCTTTTTTTGGCATATTTGGGGGGCTATTTCATCCAGGCAATTCCAAACAGCGAAATGGTAAAAAAATGACGTTTGTTGTCTGAAAAACTACATAAAAATTAGTGTTTGGGGTGCTATTTCAACTGCAGAACTGTGATAATTCTTTTGTTGTTGCATATTTGGTCCGCTTTTTCATCCAGGCATTTTGCAATGAGCTCCCAAAATCTGTGCACAATGCTTGATTGATTATTTTTATTTTACGGCGCGCTCATGATTATTTTACTTATATGGGGCATTCACAGTTTTCTTGTAGAAGGAAACCGGGTCCTATGACCGATGGAAACCCACGACGTTGTGGTGGCAACCATCCAACATAGGTCGTTTGAGTGAAAACCCAGTCCTAACATTTTCCGATTATTTTGTTCAGACTGAGTGGGATTCAAACCCGCCACCCATTGGTGGAAGGCTGTTCAGAGTGAGCGTCCAACGCTCTATACCTACAGTGAGGAACGGAGGCTCCGTGCCCATTGCAGAACTATCGATTCAGCGTAGAATTTAGACCAGTGGCTTTAAGGCGCTTCCGATCAAAATCTGTAAGCCCACACAAAGGAAAATGAGAAATAAGGTACGGCGAATTGAGTTACAGTACAATATTTGAAATTCTCCCTCTGAAATAGCACAGCAAAATCAATAAATAAGCATTGTTTTTAACTCTCCCGAGCATTTAGCCCCCCATTATAAAGAAATCAAAATTTTCGCTACACTTACGTGGAATACTATCAGCACATGAATCAAACCTTATTTCAACATAGCACCCCAGGACCAATAAATCGGCATTGATCCAGCGAAAACAGCACCCCAAATTACAAACACTTGTGAAAATAATGGCTGAAATATGGACTCCAACATCAATACATGAGTCGATCCTTTTTACCTTTTTCGGACTAAACATACCTAGCCCCTTATTTTTTAACATATGGCCTCAAAAGAAACAACTTTCATACAATTCTGTTTATTCATGATGATAAATTCATATAAACTATTTGACATCTATCGACGCTCTTATATTACTCCTCAAATAGCGCCCCAGAGCCAGTTTTTCCTATACCTACAACATGGGCTGGGGTGCTATTTGAGGAGTAATATAAGAGCGTTGAACCTCATCCAACGCTCTTTCATTAGTCCTGAAATAGCGCCCCAAAGCGATGTTTTGCTATCTCTACAACCTGGGCTGGGGCGCTATTTCAGGAGTAGAATATAAGTGTGGACAACAGAATTACTACAAGGCGAACCAGCTGACCTTCTGAAGTAGGATATGTGGCATACATGAACTGCGTACGGTTGGAAGTAGAACACATCAAGTGTGCTTGCTGATAAAGTTTTGCACCTATAATCTGTACTTCTCTGCACATCAAAGCGGGTCTCAAACCTATATCTATACCCACACCGGCACTTTCTCGGGATGGGGAAAGCTTATAAGTGATTGCGGACAATACGGAATATATATTTTAAGAATAGAGTTAACCATATATTGTCTGGAAAATACCACCCATTTTAATGACATATTCTTTAAATGTCAAACTTTACGAACAAGTGTTCGGGCTGTTAACACCTTCGTTGTAGGGAGACATGTCAAAATCGTTTTGTTTTTTTTATATGGAAGGTTTCATACAATGTCAATTTCTGGATCATGGGGTTCTATTTCACCGGGAGATGTTCAAACAATGAGGTTTGATTCATCTGCGGATGCTATTCCACGGAGATTTTACCAAAATCGTGATGTATTTTTACTCAGAAGAGTTTCAAAGAATGCTTATCTATTGTTTTTGGCGTACTATTTCAGAGGGAGATTTTCAAATATTGTACACTAACTGATGTCGTGTGCTTTCCTACGATTTTCTATCACGAAGGGTAAGGGATTTTTTGCACAACGGCTTAGAGGCACTCGATATTTGTGCCATGTGCAGGTCTTGGATCTCTTCGAAAAGGCTTGGATGAAATATAGCGCCCCAAATATGCCAAAAATGCGCTAGGTATGTTCTCTCCGAAAAAGGGAAAACAAATCGATAATATGCTCATGGTTGGATGTTGGAGTGCATATTTTATTGTTATCTGTAAATAATGTAAATTCTTCCAATTTGCGGCCGCTATTTTCGATGCCGATTTTCTAACAATGCCGAATTAGTGATCATGGGGCGCTACTTCACCGGGAGATGTTGAAAAATGAGGTTTGATTAATCGGGTGGTATTCCATGAAAGTCTAACCAAAATGTGATTTCTTTTCGGGGTGCTAAATAGTCGTGAGAGTTTCAAAGAATGCCGATTTATTGATTTTGCCGTGCTATTTCAGATGAAGCTTTTCAAATATTGTACATTAACTGACTTCGCGGTGCTTTCTGTCTGATTTTCTTTCGTGAAGGCTGAAAGATTTTTGTCGGAAGCGCCTTACAGCCACTGGCATAAATGCTTAATCGATAGTTGTGCCAGGTCAAGAAGCACAGGTTTTGGGAGCTCTTCGAAAAGGCCTTGATGAAATAACGCCCCAAATATGCCCGAAATTGTCACAATCATGTAGTTAAAATAGCACCCCAAACACTAATTTTAATGTATTCTTTTTCAGAAGAAAACACTAACTTTTACCATTTTATCCACCCCAAAAATACATACCCACTTTTTCGCTTCACCCTGACTCTTCGGAAATGCCGGGATGAAATAGCGCAGCAAATATGCCAAACACGCACATTTGTGAAATTCTGCAGTTGAAATACCGCCCCAACTACTAATTCTTATGAAGTTTTTAAGAAAACAAAAGTCATTGTTTTCATCATTTTTGCTCTTTTGCCTGGATGAAATAGCGTCCCGAATATGCCAAAAAACGGCCATTTTCAAATTTTAGCAGACAAAAATAGCACCCGACCACTAATTTTATTGCAGTTTTTATTTTAAGAAAATCATTTTTTGGCTCATTTTGCTCTTAGGAATTGCCTGGATGAAATAGCCCCCCAAATATGCAAAAAAATAACCTTTTCACAAACTTACAGAGGAAATAGCGCCCCAAACACTCATTTTAAAGTATTTGTTAGTGAAAACAAAATTATTCTCTTCTTTTTTCCCCCCAAAAAACATACCAAGCCCCTTTTTGTATTCACCATGGCCCCAAAAAAAAACCCTTTTTAAGAATGTTTTCAGATTCTGGGGTTGAAAATTTATGAAAAACACATCTTCTGGCCCCCTTCAACGCTCTTATATTACTCCTCAAATAGCACCCCAGCCCATGTTGTAGGTATAGGAAAAACTGGCTCTGGGGCGCTATTTGAGGAGTAATATAAGAGCGTTGGCTGAGGTTCAACGCTCTTATATTACTCCTCAAATAGCACCCCAGCCCATGTTGTAGGTATAGGAAAAACTGGCTCTGGGGCGCTATTTGAGGAGTAATATAAGAGCGTTGGCTGAGGTTCAACGCTCTTATATTACTCCTCAAATAGCACCCCAGCCCATGTTGTAGGTATAGGAAAAACTGGCTCTGGGGCGCTATTTGAGGAGTAATATAAGAGCGTTGAATCCTTTTTTATATACTTTTCTGTGGAATCTATCCCTTAGCGGACGGGACTGGTGTAGGCAAAGTCATATGAGAGCCTGCGTAAATACCACAAATCTCGCGAGATCTCGTGTCAGACATGTACAGTCGATAAATTTTTAGTGGGGTGCTATAACACGATATTGCCAGCTAGTTTCCTCAGAGATAATTGTAGTAAACAATCCTGTAAATGAGCTATAATTGTACTTGTGTCATGGTTGCGGCGTTTTTCTTTTGACAAGCAGTCCTCGACAAATACGATATCCAGTGGACAGACAGTGGGCGGGGCTTAAGCGTTGAATAACTTCCCGATTTTGGAAGTTGTATGGCTCTCTTGACTGGGTATCAGAGAGTAAACACGTGCTAGTTGATTGACAACGTAAATCACTAATACCATGATGCAAGCACGTTATTGAATGACCTCGAGTCCAACATCTCAAATACCTTCCATACCCTCGGGAAGCCATTCAATAACTCTAACTTGTAGAATGGTCGCCATTTTAAAAACTTAAGTCTACGGTTGACATATACAGCCGCCGAGCCAGTCCAGTATTTACTGATACAATAAATGCCATAAAATGAATGACCAGCCTTTTCTGTCTTGATATCCATTCCCGTTTTGTCGAATTTTAGCTCAGAGTTATTGCATTACATCCACTTTCCGCTGTCACGGCGGCAATGTTTTGTATTCTCAACCATTCAGGAAGTTTTCCTATTTTACTAAGGGCTACCCTCCATAGTGTTTGTCCCTTCAGGCCTCACATTAATACTACATACCGAAGCTACTTCAGAGATTTCACGATATATGTCACATTTTTTATTTAATGTTTTTGATGTTGTCACTTGCTGGTATTTGTTCAGAATTGGATCTTCACTAAACGTGAAAACACTCAGAGAAAAAAAGAGAAATTCTTGCGTCCATATACTGTCGGTAACCGACTTCACTTTTCGGGTTATTTCCAAGTTGAATTGAGTATTTTAGTTGCCAGGAATTAATTATCTCATTTTGTTTTTATGAGGTGACTCAAGTTTTTTTGGTCATTTTGAGGCAGATATTCGATCTCAAAGTCTTTTGGTGACAGTGACTCCTGGTAGATATTTAATTTAGACCTTTTTGAATGAAATGCTTGCTTTAACAGCACACATTTTTACCACTTAAACCTTATTTTTTTGTCTCCGTATTTCAGGTGATCGTTGAGAAAGCTTTGAAAGCCCGTGTGGGAGACTTGGACAAAAAGAAATACTTGGTGCCCTCAGATCTGACTGTAGGACAGTTCTATTTTCTCATTAGAAAGAGGATTCATTTGAGACCAGAGGATGCTTTGTTCTTCTTCGTTAACAATGTGATTCCTCCCACTAGTGCCACAATGGGCGCTCTCTATCAGGTACGTTATCGCTAATATCACCATTACGCCAGGCACACAATAGGGGATTCTGATTGGTGGACAATGATCAACCGGCTCCGGGCTCCTCATCTGGTGGTCTTTACTTTCCACTATCCAGACACTTGCATTTTTCTTTGATTTTTAGAAGATAGTGATACACTGTGGGGAACAAGTCGCCTCGACGTGGCAATGAGGCTTTGGCAGTTCATGTCAAAATGAGACATATTGTCAGATGTTCTCGTGTTTGCTGTCAAGTGTCAATCAATATGTTATTTATGAATAAAATATTATTGAAATATGCTTATTGACAGCAAGCAGATAACATAGTCCAAGTTTTCATTTTTATTTGATGAGGAAAATCCATACATAATGTGGTCTATACGAACCAAAAAAGTTTTCGAAAAGTAAACAAAATTTAAATAACCGAGACGACCATTCAATCATTCCAAGTCAAAGTTAGTTCAAAACAATACTTTATCGCACATTTTCGCCACTAGAAGCACTAAACAGCTTCTGAATTATAAATCTTGAGAAAAATAGCTAATAATTTCAACATTCTGTTTTAACGTCAAAATATCAACATTTTGACAGCTCATGCCACTTTAACTTCTTCGTGTCAAGGTAAAGTTACCCTTTCTGGGAAGAGCTTAAATGAACATAGTTGCAGAATGGAAACCACAGAGACTGGAAACCACATCTGCAATTTATAATTCACTGTACACTATTTTGAAGCAGATTTTCACGAAACCATTTCTTTTATTTCAGGAGCACCATGAAGAAGATTTCTTTCTTTACATAGCATACAGTGATGAGAGTGTATATGGGGCCTAAGTGGGGCCTCTTGGTAACCAGGTCTTCAATTTCGATTGAGAAACATTTTTTTTGGAATACACTAGATGTGTATGAATGAATGTTTAAATGTAAGCTGAGTCACTGTGTATATGTGAATTCATTTTTCTCTTAATTATTATTATATTTTAGTCATGTTTTTTGTCTTTCTTCTCAAAAATTAAGTACAACTTATTTTTTTTTTTCTGTTTGGTTTCAGTTACCAACTTTAAAACATTTGATCTTCTTTAAAATAAAATTTCATTTTTTGTAGCATTTGGTTTTTTTCCTTCTCTAAAACTTGGGTTATAACTTATTAGGTGTACCATCTCTCTACATCATAGTCCATATATATATCTTACTTATATTAACATTTAGCTTAATTTGCATATTTAAAAATTTGTTTGGTCCAATATTCTGTAAATACTTTGCTTAATTTTAAGAAGAAAATAAAATGTGTCCGTTAAAATGTACAGTACAGTGATATTTAAGTTTTAAAAGTGAGTCGTAAAATATGTTTATCTTAAATCCAAAATACCGTACCAACGTTAAGATAAAAACTATACTAACACAGGTTGTAAACATTATCAGAGAAAACGTTTCTTTTTTGTTTCAAGAAAAGCGTGGGTGGGTGGGTGTGACTATTTTCATTCTGTGATGATACGGTAATTTTTAAAAATGTTTTAGTAAGTGTTTTGTACATATGTATTTATTTCTATGCTTGGTTTAGGTTAGTCTTTAAATTTTTGTTCTGAAGCAGTCTGGGTTTTAAATTCGAAACTTGTAAACTCAATAGTTTGCTGTTTATGCAATAGAGAAAAGTTGCTTGAAGCTTTCAACCTCAAAGATGTGACCTTCTTATATTAGTGTAATAAATTAGTCTCGGTAACTTATCAACTGCCTTTAATTTTATTTTTGACTTTTCGTTGTCAGAGTTATAGTCTCTTAGTATCAAACCTGCCTCCCTTCTCGATGGGTCTCAGGTTTCAATCCCAATGATTTGATGAAAAATGTGGAAGAGTGACAGGCACTTGTCAATGTCAGTCAATCAATCATTAGAACGATTTTCTGACTCAAAATCTGACAATGACACAACCCTCCAGGGATAGGTCACTGGTTCAAATCCCTTCAGTCGGGTCTTGGGCCTTCCAACGATGGTCAGGGTTTCCTCTAGGTTAAGAGCACTGTTTCCTACCCCAAATGTCCTCCGAGCAAATATTCTGGTTTTCGCCTCACTTAACCTGGTAACCCAATCTGACTAAAGTCGAGATGCTCATTGAAAAGACCAATGAGCATCTCGACTTTAGTCAGATTGCTGGTAACCCTGCCATTTAAATAAAATAATATTGAGTGCCGAGAAAAACATCAATCATATCATTGCGTTGAGAAAATATTTTTGTAAGGTTTTGTTCTCATGCGATCAATGGATGTGGTGGTTGTTGGGTATAGGGGCTCGTTTTGCAAAACAGTTGCATCGCAAATGAGTCTGGGTTGCCAATGGCTACCTAACTATAGTGATATGACAACTGTGATTTTCATTTCATTTTCAAAACTTCGCAAAACAAGCCCCTGGGTGGATGTTTGGGTTAAACATCTGTAGCCTGTTTCACTAAACGGCGTAAATGTATTTTTTGCGTAACTTTCATACAAACGTACCTCTACAATATGGGTTGCTATGGCACCTACATGAAAACTTACGCTTCGCCGCTTTGTGAAACAGGCTCCTGGTATATAGCCCGATGCCTCTTTGATCCAGTGGGTTAGAGTGATCATCCCACAGTCTAACACAGGCCTTCCATCGATGTGGCTCAAGTTCAAATCACACTCAGACCAAATAAAAATTTCTAAATTTTTCACTCAGTCCCGAATGTGGAAGAGTTGCTGGGTACTCTCCGAAGGTCAGGGGTTCCCTCTGGGCAATGAGCCTGGTAAACCCACTGTAAAAAATCATTTGTAAATTTACAGCAAAAAGTGCTGGCAAATGAATGACCAGCACTTTTTGATGTAAATTTACAGCAGAAAGTACCATATATATTTACAAATCATTATCTTGTAGAACTACATTACTCTGTTAGTTAACAGTTCTTTTGGTTGTTCTTTTAGATTGATTGATTGATTGATTGGTGTTTTACGCCGCGCTCAAGATTATTTCACTTATATGGCGGCGTTGCCAGTTTTATTGTGGGAGTAAACCAGGCTCTTTGGCAACCATCGCACATAGGTCGTTCGAGTGAAAACCCAGTCAGAAAATTTTCCAATTTTTGGACTGAGTGGGATTCGAACCCGCGACCCATTGGTGGAAGGCTGTTCGGATTGAGCGTCCAACGCTCTACCTACTGAGCCACGGAGGCCCCCGGTTGTTCTTTTAGAGCCACTCTCTTTAAAATTACACGAACGTTTTAGTCTGCATTAGTGCTTGGTTTGAGATTGAAGCTTATTTAAAATATTCATACAGGCTAGAACCAGATGTCCGTCTACCATTGCCGCCCATGCAATTTGGTTAACGTTTCAGAGCTAGGTAAAGAAGAATAGATTTTCGTCAGGTACTAAAACAGGTTCTGTCTTTAGAAAGGGGTTTACATGATAAATTGTTTTAGCTGAAGTATTTATATAACAGATATACAACTGTATATTAGGCAAGCTAAATGTGGATCTTCCCCTTAAAGGACATATGCAGGAACATTTTGAATGTGAATGGATTCAAATAAAAAATTAAATATTCAACATTTATCGAAAATAATAAAATTCCTGACAATAATAGTTAACAAAATGCTTTACAATATGAACTGTTGAACTACAACACTTGTGTATTTTGTACAAATATATGTATATCTACAGTGAATTTTGTAAATATACATGAATTTCAGTAAAATAACATCATATCTAGGCGTAAAATATTTACAGTACATTTCTTTGTCATGTAATACATTTCTTTTTGGTGTACATTTACAAAACAAATTTACCGTGCAGGCAACGCCGCCATATAAGTGAAATAATCTTAAGTGTGGCGTTAAACATCAATCAATCAATCACCATCTAAGAAACGTGGCAAGGTCGTTATATGATTGAAATAAACAAAGCAAATAGACAATGGTTTTAATGGATACAGAGAAGACGAAACGCCCCTGTAAAGGTCTTTGAACATGGTATAAAACATACCAAGAAGACGAAAACTTTTTTGAGGGTAACGTGTATGACGGAAAAATTCGACTACAATAGAATCCCTATATAGGGCCAACACACAAACCCCCTACTTCGCCAATGTAAAGGTCTTACTCAGGTATTTAATAATTTCCGACATTCATTGCGAGTCGTACTTGTACCGATCAATAAATAACTAGGCATCTGTAGACATCTTGTTTAAAGCTGAACCCCGAAAATAATATAGGGAGGGTCCACGAAAGCTTGTCAGGTACACGGCGAATGTCGGGGTTTTCCGACACGTATTCTCTATAATATAACTGACAGCACAAAGGAATTTTTCGGAGGATAAACTCATTTCACACAGTGTCTATTGTAAAAACAGTTGAATTTTTAATTGATAGTTGATTGAGTGATCTTTCGCGCCGCACTTAAGATTATTTCACTTAAAAATGACGGCGTTGCAAGGTTAAGTAGGGAGGAAACCGGACTCTGCCTGGAGGAAACCAACTCTTCCTCATACGGCAGCGAGAGAAAAATTCACTAAGAAATCGTTAAAGGCACACTTGCCGCGAAAATCAGGAATATTGTTTACATTAAAAAAGAAAGACCGTATTCTGTATTTTTCCCAGACAATATAAGTTAGGAACTTTCTATTTTTACCAAAATTTAAAAGTTTGGACGTCAATTTGTATTTTTAATTTGAATTTGAATTGTTACGTACCCGGAACGTAAACAAACCGATCTGCCCCCTATTGGCGATTTTATGTTTCAGTCGAGTGAACTAACGGCACAGTGTAATTTTACGTAGGCCTATTTATCTGAGAAATACAGACTGACGATCGGTTAACAGCGACTGGAAAAGCCTGCTCGTAATTGTTTGAGTGTAAACCACAGATACAAAGGCCTGAAAGGAGGGTAAACCAACACGAAAGTTGACCGACACTGATCGTTGTTGTTGTAATCAGGCTTCGATTCTTCGTTTGTTTTTCACCCCATTTTTACAGTCTAAAGCTAACTAGACATGTTTTATGTGTTCTATGTTTAAGTTTAGTGGTATTAGTCGTAGTAAGCTCATGTAAATTGGTTTTCTTAGCAAATTTAAACAGGCTACGGCGGCAAGTGTGCCTTTAAATTTGTATTGGGTCATAGTGTGATTCGACGCCTGTGTCGGTCTGAGGAACGATCACTCGGGCAGACACTTACGCGAGACAAAAAAAGGAGGCCCCCTATTGAGATAGAATGAAATGTAGCCTATCTTTTACAATCATATTCTCGCATGATCTCCTTTAGACGTAGCTAATTAAGATGGACCATGAAGGAGCCTGTTTCACAAAGCGGGGCAATCGAGATCTCGTGCCATTCTACGAGATCGTCAACACGAGACATGATATCTCAACGAATGGCAGTAGGATCGATCTCTATTTTAGATTGAAAGCGGCGTAGTGTAGGTTTTTACCTAACTGCCATAGCAACGTACGTGTATCTCTACAGTATAGGTCATCATGATCATATATATCTTATAACAATTATAACATATCTAGGATCATGGCAGTTACGTAAAAACTACCGCTACGCCGCTTTGTGAAACATGCTCCTGGCGTTAATTTGCGCCACACCACGGACTAGTTGCGGTCAGGGCGCAAGTTACTAAAGTTTTAGCCTAACACTAGTTCTGATTTACACCTTAAGTAGGGGCCCAACTAATGTCAGCTTCGTAAGACAGGGCTCTCGACTTCATTTTAGATTAAGTGCGCCGTAAAACAACAACTAATCAATCTAATTTTTGATTGGGGCGTGCGGCTCAGTTGGCAGGGCGGTGGGACGGTAACCCTGAGTTCGATTTTGACCCTGGCCCGAAATTTAGTCCATATAATTATACAAACACAAGCCATTTTAAGTTTAAGCCCTGTTCATAAATCCTTTAAGTTTATTTAAAACCACAAGAACATATTATTTGTGGAATGTTCAACCAACAGAAAGGTTAGTCGCGCCCATGCGTCTCCATCATGTTTTACTTATACTTTATGGCCAGGAATAGCCCGGATTATCGGTCTTACGGCGACTGGTTTTATATGGCTGCTAATGTGTCTTTAACACGGAGAGAAAAAAAAATTCGGCAGAGCCCAGATTTCTCGGCTAGGACAGGAAATGTACGTTCTTCAGATACACTGAGAATCAACAGGGATAAAGAAAAAAATACAATCTCAATCAACTCAAATTTGTTAATTTATTTAATATCATTGAGGTCTTGACCTCTAATCTATTTGGAAGCCATTTTGTTCAGAGATCGCCCTAACTTGCCTAAGGTAAGTTTGAAAAGTGTTCCAAGTGTTTTTTTATAACTGATTTCAAGTTGTCAAACGCTCAACATGTTCTGTCTGATTCATTCTTGCGCGCCACAGAGGCCCCCTAAAATGTTCTGCTTGATAATATCCATTTTTCTCAATATGCCTCAGATTTCCGACTATAGTTTTGGAGAGGAAATCGCTAAAAATGTCTGGGTTTCGTATTCAAAGCTAATTCGTATCCAAGGGAAGTAAGAATGTTAGTTCAGGGGAGATAACCCTGACAGCCTTATGAGAAAATCTCCTGCTCCAAGTCTTTCAACTCCATTAAAAATCCAGAATTAATATCGACAGGTCGTTTCTCCTGTAACAATTTGATAGCGGGAATAAGTTTCACTGAACGTTTAATCATGAGATACCCCAAAACCAAACTTGCAGAGCGACTCATTCCCAGCATGCAATGGACAAATATTTTTCCTGAAAAAGAAAAAAAAGTAATTTTTTAAGTCATCAAATTTGGTTAGAATATCAATAACATGAACTTTTTTTCTAAATTTGTACAAAACTACAAATACATTCCACAGATTGAATAAATTTCCCATAGTTAAATATGTATAATTTAGTTTTTCCATGAACTTAAATAACTTTCTCTTTTTCACAGTTAGAAATAATGAACAATGAGCAAATTTTGGCAGCTCATGTGACTTTAAGCAGAGAAGCTGTCAAAAACTACATATTTTTTCTTTTAAATAGAATTATGGAATTTCTGTCTATTTTCACACGAGATGTAGCAATTTTCTTCACAGGGAGAATGTACATTGAGTTTAGCATTAATAAGTTTTAAAGACATAATATGTAAGCATGTAAATGTGTTCTCATTCCAACACCAATCATTTAGTTTTTCAATGACCTTCAAAGCCTCTTACTGTCGTGACGATCAGACATTATAAAAAAGTCTGAATTTTGGCAGCTCATGCCACTTTAACAAACTTATTAACATGTGCATTTTGTATTTGGATGATCAGAATTTACAAAAAAAAATTCCTAATTTCGGCAGCCTTTTTAACTGGAATGAGCTGCGAAAATGTGGACATTTCACACAAATTTTCTGGAGCTGTGAGATTGGTTTGACAGCTAAACTAAAGGGTGAGATAACAAAAAATCACTTTTGAGTTCAGAAGTTCAAGCGCACTAACTTTTCCTTTCCAACGATACCAAACACATATTTTCGCGATTTTTTACTCTTAACAGTAAAGTTAATAAAATTCCACAATAAGATAAACAAATTGGTCAACTTTAAGCCTAGGTTAAAGAGAGTGAAATTTACCTGGGTTTAAATGGGTGATTTTGAAAGTTGACCAATTTGTTTTGTGTGTGTAACATAATACGGTATTTTATAAACTACATCATGTCCCATGAAAAAATCGCAAAATTATGTGTTTGGTACCGTTGGAAAGGAAAAACAAGCGCGCTTGTTTTGAACCATAAAGTATTTTTTTGTTTTCTTCTCCTTTAAAAGGCCCCTTTACATAACGAAAAAATATATTAATACAAACAAAAAAGGGGTCGGTTGTTCAAACTGGTATTAGGCTAAAAACTGGTGGAACTTTGGAAGGTCATTATTGAATTTTTCTGTTACGCGACTTCATTTTGACCTGGCTCAAGCCTAATACACTTTTGAATAAATCAGCACTGGCTCTAGGCAAAAAAAAAAAAGAAAAAAGATCAACAAAAAAAAAACTCACCTTTTTGTAAAAGAGCGGATTCAATAAATTCTGCCGCAGTCCTAAAATAATTTGATAATTTACATTTTGGGCTATCATTAATGTTTATCCCGAGGAACTTGATTTCAACGTCTTTGAAGAATTGCTCCGATGTATTTATCTGATCTGGATCAGTCCCCATTGCGGAATTAAGCACATGTGTCACACCTAAATCTTTCAGCTTTTCCTTATCTTCAGAGAGAGTCCTGTTTATAAAGGAAATAACAATAAACATATTATTATATATATTACTGAACAATAATTATCATAAAATTTTTGAATACTAAAACATATGGGCACAGGGAAACTCTTGTTGTCTAAAATAACCAATTTTTTTAAATAAAGTTTCTGCATTGTAATTGTGTTAACAAGTGGTATATCATTTAGACCTTTTTACCCCATTATAAGTTGTTGTAATAAACTAAACCCATGATATTTCAATATGTTTACGACTGAGCTTGGGCTTTTTGACATTTATTGGTTGTCGACCAGGTACCGGCCAATAAACATCTAAAACATAATAACCGAGGTACTAATTACATTTAATTGTATTGAATTAGGAAATCGATTGCTAATTTTCGTAAGAGGTGTGTTACATTTTATAGCCTTTTACTTAGAGATTGCCAGACTTGAGAATTTATGTGGTGGTGGCAGTGGTAGTTATTGAGCCGAGGAATCTGCGCTTTGCCAATTCGTTTTTTCTTGGCCGAGAGGGTATGTTAGATTTTCATCACCATAGATACCGATTTTTCAAGGTTTGATGGCTTAGCTCTACAAAGGGATTATCAAAGAAGCTTTCGAACAAAATTTTAGGTGAGTAATGTTTGAAAATCACAGTGGCTATTCTTACGTGACCGTAATGCCTGTTCCGTAGGCTATTCTTACGTGAGTTCTGATCGCGCGTGCGCAGATTGGAAACGTCGGGACTCTGTTGACAAACGGGCGCAGAGTTTGACAGCTCTATATAGATCTTATAAGTTATAATAGCATATCACTTATCAGCTCTGTGGGTACCGTAGCCTTTTATTGTTTATACCATGGCTAAAAACGAGTATTCACTTTGCGTCCTTGTGATAACTTATAATTTTATATCCCTTTTGATATTACATGTATAATATGTAAACAAATCACACGTGTTGGTTACCTGACCGGCAAAGTAAGTAAACCAGGATAGAGACACACGAATGCGGCTAGTGTTGGTTTAACTTAGTCCTAATTCACCAAAGTGAATTCCTTACTCGCCTCCTTGTTCAATAATCTGATTTTCATTATGTCGTCAGAACGGATAGACCAGCAAATGTCAGAATATAGATAACGAGTCGGATTTAACTTGTTGAATTAAACTTAGTCCGAAATATCTGCGATGATGATGTAACTTTTGTAAGACATTTTCTGACAGATAGGCCATCAAGATAGGCCATGGCCTAAATGTCTTACATCATCATCGCAGATATTTCGGACTAGGTTTTACTTTGTAGTTTGTTAAACTTCAGACTCAGAGTTCAGTTCAAATGCTTTAACCTGCAGTGGAAGTATCAAAACTATAAGTAGGTCTTGCACACTTTCACAGGAAACAGGGCAAAGCTCTTTTTCTTGAAGGGTTTGTTCACTATAGCTTCACCTGTTCCAGATTGGCAAGTATCTTTTCGGCTATATTTTTCATGTTTTATATAGTTGAAAGAAAAAAATCGTAACTAAATGAGAAAGGACTTTCCCTTGTTCTTCCTATCTGGGGGGTATTTCATAAACAAGTTTAGGAGGCTAAACTGACCTAGCTGACTAGAATAGCACTGCTTTAACATTACTGCTTAGTCGACTATCTAACCGTAGTCGGCTATATGTGGTTTATGAAATACCCCCCAGAAATGATTGCCAGGGCTCCCCACTAAACCTGGCAATGCCACCATATCCGTGAAATAATCTTGAGTGTGATGTAAAACATCCAAACCACCTATCCATTTGCTAGAAAGAGCCCTAATGATGGTTTGATTCTTCTTCTTTGTACTGTGCATATATTTTTCATGCTATTTGTGCTAGTAATTTTTGCTTAACATAGTTTTTGAGAGCCCGAGGGAACGACAGTTTTTAACTGATTGATGGTCTCTCCATAAATACGCTACTAAATTAGAACAGGCACCTATTGAAAAGGGCAGTAACTCTGAAAATACTTAAACCAGCGTAAATCGCATGATATCCAACATGTCCACCAAGATCAAATAATTCGATACAAAACGTGGGAGAAGATGCGAAGATGACAAGCACCCATTGTCTATGTCTTTGAATACTGTTGGAAAAGGGCAGTAACTCTAAAAATAATAAAACCAGCATAACCAGAATAGGAGGGGCAGATCCTCGCATAGTATTCAACATGTCCACCAAGTTTCGAAAGAAATTGATGAAAACCGTGGGAGGAGATGCGATGACAAGCACTAATTGTCTACATTGTGTGTCTTCGTATACTGTCGAGAAAGGGCAATAACTCTAAAAATAATGAAACCAGCGCAAACAAAATAGGAGGTGCACACCCTCGCATGATATCCAACATGTCCACCAAGTTTTAAAAACAAGAGTTTCGGGAAACCCAAAATACGCCCGGAAAGGCATAGTAACTGCGGCCATACCAAAGCAAACCCTTCCATATATATTTGAATTTTATTTCAGAGGAAGGAGGTTTAAGCTTGGTAAAAGGCCATGTAATGTCAACAAAATGAAATCTTAAATTACCACAAAAACCTTAATCCATTTGTATGAAATTCAAATGGGCTATTTGGATCAAATTATCTAAAAGTCATGAATTCTTGCTGCTGTTAAATCGCGATGTTAAACATTCAATTTGTTCTCATTGTCTTTAAACAAGCATGCAATGTACATTGTCAATACAGGTTGGACTAAAATGTTTCAATTTTTGAGAAAAGCAGTTCATAATTTACTAATCAATCATACTTAAACAAATGTAATTAATTAGCAATTTCGCAGCTCACACAACTTCAAGTAGATTTGAAAATCTTTCTCATAATATCATTTATCTATATTATTTGGCTACATTCAGGTGCATTATTCAAATATTCAAACCATTTAATTGCACACAGTATTAACAAAGCCTACATGGAGAAGAGGCCATGTGGTAGAGAAGGCCATAAAGCTTTCAACACTAGTGATAAGAGCTAGTTTGTGTTTACAAGGTAAATAGAACACGGCTGAGTTACTCATCTCTTTGTCTGTAGATAGAACTTTAATTCTTATATGTATTTTCATTTGATTAAAACGCTATATATTGATTTAAGAATAGTAGAAGCCATTTTACAATTTAAAGGTTATTATCATGAAATTGAAAGTAAGAATAACAGGGAATGTACATAATTGCATTGTCTGTTAATATAGTATGTAATGTGAAAGATTTGAAAACATCGGATCATATTTGTTAAAGTTATGGAGAGAAAAAGTAATAATCCAATATGGCTGCAATATTACGCAATGTATGATGTCAAAAATAGTATGCTACACACCTTCTACCCATAAGGTATACACTCAGAAAAAATTGTCAAGATGGAATCAAAACTTTGGAAGTTATGGAGCAGAAGGGAATATTACATAATCCAATATAACTGCCATATTATCTAACGAGTGATGTCAAAAATAGTTTGTGACACACCTTCTACCCATAAGGTATATACTCAGAAAAAATCGTCAAGTTGGAATCAAAACTTTGGAAGTTATGGGAAGGGAAACCGGAGAAAGCGACCGAACGGAGATGATACCATAATACAGCCCGCTTTTCAAGCCGGGCGTATAAAAATGATGAAAACCGGGAGGAGATGCGACGACAAGCACTAATTGTCTATTGCATGCGTATACCGTCGGAAAAGGCCAATAACTCTGAAAATAATGAAACCAGCGTAAAAAGTTACATTTTAAAGATCAGCTATATCATATTAATGAACACTAAAACATACACGCAAGGAAAATCTTCTTGACTAAAATAACCATGGAGAAAAGTTACGAATTGTGTTAAAAAGGGGGTAAATTGTATGTCATTTACTAGGACTTTATACCCAATCATAGGTTGTGGTAATAAACCAAAACCCATGATATTTGATTAGGTTGAAGACCGACAGGAGAGTGACATTTTTCAGTATTTATTTAATTGAATTGAATTGAAATTTTATTCACCATAGGTAGAAAAGTACATGTCAGTATTAAAAACCATTATGTTATTGTGTGTGTTTATAGTCTTAACTTCTATCAGATCAATATTTTTATTTAAAAAAAAACATGGAATGTTACAAGTTTAACAATGTAAAAGATTCCCTCAGGATATTTTGAATCCTGGATTGATTAATGTTTTACACCCCACTCAGAATTTTATCAGTTTAGTTGGTGAGGAAATCGGCTCTTTGTCTGAAGGAACCCCCTGTTTATTTGGCAAGGTCTAGCAACTCGTCCATATATATGGCGATCGACTGAAAAACCCAGTCAACGTTTTTTTCAGTTCTTGTTCGGACTGAGTGGGATTCAAGCCCACAAGTACAGTAAGTTTACATGTACACGTTAATTGACACAATCCCAAGATCAAACGACCTGTGTGCCAGAGAGGAGAAAAAATATGTCTGAAGTAAGCCTTTGTATATTAACATTGGATCAAAAAATGCTGAATATTTCTGAGGTCAGGCGAAAACAGATTTTTACTTACATGTACTGCATAAGACATCTGCCCTGATGTCACCTGGCAACCATAAGATCTGGAGGAAATCCACAGCCAGATAGCACCTAGCAACCATAAAGGTCTGAAAGAAATCCACAGCCTGATAGCACCTGGCAACCATATAGGTCAGGAGGAAATCCACAGGCTGATAGCACCTGACAACCATATAGGTCTGAAGGAAATCCACAGCTTGATAGCACCTGACAACCATATAGGTCTGGAGGAAATCCCCAACCTGACAACCATATAGGTGTGGAGGAAATCCTCAACCTGACAACCATGTAGGTCTGAAGGAAATCCTCAACCTGATAGCACCTAGCAACCAAATAGGTCAGAATGAAATCCCCATCCGGATACCACCTGGCAACCATGTAGGTCTTGAGGAAATCTGCAACCTGACAACCATATAGGTCTGAAGGAAATCCTCAACCTGATAGCACCTAGCAACCATAAAGGTCTGAAAGAAATCCACAGCCTGATAGCACCTGGCAACCATATAGGTCAGGAGGAAATCCACAGGCTGATAGCACCTGGCAACCATATAGGTCAGAAGGAAATCCACAGGCTGATAGCACCTGGCCACCATAAAGGTGTGAAAGAAATCCACAGGCTGATAGCACCTGACAACCATATAGGTCTGGAGGAAATCCCAAACCTGACAACCATATAGGTGTGGAGGAAATCCTCAACCTGACAACCATGTAGGTCTGAAGGAAATCCTCAACCTGATAGCACCTAGCAACCAAATAGGTCTGAATGAAATCCCCATCCGGAAACCACCTGGCAAACATGTAGGTCTGGAGGAAACCCAAAACATGATACCACCTGGCAACCATATAGGTCTGAATGAAATCCCCATCCGGAAACCACCTGGCAACCATGTAGGTCTGGAGGAAATCCAAAACATGATACCACCTGGCAACCATGTAGGTGTGAAGAAAATCCAAAACATGATACCACCTGGCAATCAGGTAGGTCTGGAGGAAATCCAAAACATGATACCACCTGGCAACCATGTAGGTGTGAAGAAAATCCAAAACATGATACCACCTGGCAATCATGTAGGTCTGGAGGAAATCCAAAACATGATACCACCTGGCAACCATGTACATGTAGGTCTGGAGGAAATCCAAAACATGATACCTACTGGCAACCATATAGGTCTGGAGGAAATTCAAAACATGATACCACCTGGCAACCATATGGGTCTGGAGGAAATTCAAAACATGATACCACCTGGCAACGATATAGGTCTGGAGGAAATCCTCAACCTGAAATTCAAAACATGATACCACCTGGCAACGATATAAGGCTGGAGGAAATTCTCAACCGGTCAGACAGCCTAATAAGACTGGGAGAAATCCTTGACCAGATGGCACCTATTAACCATATAGGCATCTTTTCCATCCAAGTTAAAAACTCCATGGCCCTATTCTGTGTTTTACCTTGGCGGATAAAGTTGTACACTCCAACCCGTCGATCGAACATTGCCTTTTGATTGGATGCAAGTAAACTTCTCGCAGCTAATCAAAACCCGGGCACTTCCACTAGCTGAGAAATAATGTAATTGCGGCTGTATACATCTTTAGCTAATGATTAATGAGTGCTGATTGGCCAAGATTCCCACCACCGGGCACTGTTTGATTTACGGGTTGGAGTGTAGTAATCTGTCAGGGTAAAACACGGAATGGGGCCATGGAGATTTTAACTTGGCCCCAAAGGATGCCGTATAGGAGGAAATCCCCGACCTGATGTCAGCTGGCGACCATACCCCCCCCCCCCCCTCTATATTTATAGCTGTCGATCATTTCACAGACACTCTCTTTCGCATGGGCATTGTCAAGGATAAGCAGAGGATGTAAAATGGGCCATCTTACTTCTCACACTTACTCGGAAACTAGAATGCACAGCGTACATGTGTGGGAGAAGTTCTGGACAAGAATGGATACAGGAATGGTTTGTAATGGGCTGCTTCCCACTAATCTGTCCTCACCCTTGCCTTGAACAGTCTTTCTTTTTGTTGTTTATTTTTCTTATTCTGCAGTATTTTGGGGGCCTCAGGGTAGATCATCTGTGTTGCTGACTGAGAAAACTGTAACATGTTCTTTAGTATCTTTACCCTCTTGAAATAAGGCCATTAATATTGACTACTGACACGTAAAAAATTACTAAAAAATAAGAAAGTAGGGTACATGTACATACTGATAAAATATTAAAAATTGCAATTTTTACATTACGTGTAATGTAGCCGTATAGACAGTAGTCAGTCAGTGCGTCGAAGAACGTGAAAAAGACTGACAATGAAATGAATAACAGATTAAATACATTTAATTATAAATACATTATTTATAGTAGGCCTAATTATATAATTTATAACTTATATAAGGATGTTCTGTAGTCGTGTACTGTAGAGTAGTTTTCAGTCACAGACTTTCAGTTTCACAATTTTATGTCACATTTAGTATGACCTGCTGAGTGATGGTACCTTACACTACAGTTTATGGTCGTACACTTATAAAATCTCATTAAAAGATTAAAGTACTAACAGTAAAAAGTTTACCGGACGAAACATGCCATGTTGAGGATAAACACCCGAACTGTCATTTCCAACCTGCGCACGCGCGATCGGGACTCACGTAAGAATAGCCTACGGAACATGCATTACGGTCACGTAAGAATAGCCACTGTGTTTAAAAATTGCGAGTTATAATTTTTTTTTTAATTCCGAGAGCAACTCTTAGATTTTTTAAATGCACCCTTTGTTGACGTGGTATTGAAGCTGAAGCCCGTGCGGGCGTATCAGAATTTATCCTTAAAATTAAATCCACTCAACATACTCAGCCTACTTTCCCAACCTGGTAAACTGCACTTACTTGTCGCCAATGATAATCCCAGGTAGAACTTCGTTAAAATCCTCAAGCTGCATGTCTGCTGCTATTCTGCGAGCCCAATCTCTCTCAATAACATCCTCAAGATCAGTTAAACCGACATTTTCGTTCGTCATCTTCTTGTAAGTTTTTGAAGAAGACCTGCTGACTGTTTTTGTTTACAAATCAATTTACGCGCCACTACAAAGCGTTGGTGGAAACAAATCGCGCCACAACAATCCACGCATTAAACATGGCTGCCGCCACACAAGACGTTTATGCAGAAATTCGAAAGTTGCGTAAGAAACTGCGGCAGATCGAAAATCTGGAGCGTTCAACACGACAACTCTCAGAGGAAGAGGAGATAAAGGTTTCTTTATTGCTATACAAAATATTTTTTTATTTATGAAATTGTTTTATCAAAAATAACCACGGCCAAAGTCTAAGTCAGGTTACTCACAGGCACACGGAGTGCTCTCCCTTATCCACCCTCTGTTATACTATAAATATGGACAAGGCAGGAAACACTAATTCTGACTGCCTCCAGCAAAACCCGTCAGAATTTCTTAAAAATATCTCCTTTGTACATTAAACTTCACACGAGTCTCAGAGAGATCCTTGTCAAGCAATATCGAGGCCTAAGAGCAAACAAAACACCCTTTGCCGAATGATTTATCAAGTTTTCCACCGAAATTCAAGTTGACAGAACATTCCAACCGAAGTCTCAGACACTTGCCGCTCTGGGAGCCTCGCTTTCACTTCGGGGCTTTACGGAATCTGTAAAACGGTTTTGAATTGGCGCGCACAACCGTTCGTAAGATCCCGTAAAGCCTTAAAGTGAAAGCGAGGCTCCCAGAGCGGCAAGTGTCTGAGACTTCGGTTGGAATATTCTGTCAACTTGAATTTCGCTGGAAAACTTGATAAATCATTCGGCAAAAGGTGTTTTGTTTGCATTTAGGCCTCGGTATTGCTTGACAAGGATCTCTCTGAGACTCGTGTGAAGTTTAATGTACAAAGGAGATATTTTTAAGAAATTCTGACGGGTTTTGCTGGAGGCAGTCAGAATTAGTGTTTCCTGCCTTGTCCATATTTATAGTATAACAGAGGGTGGATAAGGGAGAGCACTCCGTGTGCCTGTGGGTTACTTGACCGGCAAAGTAAGTAAAACCAGGATAGAGTCACACAAGTGCGGCTTAAGTCAGGTTAGCTCTGTTGAGATTATTAGGGGACCAATTATCGATGGTAAATGTCACATTCACTGTTCACTTGGACAAATGGTCTCAACTAAGCTGTCTACAGTGATCATAGTTCAATTTACCGAACTTATGGTGATATTACATATACCAACGTTCAGTCTACGAATTCTGAAATGCTGCTCGGAAAACTCCGACGCACTTTTGTCGGAAATTACAAGCCATGAAAATAATATTGTAACTGCTCTGTATGGAAAATTCCTACCCCTGACTTCTTTAGAACCCATAAAAGATTATTCTTGTCATCTTCTATTTATTTTTATTTATTCTATTTATTTGGCATGCACCATTTGACCCAGTTCGAACGTCACACAAAATGGCGGCAAAGTCTCCAAGAAATGACAGTTTGTTGTTATTTAAGACCAAGTGTACGCCCTTTGGAATAGCTACATGTAATAAAAGCGGACAAGAATAATCTTTTATGAGTTTTAAAGAAGTCTGAAGTAGGAATCGTCCATATCGAGGAGTTACAAGAATATTTTCATGGCTTGTAATTTAAGCATCATTTCCACCTTGTATTTCAAATTCATATATTGAACGTTGGTATATGTAATATCACCATAAGTTCGGTAAATTGAACTACAGTGATCATTGATCAACATCTTCGATTGCCACTTTTTACGTAAGTCATACGGCTATAAGGAGCGGAAGTCTCGTAGGAATTCCACAAATTTCCTGTCACTGGCATAATTGTAGAAAACAATGGTCTAACGAGCTGGGAGCGGTGGCCATTGTAGAAGGGACGCCATTTTCTGATAGTTACGTTACGAATCCCTTTAAAACCGGTCCTTTTTTTTCCTTCGAAAAAATCATTCACTGATGCAATATATGCTTTAAAATGAATGAATAAGTAATTTTCACAATTTCTGATTGGTCCACAGGTTGAGAGGAAGCATGAAATACGAGATGAATTGCTGGATTTAATTTCTCAACAAGGGGACATAACTGTGTCATCAAATTATTCGGAGAACACTACTTTGGAATCTAATACGAGCATACTTGAAAACAGACCTTCTAAAAACATAACTAGTACCGAGGGTGGAAACAGTTACGACACCTCCGTTGATAATAGTTACGCTGATGCAACAGATGCTGGTCACCCTATCGATGTAAGGGAGACCACTCCAAGTCAAACCCCAGCAGATGTCTCTTTGCCGGCTGCACCACCGTCCAAAAATGTTGCAAATGTCAACAATTCTGCTTCAGGAGGTGAGAGAGAGCAAGTTAAGGAAACATCTACGTAAGGATTTAAAAATAATCACCATTTATATATTTTTTAAAGACACAGTTGCCACCTCTTGCTGTTGGATATTTGTTAAGAAAACCAATTTACTCGAGCTTACTACAACTTAAACCACTAAGATTAAACATAGGACACATTAACATGTACAAGTACGTATAGAATGTACCTATAAATCGAAGCCAGATAACAACAACAACGATCAGTGTTGGTTAACTTAAAACGTTGGATTACCCTAATTTCAAGCCTTTCTGTCTGAGGTTTGCACTCTAAAATATAACAGCAGGATTTTCGAGTCCCTCTAGTCTTACCCAATGGTGATTCTGTATTTCTCTAATAAAGTACCTAAGATTAAAGGTGTCATTAGATCACTCACACGACTCAAAACATTAGGGCTATTGTGCACATGCTCAGTTTCAAATTAAAAATATTGAATGATGCTAAAACTTTCAATTTTTTTTTGGGTAAAAATAGAAAGTCTCTGACTTATTTTGACTGGGAAAAATACAGAAAACCACCCACTATCTTTTACATGTGTGTAAACAGTATTTTGGATTTTCACGGCGAGTGTGCCTTTAAATATACTTGATCGCAGACGCCTTATGTGGAATAGTTGTCAGGTACGCGCCAAGTTTGGGTACTCTCCGCTAGGCAAAGAACCCGGTTGTCTCTACTACTTTTCATGGCAACCCCTTAGTTAAATTATTTTGATTGATTGTTTGGTGTTTTATGCCGCGCTCAAGATTATTTCACTTATATGGCGGCGTTGCCAGTTTTAGTGCGGGAGGAACCGGGGTCTATGCCCGGAGGAAGATTGTCTCATGAAATATCAATCAATTAATAAATAACTTTTATATATTAATTTTGTTGTTTTAATATTTGGCATACCGGTATTCATTTTGACTTTTTAAAAAGATTTTTATAAAAACCTTATTTTCCATTCTTTTGAATAACTAATCCACAGTTCTGATTATACTTATGAAATATTTAATTAAAATTTTCTTCTTTTGAAGAACAAGTGCTCAAACCCAAAAAGGAAATGCACATAAACATGGAAAAGAATCTCAAAGTAAGGAATGAGTTTTATTTAATCGCAATTTTAGTTTTAATGGGATAATAAATTGATCCGTTCTGTATGGCATAGAATCTAATCTGGACCAATAAATTAATATCGATGTATTGAGGATGCCGATGCTAACCAGTAGAAATTAGAAGTAGCACGCCCAAAGTTCGATGTTACTTTTGCTCATTCTGACTGGGTTTTCACTCGAACGACCTATCTGGGATGGTTGCCAGTTACCACCGGAAGGTTGTGGGTTTCCTCCGGGCCAGTTTTCTCCCAAAATAAAACTGGCAACGTCGCCATATAAGTGAAATAATTTTTGAGTGCTGCGAAAAACACTAAACAATCAAAATATCCACTGTCTATGTTTCGGTAAGTGATGGTTTGGACTGGTTTAACTTCGATGGTTGGACCAGGGTCTTGCTAATCCTATGCTATCCAGCCAGCAGCTTACGGGTAAACCAAGATGGCCGACTCCTTATCTATGCTCACATTCTTCATGGAGTTGTCGGCCTTCATCTTGTGACATGCAAGCATTATTTTCTTCAGAAAGTGGAAAAATGTAGCAATATTTTAGGGTTTTTGTTTTCAGAATCCAGCGTAGACGGAGAGCGTCACCGATGGCGATCTACCCATTTCTCCGTTCACACTTTGGAAGGTCACAATGACCTGATAACAGATGTGGATACTAACGGGAAAATCCTTGTCTCTTCGAGGTACGCACACGTTTCTCATTTCAACAAAATTTAGCCTTCGATTTTAAGGCCATTTTTGTTAGTAAAATTGACCTCTTTAGCAGCCCCACATGTTTAAACGAAAAAAGAACAGACAAACCGAATATGTTTACGTTATAAATATCTTTCGCCCTTCCTGTTCAACCTTTTCAAACGTTTTGACTGGACAGTTTACACTGACAGAGAGTTCAACTGGACGTTTCTCATCTGAGACATAGAATAGGAAGGATTTGACTCAATATTTCTCTCACCATTCTTTGTCGTGGACATGTGGTGAGGATAGTCCCCTCATGAATATAGCTGAACCCTGCGACACATATTCTAATTCAATGTGAAGCTTATCAATATTGTGGATATATGGACTGCAAGTGTCAATTTGTAAGCCAACAACAATCACATGCATAGTGGCAGCTTTTTTCAAGACAATCGGTTTACTTTCACTTCACAAGGTGTCCCAGACAATAAATAAGGAGACAAGTTCATAACTTGAAGAATAGGAAATTCCCTGAACCCAAAAAGGTTGGGCATTGGCGGAATGGCATTTGGGAAGCAGAGGCTCCTTTCACAAAGCAGTCCCATCGCAAACGACGCCTAGTTGCCAATGTATACCATACTGAAGAGTACACACATGTACGTCATGGCAACTGCAATTGATTACACTGTGCGACGGCTTGGTACAATTAAACGCCTGTGGGATGGTTCGGAGTTAAACGGCACGTCCATCTCAGTGGCAATATGCAGCTTATCAAGAAATGTTGTCTAGACAATCACATTTTTTTCATAAAATTGTGTTTTTTTTTTCTAATTCATTTTTTTTTTAACTATTCAGTGTTTTTATCCTGAAAATTTAAGTGGAATTGACATGGATCTACAATATTTTGACAGCGGAGAACTTCACCGAACTCAACAGGGCTGCGGCTGTTGTCTGTTTTTAGCTTCTAATTTCGTGACGATACAATTTCCAAGTAGTTTTTCACCCTTGGGCTGGGGGCAGTGCCATAGCCATTTTCGCCTACCTAGCATGGAGGAAAATTAAGTATGCCAAATACATTAGCCTTCCTGACGTTCATATGGTCTGTGGAGGTTTTAATGTTAAAATTTAGATGGGATGGGGGTGGGTAAGATCCTTTGGTCGGTTGGTACTTTTGTCGCCATAAAACCTTAGCTGTTGAGTGCGACGTTAAGCCCCAATCAATCAACCAAGTAGTTTTTCTAGGTAAGTTATGCGATAAACAGAATCAAGATTACACTCCTGGCCGTTAGATATGAAATTTATTGATACTTGCAGAAGTTCGCAACATATTCAAAAATTCCTTAACTCGTTTCATAATTTTTTTAACTTTTTGTATGAAGTACCCTTCTTAATACAAAAATTGTCTTTAATATATTTTTTTTAAATTTCCTTTTTTTCAGCCGGGATACAACCATAAAGGTCTGGGACCTGTCAACTTTTACGGAGGTTAAGAACTTTGGAGGTCACACAGACATGGTGACCTCAGTCCAACTGTTATCTGATACAGAATCCCTGCCATTATGTGAGTACTCATTAAAAATAATAAAATAAAGATCCAATAGCGCTACATTTTATAAGGCTACAATTTATGGGGCTACATTTTATGAGGCTACATTTTATGAGGCTACATTTTATGACGCTACATTTTATGAGGCTACATTTTATGACGCTACATTTTATGACCTTACATTTTATGAGGCTACATTTTATGAGACTACATTTTATGATGTTGCATTTTATGACGCTACATTTTATGAGGCTACATTTATGAGGCTACATTTTATGAAGCTACATTTTATGAAGCTACATTTTATGAGGCTATATTTTATGGCGCTACATTTTATGAGGCTACATTTTATGAGGCTACATTTTATGAGGCTATATTTTATGAGTATACATTTTATGAGGCTACATTTTATGAGACTACATTTTATGAGGCCACATTTTATGAGACTACATTTTATGATGTTGCATTTTATGACGCTACATTTTATGACGCTGCATTTTATGGCGCTACATTTTATAAGGCTACATTTTATGACGTTCATATTGAAGTGAAATTTTAAATTTTTTTCATTTCTGATTGCAGGTGAAGTTTTTGACAGTAGCTCCCCGGACGACACCTTTATTGTCAGCGGGAGTCTGGACTGTTCCATAAGGGTCTGGTCACTCAAAACAGGTAACCCACCCAACTTATTAAAAACCTATAAATGGCGTCTTCAAAATCGGTGAAATCAAAAATATATTAACTTTAAGATAAAATTTTGCCAAGAATATTATGAAACTAAAAAAAAATTTAACAAACAAAAAGACTATATTAACATTTTTGAGAATGTTGTGACCGGGTCTTTTATAAAAAACAAGGGTCCTGTCTCACAAATGGGCCGTAAATTATGTTGAACGCAAACCTGTATAAAAACTATACAGACTTACGCCTTGGCTGCAAGTGGTCGATGCCTAAGCCTTTGAGTATTTTTACAGCAGGGGGCTGTTTCTTAACACATTTACGCCCGTCGTAACTTTGGCCTGGTCGTAACACAATGTTGAAGGTATATGTTGCCATGACGTTACGACCAGGCGCAAAGTTACGTCTGCATCCAGAAACAAAATTAAGAGCTTGCGCTAACCCCGAACACTCAATATAAAAATTCTTTTTTGTCTGATTTTTCAGGTCAAATGGTCAAAGAAGTATATACGTTTGATCCGATTCAAAGACTTCAGTATTTCGGTGGTCTTAAGGCTGTCTTTACTGGCTCAGGTCTGTTTCATATAAACTTTTTTCCCATGATATTTACGTAAAAAAAAAAAAAATTTTTAAAAACTTTTTAAATGGCCAAATATCGAGTCCGTATAAACATATTTAATTTATGTGGAAGGGTTGCCAGGAACTTGCAAAAGGTGCGGGCTTTTCTCCAGGCAAAGGGCCCCGTTTTCCCTCCAACTATTAGACTGGTATTGTAATCATATTTACGTGCGAGGGAAAAACATCAATCAATCAATCAATGATTAGATTTGCAATATTTCAAGGAAAAACATCACTTAAACGCTTAGTTACACCTGGGATGAATATGAAAGGGATATGAAACGCATTTGTTTTGCAGTCAGTCGACTGGCAGCTGTTTGGCTCGCTATTGTTCTTGTCAGACACCCCGTGACGGCATTCCGATCCGCTCCGAGAATAGCCGAAAGCCGTGTTGTGTATTCCGATTCATTCCGAACCATACCGATGTCGTTGATATATGGGCTGCGCATGCCCGTTTGTAAGCTAGCAACAGAAAACAATCGCCATTTTTGTTCGCCATCTGTTGCTAGCTTACAAACCGGCATGCGCAGCCCATATATCAACGACATCGGTATGGTTTGGGATGAATCGGAATACACAACACGGCTTTCGGCTATTCGCGGAGCGGATCGGAATGCCGTCAGGGGGTGTCTGACACGAACAATAGCAAGCCAAACAGCTGCCAGTCGACTGACTGCAAAACAAAGGCGTTTCATATCCCTTTCATATTCATCCCAGGTTACACATATTTTATTGGTCTAAATTATACTTGTTAAGTATTTAAATTTCACTGAAGGAAAAATGAATAAAAAATTGCAGAACCAAAGACCGTTTACAATGAACCAAGGGGCAAAACAGTTTGTACGAATACCATGTGTGACGTTCACGTATTTCATCTTGTTTTAAATAGTTGGGGGCAAGGTGGCCATATGGTCGATTGAATCAGGGGAGGCAATTTATTCTGTGTGTGCCCACCAGGAGGCTTTGTCTGCATTAAAGGTACGAAAAATTACACTCTTTGGGACCGAACCGTCCTGCTGGGGAATTTTTGATTTGCTTTAGCCATGGTTGGTGACCTATCAAGGAGGAACATTAAGTATGCCCAATACATTATCTTTCCTGACGTTCTATGATCTGTGGAGCCTAGTTTCACAGTTTAGATATGGGTGGGGCGGTGTGGGAGGCAGGTGGGACAGGCTTTTGAATGCGACATTAAGCCTAAACAATCTTTCCACTGAAGGCAAAAGGGGCTGTGTCAAAATGTCTTCTTATAAACACATTTAAGCAGTTTTCTGAAGTGTTAAAACAACATCTATCCTACAAAATCTGATTATTTTTACATATTATGTAGGCATAAGATTTCAACAATTTATTTGATTATACTTTACTCAGTTTACTACATTTATATGTTATTAATAAAACTTTTTATCCCCTCGTGCCGAAAGTCGGGGAGGGGATATAGCGTTGTGTTCATACATATGTTCACCTTTTGTCAGTGCTCTAGTGACTTCATTTTTTAACGGATTCTGACCAAACTTCATATATGGGTCTGGCATGGGAATACCTCGATTAAGTTCGTGTTTTAGGGTGCCAAGGTCAAGGTCAGCATTGCTATTTATAGAAAATCTTTGTCAGCACTCTTGCGACTTCATTTCTGAACGGATCCTGACCCAACTTTATATACTGGTCCAGCATGGCAATATCTCGAACTCATCACCGCTCTTGGGACTTCATCCCCACCCCCCATTTTGCGTCAGAGTTCTTGTGTTAGCACGCGAGGGCATTTGTATCGTTTGCGATGCTATGTATAGCATTGCCCTGGCATTGCATTGTATAGCATTGTATAGCATTGCCCTGAGGTCACCGGCAGCACGGATATGCCTATTTTCATTTCCAGCGAGAAATTTTTCAGTAAAAGTGGCATGAGTTGCCAAAATTCCCACTTTTTTCATAATTTCTGATCGTCACGACAGTAAGAGGCTTTGAAGGTTGCGAAAAACTAAATGATTGGCGTTAGAATGAGGAAAATCCATACAGCTCATGCCACTTTAAGTGTTTTTTTTGCCAAGCTTTTTTAATGCATATTTTCAACTACGTGAAACATAAACCATTCCAACTGACATGTACTGAAATTTCATAAATTGTTTGTTGCTTTTCTTTCTTTCAGTTTTATAACCCGTATCTTTACACGGCATCGGAAGATGGGTTAATTCAAGTGCATGAACTCCGGGATCAGAAATTATTCCGTCTGTTTATTTCTGAAAACGTCCAAATGCCCGATGGCAGGAAATCAACTCTGAGAATCGTTAATGACCTTACTGTAAAAAGTGACAAGATTTTTTACGGAGATGATGGCGACAATTTGAAGGTTTTAGACTGGAAAGCTGGTAAGTGATTGATTGATTGATTGATGTTTTACGCCGATCTCAAGATTATTTCACATGCCCTGACATTCCCAGGTTTAGTGGGAGAAGACACTGGGCTATCTGCCCGAAGGAAAGTTTCGACCGCGGGTGAATACCTCGCAACTCTAACGCATACGATGATCAAGTGAAAAACCCACTCTAAGTGGGATTCGAACCCACGCCACATCGATGGAAGGCTTGTGTTGGACTGAGGGACTATATAACTTACTGAACCCTTGACGCCCCTCAACAAGTGTGCTGACAACCGTTCATCCCGTTTGACACCTGGGGCTCGTTTCACAAAGCAGTTGCATCGCAAACGAAACGTAGTTGCAAATGGATACCATAGTGAAGAGGTACGGAATCATAGCAACTGCGATTGATCGCACTTTGCGACGGTTTCGTGAAACGACCCCCTGGTCAGGGCTGGCATTCCAATCCACTCAAACCAAATAAAGTTGACAAATTTCTGAGTGGATTTTTCACTTGATCGCTGTATGTCTCAGGTTTCCTCTGGGCAAAGGTCACAGTTTCCTCCCCCTTTTAACCTGGCAACACCGTTTTATAAGTAAAATAATCATGAGTTCGGCGATAAAAATCAATCAATCAATCTGTTGAAATTTTTAAAAAAAAGCTACAGATTTAACAATGATTTCTTGGAAGCCAATTTTGGTTTTATCAACAACCCCCCCCCCCCCACCCCCCCCCCCCCCCCCCCCCCCCCCCCCCCCCCCCCCGTCTCTCCCAAAGTGAATTTTGGCATCTCATACGAGGTATAAATGGGATACAAAACACAATAGGGACTCCTTGTTGAAAGAAATAAAGTTAATATATGTTTTTTTGTTTTTCAGGAATTGTTAAGAAATTGAGGAACAATTTGGGTGAGTTTGGTTTCACTGATGCCGTATGTTGCCATGACAACTTACTCCTAGCAACAGGATACGACCTTGACAATGGTCTTGGATTCATCAACGGTAAATTATCAACGATTTACTTTCATCATGGACACCATGGTTTCGTACATTCACTATAATGCTCAGGCATTCATTTTTATACGGGGCGGGGGGGGGGGGGGGGGGGGGGGGGGGGCTCGGTGGTCCAGTGGGTAAGAGTGATCGTCCCTCAGTCCCACACAGACCTTCCATCGATGCGGCGAGGGTTCGACTCACACTCAGACCAAATAAAAATTGAAGAATTTCTGATGGGATTTTTCACTCATTCGCCGTATGTGGAAGAGTTGCCAGGTACTCGCCGAATGTCTGGGGTTTCATCCTGGCAATGAGCCCGGTTTCCTTCCTCACTAAACCCGGGCGGCGCCGCCATATAAGTGAAATAATCTTGAGTGTGCCGTAAAACAATCAATCAATCGATCAATCATTGTTATACGCCCGTAAGAGCGAGTATAAATTGGTGTATATCAATGTCCATCTGTTTGTCGGTCCCAGATTCTGGTTCGCCTCATATCTATCAAACTGTTACATGGATTAAAAATTAAAATGGGGTCTCGATGTTTGTAGTGACCAACACAGTTAGGCATTCAGTAACTAAGGAACTATTGCATGGATTTAAAAACATTTTTACAGTTATAACTAGCTTATTAGTAGACGGTGTGTCCTGTACCAAAAGTAAATTGGGGTCTCAATATTTTTAGTGACAAAAACAGACCCTTTTTGTCATTTATTCTACAAAACTGTCAACAAGCGCTTTGTCATTCAGTAATTTGATTGAATGATGTTTTACGCCGCACATTATTTCAATTATATGGCGGCGTTGCCAGGTTTAGAGGGGAGGAAACCGGCTTAATTGCCTGGACGAAACCTCAGACGAGTACCTGACAACAACTTTTATTTGGTCTGAGTGTGATCAGAACCAGCACCTCATAGATGGAAGGTCTGTGTGGGACTGAGGGACGATCACTCTAACCAACCCACTTGACAACCGAGCCCCGTCAGTAATTTGAGGACTGCTGTTAATCGATCTGTGGTTAACAATATGGCTAATTTGCCTTAAAGGAGAAGAAAAGGAAAGAACTAAGTAAATACAATACAGGCGCGACACATTTTACTTTCGAACGGTACCAAAACCATATTCCTGCGACTTTTCCTCGCCAAACTGTGCTATAAGAAAGTTAACAATCGTTATCAGAGAACGTCTAAACTGACTCGGCAGCCATCTTCACAGCAGAGCTTAGCTCTGTGTCTCGATCGGCCAATCAGCATACGCCTGGCCACCAGTCACTCGCTAGCGTAAGAGAAATTGGTCAACTCTGAAAGTCTGCCATTTAAACCTAGGTTAATTTCGATCATTTCTAGGCGCTAATAAGAGAAGACGAACACTCTAACAACTCTGAAATGTACACCAGCTAGTAAATCAACCTTTTGGGAAGACGTGACAGGCTGCATATGTTGTCTTCGCGACTTGTGGGGATCGTTGTAGAATTTTCAGAAAAGGTAGTCTTACCGCTGACAATGCAGGTTATAACCATACAAGATATGATAAGCTCGCAAGGGAAGTAATCTACTAATACTTTTTCCGGTCAATTTCAAACCATCAATGGCGCGCTCCACTGACGATCGAGCACGAGCTTGTCTGGCAGATTCATTTTCATTGCATTTTCACACCGTAAACCACATGCAAGATTCACATACATGAATACGATGGTCTATGGGAGCCCGTTCAATACAATTGCATGTTGTTTTTTTGTTTTCTCCTCCTTTAAGAAATTTTGTTGTAACTGTGTTGATCAAATGAGTTTTAAACTACAAGAATGTTCTTTTCGTTAATTCACTAATAGTATAATAGTTTGAGTAAAATAATAATGTCGAGGCACAAACTATCAATCCATATTTTCAGTTCGATGTTTTGATCACAGCGGAGAATATCTGGGCACACTGACAGACGAACAGACAGGAAGAATCATGTGTTTGACCTGTAAACATGAACCAATGAGAAGGCTTGTAATCGGGTCAGGAGGTCAAGAGTTGAAAGTCTGGATTAAATTGCATGGGTGAGTTACCTCCCTTTACAGACAATCAGCCATATATATCTTATAATAACTAGATGTGCTGCACAGTAGAAAATGGCACAATAGTCCGACCAGCCCTGATAGCTCAGTTGGTAGTGTCCGCTTCAGGGCTGGGAGATCCAGGTTCAAACCTGGGTCCAGTCAGACCAAAGACTTTAACAGTGGGAGCTACTGCTGCTTTGCTTGGCGCTCAGCAATAGGAGTTAGAGCACCGACTAGTTGGCCCGGTGTCAGTATACTGTGACTGGGTGAGGGGGCTTGCTGGTTGTCTTCTGCAAGTCGTCTCGGTGAGGCAGCACCAAATAAAAGAGCAGTGGAAATCTGCCCTGCTACAAGGAGACAACGTCTTCGTATGACTGAAATACTGTTAAGCAGGACGTATAACCCAAATCACGCTCTCACAATATTCCGGCATCTTGCTAGTTGACGGGCATCACATTAAGGTTACATTCTAGAACGAAATTAACGCCCGAAAAACATTTATTGTCGTTGTTGTTGGTTGGTAGCCAAGACATAAGCCCTACTATAGCAAGGTTTAAACGTTTGTCTTGATGGACGAAGAATTTCATACAGCACCTATCGCTTGAAATTTATCCCATTCTTGATAAAATTGTAGAAAAGTTCACGTGTAGAAAACAACTCATTGTCAAAAATCAACTAGCTAGATGACGGGCTTACTTGCCGGAAGTCGCTTCTCATCAGCCAATCTAGTTATTATAGTTATTATTATGATAGTGGAGCATCCATCGATTTTAATATTTTTCTTGTTCCCATTTTAGGTCAGAAGTATCAGACATTTTTTTTGTCCCCGCCACGTAAGTGGAAGGGGGACTTGGAAATGCTGCCCATCCGTCCGTCCTTCCTTCCGTCCGTCCTTCCGTCCGTCCGTCCCAGTTTCTTGTGAATGCGATAGCTTAAGAACCGCAAGATGCAAATTTTTAATTTTTGGTATATAGGGACACATTAGAGAGACCTTGGTCAAGTTCGATTTTCGGGGATGTCGACCTTTTTTTTTTAGGTCACAGAGGTCATTGAGGTCAAAGTCTGAAATTTGCTTGTGAACGCGATAGCTTAAGAACCGCAAGATGCAGATCTTTTATATTTGGTATATAAAGACACATTAGAGAGACCTTGGTCAAGTTTGATTTTCGGGGATGTCGACCTTTTTTTTAAGTCACAGAGGTCATTGAGGTAAAAGTCTGAAATTTGCTTGTGAACGCGATAGCTTAAGAACCACAAGATGCAGATCTTTCGTTTTTGGTATATAAAGACACACTAGAGAGACCTTGGTCAAGTTCTATTTTCGGGGATGTCGACCTTTTTTTTTAGGTCACAGAGGTCATTGAGGTCAAAGTCTTAAATTTGCTGGTGAACGCGATAGCTTAAGAACCACAAGATGCAGATCTTTCATTTTTGGTATATAAAGACACATTTGAGAGACCTTGGTCAAGTTCGATTTTCGAGGATGTCGACCTTTTTTTTTTTAGGTCACAGAGGTCATTGGGGTCATATTCTGGAATTTGCTTGTGAACGCGATAGCGTAAGAACCGCAAGATGCAGATCCTTCATTTTTGGTATATAGAGACACATTAGAGAGACCTTGGTCAATTTTCGGGGATGTCGACCTATATTTTTAGGTCACAGAGGTCATCGATGTCAAAATTCTGGAATTGGCTTGTGAACGCCATAACTTAAGAACTGCTAGATGCAGATCTTTCATTTTTGGTATATAGAGACACATTTGAGAGACCTTGGTCAATTTTCGGGGATGTCGACCTATATTTTTAGGTCACAGAGGTCATAGACGTCAAAATTCTGGAATTGGCTTGTGAACGCCATAACTTAAGAACTGCTAGATGCAGATCTTTCATTTTTGGTATATAGAGACACATTAGAGAGACCTTGGTCAATTTTGATTTTCTGGGATGTCGACCTATATTTTTAGGTCATTGGGGTCAGAGTGTGGACAACTTCACTACCGGTACATAAATCAGACCACACTCCCACAATCATTGAACATCAGATATATGGCGATTATATCCAATGTATAATGAGCAACTAGTTTCCAAACAACATTTATGGCGGGGGACCTGCTAGCTACTTGGCTTGTACATTTAGTTTTACTGATATTTTTCTTGTTCTCCTTTTAGGTCAGAAGGATCGGAAAATTCAGTTTATCCAAAATTTATTAGCAGTTTATCTGAATCAGCCGTGGATTCCGATATAGATTCTGACAGTGATAATAGTGATATAGATGGCGCCACCGGACATCATGGCGGTAACAGAAAACGTCTAAGTCTTGGTAACTTGAATAGAAACGAAAACAAAGGTTGGGGATCTTGGTGTTCCATTTTGTAGTCCAATATCACAGTTACAATTCTCGATTTCGGCATGACGTCATGATCCTGACAACATAGGCTCCGAGGTGAAAACAAGCCAATGACGACGCCATTTTGACTGGCTGAGGGAACACTACGTGACCCTAAGTTCCCCAGCCGCATTGCTGTTTTACTCACTCGGCTGGTCAGGTACCCGGATGTCCGCAACCGAGAATATTGTCTTGGAACTTGAGGAACCAAAAAAAGGTCAGGATTGTCTTGGTTGTTTCAGATCAGTTCTTAAGATTTGAACTCGTGTCGATATCCTAATTTGACCAAAAGAGGATTGGAGATTTTTCTATGCAAAAAGGTACATGTTGTACCTTCGAATTGCTGAAGACCCTGCCAAGGAATGGATTGCCAGGGACGAAAGCAAAGGGCGGAGTTTTTTCAGAGTATTAGGGAGCTGTGTTGGATAGCCGCAATCATGTGTCTCTATCTTGTTTTACTTTCTTGTCGGTCGAGAAGAGCCACACATTAAACCGCCATTATAAGGGTGAGCTAAGTAGTCCCGATCAACAGACTTCAAAACCGTGCAGTCACGTGATGTGTGGATTCCATCGTAAAATTTATTTAAACTGGTATATCTAAATATGCTGCCAGTCTATACTAAGCAAACTTGAGCAAACTACATGTATATGCTACGACAAAACTCTGTGTTTTTCGGTCTTCCACCAAACGTTCAAGGTTTGAGGCTGCCGTAACTGGACTGACAAGCTGCTAGCTTACTCTCTGGCTATCTGGCTCAGGAGGCCGTTTCACGAAGCCGTCGCAAGTGCAATCAATCGCAGTTGTCATGACTCCGACTTGCACCCGACGGAAGAAGCTCACCTTTCATTGAGACTTCAGCCATATTCAGTGGAGCTCTCGATTCATGCAAAATTCTTTTTCCATTACTTGATTCGTTCAGACATAAACTGTAAAAATATATTTTCGAAAATTTTAATTAAAATTTTTTAATTGTCTGTTCTGTCACTTAGGGCTGTAATTGTAGGGTCGCTAAATCATGTAATTTGCCAGTCTTTCGTGCAACAAAGTCTTTTTTTAAAAGTTTGGTGAAAATTAACATAGAAGTTAATGGACAAAATGCTATTTTTCGAATGTAAGATAAAACTGGGCATGAAATTAGAAGTGAAACTTTTGTGAGTCATCGGGAATGCTATTTTCTTGAAAAGAGTTAATGATTTTTTTCTAGACATGGTTTGAAGCTTTGTTAAAAAAACTGAATATCCCCCCAGTTACTCCCATGTTAGAAGTCAACAATTGTTGACTGCAAATTAAACTACCGTGACCTTGTACGGAATGATGTCACTCAGCGGATTTCTGACTGGGTTTTCACTCGAACGACCTAGGTGGATGGTTGCCAGTTACCAACGGAAGGTCGTGAGTTTCCTCTTGGCATAGAGCCCGGTTTCCTCCCACAATAAAACTGGCAACGTCGCCATATACGTGAAATAATCTTGAGCGCAGCGTAAAACACCAAACAATCAATCAATCACTCCACTGAGCCCTTCTAGTTTGTCAAACTATAAACTTATTCCAATTCATTAATAAGTTGCTTAAAACCTACTAGCTGCACTCATTTCCTGTGTTACTTACTTGCCGGCCAGGAACCAACTTGAGACGTCATCTAAGAAAAAAAATGCCAAGAACAAGATGAGGAGCATGTATTAATTCTGCTTTAGCTTATTTTTTTTAATTGTTGTTTTTTTGTAAATTTTCTCTTTGATGTGACGATAATCATTGTAGACTACACTCATTTTTCTAACCTGTTGGAATGTTTGACCAAAACACGCGGTGCTTTAATTACCTCTTTAACGATTTAAGAGGTATATGCGATCCTTAAAGAATTTGATTGACATTGATCTCTTTCACCATGATGTATATTCCTGGAGCCTGTTTCACAGTTTTTACTGTTTCACTGTTTCGTAAGTTTTTACGTAAGTGCCATAGCAACCCATACTGTAGAGATACGTTAGTAAGAAAGTTACGCAAAAAATACATCTACGCCGCTTTGTGAAACAGGGCCCTGGCCTCTATCTATTATGGAAGACATTTTTAGACATTTGGTTTTGTACTAGCGCACTCGCCCGGGTCTCGGCGACCCAGTCGGTTAGATTGATTGGTCTCGGCGACCCAGTCGGTCAGATTGATTGGTTGTTTGGAATTACGCCGCGCTCAAGATTATTTCACTTATGTGGCGGCGTTGCCAGTTTTATAGTCGGAGGAAACCGGGCTCCATGCTCGAAGGAAACCCAAGGACTTTAGGGTGGTAACTGGGAACCATTCCACATAGGTTGTTCGAGTGAAAACAGTCAATCGGTTAGAGTGATAATCCTTCAGTCCGACACAGGCCTTCCATGGATGCGGCGCTAGATCAAATCTCACTCAGACCAAATAGAAATTGAAAATTTCCGTGTGGATTTTTTTCTCCATCGCCGTATGTGGAAGAGTTGCCAGGTACTCTCCGAAAGTCGAGGTTTTCTTCCAGACAAACTGGCAACGCCGCCACATAAGTGAAATTATCTTGAATGTGGCGTAAAACCTCAATCAATCAATCTATCCAGGAAGCCGCGTAACAACTCTAACATATTATTGAGTGCAAGTGCATTTTATTATTGTGAAAACTATGCAAAGCTCTTGTTAAAAATATGTGCAATATATTTGTTGAAAAAAAAAAATCAGTTTCTCTTTTGCTTCTCGTTTTTTACTATTGACTATTGAAATTCATGGGAAATGTATGAATTTTGACATCTCGTACATATATGTAAAATAATGATAAAAATACTTTCGATCTTTAAGTGGCACGAGTTGTCAAAATTCGCACGCTTTTATAAATACTGATCGTCACGTCTAAGAGAAGTTCTGAAGACGATAAGAAAACTATACGATTGGCGTTGGAATGAGGAAAATCCATACAGTTATAGTCAGAGTTTCTGACTCCAAAATGACTATTTTTTTATACTGACGTCTTATACGACCGTCAATATGAAAAAATAGTCATTTTGGTGTCAGAAACTCGGACTACCATACAGCCTATGGCCTCCGCGAACCAAAATAAGTACAAAATTTAAATAACCGAGACAAAAATTCTTTCTAAGCCTAAGTTTGCTAAAATTAGTTTTAAACAGTACACTCTCGAGACTAAAAAAGTTCTTCATGAACTGCCAAAAAACTGATTTTTTAAAAATAAACTTTGACTGTCAACAGAAGTTCAGTGTTTGAAGGACCTTGAAAAAAAAAATGGGTTAAGTCAATAACCCATACGAAGCAAAGATATATGTTAAATTCAAATGGCGGGGATGTATCATTTTGTATTTTTTGTTTTTGTTTATAAAAGTACCTTAGGGTACATCTCCAACATTGATATCGGGGCCTCGGTGACTCAGTCAGAGTGATAGTCCCCCAGGCCTTCCATCGATGCGGCGCGGTATCAAATCCATCTTAGACCAATATAAATTGAAAATAGTAGATTTTTTGCTCGATCGCCGTATGTGGAAGAGTTGCCAGGTACACGCCGAAGGTCTGGGGTTTCCTCCGGGCAAAGAGCCCGGTTTCCCCCCCCCCCCCCCCCCCCCACTAAACCTGGTAACGTCGCCATATAAGTGAAATAATCTTGAGTGAGACATAAAACATCAATTAACCAAAATATACAACCCATTGCATACCTCCGATTTATTTTTCTACTCACTTAAAGTGGCACGAGCTGCCAAAATGTTGATATTTTGGCGTTAAAACAGAATGTTGAAATTATTGACTATTTTTCTCAAGGCGTATAATTCAGAAACTTTTAATATATGGTGTTTTATAGTCTCGAGAATGAACGATAAAGAATTGTTTTGAACCAATTTTCTCTTAGAATGAATGATTGGTCGTCCTGATTATCTCAATTTTGTTTACTTTCCGAACACTATTTCGGTTCGTATAGGCCACATACGGTATGGATTTTCCCCACTCCAACGCCAATCATTAAATGCTTAAAAGGCCATCGAAAAGTGATAAAAAGAAGAAAAACAAAATGGTTGCCAGCGGCCATTTTAATTTGCAAATGAAGGAAAGAAATATATGTTGCACAGCTAGTCCATATGGGAAACCTGCATTTGAAATTTAAAGAAGATTTGACCAGTAGTTCTCTTGGAATCGCGATCACAAGAGAGAAAAGTGATAAAAAGAAGAAAAACTAAACGGTTGCCTGGTGGCCATTTTAAATAAAAAAACGACCAAAACAAATAGATGTTGCACAACTAGTTCATATGGGGAACCAACACAAACACATTTCATCAAGATCGGCCAGGTGGTTTTCTAGATTCTGCGATCACAAACTATGTAGGTAAAAATCCAAAAACGGCCCCAGCGGCCAATTTTATATGCAAATGAGCAAAAAAAAACAAAAAAAAAACGATGTTGCACGACTAGATCATAGCGGGAACCTGCCTGGGAAATTTTATGAAGATCCGACCAGTAAAAAACGGCCAAAGCGGCCAATTTTATATGCAAATGAGCAAAAAAAAAAACAAAAAAAAAACGATGTTGCACGACTAGATCATAGCGGGAACCTGCCTGGGAAATTTGATGAAGATCCGACCAGTAGTTTTCTTGAAACAGTCACCACAAGACAGTTTACAGCCAACGGACGACGGTGGTCTAAAAATGCATGCCACTTAAAATATTTTGTCCTGTATTAAATAAAAAAATATTTTTTTTTTGGCAAATCGCAACCCAAAAAAAAATTTGATGTACCCCCCCCCACTCCCCCGCCCGCCACCAACCTCAGACGTTTTTTACATCGATTAAATAGCCAGTTATAATATTTTATTATTGATCATAATTCACCCGTGTCTCTCTAATACCTTTATCTTTCTCCAATTCCCTTTTTAGTATTTATATTATCTGGGATAGAATCCTACCAACGGTTTCTTTTGAGCATTTCAAAACATTTTATGTATATTTTTGTTGCTAAATATATAATATAATGAAGTAATCGGATTCATTCCGAACCTTACCGGTCTCGTGGATATATGGACTGCGCATGCCTCTTTGTAAGCTAGCAGGCAGCAGGTCACAGTTTCATTTTCCTTCATTTCCCATTTGCGGTAATGTTAATGTCTGCTCTCATAACACTTTCCCTAACTTTCGTTGAACCAAATCCTTCAGTGGGGGCCTTGAACAGTCCTTTGGCAGTATTCTAAGCACAATTTTTTCATACGTTGAAGGTAAAAATTTTGAGATACGAGTAGAACCAGCTGATAGGGGTCTCTTTGAACATATACCTCCGCATATAAACAAACCAAAGCACCCCCAACTACCAGATCTCCATCCACCTGAACTGGTCCCATTCCACTTCTAAAATCATTTCCAGACAGTAATTCAACCCCTGTCCTTTCATAAAAACTACAAAAATGCCCAGAAAAAAAATGCAGGGGGCCAGGGAAAAAATAATAAAAAAACACACAAAAATATCTGAAACTGTGACCTGTATCCAGCAACAGAAAACAATCGCCATTTTGAATATTTTGATACTTTGATCAATTATCTACGTCCCAGATATCCACGACATCGGTAAGGTTGGGAATGAATCGGAATACACAACACGGGTTTCGACCACTCGGAACATCCTTCGGCTATCTTCGCTCGCTACCGGTCGGCTTTGACACGCCTTGGACAGTCTGCGCCTTTTATACGGTAAATCACCGTATTTTTGGGCTGAATAAAAATGGCGTCGAAAGTAAATATCAAAATGTTTTACTACAGACGAAAAAAGAAAATAAAAATAATTATAAATTTATTAAATGCTAATATCATTTAGAAAGATATTTGTTTATATAATATATTTAGCCCAGTAAAGCACATGTTGTGTAACGCAAAGAAAAGACGCAGTTTCGGTACATTCCAGGAATCCTTCAATACTTCAATTATAAAACTGATCGCGCCTGAAAGTTAACAAACAGAGTATTTCGTTCCCTTACATTATCACGAGGACACTTTCGATGGGTCCTGAAGAGGATATGGAAATTCTACGTTACACGGCTACCTTTTTGGTCGCCACATTCAAAATGACCTGCAGTCTATCAGAGGGTATTTCACACGCGTAAATCCCCGAAGTTTCAGAGTGGGGTTTTGACTATTCTCGGGGCGGATCGGAATGCCGTCACTGGGTGTCTGGGGCAAACAACACTCTGAAACTTCGGGGATTTACGTGCGTGAAATACCCTCTGATAGACTGCAGGTCATTTTGAATATGGCGACCAAATAGGTAGCCGTGAAGCGTACAAATCCCAAATCCCCGTGAGGGCCCCACAAGTGTCCCCGTGACAATGTAAGGGACTGAAACACTCGCTTTGTTAACTTCAGCCTCGATCAGTTATATAATTGAAGTATTTGAAGATTCCTGATATGTACCGAAACTGCGTCTGTCTACAACATGTGGTTTACCGGGCTAAATAAAAAATATTAACAAATATCTTTCTACATGATATTAGCATTTAATAAATTTATAATTATTTTTATTTTCTGTTTTCGTCGGAAGTAAAACATTTTGATATTTACTTTCGACGCCATTTTTATTCAGCCCAAAAATACGGTGATTTGCCGTATAAAAAGCGCAGACTGCCCGAGGCCACTCGGAACATCTTTCGGCTATCTTCGCTCGCTACCGGTCGGCTTTGACACGCCTCGGACAGTCTGCGCTTTTTATACGGCAAATCACCGTATTTTTGGGCTGAATAAAAATGGCGTCGAAAGTAAATATCAAAATGTTTTACTACAGACGAAAAAAGAAAATAAAAATAATTATAAATTTATTAAATGCTAATATCATTTAGAAAGATATTTGTTTATATATTATATTTAGCCCGGTAAAGCACATGTTGTGTAACGCAAAGAAGAGACGCAGTTTCGGTACATTGCAGGAATCCTCCAATACTTCAATTATATAACTGATCGCGTCTGAAAGTTAACAAACAGAGTATTTCGCTCCCTTACATTATCACGAGGACACTTTCGATGGGCCCTGAAGAGGATATGGGAATTGTACGTAACACGGCTAGCTTTTTGGTAGCCACATTCAAAATGACCTGCAGTCTATCAGAGGGTATTTCACGCACGTAAATCCCCGAAGTTTCAGAGTGTGCCCGAGGCGTGTCAAAGCCGACCGGTAGCGAGCGAAGATAGCCGAAGGGAGTTCCGACTGGGGCAAACAATAGCGAGCCAAACAGGCTGCTAGTAGACTGACTGTAACACAAAGGCGTTTCATATCCCTTTCATATTTATCCCAGGTGACACAAAGTAAACTGCAGATTCTGAACAAAGTAAGCCGTACACCTTCTACCATACACGTCACATTCTTTAGGGCGAAGACGCGGTATCTCCGGCAACTCTAAATACAAAGCTCGCATAAGCTCGACACTGCATGGTAAACCAACCGCCTGAATTAAAACACACGCGAAATAAAAATGCGCTTTGAATATATTGTGGCCACAATTGCAGGTATTTTTATAGACCAATGCCTTTCGGAATTCCAATAGCGAATGTTTAAGTTTATCTAGTTCGCAGTTGGACAGGTCCTATACATAACGGTAAATCCCAATTTGTTATGTTCTCGCTGAATTTAGGTAAGAAAAAATCTTTCATTTTCAAATCTTTATCGAAATGAAAAGTTTAGGTAAAATACATGACAGTTGATCTCAAAAACATTATTGATCCGTAACCGATACGTCATAGATAAGATAGAGAATGTTTTGACGATTAGGGCCTACCCGTCAGCTTTATTTCGGAGAGGCGGGTCAAGTTCGTACATGCAGTAAACGATATATATTTTTCTTCTTTACCAAATTGCTATTTGTAAATATCAGCTACAATATTGTGAAACATGACATGGAATCTTGATGAAATAAATCAAATCAAATCGACGATTGATTGATGTTTTACGCCGCACTCAAGATTATTTCCCTTATGTGGCAGTGTTGGGTGGGGTTAGTGGGGGGGGGGGGGGGGGGGGGTAGAGAGACCGGGCTCATTGCCCGGAGGTAACCCACGACCTTCGGCGAATACCCGGCAACTCTTCCACGTAGAGCGATGAAGTGACAAAATCAATTTACTATACAAATTGCCTTTCGATCGTGATGGGTGTCTGGCGTCACTATAGTCGCCAAAATATACATCCAATAACATTATTTGGTGTGAGTGGGATTCGAACCCTCGCCGCATCGATGATTCGAACCCGAGCGCCACGCGTATCAATGTATCTGCGATGTCGAGTTAGCTCTATAACGAGGCTGTAACATTGGTTCAATCAAACGGACGAGAATTTTCTACATTTAGAATTCTATACTAATTAAAGGCACACTTGCCGCGAAAATCAGGAATATTGTTTACATTAAAAAAGAAAGACCGTTTTCTTTATTTTTCCCAGACAATATAAGTTAGGAACTTTGTATTTTTACCAAAATTTAAAAGTTTGGACGTCACTTTGTATTTTTAATTTGAATTTGATAATTTGAATTGTTAGGTACCCGGAACGTAAACAAACCAAACTGCTCGCTGGGGCGCATTTATGTTTCAGTCGATTGAGTGAACTAACGGCACAGTGTAATTTAACGTAGGCCTATTTATCTGAGAAATACAGACTGACGATCGGTTAACAGCGACTGGAAAATCGTGCTGATAATTGTTTGAATGTAAACCACAGATAAAAAGGCCTGAAATGAGGGTAATCCAACACGAAAGTTGACCGACACTGATCGTTGTTGTTGTAATCAGGCTTCGATTGTTTTTCACCCCATTTCTACATTCTAAAGCTAACTAGACATGTTTTATGTGTCCTATGTTTAAGTTTAGTGGTATTAGTCGTACTAAGCTCATGTAAATTGGTTTTCTTAGCAAATTTAAACAGGCTACGGCGGCAAGTGGGCCTTTAATGACAAAATAACTATCAACTTTGCTTGCGTGATTGATATTAAACATACATTGTGTTCCCAGAAGAAAGTGCTGTCAAACATGTATTTATGCTCACTAAAACACACGGGCACAGGGAAAATCTTCTTGTCTAAAATAACCATGGAGACAAGTTTCTAATTGTGTTAAAAAGAGGTATATCATTTAGACCTTTATACCCCATAAATTATTGTAACAAACCAAACCTATAATTGTATTCTCGTTTTTTGAGGATTACACTTTCTTGAAAATATAGTAGAAATTACTCTACCGATTTTTGGGTGACGCCCGAAACGGGAATCGAACCCGGGTCCCAGAGTATGGCACCTATCGCCAGCACAAAATGCCGAGAATAGGTCTACTGTTATATCCACTTTCTAAAAGACACTAATTAACCAAACCTATGATGTTTCATTAAGTTGACGACTGACAGGAGTTTAGCCTTGGTCAGTAGAATTTTCTGGAATCCTTTTGTAACGCATTGACAATAGTTACGCATCTTAGCTATGGCAAGAGCATCGGTAGACTGTGATTGAATCCCATATATTTTGCCCCCCCCCCCCCCCACCCCACGTCACAGACAAAACTATGTAACAAACAACAAACACAACGGCCATAAACTCCATCTCACAACCTACAACCAAAACACGGCCATAAACTCCATCTCACAACCAACAAACAACAAAGTTATAAACTCCATCTCATAACCTACAAACAATAAGGTTATAAACTCCATCTCATAACCTACAACCAACACGGCTATAAACTCCATCTCATAACGTACAACCAACAAACAACAGGGTTATAAACTCCATCTCATAACGTACAACCAACAAACAACACAATTATAAACTCCATCTCATAACCTACAACCAACAAACAACAACGTTATAAACTCCATCTCATAACCGACAACCAACAAATAACAAGGTTATAAACTCCATCTCACAACCTACAACCAACAAACAGCACGGTTATAAACTCCATCTCACAACCTACAACCATCAAACAACAAGGTTATAAACTCCATTTCACAATTCAAAAAACAACAAGGTTATAAACTCCATCTCATATCCTAAAACAAACAAACAAACGTCTCATAACCAGCAAACAACAAGGTTATAAACTCCGTCTCATAACCAACAAACAACAAACAACAAGGTTATACAATCCGTTCATAACCAACAAACAACAAGGTTATAAACTCCATCTCACAACCTACAACCAACAAACAACAAGGTTATAAACTCCATCTTACAACCTACAACCAACACACAACAAGGTTATAAACTCCATCTCACAACCTACAAACAACAAACAACAAGGTTAGAAACTCCATCTCACAACCTACAACCAACAAGGTTATAAACTCCATCTCACAACCTACAACCAACAAACAACAAGGTAATAAACTCCATCTCATAACCTACAACCAACAAACAGCACGGTTATAAACTCCATCTCACAACCTACAACCATCAAACAACAAGGTCATAAACTCGGTCTCATAAACAACAAACAACAAGGTTATAAACTCCATCTCACAACCTACAACCAACAAACAACAAGGTTATAAACTCCGTCTCATAACCAACAAACAGCAAGGTTATAAACTCCATCTCATAACCAACAAACAACAAGGTTATAAACTCCATCTCATAACCTACAACCAACAAACAACAAGGTTATAAATCCATCTCATAACCAACAAACAACAAGGTTATAAACTCCATCTCATAACCAACAAACAACAAGGTAATAAGCTCCATCGCATAACCTACAACCAACAAACAACACGGTTATAAACTCCATCTCACAACCTACAACCATCAAACAACAAGGTTATAAACTCCATCTCACAACCTACAACCAACAAACAACAAGGTAATTAACTCCATCTCATAACCTACAACCAACAAACAACACGGTTATAAACTCTATCTCACAACCTACAAACAACAAACAACAAGGCTATAAACTCCATCTCATAAAACGACAACCAACAAACAACAAGGTTATAAACTCCATCTCATAAAGTACAACCAACAAACAACAAGGTTATAAACTCCGTCTCACATCTTACAACCAACAAGGTTATAAACTCCATCTCATAAAGTACAACCAACAAACAACAAGGTTATAAACTCCATCTCATAAAGTACAAACAACAAGCAACAAGGTTATAAACTCCGTCTCACAACCAACAAACAACAAGGTTATAAACTGCGTCTTATAACCAACAACCAACAAACAACAAGGTTATAAACTGCGTCTCATAACCAACAACCAACAAACAACAAGGTTATAAACTCCATCTCATAAAGTACAACCAACAAGCAACAAGGTTATAAACTCCGTCTCATTACCAACAAACAACAAGGTTATAAACTCCGTCTCATAACCAACAACCAACAAACAACAAGGTTATAAACTGCGTCTCATAACCAACAACCAACAAATAACAAGGTTGTAAACTCCGTCTCATAACCAACAAACAACAAGGTTATAAACTCCATCTCATAACCTACAATCAACCAACAACAAGGTTATAAACTCCATCTCATAACCGACAACCAACAAATAACAAGGTTATAAACTCCATCTCATAACCGACAACCAACAAATAACAAGGTTATAAACTCCATCTCACAACCTACAACCAACAAGGTTATAAACTCCATCCCACAACCTACAACCAACAAACAACAAGGTTATAAACTCCATCTCACAACCAACAAACAACAAGGTTATAAACTCCGTCTCATAACCAACAAACAACAAGATTATAAACTCCATCTCACAACCTACAACTAACAAACAACAAGGTAATAAACTCTACGTCAATCATATAGATATGCAATCAGTCAACGCTTGGTCTATATCGCATCGGAGTCATTACCATGAATACCGGACCTGAGGTGAGACGCTGAGAGTATACAGGCCCATATATGGAATTTATGGTAGGCCTAATAACTCCAAAGCGAGTTAAGTGTTTTATCATACCGATTTCTTCATATTGGAAATATTTTCGATGTGTTATTTATCCCTCGATTTTCATTGGGTATCTGCAACTGTGGATCTGATAGTTCGCAGCGAAGCTATAACTTTGCGCCATGTTTGGGTAATGAAACAGACGACAGATATCACGTGATCAGACCGCGCGTTTAATGACGTCATATAACATTTCTGTTTCGGACTCCTCTCCAGCAATCTCATTCTCGCGAGATCCCCTGCTACTACGTGAATGCGACGGACCCCTCAGGCCGTCCCAAGCCATTTTACCCAAAATTTGGGTAATCAAACTTACTTCCAATATTGATTTGTACGTGATCTTTACCTCATTCTGTATGTTGGCTTGTATTTCGTTTTTGGTACACGCCCTTAAGTTTTGAATTATCGTTGAGAAAATACAGGGACTATATTTCTACCCTCCGCAATAGTGAGCAGGTCAGCGTATAACATGCTATTTTGTATTCCTCCGCAGCACTGGCAAAAGGGGATTCCCCTTAGCAGACTACGGCAAAAGGCCTGGGACGGCCCGAGAGGTCCGTCGCGTTCACGTAGTAGCAGGGGATTTCGCGAGAATGCGATTGTCCTCTCCAGGTCATACATCGAAAAATGTTGACCAGGCACGTGGTACGTGTTGACCAATAGAATGGGAGTAAAGGCTAATGAATATTAATGAGGTATAATAAACTGCGATAAAAGCAAGTGTCCGCCATCACACAGACAACCGAGCATGTCCACGACATCTGATATGTATGTAGTTTACCTCCACATAACCGTAACCTGTTTGACATGTGTTAAGAAAACCAATTGACCGATTGCTTAATGACGCCACTTGGAATTTACGCGCAAAGCATTTTGGGGGATTGAGGGACAATTTTAAAATAAAGCAGAAGAAATAATACTGTATCAAGAAGAAGACGTAAAAGGCGTAAAGTTACAAGAAAATGTGTGGATAAAAACAGGTTATGTCATGAATGTTTTCCAAAAAAGTGACATTACCAAAATGGCGAACTGAGGTACATTTTACCCAGAAAGCTTTGCGTACATCTATGTGACGTCATCAGGCTCTGCGGTAATTTGCACCAGCTTACCACAGCTAAAACCACTAAAGTTAAACATAGCACACATAAAGCATGTCCAATTAGGTTTCGAATGTATAAATGAGGGTGAAAAACAAACGAAGAATCGAAGCTCGATTACAACAACAACAACACCGATCAGTGTTTGTTAACTTAAGTGTTGGATTACCCTCATCCAAGCGTTTTTGTCTGTGGTTTGCACTCGGCAGGCTTTTATAGTCCCTCTTACTCGATCGTTAGTATGTATTTCTTAGATAAAGTTCGTAAAATTATACTTTGTCGTTAGATCGCCCACACGACTCAAACCATTACGGCACTTTTGCACACGACCCGGTTCGAACTTTGTTGACATTACGGGCACCTAACAATTCAAATTTTCAAATTCAAATTAAAAATACAAAATGACGTCCAAACTTTTAAGTTTTGGTAAAATTAGAAAGTTCCTAACTTATATTGTCTGGGAAAAATACAGAAAACGGTCGTTTTGTAAATAAGTGTCCTGGATTTTCGCGGCAAGTGGGCCTTTAATTAATAATGTTACCGTTTTCCCAATTTTTTTTTTGTAAAAAGTACACTTTAATTATTCCTATGCCAGTCAACACCCCCTTTTCGTGTTTCGTCTGATAAAAACACTTAATTTTTCAAACTGTATAATAAATTCCCCAAAAGGTTTAGGGTACTTTCAAAAAGTTTTTCTTTTCATTTAGAAAATGCAAGTCGATATTTTTCGTTACAAAGTATATACGATTTTTTAGAAACTATAATCTGGATTTTCTTGATAATATATGTTTCAATCCACTGGCATTGAATGACACTGATCGCCCGGTCAACCCTACTGATGACAAAACTATGAGATTTCCTACTGGCGCCCAATCCATACACATCAATCGAACTACTTTTCCCATTCATCCTTCATCAGTGAAACATTCCTGAAAGATACGATGGCGGATACTTATTTATCATGCCTCCATCTCAACGCACGTAGTTTAAAAAAACATTTCACCGAAATCACTGGTTTCGTTCATGAATTAAACCATCGTTTTACTGTTCTTGGCTTTTCTGAATGCTGGCTCTCACAGGAATCCGAAACTTTATTTGAAATCCCAGGTTACAATCTCTTTTCATTGCAGCGTCCTTCTAGAAAAGGCGGGGGTCTCGTTCTTTACCTGGACAAGGCTATCGTATCTTGTTCTGTTCGAGAAGACCTCAGTTACATAGATAATTCAGGCAGTTGTGAATGCCTCTTTGTGGAAGTCGAGATTAACCAGATTAAGTATCTCATTGGAATCATCTATCGTCCTCCTGGTAAGAATATTAATGATTTTAACACTAAGCTCCTACCCATTATACAAACTTGTCATCGTAAAAATAAAAAGTGTATCATCCTAGGAGACTTCAACATTGATCTTCTTAAATCAGATCATCATCAACCATCAAAAGCCTTCTTGGAGATTTTAAAATCTCATTATTTCTTTCCTCTCATACATAAACCAACTCGAGTCCAAGGGCAGTCAGCCACGCTTATAGATACCATTATCACTAATTTTCTTGATAGAAATGTTCTTTCAGGCATAATATTAACTGACATAACAGATCATTATCCAATATTTCATGTAATATCAACTATCCGTATTGACAAGAAATCCCCAAACAACACTCCTTTCCGTGGATGAGCTTACTACGACTAATACCGCTAAACTTAAACATAGGACACATAAAACATGTCTAGTTAGCTTTAGAATGTAGAAATGGGGTGAAAAACAAACGAAGAATCGAAGCCTGATTACAACAACAACGATCAGTGTCGGTCAACTTTCGTGTTGGTTTACCCTCCTTTCAGGCCTTTGTATCTGTGGTTTACACTCAAACAATTATCAGCAGGCTTTTCCAGTCGCTGTTAACTAATCGTCAGTCTGTATTTATCAGATAAATAGGCCTACGTAAAATTACACTGTGCCGTTAGTTCACTCACTCGACTGAAACATAAAATCGCCCCTGCGAGCAGTTTGGTTTGTTAACGTTATGGGCACCTAACAATTCAAATTTTCAAATTAAAAATACAAAGTGACGTCCAAACTTTTAAATTTTGGTAAAAATAGAAAGTTCCTAACTTATACTGTCTGGGAAAAATACAGAAAACGGTCTTTCTTTTTTAATGTAAACAATATTCCTGATTTTGGCGGCAAGTGTGCCTTTAAAGGGACATAAGCAGGCAAACTTTTAAAATGGTTTCGGTAAAACAGAATTTCCAAATAATGGCTATTTTTCCAATGAGCCCACATTAAGGACTTTTCTTGGTATCACTCTTATTTAGAAATAACTAACTAACAAAAATAAAATTATCTTAACTCGTATAAGCTATCTTGGCTGAGTTAAGGCCTTTACAGTGAAAAACCAGAAGGGGCCGCGGTGGTCCAGTGGGTTAGAATGATCATCCCTCAGTCCCACACAGACCTTCCATCGATGCGGCGCGGGTTCGAATCACACTCAGACCAAATAGGAATTGAAAAATTCTGAGTAGATTTTTCACTCGGTCACCGTATGTGGAAGAGTTGCCAGTTACTCCCCGAAGTTCCGGGTTTCCTCCGGACAATGAGCCCGTTTCCTCCCCCACTAAACCTATCAACATCGCTATATAACTGAAATAATCTTGAATCCAGCGTAAAACATCTATCAATCAATCAATCAATGAAAAACTAAAGGGCGTGCGGATGGCCGTATATAGATCACCGCTAAACTGTAAGGGTCTCGAAAAACAATAGCAATGTCGCTATCAGCTAGTCAAGTTCAGTCATTCGACGAAAACAAGGCTTTATGATCAGTAAGAAACACCGCGGAAATGGTCTAGGGCATTAGGAAGTATACTCGGTGCGCCCTTGGGAGGGTGCCAGAATTGCGAAAATATTGACTAATTTTTAATCTCAATCTTTTTTTTTTACTTTCCAGTTTTATCTCACCTGGCGAAACGTGGACCCTTGCTACGATCTTTGACGTTCAGAGAATAAAATACAAAAATACCGATAGCCACCTGATCAACAGAGGAATAAGCGAAGATATAAGCTCAAGGCTACGACGATTTCCCCTTGCTAATGTGCATTCATAGACTGGTAATCACGGAAGGAGTTCCAGAATAGACTAATGAGCTCGAATTAACTAAGGGATTATTTTTTTAGTCCAAGAAATGTTAGATCGCGAATTAATTCTTTTAGTGCAAGCAATGCCAGAGCTCGAATTAACTGAGGGATTATTCTATTAGTGAAAGCAATGCCAGAGCACGAATTAACTGAGGGATTATTCTATTGGTGCAAGCAATGCCAGAGCACGAATTAACTGAGGGATTATTCTATTAGTGCAAGCAATTCCAGAGCTCGAATTAACTGAGGGATTATTCTATTAGTGCAAGCAATGCCAGAGCTCAAATTAACTGAGGGATTATTCTATTAGTGCAAGCAATTCCAGAGCTCGAATTAACTGAGGGATTATTCTATAAGTGAAAGCAATTCCAGAGCTCGAATTAACTGAGGGATTATTCTATTAGTGCAAGCAATGCCAGAGCTCGAATTAACTGAGGGATTATTCTATTAGTGCAAGCAATGCCAGAGCTCGAATTAACTGAGGGATTATTATTCAAATTGTTCTAAATATACCAGTGCTGTGAAGTTGAAAATATATCGAACCGACAATCGAGTTCTTCCAAAAGAACAGCGAACGATACGTCCAGTTTTAACAGAAAGCGTATAAAAATGAAAAAGGACAACGGAATTAAGCTCAGACGAGATAAAAGGATTTTTTTCTCGTCTAGGGAATATTTTACAGCCTCTCATAGATGGGTGATAACTTTGGTGTTGTTAGGCATCCTTATAGGGAGTAATATTTTGATTTACACCAAATTGTCGGGCACAAATAACCTACAGGCACCGACTATGTTACGACCAGTACCCGTGCGAAATTACAAGACGCGTGCTATCTCTAATATGAACTCTGTTCCCAAGGAAGAAGTGCCGATTATTCTCCCGTCGGAAGCTATTCTCAAGCAGCAAGCGCCTAACTCCCTACACTCAATTCCAATTATCAAAGAAAAAACGCTGAACAGTCGTGACTCAAAGCCCAAAGTAAAACACGCGAAGTCAGATCCATTCTTCAAAAAAGACCCTAGTAGCTTGGTTCAAAAGGTAAGTCCGCCACGGAGAGGGGATCATCCAAACTTAGATATTTTGCAAGACAAGCTGCTCAATCGGTGCTTGTCGGAGATGCAATTACCTTGGAACGAATCAAGCACCGACATCACACCCAATGCTACAGCCGATAAAATTTATGACGAATTGAAGTTTAGATACTGTAGAAGACTCAGTTATGTACCTCGACATAGCTATAAACCTAGAAAAGCCTACATTGATTTTGGGCCGCCGATTTGGAAACTTGATAAGGTACGACCCTTTCAAACTAAACTGATCCTGTTTTGGACAACCGTTTATGGCCTGGAGCCGGCCATCTTAGATAGGATTACGTGTCCGGGAAAACAAAAAGTGCACTGTGTTCTTTCCACAAATCGAACGCTTCTTTTACAAAGCGATGCCGTTATTATTCATACAAGGGACGTACAAAATATAAGTGAGCTGCCGCAACAGAGATTGCCCCACCAGCGCTGGGTACATTATGGAAAAGAGTCGCCGTACTACGCACGGACAAATCCTGCTTGGTACGACGGAGTGTTTAACTTTACAGTAGGGTACAGGTTCGATACAGACGTCCGATACCTGCATATAACATACCTTAGGAGGAAAGCGCCGCTTGCAAAGGAAAAGTATGAAAAACTTATAAATAATATTATGTCCGGGAAAACTAAATTGCTGGCGTATATGAACAGCCATTGCAAGGTCAGTACGTCGATCAGACTGCATTACGTTCACGACCTACAAAAACACATCCCCGTGGACATATACGGGGTTTGCGGTCCACTGACATGCGAACGCAACAGTAAAGTATGTGAAAGAAAAATGGGGCGTTATAAATTCTATATGGCAATGGAAAACAGTCACTGTCGGGACTACATCACGGAAAAAGTACGGGAGCCGTTGTATAACTGGCATGCGGTGCCTGTTGTTATGGGAGGTGCAGATCCATCGGATTATGAACGCTTACTGCCCAAGGGGTCTTATATTCACACATCGGGGTTCAACTCGACAAAGGAACTAGCGGATTACTTACTCTTACTGGACAGAAATCCTCACTTATATGAGAAATATCATCGATGGAGGCTTACTTATGGATTTTACAATTACCTCCCGGACAAGTGGTGTGACTTGTGTCAGAAAATTCACGATATTACCTATCCCGTCCAAATTTACCGGGACTTCAAAGGGTGGTACAGAGACGACCCATGCAAGGCATAAATATATATATACGAATACCTATGGGGCCTTGGGGTCCAATCCAATCCACCACCCCCCCCCCACCCCCCTGGTATTCTTTAAATAATGTTAGTGTTTTAGCATTCATTAATATATATTGAAGTATAGAAGAATTGTGTTTTGTATCTATAAATATGCAGGTGGTCACAGATACTACTGATCTTTGTCACGGATCTTTGTTCCTGTTGGCAATGCCGCCATACATGGAAGTGAAATAATGCGGCTGAAAATGCGGCCGAAAAAGACCAATCAAATCAATAATGCTATATATTTTACCACTGTATACCTATACGAGGTTCTCGCATCTACACGCAGAAACTTTAAGAGAAAGAAAATTTAAGCTTCAGACAAGTTTAGATAGAAAGAGTAAAGTTCATTTAGTCTAAAACAACTGTTTAATGTATGTTTTATCCCCTCGTAGGCGAATGATTGAAATTTGAATGTGGCGTTACAATAGAGAATAAGCTCCATAGGCCATTCACAAGGTCGCCACCATTTTGTAATTAGTTTTAACCAATTATTGGCAAATACAATTTAAGTGCGTTATATACTGTGTCACTGTGATGCAATTTAGCCAATGGCCTGGCTAAAAATTGACGTGGGGTTGCAGGACAAACCTACATATTCCGAAGCAGTCTTCACACTTCAAGTTTGTCCTCATGGTTTTTGGACCTAAATCTACCATCATACATTAGAGAGCGGTAAAACTACGTCTTTATTGATTCATACCTATGGTGGCTGATTTGTGCCATTTTGCGTTCTCACATTTTCGCTAAGAGAATTAGGAGGCGAAACGCGAGAATACGAAATTAAAATAAAATCTCGCCGCGAGAATGCGAAAACGCGATAATGAAATTTAATCTCGCCGCGAGAATGCGAAAACACGGCAACAAATATAATCTCACCGCGAGAATGCGAAAACTCGAGAATTAGCAAAAAGTGCTTTATTTCTGCCATTTCGCGTTCTCGCCGCGAAAACTCGAAATAAATTTAAAATCTCCCTGCGAGAATGCGAGAAAATTAAAATCTCGCCGCGAAAAAAAACAAACTAGAAAACTAGTCAAAAGTGCTCATTTTGTGCCATTCATTCTCGCGGCGAAAACTCGAAATAAATCTAAATCTCGCCGCGAGAACAAGAAATTAAAATTACTTTCGTTTTCTCATTCTCGCCGAGAAAACGAAAGTGGAGGAGCGGAGGTACGACCCTTTCAAACTAAACTGATCCTGTTTTGGACAACCGTTTATGGCCTGGAGCCGGCCATCTTAGATAGGATTACTTGTCCGGGAAAACAAAAAGTGCTCTGTGTTCTTTCCACAAATCGAACGCTTCTTTTACAAAGCGATGCCGTTATTATTCATACAAGGGACGTACAAAATATAAGTGAGCTGCCGCAACAGAGATTGCCCCACCAGCGCTGGGTACATTATGGAAAAGAGTCGCCGTACTACGCACGGACAAATCCTGCTTGGTACGACGGAGTGTTTAACTTTACAGTAGGGTACAGGTACGATACAGACGTCCGATACCTGCATATAACATACCTTAGAAGGAAAGCGCCGCTTGCAAAGGAAAAGTATGAAAAACTTATAAATGATATTATGTCCGGGAAAACTAAATTGCTGGCTTACATGAACAGCCATTGCAAGGTTAGTACGTCGATCAGACTGCATTACGTTCACGACCTACAAAAACACATCCCCGTGGACATATACGGGGTTTGCGGCCCATTGACATGCGAACGAAACAGTAAAACATGTGAAAGAAAAATGTGGCGTTATAAATTCTACATGGCAATGGAAAACAGTCACTGTCGGGACTATATCACGGAAAAAGTACGGGAGCCGTTGTATAACTGGCATGCGGTGCCTGTTGTTATGGGAGGTGCAGATCCCTCGGATTATGAACGCTTACTGCCCAATGGGGTCTTATATTCACACATCGGGGTTCAACTCGACAAAGGAACTAGCGGATTACTTACTCTTACTGGACAGAAATCCTCACTTATATGAGAAATATCATCGATGGAGGCTTACTTATGGATTTTACAATTACCTCCCGGACAAGTGGTGTGACTTGTGTCAGAAAATTCACGATATTACCTACCCCGTCCAAATTTACCGGGACTTCAAAGGGTGGTACAGAGACGACCCATGCAAGGCATAAATATATATACGAATACCTATGGGGCCTTGTGGTTCATTCCAATCCACCCCCCACCCCCCCCCCCCAAAAAAAAACAAAACAAAAAAACAATAGGACTAGAATTATGACTAGTTTGCATTTTGGTATTCTTTAAATAATGGTGGTGTTTTAGCGTTCATTAATGTATATTGGAGTATAGAAGATTTGTGTTTTGTGTCTATAAATATGCAGGTGGTCACAGATACTACTGATCTTTGTCACGGATCTTTGTTCCTGTTGGCAATACCGCCATACATGATTTTCAATATCAATGTCCAAAGCGGGCCACCATACATGTAGTCGAGCAAGAGATGCCGCCATACATGTAAGTGAAATAATCTTAAGTGCGACTGAAAAAGACCAATCAACTCAATAATTGATATATATTTTACTACTGTATACCTATACGTGATTCTAGCATCTACACGCAGAAACTTTAAGAGAAAGAAAATTTAAGCTTCAGACAAGTTTAGATAGAAAGAGTAAAGTTCATTTAATGTAAAACAACTGTCCAATGTATGTTTTATCCCCTCGAAAGCAAATAATTGAAATTTGAATGTGGCGTTACAACAGAGATTAAGCTCCATAGGCCATTCACAAGGTCGCCACCATTTTGTAATTAGTTTTAACCAATTATTGGCGAATACAATTTAATTCAATTAAGTCAGACTTAAACTTAATACACCTTCGTGCAACCGGCCCCAGGTATTTAAGCTAATATTAAACTACAATTTACAGTTGCATGAGCTGCCATAACTGAGCGAAAATGTCGTTGAAACAGAATTAGCAAATCTTTGGTCATAATTATCAAAAAGCACAAAAAGAGCTTTCCATAGATACCCATATTGAAGACGTACCTTTGGGAAGTCTTTTAGGCAGCATCCCCTCCCCTCAAATAACCCCTACTTCCCGGCTGGTTTCGATTTGCTCGGTATTTGCACTTATCTTTGGTTCGTACGAATATTTCTTTTATTTCAACGCCAATCCTTTAAAGGGTGAACTTTTTTTTTGAAAATCAAACTCTATGAAACAATTCCGAATTTTGACAGTTCATGCCAGTTAAATGCAAAAATCGTTTGTTTACCAAGTAGATTTATTCCCACACCAGGAGCCTGTTTAAAAAAGCGGCGGTTTTTTTACTTAACTACCATAGCAACGTATCTCTACTTCAGTATGGGTTTCCATGGCAGTTACGTTAAAACTTACGCTACGTCGCTTTGTGGAACAGATTGCAGGGGGAGGGGGCTGTTTCTCAACGTCGTCGTAACTTTGCTCCTGGTCGGAACGTAATGTTGAAGGTATATGTTGCCAAGACAGTTACGCCTTGCGTTGGACTTACGTCGGGCGGAAATGTCTTGAGAAACACGCCGCAGACAGACTATTTACAGCAACTCGACGTCATAAATTTACCAGTCCATTAATACATTTCTAATTATATAGCTTCTTTCAGAAAAAACGGCAACAATTAATCAAAATCTATTTCAAATCAGAAAGACATTTCTAAGAGGTTACAATATTGGGTATATTTAATGTTTTCTTTTTATATTTCAAGTTTTCTTTATAAATAAATATTAAACTGTTAGCATTATACGTTTGTTTTAATTCACTTTAAGGGACAAAAGCAGGCAAACTTTTAAAATGTTTTCGGTAAAACAGAATTTCCAAATAATTGCTACTTTTTCCAATGAACACACATTAAGGAATTTTCTTGGTATCACTCTTGAAATTGCGCGTTAAGTATTTATTTAAAAATAACTAACTAACAAAAATAAATTCATCTTAACTCATGTAAGCTATCTTGGCTGAGTTAAGGCCTTCAAAAACCAGAAGGGGGCCTAGGTGGTCCCGTGGGTTAGAATAATAATCCCTCAGTCCCACACAAACCTTCCATCGATGCGTCGCGGGTTCTAATCACACTCAGACCAAATAGAAATTGAAATAAAATCTGAGTAGATTTTTCACTCGGTCACCGTATGTGGAAGAGTTGCCAGTTACTCCTCGAAGTTCCGGGTTTCCTCCGGACAATGAGCCCGTTTCCTCCCCCACTAAACCTATCAACATCGCTATATAAGTGAAATAATCTTGAGTGCGGCGTAAAACATCTATCAATCAATCAATCAAAAACTAAAGGGCGTCTCGAAAAACCATAACAATGTCGCTATCAGTTAGTCAAGTGCGCTACTCAAGTGAGCGAATTGTGGAAATATTAATTTATAATCTCAATCTTTTTGTTTTACTTTCCAGTTTTATCTCACCTGGCGAAACGTGAACCCTTGCTACCATCTTTGATGTTTAGAGAATAAAATACAAATATACCGAAAAGCCACCTGGTCTACATAGAAATAAGCGAAGATATAAGATCAAGGCTACGACGAATTCCCCCCGCTAATGTGCATTCATAGACTGGTAATCACGGAAGGAGTTCCAGAATAGACTAATGAGCTCGAATTAAGGGATTGTTTTTATAGTTCAAGAAATGCCAGATCGCGAATTAATTCTTTAAGTACAAGCAATGCCAGAGCTCGAATTAACTGAGGGATTTTTCTATTGGTGCAAGCAATGCAAGAGTTCGAATTAACTGAGGGATTTTTCTATTGGTGCAAGCAATGCAAGAGTTCGAATTAACTGAGGGATTTTTCTATTGGTGCAAGCAATGCCAGAGCGCGAATTAACTGAGGGATTTTTCTATTGGTGCAAGCAATGCAAGAGTTCGAATTAACTGAGGGATTTTTCTATTGGTACAAGCAATGCAAGAGTTCGAATTAACTGAGGGATTTTTCTATTGGCGCAAGCAATGCCAGAGCACGAATTAACTGAGGGATTTTTCTATTGGTACAAGCAATGCAAGAGTTCGAATTAACTGAGGGATTTTTCTATTGGTGCAAGCAATGCAAGAGTTCGAATTAACTGAGGGATTTTTCTATTGGTGCAAGCAATGCCAGAGTTCGAATTAACTGAGGGATTTTTCTATTGGCGCAAGCAATGCCAGAGCACGAATTAACTGAGGGATTTTTCTATTGGTGCAAGCAATGCAAGAGTTCGAATTAACTGAGGGATTTTTCTATTGGTACAAGCAATGCAAGAGTTCGAATTAACTGAGGGATTTTTCTATTGGCGCAAGCAATGCCAGAGCA